>OY856414.1:102418700-103903700 GCA_963693085.1 Alisma plantago-aquatica | reverse complement strand
TGAGAGGTGGTGACATGTAATCATCTCTAAAATTCCTATGTTGATGGCAAGGAATGTAAGAGGAAACAAAATTGAATGACACATGAATGTCTGAGAGTTCATGTAATACTCAAGGAAGGTGAGAACCTCTTTTCTTTAATAAACGACCCTGGATAATGATGGGGTGATAAAAATGACTATGTTTCCTTGTGCTCTTTCCCTTCAGGGACATGATAATCAAGTAAGTCTTATGACACTTGATGTGCAGGGATTAGAAGTAATCTATAGATGGATACTTTGAAAAAGTATCAGCTAGTCTTGGATTTTAGTTCCAAGACAAAGTATATGTGTTAAGTAATGTCCCAAGATTAAAGAAAGGTCCTATTATATTTTGGTTTTGGAAATAACAATAGAGGATGGAAATGATAAGATGTAACATGTTTTTGACACATGTAACTAATACCAAGGAAAGGAATTCTAGTATCCAAGAAGTTTAAAAGGCATGAGATGGTGAGGACATGACTCCTAATAAGATAATTAATGCTTGGTTACCTAGAAAGGCCAACTTTGAGATTGGTTTGGTTATATACGATAATATGGACATCATATGTTCAGAGTTTATGCTCTGCATAAACATGAAATCGATAAGGATGTACTAATTGAAGGAAAAATTGTAGAATCATTCTGGGAAAAGCTTATCAAGCTAAAAATAATTCCTTAGATTACCCCTATCTAGATATGTTGAGGCATCTTATACATAATATCTAGAGATACCTCTGAGATAAGTTCTTCTTTGACAAGTAGCCTCTCCTTATGATAAGAAAATAAACAACTAACGGGATAGCTGATACAAGTCATAAGAAAGTTAGTGTTGAACCAATAGATTAGACTGGTACAACAAAAGTATGATAAGACTTGTAGTCTCAAATGAATGACAACATGTAATTCTAGTCTGGGAAAGAACTTTGTGCTGGTCAAAGTTTAATGGCATCTCCATGACATCAATGTAATGACCCTAACCTAGGTTATGAGTTAACCCTATTTTGTGGGCTAAATAAGTTGCTTAGAACTTTAATATAATCCTCTAAAGTGTTTTTTTATCAGGTAACAAACTTATGTTTCAAATTTGGTCCTGTTTGAATAATGTTTGAGCAATGTTCTCATGTTTTGGACCAAAATGCAATTTACCCAAGATGAGGGGTCATATTGCAATATGTCACATTTTAAACATACCTCATGAGTTTTAGCATCATAAGAGAGAGAATTATGCAAGGTGGTGGCTTGTGGAAAGCCTAAATTCCAAGTTTGAACTTGTTTGAATAATGCTAGTGCCTTGTGTACCAATTTTGGTACAAGTTGTAATTTACCCAAAATGTAGGGTTGATATGTAAATTACCACCTCTAGAGTATCCCTACTCCCTCATATTATCATTTAGAGGAGAGATAAATAATTAGGCACCAAGTTTGAATCATATATGAGTATGATACTCTTGGTGATGAAAACACCAAGAAAGTGTTGTATGTGAAACCCTAATTTGAGCTTGTATCGGGTTGTAGAGTCTATATGGGAGTGCATATCGGCCAAGAAGCCATAGAGGGGATCCCATATAGGTTTTTGAACTCTTGGACTTGTCCATTATGAGCTAAGGACCTCAAGGAGGTCATCCATGATGAGTTAGATGCTCCTTACAAAAGTTGTATCGGTTTGCATAATTTATGAAGATAAAGATAAGATATCTTATCAAACAAGATAACTAATGGCTGAAATATCATCTCTAGGTTATCCTCAAGTATTTTGCATGTCAAGATAAATATTATTGCATGAAAGGACAATTGTCAACCATGCATGGACACGTGGAACCTAGTAGCTTAAAAAGATGACACCTCATATACACACTTTTTCATGAACCTCAAGAATATATACCCTTCCTTTCACCCATAAGTGGAATTTTTCAAAATCTATCACCCCTTGATCTTATATATCATGCATAGAGTTTTGGTATCATGCAAGGGTGAAGGAGTATCGTGCATAGAGCCTTGGTATCACCCATAGAAAAGTGATATCACCCATTGCAAAGTGATATCGGCCAAGTGAGGGATATCGATCATAAGTGAGGGATATCGGCCACAAGTGGTGAGGTATTATGCATAGGGCTGAGGAGCTGAAGTCTTGGTCCTTTGAGAAGCTCACCTTCAACCTTGGGAACGTGAATCTTTGGAGCTTGGAGCTTTGAAGTTTCTCTTGAGGTGGGTTATATAACTTGAACTCAATTATGTTATTATTTATCATCAATCTTGCCTTAGTTAAATGATTTACTTTCAAATAGAAATTTCTTGCATAATTGATGAATCCATGAGCTCTAGAAGTAACCCACTACTGTTTTCCATGAACTAGAACAAGTAGAGTGAAGGTCTAGAACTTGAAGATGATGATATCACCTTATAAAGTGATATCAGGTTTAAGCACATAAGCGAGCACCTCTAACCCGATATGGTGATGCACCTACACCACTAAAACGATATGGGTATGAGTTTATACTTCCTTTAATGATATGGTGATGTAGTATACATCTCTTGCATGATATGAGGTCAAAAATACCCCTTAGGCACAATATGGTGTGAAGCATACACACACCTCTTTGCCCGATATGGTGTGAAGCATACACACACCTCTTTGCCCGATATGGTGTGAAGCATACACACACCTCTTTGCCCGATATGGTGTGAAGCATACACATACCTCTTTGCCCGATATGGTGTGAAGCATACACGCACCTCTTTGCCCGATATGGTGTGAAGCACACACACACACCTCTTTGCCCGATATGGTGTGTAGCACACACACACCTTTTTACCCGATATGGAAGTAAGAACACACCTCTTTGCCCGATAGAGTGCAAGAACCTCAATTCAATATACTTGATTGAGAGTCACATGAAGTGTGTTATGTCAACTGATACATTAAGACATAAAGAGTTTAATGCATATGGGACAATGTACCTTGAGAGAAGGATTGTGCCAACCTAATGGAGTATGATGTAATCAATATCTTAGTGAGGATGAAAGAGAAACTTATACTTGTTTAATACTCATGTAATGAGTATACATTAATAATCCTAATATGTGTGGAGTCTGAATTAGGGTTGTGATTCTTGGTGAATGTACTTGAAAACCCTAGTTGGATTACAAGAGAAACCTTTACCCTAATGAAGGATAATGATATGATTTGAAACTACAATTGGTTAATAAAGATAACCCTAATCATATTGAAACCATGCTGGTAGCATGAGATAATGAGCATAGCTAATCATGAGCTATGATGTTTCATATTATACCGATTATCTAGGTCTTATGACCTAGTGAATAGTTGTTTCTTAGTGAGAGGCGACAAGATGTTTAATGGGCCTTGTGAGCCATGTGAATATTTGTTTCCTAGTGAGAGGTAACAAGATGTTAATGGGCCTTGTGAGCCATGTGAATAGTTTTTGCCTAGTGAGAGGTGACAAGATGCTAATGGGCCTTGTGAGCCATGTGAATAGTTGTTGCCTAGTGACAAGATGTTAATGGGCCTTGTGAGTCATGTGAATAGTTGTTGCCTAGTGAGAGGTGACAAGATGTTCAAATGGAAACCCTATAACATAATAATAATAATAAATGGTTATAAAAATGATAATGAAATCTTGGTAATACATGCCTTATGATTATAGCCAAATAAGGGCTATAGTGTTTAGAATATGTTTAAAGGAGATAAGAGGAATACATATATTACATAAAGGATGTGAATAAGTATGATGGCTTGGCCAAGGTATAATGCCTAGTAAAGGTGATGTGGTATTCAGTGATGAGTTGCACATGATTGGTATAATCCAATACCTGGAATAATTGCACAGGATTGTTATAATCCAATACCTAGAATAATCTCATAGGATTGGTAATAACCCAATGCCTGGAATAATTGCACATGATTGGTAATAATCCAATACCTGGAATAATGTCACATGATTGGTAATAACCCAATGCCTGGAATAATTGCACAAGATTGGTAATAACCCAATACCTGGAATAATTGCACAAGATTGGTAATAACCCAATACCTGGAATAATTGCACAGGATTGGTAATAACCTAATACCTGTAATAATTGCATAGGATTGGCATAGTCCAATACTGGGAATAATGTCACAGGATTGGTAATAACCCAATACCTGGAATAATTGCACAGGATTGGTAATAACCCAATACCTGGAATAATTGCATAGGACTGGTAATAACCCAATACCTAGAATAATTGCACAAGATTGGTAATAACCCAATACCTGGAAATATTGCATAGGATTGGTAATAACCTAATACCTGGAATAATTGTACAGGATTGGTAATAACCCAATGCCTAGAATAATGTCACAGGATTAGCAATAACCCAACACCTGGAATAATCTCACAGGATTGGTAATAACCCAATGCCTGGAATAATTACACATGATTGGTAATAACCCAATACCTGGCATAATTGCACATGATTGGCATTGTAACACCCCAATTTTTTTCACAAAAAAATTATAAAATGAATTTTATTAAAATAACAATAGTTGAAGGGCTTAATGTAAAAAAGTCATGGAATGATATTCCGTATAGGAAAAAAAATAAAGTAAGACAAATAAAAGAAAATAAAACTAAAAATACACTTTCTCTTATATATATTCCATCGTGTATTGCAATTAATTTCAAATATTGAATGAATGATTTCCCTTCTCTTTTTCTCTATCTCATCCTTTAAAATGTTTAAAAGAAATAAAATTAGAAAATAAAAGAAGTAGAATTCGAAATGATAAACATATAGCTTGAACAAGAAGTTTACTTTCTTTTGTAGCTTTTAAAATAAAATGGATAAAGTATAATTCACTATTTCTCTCCTCTTTGGGATACACAAAAGATAAATAAAAATTCAATGCAATTAATAGCTTAATTTTGGATGCATGCAAAGGAATATTCATCAATCACATGATGTGGATATTACTTGCTTTCCCTTATTGAACACATGTGACATTATCTTCTCTCGAGTCTCTTTCTTAAATAAAATTTTCCATAAAGACATAAATGACTTAAATGTCAATAAATATTGATCATCTCATTTTTAGAGTCAAAGAAATAATTAAGGTGAATCGTTTAACATTATCTTACCTTTTAATGCATGAAAATGAAGTATATAAAAATATGGACATTATGAATAAAAGATACTTAAAATTGAAGTCCACTTGGACTAGAAAGTTCTAGACCCTTAACACCTATAAAAGGGACCCCCATGATCCTAGCATACCAAGGAAGAGCACAATAGTCTATGTTCTTGTAAATCACATCCAAGCGCTGCCTCAAAGATGAGAGAGATCATCTTAGGATCAACTTTGCTCCAAGTAGACTAGCCTATATTATTGCAAATCACATCCATGCACTGCCTCAAGGATCAGATATACTATCTTAGGGTCAACTTTGCTCCAAGGTAAGTGGTCCATGCAATTGAACATAGTTAAATTGCTTGATTTAATTATGAATATATGAAGTTTTCAATGAATGTCATGTTTATGTTATTTACTGTTCCTAATTGTTGAATTTAGTAAGATTAATATGTATTGAGTTGTTTATGATGTATGGTATCACCTTCATGAATCCTAATGATAATGTTACCAATAAAGTCTAATGTAAAGATAAGAGCCTTAAGAGAAAGAGAATGATAAAATAAAACTTATATAAGTTCCTCATAAGAGAAGAGGCACTTCGATGCATAAGAGAAGAGGCACATTTGTGCAAACCCGAGGACACTTATATGGGTTAAGATAAAAGAAATTGATCTAAAAGAAAATGCATGTCTTTTAAATGTTCAAATGTATAATGTTATATGTTTATTTCAGTTTCATGTTATCTTTATAATATGTTCAATCCACTTACCATTGGTTTTATTGCAAGGCTGGGGGCGTGATCTTGAAGCTCAAAACTGGTGGAGCGATAAGAGTTTCACTTCACTGTTATCTTTGTTAAAGGAAATTCTTTATGAAGGTAACGAGCTTCCAATTTCAACATATCAACCAAAGAAAATAATGTGCCCAATGGGAATGGAGGCTAAGAAGATTCATGCATGTCCAAATGATTGTGTGTTATTTCAGAAGGACTATAGTAATTTGATAAATTGTCCAAAATGTGGTGCGTCAAGGTACAAGACCACAAATTCAGCTAAGGTTAAAAATGGTTCTCCTACCAAGGTGAAGTGGTATCTACCAATAATACCACGATTTCAACGCTTATTTGCTAATACAGAAGATACATGAAATTTGTCTTGGCATGGGGAGTTAAAGGCCAATGATGATGGCATCCTACGACATGCATCTGATTCACCACAATGGAAGAAAATTGATTTATTATAACCTCAATTTGGTAAAGAAATTAGGAACTTAAGACTTGGACTCTTTACAGATGGAATGAATCCTTATTGTACATTAAGCAGCCAACATAGCACTTGGCCTGTTATGATTGTTATATACAATCTTCCTCCTTGGTTGTGTATGAAATTAAGTATGTCATGTTGTCAATATTGATATTAGGGCCCAAACAACCTAGAAATGACATTGATGTTTACCTTCAACCTCTAATTGATGACCTAATGAAACTATGGGAAGAAGGTGTTATGACATATGCTGCTTCATTTGAAGAGATCTTTAATTTGCGTGCTATGTTGTTTTGCATGATTAATGACTTTCCAATTTATGAAAATTTTTTTGGATATAGCATAAAAGGATACAAAGCATGTCCTATTTGTGAGGAAAATACTAATTCAATTCGACTGAAACATGGTGGTAAAATTGTATATCTTGGTCATCAGCGATTTCTCCCACAAGTGTATCCTTATCGAAGGCAACACAAAACCTTTAATGAATCAACTACGGAATGAAGTACTCCTAAACCTATACCAGGAAATATTGTATATGACTGGGTGAAAGATATTGTTAATGAATTCGGAAAGAGTTCAAGTAGTCGTACTATAGCATGTGAAAAATCTCTATATAAGAAGAGGTTAATATTCTGGGATCTTCCTTGTTGGAGATTTTTGTCAATTAGACACTACATTGATGTCATGCATGTTGGAAAAAATGCTTGTGATAGCATCATTGGTACGCTATTGAATATACCAGGAAAGACTAAAGACATCATCAAATCAAGAAAAGATTTAGAATTAATGGGTATAAGAAAAGAATTATCAGTGGATATCAGGGGTCGCCGCAAATATTTACCACCAGCTTGTTACACTTTGTCAAAGTAGGATAAAAGACTTTCTGTGAGTGCTTGTATAATATTAAGGTTCCACAAAGATACTCTTCTAATATTCATAGATTGGTATCAAAGAAGAATCTGAAGTTGATAGGTCTCAAATATCATGATTGTCACACCTTAATACAACAAATTTTACCTGTGACTATTCGATCTATATTGCCAAAGCATGTAAGGTTTGCAATCACAAGACTCTGTTTCTTCTTCAATGAAATATGCAATAAAGTGATACATCCTGATACTCTCGATAAATTACAAAAAGATGTAAATGTTACCATGTGACAACTTGAAATGTACTTTCCTCCATTTTTTGATATCATGGTTCATCTTGTAGTACATATAACAAGGGAGGTGAAGATGTTGGGTCCACCATAGATTCCCTATGGATGTCTGCACTATAGGGAGGAAATGATCCACCCTGGCAACGACCAGTATATGGGGATCGGATCGCACCCACAGAGCGTGTGGGGAGACGAAGCCCTTGAGGAAGTCTCCTAAGAGAAGATAGGTTACCCAACATGAACCGGAGATCCTGGTGGTAACCCAGAGGTACCCACAGAGCGTACCAAGATGAGGCCCATAGAGCGTCTCAGACCCTCCACCTATGTACTCAGCCTAGAAGGAGAGGTCCAGTTAAAGGCCAGCTATTTAGATGCCTTAGTCAGACGTGACAGTTCGAGTCAAGCAGACCCGGATTCAGTTCTAGGCTTAGCTTCCCGGGTTTTAAGCTAAGTCTTATACGGTGAGATCGTAGTTCACTATGAGTGTTCGTGTGTAGAGTACGCTACATATGATCAGGACAAAAGCTAAAATATGTTCATATAGGTTTAAAGAGTTTCATATAAGTAAGAAAGGTTTAGAAAGATTCGGGTACAGTTTCATAGCAGTTGTTCTTTTAATGTAATATTTACATTTCCTGTGGCATTCAATTGTAATTGTTAGATCTGTTCAGTGTAGCAATTCCTGCATTTTATTTCAGTTTAATAAACATAAATGAGTTATCTATGATGGTTGGGTGAAATTCTATTCACTAAGCCAGTAGTTCACCAACCTACTGAAATATTTTTTTAGGTCAGCGTCAGCACAAGGAAGATGAAGGATCTTATCACCCAGGCTCTTAGAAGGTAGTTCATAGTTAGAATAGAGGTCTCTTAGTCCTTTCCCCTTGGTCCTTGGGCATGTGGTGTGGTAGAGAGAGAATGTAATGTAATATGTAAATTAGTTTTAAGTTATCTATTGTGCTTTATATTCCACATGAAAAAATGTAATAAGTTGTGTAAATCTGCTTTACCTAGCTAGTAAAGTAAATAGTAGTTGCTTCCGCAATTTACTAAGATTTCAATTTATTCAAGTTATAAGATTTTCCTTTAAGTTAATTTTAAGTGATTAAGAAAAGAAAAAAGTTAAGGGTGATCTTTGTTTTACGTTAAATCCTCAATTTATGCCCTAATCTCATGATTGGTGGTAATTGTGAGATCGGGTGTAACAGATTAAATATGTTTTATCATACAAACACAATAAGACCAAGATAAATATTAAAACTCTACATACAAATATCACCTCCATAATTTTGCAATTTAAATGAACATGTTTGATCATACAAACACAATAAGAACAAACATAACCATTCAAACACTCTGTACAAATATCATCCACATTTTTTCCAGTTTGAATGAACATGTCTGATCAGACAAACACAACAAAAATGATAGTTACCATTCAAACACTTTGTACAAAGATCATCCACATTTTATTCAATTTGATTGAGCACAACCAATGTGCAGATTTCATAAAGGTTACAATATATGAAGGTTGATCAAACACATGCATTTCATTCATATCCTATCGGAGGGATTTGATACATGATCCTACATAAAAGGTGATCTTGAATAGCATCGAACCAACAACCATAATAAGATCACAAGATCATGCATAGAAGATCATTAGACAATTCTTAATACTCCATAAAGATCATCAAACTACCATGAAGATCCACCATCAATAACCTTTATCATTGAAATCAAACTAATATAAGTTAGTGAGTTTTTTTAATTATGAATCAAACTTGGCCTTGATGACTAATATACATAACCAAAGCAAGCTCATCAAATTTATAACCAGCTACCACTTTTTGGGTCAAAATCTGAATATATAGATTGTTTAGAATATAACACATGCCAACAACCAATAATGAACCAAATCTAGATGTCGAGTAATACTAATTGATTGCCAATGAGACCACAACAAAATAAATGGATATGCACAATGATACCACAACAAAATGTACCATCCAAGGAAGACAATGAAAAAAAAAATGGTTGGTGTTTATATACACACCAATTCAATTCAAGTACGTACAAAGGCTATTCTATACACTAACATAAAAATTATCAAGAGCTAACCTTTTAAGTGGATCCAAACTGAGCCATATCAAGAGCTGGCAGTGGAATAATTGCTACTATTTACAAAAGAAATAATCATAGATAGTTGGTTCCATAGACAAACAATAAAGCTTAGAATAATATAGCATAAAATACATATCATAGCATAATAATAAATAGCAACACACTTACAAATGTATTGACATATCCAAGGTACAATTTATATGCATATCTTACCTTAAAGTCAAATATATCCAGCCATATGTAAGTTTGTCACAAATGAAATAACCAGATATTGGAAACATATAAGAAAAATGCAACACTTAGATAAGATCTTGAGATGATTACAAAATATCCCACATTAATCATGTGTTTTACATTCACATGTAGTACCTTCATCCTACCATAAACTAATGAATAGTTTGATCCAGATGCTTCATGATATATATCATGAGACATATAGTTACTTTCCAAATAAAATACATAGGATTAAAGAGGATGAATAAAAGGATCATAAACCTCATTTTAGGCCATCTTTCATCCAACTTTGGGAACACATTAGTGCTATGGTTGTAGTATGTTGGAGTGTGCTACGATGAGGATCAATCAACCTACCTCATATGCTAAAGGCTAACTTTGAAGTCACAATTGATAATAGATTGGGTAGTAAATCCTCATATATAGCTTTTAATGTAGGGTAAGTGATGAATGCATATTCATCCGGGTTCAATCACCTCATTTGGCCCAATTTTGCTTACATTCTTGCGCTTATCGACCATATCTTCTAACATTTGACTTGTTTTGGTTTAATCAGAATTTTCCCTATTTTTATTGAATTTTTGCACCTTTGTGTAGGTCAAATTTGGGCACTTGGGCCCAATCTTCTCTCGGCCCATCTCTACAGCTCACGGCCCCTTTTTCGTTTTTTCCTTTTCTGATCCATTATCTTCACCCTCGTGATCGTGATCTCTCCATAAACCGCGATCAACCCTAGCAACAACGCTCTCTTCTCTCTACCAACAACGTCATGATCAACCCTCTCTCCTTCCGCATCAACCGCGATCACCTCCAGCACCACCCGCGATCAACGCAGTAGCAACAACCACGACCAACCCCCCCTTATTCCTCCACAATCGAGGTCGAGAGCAAGCAAGCACCGCGACACCTCCTGCAAACCACGGTCTATGTCCCTCCAGGGACCGCGACCTAGGCATGCAATAAATAGAGTCCACTGCGACCTGCTCTTCCTTTCACCACCAACCACGATCTGGTCTACCTATGGTTTCTCCTTCCCTTCCCACAGATCATGGTCTACATCCCCTCCTCTCCTTCATCGCGACCTGGGCACGATCAACAGAAATAACCACGGCCTGCTCATCAATAGTGACACACCCGCGTTCGTCTTCCCTTCATCACAACGATGATCAACCAGGCCATGAGAGCTTCACCTCGAGCAGTTGTCAGCAGCCCACATAGCGCCCGCAGTTGCCTCACATCCAAACCGTGACCTCCCCTGCTGCTAACTGTGCCCACAATTCCCAAGCCAACAACCGCCAGCACGGTGTTTGCAGCAGAGAACCGTGCCTATCCATATGTGGCTATAAATAGCCCACGACCCAGCAGCCAAAGAAGCATCGGCTACCCGACGCCAGGCTATGTGACACCCAGTGCTCGACCCCTAATGGTGGCCTGGTCCCATCACATCACGTCGCCGACTGTCTCCCTACCTCCAGGTTGTACCATCATGGTTCTCGACCCCTAAAGGTGGCCCGGTTATCAACCTGCTCCACCACCATTATCTCCTCCACCATCCACATCCAGTCCTCCTCACCCAGACCAAGATCTAGGAGATTCCACCCTCAGCGCCGCCAGGGCACCAACTATTCTCCCTTCCATTCAACCAGTGCCCACATACACCACTACAAGCCAAGTTCTTGAATCAAACCTAGGGATGACCTGCCACTTCATCCCAACCATCCACCCGGTGGATCTTGGCCATCCATCCACTCATCCACAGACTTCTCCTTCTGCTGCGAGCAAGAAGAACGATATGAGGAAGAAGGAGGAGAGAGAGAGACTTCCCGGTCTGCCCCAGTGTCGATCGCTCCTCGTCAAATCTGCTCTGACATGACATAGAAGACCGCATCATCTTCACCAAGCTGCGACATTGTTCTTCATTGTGCTCATGGTAGATTCTTCTTACTCTATTGTTATTGTTGTTCCTCTAATCATGAGCAAGTAGTTCCTTTTCACTAGGGTGCGGGGACTAGCCCCGCTGCCCATACTTATATGTCCTTTTATTAAACATTCCATGGCTTGTATATAACTTTTCATTTCATTGTTAATCGTTCGATGTGTGCTTGTGGATTGATCACCTTCTTGCATTTATCTTGTTCTTTCCTATATTGCGACAACTTCAATATGTAGGATTTGACTGCCGATTAACGCGATTGACTCCCTGATGAGAAATTAGATGGGATTCCCTGAGGTTGCAAGTGAGTGATCTGTGAGGGGATGAGCCATCTAGCCCACTGTGACACTTCTATGTGCCTAAACATCCTAACAGAGGGCCGCAACTTTAGTTGGATTTTTGTATCTTCGGAACCGTAAGCGCATGATCCAGATGGTGACGAGACATCTGATGCCTAAGGTGATGCTTACGTGAGCCTAAACATCCCTCAGGGAGGGTTCACAGTAGTTCTATTTGGATAGTTAGATCTTTCCTGGATGTTTTGTGGTTGTATGTGTTTGCATGTGCAGCGGTGGTGAAACTCGGGACCATCCCAACGATTCCCATCATTAAACTTTAATCAACTTTTAATCTTGCTCTTTACTTCCCTTTCTTTTAGTTTAATTAAACTCAAATCAACCAACCTTGTTCTAAATATTAGTCTTGATTCAACTAGATTCGACTAGTAAAAGATTCTTAAAAATGTTGTCCCTTGGGATTCGATCCTCAACTATACTACGATAAGATCCGTCAGCTTGCGGGTGGTATTATTGCATAAGGTTTTGGTAAAAGCTCAGGGATTTCAACCCTGGGTGAGTTTGTTAGTGCGATAATATTCCACGTCAAACTCTGGCGCCGTTGCTGGGGACAACGAAATCAGTTAGTCAAATCTAGTTCTATTAAGGCTAATCTAGGATTTTTCTTTTACCTTTTGATACTATCGATCATATATACTTGAATTCGATTCTACTCCATCCATCTTACTATCGAAAGATTTTTCCATCCTAGGTACCCACAAAGTCTAGTGTATGCGCCGTTTGGACAGTCCCAGACTCTCTGCTAGCTTTGACCCTGAGATAGACAGAACCTTCCGTCTTCAAAATAGAGAGAACCAAGCAAGAATGGCTCAAGAGGAGGAAATTGCTCGAAGTATAGCGCAAGCCCTATAGGCTTATGCCAGAAGCCAGAGCTACAGTTCAAGAGGAAATCCAAGCAGCCCAAATAGTAGCTCAACAAGCTAAGTTACAAAAGGACCTTAGAGAATTCTCAATCCGTAAAGTTGTTGACATTCATCACTCAGTACAACCTCCTCCAATCAATGCTCCAAACTTTGAGATATGAGCAAATTGGATCACCTTGCTTCAAAACAACCCATTCTATGGTAAGCAAGGAGAAGATAGTCAAGAACATCTTCTGAGGTTTATAGATCTATGTGCTATGACAAAGCAAAATGGAGTCATAGATGATGCCATCAGACTCTGTCTCTTCAAATATTCTCTTGCTGATAGAGCCATGAGTTGGTATAATTCCTTGCAATGCGAACCCATCACCACTTGGGAACAACTTCAAAATGTTTTTCTGGAAAAGTTGTATCCTCCTTATCTCACATATGAAATTAGGGACTAAATAACACAATTCACTTAGGTCCCTAGTGAAACCTTTGTAGAAGCATGGGAAAGATATAAAGAGCCCCTACGCAAGTGTCCACATCATGGAATTCCTAAGAATCAACTCATCGAAATCTTTTATAGGGGTGTGTAAGTTGATATCAAGAAGTTTTTAGACTCCTCATCTGGAGGAAATTTCATGCGTCAAAGTTATGACAGCGAATGGAAGGTCCTCACTCTTGGAGCTGAAAATCAAGCCAACTGGGGTAGACATGTAGGCAAGGGAGTGTTGAAGGTTGCTATGGCTGAAGCTACTCCTGAGTACAAGTCTATCGCCGAATCCCTCAAGCTTCTAGTTGCCAAGCAAGACCACCTTACATCGTCTATCTCTGCTTATGAAAGAAGGCGCTCGCCCCCTCGACAACAAGAACAAGTCAAGTCAGCTTCACTATTCTGTGAAGCATAAATGTACCAATCACTCTACTTTATCCTGCAATGTTCTCTATGATGTTATTTTGGGCAAAGTCAGTGGACAAGGGATAATGGTCAAATGGAAAGTCTGAATGTTTTCAACACTATCCCTAGTCAAGATTATTACAATCCAAATCACAACAGGAAACATCCCAGTTTTCAATATGGAAATCCTTCAGGAGCAGTAAATTCACATCAATTTGGTTCAAACAACCCACAAAAGAATTTTGGAAATCAAGGGAACTATAGGGGCAACTTCCAGAACAAGAACTACAACAATTACCAGAACAACCCTCAGTTCCAAGACCCCAATCAAGTCCCTTATCAACAACACCAACAACAAGGGCATCAAGCCGGTCCCATTTCTTCTAATGACAAACTGTCAGCCATTGAGAAGATGTTGCAGTCACAACAAACCATGATAGCAAACCAGCAAGCCCACCAGAAGGCTATTGAATCTCAACTAGCTCAACTTGCAGCTAGCCTCAAGCCACCTGCTAGAGCTTTAGCTGGGCAAGAAGACAACCCGAAGCATGTGGGATGACTTAAAGCTGTGACAACTCATTCAGGTTTGGTCTTACCAAAACCCATGACTCCTGTCACCGTGACAAATGTCCAAGGTGTTGAGCATAGCACAGTGGCGAATCAGAATGATATGACCGACAAGGCAAGTTCTAAGGAACCTATTGTTGTTGATGCAAAAGACTCACCTGAGCCAGTTGTTCCAGTGTATAAACCTCGTATACCATTTCCAAGTCGACTCAATTTTACCCAGCTTGATACTAGGTTCAACAAGTTCAAATAAATCATGAGAAAGTTGTATGTCAATATTCCACTCTTGGATGCCATGGATGAGATGCCCCAATGGTCAAAGTTCTTCAAACTCCTTCTTAGTCAGAAATACAAAACTGAAGATCATCAGACAGTGAAACTGACAAGAACATCATCTGATTTAGTGATGGATAGGATACTTCACAAGAATAAGGATCGTAGATCTTTTGGAATTTCTTGCTCGATAAGCGATTCCATAAACCGACCAGGTCTAGCTGATCTTGGAGCTAGCATTTCTATCATACCTCTTAGCCTATGCAACAGACTGGGCCTTACTAACTTTTTACTGAGTAGAATGTCCATCGAGCTTGCTGACTCCTCCATGACCAACCCAGTTGGCATCATAGAGGACATCCCCATAAGGCTTGGGAATCTATATGTCCCGTATGATTTCGTTGTTATGGACATCAAGGAGAATCCACACTATCCCCTCATTTTTAGAAGACCTTTCCTCTCCACTGCTAGAGCTCTAATTGATGTTGAAGCAGGAGTTTTTACCCTAAGAGTGGGAAACCAATCCTTTGATTTTTATGCATCCAAAAGTGCAAAGGAACACACTGCAGAAGAAGAGGCATATTTTGTTGATTGTGTTAATCAATTCACTCAGATGCAACATCAATTCCTTTCCTCAAAATCTAATAGTTCCTCAGAAAAAGGCCACGATGAAGAGAAGACTGATAGTGAACCAGTGTGTGTAGAGATGAAAGAAATACCACCAACTGTGGAGGAGACACCTCTCAACCCTGTTGTTACACATACTAATCCTCCTTTAGTAGTACATGAGCATCCTCAAACAACTACCCTCTGGCTTGCACCGATAACCCAACAAACAGAGGTCACTGATTTAGTCTTTCCTCCGCAACAAGATTTGGATTGTGGTTTCTACCGAGAACATCCCACAGATCCATATCTGATAGATGTTAATGACCAACATTGTTACAAGGAAGGGATAGTGCATCAACAAATGAATTTTTCTTCTAAGCCTCAACAACACTACATTATCAATGATGTCGTTTAGATTCCCTACAACTATTCTCCACCTCTCATCGAGCAACGAAACTCAAGTGGTTTCCCTATGTGTTCTGACAATGTCCGCTCTTAATGGGGAAGAATACAAGAGGCCATAATCAAATCAAAGATAAATGAATGGCTGAGAAAGAAACCACCAAAAGAACATGTCAATCCAGTTCAAGTTCCACTTAGAGCCCCACCATGGTGATAGTATCCACGTCAAGCCATCGACGTAAAATAAAGGTGCTTGTCGGGAGGCAACCCGATCAATAATTTTATTTTTACTTTTAATTTTGAATTAGAACTTTTCCTTAATTTTGTTTTAACTTTTTAGGAAATTTTGCACCTGGTAGACAATGCATCGCAAGATGCAGTCTTAAGTTTTGATAGTTTCTATTTTTGAGATTTCAGATGGAGGACGTGTCGCCGAAAGGAATGCAACCACATCTGGTGGACCAACCGGCATGAGTTTTCCCCTCCATCTCAGATTTAGAGTTTGCTTGAGATGAGCAAATTTCTAAGTTTGGGGTGGAGGGTGGGTGGTACGTACTTTACTTTCCACCCACTTCTATCTATTTCAGACTTAAGATTGCATTGTTGAAATTTTGAGCAACTTTTTCAAAAATTTTCAAAATTTTTAAAGTTTTCAAAGTAGTTTGTATAGAAACTTGATGAAGTTTTGACGCTTTTTGTTTCAATCAAAGCCATTACCTAGCCGGCTATCTCATTTTTCCATGCAGTTTTGAATCATTATACCTTCCTTATTCGAAGCAAAACCTCAAGGGGGATAATTTTTGAAACTAGCCAATGGTTAGAAATCACCGTGCGAAGCTTATGAATCCTAACATCATGATCAGTAAAAATGGCAAGAATCTATCAAACTAAGAGGGATCAAACACATTGTGCTTCCTGACTGACTAGTGGAATAATAACATGGATTCTCCACCGGATCCTCATCAAGTCATTATTTGAGCAGAGTAAGATAAGGAGAACAACTAGGTGCACTGAATTGTAAATTAAGTTGCACTCTGATCTGAAATGTCTTCTATACTTCTTCTATCATCCTCTTACTAATCTGTCCATCAAAAAGAAACAAAATAGCCAATATAGTGCCAAACCCAAAGTTCAGGGTGGCACACCCTCTCTCTCTTTTCTCTTCTTCCATACCCCTCACTACAAAATAGGGGCGTATCATCAAGAAAAGATGCCCATGCGCACACAAAGAAATGCAATCTCGAGTTGAATAGAGGAGAGATTCACACAAAAAAATGCAATCAATGAAATTGCAACCATATAATAAAAATCTCGAGTCAAATAGAGGAGAGATTTATTTCTTCCTTCCATACCACCCTTCACTCCCTTTTCCACCTGCTGGCACAATGAATGCCTACGCTTACCAATATCCTAAAAACACCAGTGTCAGATCAGGTGCACACTAGTTGTTCTACGGGTATCTCTGGACTCTTACAAAACTCTTAGACATGCTTGATGTTGGAAAAAGTGGAGAGGAAGTGTGCTTGAGAAACAAACTCAGGAATGAAGATATTGTAAGATGTGTTCAGTGGTCTTAGGAAGTTGAGATGCTTAGTCATACAGAGTAGAGAAGAAACAATCGTGATGTGAAGATGAGGCAATCACACGAGGTGAAAGTATTCATTTGGCGACTATTTCAGATTTTGTGTTACTCGAGGATGAGCAACGTTTAAGTTCGGGGTATTTTGATGAATGCATACTCATCCAGGTTCAATCACCTCATTTGGCCTAGTTTTGCGTACATTCTCGCGCTTATCGACCATATCTTCTAACATTTGACTTGTTTTGGTTTAATCGGAATTGCCCCTATTTTTATTGAATTTTTGCACCTTTGTGTAGGTCAAATTTGGGCACTTGGGCCCAATCTTCTCTCAGCTAATCTCTACAGCTTGCGGCCCTTTTTTTCCTTTTCTGATCCATCATCTTCACCCTCACAATCGCGATCTCTCTAGCAACGACGATCAACCCTAGCAACTGCAGTCTCTTCTCTCTGCCAACAGCATCGCGATCAACCCTCTCTCCTTCCGCATCAACTGCGATCACCTTCAGCACCACCCACGATCAATGCAACAACAACAACCATGACCAACCCCCCCTTGTTCCTCCACAACCGAGGTCGAGAGAAAGCAGGCACCACGACACCTCCTGCAAACCGCGGTCTACGTCCCTCCAGGGACCGCGACCTAGGCATGCAATCAATAGAGTCCACCGTGATCTGCTCTTCCTTTCACCACCAACTGCGACCTGGTCTACCGGTGGTTTCTCCTTCCCTTCCCACAGATCACGGTATACATCCCCTCCTCTCCTTCATCGTGACCTGGGCACAATCAACAGAAGATAACCGCGACCTGCTCATCAACAACGATGCACCCCCGGTCGTCTTCCCTTCATCACAACAACGATCAACCAGGCTGCGAGAGCTTCACCTCGAGCTGTCGTCAGTAGCCCATGCCGCGCCCGTGGTTGCCTCACGTCCAAACCACGACTACTGCTAACTGCACTCGCGGTTCCCAAGCCAACAACTGCGATCACGATGTTTGTAGTAGAGAACCGTGCCCAACCATCTGTGGCTATAAATAGCCCACGACCTAGTAGCCACAGAAGCATCGACTACCCAATGCCAGGCTGTACGACACCCAGCGCTCGACCCCTGATGACGGCCCAGTCCCAACACATCACCTCGCCGACCATCTCCCCACCTCCAGGCTATACCGTTGTGGTGTTTGACCCCTGAAGGTGGCCTAGTCATCAACCTGCTCCATCACCATTATCTTCGCCACAATCCACATCCGCTCCTCCTTGCCCAGGCCAAGATCTAGGAGATTCCACCCTCAGCGCCGCCAGGGCACCAACCATTCTCCCTTCCATTCAACCAATGCCCGCATACGCCACTATAGGTCCAAATTCTTGGGTCAAACCTAGGGATGACCTGCCACTTCATCCCAACCATCCACCTGGTGGATCTTGGCCATCCATCCACTCATCCACAGACTGCTCCTTCTGTTGCGAGCAAGAAGGATGAGACAAGGAAGAAGGAGAGAGAGAGAGAGAGAGACTTCCTGGTCTGCCCCAGTGTCGATCGCTCCTCGTCAAATCTGCTCCGACACGACATAGAAGACCACATCATCTTCATCGATCTATGACACTCTTCTTCATTGTGCTCATGGCAGATTCTTCTTACTTTCTTGTTCTTCTTGTTCCTCGCATCATGAGCGAGTAGTTCCTTTTCACTAGGGTGCGGGGACTAGCCCCGTTGCCCATGCTTATATGTCCTTTTATTAAACATTCCATGGCTTGCATATAACTTTTCATTTCATTGTTAATCGTTTGATGTGTGCTTGTGGATTGATCACCTGCTTGCATTTATCTTATTCGTTCCTATCTTGCGACAACTTCAATATGTAGGATCTGAATGTCGATTAATGCGATTGACTCCCTGATGAGAAATCAGATGGGATTCCCTGAGGTCATAAGTGAGTGATCTGTGAGGGGACGAGCCATCTAGCCCACGGTGATGCTTCTGTGTGCCTAAACATCCTAACGGAGGGCCGCAACTTCAGTTGGATTTCTCTATCTTCGGAACTGTAAGTGCATGGTCTGGATGGCGACGAGACATCTGATGCCTAAGGTGATGCTTACGCGAGCCTAAACATCCCTTAGGGAGGGTTACAAGTAGTTCTATTTGGATAGTTAGATCTTGCCTGGATGTTTTGTGATTGGATGTGTTTGCATGTGCAGCGGTGGTGAAACCCGAGACCATCCCAGCGATTCCCATCATTAATCTTTAATCAAATTTTAATCCTACTCTTTACTTCCTTTACTTTTAGTTTAATTAAACTCAAATCAACCAACCTTGTTCTAAATACTAGTCTTGATTCAACTAGATTCGACTAGTAAAATATTCTTAAAAATGTTGTCCATTGGGATTCGATCCTCAACTATACTGCGATAAGACCCGTCCGCTTGCAGGTGGTATTATTGCACAAGGTTTTGATAAAAGCTCAGGGATTTCAACCCTGGGTGAGTTTGTTAGTGCGATAATATTCCATGCCAATAAGACTCACCATTCATTTTCCACCATTATAAAACATCAAAATATGAATCTCACGATGCATTATCACACTCCAAGTACTTGTCTAGTTTTGTTTTATAGTAATATGATTGTCATTTCAACTCCTTCAGATAAGAATCAAAGATGGGCATTTCATCATAACCATCATCTTGAGAGGATACAAGAGGAGCAATAAACAAATCCAATGGATCATCAACTTCATCTTGTGCATTACTTCTTGCCTTATATTCATTGATCAGATCCATACAATCATCATGAATTTCTTTCATATGAAATGCATCTTCATCTCCATATATATTATCAATATATAACTATATAATGTCCATTAATATCTCAGGTCTAGTACAATAGACACTCCCATTATGATATATATGTCATCCCAATACTTCAAAACTTCTTCAACATCTCTTTCGCCATATTTTTAATTAGTTGATTTGAATTGTTAATCCAATTGACCGAAACAACTCTAATTTGACAAATATTATGAAAACACAAGTTGGCAATTGGATAAGTTGTCTTGAAAACAACTCTATCAACAAACACATTAAAATATTTGCATAGTCCATAACTGTCTTTCCAATATAATTCACTTGGCAACATCTTGTTTTTCCAATCTCATTGTTTTAATATATAAAATATCCTTTTATATATCATTGCATTTGGAAGCATTATATATGTGGAATTCCACCTTTTTGGGAAATCTAGAAATGTTTTTTATGAACGCTCATCCTCAAATGTATAGTTGTTTCCTCAAACATCTTCAACCTTTTTGGAGTGGTAGTCCAATATGCCACACTATCCTAAATGATCTCAACTCTA
This sequence comes from Alisma plantago-aquatica, assembly GCA_963693085.1. NCBI lineage: Eukaryota > Viridiplantae > Streptophyta > Magnoliopsida > Alismatales > Alismataceae > Alisma > Alisma plantago-aquatica. Next base: position 103,882,950 of record OY856414.1, on the reverse strand, counting down.
TTAATCATAGGCAAACCCATCTTTAACTAAAGGATTCAAAATATGAGCAACACACTCATGTAGAGAAATCTACCAGATAATAATGTCAATTTTGGGTGCAACTTCTCCTTCACCAGTTTAATCATTGAGTCATTTGTTGTACAATTGTCAACAACAAATCATGGGAGTTTTGTAATTGTGTTCCAATTGATCAAACAAGCCATTAACACTCACACAAGACCTCACTAGTACGAGGACAAGAAATATACACAAACCTCAAAGTATGACAATTTAAGCACCAACAGGGGTTGATATAGTTTGTAGTGACTACCATGCAACCTCTCATTTGATAGTTTGTAGTCCACATATCAGTGGTCACACCAATCCAAGAATCACATCTATCCAAAGAAGTCGTCACCTTTCTCCTCTCCCAGTCACATAATTTATTTATACCATATTTTATAGTGTTTCTTGTATGACAATTAAAGAGATATTGAGTGACATTAAGTAATTTTCTAAATCCAGGGTGATCTACCATGTTTAACGAGTAATCATGCATTATGACCATATCAGATCCATCATTTCTCCCATCATCTTGGCTAAATGGAACTTGTGGGTCTACCCTAGGAATTATTCTCGCCCCTCCCCATTCAATACCCCACATATTCAGTTCTTGTTCTCATGCAAATGAGTTGTCCTATTCTTGGGTTTTGCTCCCAACAACTTTTTGCAATACAAGAATTCTTCCTTTCGAATACTACCGACTACTTTCACCATAAAGCGATTCCATATCTCAGCCACCTTTGCTTGATGACATTATTGTGTTTTTAGTAGGTATAGAAATGTCATTGATTGGGTTTCAACTATTGTCATGTGATCTATATGCTTATGGGAGAGTATATCCCTATCTAGCAATAGGCAATACTTTAATGACTAGCCAGAAAGATCATATAAAATAAGAGCAACATGATTGACACTATGGGCTATTTCATTTTGATGTCACTTAAATTACCAAAAATAGGCATAAGTACAAGTCATACAACTTCTGTGTCAAAATATGCAGAATATACATCAAGCAGAATGTACATAATACATATTCTATCATACATATGATCTACTAAAATAGATAATAGTTGAATCTCAGGGACCAATATTTATCCAGTGATTTTGGATATTGCAACATATGTTAGTTGATAGGAGAATACAACAAGAAAAATTACATAGTGAGAAGGGTAAGTGTTTTACATGAACTGTGGAACGCCCAAGAAACTCAGACACTCTTTTTCAAGGCTTTGTAGTTAACAATATAAATAATTTTGAATCATTATAGCATTCAATGAGTGGTACGAAAAATAACTTTAAGAAAATATGGTCAGTTGAGATACAATAGGATACACAGTAGACACGTAAAGGCAAGTAGTTGGTTGTCAAGTAGCCGATAGGTTGAAACTGTAAGTCAGGCAGTCAATGGACTGTTTGAATGGGACAATGTCGTCAAAGAGAGGGAATTGCATTGTGGTGGTGGGTGAGCATCCAATTGTTAGTATATATAGGCAATAACATGTTCAAACTAATGGTGGGGAGGTCTCTGAGTTCCTCCCAACTATACTTGGATGTGAACCTGGTTGCATTCAATTGAACAATGAAAGAAATAGGCACACATGAAGGCATGGTAGCAAGTTAAGGCAACAATTGAGTTGTTGAAAAGAGAGGAAGAAGACGATGATTGGATTGGCGGAGTTGGGCACATGAATAGACACGCATGCGACATGTTGACCACATCTATGACAACAAGTGTTATGAAACATGAAAGGACATGAAGGAGAATAGGCATTGTGAAACGGAGGAACATGTACAAAAATACAAAAGTAGGTTGTGGCAGTCAAAAGGTGGAATGGAGGAAGAGAAGGCGAAAAGAAAACAAAGACTGTTAGTTGAGATACATAACTATGCCTGGTCCCTGGAACTAGGGAATAGAAGAGGCATTGTGACAAGGAGGAACATGTACAAAAATAGAGAATGAGGTTGAGACAGTCAGAAGGGGAGTGGAAGAAGAGAAGACGAAAAGAAAATAAGGGACTACTACGTGAGGTAGATGACGATGGTAGATCCCCGGATGCACTATAGAGAGAAAACAGGGAAACCACTGCTGCTTCTAGTCGACGATGTAATGACCTAACTTGGATGCACTGAGGTAGCCGACTACGTCCCGATCCCTAGATGCGTCGAGGTAGCCGTCGACGCCTTGGTCCTTGGATGCGCTGAGGGCCTCCTCCTGAGTAGTCGAGATAGCTGAGGTAGCTAATTGTGTGATGGGAAATGTGTGACGGTGAGCTGCTGTGAGGTCCGCGCTCCGGACGGACATTGCACGTTGTAGGGCTTGCGACAGCTAGGGTATTAGTCGTTTGAGCGAAGGAATGGCACGAGTGTCAATCGCAAAGGAGAGGTGCGAATGAGACTGAGTGTTGGGTTTCCTGGTACCACGCACTTGGTATTTTCTCCACCCGACTCGGCAACTATTCCGCACACCAAATACCAAAGATGTGGAGTGGTGTGGGTCGTTTCGGTTCGATTTTTGGGAGTCGGGTTTATTGCCAAGTCTAACATCGGCTTTCATCAATGCGGTAGCCCTAAGCAAGTTTATTAGGCTCCGATTGGTTTGTCGTAACTGGTACGAAAAATATAAGAGTTTCTTAACTAGTTTTTCATGATTGGTTTAAAGTAAGTGGTGGAACTTGAGTTCCGTGACTTCCGGGAAGTTACAGACTTACATGCAAAACACAATTTCTGAGTTCTGTTTAAAAAAAAAGTGAAAAACGAGTTCTGGGACAACTAACAACATTTCTTTTCCAATTATATTTTTCATTCGTTATAAGTGACACATGAAAAATATTTATGAAATGGTGAGGATATAATTTGTTGCTAAAACTACAACATACTATAACAAAATATCATACACTATAATCGCACTATGTAAAATATTTAACATTATAACCACTATTAGCACTACTATCTACAAAATAAAAAATGCACACATCATGAAAAAAACACCACACCATGTGAAAATAATGTGATTTATATAATATATTTTTATTCTTTATGTTTAAAAATATGATGTGAAAAATAATAATTAACTATAACTATGCATGAATAATACAGTAAAAATCCCCTACAAATATAATATAAAAATTAATATTCTACATTGTGTTAAACGATGATGAACCAAAACTTATATTTACAAGCACATGTAATGCAGATATTAATACAATACTTTGTATACATAAAGTGAAATAAAAATAATGTGATGTGATTTTAATCATAATATTTTTATTAAGATTATATTTGTACCATAATAAAATATTTTAAAGGAGCAACATTTGCACCATAATCACTTGTTGTGGTTATTATGATTTAAGAATATTATGAATTGTTACGGATATGATTCTTTTTTTATGCCTTTGCCATACTCACTTATTTGTATTATATAATAAAAATTAATAATATTTTAATGATTTCTATATTTACACTTACAACAAACCAATTACATAGAAATAAATGTAACTTAAATTCCAAATATTGAACTAGAATTCTCAGAAAATGAGTTCTAAAGAACTCATGACTTACACCAAACCAATAGGAGTCTTAGGGCTAGTTTGGTTCCTTGTAAAACGAAGCCACAGTAGGAATTTCAACACGTGAGAGTAAAAGGGATGAGCTGAGAGTACACTGTTTTTGTTTGGTTGGGAAGAAAGTTAACTCATATAGTTGGTCTGCAACAATTTGGTTGGACGTAGAACCTAGTAGAATATCACGCAGAGAAGGCTGTCGTGCCGAGCAACTGTGCTCTGTTTCACAGAGCAAAACGTGCTATTGTCTTCGGGAGATAACTAGCTGACGGCAAGGAAACGAACCGCGCCCATATTGGGCGCAGTTCCAGTTCCTAATTTTTTATATCGCTGAAGACACCGTGCAGTTCGAGTTCCAACCGGTTTGTTGGAAGCACACAGTACCAAACGTTTGGAGTTAAAAAACACATGCAGTTGCAACTGCGATACTTGCAACGCAGCCCAACCAAATTAGCCCTTAGATCAATTTCCAGCTAGCTACTAGGAGCGGTACTAGTAATAGCAAGCCTAACCTCGTTCTATGCCTCGGTCTTTCGGCCTAACGCGATTCGATCTAAACCTGGTAGTAGTAGTAGTAGGCCACCTCGCCTCGGCCTACCCTTGTTTATTGCTTTGATGTGGGTTCGCGCCCGCCGGAATTTAAGGCTGTTTGTTCAACTCAAAACCCAATCTCCCTCCTAACATCGACTGCGATCGTAGGCCAACCAACACAAACACTGGGTAGTTGGCAGTTGGTGCCTTGAAGTCGATGAATATACATTACACAGATAATGCAACAATAGCTGCACTGCAGTGTAGCAAGTACTAGCAGCAGCTCTGGTAGCCAGTAGTAGTGGTGTACATGGAGGTTATTTATTGTACATAATCCAATATCTGGTGCACATCCAAAAGGAAGGACAAGACCAGATCCAGGATTCTTGTCTGATTGGCGGGGTCGTCCGTCCATGCAGCAAGTTTATCATCGGAACGCGATGGGCAGTAGCGGTGCCGATGGCGGGGTCGCCGTTCCAGCCATATTTGAATTTAGTAATGTGACGCGGAGTAAACCACACAATTCGTTCATCACTGCCGACTTGAGTGGTGATTCAAACCAAGTAAGCTACACGATTCTATAGATGGAACAAAACGAACTATTTGAAGATATGTAAGTATGCACCAATTAAAAAAACAATACAAACCATGTTAAAATTAACTTCCCAAAAACATTCATATTTTTTTTGTTTATTATACAAAAGAGAGTGAAACCGATCAATTAATAATATAATCTAATTAGTCTAGCAGAGGAAAAAAGTGTAAACGATAATCAAAGAGTATACATGGGTGATAGCTCAACTTTAAGCATTATGCTTCTGCATACAAGGGAAAGTGGGACGAAGGGTTCCTAAATGAGTGCTTCATGCTGAGCACAGTTAGGGCCATCCTGCAAATGCCCACCCCCACTAAAGACTGGACACATGATCGATATGTGTGGAAACCATCCATCGATGGATGCTTTACCATCACATCAGCTTACAACACATTCTTACTGCTCCAACCAGTACAACAACAAACTCAAGCTACTTCAAGTTCATATGGCAAAGTATTTTACCATTACGATGCAAAATCTTCTTATGGTCGGTCCACCATGACAGGCTAATGGCCAATCATCTTCGCTTCAAAAGACATATGTCCGAAAAATCACAGAAGAAGAAACGACTTTACACGCCTTGAAAGACTGTAAACCATGAAAAAACTTCTAACCCCTCAAGTAAATCTCTTCCTTGAGTCCAGATCCCCGACACAATAGCTATAGTACAATCTTGATACTCTGGGAAACATACCAAAATGGGCCAACCTTTTCCACAACCTGCCAATTGTAATGGAGGTTTAGAAATGATGAAGTTTTCAACAACACAGCTAAACATGTCATCCATGGACTAACCACCTGTAGAATAGAAACAAGATCCGTTCAACATGCAATGGAAAACCACTTATCCATGAGGACAACCTCATACAACCCAAATCCACAAATATTTGTCCCAATTGACTCTGTATTTCTCAATGTTGATGCAACACTGAACATCGCCAAAAAAAAACCATCAACATCAGTTGTATACTCAGAGACTGCTCAGGATAGTGGGTCCTGGGGAAATCCAAACAGACAGAAGGCTCATAACCGCTTATGGGTGAATTGTGAGAAATATCAAAAGGCATAAGGCTTAGCCACCTCCTATCCGAACCATGCCACGTGATCACATACTCCAACATTTCAGAAAAACACATAAAGCACTCAAAAGACTGCCCATACACATAAAATGATCACCGATCAAATCATCTAGAGAGACATGGATTTGAAAGTTTAAAGTTTGACACATAAAAAAAGAAATATGAACATACTAGCGAACCAACTCACAAAACATTGTCTCAAGCAACTTGATGACAATGGCTCGTGGACAAGCTACTAGGTATTCTTACAAGGGACCTATCTCGAAGAAATGTAATTTTTCAGTTGCATTTATGTAAACACTAGCGCCAATGTAACCAATTGATTCAATTGGATTTCGAAAAGAAAAAAAAAAGTGTTTCAGATGTCCCCTTAAGTCAGAAAGGAGTTCTTCCTCCAATCAAAAGGTCAATTCCTTCTCTCGAGAGTTTGGTTGATCCGACATCTCTTCCTTTTGAAAATGTCATGGCCTTCCCTTACCCCTCCTGTTCACTAAGATAAGATTAAGGAAGAATGGGTTCCTATCAACAGAAGCAGGAGTAATAACTCCTTACTTCCATGAGGGTACCAAAGATTTTCCAAGGAGATGGTATTAAGAAAAAAGAAAATTGAAATTAAGGAAGCATCAAAGGCCAAGAGCGGGAAAGATCCATGGAGATGGTGTTTGTTTTTTTCCGCTTGTGTAATTGGAGAAGTCGTCGATATCCACAAATTATTATAAAATCATAGAAAAATATCATGGCCGGGGAGTGAGACACACACTTGGGAGTTGGAACTGTGTGTGTGCACGCCTCCTTGGCAAATGGCAATGGGGTATATATCTTTCAAGTGATCGTGTTTGGTGTTGTCCAACCCACCTCGTCTGCCAAATGGTGGTGGCCCAGAACCCACAGCTGTTGTGTTCCCGTGTGGGTTGTCTGGCTGGGCCGAGCCGGCCGAGGAATAGTTAAATAGGTACACACAGAAGATACGTGATCCATGGATGAGTTGAGATGAATTGATTACAGCGAGTCGGTCAGTCTGCCTGCCCCCACCAGAGAGACAGCTCAGCACAGCAGCGTCCATCACGCTCACACAGCGAACCTGCTGCTCTGCTGTGCTGCCCGGTTAAAAAGCCTCCTGCTCTGCCAGGCCACTCACACAACTCATAATCCTCCAGTCCACCACACCATATTTCCAGTCATTAGCCCTGTTTCCCATTCCAGTACCTCGCAAGACCCAGCCGTCGATCACTCGCTAACAACATTCTCTCCTCCCTCCTCGATCCAAATCCGATCAACTTACCCATTCTCTGCTCATCTCCTCCTCCTCATCCTGCTCCTGCTCCAGTGCTCCTCTTCCCACTCTTGCCAACAATACATCTTTGAAAAAAAATGCCGGACGATCTAGCTGACGATTTACAGAGCCTGAGCTTCGGCTCATCGGGCCGGTCAGCAGCGACAACAGACACATCCACAACAGCGTCCTCCTCCGGTTCTGGTCCCATCTCCGCCTCTGCTCCTTCGATCTCTCCGGCACCATCAGGATGCGACTCGTCTTGCTGCTGCCCCAAGCGATCGGACCCCGACCAGAAGCCGCTCCGCATGACCGACTTCCGGTTCCTCCGCAGGCTCGGCAGCGGCGACATCGGCACAGTCTACCTCGCCCAACTCGTTTCTGTCGACAACTGCCCGGGCTGCCATAAAACCAAACCAAATCCACAGACGGCCCCTCGGCTCCTGGCCGCCAAGGTGATGGACAAGGAGGAGCTCCACGGTCGGAACAAGCAAGGCAGGGCTAAAGCCGAGCTTGAGATCCTCAAGATGCTGGACCACCCTTTCCTCCCCAAACTCATCGCCTCCGCCGAGGACAACCGGTGGGCGTGCCTGCTGACGGACTTCTGCCCTGGTGGTGACCTGCACGTACTGCGGCAGAGGCAGCCCTACAAGCGATTCCCGGAGGCGGCAGTCAGGTAAAACAACAAACCCGTAGTACACGAATGAATAACTGGGATTTCCGTTTCAGTAAACCATAATATTTATAACGGATTCCTTCTGACGTATATTCCTTTTACATACAAAATACAAAAAAGCCTTTGTTTTTGGCAAAAAATAATAATAATTAAAGTAATACTATACGCCTGTTTTTGCACATCATCACACATTCGTATAATTAGAGTGATGAAGCCTGAGAATAATTACACGATCTCGCACCTTAGCTAGCTTGTTGATCTGCCTGGAAGTGCCTTTCGCTGCTATAATAATAATTGCTTCTCATTGCATCCATCTTTGTACGACCTCTCTTTCTCCGTTTATTAGTCTTTAGATAGTTGACAGTTGGACTGTAAGAGGTGGATCCAATGCATTCCATGGTACAGCCCCCTTTTGATTTTTTTATCTTTCCATTCTAGATCAAAGCTACTAATCAAGACGCAACTGATGCGGCCTCATTCATGTCGCTATGATGATTTAGTATAAGATTAACCATTAAAATAACAAGACGCAACTGATGCGGCCTCATTCATCTCGCTATGATGATTTAGTATAAGATTAACCATTAAAATAACAAGCACTGTCGCCGCCTGGCTTATAAGCTGCTTGTCGAGCTGCTCATTTTTGTTTAAAATATTATACAACCAGCCTTGCCTTGCGGCCGTGTGTCTAGAATATACAGAATACGTCTCTGCCTATGGATTGACCCGGATCGGATCGCTGATGATGAGATCGACGGGGCTAGTCCCCATCGGGTAGATGGAGATCGTTGTCCTAGTAGCTATCCGGGCAGGGATGTGGATTGATAATTGGGTTATTGTTTGTGGCTAGGGATGGAGAATGATGTGATCGTGAAATATGCGTTTTTAAAATTGTGAAGTCAGATTTGGTTTCGTGAAAGGAGTAACTGGCGCGCGCGGTAATCGTGTCGGAATTATTGATGAGTTAGTTAGTGGTGGAGAGCAGTCCGAATCGAATTATTATTGATTTGATTGTATTAAAAGAGGGACGACAACTGCCATTAAGCCTGTTTGGAACACTGGATAACTAAAATTCCATTGTCCAGTACACAATTAATTGACATTGAGAGAGACAAAAGGAAAACAAACAAGTGGCTGGCTAAGGCGCGTGATTACTGCATGGAATTAGGGTGGCGTGACAACTAATTAAGTATATCGCTTTCGTCTGTGTTGTACCTTGTTGGTGAATTGGTGATGGGCATGGGCTTGTTGCTACCTGCTGGTTGGTACCGGTACGGCCTGCCGATCACGTGGCGAGTGAATGCGATCGCTGTTGCTGTTGCTATTCCTGTGTGGGTGGGGATCAGGAGGACGAGGGAGGGAGACCACTTTCTAGGAGAAGCAAATTAGCTTAGCTGTTGTCGTGTTTTTTCTTATCGTCATTATCGTCATCATTAATGCCGCCGTCCGTTTCTTACGGGTCTTTTTCTTCCTGCAATCAATCCGCACTGCTACTACCTTCACTTTCTGCCTGCCATCATTGAGGTGACATTTTGATACCATCACTTTCTGCGTGCCATCATTGAGGTGACATTTTGATTGATGGGGATTTCAAAATATATATATTTGAAATTCATGTCAAGTGTTCCTGTTTCGGATTATAACAGCACAGTAATATTATCATTTGCGATAATAACACCTAACACAAATTCTCTAGTGGTAGTCGAAGCAAGTTAGGCTGGCCGTGCCCAGTGTGGCACAGTAATATTATCATCTTGCCGTATCTGATTTGCACGCCTACGACTCGCTCGATTTTCATCGAATAGTCAATATATATATCATGCGGTGTCGTGCTTCCAGGTTCTACGCCGCCGAAGTCGTGGTTGCGCTGGAATACCTCCACATGCTGGGCGTGGTGTACCGCGACCTGAAACCCGAGAACGTGCTGGTTCGAGCGGACGGACACATCATGCTTACCGACTTCGACCTGTCGCTCCGCTGCGGCGACTCCGCGTCCAACCCGAGGCTTTTAGGCCTGTCGGGAGACAAGGCTGGTAATTATGACACAGCAATCAGCTGTGGCAACGGGATCCCGACGGCGCCGGGGTTGCTCACCGGCTCCTCTCAGGGCAGCACCGTCGGGAGCGGAGGCGGTGGGATCAGCGCGTCATGCATCCTCCCGAGCTGCATCGTCCCAGCAGTGTCGTGCTTCAACAACGGGTCTAGTAGAAGATCGTTCAGGTCAAGGAAGGATAAGAAGAGCTCCAAGAAGAACAAGAAAGCATGCGATGCTTTGGAGTTCGTTGCGGAGCCCGTAGGGGCGCGGTCCATGTCGTTTGTGGGAACGCACGAGTACCTTGCCCCCGAGATCGTGTCAGGGGAAGGCCACGGCAGTGCTGTTGACTGGTGGACGTTAGGGGTGCTTCTCTTTGAGCTTTTGTATGGGTACACGCCGTTCAGGGGTCATGATAACGACATGACGCTGGCGAATATCGTTGCCCGAGCACTGGAGTTCCCCAAGGAGAACAATAGTGGTGGTGGGAAGGGGGATAAGAGAGGAGGAAGGTTTGGAGATGACTATTGTGGTCCACCGACTGTGAGTCAGCAGGCGAAGGATCTTATCAGTGGATTGCTGGTTAAGGATCCGTGTAGGAGGTTGGGGTCGGCTACGGGTGCTGCGGCGGTGAAGAGGCACCCGTTCTTTCACGGTGTGAATTGGGCTCTGTTGCGATGTGCTAAGCCGCCGCTGGTCCCGCCACCGCTGCCGAGTTCGTTGTTTGTTCAGGAAGCGGGGCAGAGCAATACTATTGATGGGGCGTCGTTCTCGTCCTTGTCTGCGGGGATGGGCGGAATGGTCAAGGACAACGCCGGCGAATGCTGCACCGATGACGAAGAGGAACATGACGACAACAGAAGAAGTGACGGGTGCAGCGGCGCCGATAGCCGACGAAACAGTGGAGACATTGGAGTGGTCCTCGTCTACCCCGCAGCTGTCGGGGAGACTTCACCCCCGGGCTCACCTGTCGACTTTTACTAATGACGCTGATCCCACCGTGTATACAGACAGACAGACACAGCACAACGGAGACAACATGATCAACTGGGTATAGTAGGATGAGACAGCCATCCGTGTCTGCTGCTAAGTGCTAGCTTTCTTTCTTCACAAGCCCATCCATCCATCCATGCGCCAGTTGCAGAAAGCAGCGAGGTTGGAAGCCGTGGTTGGGTGGATTCGCCGGCCTTTGTTGCACCTGCTGCCTGCATTCGGAACTTTGTCTACCTCGTGTCAGATGCATGCGCTTGCATTGGTCGCCATAATGTTTCCAGCGGGACGACCGCCTTGTATCTCATCTCCGTTTTCTAGCTCTTCCAGCTTTTCAGGCCCATGATGCATGCATGGCTTGCATTTTGCGCAGGACCACGTTATCAATGTAAGATTTTGTCTTGACACAAGATTTCCCATGTGAATGAGACAACTAGCCAATTCCCGACCAATATACTTTAATAATATGAATGAAAAACCAAATGACACGGTTGGAATATTAATAATGGCCTGGGCTGATAGCCCGGCGGATGTTACTTACGCTTCTCCAAACGTTTGAGTTTCAATGTCTAAAACATAAGATCACTAAGCAGTGTTTCCTTACTATATATGTTAAACTTCAGTTTGAACATTTAACATCTTTTGACCACATGAAACAGTTTAAAGATTTACACATGTCTACACTCGAAAGATCCTCTACTCGAGTTAAAGCACAGATTATTAGGATGTCAAATGATCATGTAGACACCGAGTTCAACGCAGCTTACAAACGGACGATTTCTGCAACAAGTAGTAAATGAACCGGATATTCACACACCTTATCGTATGCTAGAATACTGAAACCGAATAGATTATGTTGTGTGGTGTGGTTCGTTACAAGATGACAAAACTACAGGCATGTGATTATGGTGTTTGATTATGATAACCCTCTTTACCCGACAGCTTACTTTTATGCCTAGTACTTACAGGCATGCGATTATGGTGTTTGATTATGATAGCTAGGCTATCAACCCTCTTTACCCGACAGCTTACTTTTATGCCTAGTAGTCTGCTTGGGTATCGAATGTAGCCTAAAAAAATAAATCAGAATTTTAATATATAAAATGTCATTTTTTTAAAATACCAAAGTATTATATTTCGGGAGCAATGTGCGTATAAGTGCATTATATTTAATTGTTAATTGAAAACAGTATCACATACATCTATAAATATTATGTATCAATGAACTATTATATTTTATTTCTTCTATTATATATATATATAATATTGGAGTTGTTAATAATTCAATATATAAAAATGACATGAGATCCAAATAAATAAATAAAATATATATAACAATTTATCTCTGCGGGAGACACTGTCTTTCCTCTATGGGGCAAATATTGTGACATTGTGATTAAAAAAATTAAAACGATATTTGATTATTAAATTTGAAAAGGTATTGTTTTTATATTTTAGGTGTTGATGTTAAGTACTTAAGTATAGTTTCGTGTCTATAACAACCTTGATATGTCCCACCTAACTCTAGATATTTAGTTTATTATTATTATTTTTCTCTTTTTGAAGATATAGTTGATCAACTAGCCAATCTAGAACTTGCAGATATCAAGCTAAAGAGACATAGACTCCCTTGATTCACAGAACAAAGACTGAAAATATTTAGAACGATCAATTGGTCCGGTTTAACAAAATATGGCCGGGTTCGATCCTAGACACAACAAGCACCCACCGTCTTCAGACAAAAAACCAAAATAGCACACTTTAATAAAAATATGTACTGAAATAGCACCAAAGTCATCTTAATTCTCGAAATAGCCCACTTTTTGGGGAAAGTGCCAACACTTTTGGCGTTTTAATGTTTCCGGGACCAAAAGTGCCAAAACATGGTGTTTTACTATTTTCAGGACCAAAAGCACCAAAAACATGGTGTTTTCCTGTTTGTGGGACAAAAAAACATGGCGTTTTCCTATTTGTGGGAACAAAAGCTCCAAAAACATGGCATTTTAATGTTTGTGGGACCAAAAACGCCATTCATTCTGGCGTTTTATTTCTTCCGAACCTAAACAATGGGAACAATGGGTAAGCGCCTTGTAACGACCCGCACTTTTGAGTGTCTAAAAGACCTTATAGTCACAGATCGTTAATCATATACTCCAGGATCATATTCATGAAATTATACAAAATAGTAAATAATTTCCATTAATGATCAAATAATTAAATATTTGCATAAAAAGCTCCTCTAGGGAGTTATATAATTTTTAAACAGAATCAATTATACATGTGTGAAGATAAACTTTTAAGACTAAACCTTCATGATTAAACTGTAGCGTCTTCAACATCTGTATCTGTACCCTCATGTCAACGAGTCAAGTATATCTGATACCTAAAATGCCGACAAATAAATACACGGTCAATATATTGCTATACTGGTACGTGGGTTCAAACAATAATCACAAGTAACATATAAGCAACATCTTTATCTTGCATATAAGAACATAAACTTGTTTTTATATTCTAACCCATATCTGGTCAACTACCTCAGGTGTGATAACTGTCCCTCCAGGGCTCATGGGCATTACTCTTAAGATCAGTCTCTAACCTAGGGTTCAAAATACTATTATTTACTTTACATGATACTCTAGGAACTTTATAGTTTGCTAGAACTAAATAAACAAGAAAGAAGTTTATTTATCATTCAATCTCATCGAGAAACATTGGCAATCTCAGAATTCGATACATGTATATTCATAAGCGTAACCACGTACCTTATGCCATCGCAGGAATCGTGTAGAACATCATATACTTTACGAGTGTATCCAAACATCCAAGCAACCAAGCATATAATCAACAAGTATATGAAACAAAACATACTACATATGCGTCACCATGTATTCATATTACATTACTCAGATCTAGATGCGCTCCTAAACTAGGGTTTAGGGTTATCTCGTATTTGAACTATAAGGTAGGATTACAAACCCTAATCTGATCGTATTATGGTTTCTAATATTACAAGTTCAGTTATGCATATTAGATGAAACCCTAATCATCAATTAACCATATTAGATTACCCGTGACATCTAAATCACATTATTAACATTAAGATCATAGCAAGATGTTCATGTTGGTTGTAAAACCCTAAACAATATGACTAAGATTACTAATCTAGAATTGTCCATTATTCAACATTATCAAGGTTTTACTCATTATACATGGCAAGATCAGGTGTTAGCCTAACATGAACAAATCTATTCAATTAAGCATTAGATTAAGCAAAATCTAGGTCTTCCATTACGCTAATCACATTATCACATGTATTGCATATATTTTTAGAAAAATAAGCATAATTAAATTCTAAGTCTATTTTATTTAGATTCCTCTTGTTCTCCTGATCAAATTTCATATATAACATGTCCCCATCTGAGTTATCAATCATTAGTTATGATTTTCATAAAAATAAAGACAAATAGACCAATCATACGTTGACACGTCAACAACTTATTTGTTTGTCCCTTTTATTTTAGTTGGGCCGGCCAGGGTGGGAAAAGACGCATATGCCCCTGAGTTAACATTTGCAGTCTAGGGCTATTTGGGTAATTTGACCCCCAGATTACCCTCTTCCTCTCGACAGAACGAGTGACGCCCTACCCACCGCAGCTCGATTGACCGGGGGTGGACTCTCCCTCCTCGACCCCTCAACGGCCTAGGAGTTGGCCACCCTGCCTCCATCGGATCCCTCTGGACTCCTTGGGAGTCCTGGCTCATCTCACTGGGGTCAAGAACTGGAGAACGATGACCCCATCTCTGCTGCAACTTGCAGACTTCGGTCTATCCTAAAACCATGCACTGCCGAGTGTCGTAGCCTGGGCACATCCACGACTTCCAGTCATGATCCTATTATAAGCCTCTAGGGCGTTCACAGGGCATTGCACTCTCTTCCCGCACTGGAGTACGACACAAAGGGAAGGATAAGAAGGAAACGTTGCCGCATTAGGTCTTGGCTAGGATCAGAAACGCCGCCTGGGCTTTCCGATTGTCGCCCCCGAGCTTCACCATCCAACTCCGACTGCTCGCTCACCTCCTCCACCCACCATCATCACAGACGTGAGGGCTTCTCCTCATGCAAGGCGTGACCACCTCCTACACGGGGCACCATTGCAGACATGCAATTGCTACTCGTGACACCAACGACGACAACTCCACCCCTGTATCTCTGTGATACGTGCATCCAGTCTCGCAACTCAGTGCGGCGCGGTGCTACACAAGCGCCAATTGCGATGCGACGTCATGGTCCATGTTGTTGGCTATGCTCCAGCTCCGTCTGCTGTCGTGGCCTAGTCGTCACCGATGATTTGCCCTGTCGTCCTCTCTGTGTCTTAGCGTATTGGGAAGGAGGGGATGGGATCAAAGGCTATATCTAGGCAGGACAATCTGTGGACAACAGAGGCGGGAGTCCTTCCCCTAGAACTTAGGGTAAGTGAGTCCCTTTACATACATATGAGTAGGGTTACAGATTGTAATCCTCATAGAAGGAAGCCTCTTCTATGGAAAGTACACGTCCCTCTTACTTTCCTTCATTCCAAACTTTTCCTTTGCGTACAAGTAAAAGTGAAGAAGGCAAGACCCACCATGACTCTCCTTCCAATTATTCTCATTATATTATATTCAGATTATCCATCATCTGTGACTATTTTGGATACCTATTATGATCACGAATATGCACATTATCCAAAATCATGTCTCATGGGCCCATATGTACACTTTGATTATCCAATTGGGCTGAAAAGTGACCCTAAGGCCCATAAACCACATCTTGGGCCTTCCAAAGGCTCCATGAGCTTAATTACATTCTTAATTACCAAATTAAGGCTTTTATAATCTTTGCATATTGTATTAGCTCCATATGATCTCTTATGCTCAAAGCACACCATTTCCTTAAATTGATCATGTCTACACTCGAAAGATCCTCTACTCGAGTTAAAGCACAGATTATTAGGATGTCAAATGATCATGTAGACACTGAGTTCAACGCAGCTTACAAACGGACGATTTCTTTACCCGACAACTTACTTTTATGCCTAGTAGTTACATGCATGCGATTATGGTGTTTGATTATGATAGCTAGGCTATCAACCCTCTTTACCCGACAACTTACTTTTATGCCTAGTAGTCTGCTTGGGTATCGAATGTAGCCTACAAAAATAAATCAGAATTTTAATATATAAAATGTCATTTTTTTAAAATACCAAAGTATTATATTTCGGGAGCAATGTGCGTATAAGTGCATTATATTTAATTGTTAATTGGAAATAGTATCACATACATCTATAAATATTATGTACCAATGAACTATTATATTTTATTTCTTCTATTATATATATATATATATAATATTGGAGTTGTTAATAATTCAATATATAAAAATGACATGAGATCCAAATAAATAAATAAAATATATATAACAATTTATCTCTGCGGGAGACACTGTCTTTCCTCTATGGGGCAAATATTGTGACATTGTGATTAAAAAAATTAAAACGATATTTGATTATTAAATTTGAAAAGGTATTATTTTTATATTTTAGGTGTTGATGCTAATTACTTAAGTATAGTTTCGTGTCTATAACAACCTTGATATGTCCCACCTAACTCTAGATATTTAGTTTATTATTATTATTTTTCTCTTTTTGAAGATATAGTTGATCAACTAGCCAATCTAGAACTTGCAGATATCAAGCTAAAGAGACATAGACTCCTTTGATTCACAGAACAAAGACTGAAAATATTTAGAACGATCAATTGGTCCGGTTTAACAAAATATGGCCGGGTTCGATCCTAGACACAACAAGCACCCACCGTCTTTAGATAAAAAACCAAAATAGCACACTTTAATAAAAATATGTACTGAAATAGCACCAAAGTCATCTTAATTCCCGAAATAGCCCACTTTTTGGGGAAAGTGCCAACACTTTTGGCGTTTTAATGTTTCCGGGACCAAAAGTGCCAAAACATGGTGTTTTACTATTTTCAGGACCAAAAGCACCAAAAACATGGTGTTTTCCTGTTTGTGGGACCAAAAAACATGGCGTTTTCCTATTTGTGGGAACAAAAGCTCCAAAAACATGGCATTTTAATGTTTGTGGGACCAAAAACGCCATTCATTCTGGCGTTTTATTTCTTCCGAACCTAAACAATGGGAACAATGGGTAAGCGCCTTGTAACGACCCACACTTTTGAGTGTCTAAAAGACCTTATAGTTGCAGATCGTTAATCATATACTCCAGGATCAGATTCATAAAATTATACAAAATAGTAAATAATTTCCATTAATGATCAAATAATTAAATATTTGCATAAAAAGCTCCTCTAGGGAGTTATATAATTTTTAAACAGAATCAATTATACATGTGTGAAGATAAACTTTTAAGACTAAACCTTCATGATTAAACTGTAGCGTCTTCAACATCTATATCTGTACCCTCATGTCCACGAGTCAAGTATATCTGATACCTAAAATGTCGACAAATAAATACGCGGTCAATATATTGATATACTGGTACGTGGGTTCAAACAATAATCACAAGTAACATATAAGCAACATCTTTATCTTGCATATAAGAACATAAACTTGTTTTTATATTCTAACCCATATCTGGTCAACTACCTCAGGTGTAATCACTGTCCCTCCAGGGCTCATGGGCATTACTCTTAAGACCAGTCTCTAACCTAGGGTTCAAAATACTATTATTTACTTTACATGATACTTTAGGAACTTTATAGTTTGCTCGAACTAAATAAATAAGAAAGAAGTTTATTTATCATTCAATCTCATCGAGAAACATTGGCAATCTCGGAATTCGATACATGTATATTCATAAGCGTAACCACATACCTTATGCCATCACAGGAATCGTGTAGAACATCATATACTTTATGAGTGTATCTAAACATCCAAGCAACCAAGCATATAATCAACAAGTATATGAAACAAATCATACTACATATGTGTCACCATGTATTCATATTACATTACTCAGATCTAGATGCGCTCCTAAACTAGGGTTTAGGGTTATCTCGTATTTGAACTATAAGGTAGGATTACAAACCCTAATCTGATCGTATTATGGTTTCTAATATTACAAGTTTAGTTATGCATATTAGATGAAACCCTAATCATCAATTAACCATATTAGATTACCCGTGACATCTAAATCACATTATTAACATTAAGATCATAGCAAGATGTTCATGTTGGTTGTAAAACCCTAAACAATATGACTAAGATTACTAATCTAGAATCGTCCATTATTCAACATTATCAAGGTTTTACTCATTATACATGGCAAGATCAGGTGTTAGCCTAACATGAACAAATCTATTCAATTAAGCATTAGATTAAGCAAAATCTAGGTCTTCCATTACGCTAATCACATTATCACATGTATTGCATATATTTTTAGAAAAATAAGCATAATTAAACTCTAAGTCTATTTTATTTAGATTCCTCTCGTTCTCCTGATCAAATTTCATATATAACATGTCCCCATCTGAGTTATCAATCATTAGTTATGATTTTCGTAAAAATAAAGACAAATAGACCAATCATACGTTGACACGTCAACAACTTATTTGTTTGTCCCTTTTATTTTAGTTGGGCCGGCCAGGGTGGGAAAAGACGCATATGCCCCTGAGTTAACATTTGCAGTCTAGGGCTATTTGGGTAATTTGACCCCCAGATTACCCTCTTCCTCTCGACAGAACGAGTGACGCCCTACCCGTCGCAGCTCGATTGACCGGGGGTGGACTCACCCTCCTCGACCCCTCGACGGCCTAGGAGTTTGCCACCCTGCCTCCATCGGATCCCTATGGACTCCTTGGGAGTCCTGGCTCATCTCACTGGGGTTAAGAACTGGAGAACGATGACCCCGTTCTGCTGCAACTTGCAGACTTCAGTCTATCCTAAAACCATGCACTGCCGAGTGTCGTAGCCTGGGCACATCCACGGCTTCCAGTCATGATCCTATTATAAGCCTCTAGGGCGTTCACAGGGCATTGCACTCTCTTCCCGCACTGGAGTACGACACAAAGGGAAGGATAAGAAGGAAACGTTGCCGCCTTAGGTCTTGGCTAGGATCAGAAACGCCTCCTGGGCTTTCCGATTGTCGCCCCCGAGCTTCACCATCCAACTCCGACTGCTCGCTCACCTCCTCCACCCACCATCATCACAGACGTGAGGGCTTCTCCTCATGCAAGGCGTGACCACCTCCTACACGGGGCACCATTGCAGACATGCACCTGTTACTCCTGACACCAACGACGACAACTCCACCCCCGTATCTCTGTGATACGTGCATCCAGTCTCGCAACTCAGTGCGGCGCGGTGCTACACAAGCGCCAATTGCGATGCGACGTCATGGTCCATGTTGGCTATGCTCCAGGTCCATCTGCTGTCGTGGCCTATTCGTCACCGATGATTTGCCCTGTCATCCTCTCTGTGTCTTAGCGTATTGGGAAGGAGAGGATGGGATCAAAGGCTATATCTAGGAAGGACAATCTATGGACAACAGAGGCGGGAGTCCTTCCCCTAGAACTTAGGGTAAGTGAGTCCCTTTATATACATATGAGTAGGGTTACATATTGTAATCCTCATAGAAGGAAGCCTCTTCTATGGAAAGTACACGTCCCTCTTACTTTCCTTCATTCCAAACTTTTCCTTTGCGTACAAGTAAAAGTGAAGAAGGCAAGACCCACCATGACTCTCCTTCCAATTATCCTCATTATATTATATTCAGATTATCCATCATCTGTGACTATTTTGGATACCTATTATGATCACGAATATGCACATTATCCAAAATCATGTCTCATGGGCCCATATGTACACTTTGATTATCCAATTCGGCTGAAAAGTGACCCTAAGGCCCATAAACCACATCTTGGGCCTTCCAAAGGCTCGATGAGCTTAATTACATTCTTAATTACCAAATTAAGGCTTTTATAATCTTTGCATATTGTATTAGCTCCATATGATCTCTTATGCTCAAAGCACACCATTTCCTTAAATTGATCATTCAATCTAATGCTAGGATCTGGAATAATCAACCAAGATCCCTCAAAACATTTCATTGTCCGTTATTCATTTAGGCTTGAAATCCATGAATTTCTAGGATGTAACATTCACCCCTCCTTAAAAAGAATTTTGTCCTCAAAATTCAGGCTAATAAGCCTAGGTGAATGATACTCATATCATCTTCAAAACTTGGGGTTACCACCCCACTTAGGTATCTTTAACAACTTTTCCATGGTATATCAATTTTTGTTTTATTACTAAGATTGGCACCTGAATTGAAATTCAAGTATATCCACATCTATAGTATACACATCTTATCATCACATGATGATTTCATTATTACTTGGTGATTTCTCTTTTCTCCTAGGTTTCCAACCTATTATTCATTAATTATCACACAAGGGTGAGGTGACACCTCTAACCCTAGTTCATGTCATTACACATTCGACTTAAGACATTTATTCTCAATTTTAAATATAACGTGTGCCTACCCAATCTCCCTCCCTCATAATGAGATGAAATAAGCATTTGGCTGCAGCCCAAACACAAAGTTCATTCCATTCCAAGAGTGGAGATAGTACATCCACACATTACCTTTCAATTTCACATATTGAGTTGAATCATACTCTATATGACTCTAAACATACTTGTTCTTAATTCTTTATCATTATTATATTCCATGAAGTCAAGTGTCCCTTTTCTTACTATCAAGATAGGGCACAACTTCTCTTAATTTTTCATGGCTTCCTTATATCTTTTATATTTGCATCTCATATATCATTATGAGCCTTAGCCAAATCCTTTAGGTCTCTAGGGGTATAGGTACTCTGGGAGTGATCTCATCCTTATGCATCAAGAGAGTGCCTTTCACATTCACCCATTAGGCTACATTATCCTCATGGAGGTAGCTAATCTCCTGAGTCGTGTACCTTGGGTAAACCTAGTTGTTACCTCCCGACCACATGGTCATGTGCATTCAGGGCATATCAACTCCCAACCCATCGGTCCTATGTACCTCTCATACACCCTACTTGACCCTAGGATGTCATTATGACTCTACCCTCCCTAAGGATTTCTTTTGAGATGTCACATATTTTAAGCACATTATTCTCTTATTTAATTCTTTAACCTGGATTGCCTTCATCTCTCTCTTTTGAGTACACATAATGCAGTGTTGTACCAACATTGGGCTCGTGCCACCTTCCCTCCAGGGCTTGGTGCCATGTCGGTCTTCCCTCCCGGGCTTGACCTCTATGATCTTCCCCTCCAGGGGCTTGATCGTAAACAACTACATTGTGGACTTAGGCCACCTTCCCTCCTGGGCTTGGTGCCTGCCTGGTCTTCCCTCATGGGCTTGACCATTTCATGACCTTCTCTCATGGGCTTGGTCGTCCACTTAGGCCACCTTCCCTCCTGGGCTTGGTGCCTTACTGGTCTTCCCTCCTAGGCTTGACCAGTTGTGCCACTCAGAGTTGACATCCTTGGGTTTAAAGAATTTAAGTATTTTCATTTTTATATCTTTAACTCTTCACTCCTCTAGGTGAGGATTAAGGTTATCTCAATACTTAAATACATTTATTCACTTACCTTTTAAGTAAAAGTCCTAGCCTAGGGTGCCTTCTTGGCTCATAGGAGGGGGTTGGGCGCTCTCTAGCCACAACCTGATCCCAAGATCTAGGTTTTTCCTCCCTCATAGACCATCTTCCCACTCTTTGGGTTGACCCACCCTAGGTTGGCACACTAACCCTAAAGGTTTCATAGATACCTCTTTTTTCATTAGGCATAACTTTTATCACTATAACATATAAACCAATGCTTGCTCAACCTCTGGAATACCCCCTCCCCCCCTCATGGTCTCTGTCCATTCAATGAATTGGGTCACCTTCCCCTCTAGGGGCTTGATGCTACCTCGACGTTCCCCTCCAGGGGCTTGGCCACCATCACTAAACTTCTAGAGATAATACGAGGAGTTTGAGCAAGTTATATAAATTTTCATTTTTCTCATATATATATATAGCTATTGGGTTCATAAATATATTAAGACATCTTATACAAGTTTTATGCTCCTCATGCACACATGCATGGGAGACTGGGTTACCTAAACCCATCCCTTTATCTTTCTTATTCCCAATTTTAAGTTTCACATGGGTAGTGTCCCATACCACCACACCATGTTCATTATTTAAGATTAATGTTTTTTTTAGGGTTAGGGTTAGGGACTATACTCTGCGTCTCAGAATTTCCATATCTCTAGACTCGCTAGAGTTTTCATACCCTAATCCAAGTCCTTCCTCTAAGAAAGGGCTTACCCATAAATGTATCTTTCTAGTGTTTACCCTCTCTAGATGGACCTACACAAAAGGTTACATCTTTTCACATTTTACTTTTCTAACTAACAATTTCTTTTTAAGGCTTATTAAGCAAAGTCATGAGAAGTAGATGAAGTATGAGATGAGAAATCTAAAAGATACTTTCAGCTTTACTAATTTTTCTCTTAAATTTTCTAAGGATGATTTTGAAATTATAAACTATTAGGTATTAGTTGATGAATCCATGCTCTGATACCAGATGTAACGACCCACACTTTTGAGTGTCTAAAAGAGCTTAAAGTCGCAGATCGTTAATCATATACTACAGGACCAGATTCATAAAATAATACAAAATAGTAAATAATTTCCATTAATGATCAAATAATTACATATTTGCATAAAAAGCTCCTCTAGGGAGTTATATAACTTTTAAACAGAATCAATTATACATGTGTGAAGATAAACCTTTAAGATAAAACCTTCATGATTAAGCTGTAGTGTCTTCAACATCTCTATCTGTACCCTCATGTCCACGATTCAAGTATATCTGATACCTAAAACGATGACAAACAAATACGCGGTCAGTATATTGCTATACTGGTACGTGGGTTCAAATAATAATCACAAGTAACATATAAACAACATCTTTATTGTAACGACCCTGACCTGGGTTATGAGGTAACCCCATTTGTTTTGGCTTAATAAAGTTGCTTAAAACTTTAATATAATCCTCGAAGGTGTTTTGATATCATGTGAAACACTTGTGTTTCAAGTTTGGTCCCGATTGAATGTTGTTTGAGCAATTTTCCTTTGTTTTGGACCAAAGTGCAATTTACCCAAATTGAGGGGCTATAATACAAAATGTCACATGTTGAATGTACCCCATGTATTTTAGCATCATAATAGAGAGAGTCATGCTAAGTGGTGGCTTGTGGAAAGCCTAAATTCTAAGTTTGAACTTGTTTGAACAATGCTGGTACATTGTGCGCCAATTTTGGTACAAATTATAATTTACTCAAAATGTGGGGTTGATATGCAAATTACCACCTCTAGAGTGTCCCTACTTCCTCTATGTATCATTTAGAGGAGAGAGAATGAATGAGACACCATGTTTGAATCAACTATGAGTGATGGCATTCTTGGTGATGAAATGACCAAGAAAAGGGGGTTGAATATGAAAGCTTAACTTGAGTTGTATCAAATTGAAAAGCTTATATATGAGTGCCTATCGGCCAAGGAGACATAGGAGGAGCCTCATATCATTTTGTGAACTCTTGCCAAAGTCCATATCGTGCAAAGAACCTCAAGGAGGTGAGGTGTGTCGGGTTACAACTTCCTTAGCAAAGTTGTGATGAGTTGTGAATAAAGTGGTGATTTTGTTGATATATCTTATTCAAAGAGATAAGTAATGGACAAATCCTTATCCCTAGATCACTCTCAACTGTTTTTCATGTCAAGATAAATGATTATGCATGCATGTACATGTGTCACCCATGCATGGACACGTGGCACCTACTAGTTCAAAATGATGACACCTCATTTTCACCTTCCTTCATGAGCAACAAGTATATATACCCCTAGTTTCACCCCTTAGTGGAATTTGTTCGACCCTTACCACCCTCCTACCTTATGGTATCGTGCATAGACTCTTTTTAGCATGCAGGAGTGCTGTGGTATCGTGCATGGGCCCTTGGGTATCACCCATGGCAAGATCATATCGCCCAAGTAGGTGATATTGGACATATAAAGTGATATCGGCCATAGAGTGAAGAGTTGAGTGGCATATCGTGCAAGTGAGTGCCATATGTTGCAAGAGGGGTGGCATATCGTTCAAGGACACTAGTGTATCGTGAAAAGGTGTTAAGGAGCAAGAAGGAGCTCAAATCGTAACTCTAAGGTGAGCCATAGTTGTCTTCAAGCTTGAATTCAAGCATGGAACTAGGGTTATGATCTACCTTTCTTTTCTTCTTCACCAATTTCTTATTCATGGTGATTCCTTGTATATGAAGGAATTATGAACGAGCCTTGGACTTTTGATAAAGTCATCTTCAACCTTAGGAACGTGGAGCTTTGGAGCTTGGAGCTTTGAAGTTGTTCTTAAGGCGGGTTATATAACTTGAACTCAACCATATTATTATTCATCACCTAAATTGCTATACTTAATGAATTACTTTTAATTCCGAACTTTCCTGAAATAGTTGATGAAATTATGAGTTCTAGCAGTTGCTTCGACCTGTTTCCATGAACTATAACAGTTATAACTAAGGTCTAGAGCTTGAAGATGACGATATCATCTTATAAAAGTGATATCGGGTGCTAGCACACAAGCAAGCACCTCTAACCCGATATGATGATGCAACTACTTCACTAAAATGATATGGGGGTGTATTATACACCTCTTGCACGATAAAGAGTCAAGTATAGACTCCATGCATGATATAAGGTTAAATGAATACGTATAAGTTGACATGAAACCCTAATTTGGGTAACCCGATATGAGTAAAGAATAGTAAATGCTATTGCACGATATGGTAGCCCGATACACAACCCTAGTTGATGTCTAGCCCGACATGGTGATGGTTTAATACCTCATGCACAACATGGGTAACACATATAAACACCCCTAGCCCGATATGAATGGTGTGTATATACTTCTAGCCCGATATGGTGGTTTCTATACACCTACAACCCGATATGGTGAACATATGCACACCTCTAACCCGAGACACTTTGTAAAGGTGAGGGCAAGACACTCTTATGAGTGATGAGTGTAACACCAAGTAATGGTGTGGCTAATACCTTGATAGGTGAAACACTTAAAGTGGTTGATAATGGACAACCTTATATTAACAATGCCTTAACCTGAGATGAGCCCATATCATTGATGATAGTTGGGTAATTCAAATGTGTGACTTATGGCCAGTACACTACATGATAAATGTGATGTGTTAGTGCATAAAGTATTAGGATAGGATATACCCTAATACAAGATAAGTTGATGAACTTAAGTAAGTTGAAAGTAATGAGGGAAGTAATACATCAAGGCATGATCAATACTACATCCAACACCTCAAGGTTGATGCACCTTGATTCACCTTAATTCCAATATACTTGGATGAGTAAAACATGAAATGTGTCATGTCAATTGTTACTTTGAGATGTAATGCACTTTGATAAGTGTAGGCTAACATACCTTGAGAAAGGGTTAAGCCAAGATAATAAAGTATGATGTAATTAATATCCTAGAGAGGATGAGAGAGAAACTCATACTTTGTGTTGACTATCATTTAATGATAAAGAATGAGAATAAATAAGTATAATTGAATACTTATGATATCAATGTTTGCTCCTAGATATGTGGAGCAATGAATTAGGGTTTGAATTAATAATATGAACTTGAAGCCCCATTCGGCTATAAAGGGAAACCCTAACCCTAATAGTTGTTGCCTAGTGAGAGGTGACAAGATGTTTAATGGCCTTGTGAGCCATGTGAATAGTTGTTGCCTAGTGAGAGGTGACAAGATGTTTAATGGTCTTGTGAGTTATGTGAATAGTTGTTGCCTAGTGAGAGGTGATAAGATGTTTAATGGCCTTGTGAGCCATGTGAATAGTTGTTGTCGAATGAGAGGTGACAAGATGTTTAATGGCCTTATGAGCCATGTGAATAGTTGTTGCCTAGTGAGAGGTGACAAGATGTTTAATGGCCTTGTGAGCCATGTGAATAGTTGTTGCCTAGTGAGAGGTGACAAGATGTTTAATGACCTTTTGAGCCATGTGAATAGTTGTTGCCTAGTGAGAGGTGACAAGATGTTTAATGGCCTTATGAGCCATGTGAATAGTTGTTGCGTAGTGAGAGGTGACAAGATGTTTAATGGCCTTGTGAGCCATGTGAATAGTTGTTACCTAGAGAAAGGTGATAAAATGTTTAATGGCCTTAGCCGTGTGAATAATTGTTGCCTAGTGAGAGGTGACAAGATGTTTAATGGGCCTTGTGAGCCATTATGTGATTTGTTTCCTAGTGAGAGGTGACAAGATGTTTAATGGGTCTGGTGAGTCATGTTAGTTAGAATTAACAAGATGGCTATAGGAGTTCATGCAAGAAATAATAATGTTCCAAACAAACCAATGGAAACTCAGTTAATAATAATAAATGGATATAGTAATAACAAATCAAATCTTGATCATACATATCTTATGCCTATAGCCAAATAAGGTATATACTGTTTTAATTGTGCATTAAAGAAGGTAAGAGGAACATTTGTATTATATAGAGAATGTGGATAAGTATGATGGCTTGGCCAAGGTAATGCCTAGTAATAGTGAAATGGTAATCAGGATTGGTTAAAGTCCAATATCTGGAAGAGACATGAAGCCTGTAATCAGGATTGGTTAAAGTCCCATACCTGGCAGAGGCATGAAGCCTGTAATCAGGAGTGGTTAGAGTCCACTGCCTAGCTGTGTAATCAGGATTGGTTAGAGTCCAATGCCTGACCGTATAATCAGAATTGGTAGAGTCCAATGCTTGGCGGTGTAATCATGATTGGTTAAAGTCCAATACCTGACAGAGGCATAAAGCCTATAACCAAAGGATTGACATAGTCCAATGCCTAGATAGAATATGATGATATATACTCTTATGTCTGATATAATTCAATATCTTTTTAGCAGATTGGCTAAGGCCAACAGATGGAGACAAAAATGAATCATGGGTGACATATCAAGACAATATGGAAAATCTTGAGATGTTGAAATGATATGATAGATAAATGATATATATGTTCTTTCTATTCCTTATAAAGAGAATAGATGATTTACTATTCTATCATAGACATATGCAATACTTTAAGATGAGAATGATCTAAACTGCTTATCCTCTGCTCAGTTTTGTATTATTAAACTGTAATAATAATATTTTTGACAGAGAGTTATATCTCTCACTGGGACAATTGTCTCACCCTATGAGATCCACTTTATTTAGGTGGACGTGCACGAGGGGGATTGAGACCGTACTACAGAGAAAGCACAACAACAACAGGGACAACAGTGACAAATCAGGTTGAGTGTAATGTCTCTCATGTCTTGTAGATAGAAGTCATATGTGTCGTCTCTGTACTCTCAGGTCCTTGGATTTAGTACATGCTGGTTTCATGAATAATATGAGATTTTGGCTTGAATGCCTCGAGGTTTTGTGTTTCTCCAGTATGTGTTTTGATAGAGCAACTGTTATATGTTGTCCTCGACATAAGATGAAACAATGTTGTATAATATAAATAATGATATGTATGAGTTTTGGATCCTTCAGTAAAAGTTTTCTGTACAAGGATCTCCTTGCAAAATTGTTTTAAATTTTAGTGATTTTTGTTAATCCACTATTTATGTTTATTTCGCGTAATTAGTAACGATTTGTTTGTCGGTTTGGCGACTGTCGTTACATGTTTTGATATCAGAGCTTAAGGTTTGCTGAGTCTACAGAAACATAGGACTAAGATGTTGAGTCTGTGTTAGTGTCCTCTAGTATACCCTATAGTGACTTCCTCTTATGCAGAAGAAAGGGTAAAGTTTATAAATGACTAGGGGAAATACGAGGAACACATTGCTGAGAGCAATGTTGTTGCACCAGGAAAGGGTGTAAGGGATCAGGCAAGAGAAGAACGAGTGCTTGAGAATTCTCATCATGACCTGATCAGGATAAAGAATCCTATGTAATTTCTCTTGTTGGGCTGGTTAGGACAACAATGATGCAAATAGTAGACTGGATACTAGCATTACAACTTAGGTTACCAGTCCTTAATGTAGAAACTTTGGGCTTTGAAAGGGTTCCTGAATGACATAGTCATGTTGGAACAGTGGAAAATATGAGAAAGATTAACATATGGAGAGAAAATAGACTCTGCCATAAGTTTAGACAGATAGTATATCTGTGACGGTAATGCCCAAGGAGGAGCAATAAGCCGAGAATTAAGGAAAAGTCTCTACAATTCGAGAGACATTTGCCTAGTTGTTCTAAAAAGCCAAAGATTTTGATGCCACTAGTGCAATAAATGCCTAGTGTACCAGGGCAGTAGCCACTAAGTAAAGGCAAAAGTCCTAACTTTCCACCTATAAGAACCCATGGCTTAGTCTCTACATCGGTGATGCGACCGATAAGACCATGCTATGAGGACAAAACAGGATATAGATGTGTACATGTTGAGCATACTAAACATTTTTGTTCAAAAAGAAGGAAGGAAATGACTCAACAACCGAGGTAATCTCGGTAGGGCTTATGAAAGTTACATCCCAATAACGTGAAAAGGCAAGAATAACAACATGAAATAACTAGACTCTATGTGTTGAGTCAACCTAAAGTGGTAGATGACCGCGAGGGGTAATAGTCAGATAGAGCTTTTTCATTTCAATATGCCTTATCTTGATGCTATATGATAATCCTAAAAAGGATTGCTGTTATAGATTTCCCTATTGATTGCACTATGGGGACATAGGGAAGAAATGATGAGAATTAGAATTCATATTTTGTTCAATATTCTTTTAAATGCTCTATAATTGCTCTTATCTATGTGAAAGAGGATGAGATATAGAGGTGATGCCTGGAGAAAATCCAGGGATGATAAATCCTATGTTCTTGAGAACATGAAAAGTAAGGAACATGATAGTAAATGAAGTGCATACTACCTAATCTCAATACTTGTGTACCCTGGACAAATATTGAACTATTGATGATAATATGAGTATGGAACTCTTAGATTGTTATCTTTCTAATTACTTTGATCAAATAAGCATTCTGAAACAATCTAGTGAGTATAATGAAACTAAATAAGGGATTGCTAAGTGAACTTTCCCAACTAAATAAGGATTGCTAAGTGAACTTTCCCAACAAAATAAGGGATTGCTAAGTGAACTTTCCCAACTAAATAAGGGATTGCTAAGTGAACTTTCCCAAGGGATTGCTAAGTGAACTTTCCCAACTAAATAAGGGATTGCTAAGTGAACTTTCCCAAGAGATTGCTAAGTGAACTTTCCCAACTAAATAGGGATTGCTAAGTGAACTTTTCCAACTAAATAAGGGATTGCTAAGTGAACTTTCCCAAGAGATTGCTAAGTGAACTTTCCCAACTAAATAGGGATTGTTAAGTGAACTTTCCCAACTAAATAATGGATTGCTAAGTGAACTTTCCCAACTAAATATGGATTGCTAAGTGAACTTTCCCAACTAAATAAGGGATTGCTAAGTGAACTTTCCCAACTAAATAAGGGATTTCTAAGTGAACTTTCCCAAATAAATAATGATTGCTAAGTGGACTTCCCCAACTAAACACATGTCTCTTCTTTGATGAACAACTCTGGGAAATGATGGGGTGATAAGAGAAATAGTTATGTTTCTTTGTGTTCTCTCCTTTTAAGAACATGGCAATCAAGTGAGTACTATGACACTTGATGTGCATGGATTAGAAATAATCCAATGATGGATACCTAGAAAAGTATCAGTTCATCTTGGACTTTGGTTCCAAGATAAAGATATGTGTAATAAGTAATGTCCCAAGATGAAAGAATGATGCGGATGTGATGTGTTTTGACACATGTGATGGATACCAAAGTAAGGAATTTTGGTATCTAAGAAATATCAGGTGGTATGGAAAAGTAAAAGCATAACTCCTAATTAAATGATTTATGTGGGTTACCTGGAATGGCCAACTGTGAAATCAGTCTAGTTACATAAAATAGTATGAACATCACATGTTAGGGGTTTATGCTCCGCATGAACATAACATCGATAAGGATGTACTAATTGAAGGAATAATTGTAAAATCATTGTGGGAAAAACTTATCAAGCTAAAAATAATTCCCTAGAATACCCCTACCTAGATCTGTTAAGGCAGCTTATACATAACATCTAAAGATACCTCTAAGATAAGTTCTTAATTGATAAATAACCTCCCCTTATGAAAAGAGAATGTACAACTAATGAGATAGTTGATACAAGTAGTAAGAAAGTTTAGTATTGTGTCAGTAGATTGGATGGCACAACAGATGTATGATAAGACTTGTAGTCACAAGTGGGTGACAAAACATAACTCTAGTCTTTCCTTGACAGTGAAATGTTAAACTGAATGAGGAATATGGAAGACTCCCCAGAATCAAGAATCATGTCACATAAAGTTGTAAGTTGAGAAAGGTGACAAATTAGTAAGGTTTGACACCTGAGTTAAATAAGGTATGTATAATGTTTCTCTGAATAAGAAAAGTGTTAGCTGACATAGAGTTGACTCTACAGTCAATAATGAAAAGGACAGTGGAGTATGTGTCATGTGTGATAGATTCTATGATAACCTTGTGTGGAAGAACTTTGTGTTGATCAAAGTTCTACAACATCTCCATGACATTAAGATGTTATGTGGGGACTTGGTGATATAATGAATGAATAATATCTGTGTCCCTGTACCTGGGATTTCGGGGACGAAATCCTTGTTAGGGGTTTATAACTTGTAATGACCCTGACCTGGGTTATGAGGTAACCCCATTTTTTTTTGCTAATAAAATTTCTTAGAACTTTAATATAATCCTCTAAGGTGTTTTGATATCATGTGAAACACTTATGTTTCAAGTTTGGTCCTGATTGAATGCTGTTTGAGCAATTTTCCTTTGTTTTGGACCAAAGTGTAATTTACCCAAATTGAGGGGCTGTAATGCAAAATGTCACATGTTGAATGTACCCCATGTGTTTTAACATCATAAGAGAGAGAGTGATGCTAAGTGGTGGCTTGTGGAAAGCCTGAATTCCAAGTTTGAACTTGTTTGAACAATGCTGGTGCATTGTGCACCAATTTTGGTACAAATTGTAATTTACTCAAAATGTTGGGTTGATATGCAAATTACCACCTCTAGAGTGTCCCTACTTCCTCTATGTATCATTTAGATGAGAGAGAATGAATGAGACACCATGTTTGAATCAACTATGAGTGATGACATTCTTGGTGATGAAATGACCAAGAAAAGGGGGTTGAGTATGAAAGCTTAACTTGAGTTGTATCAAGTTGAAAAGCTTATATATGAGTGCCTATCGGCCAAGGAACCATTGGAGGAGCCTCATATCGTTTTGTTAACTCTTGGCAAAGTCCATATCATGCAAAGCACCTCAAGGAGGTGAGGTGTGTCGGGTTACAACTTCCTTAGCAAAGTTGTGATGAGTTGTGAATAAAGTGGTGATTTTGTTGATATATCTTATTCAAAGAGATAAATAATGGATGAATCCTAGATCACTCTCAATTTTTTTGCATGTCAAGATAAATGATTATGCATGCATGTACATGTGTCACCCATGCAAGGACACGTGGCACCTACTAGTTCAAAATGATGACACCTCATTTTCACCTTCCTTCATGAGCAACAAGTATATATACCCCTAGTTTCACCCCTTAGTGGAATTTTTTTTGACCCTTACCACCCTCCTACCTTATGGTATCATGCATAGACTCCTTGTAGTGTGTATGAGTGCTGTGGTATCGTGCATGGGCCCTTGGGTATAGCCCATGACAAGATCATATCACCCAAGTAGGTGATATTGGCCATATAAAGTGATATCGGCCATAGAGTGAAGAGTTGAGTGGCATATCGTGCAAGTGAGTGTCATATCGTGCAAGAGGGGTGGCATATTGTGCAAGGACACTAGTGTATCGTGCAAAGGTGTTAAGGAGCAAGAAGGTGCTCGAATCGTAACTCTAAGGTGAGCCATAGTTGTCTTCAAGCTTGAATTGAAGCATGGAACTAGGGTTATGATCTACCTTTCTTTTCTTCTTCACCAATTGCTTATCCATGGTGATTCCTTGTATATTAAAGAATTGTGAACGAGCCTTGGACTTTTGATAAAGTCATCTTCAACCTTAGGAACATGGAGCTTTGAAGCTGTTCTTAAGGCGAGTTATATAACTTGAACTCAACCATGTTATTATTCATCACCTAAATTGCTATACTTAATGAATTACTTTTAATTCCGAAATTTCCTGAAATAGTTGATGAAATTATGAGTTCTAGTAGTTGCTTAGACCTGTTTCCATGAACTATAACAGTTAGAACTAAGGTGTAGAGCTTAAAGATGATGGTATCATCTGATAAAAGTGATATCGGGTGCTAACACACAAGCAAACACCTCTAACCCAATATGATGATGCACCTACTTCACTAAAACGATATGGGGGTGTAGTATACACCTCTTGCACGATAGAGAGTCAAGTATAGACTCCATGCATGATACAAGGTTAAATGAATACTTATAAGTTGACATGAAACCCTAATTTGGGTAACCCGATATGAGTAAAGAATAACAAATGCTATTGCACAATATGGTAGCCAGATACACAACCGTAGTTGATGTCTAGCCCGACATGGTGATGGTTTAATACCTCATGCATGACATGGGTAACACATATAAACACCCCTAGCCCGATATGAATGGTGTGTATATACTTGTAGCCCGATATAGTGGTGCCTATACACCTACAACCCGATATGGTGAACATATGCACACCTCTAACCCGAGACACCTTGTAAAGGTGAGGGCAAGACACTCTTAGGAGTGATGAGTGTAACACCAAGTAATGGTGTGGCTAATACCTTGATAGGTGAAACACTTAAAGTGGTTGATAATGGACAACCTTATATTAACATTGCCTTAACCCAAGATGATCCCATATCATTGATGATAGTTGGGTAATTCAAATGTGTGACTTATGGCCAATACACTACATGATAAATGTGATGTGTTAATGCATAAAGTATTAGGATGGGATATACCCTAATACAAGATAAGTTGATGAAATTAAGTAAGTTGAAAGTAATGAGGGAAGTAATACATCAAGGCATGATCAATACTACATCCAGCACCTCAAGGTTTGCACATTGATTCACCTTGAGTCCAATATACTTGGATGAATAACACATGAAGTATGTCATGTCAATTGTTACTTTGAGATGTAATGCACTTTGATAAGTGTAGGCTAACATACCTTGAGAAAGGGTTAAGCCGAGATAATAAAGTATGATGTAATCAATATCCTAGAGAGGATGAGAGAGAAACTCATACTTTGTGTTGACTATCATTTAATGATAAATGATGAGAATAAATAAGTATAATTGAATACTTATGATATCAATGTTTACTCCTAGATGTGTGGAGCAATGAATTAGGGTTTGAATTAATAATATGAACTTGAAGCCCTATTCGGCTATAAAGGGAAACCCTAACCCTAATAGTTGTTGCATAGTGAGAGGTGGCAAGATGTTTAATGACCTTATAAGCCATGTGAATAGTTGTTGCCTAGTGAGAGGTGACAAGATGTTTAATGGCCTTGTGAGCCATGTGAATAGTTGTTGTCTAGTGAGAGGTGAAAATATGTTTAATGGCCTTGTGAGCCATGTGAATAGTTGTTTCCTAGTGAGAGGTGACAAGATGTTTAATGGCTTTGTGAGCCGTGTGAATAGTTGTTGCCTAGTGAGAGGTGACAAGATGTTTAATGGCTTTGTGAGCCATGTGAATAGTTGTTGCCTAGTGAGAGGTGACAAGATGTTAAATGGCCTTGTGAGCCATGTGAATAGTTGTTGGCTAGTGAGAGGTGACAAGATGTTTAATGGGCCGTGTGAGCCATTATGTGATTTGTTGCCTAGTGAGAGGTGACAAGATGTTTAATGGGCCTTGTGAGCCATTATGTGATTTGTTTCCTAGTGAGAGGTGACAAGATGTTTAATGGGTCTGGTGATTCATGTTAGTAAGAATTAACAAGATGGTTATAGGAGTTCATGCAAGAAATAATAATGTTCCAAACAAACCAATGGAAACTTAGTTAATAATAATAAATGGATATAGTAATAACAAATCAAATCTTGATCATACATACATTATGCTTATAGCCAAATAAGGTCTATACTGTTTTAATTGTGCATTAAAGAAGGTAAGAGGAACATTTGTATTATATAGTGAATGTGGATAAGTATGATGGCTTGGCCAAGGTAATGCCTAGTAATAGTGAAATGGTAATCAGGATTGGTTAAAGTCCAATATCTGGAAGAGGCATGAAGCATGTAATCAGGATTGGTTAAAGTCCCATACCTGGCAGAGGCATGAAGCCTGTAATCAGGAGTGGTTAGAGTCCACTGCCTGGCTGTGTAATCATGATTGGTTAGAGTCCAATGCCTGACCGTGTAATCAGAATTGGTAGAGTCCAATGCCTGGCAGTGTAATCAGGATTGGTTAAAGTCCAATACCTGACAGAGGCATACAACCTATAACTAAAGGATTGGCATTGTCCAATGCCTAGATAGAATATGATGATATATACTCTTATGTCTGATATAATTCAATATCTTTTTAGCAGATTGGCTAAGGCCAACAGATGGAGACAAGAATGATATGATAGATAAATGATATATATGTTCTTCCTATTCTTTATAAAGAGAATAGATGATTTACTGTTCTATCATATACATATGCAATACTTTAAGATGAGAATGATCTAAACTGCTTATCCTCTGCTCACTTTTATATTATTAAACTGTAATAATAATATTTTTGACGGAGAGTTATATCTCTCACTGGGACAATTGTCTCACCCCGTGGGATCCACATTTTTTTAGGTGGACGTGCACGGGGGGGATTGAGATCGTACTGCAGATAAAGAACAACAACAATAGGGACAGCAGTGACAACTCAGGTTGAGTGTACTGTCTGTCATGTCTTATAGATAGAAGTCCTATGTGTCGTCTCTATACTCTCAGGTCCTTGGATTTAGTACGTGTTGGTTTCATGAATAATATGAGATTTTGGCTTGAATGCCTCGAGGTTTTGTGTTTCTCCAGTATGTGTTTTGATAGAGCAACTGTTATATGTTGTCCTCGAGATAAGATGAAATAATGTTATACAATGTAATTCATGATATGTATTAGTTTTGTATCCTTTAGTAAAAGTTTTTTGTACAAGGATCTCCTTGCAAAATAGTTTTAAATTTTAGTGATTTTTGTTAATCTGCTATTTATGTTTATTCCGCTTAATTAGTAACGATTTGTTTGTCGGTTTGCCGACTGTCGTTACATTTATCTTACATATAAGAACATAAACTTATTTTTATATTATAACCCATATCTAGTCAACTACCTCAGGTGTAATCACTGTCCCTCCGGGGCTCATGTGCATTACCCTTAAGATCAGTCTAACCTAGGGTTCAAAATACTATTATTTACTTTACATGATACTCATAGGAACTTTATAGTTTGCTAGAACCAAATAAATAAGCAAGTAGTTTATTTATCATTCAATCTCATCGAGAAACATCAGAAATCTTAGAATTCGATACATGTATATTCATAAGCGTAACCATGTACCTTATGCCATCGCAGAAACCATGTAGAACATCATATACTTTACGAGTGTATCCAAACATAAAAGCAACCAACCATATAATCAACAAGTATATGAAAGAAAGCATACTACATATGTGTCACCATGTATTCATATTACATTACTCAGATCTAGATGCGCTCCTGAACTAGCGTTTAGGGTTATCTCGTGTTTGAACTATAAGTTAGGATTACAAACCCTAATCTGATCATATTATGGTTTCTAATATTACAAGTTTAGTTATGCATATTAGATGAAACCCTAATAATCAATTAAGCATATTAGATTACCCGTGACATCTAAATCACATTACTAACATTAAGATCATAGCAAGATGTTCATGTTGGTTGCAAAACCCTAAACAATATGAATAAGATTACTAATCTAGAATCGTCTATTATTTAACATTATCAAGGTTTAACTCATTATACATGGCAAGATCAAGGGTTAGCCTAACATGAACGAATCTATTCAATTAAGCATTAGATTAAACAAAATTTAGGTCTTCCATTATGCTAATCACATTATCACATGTATTGTATATACTTTTAGAAAAATAAGCATAGTTAGACTCTAAGTTTATTTTATTTAGATTCCTCTTGTTCTCCTGAACAAATTTCACATATAACGTCCCCATCTGAGTTATCAATCATTAGTTATGATTTTTGCAAAAATAAAGACAAATAGACCAATCATACGTTGAGACGTCATCAACTTACTTGTTTGTTCCTTTCCTTTTAGTTTGGCCAGCCAGGGTGGGAAAAGACGCATATGCTCCTGAGTTAACATTTGTAGTCCAGGGCTATCCAGGTAATTTTAACCCCGGATTACCCTCTTCTCTCGACAGAACGAGTGACACCCAACCCGCCGCGGCTCGATCGACCGGGGGTGGACTCGCCCTCCTCGACCCCTTGACGACCTAGGAGTTGGCCGCCCTGCCTCCATCGAACCCCTCCAGACTCCCTGGGAGTCCCGACTCATCTCACTGGGGTCAAGAACTAGAGAACGATGACCCCGTTCTGCTGCAATCTGCAGACTTCGGTCTATCCTAAAACCATGTACTACCGAGTGTTGTAGCCTGGGGACATCCACGACTTCCAGTCATGATCCTATTGTAAGCCTCTAGGGCGTTCACAGGGCAGTGCACACTCTTGCCGCACTGGAGTACGACACAAAGAGAAGGATAAGAAGGAAATGTTGCTGCCTTAGGTCTTGGCTAGGGTCCGAAACACCGCCTTGGCTTTCCGATTTCCGCCCCTGAGCTTCACCATCCAACTCCGACTTCTCTCTCACCTCCTCCGCCCACCATCGTCACAGACCCGAGGGCTTCTCCTCATGCAAGGCGTGACCACCTCCTACACGGCGTACCATTGCGGTCATGCACTTGCTACTCCTGACACCAACGATGACAACTCCACCCCCGTATCTCTGTGATACGTGCATCTAGTCTCGCAACTTAGCGCGGTGCGGTGCTACACAAGTGCCAGTTGTGATGCGGCGTCATGGTCCATGTTGTTGGCTATGTTCCAACTCTGTCTGCTGCCGTGGCCTGTTCGTCGTCGGCGATTTGCCCTGTCGTCCCTTCTGTGTCTTAGCGTATTGGGAAGGAGGGGATCGGGAGCAAAGGCTATAGCTAGGCAGGACTATCTATGGACAACAGAGGCGGGAGTCCTTCCCCTAGAACTTAGGGTAAGCGAGTCCCTTTATATACATATGAGTAGGGTTACAAATTGTAATCCTCATAGAAGGAAACCTCTTCTATGGAAAGTACATGTCCCTCTTACTTTCCTTCATTCCAAACTTTTACTTTGCATACAAGTGAAGAAGGCAAGGCACACCATGACTCTCCTTCCAA
Source organism: Alisma plantago-aquatica (assembly GCA_963693085.1). Classification (NCBI taxonomy): domain Eukaryota; kingdom Viridiplantae; phylum Streptophyta; class Magnoliopsida; order Alismatales; family Alismataceae; genus Alisma; species Alisma plantago-aquatica. The sequence goes on along the minus strand of OY856414.1, from coordinate 103,845,551 downwards.
TTATCCTCTCATTATATTATATTCAGATTATCCATCATCCGTGACTATTTTGGATACCTATTATGATCACGAATATGCACATTATCCAAAATCATGTCTCATGGGTCCATATGTACACTTTGATTATCCAATTGGGTTGAAAAGTGACCCTAAGGCCCATAAACCACATTTTGGGTCTTCCAAAGGCTCCATGAGCTTAATTACATTCTTAATTACCAAATTAAGGCTTTTATAATCTTTGCATCTTGTATTAGCTCCATATAATCTCTTATGCTCAAAGAACATCATTTCCTTAAATTGATCATTCAATCTAATGCTAGGATTTGGAATAATCAACCAAGATCCCTCAAAACATTTCATTGTCATTTATTCATTTAGGCTTGAAATCCACAAATTTCAAGGATGTAGCACGCCTAAACAATGGCGTTTTAGGATGTAAAGCACCATTTTTTTGACATTTAGATGCAAGTGACATTTTAGCAATACTATACACAAATTGAAATACTATAGAATTGGTACAAAGATATTAGATGATTCTCAAGAAAATAAAAGAGATATACTAAGTATACCACAACTTAACAAAAAGAACACATCTTTGAAAAGATGTATATTGAGTTTGGCACAATATATAAAGAAGAAGTTGGAGTCTGTATTTAACAAAATCAGTCCACTGATAGAAAGAAGAACAAATTTTTCTACATTGTCAAACATTCAACAGTTCAACGGAAATAGAATTAAAGAAGTTAGCATCTGTATCTGATAAAATCAATCTTGGCATCTGATAACATCAACCCTGGCATATGATAACATCAACCCTGGCATCGAAATAAAATTAATTATTTAACTACATATAGTTCTTCTATAAGTAAAGAGCTAGGAAAAACTATGCATACCTAATGTCTCTTACTTCCTCTACCTCGGGTTCGTGGACTCGAAGAACGCCCTGGGTCTGGAGAAGCCTCAATTGGACTCAAGTGTGACTGTTGACCTGCACGTGTAGACCTACTTGGAGGGTGTGGTGGTGTTAGTGGACGAGTGGATGGCATAGTTATAAACATTGGAGGTGATCCTAAAAATGAAGAACTAGTTGATCCCGAAAATGAAGAAAAAATTGCATGTCGGTATTGGCTAAAAGTTGGGTGGGTCCAAGATAAGCTGGAAGGAACCCCAAAATGGTCAGATGATGATGAAGGATAAGAATAAAACATTCTAGGGATTGAGGAAGGTGAAAATTCCCTAGAGTGTCCTGCTATTGTGGATTGTCCTAGTGATGTGGAGTGTTCTACTGGTGTGGATTGTCCCAGTGAGGCTGAGCGACCCGTTGGCGTGGAGTGTCCTACTGGTGTAGAGTGTTGTGCTTCCGTAGAAGATGGAAGAGGAGAAGCACTAACTGAAGTTGTCACAGGATATGAGAAACTCAAATTGTGCTGCAAGTGACTCCACATTTGTTGAAACCATGCACTCTGAATATTGTATATTTTGTCATGCGCTCTCATCCAATCCTCAACATGTGTCTGATCTGTTAATGTTTGCAATGATCCCCTGATATCCATTTCACTCTGGACCTAAAAATAACATAGTTTACTTTATCATATTTCATATATAAAGATGTATAGTTATTTATCTTAATGGATACTCATTACTTACATATTGTCACTCCACATAACCTCGAGGATAGTAAACATTTTACGGCTCAGCTGGTCGTTGTATGTGATACTTAGGATTGTACCACTTAGGTACTTGTGGCACAGCTGAGGGGTTAGGAAGATGAACTACATGAGTTTGCCTATCATTCCATATGTTCATCTCTGTACTGTATTGGTTCAACCAATCAGTCATGCTTTGATCTCTACCATCAATTCTTTGGTATTTTGGAAAAAGTTGGGGTTGAGGTTGGATACAAGCACCAAACTGTTTTAGTACTCTATCAAGAACATGTCATTCCATTACTGTGAATGATATCATAGGAACACGAACCATCCAAGTTTCTTTGCCTTCACGACATATGTCTGGCAAAGTTGCCAACAATTCTTCCCTATATGGTGTCCACATTAAATGCATTATAAGTTATCATTTTTTGGTCGTTCAAAAAAGCGTGTTACTATATTACCAAAACTTCGGGCACAAAGTACCCCATTATAGCAAGAACAAAAAAACCTTGATACCAACAAGCTAGTAATCAAGACCAAGAGAACAAAACCCCTGAAACTGTACATAAGGCTTAGATCCTAAACAACTTGACCTAATGACATGAAGCCTTAAGCAAATACAATCACTCAATAGCATAAAACCACCCAAAAAGTATGAGTACAAGGACACTGCAGACAAACCACACCCCAACAGACCCAGAAATATAGGGTCTCAGCACCTACACATAAAATCAAGGCTTAGAATATCCATGACTTAGACTAGGTCCAAATCAACAGCTGGAAGCGCGGGCACATCCAACTAAGCAGCCAGAAACCAAACAACAACGTCTCCTTGGTTATCTCCAACTTGATACTCAGAATGCTGCTATTTGCACAACAGTAGCACCACAAGCACCCAGAGGGTGAAAAACCAGTTGCAACTACAACCATCACTCTGCCAAGCCATCTATCGTGAAGAAAACCAAAGACAACTGACCAGGATGAACCAAAAGCAAAACACCTGCCAACCAGACCTCCCTCACACATAACAATACAACCATTCCCTAAAATTAGTGGGAAGAAGAAAGAGGCAGATATTCCACCGTTGGAAATAGTGATAAGAATCCAGGCATCTTGACGAGGTAGATAGAAGATAAGATTTGGTCAGACATCTTGCAGGTGCTCAAACAAGCATCAGCAGAGGATATCTAGGGATCTCACACTACTGTCTGTCAGTAGCATATCATCAAACACCACGAGGGTGTTCCTTCATGCTGCATAGGAGAGCCAGTAAGGAGAAGAGAAGTGCCCCCTTGACCCAGCCCACACATCGCCATGTGGCCATAGGTCATCCGCCGACAGAGAAGGAACGAATGCGAAGGCCCGACCACCACCACCCTGAACCAGAGAAGAGGATGAGGAAACAACAACCCAACACGAGCGATACCTCCATCTGCCACCAGCCATCCAGAGGCCTACGCCTAAGAGCACCTCCAAGTAGCAGGACGGAGTCTGTGACAGAGTGCCCATTCCACAACGCAGGTCAGAAGGACTCGTCACCCAGTGAGGAAGCCAGCACCACCGTGATCGCAAATGCGGAGACCAGTCAGATTCATGGCTTGTCATCACCCTGGAAGCCAGGTTCACTTGGGGAAGGGATGAGGATGCGTTAGTAAAGTAAGGAGAAGACACCTCTTTCTTCCTCAACGCGATGATGCAACAACGCAGAGCCCGTAGGTCTGGATCCGATCGACTTCTCTTCATCCATCACACTTGAATAGAGTGAAGTCGACAAGGTCGAGATCACCGAACCTCTACCCAGATCTGACCAACTCGTGGCGCCTAGCATCACCCCTTCAACCCAGATCCACCGAGGAGGCGCCAGCGAAGAGCGACCACCACCCTAACTCCAGAGATCCGCCGCAACCTTCACACAATAAGCACCACCCAAGGCCGTTGGAGGCCAGGGGAGGGACGCGTAGAGGCGGCATACCCTCCCCCCATCGACATTATAAGTTATCGTTACCAAACAAGTTTCATTAAGTGCTAAAAGTTAACTTTTAGATAAAATATAAATTCTCACTTGACTAGACTCCTGTGTATCAAATTCATTAAGGTAGAATCTTACAGTCCCTTTTGGAATACATACATTCTCCATGAGATGGTTCCATCTATTATCATGTTTGAAAAGATGATTAGGAGATCAAAACTTTTAATAGAATATATTCAACATATAGATGGTAGCGACAAACCTGTATCCTAATGGAGCATCTTGTGACCACTCGTGATCTTGATCCATGATCACTCTACCTAGTCTACCAATATACAATCTTTTCGAAGACCACAACTATAATAGGTGGACACACCCTGAGATACGCTTCTGCTTAGAACCAGGATGACATCTATGCAACTGATGGTATAAACTAGCTAAAACTGCACTCCCCCATGAGTACATGCCACATTGCTCAAAATTAACTAGAAGTGGAAGGTAGCGAAGATGGACTTCATTTCCAGTACCGTTTGGTAAGAGGAAGCAACCAATTAGGTATAACAACTATGCAATGGTGTATCGACGCTTGACCATGTCATCTGCATTTTCCAAATTTATATTTGAAAATGTGGAACACAACCAACTCAGATGAACAGAACCTTGATCAAGTCCATCTGGATGTGACCCCAAAATATCATCACAAAGGGCCGTCCAAGAACTATATTGGTCATCATTTGGCCCTATAGGATAGTGCACTACAACAACATCACCATTAACCTTTAACCCTAATAATACTACAACATCTTGCAGAGTGATGGTTAACTCTCCTAGAGGAAAGTGGAACGAGTTTGTGTTTGAATGCCATCTATGAACAAGTGATGTGACCAAGGCAGAATAAAAAATGACTCTAGACAATTTCCTGACAGATGCAAATCCAGCTGTGCGCACACAACCCAAAACATCTACATCCGTGAACTCCCACCTACCAACCTCAATGGAATGACATGTGATCCTCAAAGTGTCATCATCCTTCACCATTCCTAGAAAATAGTCAAATAAAGGAGACCTTTAGTGAGCATAAATTTCAAATAAATATTATTAGTAAAGTTAAATTTCATACATCACCCTCTATTAGGGGAAGTCAGGAGGCAATTTTATTCATCCCGCCCTCCTCATGTGAGCAATAAAAGTAGAATTACATTCGTGGGTTTTACATAATATCCTATCCTACTACAAAGTAGGATTACATTCACGAGTTTTACATAATATCCTATCCTACTACTAAGTAGGATTACATTTACGAGTTTTACATAATATCCCATCCTACTACAAAGTAGGATTACATTCACGATGTTTACGTAATATCCTATCCTACCACTAAGATTCATAAGCATCATTTGTTTTTACAAGTTCTTTCATTGTGGCCACGACCCCCACATTTTCCACATTTATATGTAGTTGTATTGGGATCAATATCCATATTAGTCTTCGTCCTCTTCATCTTAGGCCGCCCATCACGTGGAGTGAAAATTGGCGGTAGTAGAGGAACAATCCCAATGGATGGCTCAAAATCAAGCCAATACCTCTTATCATGAATGCCTCTAAATTGGGGAGCATATGCCATTCGATATTTGGTTACAGTATACCAAGTACTGACTAACTGATGATGTTTGTAATGTATCGATTCAGTGGCTGCAAGTACATATGAGCATGGCAAGCGATAAACTCGAGGTGCACCACAAGTACATAGACAACCAATGGGATTTTGGAAGAGATCACTTGATAGTTGTTTTCAGATGTATCTTCAACTGTAAAATCAAACTCATTTATCCTACAACTAACCCATAGTTTCCTTGCCTTGGTCTCCAATTTAACCAATTTAGCAGATATTTTTGGTGTGAATGAACTAGTTAACTTTTCACCTAAGTTTCTTCTTTGAAAGAACATTGCTACCAAATGATAATAAGTGCTACAAATAAGGGCTTGAATGGGAAGGTTGCGAGCACACTTCAGAACTCCATTTATTGTCTCTAAATAATTGTTAGTTTTTATACCATATCTCAGGCCGCCATCACAGGAAAGAGCCCACATTCTTAGGTGTTCCTTCAGGAGCCAATTGAAATAAGATGGGTCAATGGATTTTATAGTTGCTAAGATCTTATCAAACTCAACCATTTCAGTCACCTTACCAACCTTCCACATTAAGTTGTACAACTCAGTGGACTTAAATTTCTTATGGAAGTTGTCCCCATAGTGCCTCAAACAAAACCGTTGTGTGCTGAGAGGAAAAACTTGTTTCATAGCATCCACAAGACCACACATCCTATCAGAAATGAAACAAAGATTATTCCTACGACTGACTATTGGAATTTGTTGCTCCATGCATCTCAGGAACCATGTCCAAGAAGATTTGTTCTCCTTCTCAACAACTACAAAGGCAAAAGGAAACAATCCATTGTTCACATCAATCCTAGTCTCTATAAGTAGTGTCCCTCCATACTTACCATATAAGAAGGTACCGTCAACCCTTAGTACTGGTCGACAGTGAGCCCAACCCGCAATACATGGCCCAAAATTCCAAAACACACGTTTAAACCGATATGAGATTCCATCATTTGTTGTAGTGTTTTGAAAATTGTATACCGTTCCCGGAATCACTTGGCCTAAACATCAGAGAAATCTCAACACCGAGCCATATGACTCCTCCCAATCTCCAAAGATTGCAGAAATAGCCTTTCTACATGCATGCCATGCTTTTTTATAGGAGATAGTAACATTCAACTCTGCATTAACCTTTTCCATCACTTCTCAAGCACTCATGTCAAGTTTTTCTCTCAACATCGACATTATCATCCTCGCAATATATGAGGACTTGCATTGTGAGTGATCCTTATATAGGATTGCACTGTGGCATGTGTGTTCACCACTATAACTTGTGATTTTCCACAAACAACCAACCCTCTTAGAAGCACATGCATGAAGCCTCCATGAGCACTGCTCATTGTGTAAGCATATTAAAGTGAGGTAAGTCTTATTGGATCGCTTTGTTTGATATTGGACATTATTGCTGATTGACCATGACTGCAACCTATGAAGGAGATTTGCCTTTGTCTCAAATATTTCACCTATACTAAAGCCATGCCCCACAACCACTTCAGCCTCTTCCATGTCTATAGGGACTTCATATTCGTCAACCCAATCATCTTCTCTGAAGTATTCATAATTATCTGTATGTTTGTCATCTAACCAATCATCCTTCCATGTTTCAGGATCAATAAAAAATCAATGGTTACTATCATCGATACGCAGTTGCAGCAATCTAGTGTCATCATTAATATCAATATCCTCATACTCATCATCATCTCTTTCACCATCACTATCATCATTATCAGCGTCACCATCATTATCATCATTAATATCACCATCGTTATTATCATCATCAATAGAAACATCATGATCATTTTGGAATTGACTCATTCTCTCATTTGGTAGATTATATCTCTCAACATAAAGGTCAATATTCCTCCCTTTTGATATACTAAGAAGGATTTTCCAACTATCCTCGTCAACTACATCAATAGGAAATAAGTCATAACTAGGATGTATATCTTTGGGAAAGTTATAGCTTAGATGAAGGCCGTACATCATTGAGTGTATATCAAGAATCTGATGCGTGTATGCCATCATTTCAAAAAAAGTGGTTGTTGTGGCTATTTTTGTAAGCATGCATACCTCATTACAATGTGACCCATCAGCCAATAAGTTGCCACCATAACGGATGACAAAGTTGGTTGAGACATTGGCCATTTTCTTGAATATTTTCAATAGTGAATGTTAGATATAATGACACAATTATTTGAAAACAAGTTAATTATGAATTGAAATATGTTATGGAGTTTTGAAAAAGATATTATTATAATGTTATGAAGTTTTGAAAAAGATGTCTATTACAATTTTGTCAAGGTGGTAAGTAATTTTGAAATTGGGATAAACAAGATAAACAAGACATGTTCTATCACATATTGTACCCCTATTGAGTCATGTGTTTGTATGGAACAAATTCATATAATTTATTTTGAAATATAGTTTATTTTCGTGAATAGCTTGTTTTGAAATGTAGTTTATTTTGAACTTTTACAAAAATAATTTGACACAGTGCATTGAATTTGGTTCCAACTGACTGAATGGTACTATTGCACTACTATCCCTATCACACTGAAATTCTACCACTTTGTTAAATAGTAGAATAACCAATACGACTACACGATCATGTCTAGTTTTTAAAGGGAGTTATATGGTGTGTTACACTGCTATTCCTACTCCTACTATGCAACAGTTTATAAGCCCTCTAGTTGTTTGGACTTCACATTTTTCAAAAATATCCAATCAAGACTAAAAAATTGGATAAATTTCTAATTTTCAAAAATATCCATTCAAGATAATAAAGTCACAGTTTAAACTACATAACCACCATTCAAGACTAAAAATGATCATCTCTACTTTTGAAAAGGAGTTATATGTCATGTTACACTGCTATTCCTATTCCTACTATGCAACATGTTACATGTCCTCCAGTTGTTTGGACTTCCTATTTTCAAAAATATCCATTCACAATAATAAACTCATAGTTTAAACGACACAACCACCATTGAAGACTAAAAACGATCATCACACACATAAGATATAGATAAAAAGAAAATAAAAAAACAAACAAATATGTGCAATCCAAATAAAATACAGTCCCAATTACGTACAGTCTCCAAAGAAAGTACAATCCAAATTAATTATCGTCCAAATTAATTACAATCTAAAATATAGAGTCCAAATTAATTACAGTCCAAAATAAAGAGTCCACATTAATTACAGTCCAAAATAAAGAGTCCACATTAATTACAATCCTCATCACGTGTGTATCAAAACACCAAATAATCACAATAATTCCAAAGCACCAAATGATCACAATAATTCTTACAAAAATATTAACCTAAAAGATTAAGTAAAATATAACTTACCCTTTAGAGGAGAAAGACGTCTTCAAAGAAAATCAAAGTACTCCTACAAAATATGTAACAAATAAACAAAAAATATGATAAGAAGATGGTATAAAATAAAAAGACAATAAAACTAAAGAGGAAAGAAAACAAAAAACAACAACAAATGAGTAAACAAAAAACTACAAATGAGTAAACAACAAAATAACTATTGGCGTATAGATCTGATCAGTTTAGATGCCATTGGTAATTAATCGGTATGTTAACCTTGTCTAAGGCTGTGTTTGGTACACAGTTGTGATGAACTTAGTTGCCACAAATTACTAGACGAGTGGTGTTTTAACTTTATGCATCATAATTGTTGTTTGAAATAATGACCTTAACATTAAGATGTTCAATATTTGGTAGACAATTAAACATTCATTAGTTGTGTGAACGAGTCTATAATACCCTCCGTCCATGTATTAAAAATTCAGTTAGGACCGACCAAACAAACTCAGGCTAAGATAATTATTATTTGGGCAGATTAACCTGCCGTAAGCATGTGTCTTCTAAAAGACATTACAAATAAAAGAATTGGTGGTATTGTTGTACCTATGAGCAAAGCAAAACTAGAACAAGTGAAACAAGAATAGGTGTTGTGGTTGTACCTATGAGCAAAGGGCATACGAGAACTATTGTGAGAAGGAGAAGGGGGAAGGAGAAAACAACGGATAAAGGAGACATCAACGGAAGGAGGCGCAGACAAGCCCCTAGGCACAGGCCACCGGGTTGAGAAACTAACCAACCTAACTGGGTAGAAGATTAAAACTAACCAAACTAACTTCCCTGAGCTCTAGCACCTTCTCCACACCGTTGTTTGCGTCACTCCACTCTCGAGTCATCTCCAAGCTCTGCTGCTCGTCACCAGGCCGTCGACAAGGGAGGAGGAGCCCTTAATCGGAAGCTATGAAACAACTAAACATGAGGAAGAGGAAGAGTAGGAGGAAAAGGAAAAAAAAGGGGAAGAGGAAAACCGGAGGAGGAGGAAGAGTAGGAGGAAAAGGGGAAGAAGAGAGGAACAAGAATACTTACTTGCGATCAGTAGAAACAAAGAATGAGAGAATAAATGGGGGTAGTTCGTATTTGTAGATCCAACCACCCCTTTGAAGCCCAGCTACTGCCTTAATGGTGAGGAAGTGTGAAAGGCAGAGAGGGGCAGAGAGCGAGTCCGGCATCCAAGGAGTTAAATGAAAACGCCAACTTTTTGGCGCTTTCAGTTGAAAATGCCAATTTTCTGGCACCTTTCAAGTGAGAATGCCAAAAACGCTGGCGCTTTTGGTTGAAAATGCCAAGATTATGGTGCTTTCCATAAGACGCACACTAAAACGCCTATTATTTGGCGCTTTCATGGAAAACACCTATTTTTTGGCGCTTTCATTTGAAAACACCTATTTTTGGGCGCTTGCAACTAAAAACGCTACACCAGTTGGCGCTTTTGGTCCCGGAAATAGTAAAACACCAAAAGTGTTGGCACTTTCCCCAGAAAGTGGGCTATTTTGAGAATTAAGATGGCTTTGCTACTATTTCAGTACATATTTTTATTAAAGTGTGCTATTTTGGTTTTTTGTCCACCATCTTCATCTTCCTTAATTTGCCAAACCGATGACAAGAAATCCGCCCTGGATTTGCTAGATCTTCACCAACCCCCTTTGACTGATGACAACCTACGAACATCAAGAAATGAAATATCATTGATGAAACATTGACATGTGACGTTCATTGGCGACATCTGCCAACGAACCCCACAGTCGACCTTCATTTCCTCTAAAAAAACCAACAACTGATGGTTCATGAACTCAACCCTGCTTCGGTCTTTGTTCTACGAATCAGGGTCAAGTTCAAAAAACCAACAACTGACAAGATGAATTTGAGGTGGGTTCATGACAAGTCACACAAAACTTGGGTGGAGTTGCGAACCTGGCCCTGGCTCCGGGGTGAAATCTTAAAGGAGAAAAGAAATCAACATTTTATAACAAACTTATCAAGAAGAGAGCTTGGACTTGGAGTCTTATGTTAAAGAGGTTTTCAAAGAGTCCAAAGGGTGTAGGCCTTCATAGAAAGAGACTTGGTGGTGGAATGATGAAGTACATAAGACTATTAGACTCGAAAAGGATATATTTAGGTTCTTGCCAAAATCTAGAGATGATGTAAGTTTTCAAAGATACAAATATGCAAAGAAAGAAGCTAAGAAGGTAGTTCAAGAGGCAAGGTATAGATACTTTGATGAGACATACATAAGAAGTTGGACACTGGAGAAGGGGGAAAATATATTCATAAATTGGATCATATAAGAGAAAGGAAAGGAAGAGACTTGGGTAAAGTAAAGTAGATCAAGAATTAATATGGTAGAGGGCTGGTGAACAATGATAATCTAAAGAACCAATAGAGAAAGTACTTTCATAAGCTTTTCAATGGAGATAGGCAGAGTGTTGGTGAACGATGATGATCTAAAGAACCAATAGAGGAACTACTTTTATAAGCTTGTCAATGGAGATATTCTGAATAATGTAAGAGATTCAAGTGACATGAATGCAAGAGATATCACTTACACACAATGAGTTTCACTATCTGAGGTAAAAAAATGCTTTAAAAAATATGAAAATGAAAAAGGCATGTGGTCTAGATAGCATTCCCATTGATGTGTGGAAGGGTATTAGGATGAAAGATCTATGCGGCTAATGAATTTTTTTAAAAAGATTGTAAAGACAAGATAGATGCCAAATCAATGGAAAAATTCTACTATAGTCACAATCTACAAGAATAAGTTAGATGTTCAAAGTTGCACAAACACATAGGTATAAAGTTGTTGAGTCACACTGTGAATCTTTAGGAGAGAAATATTGAGAAAAGTCTAAGATTGATAATTCAGATATCAGACAACTAATTTGGTTTTATGTTGGGAAAATCAACAACATATGTTATTTTTCTAATAAGGAGGCTTATGGGGAGAAAATAAAAGAGATCTTCCTGTGGTGTTTATTGATCTGGAGAAGGCCTATGATCGAGTACCTGGGAAAGTGTTGTGGAGGGTTTTTTCAGAAAAAGGGTGTGTCTATCAATACATTGACCTAATTAAAGACACTTATGATGGATCAACTGTCTCTTGGAGGTGAGACACAAACTTTTCCTATAATTGTTGGGGTACATCAAGGATCGACTGCCCATATTTATTTGTTCCTGTTATAAATGAGTTGACAAAGCATGTTTATGATAATATCCCTTGGTACATGTTATTTGTTGATAATCGATGAAACAAAATATATGTTGAATGATAAAATTAAATTTTGGAGAAATGCATCGGAATCTAGTGTATTTATGATCAATATAAGAAAAAAAATGAATATACATATTACAGTTTCAGCCAATCTAGAATTGTGAATTGTCAGGTCAAGTTGGATGGAATGGATAGACCTATATGTGATAAGTTTTTTTGCTTGGGTTCTATTATTAAAAGAAAGGGTTCAAGATAAGATGATGTTTGTAATGAGATAACAGTAAAATGGTTGAAGTGGATGACTGCAATTGGAGTTGTATGTGACTAGAAGATTCCTTTCAGATTAGAAAGCAAGTTTTATGGAATTTTTATATGACCAACAATGCTATATGGGAGTGAATGTTGGGCGATGAAGAAACAAGGTCTCAACAAGATGAATGTAGCCAAAATGCGTATGTATAGAAGGATGTGTGGGAAGACAAAAAATATTGTTTGAGGAATGACTATATCAAGAACAAAGTGGGGGTGGTGAGCATCAAGGACAAGTGGTGTGAAGGTCATCTAAGAAGGTATTATGCATCACAGACTGACTAATGCATCAATTCAAAGCAAAGTTATTGAGTCAAGCATAATTAACAAATATAGAGGCAGACCTAAATTAACTTGGAAAGAGCTTATAAACAAAGATTTTAAATGTTTACTTCTTTATCAGAGTATGACCCATAATAGTGTTGAATGGAGAACAAGAATCCATGTAGTCGACCCCACATGGTTGGAATTATGGCTTAGATTATATATATATATATATATATATATATATATATATTGTGTGTTTGCTTGTTTGTATGTGTTTTATATTGGTGCATTTTTCACACACTTGGAACTTTCAATATTTATAAGGAACTAGTCTAACACACTCACTTAGGCCAGTCACGCTTCACCCGTAAGCACACTAGGTTGTGTTATAGTATAGGTAAGAGGCAAGATAATGGTCGATCCTCAGGGAGAAGGGGACACTAGAGCTTAGTTAGTGTGAGCTACATTCCTAAAATAGAGATAAGATTTTTAGGTTTTAATATTTATTTGGGTTGATTACACTAAGAGGTAAGCAATTTGAACAAGAAAAGAAATAATGCAAGCAAAACCCCTAGTTTAACCCTATACAAGCAATTATAATTAATAAGAAAGAAATTACTTAAGCAAGAGCACACGACTACACTAGATTAGCAATTAAAGCACTAAAGCAATTAGAGACCTAAGCTACCACTTTATAGATTAAGCAAGCATTAAGATGCACTAATTATCCTAGATAAGATTAACTGCCAAGAACAAGGAAAATGAATAAGGAGCAATTAAATCAATTAACTAAGCTATCATGAAAAATCTAAGAGAGCAAGATGGGTTTTAACCAAGTTATGAGAAGAGTTGGTTGTTTAGGGGGATGCCACATGAATCCAAATTGAGGTGATATAGCATTCAAATACTATTTTTATTCTAGATTGCCAAATGAAACAACACGATAAGTGCTATGGGATTTATCCTAAGCTACTAGTTTTCCATGGGTGGTATGGAGTGTGAGTAGGAGAACTACACCCTTGCACACCCCATCCAACCTTATGAGGCTCAATTGAGCTAGGGGTTAGGTGTAATTCTATTAGTATTAGGAAAGTCCAGGTTTCTAGGGTGAGTGTTATTAGGGTATTTGAGAGCCAAGGGTAGGAAGGGGAAGTAGAGATGAGGGTGTTTCAACTCATGTTACTCACCATCCAGCCTTTAAAAAACTCTAGGCAATTAGACTAATCCTTCTTACACTAGCTACTTAGATCTCACACGTAGTTGTAGGAGAAGATATTTGTATGTAGGAAGATATGGTGCTAGATAGGGATCCACTAGTTGAACCTAGGATCAATTCCTAAGATAGCCACATAGATTTCATTTTTCCCTAGAATCTAGTTTTCAAGCATCAAACAACAAGCAATTCATGTTTAGAATCATAAATCACAAGTATAATAATGAGAAACAAGATAGAAGCAAGAGACAATCATCATCGAATGAATTTACATTCATTACAAGTAATATTCCCCCAACATGATATCAAAGTGACATTTGATCCCCCAAACAACCCACCAAAGGGGTTTAGTTAACATGGTCAAACAAAATAGCAGAAGAGAAAGGAGAAGGAAGAAGATAGCCATGGATTCTCATGGAAGATCCTCCTTTCTTCCCCTCCTAACTGTTGTAGCTCGAACACCTCCCTCCAAGGTAGGTAGATGGCATGCAAATATGATGTTTTGTGGTGGAAACCTAGAAAACTTGAGTTTTGAGGTAGTGAAAGGTGGAAATGGAGTGGGTGATGAATGGAAGTAGGTGAGAGCTAAGTGAGGTGTTGGCTAAATGGACATCTATAAATCCCTTTGTTTTGATTATGACAAACATTTCATTCTTATTAATCTAACAAGCTACTTGAGTGTGCATGATTAAGGTGGATGACAAAGCAACTAGGGAAATCCATATGCTTACATGTTTATGTTTTCATGCAATGTAATCTCTTTGTAAAAACTTGTACAAATATATAATGTACAAGTACTTAGATTGCATGTAAATCAAGCGTTAGATTCTCCCTAGCTAAACACCACATTTAGATAAGTCATTCCCTTCAAATAGGATCACATTTGCACACTCATACATATAGTTAGTGCCTAAATTGAAACATTGAAATAAGATCAATCTCGGTCGACAAACTCCTCGACCGAGACACTCTCGGTCGACAATCTTCTCGACCGAGAAAGATCCAAAGTAGCCGTTAGACACAACTGACAAGGTAGTTGGAAGTTAGAGATAGACGTTGCAAATCACTTATTCCAGAGAGCCTGTCGGTCGACAAAATTTCGACCGAGTAGGTGTCTCGGTCGACCATTCCTCGACCGAGATGGTCTCTGACAGCAACTGCAGAATTAATTAATTAGCCGTTGTTAAAGCAACAAACTTGTATCTAACGGCTAGTTAAGCACTTAGAAACCCCTAGAAGTTGTCTAGAACGTCCTTAAGCATACTTAGGCCATTCCTATAAATAGGACAAGCCATAGGATACTAAAACACACTTGCTACACTTGAGAAATCCTTGAGCATACTTTGAGCAATCTGTTTGTGAGCAATTTGAGCTTTGTGACAATTGGCTACTTCCTTCCTTAGCTCATAATTCATGTCCTATAGGATAGTATCTCCTACCCACTGCAATCACAAGTCCATACACTTGGTTAGGAGATCTATACGCTTGATCTAGGCAAATCAAGCCTTGGGCTACAAAGGATAAGTTGTAATTTCCTGTTTCCTTTCTTGTTCTTTATTACCGTTTGTACTCTCCTTGCTACTCCTAGGTTGGAGGCTGCTGATTGGAGAGGGTGGAGTTCTTCTTGGCGAAGAAGGTGACTTTGAGCTACTTCAGAAGGCTGGTGCAACGGGAGGTTACTTCTAGAGAGGAAGGCTACTTCAAGGGGGAGCTTGGAGTTACTTCAAGAAGTCTACCTCAAAGTTGGTGCACCTACTTCAAGTAAAGGCTGTTCAAAGGGTGTAAAGGAAAGTATTGTATTTTGTATAAATCCTTGAGAAGGTAATAAAATAAATACTTTCAAAATCCCAGTTGGGTAAACAACTGGGTAGTGGACTGACAACTTTAGTATTTGCTAAAGTTGGAACCACTCTAAACACCTGTCTCCTTCTTCTAATTTCAATTGTGGTTGTTTGAGTTCAATAAATTGTTAAAATTATTTAAAAACTCTATTCACCCCCCTCTAGTGTTTTTCAATTGGTATCAGAGCAGGCTTCAAGGAACCCTAACAAGGTCTTGAAGAAATGGGTGATGGAGTGCTCAACAACCTCAACCTTGAAGGGACACTTGTTGCTAGGCCTCCAACGTTCGATGGAACAAACTACCAATATTGGAAGAGAAGGATGCAGTTCTACTTCCAAGGCATCAATTGGGACTTATGGAGAATGGTGTCAACTCCATATGAGCTCCCTCAAACTCAATTTGTAGAATGGGATGCAAATACGGTAAAGATAGCTCAAATGAATGCAAAAGCTGTAAGCATTTTATATTGTTCTATATCAGTAGGAGAATTTAATAGAATATCTAATTGTGACACAGCCTATGATATTTGGCATAGACTATCCATAACCTATGAAGGTACAGTCCAAGTCAAAAATTCCAAAATTAGCATGTTCAAACAAAAATTTGAACACTTTCGTATGGATCCTGATGAATCAATTAGTGAAATGTTTGCAAAATTCTCTACTATTGTTAATGGTTTAAGTGCCCTAGGAAAACCTTTCCTTGAAGAAGATCATGTATCAAAGATCCTTCGTTCACTTCCTCCAAAATATAAGCCAAAGGTGACAGCCATTGAAGAAGCAAACGACCTCACTCGACTGAAAATGGAGCAACTTATTGGTAACTTAGAAGCTCATGAAGCAACCCTAGAAGAGGAAGAAAGAAGAGCACGTGAACTTCAACAAGGAAAGAAAAAGGATGTGGCTCTAAAAGCTTCAAAGGTTGTCACACAAGAAAGTGAGGAATCAAGTGAAGAAGAAGGAGAAGAAGCCTTGATAGTCAATGGTAAGAAATACAAAAGATTTAAATCTAACAAAATTTCCAGTTCTTCTTCTACCCCTCCTAGGTGCTTTGAATGTGGGAAGAAAGGACATTTCAAAAATGAATGTCCTAAAGCAAAGAAAGGAAAGAAAAACTCATACAAGAAGAAGGGAGAAAAAGCCTATAAAGCTGCATGGGACGAGTCAAGTGATAGTGAAAGCGGAGAAGAAACGGTGGATTGTCTAATGGCAAGAGAAGATGATGAAGACTCTCAAGAGGTAAGCCTACTTGATCTTCCTAAAGAAGAGTTAGTTACTAGTCTACAAGAAATTCATGATAAGTATGTTGATGTCAAGAAGAAACTAAAGAAGGTTATCAAATCAAATGATGAGCTAATTGCTAAATTAGATAACCTTTCTTCTGAAAAGAACAACATTGATCTTGAGAATTTGTCTCTAAAAACATCTTTAGATGATTGCACTAGAAAGCTACTCACTTTAGAAACAAATGTTGATCTTCTTTCTAAAGAAAAGACTGAATTGTTAGCTAAACTACAAGATTTTCAGACTCAACCTATTTTGTGTAACCATCTAGACTATGATAATGTTGTAAAAGAAAAAGATTCATTACTATCTGATTTAGATCAAACAAGAAAAGATTTACACAAGAAGATGAATGACATTGCTCAGCTGCAAAGAGAACTTCATGAGTTAAGAAGAAAAAATATACTTGATAACATTCTAAGTATTGGTACTGTCTTCAACGGAAGAAAAGGTTTGGGATATGCTTCAAAGAAAAATCAACCCAAAAAAACTCAAACTATGTTTGTATCCAAGAACACAATGGCTAGAAAGAGAAATGAAGTTGATTCTATTACTTGCCATTTTTGTTTACGTCTTGGACACTATTCTTTTTCATGCCCTTATAAGACTAAGGATTTCGAATTAGTTTGGGTCCCAAAACCTCAAACTTAGTAGAATCAAATGAAATTTAGTTGAGATATGGCCAAACGCTCCATCTTGCTATTTATATTGTCTTATCTCAACTGAACAAAAGATTTCATGCATACTGTTAATTTTCTGGACTGTTATATTGAAACAGAAACTTAGTCGGTCGAAGTATTGTCGACCGAACCATTAATCGGTCGAAGTATTGTCGACCGACCGGATGTCTGTAACAAATCAAAATCTACAGCAAATTATTTCGGTCGAAAATTGGTCAACCGAGTTCAATTTCTGTGTTTCTTTATTTGTAATACAGTAATCTTCTCGATCGACAATTAGTCGACCGAGACAGATGTCGGTCAAACAATTGTCGACCGATTGGATTTCTGATTCAGAACTTTTATACAAGTATGTACTTAAATGATTCTAACCATATCGGACCATCACATGGGTACCAAAATCTACATTTTAATGCAGGAATGGGTAGTTGACAGTGGATGTTCCAAACATATGACCGGGAACAAAGATGCATTTCAAACCTTTGAAGAAAAGAAAAGTGGAACAGTCACCTTTGGAGATAA
The DNA here is from genome assembly GCA_963693085.1 of Alisma plantago-aquatica. Classification (NCBI taxonomy): domain Eukaryota; kingdom Viridiplantae; phylum Streptophyta; class Magnoliopsida; order Alismatales; family Alismataceae; genus Alisma; species Alisma plantago-aquatica. The sequence goes on along the minus strand of OY856414.1, from coordinate 103,827,570 downwards.
TGGTAAGGGTAAAATCGTTGGAATAGGAAATGTTGGTACAAACCTCGAAATAAAGAATGTTCTACTCGTTGATGGTTTGCACCATAATTTGATAAGTGTTAGTCAATTATGTGATAGTGGTTATGATGTGTTATTTAACAAAACTTGCTGCAAGTTATTGATAGAAAACACTACAAATGTTGTTTATGAAGGAAATAGAGTTGGAAATCTTTATATCCTTAAACCTAACTCTATGAAATCAGTAGTGGGAAAATGCTTGCTTGCAAATGAAAATACCTTACAAGTATGGCATAAAAAGCTAGGACATGCTAGTTCACATGTTATTAAAAAGTTAGTGAAATATGATCTTGTTCGTGGATTGCCTACTTTATTTTTGATCAAGTTGAAAACTGTGAACCATGCACAATGGGAAAGCAAACCAAAACCTCTTTTAAATCAAAAAATGTACTTAGCACTAGTAGGTCCTTAGAATTAATTCATATGGATTTATTTGGACCCATGAGGACACAATCTATTGGTGGTAAAAGATACTATTATGTTATTGTTGATGATTATAGTAGATACACATGGGTACACTTTATTGCAACTAAAGATGATACTATTCATGTTTTTATACAATTTTGTTCCAAGATTGAAAATCTATTACAAAGCAAAATATGTACCATTAGAAGTGATCATGGTGGAGAATTTGAAAATCATACATTTGAAGAATTTTGTACATCTCAAGGGTACACTCATAATTTTTCTGCTCCACGCACCCCACAACAAAATGACATAGTTGAAAGGAAAAATCGATCACTACAAGAAATGGCTAGAACTATGATGCTTGAACACAACACACCCAAAACCTTTTGGGCTGAAGCTGTAAACACTGCATGCTATGTGCTAAATAGAGTAACTGTTCACTCTCATTTAAAGAAAACTCCATATGAAATAATACATTCTAAGAAACCTAGAGTTGACTATTTTCATACCTTTGGCTGTACATGCTATATTTTAAATACCAAAGATGATAGAGATAAGTTTGACTCAAAATCACACAAAGCATTCTTTTTGAGATATTCCACTTCTAGCAAAGCTTTTAGAGTATATAACACTATATCTAGAAAAGTTGAGGAATCTATTCATGTTTCCTTTCACGAAGAGTCCAAATCTGAAAATCTAGAAATTATAGATCTCACTAATCAATTCGAAAATTTAAACAGACCAAATGATAGTGAGAAAGGTACTACAAATAATCACCAAGCTGAACCACAACCTACACCTAGACTTATTAAAGATCATCCTCAAGAATTAATTATTGGAGATCCTAATGATAAAGTCAAAACTCGGTCTTCCTTTAAAGATGTTGCAAACATGGCTTTTGTTTCTATCATTGAACATAAAAAGATATCTGAAGCTCTTAAAGATGACTATTGGATAATAGCCATGCAAGAAGAATTGAATCAATTCACTAAAAATGATGTATGGGATTTAGTTCCTAAACCACAAGATAAAACCATAATAGGAACTAAATGGGTTTTTAGGAACAAGCTAATTGAGGCAGGAGAAGTAATAAGGAATAAAGCTCGGTTAGTAGCACAAGGATATAATCAACAAGAAGGAATAGATTTTGATGAAACCTATGCACCGGTAGCTAGACTTGAAGCTATTAGAATGTTACTAGCTATTGCTGCACATAAAAACATCAAACTCTACCAAATGGATGTAAAAAGTGCATTTCTAAATGGCATCATTCAAGAAGAAGTATATGTTGCCCAACCACCTGGTTTTGAAATACCGGAAAAAGGTGACTATGTTTATAAACTTAAGAAAGCACTTTATGGTTTAAAACAAGCACCTAGAAATTGGTATGAAAGGCTCAAGACATATCTTTTTGATAATGGTTTTTCTATTGGAAATTCAGATTCTACTTTATTTTTCAAAACATATACATCTGATTTCCTAGTTGTGCAAATATATGTTGATGACATTATTTTTGGAGCTTCTAATGATTCATTGTGCACACAATTTAGTGACATTATGCAAAAAGAATTTGAAATGAGCCTCATGGGTGAACTTTCTTTCTTGGTTTTTAAATTAAGCAAACACCTTCCGGAATATTCATAAGCCAAGAAAAATATACTAAAGAACTCTTAAAACATTTTGGGATGGATCAGTGTAAACATGCTACTACTCCTATGGCTACTTCTATTAAAATTGATAAGGATGAAGATGGGGAACCTATTGATGATTCTTTATATAGAGCCATGATTGGTAGTTTGATTTACTTAACTGCTTCTAGACCGAACATTATGTTTCCCGTTGGTCTTTGTGCTCGATTTCAATCACAACCTATGCATTCTCATTTTCTAGCAGTTAAACGAATTCTTCGTTACCTAGCCGGCACTACTTGTTTTGGTTTATGGTATCCAAAAGGACAATCCTTGGATTTTAAAGCTTATACTGATGCGGATTATGCTGGTTGTCGCCTTGATCGCAAGAGTACTAGTGGTGGTTGCTTCTTGTTAGGGAGAGCTTTAGTATCTTGGTTTAGCAAGAAACAAAATACGGTTGCCCTATCTACAACTGAAGCAGAATATATGGCAGCTGGGTCTTGTTGTGCTCAAGTGCTTTATATGCAACAAGTATTAAACGATTATGGTTTTACTTTTTCATCTACGCCTATTTTTTGTGACAACACGAGCGCCATAAACTTAGCACAAAATCCTATTTTACACAGCCGAGCTAAACATATTGAAATCCGTCATCACTTTTTAAGGGATTATATCTCCAAGAATCATGTTTACCTTCATCATGTTGATACGGAAGATCAATTGGCTGATATCTTTACAAAACCGCTTCCACTAGATCAATTTAACAAAATTAGGAAGCAACTGCTTATCACTCCTTTGGAAGATGTTTTCTTTGATATTTGTGCTACTTAAACAAAAACTCTTACTTGCATCATGATATTTTGGCTTTTAAATGGACATCTTTTTCATTAGATTTGATGGGACATCTAATTAAGGGGGAGTTTTTATTTCTAAACGGATATCTTTTTGAAATGACAAAGGGGGAGAAATAAATATAAAACTAAAACTTAGAAACACTCAATCAATGAGTTTCATAAATAAACTCTTGGCTTTACATTGAAAGTTGCTATATTCCCTAGTGAATTGGATTTCATGTTCCAAAATTCAAGGGGAATAATAAGCACACATTTTATAACCAAGAGGAAAAGCTACAAAAGGTAATCTAAAGGTATGAAACTCATATGGTTTATATTTCCTTTATTTATATTTTTGGAAATGTTTGTCATCTTCAAAAAGGGGGAGATTGTTGGCTAAATGGACATCTATAAATCCCTTTGTTTTGATTATGACAAACATTTCATTCTTATTAATCTAACAAGCTACTTGAGTGTGTAGGATTAAGGTGGATGACAAAGCAACTAGGGAAATCCATATGCTTACATGTTTATGTTTTCATGCAATGTAATCGCTTTGTAAAAACTTGTACAAATATATAATGTACAAGTACTTAGATTGCATGTAAATCAAGCGTTAGATTCTCCCTAGCTAAACACCACATTTAGATAAGCCATTCCCTTCAAATAGGATCACATTTGCACACTCATACATATAGTTAGTGCCTAAATTGAAACATTGAAACATGATCAATCTCGGTCGACAAACTCCTCGACCGAGACACTCTCGGTCGACAATCTTCTTGACCGAGAAAGATCCAAAGTAGCCGTTAGGCACAACTGATAAGGTAGTTGGCAGTTGGAGATAGACGTTGCAAATCACTTATTCTAGAGAGCATGTCGGTCGACAAAAGTTCGACCGAGTAGGTGTCTCGGTCGACCATTCCTCGACCGAGATGGTCTCTGACAGCAACTGCAGAATTAATTAATTATCCGTTGTTAAAACAACAAACTTGTATCTAACGGCTAGTTAAGCACTTAGAAACCCCTAGAAGTTGTCTAGAACGTCCTTAAGTATACTTAGGCCATTCCTATAAATAGGACAAGCCATAGGACACTAAAACACACTTGCTACACTTGAGAAATCCTTGAGCATACTTTGAGCAATCTGTTTGTGAGCAATTTGAGCTTTGTGACAATTGGCTACTTCCTTCCTTAGCTCATAATTCGTGTCCTATAGGCTAGTATCTCCTACCCACTGCAATCACAAGTCCATATACTTGGTTAGGAGATCTATACGCTTGATCTAGGCAAATCAAGCCTTGGGCTACAAAGGATAAGTTGTAATTTCCTGTTTCCTTTCTTGTTCTTTATTACCGTTTGTACTCTCCTTGCTACTCCTAGGTTGGAGGCTGCTGATTGGAGAGGGTGGAGTTCTTCTTGGCGAAGAAGGTGACTTTGAGCTACTTCAGAAGGCTGGTGCAACGGGAGGTTACTTCTAGAGAGGAAGGCTACTTCAAGGGGGAGCTTGGAGTTACTTCAAGAAGGCTACCTCAAAGTTGGTGCACCTACTTCAAGTGAAGGCTGTTCAAAGGGTGTAAAGGAAAGTATTGTATTTTGTATAAATCCTTGAGAAGGTAATAAAATTAATACTTTCAAAATCCCGGTTGGGTAAGCAACCGGGTAGTGGACTGACAACTGTAGTATTTGCTAAAGTTGGAACCACTCTAAACACCTGTCTCCTTCTTCTAATTTCAATTGTGGTTGTTTGAGTTCAATAAATTGTTAAAATTATTTAAAAACTCTATTCACCCCCCTCTAGTGTTTTTCATGAGGTGTATATGAATGCTAGGGGGTGTAGAAGTAGCTAACCTTCGTGCTACAACCACCACTATAGGTGGTAGGGAAGCACTAGGGTAAGTGGGGGTATTTTTGGAAATACAGTGGAAAAATAGGTAGGGTTTGTGTGGTCACCATGCCCGTGGTTGGTGGAGGTTGTCCTGGTCATGGTGGATGGGTACGGGCGAGGTGGAGAAGACTAAAATGACAGGTTGAAATGGAGTCTTGGAGGCTCAGTGGCCACAGTCATGGTGGGTTGCACGGTCGTGGTGAGTGGAAGGAGATACGAGCATGGAGCTGACGTGGTTTATTATCACACTAACAAATTCACTCAGGGTTGAAATCCCATAGTTTTACCAAAACCTTGTGTAATAATACCACCACCAAGCGGACGAGTCTTATCGCAGTATAGTTAAGGATTGAATCCCAAGGGATAATATTTTTAAGAATCAGTGTTAGTCGAGTCTAGTTCAAGTAAGGCTAATATTTAAAACGATTGGTTGATTTGAGTTTAATTAAACTAATTGCAAGAAAGTAAAGAGCAAAATTAAAGTTGAACTAGATTAATGATATGGAATCACTGAGATGGTCTCGGGTTTTACCACCACTACACATGCAAACACATCTAAACATTAAACATCCAAGCAATATACAACCATCCAATGCAAAACCCCCCATGCGGGCGTTAGGCTTGTGTAAGCATCACTTTAAGCATCAGATGTCTCGTCATCATCCGGATCACTCACTTACATCTCTAAAGATACAAAAATCCAACTAAAGATGTGGCCCTCCCTGCGGGATGTTTAGGCACACAGAAGCGTCACTGCGGGCTAGATGGCTCGTCCCCTCACAGATCATAGACTTACGACCTCAAGGAATCCCTTTCTATTTCTAGTCAGAGAGCCAACCGTGCTAATCGACAAGTAAGCAGGTGATTTATCTGCAAGCAAACATCGACGATTAACAACGAAGATACAAATATCCAACTGAAGTAGTGGCCCTCCCTGTGGGATATTTAGGCCACCGAAGCATCATCGTAGGCTAGATGACTCGTCCCCTCACAGATCATACACTTACTACCTCAAGGAATCTCATTCTATTTCTAGTTTGGGAGTCAACCTCATTAATCGACATCCTATCCTACATATAGAAGTTCTCGCAACATAGGGAAGAACAAGATAGAAGCAAGCAAATAATCAACCTACAAACATTAATGATTAACAACGAAATGAAAAGTTATATACATTGTCATGGAATGTTTAATAAGAGAACATGCTTGCATGGGAAGCGGGGCTAGTCCCCACACCCCAACAAAAAGGAACTACTCGCTCATGATTTGAGAAACAAGAAGAACAACAGAGAGGTAAGGTTCTACTATTAGCATGATGCAGAAGGTAGTCATAGCTCGGTGAAGATGCGGTCTTCTACGTTGTGTCAGAGCAGCTTTGGATGAGAAGGAAGAACCACCAAGGTAGACTGGGCAGCCCTTCTTCTCCTCCTTCATTCTTTCTTGCAGCAAAAGGAGCAACAGATGGGGTAGCAATGGCGTGGATGTGGATGTATCTGGATCAAACCTTGCGTTTGGGTGGTCTGGTGGCGTCCCAGATCCGATGCCCAAATGAGGACCCTTGTGGTCCTATTTATAGGCTGGGGTCTGGTCCTCACATTTTTGGTGTGAGTCCTCCTCACGATTTGGTCTTAACGGTTCGGAGACCATTTAGATGACCAAACGGTCTTGTGTTATTTTAATCCAAATGGTCTTGGACCTGATAAGTCCAAACAGTCTTGGTCATACGATTGTTTACACGGTCTATAGATGTGCATCAAACGGTTTTGTCTGATCAGTCCTGGAGTAGGCTGGCCTTCACATGGTCTTTGTGGTGGCCGTCCAACGGTTTGGGGGCAGCGATTGCTGACCTCCGATCGGTTTGCTTCTCATCAGCAACGATCGTCCAAATGGTTTCGTGCATCAGTCGATCAAACGGTCATGAGACCTCTGCTGGCCAAATGGTCTTGAAGACCGTTTGCCGCTGCACAGTCTGCGACTGATCGGTCTTGGGATTTTCATGCCCTAGCAGTCTTGAGACCGTGCGCATTTGCACGATCCTGGACCGTGCGCATTTTCTATGTTCAGGGTGGAGGGTGGGTGGTACATATCTTACTTTCCACCTTCACCCATCTAAATTAGAATTTTCAAATAAAATTTTCAAAATTTTAAAGTTTTTCAAAGATATTTGAACAGATACTGGATGAAGTTTTGAATCTTTTTCGTTTCAATTTTATACATTTTGAATCACTATACCTTCCTTATTCGAAGCAGATCCTCAAGAGGACATTCTTCTGAAAACTAGCCTTTTGATTGAAATCATCTTGTGAAGCTTATGATTCCTAACATCATGATACCTATACAAAAATGATGAGTGTTTGTCAAACTGATAGGGATCAAACACATCGTGCTTCCTAAACTGACTAGTGGAACAATAACATGGAATCCCCACCGGATCCTCATCTAGTTGTTATTTGAGCAGAGTATGATAAAGAGAACAACCCGATGCACGAAATTGTAAATCAAGTTGCATTCTGATCTGAACTCTCTTCTACACTTCTTCTATCATCTTCGTACTCCTCCATCCATCAAAAAGAAATAAAAATAGCCAAAATAGTGCAAAACCCTAAGTTCGGGGTGGCACATCACTTCTCTCTATATCCGCTTCTTCCATACCCCTCGCAAATTTATAGGGGCGTACCATAAAAAAAATGCAATCTCGAGTCGAATAGAGGAGAGATTTATAAACAAAAAGATGCCAAGCGCACACAAAAAGAAATGCAATCTCGAGTCGAAAAGAGGAGAGATTCACACAAAAAATGCAATAAATGAAAATTGCAAAAATAATAAAAATCTCGAGTCGAATAGAGGAGAGACTTGTTTCTTCCTTCCATACCACCATTCATTCCATTTTCTACCTAATGGCACAATGCATGCCCCCACTATCCTGAAAAACACCAGTGTCAGACAGATGCACACTTATTGTTCTGCGGGTATCTCTGTACTCTTACAAAACTCTTTGACATGCTTGTTGTTGGAAAAAGTGAGAATGAAGTGATATTGGAAAACAAACTCAGGAACGAAGATATGGTAATATGTGTTTAGTGATCTCAGGAAGTTGAGAGGTTGAGTCATACTGAAGGGAAAGAAAACATTCGTGATGTGAAGATGAGGCAATCACACGAATTGAAAGTATTCATTTGATGACTGTTTCAGATTTTGTGTTACTCAAGGACGAGCAACATTTAAGTTCGGGGTATTTTGATGAATGCATATTCATCATGGAATTCAATTACCATCTTGGGTCAAATTCGAATCAATGCTTTTAATTTTCACTTACTAAATAGCAAAATGTGCAAAATTACTTAATTCATCCAATTATCATGATTTTAATTGAATTTATATTGATTTGATGCAGGTCTTAATGAAGTTGAACAATCAGCTGGGGCCCACCTTCAGTCACCCTTGGGTCTGACCATTCAGTTTCACCCATTCGGTCTGACCATTCAGTTTCAACCAATCGGTCTCACCAAACGGTTTCGACCATTCGGTTTCAACCAATCAGTCTCACCAAAAAATTTCATCCATTCGGTCTCACCAAACGGTTTCATCCATTCGGTTTCACCAAACGGTCTTGATCAAACGATCTCATCAATTCGGTCTCAAGACCGAATGGAGAGTTCTATTTCAAGACCGTTTAGCCACGAGGAAGGTATCACAGACCGTTTTCTCTAATCTGACCATGAGACCGTTTGGTATTACATTTCCCAGACCGAATGGAAAAGGGAAATCAGCAGACCGTTTGCCAAAGTGCAACACGAAGACCGTTTTCACATGAAACCGTTCGACAACTAAACGGTTTACAAACCGTTTGCATGCCAACAATAAAGACGGAATGGAGAAATATAGAATACAAGACTGTTTGCTCAAAATGCGAGACCATTTGAAGGATACCGTTCTGCGAGACCGTTTGAGGAGTACCGGTCTGCGAGACCGTTTGAAGGATACTGGTCTGCAAGACCATTTGGGCACTTGGTTGTGTACCAGACCGTTTGATCGATCGAGCGATGAAGACCGTTTGCACATGCATGCATGTACGAAGACCGTTTGGCCTTTTGTGAAAGACCATATGGAAGCCATGCACCAATACCGTTTGGATTATAATAATCAAAGACCGAATGGCCACTTGCTGATCCAAGACTGTTTGGTCTTTTGCACAAAACCGTATGGGCATGCAGACCGTTTGCACAAAACCAAATGAAGGGCATGATCGAAGAATGAATGAAGATGATTTGAAGATCATTTGCTAATATGAAATGAGAAGACCGAATGAAAAAGCAGCACAATTACAAAACTGGTTGGGTAATAATCCAAGACCGAAATAGCAGACCGTTTGAGCAGTTGGCTGCAAACCGTTTGCTAAAGTAGTAGTATCCAAACCATTTAAAGAAGATATTTTACCAAACCATTTGAAGCAAAAAAATATCTACAAGACCATTTGGACTGGAATCACACCAAAAATGTGAGGGCCAGTCCTGTACCTATAAATAGGACCAGCAGGGTCCCCATTTTGGGGATTGGTTTTGGGACGCCGACAGGCTGCCTGTATACAAGTCCGATCCAGATCCAGTATCATCCATGCCAGTTTCACTCCACCTACTTCCCATGTTGCAATCAAAGAGACCGAGAAGAGAAGGAAGACGGAGCGGGAGAGACTGTCCGGTCAGTCTCGGCATCTCCCATTTTGTGTCCAGATCTGCTCCGACACAACGTAGAAGACTGCATCATCTTCACCGAGCTGCGACTACCTCCTACACCGTTCTCATGGAGAATTTCTCTCTCTTCCTCATTCTTCTTGTTTCTTGCATCATGAGCGAGTATTCCACTTTCACTGGGGTGTGGGGACTAGCCCCGCTACCCATGCAATCATGTTCTTTTGTTAAACTTTCCATGGCAATGTATATAACTTTTGATTTCATTGTTAATTGTCAAGTTCGTAGTTAGATTAATTATTTGCTTTCATCTTTGTTCTTCCTATGTTGTGAGAACTTCTATATGTAGGATCGAATGTCATTTAATTGGTTGACTCCCAAACTAGAAATAGAATGAGATTCCTTGAGGTCGTAAGTGTATGATCCATGAGGGGACGAGTCATCTAGCCTTCGGTGACACTTTTGTGTGCCTAACTCCTATATAGGGGGTTCACAGCCTTAGTTGGATTTTCTATCTTCTTGTTAATCTTCGATGTTTGCTCGTATATTAATCACCTACTTGCTTATCGATAAATGAGGTTGACTCCCAAAGTAGAAATAGAATGATATTTCTTCGAGGTCGTAAGTGTATGATCCCCGAATAGACGAGCCATCTAGCCTTCGGTGACGCTTTTGTGTGTCTAACACCTGTATAGGGGGCTCACAACCTTCGTTGGAATTCTGTATCTTTGGAGCCGTAAGTAAGTGATCTGAATGGTGATGAGACATATGATGCCTAAGGTGATGCTTATGCAAACATAACGCCCGTATGGGGGGTTTTGCAGCAGCTCTATTTGGATAGTTATATCTTGCCTGGATGTTTGACGTTCGGACGCATTTGCATGTGTTGTGGTGGTGAAACCCGATACCATCCCAACAATTCCATATCATTTGATCTTAATCCAACTTTAATTTAGCATTTACTTTCCTGCATTTAGTTTAATTAACCTCAACCAAATCAATAGTTTTAGATATTAGTCTTACTAAGAGCTAGATTCGACCGACAAAGATTCTTAAAAACGTTGTCCTTTGGGTTCGATCCTTAACTATACTGCGATAAGACTCGCCCGCTTGTGGGTGGTATTATTGCACTTTAGTTTTGGTAAAAGATCGGAGATTTCAACCCTGAGTGAGTTTGTTAGTGCGATAAATTCCCACGTCAGTGCTATTGGATTTACCCTAAGCTACTAGTTGGCCATGAGTGGTATGGAGTGTGTGTAGGGGAACTTCATCCTTGCACACCCCATCCACCCTTATTACGCTCAACTGAGCTAGGGCTTAGGTGTAATTATAATAGGCCTAGGAAAGTCTAGGTTTCTACAAGCTCCTCCTTTCTTCACCTCCTTACTATTGTAGCTCTAACATCTCCCTCCAAGGTCAGTACATGGCATGGAAATATGAGGTTTTGTGGTGGAAACCCTAGAAAACTAGGGTTTCGAGGTAGTAGAAGGTGGAAAGGGAGTGGGGTGATGAATGGGAGTAGGTGATAGCTAAGGGATGTGGAAATGAATGCTAGGGGGTTGTAAGAGTAGCTAACCTTTGTGCTACATCCGCCACCTAGGTATATATAGGTGGTGGGGAAGCACTAGGGTAAGTGGGGTATTGTTAGAAAAACAATGAAAAAATAGATAGGGTATGGGTGGTCATTGCGATCGTGGTGTATGAATGTCATCCCGGTCGTGGTGGATGGATACAAGTGTGGTAGAGAAGGTTAAAATGACATGTTGAAATGGAGTCTTGGAGGCTTAGTGGCTACGACTATGGTGGGCGCCACAACCGTGGTGAGCAGAAGGCAAAATGAGCGTGGAGTGGAGCACATTCATGTTGGAGGGAGGCAACCACAGTCGTTCTATTGAGTTGGCCATTGTGGAAGCTCATTGCATAAAACTATTTGTTACCCTCATCCTACCCCCACTGACTATAGAATCAGTGGTAGTAGGGTTTGAACGTCTGTCTATAGAATGGCACAAATATTTAACACATGAAATATATTTGTAAAGGTAGTAACCACAAGATATAACAAGATACTAAAATGGATAGGGAAGTGTGTACCCATTTCTATATTTGAAGCATATCTCATTGGTGTCTTATTTCATATCCTAGTCTTGAGTGCAACAGATCTTCATTTTACAACCCAAAATTTGATAAACAAAATATATTAATGTAAAAGCATTGAGTACACTATGAAAAGGCATGTTAACAGATTACGAGTAATAGAAAACTTGCTTGGATAAGAACATGATAACAAACAAGAAGTAGAAATGACTCAACAAAACTTAAAAATAGCATTTGATATAAAACATGTTTTAGGTTTCTTGATCTATTATATCAACATTAGGCTATATAATGGATTTATATGTATTACGTTTGAGATTTTGTCAACATATTATAACCAAACATGAAAGTGGTATTCAAAGGAACAATATTTCAATCAAGTAATTAACTATCCAAGCAATCATACAAGAAACCCAATATCATAGTAGGGTCAAGAGATGAAGCGTACCTTGTGAGTAGAGTACGAGTTCTGATCCATGAGTACGATTATAATGAAGGTCCAACCCCAAGGGGACCTAAGATATACAAAGACATAAATGTGGATGTTAGATCAGTAGGGTTTAGTTAAGATAAACATGTATCATTTTATGTATATGTTCACCTAGACCTAAGTATCATTTTAGTTCAAGTATAGTTTCTTCTCGTCAAATATGCATCCATTGGTTCAACATAACACAAGTCTCAATATCAAACCTTAGGTCGAGATGATCCATCCACATTATGAGTAACACAAGATAGAGGTAAACTCTAATTTGATAATTGAGGAAGCATGAGATCTAGGTTTACATTAAGATCCAAACATAGAACATCACATTTAGTTATATAACATCAATTTCATATGTTGACAAAAAAACATCAATTTCATATGCCAAGGTTCCTTTTCAAATCATAAGACCATAAGGGAGCATAGGATGGATCAAGCTAGTATTTAGTGCTACAAGTGTGATGAATCTACTGATTTGATCTAGGTTGAGCAAGAAATTTGCATAAAAGTCATGTTTCATCAAATAGAATAAACTAGGTCAACTAGATCATTTAAAAGCACATAAAATGTACTTGGGGTATCATGAGTCAAACATGGGCTACTAGAATGAGATCTTAGTTCATTATGTCACATGGCATAGGAGAATGTTACTTATTTTGAGATTCAACCATATCCTAAAGAGCAATTAGGTCCAAGATTACACAAAGCTCAAGTTGCATTATGTAAGTACATAAAGAACAACCTATTAAGTCATAATAGATCAAGGTGAACATCAATGTACATTTAGAAGATCCTAGACATTGGCTAACATTCACAAGATAGAAAAGTTACTGATTGGCATGGTTATTGGGTTATAGGTAATTAGTAGTACAAGGGGAGCATGGTTGATTGTCAATTACCATTGAAGAGATCACAAAAGTGGATTTTTTTAACAACACATGGATTGTACTAGCAAAATTAGCAACATGGACTAATATAATTGAAAATGTGGTGTTTTTTTTATCAAAATGGTAATAGCATTGCTATGTTTAAAATAGGAGTGGAAAGATGTGATTTATTGAAGATAATCATGTTTTTCATGATTTTTGGTCAGGATTTTTACCTAAAAAGCCCCGGTGGGCCAGCTCAAACACCCAGGCCCATGGAGTGACCCGCGGACGAGCCTCGTTGGTGTTGACCATCCTGTTCACTCGCGACTCCCATGGTGGGTCTTGTGGATGCACGCCACCACCCACCCAAACACATCCTTATGCAAAAGAGGGGGCAAGGCAGAGGTTCATCTCAGCCTTTTGGATCCACATCGATCAGCTCACAAAACACCTTCCCATCTAGGGTGTCTTCTCACATAGCACTACGACATATGTAGTGGCAGAAGGTGTTCATCCTCGCCAGAACCAAATCTAGGTCAAGACTTGGGACTCGAGCCTCGAGGATGAGCACAAACTGGCCGTCTGGGTTTGGGAAGCCATATGTAGCTACCCCTGGCCATGTCGACCCCTTATCACGACCAAGGATGGTGACAACACTATAGGAAGAAAGAAGGGGAAGGAGAAAGAAACATGGGTGCTAGGTTTGCGAAAACTCAAGAAAAGAGTGTGCATGAGTAGGGGAAGTAGTTTAATGGGAGAAATTAGGGTTAAACTATGTTAAAGGGGTGAGAAAAGGGGTAGTAGATGGAGCTCGATGCCAAGGCCACTGGCCACTATACAGAGGAAGGGGATAATTGCTTGACTATCTGATGAGGGCAACATCCATGGATGTTGGATCCAAGGGCTATGAACTGTTCCTCTTGGATAAGGGGCTCTTGATCGACTCTTCTTAGAGGGTGCAGATAACCAAAGACAATTAACTGGAGAATGGGTCACACTCCCAGCAACTTAGGCCCAATAAGGCTCAAACAATGGTTTAAAATAGTTAAAAACCAAGTAAGACAATTTGAAATGAACCTATCTCATTCATCCTAGCTCTGATTTGGCCAAAACAAGATGCATCCAAAACCGTGAGAGAAAACTTTACAACATGAACAAGAAAAGAATATATAATTACACAAGGATATGATCAAAATTCAAGGGAGAGATGATGATGTGTTATATGAAGGAAATATGGATTTTTAATCTTATTAAGCATCGTCTTAGTGATACATGTATACTAGATGGACCAATTATGCATCAAACTCATTCAAACATGAATTTGGAGGTGAGGACAAGTGTGAGGTCCAAATTCCAAATTACATAAAAGGGGTGAAGTTCCATGTTATCACATCCTCCTCACCTTAAAAGAAATCCCCCCCCCCCCCAAAAAAAAAATTAAATGAATTCATCACTTGAGATTGGGTCTTCACATTTCATATTAAATCAAACTAGTATTCCTTCAACATCAATGTATTTCAAAATTAAGAAGTCAAGCATCATGGTCAAGGTAAAGTCACATAGGAAAGATTATCACACAAGTCATGGATTTGAAGAGATTATCTCTTATATCACAAATTTGGGATATTATCCTACATATCACATTTTTGAGAGATCACATTTTAGGTCAAACAAATAGAGCTCTTGAATTAAGAATAAAGCATGAATTTCATTCCAAGAATTTTGGCATTTTAGATTTTACATTGTCTTAGGTTGGGTTATGCTTCCATGATGTACTTTTCATATGTCACGAATTCGAGGCATACAACATATTTCAATATCGTGATTTCGTGTTCAATATCTAATTTCATGTTCAAGATCAGTGCAAGGTCCCATACCAGCCCCTAGATCTGATCCCTTAGTCATAAATCAAGAAAGTCAACATAATTGTCGCTTCAAATTTTTTAGATTTGGGAACATGAAATTCATCAGTCATATATCAAGGCTAGTCTCAAGAACTAGATAGGGTGATCATAGGAGTCCAGGCCAAAACTGGCCTTGACAACACCATCCTGATCTCCCTTCACACGTGTCTTATCATGAAATTATTGCACTAATGGATTTATGCTAAGAAATTGAATTAGGGGACCCCTTAAATGTAAGGAATCACTGCCTTAATGTCCATGTGCCTTCCTCCACCAATGAAGCTTTCCCACTTTATTGTCAACACCCTTGATCCCATTCTCCTTGGCCTATATAAACTTAGGCTTTGAGTGTGTCTGAGATCTAAGAATAGGATTGGTGTAACGAGCCGGCCTCCCGGTAACCCCCAATCAAGGGAGACCAAAAGGTCAAAGATGCTATCCCAATAATTTAGGATCCATGGTTTGACATTAAATAAAAAATAATTATCAAATTCTACTATTTCTAAACTGAAGAGTTGGAATAAGAATAATTCTTTTTGCATACCTTGGAAATTTGGATTTAGACTTCTATCCACCAAACAAGTCTATCTAACTAATCCTCCTTGAATAGATTAATTGTATCTTCACAATATTTCAATTTACTATTTGTCTTTTTTCAGGAATGTACCTAAAACACTGACAAACAAAACGTCGGTCAATATATTTCTATACTAGTATGTGGCGAACAATCACAATTTCACAAATAGTTTCTAACAACCTAATAATCACAAATAATTGATTAACAATCCAAATTACACTTTCAATGTGACTTCTCAACCGCTTTTGCCCTAAATCCTGGATTACCCTCTCTTACGGTTTTGTCCTTGCAAGGGACATAAGGACACATTCTCCATCCTGAGCTTGATGCTTGGGATCACCTCTTGGGTGCCCAATGGTCCTCCCTCCTGGGCTTGACCAACTCATAACTTCCCTCTGGGGCTTAGTCTTGCAACATACATCAGGGTGGCATGTAGGTTCGAGAATACACATACATAATTAATTGTGATACTCATAGGGACTTTATAGGATTGTAGAATTGAACATTGAACAGTTTAGGTTGCAATCACTCAATAAAAACATCTGGGAAACACTGTGAAACTAAAGGCAATTATTCATAAGTAACCACATACCTGTTTAGTAGGTTCAACAAGCCAATAGTAAATCCAAGCAAGAAATTGTCCAAGCAAGCAGTTCAATGCACACAAGCAAGAATCATGAAAAGTACATGTACTCTATTTACCACATACTTATCAAGAATCTACTTTACTGGCTTGGATTCACTTTCTAGGGTTTCTAATTCAGATTAGGGTTTTATTAGGGTTCTTTTAGATCTATTTATAACACTCCTCTTTTATATCCACAAAACCTTAAAACAACAGATCTAGGTGCAAAGCCCTAATTTACTTATTCTCATTAAAACCTTTGTATCATCAATTAGGCTTAGGAAAAACCTATTATCACTATTATACAAAGAATCTCAAAAACATATCTAATTAGAAACCATTAATTACCTAGATTAGGGTTTCTAAGCCCATTAATGCATATTAACATATCAAAACCCAAAATCAAGTTAATTAGCCCATGGATTATCTACTTAGATATTCAAAACATATTTTTATTGACAAAAGGTTAATAGGCTCATAGATTATCCATATTACTCATCTCAAATCCATAGAATATCAAATTAGGGTTTTACTCATAAATGCATTAAAGGTAACAACTTTAGTCATTTTTCAAATTGCAAGAAGATATAGGCTTCAATTCTATTTTTAATGGATTCCTTGTATTTTTTTGAGCAAGATCCATATATTATTTGTATACATATGAGTTACCAATCATTTACTAGAATATTTGCAAACTAAGGATATCTTAGCCAATAGGAAGTTTCCATGTCAGCATTTACTTGTTTTTTTTGTTTGGTCGGCCAGGTTAGGTAAAGGACACCCGCACCCCTACTTCTTGAGTGTGCACATAGGGGTATATGAGTCATTTGACTCTATCTCCTTCCCTTCCGTGTGTCTGCGTCTCCACGCTCACAACGCCGCGTCGTACGTTGCGTCTCTAGGCAGTCCTGTGTGCGACAGCCTCCTCTAGGCACCACGACCAGAATCAAGGTCGTTGTAGGCTGCTCGTGTACCAAAGGTCTAATGACCAACATAGTTCAAGGCTGAGCACCTGACTTCCTCCTTGCTCATTCTCTCACACGTAAGCGCAGTCTGCCGTGGACGGAGACTCCCATTGTCGCGGCTAGCGCTGCCGAGGGAGCCAAGGGGTGTCGTGCTCCTCATCGCTCTATACCTCCACCACCTTTGGCTCCTCCCATTTCCCAAACCTCTATAGCAGAAGACCACATCGCCATGGTGGATAGTGTGGATCCCTAGTCGGCTTCCTTCACCACAATGATGTGCCCTGGTCATAAATGACATCATGCGGCTCCTCCTCGCATGCTTCTATATCTGCCTAAGCGCAGGCGTGCACTAGACCCAGGGCCACGACAGTGTCAGAGCCTGATCGCCTTTGGGTTTGCCCTTAGGCCCGCCAGTGACCTTCATACCACTGCACCCTATGGTTATCATCGATGAAGAAGGGGTTGTTCTCGGTCAAAGGATGATGATCCCCTGATGCTTCTTATATACACAGCCCATGGAGTTTGAAGGGGGATGGTTAAGGGGAGAGCAAGATGGACGGTAGTTCTCATGGGGTTTACTTTCCAAAACTTTTCAATGGGGAGAGGTAGATTATTATCATCTGTTTGTTATATAAAGTAATTTAATTATATTCCCAAAACTTGAACATCCATGCATCTTAGTTTTAAACGTTTACGTCCACTTACAATAAGTGTATTATTTGAATACTTACTCCTTTTCCATTATTGGATCTCGGCTAAACCACCTCGTTCTCAAATTTGAAAGTATGAGAGACTTTTCTCCATATGCAAATTATCACTTATTAAGGCATATTTTATGCATATTTTCTCTCTCATATTCTCTTATATCATTTATTTGGATCCCTTTTACCATTAGAAACCTTGTGGATTTGAAATCTCATCAATAATGGCTCAATCATACCTCTTTCCACATATTTCTCATATTTTCATCATTATCTTAGTTATTCCTTTATTAATTGATTTCTTTTCCTTTTTATTTCCTTTTTCCTATTATTGCACCCATTAGCCAATAGGCCCAAGAAATCAAACATACAAGGTTATTTATCAAAGGAAATTGTTCAAGGCACATAAATCATCCAAATTACATAATCATATATTTATTGGGAAATTGCATTTCTAACCAAAAGAACCAAAAATTGGGGTTGTAATAATTGGCATCTTTCCTACCCAAAGGTTTTGCTCTAAAGCTAAAACCCCAATTCTCCAATAGACTCACCACCTGATAACATCAGTTTTGATGCACTTTTCATAGCCATTTTCATAATAAATATCATTAGAAATAGTATTTAGATGATTAGTTTTATTCATTTTAACTTCCATTCACCTATTGATAGGTTCTAAATCAGTTTTGTTGATATTTGAAGGAGTTTGGTACAAATCTGATGAAATTAATGAAGTATAAAGTAATTTCTTAATACATGACAGATTGTTCTCGAGCAGGATGGTCGACAAATCTATCAAGCACTGAATGGACGAGTAAAGAGACCTCAACATCTATATGTCAAGAGAACACTATCAAGCAATTCAAGTAATCATCCATCGGAGGATGCTTGATAAACATGTCAAGCTGAGTCGGCAGACTACATCACCAAAAGTGACACCAATAGAACTCTATCGGTACCAAGCTATCAAGTGAATCCTCGATAAACCTGTAGAGGAGTGAATCATTGATATCCCTATCGGTCATCCTGATAGAAAATCAAGTGAACACCTCCATCAATATTGACTGAAGATAAGAAAACTCATGTCGAAAATACAACTAAAAAATAATGTCAACCCCTTTGTTGACATTATTCAAAGATCGATAGTTCCTTGTTTAGAGCATGCCTCATCGATGTTATTGTTAAATGATAGACCTATCGAGGAAACATTTCATCGACATTGATCACCGATAGGAAAGTCGATGCCACATGGATCGCCTGTATCGATAGGCGCTGGTCAAAGCTTATAAATAGACCCCCAATGCCTCTCTTTAAATAGATCTTGGACCCTGGGAGTCTTTGGAGCCGTAAGGTTGCTGCCAAGTTTAGAGCCAAGGACGAGAGTTGTTAATCAACCTAGTTCTATCGACCTGGATGAAAAACTCATCTCTTGGCGACTCTATTCTTCACCATCAACAATCCAACAGACCTGCTCTACACCAAGCCAGTATCACAAGGAGGAGGAAATTTGTCGACAACCCTATTGAACACTTTCCTGATCAACTAAGAGGTTGGTAAATCGAACATTTGATCTACCTTTGTATATCTCAATTCCTTTTTCTTTCCTTATCATGACTTGTTCACATTGTAATCCATTTGTCTCTATTTCCATGCATGGTTAAACTCCATAACTTGGGTTGGGAGTAGCCGCCAGACCCTCCCAATCATGTAATTGTTCATCATACTATTTTATGGCATATATTCTTTAAAGTTTTGTTCGTATGTACTTGTTTTATTGTATTGATTGATGATTGGCTACCCTCTTTTGATGTTTGATATGAATGTTGTTTGAGAGAATAATTTTGACCAAGATCTGGAGTATATGATAGTAACGATACATGAGAGTGAGGAGTTGATACAACAAAATTCATACAATTTTTCCCTTGATATTTGCTTGTGGCTGTTTCACTACTACATAACCGACCTTTGGTGTCAGTTATTTAAGGCCTTTGGCGACGGTTAAAAAGCGACACATATATGGGCGACACTAAAAGATGAACCCTTAGGCGTCGATTTTAAAACCGATGCCAGAACCGTTCGTGCCACCCAAAACACTCCAGTAGGGGCACTATAGACGTCGGTTATTAGTGGGGAAACTGACGCCAGAACCCTTCACGCCACAAAAAGGGCGGCACCAGGGGCACTATAGGCGTCAGTTATTAGTAGGGAAACTGACACCCAAACCCTTCGCGCCACAAAAGGGCGCCATCTAGGACACCATCGGCATCAGTTTCTTAGTAATAATCGATGCCATATCACCTACTGCCACGGCCATGCTGGCCAGCACGATCGTGTTGTCTGGCCACATTAGACGGTGGTTTTTTGCTATTAACCGACGCTGTAAGCCTTTTTTGTCGGTTTTCGACTAATAACCGACGCCTATGTTTTGATTTTTTTTCTTATCAGTTTGTAGGCCTACTGTGGCTGCTCGCAGGATGCAGAAACTTATAGTTCAGTGGAACTCAACTGCAGGTTTACGACATCCATTGATATCAGCCAACAATAGGCCACAAACCTACAAAATTAACAAGATTCATTTTCACACATTTAACAACCTGCAGTTCCATTCAATTTTCACACATGTAGAAACATTCAGACACATGTAGAAACATTCATGTAGCAACCTACAGTTCCTTTCATTTTCACATTCACACATGTAGAAACATTCAGACACATGTAGAAAATTCATGTAGCAACCTACAGTTCTGTAATGCCTGGGCCCACTGCCCAAGGCTCTAGTAGAGTTTCAGGAATGATGACTGGCCCCACAGACCACCGCCAGCCTTAACTGTGCGCTTTTTCTTCACTCACGTTCAAGCTGGGGTAAATTTCTCGACTGGTCACCCATCCTAGTGCTATTCCAAGCTGAGCACGCTTAACTATGGAGTTCTTTAGTGATGGGCTCCCAAAAAAGGAGGTGCACCTTGGTGATATGGGTAGTCCAATCATTCCTTATAAGATCATTATATTCGAGGCCTCAAATCCTGGGACGTTACAATCTCCCCCACTTAGGCTCTTGACGTCCTCGTCAATGTTCAACTATAAGGCCTCATAACATCGCCCCATTTCAGTGTAGACCCAGAATGGCCCATTGACACCCAACTCCCAATCACGGAATACCAGCATAAGGGTGGCTACATCAACCATAGACAACCCTTTCCTACATGCCTAGACCGCACGGCTCAAGACTGGCATGTCACATGTCCATGTGGGCCTCACCTACTGGAGGGGTTATGGCTCTGATACCAATTGTAACGACCCTATCTCCCGATAACCCCCACTTAAGGGAGATCAAGAGATCAGAGCCCTTATCCCAATAAACTGTATCAAAGGTTCGACAAATAATCAATAATAATTATGAAATTCTACTAACTAAACTGAAATCTGGTATTAAAATAAAACTTTGCATACCTTATAAAACTTTGGAAATCTATTTATCCAAGCTTGAATCTACTCTATTTAATCCTCCTAGCACTTTATTTCTTATTTTCACAATGTGTCACTTTATTGTTTGTTCATTTCAGGGTTGTACCTAAAACATCGACAAACAAAACATCAGTTAGCATATCAAAATATACTGGTATGTGGGGACAACCAAAAATTTGCATTTATGGATATCAATCTAATTATCACAATCAAGATAATTAACAAGAAAATTTACACTTTCCAGTATGACATTCTCCACCACTTTTGCCCTAACCCTCACATACCCACCTTAGAATTTCCTTTGCCAATTACTTAAGCCCACCTTCTCAATCCTGAGCTTGGTGCCTGGGGTCACCACTCATAGTGCCCTCTAGTCATGCAATATCATAGGCCACCTTCTCATTCCCGAGCTTGGTGCTTGGGGTCACCACTCATGGTGCCCATGGGTCTACCCTTCCTGGGCCTGACCTTTGACATCATCCATCAGGATGGCATGTAAGTGCGAGAATAGACACTTCTTTATAATTGTGATAATCATAGTGACTTTATAATTTTGCAAGTATGAACATCCAACTATTTTGGTTGCATTCACTGCAAGGAAACATTCGGAAAACCCTCGAGAAACTAATGTGATTATCCATAATTAACCACATACCTATCAGGTAGACTTAGGTGCATGAATAATCCAAACAAGCAAGTAATACAGAATCAAGCAAGCACACAATTCAGTCCTGAAATATACATCCAATATTTTCTATTATGGATCATGGTATTCAAGTCTAATAGGCCTAATCATGCCCTAGGGTTACTAGCCCCTTTTTAGTGTTTTGACCATAATTAGGGTTTCACTCCACTTTTACTTTTTTTTTATTACTTTAAACCCTAATTCTATAAAATCACTTACAAACCCTAATTATTTCATCTTTCTTTCACAAAAGATTCTAAGTTCATCTTTTAGCAACATGAAACCCTAATTTCATATTATAAGTACTTTACTTTTCTTTTTCTCTTATTTAGGGTTTCTAAGTATTTTAATCAACATATTAGGTTTAAAACACTAAACCTTGCAATTCCATCATCAAAATAGATTAAAATCCATCTTAATCATTAATCAAGTTAATAATGCTTGAATTAACTCATTTGTAAGATTAAATATATCCTTTATAAACAATTAGGGTTTCTAACCACAAATTAATACTTTTCCCATCCAAAATAGATACTTTTGCAAAACAATACTGATTTAGGTTCCCAAGCTATTTTTAATGTATCCTTCGTATTTTTCTGATCATTTTTCATGTATTAACTTTCCTCATCTGAGTTTTCTAGCTCAAGATATGTTTTTTATAAGGAAACCCCTTTTATTTAATTTATTAGCATTTTTCAGAAAAACGTGGATCGTTTGATCCGTGGTCCACTTTAGGATCCAGCGACAAGGATCACACGCGCTAAGTCGATAAGAAACAGGCGAAGGACCAAACTGACCTTGATTCAGCAAAAGGAGGTGATGAGCAAAGCCGTAAAAGACCAAAGGTCTTCGTCTTCCACCTTGCGCCAAGCACATCATCTCTGATGGTCAACTGAGGAGTTGAATCCGGGCTCTAGGTCACCTGCAAGCAAGGCGATAGGTCAGGGAGCTTCACCTCCCTCCTTCGAAGTCGACTGCAGGTTCAATTTCTTGCCCAAGCCTCGCCAAGGTCGCCCCCTACTCGCCGGACTCCGGTGAGGTTTGCTGTGGTGTCGAGGGTATATGTCAGGGTGAACTAGGCAATCGAAAGCATGAAGTCGACCCTTGCACTCCGCCACAGAGATTGGAATAGAAAAGAAAGATGCTGGTCCCCTCCTTCACCCTCCCCTATATATAGGGTCGAGGTCAGGTTCGCGAGGATTGGGCGTTTCCCAAAACGACGACCAAACCTAAACAAAATAGGGACCTTGGCGTCCAATGGGACTATCAACAGGCTGTCATATCTTCTAGATCATGAGAAATCAAGATGGGAAATTCTCCTTGTAACTTGCAGAGTCCTAATGTGCTTGGGACTTAGACAATGAGCGTCCCACATTGGATCAAGATCCAACGAACCTCATTGCTTGCGATCAAACACAAAGGAAAGCATTTTCCTAATTCAGAATAATTCCCAATTTTGAGATAACTTGAAAAATTAGTATCTCCCAAACCCTTGCTCCTTTTTAACTCAAATTTTAAGGTAAGGTTTGTCATGGCATTATATAGCTTTGTACGAAATTTGGGAAACAAATTACAATGGATGAGAGGGTTTCCTTCTCTCCCAAGATATCCATTAATTAATTCAAAATTAATTAGTAATCCTTTTCCCTTTGCCATTATCTTGTTATCTTGGGTCCCTTGGACCTCAAGAAATCCTCAAGGCACGGATTTCCACATTGGGGAATATCTACTTGCTTTTATCCTTTTATTTATGTCTCGTTCACATATTCTCCTTATATTTTTATTTCTTCATTAAAATATCTCTTTTTGAGGATTTCTCTTTATTTCTCTTTTATTTTCCTCATTCGTATTAGGAATCCTTGGGATACGAAATTCTACCAAGGATAACTCAATTATACCTCTTTCCACTTATTTCCCACATTTATCATTGTTTTCAATTTTTTTCTTAATAAAGAAATACTTAATTGATCTTTTCTTTTCTTATTGCATTTTCTTTGCAACTTTGGACTCCTAGGAACCCAAGGAACCCAAAAGGCACGAATGTCAACTTTGGATTATATTATTTTTCCTTCTAGAGGTTTCTACATTTTTCTTTTATCCATTTCTTATTAATAATGGAGTTTCTTTTGTTTTTTCCTTGTTATTGGGCCCAATATCCAATAAAGTCCACAAATAAATCAACAAGGCTATTTTAAACGAAATTTATTGATTCAAATCTAGTCACACCATTATTGGTTCCAATATCATTAATATGAGAAATTACATTTCTCTCCAAAAGATCCCAAAAATTGGGATTGGAACATCCTTCCTCTCTTATAGGAATTTTGCCCTCAAAATTCCCTCAAGCAAGCAAACAAACAAGATAAGCCTTTCTTATGTCCATCAGGGCTCCCATGTGGCTTCACCCTTTCCATGGTGCTTCTCAAGAACCTTCATCATCTCATATTCTTCCATCTGAGTTCTTTCTTATCTTGGTATATTGTACCCTCATAGGTGACTCAGGACATTTCAGCCTCTCATAAAGTTGAATAGGTTCAGGGCTCAACACATGACTTGTGTACCTCACATAGTGCTCTAGACCAGACATATGGAACTCATCACACATTACTTATCTTGAGGGGAAAGGCTGAACATAACCTTCTCCACCAATCTATCTCAAATGGACCCAGATATTGTGGACTCAACTTTCTCAGCTGTAGCTTAGAGGGGTCAGATTTTTACATCACATATTCTCCCATAGTGAACTGCATGTCAGTCTGCTTTGCATCAGCTCGCAACTCATGTCGCCTCTGGGCTCTCTTTCAACCATTGTATGATCAAGCGACTTCATCTGCACACACTGTGGTTCTTTCTTCACCAACATCATCTTAATGAAGTGGTGATCGACACAACCTCCCTAAAGAACTTCTTGCATCCAGATAAAGGCTATGGTGGTTAACGTCACATCTTAAGAATTGTCTCTTTGTATCACCCTAAATGAGCACACATGCTCTCATCAGACCCTCTAGTCTGGATCATACTAACCATTAGTATGGGGTACTAAACTATACTAACATCGAGTTCTTCAGGTATCTACTTCCACCTCATGGGAGTGAACCTTTAGGTCATACTCAAGAACTTCTGAACTCGCATCATGGTGTAGTTGAACCATCTTTCTCTCTTAAGTAGTTCAACCGAATCCGTCCTTTGAAAAAATTCTTTCTTTCTCATGTTATCTAGGTAAGGCGATCTACCATAACCCATATTGCATCTTGACCTTCCTTGGTCTAGGGAAGGCTTACCACCACATCCATAGTGGTGAATTCCCATTCCCTCTCGGGGACTCTTTATCCTCTATATCACTACACTGGGTTACTGGTGTTCGTCCTTCACCTATTGACGTGCATGGCGACGAGCCACATGCATCTTTGTACACTTTTCACCTAAGGCATCAAAATACTACTGTAACTTACTATCTTAGTAGTACCACGGTGTATCATGATCCCTTGTATGTCATGATTTCTCAAGATCGATTCCTCAGAAACCCTAAACCTCTTTAGTTGGGGTCTCATCACCTTCTTTTCCAAAGAAGTGTATTTGAGGTTTTGCAACCATCTTTTTATTGCATCAAGGCCTATGCTGTCTAACCAAACAACCATTAATCTTGTTCAACATATCTCGTTATATCTGAGTGTTAGCCAAACTTATCTCTTTTTCTCAACTTAAGGTTAACCTAACAACCTCAACTTCTTCTAGCTTTCAGCTAAACTAGGCAGCTATATCTCAACCAGAGTATTCATTACCACTTCTTGTCCTTAGGTGTTAGGTAATGCTGAAGACATACACCTCCATGTATTATACTTATCATCTCATCTCAAACTCTAAGTTGGTCTTCATCAAGAAGCTATGAGCTCATCCTAATGGTGATCAAACTCAACCTTCACTTGCAAATTCCACATAACTCATGATAAAACATCCTCAAAAGATGACTACACTATTCCCCTTAGTGTTTGTAAACCATCCATGTATCATTCACTCCACCAAGGTATGTTATCATCCATGTCCTCATACCTTGTAGCAACGTTCCAATTCACATCATCTTTATCCTTGGTGTATGACATGCGTACTGTCCTATCTCTCACTCCCATAACAAGAGGAAATAAGCATTTGGCTGCAGTCAAAATACATAGTTCTTCTTATTCCAAGAGTAGATATGGTACATCCCACCTTGCTAGTATACCTTTAAGTTGAAACATGCATCTTATGTCTCAACATCACAACCATCTTGATATCAAAGTCACTTCCATGGAAACTGATCTCGAACCTACTTGGTCCAAACACAATCCTTGGTCATATCCTCTAGGTCTATAGGGTGCCGACACTTTTGGGGTCATCCCTCTTCCCTCATGCATCCAGAGAGTGCCCTACTCATCGGCCCTTTGGGTCCCATGAGTTCATGAAGGTGATCAATCTCCTAACCCATGGCCCTTAGACAATGATAGTTGTTACCTCCCGACCCTATGGTCATGTGCAACTAGGGAATTATGCAACTCCTACTTCCATCGATCTTATCCCCACCTGACCTTAGGATAGACTTAGGATTCTAACATAGTATATGTCCAAATTAGAACCTTACCCAAGACTTCATCATCTCTCTCTCTATTTTCATGGGCTGACTTTCATCCCTTCATAGGGGTCATGGCGACCTGCCTACCTTGGTCAGGCCCCATACTGGTTACCTCTATGGTAACACACCAAAATGCGCTAGAGATGGTTATCTATGGGTCTACAGGTTCATTCTCTTACCATGTACTCTTCACTTAGCTTCTCAAGATCCTATTACACCTCTTTAGGTTACCTCAAAACCAACAGAACTGGTATACACCATACAAAAGAGTCTTCTCCTAGGATGGGAGGAAACTACAACTCTTGACAACAAGGTCACAACTGTCCTTAGGGTTTACATCCACATGAGCATGCTTAACCCCAACAAACTACTAAGGCACAAGCAGACCACCTACTAGACCAAGCTAGGTCACACTTGTTTTCGTTCCTCAACACTGGATCCAAATCATACCTTTCCATGTCATCAACTTAGCTGTGAGGGGTTCATCAAACATGCCTAAAACTTAAGGGGTTTATCTCTCCTCTAACCATGAGGAGTACCATGCTCGAATCTATAGAGACTCAAATCTCATCAAGAGCGTCAGGTACACTACTTCCCCTCTTAGGCCTAGGAACCCTAAGTTCACCTTTGGGTGTCCAACTGCATGCTCAACCTCTTAACCACGAACCAAACATGTCTAAGGTATGTCATGTACTCCCATGATCCTTTTATTCGAGCAACACCTTAGAGTTAAGTCCTCCTCAAGGGAAACCAACAAGGTACAAGGCCTCACAACTTTCTACTTAAACCTCCTCAGGGTCTAAGGCACTCTTTGTCTCATCTCAGCAGGTAAACTCCTATACCATAGGTACATAGGTACCAGAAGCATCATCCTCTCTCTAGGGTTTGGTTCCTCTAAAGGCAAGCAAGATATCATCAGCCTCCAGGGTCAACATGAGGCCACCATTATCATCCACTTAGATCGCATCATCCTCAACCCTCCGCTGTTCCTCATGTCTCAGAATCTAAGCTTCCAACCTTCTTGCTTGATTCCTACTTTCTCTCTCTAGAGATAACTCCATACCCAACCTTACTACCAGAGGTCCTCTCTCCACGAAGAATCAAGCTCACAAGCATACCTCTACATGGGTGAAACCTATGCTCGAACTTATGTTTGCTCAAGATCATCCATAACCCTTTATGCTTATTTCATAAGTCATCCATCATACTCTCCTGGCCAGGGTTTCAACCTACTATCAGTTTTACTGACATACTCTGGATGTAACCTATACCCTACTTGCGTAAGCCCATATGATTCTATAGGTTCTTTTCAAACCCCATCAATGAAGGATCCATCCTTCGCTCTAACATGCACGACCCTCTCCAGGGTTGGGTCACCAAAGGTACTATGTCATCCAACCTCTTATGGCATCCCAAAGGCATGTCCAACCAAACACCTGGTTAGCCATGACATCTAGCTCATCATGTCATCTCTCTCTCTAACCTTGACTTAGGGTTAGGGTTAACATCATCCCCAGAGGATGTTCTAGGTCTCTACTTATGATGGATGTCTCTACCTTCAAGAATAACTGTAACGACCCCGCCTCCCAGTAACTCCCAATTAAGGGAGACCGAAAGGTCAGATCCGTTATCCAATAACCCAGATCAAAGGTTTAACAAATAATCAATAACAATTAACAAATTTTACCAACTAAGCTGAAAATTGGTATAAAATAAAACTTTGCATACCTTTTCTAAAACTGGGATATCTACATCTATCCGCATCAAGAGTCTACTCTAACTAATCCTCCTTTGAACTTTAATTCTTAATTAATTTCACATATGTCACTTTACTGTTGGTTCTTTTCAAACTTGTACCTAAAATGCAGACAAACAAAATGTCGGTCAGTATATCGAAATATACTAGTATGTGGGGACAACCAAAAGTTCACACATATGGATAAAAATCTAATTATCACAATCAAGTTAATTAACAAGCCAATTTATACTTTCCAGTATGACATTCTCCACCGCTTTTGCCCTAACCCTGACATACCCACCTTAGGGTTTCTTTTGCCAATGACTTAAGGCCACCTTCTCAATCCCGAGCTTGGTGTCTGGGGTCACCACTCATGGTGCCCTCTAGTCATGCAATATCATAGGCCACCTTCTCATTCCCGAGCTTGGTACCTGGGGTCACCACTCATGGTGCCCATGGGTCTACCCTCCTGGGCCTGACCTTTGGCATCATCCATCAGGGTGGCATGTAGGTGCGAGAATACATACTTCTATTATTAATGTGATAATCATAGTGACTTTATGATTTGCAAGTATGAACATCCAAACTCATAATTTGCATTCAATGCAATTAACCATCCAGAAAATCCTTGGGAAACTAAGACGGTTATTCATAATTAACCACATACCTGTTAGGCAAACTTAGGTGCAGGAATAATTCAAACAAGCAAGTAATCCAGAATCAAGCAAGCACACAATTCAGTCCTGAAATTACATTCAATACCTTTTTATCAAAATCTATCCAAACCATCTTGCTACTTATGGTTTCTATTCCTTTTTAGGATTTCTTCCTCTTTTTAGGGTTTACTTTGCAATTAGGGTTTTACTTCCCTTTACTCTTTTTAAACCCTAATTTTCTCATCTATCCTTCACGAAAGTTATTAAGGTTACCATTTACAAACACATAACCTTAATTCTTTATTAATGCATAATTAACCATCAATTAAGTCCATTAAGCCTCTTTTACATTAAAGCTACCATTTTTATCCTTTTTAATCTATGACAAAGTCATTATGCCCGTTTATCATCAATTTGTAGTTCATTATGCTCTAATACTCATATGAATGTTATTTATAATTAATTCTACCTTTTATCCACTAGGAAATCCTAATTTCCACATTAAGGGTATTTAACCATAATTAGGAACTTTAATGCTCGAAATAGCTTGGTATCATTATATCTTAGCTTTATTCATGATTTTGAATAATTAAAGCCATTAAGAGTTGAATTTGCCAACATTAGGATTTCAAGGCCCATTAAAGTATATTCATGCAAATGAAACTCTAAATTAACTAATTATATGCAAAGTTCATCCTTTTTGTTCCTAATGTTCCTTTTTATCATTAACAGGCTAATATCAACTTTAATCATCCATTAAACCCTATTAAATATATTAATCAACTCAAAATAGGGTTTCTTAATCATTAAAGTATTAAAGTTGTTAACTTCCATTACTTTTCAAATTAAAAGGGGAATTAGCTTCTAACTATATTTTTATTAGATTCCCCTCATTTTTCTGAGCAATTTCCATATTTTATGTGTATCCATCCGAGCTACATTTAATGAGATATGAATTTTGCAAATTGACTTACTTTGGGCCAATGGGGGGCTGCCACGTAGCCTCTATTCTTGCATCGTTGCAAGCAACTTGGAAAACATTTTGAATTGATGATTCTGCCCTCGTGTAAGTTGCAATTTATTCAGCCCACAGAGGGGCAAATTTGTCCAATGGCCCATGACCTTCTTCTTCCTCGAGCCTTCTACCTACTGCCGCCCTAGCGGCAAAGGGTGCAACCCTTCCTTCCCTCTCTTGACCTCGATGGCCACCACGGATGGTGTCGCTGCCTCCATCGTACCCTGGCGCACGCAAAGCATCTCCAGGATGTGCCCACATGGCCGTTCTTGAGCAAAAACTATCTGTGGTTGCTACCGCTTTTGCAACAGACTTGCAGACCCGTAGACAAAGTTGTTCGACGTCTAGGGCGCGGGTGCGATCTCTGACCCATCCTTGGTTGTCGTGGAAGCTCCCTGCCTCCACCCAGACCACCAAACTGAACTTTATGGCTCCAGGGATAGATCAATACCCTCAACTAGGGTTTGCACACAAAGAATTATGAAGAAGAAGAAGGTAGAGAGGTGCACGTGGGATCCTTCCTAGACTCGAACTGGAGGGTCTATCCTTTATATATGGGAGTATCCACGCCCCAGATCGCTTGCCCACAAAGCAATCAAGGCTTCTCCTTATAGGAAAGGGATTTCCTTACTTTAGAAGTATCCTTCTCTCTCTCTTCATGTACTTTGTTCATTAGATATTAGGAATTCAAAATTCCTCTCACCTATTCTCTTTATTCTTGGCTTTTAACTTATTAGCCACGAAATTATATTTCCTTTTTGTAGAAAATATCCTTTCTTCAATAATACTATGAAATTCATTAATTAAGCATCATACTATCTTCTTATTTCCTATTATTGGTATTTTCTCTTTCTTCCTCTTTATTGGGGTTCATTGGACCCCAAGAAACTCCAATATTT
This sequence comes from Alisma plantago-aquatica, assembly GCA_963693085.1. Classification (NCBI taxonomy): domain Eukaryota; kingdom Viridiplantae; phylum Streptophyta; class Magnoliopsida; order Alismatales; family Alismataceae; genus Alisma; species Alisma plantago-aquatica. Next base: position 103,796,782 of record OY856414.1, on the reverse strand, counting down.
CGAAATTCCTTCATAACGATACTTATTATCCTTCTAGATGCATCAATAATATTATTTCACCTTATGTTGTTTATTTCTTATTAAAATATCTCTTTTTAAGGATTTCTCTTTATTTCTCTTTTATTTTCCTCATTGGTATTCCTTTTAATGTTAGGAATCCATTGGATACAAAATTCCACCAAGGATAACTCAAATATACTTCATTCCACTTATTTTCCATATTGTACCATTATTTTCAATTTATTTCTTAACAAGGAAATACTTAGTTGATCTTTTCTTTTCTTTTTGTATTATCTTTGCAACTTTGGACTCCTTGGGACCGAAGGAACCCATGTGGCATGAAATCCGCCTTTATATTAAGTTCTTTTGCCTTCTAGAGGTTTCCACATCTTTCTTTTCTCAAATTCTCAATTATTCATTTACTAATTGAATTTCCTTATTATCGGTCTCAATAGCCAATAAAGCCCACAACACAATCATCAAGGCTATTATAAACGAAACTCATTCATTCAAAATAAATTATATCATTATTTGTTCCAATATATATAACACGAGAAATTACAAAGGAACCCAAAATTTGGGGTTGTAACATCCTTCCCCTCTTATAAGAATTTTGCCCTCAAAATTCCATCAAGAAAGCAAACAAACATGATAAGCCTTTCTTATGTCCATCATGGCTCCCATGTGGCTTCACCCTTTCCATGGTGCTTCCCAAGAACCTTCATCATCTCATATTCTTCCATCTGAGTTCTTTCTTACCTTGGTATAACATACCCTCATAGGTGACTCCAGAACATTTCAGCCTCTCAAAAGCTGAATAGGTTCAGGAATCAACACATGGCTTGGGTACCTCACATAGTTCTCTAGATCGGACTCATGGAACACATTATACATCATGTTATCCCGAGGGGTAAGGATAAACACATCCTTCTCCACCAATCCATCTCAAATGGACCCATATATCGGGGACTCAGCTTTCTCAGCTGTAGCTTAGAGGGGTCGGATTTTCACATCACATACTCTCCCACAGTGAACTGCATGTCAGTCTACTTTGCATCAGCTCGCGACTCATGCCGTCCTTGGGCTCTCTGTCAGCCATTGCACGATCAAAGAGACTTCATCTACATACATTGTGGTTCTTTTCTGACCTTCGCGGGCCTCCTTCACCAACATCATCTTAATGAAGTGGTGACCGACACATCCTCTCTATAAAACTTCTTGCATCCCAATAAAGGCTATGGTGGTTAACATCACATCTTAAGAATTATCTCCATGTATCACCCCAAATGAGCACACATGCTCTCATCATACCCTCTAGTCTAGATCATAATAACCATTAGTTAGGGGTGATAAACTATTCTATCATCGAGTTCTTCATGTGTCTATTCCCACCTCATGAGAGTGAACGTTTAGGTCACAATAACTTTTGAACTCACATCATGGTGTAGTTGAACCATCTCTCCCTCTTATGTAGTTTAACAGAATCTGTCTCTTGACAGTACTCCTTTCTTTCTCATGTCATCTAGGTAAGGCGATCTACCATAACCCATATTGCATCTTGACCTTCTTGGTCAAGGGGGGACTTACCACAACATTCATAGTGGATGAACTCCATTCCCCTCTCGGGGATTCTTTAACCTCTAAGTCAAAGCACTGGGTTACTGGTGTTCTTCCTTCACCCTTGTCTTGCATGGACACATGCTACATGTAACTTCACATCAAGCAGCCAAAGTGCTACTATCACTTACTATCTTTATAGTTTCACGGTGTATGGTGATCTTAAAATCATGATTTCCCGTATGTCATGAATCCTCAAGATTGATTCCTCAGAAGCCCTAAACCACTCTCATCAGGGTTTTATTACCTTCCTATCCAAAGAAGTGCATTCGAGGTTCTATCACCATCCTTTCACTACATCAAGGACTAAACTGGCTAACCAAACAACCATTAACTTGTTCAACATATCTTGTTACATCCGAGTGTTAGCCAAAACACATCTTCTTCCAAACTTAGGGTTAGCCGAACAACCTCAACTTCTTCTAGCCTCTAGCTAAACTAGGCAACTATATCTCAACCCGAGCATTCATTATCACTTCACCTCCTTAGGGGTTAGGTAATCTTGAAGACATACACCTCCATGTATTCCACTTATCATCTCATCTCAAACTCTAAGTTTGTCTTCATCAAGAAACTCTGAGCTCATCCTCATGGTGATCAAACTCAACCTTTGTTAACTTGTAAATTCCACATAGCTCATGATAAAACATCCTTACAAGATGATTTCCTTAATACTCTTAGTGTTTGTAAATCATACATGTATCATTCGCTCCACAAGGGTATGTTATCATCTCTATACTCATACCTTATAGCAATGTCCCAACTCACATCATCTTTATCCTTGGTGTATAGCATGCGTATTGTCCTATCTCTCACTCCCATAACAAGAGGAAATAAGCATTTGGCTGTAGTCCAAATACAGAGTTCTTCCTGTTCCAAGAGTAGAGACAGTACAACCCACCTTACCAGTACACCTTCAAATCTAAGTTGAAACATGCCACATATGTCTCTACAAACATCACGATATCAAAAATTACTTCCATGGAAAACTGATCTGGAACCTATTTCGGTCACCATGCAATCCTTGGTCATCTTCTGTAGGTCTGTAGGGTGTCGACACTTTTAGGGTCATCCCTTTTCCCTTATGCATCCAGAGAGTGCCCTACTCATCTTCCCTTTTGGTCTCATGAGTTCATGAAGGTGATCAATCTCCTAACCCACAACCCTCAAACAATGATAGTTGTTACCTCCCGACCCTATAGTCATGCGCAACTAGGGAATTAGGAAACTCCTTCTTCCATCGGTCTTATCCCTACCTGACCCTAGGATAGACTTATGATTCTATTATAGTACATGTCCAACTTAGAACCTTACCCAAGCCTTCATCATCTCTCTCTGCATTTCTGGGTTGTATTTCATCCTTTCACAGGGGTCATGGCGACCTATCTACCTTGGCCAGGCCCCATACCAGTTACCTCCATGGTAACACACCAACATGCGCTAGATATGGTTATCTATGGGTCTACATGTTCATTCTCTTACCATGTACTCTTCACTTAGCTTCTCAAGATCCTATGAGACCTCTTTAGGTTTCCTCAAAACCCACAAAATTGGTAAACACCCAACCAAAGGGCCCCTCTCCCAGGATGGGAGAAAACTACAACTCTTGACAACAAGGTAACAACCGTCCTTACAGTTTACATTCACATGAGCATGCCTAACCCAACAACTACTAAGGCACAAGCAGACCACCTATTAGACCATGTTAGGTGATACTTGTTCTCTTTCCTCAACATTATACCAACTTAGTTGTGAGGGATTCATCAAACATACCTTTAACTTAAGGAATTTCCTTTACCTCTACACATGAGGAATACCATGCTCGAAACTATAGAGACTCAAAACTCATCATGAGCATCGGGTACACAACTCCCCCTCTTAGGCCTAGGAACCCTAGGTTCATCTTTGGGTGTCCAACTACATGCTCACTCTCTTAACCACCAATCAAGAATGTCCAAGGTATGTCATGTATTCCCATGATCCTTTTACTCGAGCAACACATCAGAGTTGAGTCCTCCTCAAGGACAACCAACTAGGTATAATGCCTCACAACTGGTTACTTAAACCTCCTCAGGGTCTAAGGCACTCTTTGTCTCATCTCAGTAGGTAACCACTTGTACCATAGGCACATAGGTACCAGAAGTATCATCCTCTCTCTAGGGTATGGTTCCTCTAAAGGCAACTAAGATATCATCAGCCTCTAGGGGTCAAGCATAAGGAAACCACTATCATCCACTTAGGTCGCATCATCCTCAAATCCCCACTGTTCCTCATATCTCAGGGTTTTAGGCTTCCGACCTCCTTGTTGTGGTCCTACTTTCTCTCTCTAGAGATAACTCCACATCCAGCCATACTACTAGAGGTCCTCTCTCCATGAAGGATCAAGCTCACAGACATACCTCTACGTGGGTGAAGCCTATGCTCAAACTTATGTTTGCTCATGATTATCCATAGCCCCTTATGCTTATCTCATAAGCCATCCATCCTGTCCTTTTGGCCTTAGTTTAAACTTACTGCTCATACTACTAATGTACTCTGGGTTCAAGCTATATCCTACTTGCAACATCCCATAAGGTTTCTATAGGTTCTTCTCTAACCTCATCCATGAAGGAGCTATCCTTTGCTCAAACATGCACGACCCTTCCCAGGGTTGGGTTGCCAAAGGTGCTAGGTCATTCAACCTCTCATGGTCTCGTATGGCAATCCAAAGGCATGTCCATCCAAACACCCAGTCAACCATGACATCTAACTCGTTATGTCAACTCTCTCTCTAACCTCCACTTAGGGTTAGGGTTAACATCATCCTTAGAGGATGTGCTAGGTCTCTACTTTTAATGCAGGTATGCACCTCCAAGACTATCTCTCTCTACTCATCCTCCTGACAAGGAGGTCTATCCTCAGGTCTCTCCTGAGGGCAATGACAACTTGTATCATACGACCTAAGCATGTATCTATTCTTTAGTTTGCACTTAATATATTAAGCTTATGCCCATGACATCTTATTTACATGCTTTTCATTAATTTGGTGGAGGATTCCTTAGACCTTATTAACCTTACCCATACCTCAAGAGGGTGAAGAGAAGAGAGAAAACCCCAAATCCTTAAGGTCCTTAACAAAATTTGAGTTGAGAAGGGATGAATAATATGAGAGAGTCCTAAATGTATCTTATTTTGAGTTATATCCTAAGACATCGGCCAGACAGTCACACAATTCGAGAGTCCTCGTATTCTGACTAGTGGTGCGGAGGAAAATATTGCCAGCCCCCGAAAGTGATCCTTTTCTAGACACTACAATCTTTCAGACATTCCTCTAATAACTCCCTCGGTTCTATGGAATTTGTAAAATTTAATAATTATTAAAGATTAAGTGAGGAACCTATGCTCTGATACCAATTGTAATGAACCCGCCTCCCAATAACCCCCAATTAAGGGAGACCGAAAGATCATAGTCGTTATCCAATAACCCGGATCAAAGGTTCGATAAATAATCAATAACAATTAATAAAATTTACCAACTAAACTGAAAACTGGTATAAAATAAAATTTTGCATACCTTTTTCAAAACTGGGATATCAACATCTATTCGCATCAGGAGTCTACTCTAACTAATCCTCCTTTGAACTTTAATTCTTAATTCATTTCACATATGCCACTTTACTGTTGGTTCTTTTCAAACTTATACCTAAAACGCCGACAAACAAAACGTCGGCCAGTATATCGAAATATACTGGTATGTAGGGACAACCAAAAGTTTGCACATATGGATAACAATCTAATTATCACAATCAAGTTAATTAACAAGCCAATTTGCACTTTGCAGTATGACATTCTCCACAACTTTTTCCCTAACCCTGACATACTCACCTTAGGGTTTCTTTTGCCAATGACTTAAGGCCACCTTCTCAATCTCGAGCTTGGTGCCTGGGGTCACCACTCATGGTGCCCTCTAGTCATGTAATATCATAGGCCACCTTCTCATTTCTGAGCTTGGTGCCTGGGGCATAAAGTGGTTATCAAAAACATAAAGTGGTTACCTACTGAGATGAGACAAAGAGTGTCTTAGACCCTAAGGAGGTTTAAGTAACCAGTTGTGAGGCATTATACCTAGTTGGTTGTCCTTGAGGAGGACTCAACTCTGATGTGTTGCTCAAGTAAAAGGATCATGGGAATACATGAAATACCTTGTACATGCTTGATTCATGGTTAAGAGAGTGAGCATGTAGTTGGATACCCAAAGATGAACCTAGGGTTCCTAGGCCTAAGAGGGGGAGCTGTGTAACCGATGCTCATGATGAGTTTTGAGTCTTTATAGTTTCGAGCATGGTATTCCTCATGTGTAGAGGTAAAGGAAACCCCTTAAGTTAAAGGTATGTTTGATGAATCCCTCACAACTAAGTTGGTACAATGTTGAGGAAAGAGAACAAGTATCACCTAACATGGTTTAATAAGTGGTCTGCTTGTGCCTTAGTAGCTGCTGGGTTAGGCATGCTCATGTGAATGTAAACCCTAAGGACGGTTGTGACCATGTTGTCAAGAGTTGTAGTTTCCTCCCATCCTGGGAGAGGGGCCCTTTGGTTGGGTGTTTACCAGTTTTGTGGGTTTTGAGGAAACCTAAAGAGGTCTCATAGGATCTTGAGAAGCTAAGTGAAGAGTAAATGGTAAGAGAATGAACTTGTAGACCCATAGATAACCATCTCTAAGTGCATGTGGATGTGTTACCATAGAGGTAACCGGTATGGGGCCTGACCAAGGACGGCAAGTCGCCATGACCCCTGTGAAAGGATGAAAGACAACCCATGAATACAGAAAGAGATGATGAACGCTTGGCTAAGGTTCTGTTACAACCCTGATTTTGGGTTCATTTGCTGAGAAATGTAATTTCTCATATTAAAGATAAATGAACAAATAATGAATGAATGCATGATTTTCATTTAAAATAGCCTTGTTGATTTATTTGTGGGCTTTATTGGCTATTGGGCCCAATAACAAGAAAGGATAAAAGAAATTCCACTATTATCGAGTAAATAAGAAAATAGAGAAAAAGGAAAAGTGTGGAAACCCCTAGAAGGCAAAAGAATGGAATCCAAGGATGGATTTTGTACCTTTAGGTTCCTTGGGTGCCAAGTAATCCAATATTGCAAAGAAAGGGCAATAATAAAAGAAAACATCAAATAAGTATTTCTTTATTAAGAAAGAAATTGAAAACATTGATGAAATGTGGAAAATATGTGAAAAGATGTATAATTGAGTTATTCTTGGTGGAATTTCGTATTCCAAGGATTTAGAATGATAAAAGGAATACCAATGAGGAAAATCAAATAGAAATAAAGAGAAATCCTCAAAAAGAAATATTTTAATAAGAAATACACATGATAATGAAGAATAATGCATCTAGATGCATATAGAAGGATAATAAGTATCCAATAAAAAGAATTTCGAATAATAGAGTTTCTTGGGATCCAAGGAGTCCCAATGAAGAAAGAGGAAAGAGAAAATACCAAAATTGAAAAATAAGAGGATAATGCGATACATTATTAATGAATTTTGTGATTTTGATAAAAATGAAGTATTTGTTAATAAAGGAAAATAAGATTTCGAGGCCAATGAATTAAAAAGGGGAAGTATAAATAAAATGGAAGTGGAATTTTGAATTCCTAATATCCATATAATAAGGATTATCCAAAGGATAAAGAAGAAAAAAAGAAAGCTTGCTTTTAATGAAGAAAAGTGGTTTCCTAATATGGAGAGGACTTGTTTCCTCTTAGATGGGTATCCTAGGACGAGGATATCCTCCCCTATAAAAGGGGTAGACCCCCTGCTCGAGTTCAAAGAAGAAAACCCACTTCTTCCTTGTTTACATCTGTAAACCCTAACCACGAGTTACCTCATGATTCTGGAGCAATGGGGAACCCAGGAGGGGTTGCGAGGGTAGCTGGTCACGAGGAGGAGCCAAAGAAAGGCCTAGTCGGAGCCGCCAAGCCCTAAGCGACTCACCATGGCAGCAACACGGCTGCAAACGGCGGATGGATCACAGGTCCTCCCTGACCGAATCGCGCCATTGTGGAAGTTAGTTGTGGGCCCTGTAGGTGCGCCAGGGTGCGACGAAGGTCGAGGACCTATCCCCGAAGGCAGGAGAGGGTTTAGAAGTGGAGGAGTAGCCGCGCAAGGCAGCAACTCGGCCGCTAGGGCGGCAGCGAGCCGCTAGCCCGAGGAAGAAGAAAGGAAAAAGATGCGTTGGACCGTTCTGCCCTCCGTGGGCTAAAGATGTGCACAACTTAAGTAGGGGCAAAAGGGTCTTTCAATTCTAATTCTCAAACGGACTGCTTTGCATGGAATCGATGACGTGGCAACACGCCATTGGCTCAAATGGGTAATTCATACAAAATTCATATCTCAATATTCATAACTCGGATTAGGACAAGTAATATATGAATTTTGATCAGGAGAATGAGAGGAATCCAATAAAAATAATATTAAATATTTATTCTGTTCCTAATTGTAAAAGTACTATAAGTTAATGAAAAGTGCATTAAAGTTGAGTTAAAAACCCTATTTGTGATTAAAGGTTGAATCTAGAATGCTTAATGGGTTAATTGAAGTGTTAATAACCTGTTGAATGATAATGTTAGATTCTAACCTGATCTAGATGTAGAATTGCATGATTTAGTGTTTTACCTCATATGAGAATGATAAAATGATTAGAAACCCTAATTTAGGGTAAAAGAGGATAAAATCATATTTAATTTGAAAATGTGAAAATATGATTGATTAATGATGGTTTTAAGTTATTTGTATATAAAAGACCTTATTTCTGGATAAATACCCTAAAAGTCGTAATTAGGGATAAAAGGTGGAATTAATAGCAAATCGAGTTCATATGTGCTTTAGACCGTAGTGAACTATGAATTGATGATAAATACGTATAATGATCTTGTTATATATTAAAAGGATGAAAAAAAAGTAGCTTTAATGAAAAAGAAGCTTAATGAAATTAATTGGTGATTGATGTGCCTTTAATATGGAAATAGGGTTATATGTTGTTACAATAACCTTAATGTTGAAGAATAGATGAGATAATTAGGGTTTATGAGTTTGAGATAATAAAGGATGAAGTGAAACCCTAAAATTGGAATAGAAAGCCTAGGGAATACGATGGAATTAGATAAATTTTGATAAAATGAGGTTGGAATGTTTATTTCAGGGTTTCTGTGCAATTTGCTTGTTTGCTTGGATATTCTCTCTCTTCATATTTGATTATGTATCCAAATCTGCAATAAGAGGTATGTGGTTACGCTTATGAATATCTCGAGTTAGTTTTCCGGGATTTACCGAAGTTTTCATTGATGTCATGAATTAACTGTTAGATGATTTTAATACATGCAAACTATAATGTGGCTATGCCTATCACATAAGATATGTGCCTACTAGCTCAGATCCTAGTCCCCTCTGTAGCCTTATAGATTGACCTAGTAAATGGCTACCAATGGGGTAGGTCCATCTGGTCATTAAATGACTCAGTAAATGGCTACGAATGGGGTAGGTCCATCAAGTCATCATGAGTCAGGGATTGGTCTACCTTTGGGTAGGACCATGCGACTCCATAACCTTAGGTATTGGCTACCTGTGTGGTAGGGCCATGGGGGTAAGGATCTACCACATGAGAGAGGTGGTATCCATGTCCACTATAGGGACGTTACAGGGAAAGGGGATAGGCAAGGATTAAGTAGTATTGCTTAAAACGTAATCTTGGTTGTTAAATGAAATTTGGTTAATTGCATTGTTAACATAGTTGCACAATTATTGTTTCCCCCACATACCAGCTTCGGCTGACCGACGTTTTGTTTGTCGGCGTTTTAGGTACAAATGAAAAGAACGACATATGTAGAATTAAATGAGAGATAACATGCACATGAGGATTAGTTAGATTAACATCTTCATGGATAGAAGTTTAGAAATCCCAGTTTTTCCAAGGTAAGAAAAGTTTTATTTTATACCCATTTTCAGTTTAGTTGGTAAAGTTTATTAATTATTACAGATTATTTGTCGAACCTTGATCCAGTTAATTGAATAACGGCTCTGGCCTTCGGGTCTCCCTTAATTGGGGGTTATCGGGAGGCAGGGTCGTTACAGGTTCTATGTTGGACATGTACTATAATAGAATTCTAAGTCTGTCCTAGGGTTAGGTAGGGATAAGACCGATGGAAGTAGGAGTTGCCTAATTCCCTAGTTGCACATGACCATAGGGTCGGGAGGTAACAACTATCATTATCTGAGGGCCGTGGGTTAGGAGATTGATCACCTTCATGAACTCATGGGGCCCAAAGGGCAGATTAGTAGGGCACTCTCTAGATGCGTAAGGGAAAAGGGATGACCCCAAAAGTGTCGACACCCTACAGACCTAGAAGAGATGACCAATGATTGTGTGGTGACCCAAGTAGGTTCCAGATCAGTTTTCCATGGAAGTAATTTTTGATATCGTGATGTTTGTAGAGACATATGTTGCATGTTTCAACTTAGATTTGACAATGTACTGGTAAGGTGGGCTGTACCATCTCTACTCTTGGAATAGGAAGAACTCTATATTTGGACTGCAGCCAAATGCTTATTTCCTCTTGTAATGGGAGTGAGAGATATGACAGTACACATGCTATACACCAAGGATAAAGATGATGTGAGTTGGAACATTTCTATAAGGTATGAGGATAGAGATGATAACATACCCTTGTGGAGCGAATGATACATGGATGGTTTACAAACACTAATTTTGGAAGAAGATGTGTTTTGGCTAACACTCAGATGTCATGATATCGGTTGATCAAGTTAGTAGTTGTTTGGTTAGCCAACCTAGGCCTTGATGCAATAAAAGGATGGTTGTAGAATCTCAGATGCACTTCTTTGGATAGGAAGGTAATAAAACCCTGATGAGAGTGGTTTAGGGTTTCCGAGGAATCAATCTTGAGGAATCATGACATACGGGAAATCATGATTTTAAGATCACCATACACCGTGAAACTACAAAGGTAGTAAGTTATAGTATCACTTTGGCTGCTTGATGTGAAGTTGCATGGAGCATGTGGCCATGTAAGCAAAGGGTGAAGGAAGAACACCAGTAACCCAATGCTTTGACTTAGAGGTTAAAGAATCCCCGAGAGGGAATGGAGTTCATCCACTATGAATGTTGTGGTAAATCTCCCCTTGACCAAGAAGGTCAAGATGCAATATGGGTTATGGTAGATCGCCTTACCTAGATGACATGAGAAAGAAAGGAGTACTGTCAAGAGACAGATTCTGTTGAACTACATAAGAGGGAGAGATGGTTCAACTACACCATGATGTGATTTCAAAAGTTCTTGAGTATGACCTAAAGGTGTACTCCCATGAGGTGGAAGTGGATACATGAAGAACTCGATGATATAATAGTTTATCACCCCTAACTAATGGTTATTATGATCCAAACTAGAGGGTCTGATGAGATCATGTGTGCTCATTCGGGGTGATACATGGAGATAATTCTTAAGATGTGATGTTAACCACCATATCCTTTATCGGGATGCAAGAAGTTTTATAGAGAGGTTGTGTCGGTCACCACTTCATTAAGATGATGTTGGTGAAGGAGGCCTCGCGAAGGTCAGAAAAGAACCACAGTGTCTCTCTTTGATCATGCAATGGATGAGAGAGATCCCAGGGACGTCATGAGTCATGAGCTGATGCAAAGTAGACTGACATGTAGTTCACTGTGGGAGAATATGTGATGTGAAAATCTGACCCCTCTAAGCTACATCTGAGAAAGCTGAGTCCCTGATATATGGGTCCATTTGAGATGGATTGGTGGAGAAGGATGTGTTTAGCCTTACCCCTCAAGATAACATGATGTATAATGTGTTCCATGAGTCCGATCTAGAGCACTATGTGAGCTACCCAAGAAATGTGCTGAGCCTTGAACCTATTCAACTTTTGAGAGGCTGAAATGTTCTGGAGTCACCAATGAGGGTATGTTATACCAAGGAAAGAAAGAAATCAGATGGAAGAATATGAGACAATGAAGGTTCTTGGGAAGCACCATGGAAAGGGTGAAGCCACATGGGAGCCCTGATGGACATAAGAAAGGCTTATCCTGTTTGTTTGCTTGCTTGATGGAATTTTGAGGGCAAAATTCTTATAAGAGGGGAAGGATGTTACAACCCCAAATTTTGTATTCCTTTGTAATTTCTCATATTATATATATTTGGAACAAATAATGATATAATTTGTTTTGAATGAATGAGTTTCGTTTACAATAGCCTTGATGATTGTGTTGTGGGTTTTATTGGCTATTGGGCCATATAATAAGGAAATTCAATTAGTAAATGAATAATTGAGAATTTGAGAAAAGAAAGATGTGGAAACCTCTAGAAGGCAAAAGAACTTAATATAAAGGTGGATTTAGTGCCACATGGGTTCCTTATGTCCCAAGGAGTCCAAAGTTGCAAAGATAATGTAAAAAGAAAAGAAAAGATCAATTAAGTATTTCCTTGTTAAGAAAGAAATTGAAAATAATGGTACAATGTGGAAAATAAGTGGAAAGAAGTATAATTGAGTTATCCTTGGTGGAATTTCGTATCCCAAGGATTCCTAACATTGAAAGGAATGCCAATGGGAAAAGTAAAGGAGAAATAAAGAGAAATCCTCAAAAAGAGATATTTTAATAAGAAATAAACAAGATAAGGTGAAATAATGATTATTGGTGCATCTAGAAGGATAATAAGTATCCTTATGAAGGAATTTTGAAATCTTGGAGTTTCTTGGGGTCTAAGGAACCCCAATAACAAGGAAGAAAGAGAAAATACCAATAATAGGAAATAAGAAGATAGTATGATGCTTAATTAATGAATTTCGTAGTATTATTGAAGAAAGGGTATTTTCTACAAAAAGGAAATATAATTTCGTGGCTAATAATTTAAAAGCCAAGAATAAAGAGAATAGGTGAGAGGAATTTCGAATTCCTAATATCTAATGAACAAAGTACATGAAGAGGGAGAGAAATATACTTCTAAAGTAAGGAAATCCCTTTCCTATAAGGAGAAGCCTTGATTGCTTTGTGGGCAAGCGATCTGGGGCATGGATACTCCCATATATAAAGGATAGACCCTCCAGTTCGAGTCCAAGAACGATCCCACGCACACCTCTCTTCCTTCTTCTTCTTCTTCATAATTCTTTGCGTGAAAACCCTAGTTGAGGGTATTGATCTATCCCTGGAGCCACAAAGGTCGGTTTGGTGGTCTGGGTGGAGGCAGGGAGCTTCCACGACAACCAAGGATGGGCCGGAGATCGCACCCGTGCCCTGGACGTCGAGCAGCTCCGTTCGCAGGTATGCAAGTCTATTGCAAAAGTGGCAGCAACGGCAGATAGTTTTTGCTCAAGAACGGTCATGTGGGCACGACCTAGAGTTGCTTTGCGTGCACCAGGGTACGGCGGAGGCAGCGACACCATCCCTGGTGGCCATCTAGGTCAAGATAGGGAAGGAAGGGCTGCGCCCTTGGCCGCTAGGGCGGCGGTAGGTAGAAGGCATGAGGAAGAAGAAGGCCATAGGCCATTGGACAAATTTGCCCCTCTGCGGGCTGAAGAAGTTGGAACTTACATGAGGGCATAATCGTCAATTTGAAATGTTTTCCAAGCTGCTTGCAACGATGCATGAATAGAGGCTACATGGTAGCCCCCCATTGGCCCAAAGTGAGTTAATTTGCAAAATTCATAACTCATTAACCGTAGCTCGGATGGATACACATAAAATATGGAAATTGCTCAGAAGAATGAGGGGAATCTAATAAAAATATAGTTAGAAGCTAATTCCTCTTGTAATTTGAAAAGTAGTGGAAGTTATTAACTTTAATTTAACAATAATTTAGAAACGCTATTTTGATATGATTAAGGAGATTAGTAGGGTTTAACTGATGATTAAAGTTGATATTAACCTTTTAATCATAAAGAGATACATTAAGATCGAAAAAGATGAATTTTGCACGTAATTAGTTTAATTTAGAGTTTCATGTGCATAAATATGCTTTAATAAGTCTTGAAACGCTAATTTTGGTAAATGCGACTCTTAATGGCTTTAATTATTCAAAATTGTGAATAAACCTAAAATACGATGAGCGTAAGATATTTTGAGTATTAAAGTTCTTATTTTGTGGTTAAATACCCTTAATGTGGAAATTAGGGTTTCCTAGTGGATAAAAGGTAGAATTAATGATAAATAACGTTCATATGTGAATTAGAGCATAATGAACTATGAATTGATGATAATGATCTTGTCATGAATTAAAAGGATAAAAATGATAGCTTTAATGTAAAAAACGCTTAATGGACATAATTGATGGTTAATGTGCATTAATCTAGAATTTAGGTTATGTGTTTGTAAAAGGTAACCTTAATAACTTTCGTGAAGGATATACGAGAAAATTAGGGATTAAAAAGAGAAAAGGGAAGTAAAACCCTAATTGCAAAGTAAACCCTAAAAAGGAATAGAAACCTTAAGTAGCCAGATGGTTTGGATAGATTTTGATAAAAAGGTATTGAATGTAATTTTAGGACTGAATTGTGTGCTTGCTTGATTCTAGATTACTTGCTTGTTTGGATTATTCCTGCACCTAAGTCTGCCTGACATGTATGTGGTTAATTATGAATAACCGCCTTAGTTTCCCGAGGATTTTCCGTATGGTTAATCACATTAAATGCAAATTATCAGTTTGGATGTTCATACTTGCAAATCATAAAGTCACTATGATTATCACATTAATAATAGAAGTATCTATTCTTGCATCTACATGCCACCCTGATGGATGATGCCAAAGGTCAGGCCCATATGGGTAGACCAATGGGCACCATGAGTGGTGACCCCAGGCACCAAACTCGGGAATGAGAAGGTGGCCTATGATATTGAATGACTAACAAGCACTATGAGTGGTGACCCCAGACAGCAAGCTCAGGATTGAGAAGGTGACCTTAAGTCTTTGGCAAAAGAAACCCTAAAGTGGGTATGCCAGGGTTAGGACAAAAGCGGTGGAGAATGTCATACTGAAAAGCATATTTTTTTTTAATTAATTTGATTGTGATAATTATATTGTTATTCATATGTGCAAACTTTTAGTTGTCCCCACATACCAGTATATTTTGATATGCTGATCGACATTTTGTTTGTTTGCGATTTAGGTACAAGTTTGGAAAGAACAAACAGTAAAGTGACACATCGTGAAAATAAGAAGTAAAGTACAAGGAGGGTTAGATAGAATAATTCAAGTTGTGGATAGATAGTTTTCCAAAGTTTTCAAAAGATATGCAAAGTTTTATTTTGTACCAATTTTCAGTTTAGTTGGTAAAATTTGATAATTATTATTGATTAATTGTCGAACCTTTGATCCTATTAATTGGGATAACGACACCAACCTTTTGGTCTCCCTTAATTGGGGGTTACCGGGAGGCAGGGTCGTAACAATTTTTGTAACGCCTGGGCCCACTTCCCAAGGCTCTAGTAGAGTTTCAGGAATGACGAATGTCCCCACAGACCACCACTAGCCTTAATAATAGAAGTGTCTATTCTTGCATCTACATGCCACCCTGATGGGTGATGCCAAAGGTCAGGCCCAGATGGGTAGACCAATGGGCACCATGAGTGGTGACCCCAGGCACCAAACTCGGGAATGAGAAGGTGGCTTATGATATTGAATGACTAACAGGCACTATGAGTGGTGACCCCAGGCACCAAGCTCAGGATTGAGAAGGTGGCCTTAAGTCTTTGTCAAAAGAAACCCTAAGGTGGGTATCCCAGGGTTAGGGCAAAAGCGGTGGAGAATGTCATACTGAAAAGCATAAATTTGTTTTTTAATTAATTTGATTGTGATAATTATATTGTTATCCATATGTGCAAACTTTTAGTTGTCCCCACATACCAGTATATTTTGATATGCTGATCGACATTTTGTTTGTCGGCGATTTAGGTACAAGTTTGGAAAGAACAAATAGTAAAGTGACACATCGTGAAAATAAGAAGTAAAGTACAAGAAGGGTTTGATAGAATAATTCAAGTTGTGGATAGATAGTTTTCCAAAGTTTTCAAAAGGTATGCAAAGTTTTATTTTGTACCAATTTTCAGTTTAGTTGGTAAAATTTGATAATTATTATTGATTAATTGTCGAACCTTTGATCCTGTTAATTGGGATAACGATACCGACCTTTTGGTCTCCCTTAATTGGGGGTTACCGGGAGGCGAGGTCGTAACAATTTTTGTAACGCCCGGGCCCACTTCCCAAGGCTCTAGTAGAGTTTCAGGAATGATGAATGTCCCCATAGACCACCACTAGCCTTAACTGCACACTTTTTCCTCCCTCACGCGCAAGCCGGGGTCAACTTCCCGACTGGTCACCCATCCTAGTACTACTCCAAGCTGAGCATGCTTAACTATGGAGTTCTTTAGTGATGAGCTCCCAGAAAAGGAGGTGCACCTTGGTGATATGGGTAGTCCAATCATTCCTTTTAAGATCATGTTACCTGAGGCCTGAAATCCTGGGAGGTTACAATCTCCCCCACTTAGACCCTTGATGTCCTCGTCAAGGATCAACTATATGGCCTCATAATCATCCCCATTTCAGTGCTGAACCAAATGGCCCATGTACACCCAGCTCCCAATCACGGCTACCAACGCAAGGGCGGCTCCATCAACTTGGATAGCCCTTTCCAACATGCCTGGACACTACCAGTGCATGGGTGGCTCCATCAACTCGGATAGCCTTTTTCAACATGTGTGGACCACACAGCTCAAAGACGGGTATGCCACAGGCCCATGTGGGCCCCACCTACTGGAGGGGAATTGGCTTTGATATCATTTGTAACACCCAGGCCCACTGCCCAAGGCTCTAGTAGAGTTTTAGGAATGACGACTGTCCCCACAGACCACCACTAGCATTAACTGCACGCTTTTTCCTCACTCACGTGCAAGCCGGGGTCAACTTCCAGACTGGTCACCCATCCTAGTACTACTCCAAGCTGAGCACGCTTAACTATGGAGTTCTTTAGTGATGTGCTCTCGGAAAAGGAGGTGCACCTTGGTGATATGGGTAGTCCAATCATTCCTTTTAAGATCATGTTATCTGAGGCCTGAAATCCTGAGGCGTTACAATGCTCTAATACCAATTGTTATGACCCTGCCTCCCGGTAACCCCCATTTAAGGGAGACCAAAAGGTCGGTGCCGTTATCCCAATTAACATGATCAATGGTTTGACAATTAATCAATAAAAATTACCAAATTTTACCAACTTAACTGAAAATTCGTACAAAATAAAACTTTGCATACCTTTTGCAAACTTTGGAAAACTATCTATCCACAACTTTAATTATTCTATCTAATCCTCCTTGTACTTTACTTCTTATTTTCACGATGTGTCACTTTACTGTTTGCGCTTTTCAAACTTGTACCTAAAATGCCAAAAAACAAAACGTCGGTCAGCATATCAAAATATACTGGTATGTGGGGACAACTAAAAGTCTGCACATATGGATAACAATCTAATTATCACAATCAAGTTAATTAACAAGCCAATTTACACTTTTCAGTATGACATTCTCCACCGCTTTTGCCCTAACCCTGACATACCCACCTTAGGGTTTCTTTTTCCAATGACTTAAGACCACCTTCTCAATCCCGAGCTTGGTGCCTGGGGTCACCACTCATAGTGCCCGTTAGTCATTCAATATCATAGGCCACCTTCTCATTCCCGAGCTTGGTGCCTAGGGTCACCACTCATGGCGCCCATTGGTTTACCCATATGGGCCTGACCTTTGGCATCATCCATTAGGGTGAAATGTAGGTGCAAGAATACATACTTCTATTATTAATGTGATAATCATAGCGACTTTATGATTTGCAAGTATGAACATCCAAACTGATAATTTCCATTTAATGTGATTAACCATCCGGAAAATCTTCGGGAAACTAAGGCGGTTATTCATAATTAACCACATACCTGTCAGGAAGACTTAGGTGTAGGAATAATCCAAACAAGTAAGTTATCCAGAATCAAGCAAGCACACAATTCAGTCCTGAAATTACATTCAATACATTTTTATGCAAATCTATCCAAACCATCTGGCTACTTATGGTTTCTATCCCTTAATTAGGGGTTACCGGGAGGCGGGGTCATAACAATTCTGATGAGATCTAGCCTCCTGACAAGAAGATCTAGCCTCAAGTCTCTCCTGAGGGCATGACAACTTATGTCATACAACCTAGGCATGTATCTACTCTTTAGTTTATGCTTAAATTATTAAGCTTATGTTCATGACATCTTATTTATATGCTTTTCATTAATTTGGTGGAGGATTCCTTAGACCTTATTAACCTTACCCATACCTCAAGAGGATGAGGAAAAGAGAGAAATCTCTAATACTTAAGGTCCTTAACATAATTTGAGTTGAGAAGGGATGAACAAGATGAGAGAGTCATAAATGTATCTTATTTCGAATCATATCCTAAGACATCAACCAGATAGTCACACAATCCGGGAGTCCTCGTATTCTGACTAGCGGTGCAGAGGAAAATCTTTCCAGCCCCCATACGTGATCCTTTTCTAGACACCTCAGTCTTTCAGAAAATCCTCTAATAACTCCCTCGGTTCTATCGAATTTGTAAAATTTAATAATTATTAATGATTATATGAGGAACCTATGCTCTGATGCCATTTGTAACACCTGGGCCCACTGCCCAAGGCTCTAGTATAGTTTTAGGAATGATGACTGACCCCACAGACCACCACCAACCTTAGCTACACACTTTTTCTTCACTCACGCGCAAGTCGGGGTAAACTTCCCGACTAGTCACGCATCCTAGTACTATTCCAAGCTGAGCACACTTAACTATGGAGTTCTTTAGTGATGGACTCCCAGAAAAGGAGGTGCACCTTGGTGATATGGGTAGTCCAATCATTCCTTATAAGATCATTATATTCAAGGCCTCAAATCCTGGGACGTTACAAGTTCCTTTCATTTTCACATTCACACATGTAGAAACATTTAGACACATGTAGAAACATTCATGTAGCAACCTGCAGTTCCAATCATTTTCACATTCACACATGTATAAACATTCAGACACATGTAGAAACATTCACACATATGACAATTCAGAAAAATTAATTTACAAAATATCATTCTTTATTCATTATCACTATCAACATCCAAATTATATTTTGAAACCCCACTACTTGTATGGCTTTTGCCCATTCTTCTCTTACATCATTTAATTTTTCTGTCATATAGGAAGCATGTACATATGATAAGGCCTTACCTGTAGTGGGGTCAGTTTTAACTAGAGCTTCATATATCAACATACATACTAGGTCATATTTTAAGTCAAGATTTAGGCATTTAATCACCTTAGGGCGCATACATGATTCACAATATACTTGGATTCACAAAGAATAATATATGTTACTGATTTAGGAGTTCACATAATCATTTTAGAAATAGAAGACCCAAATGTGAGTCAATTTTGACATTCAACATCAATGTATCTTTAAAACGCATGTTTCAAGGTTCAAAGCACATAATCAAATCAAATTAGAATGCTAGAATGGATAAGTTTGAATCTTATTTTAACATGCATCAACATTTATTGAATTAGGTCAAGCATGAGAATTAGACAAGTTAAAATAGTATATTAATACTAATCAGTAGATAAATGAATAAAAACCAGTAGATAATAAATACAAATCAATAGATAAGTAAATACAATTCAATAGATAAGTAAATACTAATCAGTTGATGGAAATAAGTAAAATCAAGATATGCAACCTACCTATAAGTAGGGGAAGCAGAGGCTAGCTCCTCTAGCGACCAGCAACTCCTCTGACGACCTGCAGTAGCTCCTCAAGTGACCTCAGGCTCGAGCTCCGACGGTGTGAGGAGCAGGGGCGACGACTTGATCAGGCGGCGGTGGCTTGATCACGGTCGTGCGGGAGGAAGCAGAGAGCAGGGGGCGGCAGCTTGATCACGGCCGCGCGGGAGGAAGAAGAGAGTACATGAGCTTCGGCGGCGGTGGCGGCGTCGACCGCAAGAGCTTCGAGGTTAATTTTGACCACAGGAGCTTCAGCGGCGGCGGCGTCGACCAAAGGAGCTCCAGTGGCGTTGAGAGGGGAACAACAATGTAATAGAGAATGGAGATCGAGTCTGTTTCTCACGGGGGTTATTAAGTTAACAAAGGCGTCGATTATCTATGAAATCGACACCTAACATCCATCAACGTCAGTTGCCAGAAAAAATCGACGTCCATTGGACAATCGTAACCTTAAAAATTTTCATGGGACGGCGCGCGAAATTTTATCAGCGTCAATTTTTCCACAAAAACTGACGACCTTTGGAGGTAATGTTTTTCGTCGTTAGGTGTCGGTTATTAGGTGAAAAACTGACGCCGTATGTGAAACTTTGGGGGTAATTTTTTTTCGCTCAAAAATTTGAATTTGGCGAGCTATTTTAGGCGTCAGTTCATGATAGGGAGCTGACGCTAAATAAAAAGTGATACCCGTGTCTGGACAATATTCAAATATAGATGTCGGTCTCTGTAATTAGCCGACGTTGTAGGGTTTAGGCGTCAGTTTTCGGTAATAACTGATATATCTAAAAGTGACGTTAAGCTATTTCTGTAGTAGTGTTTGCAAAATGAGTACACAATATATATAAAAATAGGAATGAAGTATTTACATGGTTGTGGTTGGAAATATTAGCGAAACCTAATCTAAGTCCCTTTTTATTATCAATTTCTCAAACCATCTTTGTTTCTTCTTTATTATTTTTAAACTTGTAATTACTTCTCGATTTAGGATAACTCATTCCTTAATTGGAACACCATTAAATCTACTTATTTGGTTAGACTAGACTAAGTTAAGGTCTCACGCTTTTATTCTATTATTCCCCTTATCCCCGTGTTCGACCCCATACTACTGTAATAGACTCCGTATATAGTTGCGGACGTCTCTTCTAATCAGGTATAATTTTAAAGTCTGATATCTTTGATTGGACAATCATGTTTACATTTTTGACCCACGAAAAAGAGTGATCACCACCGCACCACCACAAAAGGGGGGATTCACCTCCAAAGTGTCCTCACACCATGAAACAACAACCTCGACTCTGTGAGGCCGAGATGAAGGCCAACGACCAGTTCTTGTGCCATGACACTTTCTCTCCCTCATCTTTCCCTTCTGCTCCGGTGAGTCCCTCTACCATGGAGCCATCGATCTTTGCACATAGACAACTGGCAGTGCGGATGAAAGTCAGTGACCCTTGATTTCGATCATAGGTTAAGGGTTGACCGGGATCCAATGACAACTGATTAAGCCATGCCTTCTTTCTCCTCTTTTCTCAATCGCACATGCCTAGGAGGCGATGCTTCCTTGGTCGCAAGATCAAGGAACAGGTCAACAGTTGACCAACAAATCGACGATCAACCTTTCTCTCATTTTTTCCTTTTCCTAGAAATATCATCCTCTCTGCTCTGATATTTAGAAAATTGCTCAGGACTTGCAATAGTAGATATGTTAGGATGCTCGGATCAAAACATGTTGTATATAAAAATTGATCATCAAGATGAGAGGAACACAAATAAAATATAACAAAGTCCTGATAGTGCTTCCTTATTACAAAAGTGCATAAATATATAAACTTTAATATAAAATATGCATAGAAACCCTAGTTTCATGATGTTAATGGTCATTACTTGTTTAAATGATATTAATGAATTAAGTTTAACTTTTTTGGATAAAAATAGTATCTTCGACCTATTTAGGGTTAAATTCAGTATCTTTCTAAAATTAGGGTTTTGAAAATGGATAATCAATGTTATGCGAGAAAGTGATGATTAATGTACATAAACCCTAGATTTGAATCCTAATCATGTTAAATGTGTTTCTTAAGATATAATCTGAAAACATTGAACATAATCATAATTTAACATGACCATGACCATTATGATGATAACTAGAGTTTCTAATGTGAATAATCATGTATATGATTATGTAGGGTTTAAAGATCTTAACTTGAAATGTTGTTAATATGACTAATTTGACATATGTGTTCCTAATGCAATAATTTGGTAGTTTTGATGATAATGACTACACCTAATGTGAATTAGGGATCGTAAGTCATTAAAATGATAATCATGAAAATTAGGGTTTCGAAGCATGAGTTTAGTGTTAACTTGATAACAAGGAAATCTAAACCTTAGATTATGGTCAGAGTAGTGTTTAAACTAATTAATGTAATGATGACAATTTAGGATTTACATACATGCAGATTAAATGATTGGATTCCTTTGTACTTGCTTTGTTATATGATATGCTTAAAGTATGATTCAATAATCAGCATGGTTCTGCAAAAGGTATGTGGTTATGCATAAGACTACATGCATTAGTTTGCAAGAGTTTTTTGAGGTTTTCTTGAGGATTGAACTATAAGAATGTTGGTTGTTTATTTATATTTTGTTCAATTATAGTGCCATTATGAGTATCACATAAAGAAAAATTATGTGAATAAAATGTTTGTTCATATTTACAAGTATTTGATATAATATACATTGTTAGTTTACGTGCACAATTTTGCATGCACCTCATGTACACAGTATAACTTGTTATACACATCCGTGTTTTTGGTTTCATGACATTTTAGGTACATGCTAGATAAGATGGTATCAAGATGTCATGGACATACAAAGATACATGAAGACATTAAAGTTGACTAGTAAGGAGGATTAGCTAGTTACTTCTTCTCATGTGTTGTAATTCTCATGGTGAAAGTTCATGTAAGCATTTTGTAAACAATAAATGTGAAATAGTAATTTTTTTATTACTTGTTATTTGATTAAAATCTGGATCCTTGGGGAAAATTAGTTAATCACTCTCATGTTTTTGGCCTCCCATAATTGGGGGTTTCCCAAAAGTGAGGATGTTACATTGGGTACTAGAGCGCCAATTTTTTTTTAAATATTTAATAGTTTATAATTTCAAGTAATATGTAGAAATATGAGGGGATTATTAGGGTATTTTATAAAGAAGATGGTGTCTAGAAGGTTCACAACCCGTGGCTGGAATTTTTTTTCTCTGCACCGCTACTCGACTTATGAGGACTCTCGGGCCCGTGCATCTTGCCGTGAAAAAGTTGGATGATTTTGCCCGAAGAAAAATACCTTTAGCGTTTCTTCTCATCTCTTTCATTCATTCCTCATTCTCTTGCTTAATAAACCATAAATGAGTTTCTCTCTCCTCATCTAAACTTAGGTTTCTAAGGATAAGTAGGATTAAGACATCCAAAGCCAACTAATGTACATGTAAATGTGAAGATAATAATGTACATGTTATGAACGAACATGAGAATGGGTTATTCAAAAAGGAAAAGGGGACAAACCCACAGTCAAAGTCAGTGGCGGATTCTGCCGAGAATTCCCCCCCCCCCCATTTTTTTTTATTAGTAGGCGAGCGGAGCTGGAAGGGGAAAGTCAACATGTTGTCGTAGCGCGCGTAATCTTCTGTGGAGTCGCACAGAACATGTCTTCTTTCCTATAACGATGCCCTTTCTTGTTCTAGTTTGACAACGACCCTTCTCTTATCATGGAAGGACTTCCACCTGGGTCCAACCCATGTGTCGCCCTCATCCCCCGTCTGACTGACCCCCATAAAGAGAAAATATTTTAAGGGTTTATCCTAATGAGGGTAACCCTAGATGGAACTAGAGTGGTTTGGGAAAACCCTAGTGGGTCAAGGGACATAGAAACCTTAAGAGGCAGGGTGTAGTCTCTATAACCCAAACCCAAAACCTTAACCCTGGAAAATAGGGGTAAAAAGGGTAAAATGGAAACCCTACTCATATGAACCCTAATTAGGGTAAGAGTAATAAGAACTAAGAAAAACGTAAATATATTTATGTGACTTAGATGTCAATGTATGATTGTGGAAAAATTTATGCATGATGTGTGTGGAAAAGATTTGAATATACATGAGAAACATAAATAACCAAGGCTTATACATGAACACAAAAATATGAATATAACTTGCTCATCACGATAATACTATATCTGGAGGAATGACTAGATAAAGAACATCCCAGTGGGTGGTTATGAATGTAGATCGCCCCCAGAGAGTGGGTAGATCATTGAGAATACTCCCAGTGAGTGAATGTGAATACCCCCAACAAATGGGTATACCGCAAAGATTGGGCAAATAAAGGTTGAGAAGTTATAATATAAAAACATGAGTTAGGTCACTCAGTCTTCCATGCATATGTGCATGTGAAACATGCCATTAATGAGAATTTTTTTGAGAAACATAAGTAACCAATGGTTTTATACAAAAGTGAAAATTTGAACATAACCCCCCATACCAACTCTAGAAGATTGAGAATAGAAGGAATGAAAGGGTCATTGTGATGACTAGGACCAAGCCCCCGATTGGGAAGGTCAAACCAAGCCCCAGATTGGGAAGGTCATATAAGGTCAGACCAGGCCCCAGTTTGGGAAGGTCATATAAGGTGAGACCATGCCTGAGATTGGGAAGGTCATATAAGGTTAGACTAGGCCCCATATTAGAAAGGTCATATAAGGTCAGACCATGCCCCAGATAGGGAAGGTCATATGAGGCCATGCCCCAGATTGAGAAAACCAACATGACACCTAGCTCCAGATTGAGAATGTGGCCTAACGTCCATTGTAGGGACAAAACCCTAAGAGAGGGTATCCTAGAGGTTGAGTAAAAAAATGGGTTGAGATGTTATGATAAAAACCATGCATAAAAATAAAAATATGAAACCTTTAGGGTTGGTGTCCCAAAATGGGGTAGGTCAATCCAAGAGTTGGAGAAAGGACCTAAGGAGGAGGTAAAACCCAAAACTCATGGGGCCAGGTTGTGGCTAAGAGAGCCTAACCTCCTCTTGTGAGCCATAAAGGCACCCTAGGTTAGGACCTTACCTAGAAAGGTAAGTTGACAAAATCAATCTAAAAGATAGAGGTAACCTTAATTGACACCTAAAGGGTGGAAAATTAAGGGTATAAAATATGAAAGCACATATATTGAGTATGATTTTTTGAACCCAAGTATACCATCTCTGAGGAACATGAGGAAAAGTCACTATGGAAGTGGTTGACCATATGAGACCAAGCCCGAAAAAGAAAGTTGCAACGAGTTCAATGAGGGGACATAAAATGAATAATGAGCATTGTAAGAGATGAAGGAAATCTAGTTTAAAGAATTACATATGAAAATAATGTTCTTGAAAATGGTTATGGATTGTAATATCTCAAAGAAACCATTGTGAAGGGTAGATTCCTAAGTCAATTATAAGGTCAAATAGGGAGTATTAAATGTACATGGGATTGATTGGATTAGGAGATGACTGTTCCCAGAATGTACAAGACCATATGGTCAAGAGGTAATAATTTTGTTTTCCCAAGACACATGTCTCAGGAGATTGGCCACCTTCATGATGTTCATATGGCCCAATGGGTGAATGTGAGAGGTACTTCCTAGATGCATAAGGATGAGATCACTCCAAAAGTACCTATACCCACTAGAGACCGCGAGGAAGTGGGTAAGGCTCATAATACATGAGGTGTAAATATAAAAGATACAAGAAGTCATGTAATAATGAAAGGAGTTATGCACAAACTCAAAGTGAAAAAGGCATTTGACTTCATGAAATATAAGAACATTGTATGTATGGTTTAAAGTGATGTTAAGAATTATCCAACCTAAAATATGAAATTTTAGAATAATGTGTACATCATGTCATTATGAGTGAGAGAGAGAGATTAGGGTAGAGACATGTTATGCTTTAAATGGACATGAATACCTTGAAGTTGAACTTAATGACATGACCTAGGGTTTGAGGTGTTACCTTAACCTTATGTGTAAATAAATGCATAATAGGTTAGAAACCTAGGTGAAAAGGTAATCACTAAGCAAAATTGAAATAAAAAATGAAAATGTAATCACCAAAGAAGGATCCATGTAAATGCTAAGGATGTGGATGTACCTCGAATTTTATTCAAGTACCAACCTTAGTGGTAATATGAGGAATTTGTATATCAATAAAAGATATTAAGGATATCTAAGTAGGGTTGTTAACCCTAAGGTTTGAAACAAAGATGAGTTATATTTTACCTTAATCTTACTAGATTTGAATTTTGATGGAAAAATTCTCTTAAGGAGGGGTGAATGTAATATCCTCAATATTGTGATATTGAATTATGCAAATATAAGGCATTAATTGATAAGTAATTCCTTAAATGTATTTTGATAGAATAATATGGGTTTGACCCATGGTCCAAGTAAGGCCCATGAGACTGCATGTCCTACAAATAGGTCATGGTGCACAAATTAAAGTATAAGAAAAAATTAGCACATAAATAAAATGTAATGACATTTTGAGGAGAAAATTCCTATAACATGGAAAGGATGTTATGCTTTGTCCATGATGGAATTCTAAAATATGACATATGATGTCTTTTGCCCACTTATGAGGTGGATGCATATGTTGGTCACTTATGTGGTGACTAGTTTATATATGAAAAATATAACATCTTTTGTACTCTTATATTATGCTTTGTCCGTGATGGAATTCTAAAAGATGACATCTGATGTCTTTTTCCCCACTTATGAGGTGGATGTATATGTTGGTCACTTATGTGGTGACTATTTTATATATTCTGACTATACTTTCTACTTGCCTCTACATATAACATGCTATGTGATTCAGTAGTACTAGAGTAGTGTAATTTCATTGGTTTTTATGGTAGCTGTGTTATTTCCTGCCGAGCAGATGTGATATTTCCTACTCTTTTGGGATGGAAAGGAACCTCATACCTAGTGCAACATGTGTGATTCTTAGCCCATGTTTTATATATTTGGGATCACAATTATTATATAGATGTTCATTTTACATTCTCTATCACTTATACATTTTTCTTGACAATTTTAGGATGAGCATCTTGAGGATGTGGACCATGAGGGTCTTGCTAGCTTTGTATAGGAACAACATAATCATGCACATAGAAGAGGCATCAACTTGATGAGAAAATTAGTAGCACAAAGGGGTAAAGGACCAAACCTGGATGTTGACTTCAATGATGTGGGAAATCCTATTGGGGAGAATCACAATACTTTCATACAATATCTATGGGTTCTTACTCATAGCAAAGTGAACTGGTTTTACATGGTGAAACCACACCTAGAACCCATAAACACCTCATCTCCATGTTCTTTTGTTAGGGTTTTTTACCTCTAAAGTGGAGAAGGTGCTTCTTGCTCGAGATAGGAGCTTTGTTGGAGAAACCAACCTCTCTAAGCTTGGGAACCTTACTTATTGGACCTGTCCACCTTTTCTAGAGGTTCTTTGGAGGTCTAGGCTTGACTTGGACTATTTAGATTCTGAAGTTCAGGTATGATGTATCCCCTATTCTTCTATGTTGAGAAATCCATCTATGCTTATTCATTCACTTTGTCCTATAGACATTAGCCTATACACAATGTCTTTTCTTTTGAAAATCATGGTTCATGTGAACTATCTAATAGCTTTACATTTTTTTTAATTTTCTTTTCTTTTGGTCCTTATCTAGTCGGCTAGACATTTATCTAGTTGACCATGATGATATGAATGTTGATCAATATATCCCCTTGAATGATGCAACTTCTTTTACATAATTTATAAAACCTATCATGAGTAGAAATATTCCTGTCACCTAGGACCTTAATTAACACAATTCCTTGGAAAAGATGGCAAACCGTAGATGACTGATAGGATGTAAAAAAATATTTCCCTATCTAGAGTTATAGATTAACTTGAAAAAATGCTTGATTTTGTATAACTCAGAATTAGTTGACCCAATGTATGATACTCTCAATGTGCTTGTATTTAGAAAAATGAGTTGCACAAAGAACAACATTTTCTACACTTCTTCCATTGCCTTCTTATCTCTCCATCTGCAAAATAAAAAAATAAAAAGTCAAAGTGTCAAAATCCTAAGTTTTGGGTGGAACCCTTCCTCCTCGTCTGCTTGTTCCATACCTCTTATAAATTATTGGGGCATACCACCAAAAGATGTCAATGAGTGCAAAAAGAAAAAAATATGGTCAATTTAACTACAGTATGTAAATGAAAATGTCTCAAATTGAATGGAGGAAAGATCATTCTTCTTACATGGCTCCCTTCACTTTGTTTTTTACCCTAGAGAAAAATACACAAATCTATTTTTGTGTAATAACTTGTAAGAATATGTGACAGTGCTAAATACCAAACAAAATATGAAATCTATTTTATTGCGGGTCTTTAAATGGAACCAGATTTTGAAATAATCTTGAAGTAGGGAATATGATATTATGTGAATCTAGGAAGTCAAGGTTGTTTGACCATATAAGATGGAAGGACTTAACTAGTGTTATGCCAGTGAGGATGACATACCGAAAGTATTATGTGGTAGTGTCTTAAATCTAATATTGCGCGCAGACGAGCAAAGTTTAAGTTTGGGGTATTTTTATAAGTGCATACTTGTCCATCTTATTTGCATATTCTAAATCTCTTTTTAGGATCATTTCATTATTATTACTTAGTTTTAAAGTCAATTTATTTAGTTTAGGTTTTCTCCCTTTCATTTTGAGTTTTTACTAGTTTTTGCTGACGTTTATAGGGAATTATAAAGCCATCTAAAGACCAAGAAGGCCAATGCTACAATAGCTTAGTTGTCTATCTGTCACCTACTAGAACTTCCAATTGATTGTCTGACTCATCTAGTCAGTCGACTCACATGAACCATATTTTCCAACTTCCTGTAGTCCTGATATATACAACCCAGGCCAAAATGGTCCTAACTATTGCATCCTAAGGCATAATTTAATGATCAAGTATGCATTGAAAAGTAAATTTAGTTTTCTATATGAAAAATATATCTTGGATGACTTTGCTAGTTGATTGACTAGTCAAATTTGGAGGAGAAAATTCCTATAACATGGAAAGGATGTTATAACCTAGTTTTACACATGGTTGTATACATGTTTGATTTTAAATAGTGAAACAATAAGTGCTTTCTATGCCTTGTTTGTAAAAGTGTGTATTTGATTTGCAAAACCACCATTTCTTTGAATTTTGTGGCTTTCACTATTTTTATTAAACCAATAATGAACATGGGGAAAAAGGAAGAAGGAAAATCCATTATTAAGAAAAACATAAAAGATAATGGATGAATGATAATGTACTTTAGAATCATGTGGAATTTTCTAGAAAGTGGTGTGAAAGGACAATAAGGGTTTGTTTTTGTTTTCACATGGTTCCTAGAAAGAAAAGTCATCAAAATAAAGGATATGGAAAAGATAGAAAGTGGAAATTATTGTTTTGATGCCTTGAATAATAATATAAAAGAGAAAACTTGGATATTAAGAAAATTGGCTTTTACTTTCATGTTTTGATCTCAAACCTTGCCCGTGATTAGATAAAATCATTAAGAGCTTTCCCTTAAATTTTGAGAGAAAAAGAAGTTTTCATGTGGTGTGAATAATTAATTAAATGTTTTACTAAAAGAGAAAGATTAGGCCATTAACTAATTCCAATGACTCCCAAAAGTTAGATGTAAGTTAGGCAGGACTTTATGAGTCACCCTCCAAATTTTATAGAGAAAGAAATTTCCTAGAGGCCTACAGACATTTGTGAAGAGAGATGGACCATTTTGTAATAATTGGTTTTTGATTCCTTGATTGCGGATATTTATAAACCTTCTGACTTAGGAAGGGGTATAGTCTACCCCCACCCCATTCATATCCTCAATTTTGGTAAAAATTGAATTATATAAATATAATGCATGATTCGATAAATAACCTTCCACAATGGTATTGTTGGTGGAATAATAACTTTGATCTCCTTTTGTGGTGTGGGTGCTTATAGCACAAGTTAAATAAACAAAAAGATTTCATATATAAATAAATGATGATGGCTTTTATTTCTCCAATAAAGTGTCATGCTTTGCTTGATGGTATGATGTTTCCAAACCTAAAGTCTTAATAAGAATATGATAATGCCTTTTTGTTACTTTTGCATTAATAGGAATAAAAGGCAAGAATGCCATATAAGGGAGTATGTTTAATTACTTCCCGAAAGGCTTTTTGGTACCTTATGGAAAGAGGTCTGTTTGGTCCAAGGTGATAGGTGGGGAAAGAGTAATTTAGCTTGAGAAACATCCCACCATAGTTTAATATGTAATCACCTTGCCATCCAAAGAAATCATAGTAATCATGTATGAAAGGGGGCCAGATTTTCTCTCGACGTCTGGTCACCCTCTCCCTCCCTTCATAGGAGCCCTTAGAGTTTTTCCTAATGCATGGGTATATAAAGGTCTATGGAGGAAGCCTACCCAATAGAGATCTTGATCCTAGCCATAGTGGTTCAGGGTGGAACTCTTTGATGAGTCCCCGTGCTGCTGACGAGTGCGAGTGATTCCTCCCGATCTTCCTCTGCGCTGCCATCATCTCCTAGAGGGATCCGACCCCCATCCACGACCTACAAGAGTCCTCCTTCACCCCCTAGAACCCTCGAAGCCTCCTGGAAGAGGAAAGCATGGATGGAGGACTAGATGCCCGAGTGACCGCAGTAGTAGAAGGGGAGTCAGTGGAGCCGTGATGGTATAAGTGTGAGGCGGGGAGGGAGAACGCCAAACAGAAGGCACCTCGTCAATAGCGTCTGGGCACAGAGGTGATACGAGTTGCAGAACTGGAGGTCGAGTCGTTGTTCATAGTTGGACAAAGGAGGCGGAGGAAGAGTTGATCAAACCCTCGCCGGAGATCCCAAGCATGGGGAGAGAAGCGTAAGATGTAAGTAGAAGAATGGGAAGACAGAACTGGGTTGTGAGCAAGATCATGAAGATGAGAACCAGGGAGAGAGAGAGAGAGAGGGTGAGCTAGAGACAGTAGGCATCAGAGAAGGTGAATAAGCCAGCAGGGCAACGACGAAGAGGGAGCCCAGGAGGGTGACACCCTCGGCGGAGCAGCTCGCTGTCAGAATACGCTGCAGATGGCCAAGATCCCATCACACAAGGTAATATAGGCAAGCGGTAGCTAGATCCGTAGAGGGTGGAAATGGTGGCCACCGACGAGGCGATGAAGATTCTCTAGCCGGCGGCAGCGTCAGACTACGATGTCGCGGTACGCACGCAGATCGCGTCTACGCGAGGAACTAGATGAGAAAGGATCAAATGACCCAGGTGCCGAGGGTGGATACGCTAAGTGAAAGGGGCACGCCCGTCTTTTTCCCCTAATCACACGCTGAATTTTTGGTAAGTTAATTTAAAGTTTACTATGCTGACGTGGCGTCGCTTAATTTGTCCAAAATAAGTTATCTTGAAATAATGATAGAAAATTATTGGTAACTCTGGTCAAAATAAGTTATGTATGAAATTTGATTAGAAAAGTGAGACCAATCCAAATAAAATATAATTGAGAATCAACTATGCTTTCGGCGAGCAGTAGCCCAGTTGGTCGCAGCTCGGGGCCCCTCATGAAGGGTTTTGGGTTCAACTCCCACTGGAAGCGCTGCTCGGAAGTAAATTTTCCGTAGCGTCAGCCGGCCTATGACGTGACATTGAGATACCAGTGTGCGGACACACGGGTCTCCCATGTTTACCATCCCTTCTATCTAGGCCTTCGCCTAGGGGGTGGGTTTCCCCCGGTAAACTAAAAAAAACTATGCTTCCTATTCCGAAATTAGGGTAATATATGAGTTAAGTGAAGATTGACTAATGAAAACCCTAGATTGGATATTATAGTGTTGAAAATGTTAAGAGCTTTTCTTTGTGTTATTAGCTAATAGTTTTTGTCATAATGGTAATCAAAATGATGATGATAATAATGATAAGGTAATTAGGGTCTCTAATGTGGACAATCATTAATATGTGGAATTAGGGCTAAATATCCTAACTTGCTATGTTGTTAATGAACATATTTGATCTAAGTTACTATCATGGAAGGATATGTTGGGTATAGTAATTAGGGCTTGAAGCATAATGCTAATAATAACCTGAGACAAACCCTGAACCCTAGATTAGGTACGAGTAGGGTTTTATCTAATTAAAATGATTGTGACAAGTTAGGTTTTACATACTTGTAAATTTTAATGATTGATGTGCTTGCTTGGAAAATATGCTTGATGCAGAATTGAATAATCTGCATGGCAAAGGTATGTGGATATGCCTAAGAATAATCATTGTAGTTTCATATGGTTTCCCGGAGATTTGTTCACATGGTTTGGAAATATATGCTTGCTTGTTTATTTCATTCCATGAAAACTTTAAAGCGACTATGACAATCACATTATATATGATAATGACTAGCCCAAATCAAGGCCACCTCTGGATAAGGAAAGGCCATCCACCTGAAGAGGGGAAGGCATATTTTGGTACCAGTATGAGAACACGTTATACTAAACAAGATTACTCAATACATAAAACACAATCAATCACTAATTAATCACATACCAAAAAATATGGGTAAATTAAATCTGATTTCAACGTCAACACCCGCTCAGGAAACATTTGCATAAGAGCCTACAATCTTTCTTATATCCATACTATGCCAAGAATTTGATACAAATTGTTTTGCCGTCTTAGCCACCACATATATACACAAAAGAAAAATATTCATATATGCAACACAAACAAGCATTAATATGCTAACAAAAGTTTGATTCGTTTGAAACACCATATACAAACTTTTTCTCGCCTAGACCTGAGAGTATATGAAGGACTCTAGGACACACTAGACATCTAATCAACTTTCTCATAGATTCATTACTATAGCTCCTCTTTACTGCCACATGTTTGTTTTTGTCACTTCAGATTACCCAAAAAGATGTGGCGAACCACAATGGTGAGACCCATGTCCCAGCAAGAGATATAACCTCCAATAATGATTACTGATTACAACATTTTTAAGTAACTAAATAGTTAAGCAGTTTAATCAGATATAACAAATAAGCTCAGCATCACTGATGATTAACAAAATACATAAAGGGGCAGATAATAACTATCATCATTAGCCAGATTGTCATCCTTTATCTTGTTGACAATATAAGCAATTCAATAGCATATGCATATCTAGCATCATGAGCAAGTCTAGTAACATAGAATCTCTATCATTATGAATAACTCTAGCCACATAAGCATAGCTAACATCATTAGCATGTCTAATAGGTTGAACATATCAACATCATAAAAAGAGCTAACAACATAAGCATAATTACTTGGATAAGCATGATTAGCATTATATGCATCTCTAGTTACGAAGGCATGGCTAGCATGCTAAACATAACTAACAACATGAGATAGCTAGCATCATGATTATAATCAGTAGTAGCAGTATAGTTATGAACATAATCATGGCTACTGTATGTAAGCATCTACAATCTTAAGCATATCCACAACATAAGTATATCTACTATCTCTTAATTACACTAAGCATCATCTTTATGTAAAGAGAACAAATAAGGGTTATCATCCAATGTGAAGCGTCACTTATAAACCTAAACAGATATTCTATACGACTGTATTACATCTTTTATTATGCCTTGAGGAGTTTGAGGATACCACTCAAAATCCAACTGACCACGACTAAGTCAGAATTAGTTCCATACAAGATCTAGGAAGAGACA
Source organism: Alisma plantago-aquatica (assembly GCA_963693085.1). Lineage (NCBI taxonomy): Eukaryota > Viridiplantae > Streptophyta > Magnoliopsida > Alismatales > Alismataceae > Alisma > Alisma plantago-aquatica. The sequence goes on along the minus strand of OY856414.1, from coordinate 103,763,472 downwards.
GACTCCTAAGATCTTCTCCGCCCCCAGTCAGTATGGGTCTGCCATAGCGACAGATAAGGTCAAGCTGCTAACAACCTAGTCCTTCCTTAGTACATGTCACGTCACTAGTGAAAGGATGTGGGTACGCATATCCTACCATCCGAGGTACAACCGTAATTGTCCTCCAATCTTGTCACATATATAATCACTGAGACACGACCACAACCATTCTCAATCACATAATATGTATGAGGCGTGACCATAGGCAACCTCCACAATCTGCATTGTGGATGACAAGGATGTATCCTCATTTTGCCACCCCCAAATACTCAATAATATGCGCTCTAAGTTTTCCTTAGGAATACTAGTTTCACCATCTAGCAATTTTTGATACTCAGATGGATCTATGGCACATGACACTACATGATTAGAGTTTCACTTGATTAGTTATGCCAATTGGGTGAATTAAGGATGCATCAAACAAGTGGACATACAAACCCTAATTCACTTCTAACAAGCACATTAATATCACAACTTTAAAATATATAAAATGTGTGAAACATAATTTCTCATCTCATCATCACATACTATTCACTTGCCATTCATGACACCACACTAGTCATCATACTATCATGAGATATAAATCATTTACACAATATCATAGGGTATCAACCCTTATCAACACAAGAGGATTACACCTTATTCAGGGATCAACCATGCCCAAAGGTCGTTAAAACCATCATAATATCACAGGATATAAAACCTTTTCACAGTATCATAGGGCATCAACTCTTATCAACACAAGAGGATTACACCTCATTGAGGGCTCAACCATGCCTAAAGGTCATTAAGACCATCATACTATTCCCTGTAAGATCGTTATCATCTTTCCATGCCTTATAACAAGGCTCAACAACATCACTTACATATAATACACCAGATCGACACAATATTGCATTAATGAGCTAGGAGATATTAGTAAACAATCATAACAGGGTTATATTAACATTAAGAACATTCCTTTATTACATCAACATGCAAGGAATTTAGATATGATTAACACTCATCATATTCATAATGCACATGTTTAGGATAAGAAAGTATCAACCATGTGGCTGTTATAACCACAAATTAACACATTAAGGTTATGATCATGTTAAGGAGGTTATTCCACCATCATTCCATCATATTAGAATGTTAAACATGAATACTCATATTTATCTATTTGCATTAGAGTTAGGTTCAACATGATAAATTATATCAATGTTACTAATCAACACTTATACCCAAACCCTAACTCACGACATCGCCATTGGACATGTATGTATAAGGTGAATCATCACCATCACATTCCATACTATTCTCAAGTATGAACCCACACATAAATCAAGGTGTAACCATAGGGTTATAGCATTCTAGGGTTTCAACAAAAGTAACAGAGTATTCCATGATTGTATTAGTCATTCAAGGACTATTCATACCCAATTACCATCATTTAGTTATATTAAAGCTAGGTATAACAAGATATACCTCATTAGGGTTACATATCAACACAATATGATTATCATACCTTATATTAATATGAGTGAATAGGTAAGACTACCTTATTAAGGGTAACCCTCCATTTGTTCCATCATCATTCAACCAATATCACCATACCACAATGTCACACAGAATCATTGGATGTTTATAAGGTAAGACCATTGGTTGTTTACATAAGTAAACACCTTGGATAAACCACGTATGACGTCCTTGATTTGTGCTCTAAAAAGATTCACCATATAACCCTAGACATCCCTTGATTAACAACACAGAAAATTCCATTAAAAGTAGGGTAAAAGCCACAATAGACTGTTCAGTTAAAACAAGCCATCCATTGTCAACAAGTAAGCTCCTTAAGTTGATCATATAAAGGAAACCATCTAAATCACATTATTATGACCAACATATTACATTATCCATCATTCCACTTTATTGGAGGAATAAACATTTGATCTTGACCATTGGGTCAAATTCATATGTTAAAACCATCAATTACAATATAGGTTCGACCATTGCTTAAATGACCCAAGAAACCACTGATCTAAGGCTTAATTGATGCTACAACTATATAATTAACTTACCATAGATTTTAGAGATCTAACACACCATAATCGGTGACCATTAAGTCACCATAGGTTGTTAGATCAGCACTATATTCATTAATCAACATAAAATATTAAGCTAATGTCATCATTGATTGATAACATCATCACTAGGGTACTTAATGGTTGATCATGAAACTTCTAATTGATCGAAAACTTGACCTAAGGGGTTGACCATAGGTTGTCACCACCATATGATACCTTTTATCTCGACCATGAATTTTCATGAAGACAACACCATAGGATTGTTGCAATGGTACCATCATCCGATCATGGGTTTATAAAAGAAATCAACTTAAAACCTTAAAATTGACCATTGGTTGATAGGTGCTTTGCACCATAGGTTGTCAACCCAACCTGATCCAAGTCATATTATACCTTAGGAATAACGTACACATGATCACAGGTTCATCTATAACTGAAATCAGAACAGGGAACCTATAAAAATCGAAATCCAAGTCAAGCATAGCTTTTTAGTACATGGATCATAATTTTTAAGCAAGAACATGAGCTAGCAAGCTTATAGTAAGCAATGAATGTGGATCAAGTTATAAAACTTGCCTCTAATGAGAAGATAAAACCCCAAACAGAAGAAAACTTGAGCAGTTAGGTTAGGAAATCCAATCATAAGTTGTAAACTCATCCATCTAACACCTTTCTTCATCAAATGAGCAAACCCTCAGCATAAGCAGTAAGAAAGGTAGGGTTTTAGAGCTTTAGAGAAATTTCTACCATGGAGCAACAAGGTTCCGACCTGGAGAAAGGTAGGAGGAAGGATAACATAGAAATAAATGGAAGAAGCAAGGGGATTGTTACTCTTTTAGGTGAAGATCACTAGAAGGAATGTTGGGAGGTGAAGAAATAAGGTCTCAACAAGATGAACGTGGCTGAAATGCATATGCTGAGATGGATGTGTGGGAAGACAAGAAAAGATCATTTGAGAAATGACTATATCAGGAATAAAGTGGGGGTGTTGAGCATTAAGGACAAGTTGCGTGAGGGACGACTCAGATGGTACGGACATGTGCAACGCAGACCTACGAGTGCGCCTATACGAAGCAATGCTATTGAGCCAAACACTATAAATAGAAGAAGAGGAAGGCCTAAATTAACATGGGATGAGCTTATAAAGAGAGATTTTGAATCTCTACATCTCAATCATAATATGACCCATGATAGAGCTGAATGGAAATGAAGGATCCATGTAGCCGACCCCAACATAGTTGGGATTGAGGCTTAGATGATGATGATGATGATCACTAGAAGGAAGCTTTTTAAACCAAAAAAGGAAGTCAATTGCAACCCTAGATCTTTTTTCCAAGAAGATCCCCACTTTCTTCTTCCTTGTATAGGAAAATTAGCAACAACACAGAGGGAGAGCAAGGTTGGGAGAAGTATGGAAGTGGTGAAGATAAAATGGTTCGTTTTGGTGCTTAGGGATAAGTATATGAAACTTTAAGATAAAGAAAAAGAATTAGTTGAAGTTTTAGTATCTTTCTAAGTGTCCATGGCCTTAAACCATTAATACTATATAGTAACACACACAAGAAGCTTCCCCACCATCCATATATACATCCTTATCCCTCATTTCTTGAATTTCCAAGCAAAACAAATAACTCATTAGTTGTTATCTACTAAAGGTAGCTCATCCATGGAAGGGGTAAACCCTAAATAACCCTTGGAGAAAAGACCTTCAAACCAAGGTTTAATACGTGCCCCATGTCTCAACAACCTCAAAAATGATGATAGAATATCCAATGAAAAAAATTCAAGTGATAAATTACAAAGAAAACCTCTCAATTGGGTAAATTATAGAAAAGTCCAAAATGTACATAAAATTGCATAACTTGCTCAAACAATGTCCAAATTGGACCAAATTTGAAACTTAAGCTTGTATTATGATTTTGAATCATATCCCAAGGTTATATTAGGGTTATAAGATTTCCATTATTATGATTAATCTCATTCAACTCATTAAGCAAGTTTAGGGGCCTTACAACTATAAACTCCTAACAGGGATTTCGCCTCCAAAATCCAAGGTAAACAAAGATGGGTACTTCCTTTGCACCTCATCCTATTACCTTCAAATGGTTAATTACATATCATGGTGATGTTACATCATTCATACATATCTAATCTTGGGTCAACACAAAAACTCCCACCTAAGAAGACATTCTCAATATGGAATGTAGAAACTTGTTGTGTCATCTGTACAACTCTAGTAGTAATGTAAACTTTAAATTATAGCTATCATCCTAAAATTATATCTATTGTATCAACACATTACTCAAAAGTCATACTTGCTAGATTTTTAACAATCATGGCATGTGTCCCACACCATTCCTTGAAGCATAAAAAAGGCAATGTATCCATCCTTTTTTTATACACAGATACGAGAACTCTTGTCAGTTCATTTTCAGCATCAAAAGAAATGCTGACGCTGGAAGCTGTCATTCCATACAAGGAAACAACATTCCTAGTCAACCTTGTTAGGGGTGAAACAACAACACTATCTTCACCTTACTAGGATTTACACAACCTACTTGGAAGACATATCATGATCCCATAAAGAAATTTAATCAACCCCATCTCACTTTTGTTTAACTTGTATCATAGCTATTGCTGCTTCAGCAACCCTGAGGTTTTTGAAGAACTATTGATCTTATTTTTGACCATATTTGAAATACTTTGACATGTCATCATTCAAAGTTTGATATAACATGTATGACATGATTGGAACATTTTATTCCTCCTATTCATAAATTCTATTTGTACATTGGTTAGTCTATAGGACATAACTCTAAACTCATCATGGTCATGTGAATTATGTCATCCAATCTAACTCTTACGTGTTGATATTTGATCATAGGTTTATCTTAAGGAACACGGTATCACATATCTATTGACCAACAACCCATCTATCCTTGATAATGGTCTTGCTCAACTATCACTGAACCATACACAACATTATAGAATCACTTTTTTTTCTTATTTTCCAAACAACATTTAGAGGGTCATCATCAATACTCTTTCTCTCTCTAAGGGAGAGAAACACTTGGAATTTTCATTTAATAAACATCTCCAACCTTCACATATATCTCATATTGTTGATACATCTTGGATACTAGGATTCATTACCTTGGTATCCAACTCATGTGCTATAAGGAACTCACACCATTATCTCATCCACTTTTACCAACATAACAAATATCAAGAAATATAAGAGGAGTATTCCTAATTATTGGAAGGCTCAAAAGAAAACTCATCACAAACTTTATGATCTTGAAACCATAGTTCAAGCAACCTTATGCTATAATAAGCTATCCACCCTCATGTTTACAATGAATCTACACATACCAAGTGGCAATGATCCACTTGGAAGTTGTGCCCTAGAAAGGAAATACACAAAGGGAAACATACTTCCCACATCATAGCAGCATTGTTCAGGGGTCACTAGAAAAAAGGTAACCAATTCTATTTTCATTATGCATATTACAACTTCTTATGTATCATTTTACCTTTTTCATTTTTGGTTCCTTGCCATTAGTATAGGAATCATCATGATTAACATATCTCATTACTCCTTCCTTGATGACTATATATCACACTTGGGTATGTTCTCTTATTTTATTATATTTTTCAACCACTTATCAACATGTAAATACTCATATTCCACATTTGCTTCGTTAAATCGATATCATCTCCCTTAATTTCTTTCACATGCCATGTTGATTTTTCATTAACACTTTCTTACACACATAGGTTGGTCTAAGATTAACTCAGGTTCCACCTTATTTCTTTGCCATTGTTCCCATTCATCTTCTCATTTTGTACTTGTTATAGGAGTTCTCTCTATCTTATGTGGATTTTATACCTTGATTCACTTTATAAGTATAGACTTATCTATCTTTTACTTTATTATCTTCTTGAATCGCATCTTCAAGAACTCCTCTTTTCCTTACTTATATTCAGATTTAGATTTCATGGTGTTGTATCTCTCTCTTATATTTACCAAACATTCAAGCTTTGATAGATAATGATGCAATTCTCATCTTCTTTAAGGTAGGATTGAGATATTCACACCATGATTTCTTATTCGTTATGCTCTTTAGATTGTCTCAAAATGACTACTTGATCAAAGTAATAAAAAAGATAACAATCTAAGTGTTCCATACTTACCTTTCTTCAATAATTGAATACCTAGCCAGGGCACCCCAATACTGAGATTAGGCAGTATGCACCATATTTTTATGTCATGTTCCTAACTTAGAAATCATCCTAATCTTAAGTCCTAGTGTCCCTGTGGACTCAGTGAAACTAAAGCTATGATACCAACTTGTGAGAACCCATTACACTAATCGAGATTACTCAAAACATAAAACAAAATCAATCACTAATTAATCACATATCCAAAAATATGGGTAAATTAAAACCGATTTCAACGTCAACACCCGCTCAGAAATATTTGCATAAGAGCCCAAAATCTTTCTTATATCAATACTATGCCAAGAATTTGATAAAAATTGTTCTATCATCATAGCCACCACATATATACATAGGATAACAATATTCATATATGCCACACAAATAAGCATTAATATGCTAACAAAAGTCTGATTCATTTGAAACACCATATATAAACTTTTTCTCGCCTGAACCTGAGAGTATAAGGATGACTCTATGACACACTAGACATCTAATCAACTTTCTCATAGATTCATTACTATAACTCCTCTTTGCTGCCATAGATTTGTTTTCGTCACTTCAGATTACCTAAAATGATGTGACGAACCACAAGGGTGAGACCCATGTTCCAGCAAGAGATATAACATCCAACAACGATTACTGATGACAACATTTTAAAGTAATTAAATAGTTAAGCAATTTAATCAGATATAACAAATAATCTCAACATCACTAATGATTAATAAAATTCATAAAGGAGCATATAATAACTATCATCATTAGCCAGACTACTTGTTGAAAATATAAGAAATTCAGTAGCATATGCATACCTAGCATCATGAGCAAGTCTAGTAACATAGAATCTTTATCATTATGAATAATTCTAGCCACATAAGAATAGCTAACAACATTAGCATGTCTAATAGGTTGAACATATCAACATCATAAAAAGAGCTAATAACATAAGCACAATTACCTGGATAAGCATGATTAGCATTATATGCATATCTAGTTACAAAGGCATGGCCAGCATGCTAAACATAACTAACAACATGAGATAGCTAGCATCATGATTATAATCAGCAATAGCAGTATGGTTATCAAAATAATCATGGCTACTGTATGTACACATCTACAATCTTAAGCATATCCACAACATAAGTATACACTACTACAGAAACAACATTCAGTGTCGCTTTTCTGGGCATCGGTTATTAAGATAATCCGACGCCTATATTAGTCAACGTAGGATATTTAGGGAAACCAAAATCTATCATCGAAGACCAGCTAGACACGGGTACCACTTTGTATTCAGCATCAGCTAGATATAACAAACCGACGCCTAAAATCGCCTGTGAAATCCAAATTTTGAGTGAAAAAAATTTGCGTCACATACATCGTCGGTGTTTTCAATAATAACCGACGCCTATACAAGAAGGATATTTCCGTGAAAAGTTCTACTTTCGGTGTCGGTCAATCCTTTGATAACCGACGCTGATAATAGTTCCTGCCAAACAAGATTGTCTAATTTGGACGTTGGTTTTTTCCTATCAACCGACGCTTAAGAGGCATCGACGTCGGTTAGCTATAGAACAACCGACACTGTTTTCTATGGCGTCAGTTTTGTGTGATGACCGACGCCGATTGGTTACTTATTAGCACCCACGTGAAGCAGACTCTTCCCCTTTCTCTGTTTCACTGCAATCGAGCGTCGATTTAAGGTCTGGCGATTTCGGTGAGCAAGCACCCGCCGCCGCCGCTGCTCCTTCCCCCTACTTGTGCGCCACCACCTGGCGCTCCTATTGCAACGGCCGATTCTGGTGAGCAAGCACCCACCGCCGCCGCCGCTCCTTCCCCCTGTTTGCTTTGGCGATTCCGGTGCCGAAACTGTCTCCTGGTCACCGCCGACACTGCCTCCTGGTCGCCCGACCGCTCACCGTCAACGCTACTCTCCTCACCTTCGCTACTCTCTCCTCGTCGGCGCTCTGCTCCTGGTCACCCACTCACCTGGTACCCTTCTTCGTCCTCTTCCTGCTTAGACAATAGTGTTTCTCCGGATTGCTCCTTGCTCCTGCTCCTGGCCCCCTACCCCTCTTCCTACTTTTTCCTGCTCTTCTCATTTTTAATTGAGTTGTACATGCATCAAAATCGTTCCTACTTCATATAAGCTCTGTATGTATGTACTGCTGCACCATTTACATCTTTATGTATGAGCTGCTTTATGTATGATCTACTGCACCAACATTACATATTTATCATTTGCACATACATTGATGCTCTACTATGAACTCAACCACTAATATTTACTGATACATTATACTTGTACCTATACATACATTCATACCTTAGTTTTTATTGTATTTTTATGCGTTCAAATAATGTATTATCTATGTAGATGTACTTTGTAGTTTGCAATACATATAACGATATAATGTACATATCATGTACTACCTACTACTATATAATGCATATTCTATACTATGTTTCAGGAATTAATTGATCATCTACTGCTGCCCTCCGTCTCCCTGCTCGTCGCCTGCTCACCTACTTGCTTGCCTTCTCGCCTACCCTCCATCTCGCCCTCTCTCACTGCTGACGCCCGACTGGGCTCAAATAGAGGTAAGCGTCCCCCAAAACCTTGATTAAAGGCACTCTTTCCTGGTGCCCTCAGTAACTAATGTTTCCTTGAGATGAGTGTTAATTGATCTAGCTTGCTTACATTCCTTGAGATGAAGTCACCTTTAGAGTATTAAAATGATGCAACTTGTACACTTGTTAAATTTGAATTTATAAATCCTATGAAATGATATCACCCCACAAAATCAGTAGTCACTATTATGTCTTGTACACTCTAGAATAATGATCTAATACGCTTATTCCCATTCTAGTGGATTATTATGACCTATGATGACCTAACATGAGACCATGCTCTTAATGATATGATTTTGTTGGCCTAGAAACCCGTCCAAGATTTACTTATTAGGAGTAAATCTTGGATAGTCCCTAGTTTGGGACTGTTCTTGAACACCTAATCTCACTTAGGATGTAAGTGTATAATGTGTATTGGGTTTTCAAAAAACTTTTGGCAGCATTTCCCCGTTTGTTCTCTAAGTACATATGTACTTAGAGAACAGCGGGGAAATGCTGCTGAAATTTTCTCGAAAACCCAATACACATTATACACTTACTAGTTAGATTAGGTGTTCAAGGATGGGATAGGTGGTACACATTTATTATATATACGAATGGCATCACATGTATTTATTAACCGTAGACCCTAATCTTGTCCTAATATATACTTATTTTCTCTTTGATCATAGAATGGATAGATCATGGATGTCCATTCGCAATCGCTGCACCCCAGAGTTTATATCTGGTCTTGATCAGTTTATTAGATTTTCCGAGGAACATAGGAAAGAACCTGGAGATAGGTTGTACTGTCCATGTAGGCATTGTTGTAACAACTTGAAAGTCAGCACTGGTGACGAAATCAAAAGTCATGTCATGTGCAACGGGATTGTACAAGGCTATACAGAATGGCACTAGCATGGAGAGATTTCAAACTTGAAATCAGTGGATGTCGATAGCATTGCTTGGGTGGAAGAAGAAATTGCCTCCGATGACGTAGATGTGAACGAACCAGTTCCAGTAGACATCGTTGATGCAATGTTGGATAGTTGTAGGGTAGAGCACACCGATCCACCTCCTATCTTTACAAACATTGTGCATGATGCTGAGATACCATTATACACAGGATGTGCTAAGTTTACGAAGCTTAGCGCTGTGTTGAGATTGTATAAGTTGAAAGCTAACAATATATGGAGCGACAAAAGCTTCACTTCATTGTTGACTTTGTTGAAAGAAATGCTTCCTAAAGGAAACGAGCTGCCAATCTCAACATACTGGGTAAAGAAATTGTAGTGCCCAATGGGAACGGAGGCCAAGAAGATACATGCATGCCCGAATGATTGTGTATTATTTCAAAAGGACTATGTGGATTTGAAAGATTGTCCAAAATGTGGTGCGTCACGGTATAAATTGACGATTTCGGGGGAGTCCAAAACGGGTTCTCCTGCCAAGGTGATGTGGTATCTACCTATAATATCACGGTTTCAATGCTTGTTTGCAAATCCGAAAGATGCGAAGAATTTGAGGTGGCATGCAGATGTTAAGAAAAATAATGATGGGATCCTACGACATGCGTCTGATTCCCCACAGTGGAAGAAGATTGATCTATTGTACCCCAAATTTGGTGAAGAAGATAGGAATCTAAGACTTGGGCTTTGTACATATGGGATGAATCCGTACGGGACATTGAGCAACCAACATAGCACTTGGCCAGGCATGCTTGTTATATACAATCTTCCTCCCTGCCTGTGTATGAAAAATAAGTACGTTATGTTTTCGTTGTTGATATCGGGCCCTAAACAACCCGTAAATGATATCGATGTTTATCTTGAACCTCTGATTGATGACTTAAAGAAACTTTAGGCTGAAGGTGTGATGACCTATGATGCTTCAAGAAGAGAGACATTTTGTTTTCCGCTCTTTAAATGTAATTGGTTTGATAACATCAAAGGAGTTATAGTGGATGAATTGGGTTTCACTTTAGTGAACTTTGAAAAGATTGGCGAGAAGGGTGAACCATTCATATTGGCATCACACGCGAAACAAATATTCTATATTGATGATCCTGCAAATGATAAATGGTCGGTTGTTTTTCATGGTAAAAGACAGTTCATTGAAGATCCTATAGATGAAGAAGAGTACTATGATAAATATGATGACTCCAGTCCATTCTCAGTTGGGTTGCCAACTCCAAAAAATATTGAAGCTAATGATTACTTATATGTGCGTGGAGATCACAATGAAGGATTGTTAATTGATAAAAGATCACAATTTTAGAGGCATGCATGTTTATATTTTTTATTTAAGCTAAATGTTTGCTTTTTTAATATCAATATCATTTTTGGATTTGATGTTTCATTATCTTCTAGTTAATACAAATGCTAAACGTTGTGGGAGGGTGCTAAGGAACTATAGGACCAATCTCACCCGAGATTACATACGCGATGCTGAGAAAAGGTTCTTGATTGATTCCAATTCTAGACATTGATCAATATTTCACTAACTCTACACTAATAATTTTTGTTTGTATTCTATTTGAAAAATAAATATAGGAAGAAGGAAGCCACACATCAATGGAACTACTTGGACCCCAAAGACTGGGAGGAGTTTGTTACCCAAAGAAAAATAGATGAATTTAAGGTATTAAGCGCCACTCCCAATTTAATTAATATACATTTTTATGTATTCACCTATTCAATATTAACCTTTATTGTTACTAACCAAATCAATGTGCTTACTAACTAGGCTATCAACGATGCTCAATAACAACTACATGTTACGACCACACAATGGGTCCAAGAGGATATGCAGGCGTTCGCCAAAGACTACAGGCTATGCAGGACGGCCATGACATAGGTATGCAGGATATGCAGGCGTTCACCAAAGGTTATATAGATATATAGGCAGCAAGCCATGAAACTGCAAAAGAAGCCACAATGAAGAGAAGCAGGATACATATACAATACATAAAGTGCAGCACACACAAGTGTTTCAAATTCATATAACAACATGACAGACTAACACATATATAGTGCATAACAACAACAACACCGAATTAACATACAACACTAGCTTAGTACATATATAGTGGGACTAAGGTGACGAGTTAACAGGAGGACAAATAGATTTCACCACGAGTTAACATTGAAGAAGGTCTACTAACCTACACTGAGCTAAACAAGTTTATCAGTATTAGCCTAAGGCACAAGTACCGTTCGTCGGGACAATGACGATCATGGAAGCTTAGTGGCCACCAGCTTAGTGGCCACTAGACGTTCAACTGGACAATGGCCACTAAGCTTCCACGAGCGTCATTGTCCCAACGAACGGTACTTGTGCCTTAGGCTAGTACTGATAAACTTGTTTAGCTCAGTGTAGGTTAGTAGACCTTCTTCAATGTTAACTCGTGGTGAAATCTATTTGTCCTCCTCTTAAATCGTCACCTTAGTCCCACTATATATGTACTAAGCTAGTTTTGTATGTAAATTCGGCGCTGCTGTTGTTATGCACTATATATGAGTTAGTGTGTCATGTTGTTATATGAATCTGAAGCACTTGTGTGTGCTGCACTTTATGTATTGTATCTGTATCCTGCTTCTCTTCATTGTGGCTTCTTTTGCTGTTTCATGGCTTGCTGCCTATATATCTATATAACCTTTGGCGAATATAGATGTATTTTGTTATATGAATCTAAATGTTTATACATATATGAATGTTTATAGATGTATTTGAATGTTTCTACATGTGTGAATGTGAGAATTGAAGTTTGAATGTATCAATGTATCTACTTGTGTGAAAAGTATATTTTTTTGATTTTGCGGTTTGTGGCCTATTTGTTGGATGATATCAATGGATGTCGTAAACCTGCAGTTCAGAAAACTGAACTCCAGGTTCTCATCCTGCTGACCAGCCACAGCAGGCCTACAAACTGATAAGAAAAAAATAAATAAAACTAAGGTGTCGGTTATTTATAGAAAACCGTCATCAAAGAATTACAACGTCGGTTATTGTATAAAATCGCCGCCTAATGTGATAAACATCCCGACCGTGCAGGAAAGCACGGCCATGGTGGAAAATGGCATCAGTTATTCGTAAAAAACCGACAACGATAGTACTAAACACGGCCGTGTAGGGAAGCACGACCGTGGCGTCTGGGGAATATGACGTCGGTTTTGTTCGGTAAACCGACGCTAAAGTGTCATAGATGGCACCCTTTTTGTGGCGCGAACCCTTTTGGCGTCGGCTTACGAATCCTAACTGACGCCTATAGTTGCCCTGCTAGCACATTTTCGGTGGCGTGAAGTCTTTTGGTGTCGGTTGTAAAACTGACGCCGAAGAGCTTGACCTTTAACAGTGCCCACATAGTCGTCGCTTGAGAACAATCGCTAAAAGGGGTTAAACAACCAACGCCAAAGACATGTTCTGTAGTAGTGATATCTACAATCTCTTAATTGCACTAAGCATCATATTTATGTAAAGAGAACAAACAAGGGTTATCATCCAATGTGAAGTGTCGTGTATAACCCTAAGCAGCTATGCTATATGGTTGTATTACATCTTTTATTATGCCTTAAGGAATTTGATGATACCACTCAAAATCCAATTGACCACTGCTAAGTCGAAATCAATGCCATACAAGATCTAGGAAGAGTCGGACTCCGAAGATCTTCTCTGTACCCTATCAGTATGGGTCCTGTACAGTGACACATAAGGTCAAGCTGCTAACAGCCTAGTCCGTTCTTGGTACAGGTCACGACACTAGTGAAAGGAGGTGGGTATGCATGCCCTACCATCTGAGGTACAACCACAATTGTCCTTCAATCTTGTCACATATATAATCACTGAGACACGACCGCAACTATTCTCAATCAAATCAGATGTATGAGGCATGACCATATCCAACCTCCACAATCTACATTGTGGATGACAAGGATATATCCTCAACTTGACACCCCCACATACTCAACATTATGCGCTCTGAGTTTCCCTTAAGAATACTCATTTCACCATTTAGCAAATTCTGACACTCAGATGGATCTATGGCACAGTGTACTACATGATTAGAGTTTCACTTGATTAGTTATGCTAATTGGGTGAATTAAGGTTGCATCAAACAAGTGGACATGCAAACCCTAATTCACTTCCAACAAGCACATAAATATCACAACTTTAAAAGATATAAAATGTGTGAAACGTAATATCTCATCTCATCATCACATGGTACTATTCACTTGCCATTCATGAGACCACACTAGTCATCATACTATCATAAGATATAAATCCTTTTGACAATATCATAGGGTATCAACCCTTATCAACACAAGAGGATTACACCTCATTTAGGGCTCAACCATGCCCAAAGGTCATTAAGACCATCATACTATCACAGGATATAAATCCTTTTCATAGTATCACAGGGTATCAACCCTTATCAACACAAGAGGATTACACCTAATTCAAGTCTCAACCATGCCCAAAGGTCATTAAGACCATCATACTATTCCCTGCAAGATCATCATTATCTTTCTATGCCTTATTACAAGGCTCAAAAACATCACTTACATATAATACACTAGATCAGCACAATATTGTATTAATGAGCTAGGAGATATTCGTAAACAATCATAGAAGGGTTATATTAACATTAAGAACATTCCTTTATTGCATAAACATGAAAGGAATCTAGATATGATTAACACTCATCATATTCATAATGCACATGTTTAGCATAAGAAAGTATCAACCACATGGCTATGATAACCACCAATTAACACATTAAGGTTATGATCATGTTAAGGAGGTTATTCCGCCATCATTCAATCATATAAGAATTTTAAACATGAATACTCATATCTATCTATTTGCATTAGAGTTATGTTCAACATGATAAGTTATATAAATGTTACTAATCATCACTTATACCCAAACCCTAACTCACGACATCCCCATTGGATCATGGATGCATAAGGTGAAGCATCACCATCACATTCCATACTATTCTAAAGTATGAACCCACACATGAATCAAGGTGTAACCATCGGGTTATAGCATACTAGGGTTTCAACAATAGTTATAGAGTATTCCATGATTGTATTAGTCATTCAAGGACAATTCATACCCAATTACCATCATTCAGTTATATTAAATCTAGGTATAAAAAGATATACCTCATTAGGGTTGCATATCAACACAATATAATTATCATCCATTCTATTAATATGAGTGAATAGGTAAGACTACCTTATTAAGGGTAGCCCTCCATTTGTTCCATCATCATTCAACAAATATCACTATACCACAATGACCCCCAAAATCATTGGATGTTTAAAAGGTAAGACCATTGGTTGTTTACATAAGTATACACCTTGGATAAACCATGTATGAAGTCCTTGATTTTTTCTCTAGAAAGAGTCAACATCTAACCCTATACGTCCCTTGATTAACAACACAAAATGTTCCATTGAGAGTAGGGTAAAACCCACAATCGACTGTTCAGTTAAAACAAGCCATACATTGTCAACAAGTAAGCTCCTTAAGTTGATCATATAAAGGAAACAATCTAAATCTCATTATTATGACCAACATATTACATTATCCATAATTCCACTTTATTGGAGGAATAAACATTTGATCTTGACCATTGGGTCAAGTTCATATGTTAAAACCATCAATTACAATATAGGTTCGACCATTGCATCAAGTGACCCAAGAAACCATTGATCTAAGGCTTAATTGATGCTACAACTATATGATTAACTCACCATAGATTTTGAAGATTTTATACACCATGTTTAGTGACCATTAAGTCACCATAGGTTGTTAGATCATCACTATATTCATTAATCAACATCAAATATTAAGCTAATGTCATCATTGATTGAGAACATTAGTAAGGTACTTAATGGTTGATCATCAAACTTCTAATTTATCCAAGACCTGACCTTAGGGGGTGACCATAGGTTGCCATCATCATCTGACACCTTTTATCTTGACCATCAGTTGTCATGAAGACAACACCATAGGGTTGTTGCAATGGTACCATCATCGGGTCTTGGGTTTATAAAAGAAATCAGCTTAAAGCCTTAAAATTAACCATCTTAGCACCATAGGTTGTCAATCCAACCTGATACAAGTCATATTATACCTTAGGAATAACGTACACATAATCACAAGTTCATCTAGAACTGAAATCAGAATAGGGAACGTTATAAAAAACAAAATCCAAGTCAAGCATAGCTTTTTAGTGCATGGATCATCATTTTCAAGCAAGAACATGAGCTAGCAAGCTTATGGTAAGAAATAAACGTGGAGAAAGTTATAAAACTTTCCTCTAATGAGAAGATGAAATCCCAAAAACAAGAAAACTCAAGTAGGTAGGGTAGGAAATCCAATCATAAGTTGTAAACTCGTCCATCTAGCACCTTTTTTCATCATATGAGCAAATCCTAAGCATAAGGAGCAAGAAAGGTAGGGTTTTAGAGTTTTAGAGCAATTTATATCATGGAACAATAAGGTTCTGACCTGGAGAAAGGTAGGAGGAAGGATAACAAAGAAATAAATGGAGAAAAGAAGGGGATTCTTACTCTTTTAGGTCAAGATCACTAGAAGGAAGCTTTTTAAACCCAAAAAGGAAGTCAATTACAACCCTAGATCTTTTTTCCAAGAAGATTCCCACTTTATTCTTCCTTGGATAGGAAAATTTGCAGAAGCACAGAGGGAGAACAAGGTTGCGAGAGGGAGGGAAGTGGTGAAGAGAAAATGTCTCATTTTGGTACTTAGGGATAAGTATATGAAACTTTAAGATAAAGAAAAAGAAAAAGTTGAAGTTCTAGTATCTTTCCAAGTGTCCATGGCCTTAAACCATTAAATATATGAGAACACACACAAGAAGCTCCCCCACCATCTATAGAGACATGCTTATCCCTCATTTCTTGAATTTCCAAGAAAAACAAATAACTCATTAGTTGATAACTACTAAAGATAGCTCAACCATGAAGGGGTAAACCCTAAAATACCCTTGGAGAAAACACCTTCAAACCAAGGTTTAAATAGGTGTCGCATGTCTCAAAAAGATCAAGAATGATGTATCCAAGTAACATAATGCAAGTGATAAATTGCAAAGAAAACCTCTCAATTGGGTAAATTGTAGAAAAGTCCAAAACGTGCATAAAATTGCATAACTTGCTCAAACAGTGTCCAAATTGGACCAAATTTGAAACTTAAGCTTGTCTTATAATTTCAAAGCATATCACAAGGTTATATTAGGGTTATAAGAATTAAATTATGATAATTAATCTCATTCAACTCATTAAGTAAGTTTAGGGGCCTTACAACCAGCCTAAATAGGAGGTATGATGAAGTCACCCACCTGAATAGGGGGAGACATGATGAAGTCATCCTCCAAGATAGGGGAAGATAGTGAATGCTAAAGTATGAGGCCCTGAGGGGTTATGACAGAGGGTGGAGAAACCTAGATTAGGTAGTCATGGTGAAAATGTTAAATTTGGTTTGTTAAACATTAATTGTTGAATGATGTTGTTACCATTACTTGTGGACTTTTGTTTCCCACACATACCAGTATGACTTGTCATACTGACCATGTTTTGTTTCACGGTGTTTGAGGTATATGATGATATACATGATAAGGGACATGAAGATGAAGATGAAACCATGTAAAGACATTAATCTAAGTAAGGAGGATTTAGATCAAAACTTCTTCTCTATGTATAGTTTTGGTAATGGAATCATGTAAGCATTTTGTAAATAATATCTATGAATTTAATTGAAATTGTTTTCTATTATTTGTCATTTGACTAATATGGATCCTTGAGAATATAGGTAATGCTCTCAACGTGAAAAGTGAGGTCATTACACCCCCCTAATATGTTGCACAGAGCGTTGCTTTTAGATCTAGAATCAACAATGTATCTGTCATCTTCTACCGCAAGTCCAAGAATGGAAACTAAGCCAAATCTGGCATTGACCATGCCACCCTGATCTCCCTTCACACGACATCTCATCGTGATATTATTGTACCAATGTATTTCTACTGAGAAATAGAATTAGGGGACCCCCTTAAGGTATGGAATCACTACCTAATGGCCATGTGCCTTCCTCCGCCAATGAAGCCTTCCCACCTTGTTGTTAATGCCCTTGATCCTGTTCTCCTTGGCCTATATAAATTTAGGCTTTGAGTTCGTCCAAGATCTGAGAATTGGATTATAATCTTTCCTACCCAAAGGTTCTGCTCTAAAGCTAGAACCCCAATTCCATGATGACCTCATTGTTGCACCACCATAAAAGGAGGGTCTCGCCTCTAGAGTGTCCACGCAATAGGAAATAAAACCCTTAAAACTGTGAGGCCAAGGTGAAGGTGAACGACCAGTTCCTATGCCATGCCACTTTCTCTCCCTCATCTTTCCCTTATGCTCTAGAGAGTCCCTCCACTATGGAGCCATCTATCTTTGCATGTGGATAACTGATTGTAAGGATGAAAGTTGGTGTCCCTTGATTTCAATCCTAGGTTAAGGGTTAACCAGGATCCAATGACAACAGATCAAGCCAAGTCATTTTTCTCTTCTTTTCTCAATTGCACGTGCCTAGGAGGCAATGCTTCCTCGGCCATGAGATCAGGGACTGAGTCAACAGTTAACCAACAAATTGATGATCACCATTTTCTCTCATTTTTTCCTTGTTCGATAAATATCATCCTTGGCTCAAATATTCAGATTATTGCTCAAATCTTGCAAAAATAGTAGAAATTGCTAGGATGCTCTGAATCAAGACATGTTATATATGAAAATTGTCCAAGAAGATGAGAGGAACACAAATAAAATATAATTAAGACCTGATAATGCTTCCTTGACGTGATATTTTGAATGCACTAAAAAACTCACTCGAGGTTGAAATCCTCGAGTTTTTACCAAAACCAATGTGCAATAATACCACCCGCAAGCAGATGAGTCTTATCGTAGTATAGTTAAGGATGAAACCCAAAGGACAACATTTTTAAGAATCTTTGTCAGTCGAATCTTGCTCAAGTAAAACTAATATTTAAAAAGGTTGGTTGATTTGAGGTTAAATAAACTAATTGCAAGAAAGAAAAGCTGAATTAAAGTTGGATTTAGATCAGTGATATAGAATCGCTGGGATGGTATCAAGTTTCACCACCGCTACTCATGAAAACAAATTCAATCACAAACAATCCAGGCAAGATAAAATGATCCAAATAGAGCTGTTGCAGAACCCCCCATACGGGTGTTAGGTTCATGTAAGCATCACCTTAGGCATCAGATGTCTCGTCACCAACCAGATCACTTACTTACGGCTCCAAAGATACATAAATTCAACGAAGGTTTTGGGCCCCCTATACAGGCGTTAGGCACATAGAAGCGTCACCGAAGGCTAGATGGCTCATCCCCTCACAGATCATACACTTACGACCTCAAAGAAATCCCATTCTATTTCTAGTTTGGGAGTCAACCACATTAATTAATAAGCAAGTAGATGATAGATCTACAAACTAACATCGACGATAAACAAGACGATACAAAATCCAACTAAGGCTATGGTCCTCCGTGAGGGATGTTTAGACCACAGAAGCGTCACCGTGGGCTAGATGTCTCGTCCCCTCATAGATCATACACTTACGACCTCAAGGAATCCTTTCAGAAGTTCTCGTCAAGGAGTCAAACTTGTAAACTGCCATTCCATCCCATACATAGAAGATTTCACAATATAGGAAAGAACACGATGAAAGCAAGGAGATAATCAACTACGAACATACCAATTAACAATGAAATGGAAAGTTACATACACTGCCATAGAGAGTTTAACAAATGAACATGATTTGCATGGGCAGCGGGGCTAGTCCCCGCACCCCAGTGAAAAGGTACTACTCGCTCATGATGTGAGAAACAATAAGAATGAGAAAGAGAGATAAATCCGCCATGAACTCAGTTCAAAAGATAGTCACAACTCGGTGAAGAATATACGACCTTCTATGTCATGTCGGAGCAGATCTGGACGCGAACGGGAGATGCCAAGATAGACCGAACAGTCTCCCTCGTTCTGTCTTCCTTCTCTCCTCAGCCTCCTTGGTTGCAACACGAGCAGTAGTTGGAATGAAACTGGCACGGACTGGACTGGATTTGGACCTGTATACAGGAAGCATGTCGGCGTCTGGGAACCAATGTCCAAGTGAGGACCCTTGGGGTCCTATTTATAGGCACCGAACTGTCCCCAAACGGTCTTGGATTAAAAGACACCAAACGATCTAGAGATATTTTGTCCAAACAGTTTCACTTTATTCAACCTAAACGGTCTGTAGACCGTTTGCTATCAAATGATCTTGAGCAAATTTGACCAAACAGTCTTGATCAGCAAAAAGTTTGGAAACCGTTTAATATCAAACGGTCTTCAACATTCAATCTTGGAGTCAAAGGCATCAAACGATCTTCATATTATGCTACTCATTCGGTGTGGAAACTGAATGGGACCAAACGGTTTCACTGAACGTTTGCTTACCAAATGGTTTTGAGCAAGGTTGGCCAAACGGTCTTGGACAGAGGCAAATGGTTTTCCAGGAGTGGACTTACAAATGATCTTTGTTTCTTTGATGCATACGGTCTTCATCTTAATGAAACCTGTTTTCTAGAAAAAAAGACCAAATGATCTTGGCTTCTCGATCCCTCACGACTGGGTTATGCCTCCAATCGGCCTCTTCTGGTCTATCGGTCTCGAGACCGAATGGGCTCAAATGGTCTTGAGACCGGATGGGCTCAAATAGTCTTGAGATTGGATGGGCTCAAACGGTCTTTAGACCGGATGGGATCAAACAGTCTTCAGACCGGATGGGCTCAAATGGTCTTAAGACCGGATGGGCTCAAACGGTTATGAGATCGAATGGGTTCGATCGGCTTGGTTTGATCAATTGGTCAGAACTAAGTGTGAGGGAAGGTAGATACATCTGATTGTTTGGCTTTATCAATACCTGTATCAAATCAACCATAATTTCATTTAAAATCATGATAATTGGATCAATTAAGTAATGTTGCATATTATGATGCGTTTTGATATTTAATGAGCGAAATTAAATGTGTTGAGTTGAATTTGTCCAAAAATGATAATTGAATTTCATGATGAATATGCATTCATCAAAATACCCTGAACTTAAACATTGCTCGTCGTCAAGTAACACAAAATTTGAAATAGTCGCCAAATGAATACTTTTAATTCATGTGATTACTTCATCTTCACATCACAAATATTTTCTTTCTGCTCAATATGACTCAGTATCTCAACCTCCTGAGACCACTAAACACATCTTACCATATCTTCGTTCATGAGTTCATTTTCCAAAATCACTTCCTCCTCACTTTTTTTCAACAACAAGCATGTCAAAAAGTTTTGTAAGAGTCCAGAGACGCCCGTGGAACAACAAGTGTGCATTTGATCTGACACTGGTGTTTTTCAGGATAGGGTAGGAAAATAATGTGCCCATAGGTAGAAAAGGGGGTGAATGATGGTATGGAAGGAAGAAATAAATCTCTCCTCTATTCGACTCGAGATTTTTATTTTATGGTTTGCAATTTCATTTATTGCATTTTTTGTGCGAATCTCTCCTCTATTCGACTCGTGATTGCATTTCTTTTTGTGTGCGCTTTGGCATCTTTTTTTGTTTGCAAATCTCTCCTCTATTCGACTCGAGATTGCATTTTTGGTGGTACACCCCTATTTATTTGTTAGGGGTATGGAAGAAGCGGATAGAGAGGGAAGTGGCGTGCCACCCCGAACTTAGGGTTTGGCACTATTTTGGCTATCTTGTTTCTTTTTGATGGATAGAGGGGTACGAAGATGATAGAAGAAGTGTAGAAGAGAGTTCAAATCAAAATGCAACTTGATTTACAATTTAGTGCACCTAGTTGGTCTCTTTATCATACTCTACTCAAATAATGACTTGATGAGGATCCAATAGAGATTCCATGTTATTGTTCCACTAGTCAGTTAGGAAGCACGACACGTTTGGTCCCTATCAGTTTGATAGACACTTATCATTATTGTAAAAGTATCATGACGTTAGGAATCATAAGCTTCACAAGATGATTTCAATCAAGAGGTTGTGTTTCAAAAAGTGGTCCTTTTGAGGATTCACTTCAAATAAGGAGGATATAATGATTTAAAATGCATAGCAGTTTAGAGAGTGGCTTTTTATGATAAAGGAAGTGTAAAAAATTGATCAAGTATCTGTTCAAATCTTTGAAAGCTTTAAAATTTTAAAATTTTGAAAATCTATTTGAAAATTTTGAAACATTTGAAGAATTTGGTCAAAAATGCAGCGATGAGGATCTAAGACTGATTTAGATGGGTGAAGTAAGATACGTACCACCCACCCTCCACCCTGAACTTAGAGATTTGCTCGTCCTGATCAAACCCTAAATCCAAGATGGAGGGGAAAATTCGTGCCAGATTTGACCACCAGATGTAACGCACAGACCCACTGCCCTAGGCTCTAGTAGAGTTTCAGGAATAACGACTGGCCCCA
This sequence comes from Alisma plantago-aquatica, assembly GCA_963693085.1. Classification (NCBI taxonomy): domain Eukaryota; kingdom Viridiplantae; phylum Streptophyta; class Magnoliopsida; order Alismatales; family Alismataceae; genus Alisma; species Alisma plantago-aquatica. The sequence continues at coordinate 103,740,993 of OY856414.1, read as the reverse complement.
TAGACCACCATTAGCCTTAACTGCGCACTTTGTCCACACTGACGTGCAAGCCAGGATCAACTTCCCAACTGGTCACCCATCCTAGTACTACTCCAAGATGAGCACACTTAACTATGGAGTTCTTTAGAGATGGGCTCCCTGAAAAGGAGGTGCACCTTGGTGATATGGGTAGTCCAATCATTCCTTTTAAGATCATGTTATCTGAGGCCTCAAATCTTGGGATGTTACAATCTCCCCCACTTAGACTCTTGACGTCTTCGTCAAGGTTGAACTATACGACCTCATAATTGCTTCCCCATTTCAGTGTAGACCCAGAATGGCCCATGGACACCCAGCTCCCGATCACGAAATACCAGCGCAAGGGTGGCTACGTCAACCATGGACAACCCTTTCCTACATGCCTGGACCGCACGACTCAAGACTGGCATGTCATGCACATGTGGGCCCCACCTACTGGAGGGGAATTGGCTCTGATACCATTTGTAACGCTCGGGCCCATTGCCCTAGGATCTAGTAGAGTTTCACGAATGATGACTGGCCCCACAGACCACCACTAGCCTTAACTGCACACTTTATCCACACTGATGCGTAAGCCAGGATCAACTTCCCGACTGGTCACCCATCCTAGTACTACTCCAAGCTGAGTACTCTTAACTATGGAGTTCTTTAGAGATGGGCTCCCTGAAAAGGAGGTGCACCTTGGTGATATGGGTAGTCCAATCATTACTTTTAAGATAATGTTATCTGAGACCTCAAATCCTGGGATGTTACACCAGATGTGGTAGCGTTCCAGTTAGCGTGCATCTTCTTATCTGGAAATCTAAAGAAAGATCAATCAGAACTCAAGATAGCATCTCGTGATGCGAATTTTTTAAATGAAAAATTAACTAGAAGGTAAAAGCAAAATTGAAAAAAACATTCTAATTTGAAAAGAAAACTAAAACAAATTTATTGATCGGGATGCCTCCCGACAAGAACCTTTGTTTTATGTCGATGGCTCGACTGAATCCTTTAGCTTCACAGTGGATCCTTTGGATTGGTGAGTTCCAGTGTTGCTTCAGTGCCTATGTCATTAAAGGTGAAATATCTCTTTAAACGGTGACCATTAGCCATAAATTCGCCTGACTTTTTGCTCCATAAAGAGAAGGCACCATGTGGGGATATGCTCTTGACGATGTATGGTCCAGACCAACGTGAGCGGAGTTTTCCTGGGAATAACTTCAACCTTGAGTTGAATAGAAGAACTTGATTTCCCGCTTGTATGTCTTTTCTTTTTTGATGTCCATCGTGCCAAAGTTTTATGTGTTATTTGTAGATTTGTGAATTCTGATAAGCTATCATCCTGAGTTCATGTAGATCTTGGAGTTGCAAAATTCTGGCTTGGCCTGCTTCTTTCATATCAAAGTTCAGTTATTTAATTGCCCACCATGCCTTGTGTTCTAGTTCGACTGGCAGGTGGCAAGCTTTTCCATATATTAATCGAAAAGGTGTAGTCTCAATGAGAGTTTTATAAGTAGTTCGATAGGCCCATAAGGCATCATTGATTTTTGCTGACCAATCCTTTCGATTGCATCCTACAGTTTTTTCCAGAATAACCTTTAGTTGACGGTTAGAGACTTCTACATGTCCACTAGTTTGTGGATGGTAAGGCGAGGCTACCTTATGTCTTACACCATATTTTCTCAGTAAAGTTTCAAAGCTTCTTTCAAGGAAGTGGGACCCTCTGTCAGATATCACGGCTTGTGGTACTCCAAAATGGGGGAAAATAATATCTTTGAATAATTGGATGACGGGTACTTGCAATCACTAGTGACGGTTGGTATTGCTTCAACCCATTTTGAGACGTAGTCCACTGCCACCAGGATGTATGAAAATCCATGAGAAGATGGGAATGGACCCATGTAGTCCACAACCCAAACATCGAATATCTCTACTTCTTGCCATAGATTCAGTGGCATATCATCTCTCTTTGTTATATTACCTGTTCTTTGACATTTTTCACATGATAGGACTAAGTCATAGGAATCCTTGGATATGGTTGACCAAAAGAATCCACATTGCAAAACCTTCAAGGCAATCTTTTTACAACTCATATGTCCTCCCACTGGTCCCGAATGACATTGTTCCAAAATAAATTGAGCTTCTTCTTCGGCGATACATCGTCTTTACATACCATCGGCACATTGTTTAAAGAGATATGGCTCATCCCAGTGATATTGCTTCACATCATGCATGAACTTCTTCAGTGCATTCCCGGTGCATTGGGGATGGATAACCCCTGCAGCAAGGTAGTTTATAAAATCTGAGTACCATGGTACTACTTCTGAGACCTTCACTAGTTGATCATCTGGTAGGGAATCATTGATCCGAATTTTCTCAGTATCCAGAATGTGGATGCGACTGGGGTGGTCTGCTACAACATTCTCTGTACCCTTTTTATCTCTTATCTCTAAATCAAATTCTTGTAATAGGAGGATCCATCTAATCAACCTGGGTTTTGCATCTTTCTTTGCCAGAAGGTAACAAATGGCAGCATGGTCTGTGTAGACAATGACCTTCAAACCAATTAGGTAGGATCTGAACTTGTCAAAGGCATACACCACTGCTAGAAGTTCTTTCTCTGTAGTTGCATAATTCCTATGAGCTTCATCGAGAGTTTTTGATGCATAATAGATTACATAGTGTTTCTTCTCTATATATTACCCTAAAACAGCGCCCACAACATAGTCATTGGCGTCACACATAATTTCAAAAGGGTGGTCCCAATCAGGAGCTCTAATGATGGGGGTGGTCGTAAGGGCCTGCTTCAGTGTGTTGAAGCTTTTGACACATTCTTCGCTGAAATTAAATTCAACATCCTTTAGTAACAAATTCATCATTGGCTTGGTTATCTTTGAGAAGTCCTTTATGAATCTTCTGTAAAATCCTGCATGACCTAGGAAAGCGCAAACTTCTTTTATATTCGTTAGAATAGCTAGTTTAGCAATTACTTCTATCTTAGATTTATCTACTTAAATTCCTCTATTGCTGACCCTATGGCCAAGGACAATGCCTTCCTTTACCATAAAATGACATTTTTCCCAATTCAGCACAAGATGTGCTTCTTCACAACGTTTGAGGACTAGAGAGAGGTGCTTTAGACATGAATCGAATGAATCTCCGTATACAGAAAAATCATCCATGAAAACCTCCATAATTGTTTCAGTAAGACCGACAAATATGGCAGCCATGCAACGTTGGAAAGTTGCAGGTGCATTGCAGAGGCCGAACGTCATTCTTTTAAATGTGTATGTTCCTAATGGGTAGGTAAAAGTAGTTTTCTCTTGGTCATCTGGATGTATGGGTTCTTGATAGAATCCAGAGTAACTGTCAAGATAACATAAATATTCTTGGTGAGCCAATCTTTCTAGGACTTGATCAAGGAAAGGCATTGGAAAATGATCTTTTCGAGTTGCCTTATTTAATTTTCTATAGTCTATGCACATCTTCCACCCTGTTACTGTTCGAGTGGGGATGAGTTTGTTGTTTTCATTATGTATAACAGTTGTTCCACCTTTATTCGGGACTACATGCACAGGACTCACCGATGGTGAATCTGAGATCAGATAGATTATTCCAGTTGTGAGCAATTTAATGACCTCGTGACGGACCACTTCCTTCATATTTGGGTTCAATTTCCATTGATGCTCAATAGTAGGCTTGTGATTTTCCATCATAGGGATCTTGTGCATACACAACGCTTGACTGACCCCGGTGAGGTCACTCATTTTATAGTCGATGGCTTTATTTCTTTCCCTTAATTCCTTTAGGAGTTTATTTTCTTGTTCAACTGTTAGATCGAAATTTATATTAATTGGGCAAACTTTTAGATCGTCTAAAAACACGTACTTCAGTCCTTTGGGCAGGGGCTTCATTTCGGGAGCCTCTGGTTTTTCGCATGTTTCTTCCGTAGTTTCTATAGCCTTGAATTCTTCACTAGTGGCTTCAACATTTTCTGTAGTAGAGTCGAGGGATTCGATGCAATCCTTTACTTGTTCGTCAATTGGTTCATCAACAGATGGGTTTGTTAGAGAAACTTCTAAAGGATTGTCTGATTCATGATGTTGTTGGGTGAGAAGTGACATTTTCTCAATACAGTCAATCAAATAGACTTCTTCTTGCATACTTGGTCTTCTCATACTTTCAAAAACTTTAAATTTGAGAGTTTCTTTGCCTAATATGAGTAGCAAGGTACCAGCTTCAACATCAATCAAGGCTCTTGTAGTGGTGAGGAACGGACAACCAAAGATGAAAGGATATCTGACGTCTTCCTTTATGACCATAATGACAAAGTCGCATGGAACATATGTGTCCTTGCCTACCTTGACTGAGACATCTTCGAGGATTCCTAACGGATGTTTTATCAAATTGTCTGCAAGTTGTATAGTCATGCCAGTAGGAAGAAATTCTGCAAACCCTAGTCTCTTGCACAGGCTAAGTGGAATAATAGAGATGCTTGCACCGAGATCTTCCAAACCTTTCTTGCATGATGAGTCACTAATGTGACATGAAATTCCAAAGGATCCCATGTCTTTTTGTTTCTTGGGCATCTTGCTCAATATGATATCAGATGTAGTTGTCGCCAGTTTTACTATCTCATATTCTTCAGTTATATACTTCCTGGTGAGGAGTGACTTTAAGTACTTTATTCATGCTGGTATCTCAGCCAGAGCATCCAAAAAGGGTATATAAACATGAAGTTTCTTCATAGCTTCTTTAAACTTATTGAATTGGGTATCAAGTTTTGTTTGCCTTAGATGAGATGGAAAAGGTATACGAGGTTTGTACATAGGGATATCGAGTTCTGGAGAATCAATTTCTTCGTCTTCTTGAGCAGACTTCTCAAAGTTTCCTTTTTCTGACTTATCATCTTTTGATTGAGTCTCTTGTGTTGTCGAGTCTTAGGCACTCACCGGTTTATCCTCGTCTGTAATAACCACAGGTGTCTTTTTAGGGGGATCTGAATAGTCTTTTCCTGACCTAGTGGTGACTGCCTTCAACTGTTAAGGATGCTTAGGATTGTTCTCGAGTTGGCCAGCAATGACTCCAGCAGGTGGTTTTATGCTAGCTACGAGTTGAGCTAGTTGAAATTCAATAGCCTTCTGCTGAGCTTGTTGGTTAGCTATCATGGTTTGCTGAGTTTGTAACATCTTTTCAATGGCTGATAGCTTGTCATCAGGAGAAACTGGACCTGCTTGCTGTCCTTGCTGTTGATTAAGATTCTGTTACTGAGAGTTATTTTGGTAATTATTGTAGTTCCTATTCTGAAAGTTCCCCTTGAAATTTCCTTGATTTCCAAAATTTTGTTGTTGATTATACTGGAATCCTAGTGGGCCTCTTGGTTGATTGTTTGAACCATATTGATGTGAGTTTACTGCTCCAGAGGGGCTTCCATATTGAAAACCGGGGTGATTCTTATTCTGATTTAGATTGTAATAACTTTGACCAGGAATGGTGTTGATAGCATTAAGATTTTCCATCTGACCATTATCTCCTTGTCACATACATTGCTCAGAACCACATCATAGAGAACATTGCATGACAAAGTGGAATGATCAGTGCTCTTACATGCTTCATAGAATAGGGAAGCAGACTTGACCTGTTCCAGTTGTCGAGTGGGTGAATGTCCTCTTCCAATAGAAGTAAGAAATGATTCAATATGGTCTTTCTTCGCAACTAAAAGCTTCAAGGTTTCAGCGATAGACTTGTACTCAGGAGTAGCTTCAGCCATAACTACTTTCAAAACTCCTTTACCTACAGATATACCCCAATTTTCCCGGTTTTCTGCTCCCAGGGTGACGACTCTCCATCCGTTATCATAAATTTGACGCATGAAGTTTCCTCTAGACGAGGAATCGAGGAATCTCTTAATATCATCATCCACACCCCTATAAAAAATCTCAATGAGTTGGTTCTTGGGAATTCTGTGGTGTGGATACTTGCGTAGAAGCTCTTTCTATCTATCCCAAGCTTCTACAAGGGTTTCTCCAGGAACTTGAGTGAAGTTTGTTATCCGCCCTCTAATTTCATAGGTAAGAGATGGAGGGTAGAACTTTTCTAGAAACACATTTTGGAGTTGTTCCCAGGTGGTGATGGGTGTTTCACTTTGCAGCGAATTGTACCAACTTATGGCCCTATCAGCAAGGGAGTACTTGAAGAGATGGAGTCGAATGGCATCATCTGTGACTCCATTTTGTTTCGTCATGGAACATAGATTAATAAATCTCAGAAGATGTTCTTGGCTATATTCTCCCTGTTTGCCGTAGAAAGGGTTATTCTAAAGCAGGGTGATCCAATGCGTTCTTATCTCGAAATTAGGAGCGTTGATGGGAGGAGGTTGCACTGGATGATGAACATTCGTAGCTTTCGGGATTGAGAATTCTCTAAGATCCTTTTGTAGTTCAGCTGCTTGCGCCGCTAGGATTTCCTGTTGAACCGCATCCCTGGCTTTTTGCATGGGCCTCTCTCTCTGTGCATTGATGGCTTGAACCACCCTTCGGGCTACTTCTTCTTCTTGAGCCATTCTTACTTGATTTTCTCTGATCTGACGTTGAAAAGTTCTATCTATCTCGGGATCAAAGCTCTCCGTTAGTCTGGGGTTGTCCAAACGGTGCATGCACTACGCCTTGGATTGTACCTAAAAATAGAAAGGATTTTGAAAATGAGATCCACAAAGTAGAGTCAAATTCAAGTAGATGATCGATTGTTTTTGAAAGAAAAAGCAAAATCCTAGATTAGTCTTAAAAGAACTAGATTTGACTAACTGATTCCGTTGTCCCCGGCAATGGCGCCAAAATTTGACGTGATATTTTGAATGCACTAACAAACTCACTCGAGGTTGAAATCCTCAAGTTTTTACCAAAACCAATGTGCAATAATACCACCCGCAAGCGGACGAGTCTTATCACAGTATAGTTAAGGATCGAACCCAAAGGAAAACGTTTTTAAGAATATTTTTCAGTCAAATCTAGCTCAAGTAAAACTAATATTTAAAATAGTTGGTTGATTTGAGGTTAAATAAACTAATTGCAAGAAAGTAAAAGTTGAATTAAAGTTGGATTTAGATTAGTGATATGGAATCATTGGGATGGTATCGAGTTTCACCACCGCTACTCATGCAAATACATTCAATCACAAACAATCCAGGTAAGAGAAAACAATCCATATAGAGCTGTTGTAGAACCCCCCATACGGGCGTTAGGTTCGCGTAAGCATCACCTTAGGCATCAGATGTCTCGTCACCAACCAGATCACTTACTTACGGCTCTGAAGATACAGAAATTCAACGAAGGTTGTGGGCCCCTATAAAAGCGTTAGGCACACAGAAGCATCACCGAAGGCTAGATGGCTCATCTCCTCGCGGATCATACACTTACGAACTCGAAGAGATTCCATTCTATTTCTAGTTTGGGATTCAACCACATCAATTAATAAGCAAGCATGTGATAGAGCTACAAACTAACATCGATGATAAATAAGACGATACAAAATCCAACTAAGGCTGTGGTCCTCCCTGCGGGATGTTTAGACCATAGAAGCATTACTGTGGGCTAGATGTCTCGTCCCCTCATGGATCATACACTTCCGACCTCAAGGAATCCTTTCAGAAGTCATCAATGAGTCGAACTTGTAAACTACCATTCCATCCCATACATAGAAGATTTCGCAATATAGGAAAGAACAAGATGAAAGCAAGGAGATAATCAACTACGAACATACCTATTAACAACGAAATGGAAAGTTACATACACTACCATGGAGAGTTTAACAAATGAACATGATTTGCATGGGCATCGGGGCTAGTCCCCGCACCCCAGCAAAAAGGTACTACTCGCTCATGATGTGAGAAATAAGAAGAATGAGAAAGAGAGAGAAATCTACCATGAACTTGGTGCAGAAGGTAGTCGTAGCTCGGTGAAGAATATACGACCTTCTACGTCATGTCGGAGCAGATCTGGACGTGAACGGGAGATGCCAAGACAGACCGAACAGTCTCCCTCATTCTGTCTTCCTTCTCTCCTTAGCCTCCTTGGTTGCAACACGGGTAGTAGGTGGGATGAAACTGGCGCAGACTGGACTGGATTTGGATCGGGCCTGTGTACAGGAAGCATGTTGGTGTCCCAGAACTGATGTCTAAGTGAGGACCCTTGGGGTCCTATTTATAGGCGTCAAACTGCCCCCAAACGGTCTTGGATTAAAAGACACCAAACGATATGGAGATATTTTTGCCCAAACTGTTTCACTTTATTCAGCCCAAACGGTCTGTAGACCGTTTGCTATCAAACGGTCTTGAGCAAATTTGACCAAATAGTCTTGAGCAGCAAATGGTTTGGAAGTTGTTTAATATCAAACGGTCTTCAACATTCGGTCTTGGAGTCAAAGGCATCAAATGGTCTTCGTATTATGCTTCTCGTTCGGTTTGGAAACCGAATGGGACCAAACGATTTCACAGACCGTTTGCTTACCAAATGGTTTTGAGCAAGGTTGGGCAAACGGTCTTGGACAGAGGCAAATGGTTTTGCAGGAGTGGACTTCCAAACGATCTTCGTTTCATTGCTGCATACGGTCTTCAACTTAATGAAATAGTTTTCTAGAAAAAAAGACCAAACGGTCTTGGCTACTCGATCCCTCGCGGCTGGGTTATGCCTCAAATCAGCCTCTTCTGGTCTATCGGTCTCGAGACCGAATGGGCTATAACAGACTTGAGACCGGATGGGCTCAAACGGTCTTGAGACCAGATGGGCTCAAATGGTCTTGACACCGAATGAGTTTGATCGGCTTGGTTAGATCGATTGGTCAGAACCAAGGGTGAGGGAAGGTAGATCCCAGCTAATTGTTCGACTTTATCAAGACATGCATCAAATCAACCATAATTTCAGTTAAAATCATTGTAATTGTATCGATTAAGTAATGTTGCATATTATGATGTGTTTTGATATTTAATGAGTGAAATTATATGTGTTGAGTTGAATTTAATGATGAATATGCATTCATCATTCCTTCTTCCAAAATCACATAAAGAAGTAATATTTAATGTAAAATAGGCACAGAATCCCTAGTTTGATGATGTTAAGAGTCATTACTTGTTTAAATGATATTAATGAATAAAGCTTAACCTTTTTGGATAAAAATAGCATCCTGGGCCTATTTAGGGTTAAAAGTCTGTATCTTGCTAAAATTAGGGTTTCAAACATGGATAATCAATGTTATGTGAGGAAGTAATGATTAATGTATATAAACCCCAGATTTGAATACTAATCATATTAAATGTGTGTCTTGAGATAGAATCTGGCAATGTTGAACATAATGATAATTTGACATTACCATGACCATATTGAAGCTAACTAGAGTTTCTAATGTGAATAATCATGCTTGTGAATAAGTAGGGTTTAAAGATCTTAACTTACCATCTTGTAAATGTGGCTAATTTAATATAAGTGTTCCTAATGCAATAATATAGTAGATTTTATGATCATGACTACAACTAATGTGAATTAGGGTTCTTAAGTCAATAAAATGATAATCATGAAAATTTGGGTTTTGAAGCATGAGTTTAGTGTTAACATGATAACAAGGAAATCTAAACCCTAGATTAGGATCTGAGTGGGATTTAAACTAATTAATGTAATGATGACACTTTAGGATTTACTTACATGTAGATTAAATGATTGGATTCCTCTTTCCATTTTTGATTGGACGATATGCTTAAAGTATGATTTAATAATCTATATGGTTCTGCAAGAGGTATGTGGTTACGCCTAAGACTACCCGCATTAGTTTGTCAGAGTTTTCCGAGGTTTTCTTGAGGATTGAACCATTAAAAAGTAGGTTGTTTATTTATATTCTATTCAATTATAATGCCCTATGAGTATCACATAAAGAAATATTATGTGAATAAAATGTTATATTGAACTGTTGTTACTTTACTTGCACAATTTTGCATGCTCTGCACGTACACAATACAACTTGTTATATTGAACTGTGCTTTTGGTTTCACAACATTTTAGGTAAATTCTACATAAGATGGTGTCAATATGTGATAGACATATGAAAATACATGAAGACATTAATGTTAACTAGTAAGGAGGATTAGCTAGTTACTTCTTCTCATGTGTTGTAATTTTTATAGTGAAAGTTCATGTAAGCATTTTGTATACAATAATTGTGAAATAGTGAAATTATTTTCGATTACTTGTTACTTGATTAAAATCTGGATCCTTGGGAAAAAAATTAGTTAATGGCTCTCAACTTTTTGGCCTCACTTAATTGGGGGTTGTTGAAAAGTGAGGTTGTTACACTTGTCTTCTCGGTGACCATCTCTCCTGGGCTTGGTCTTCATGGTGGCCTTTCCTCTTCGGATTGGCCTCTTAGTCACCTTTCCTCCTATGTTTGGCTTTCATGGTGATCTTTCCTCCTGGGCTTGGCCTCTTGGTAGCCTTCCCTCCTGACCTTGGTCACGTAATGTTAGTCACTTCCTTAGTGACTTTTCCTTTTGTCCCGTAAAGATGGCATACTTGAGTGCAAAGAATTATACTCATTATATGTGCTTCGATGATTTGTACGTATACCTAATCCTTCAAACTTTAGGTGAAGTTTAAAGTTACCTCAATTCTTAAATCGATCGGCTAACTCACGCTTCTAGGGGTGATCATTCATCCATATACATTAATCGAGCAACAATCAAGAATTTTTTTTTGGTATCAATTGCAATTTCATTGCCACTGTAATTGAGGTTGATGAATGATCTAGACCTTGGTCGTTCCAGGAAGTCCACCACAAGCTATAGTCAACATCATCATATTTCCTAGATCATCATCAAATCAAGATTTCAAGATCGAGTATCGATATCATCATAGAATTAACCTTATTAGGGGCTTTGGTTAAGATTTAAAAATTGGGTGGAAGGGGTTACCTTTCCATACTCTAAATATTCAACAATATGAAATTTAAAGGAGTCAAAATTGGCTTGTTACGTAGGTTAGGGAAGTCATAAGTTAACCACCACCCTAGTATAGAACATTAGTCTACATTGATTGTGAGTCATCAAGTATATCCCAATAGGGTGTGTAAAAATTGTCAAATCATACTTCATAGGGACATGATATTGAAGATCCAGATCATGATAGGGTAACCATACTTCAAAATTTTTTAAGATCATGGTCATACCCTTCCTTTCAATATCAAGGTAAGGATAGATTTTGGAAACTGAGAAGTCAAATTGAGAACTCAAGAGTTTGATCATAATTGGGTGGTATTGAGATCTAGGTCCATGATATTATTTAATTTGAATCTAAAAAGAGTAATAATAGTCAATGGGAGATTTTCCTCTCATAACAAGTCTTCACATCATGATCTAGGGGTCCAAAGACATGGTCATATCACAATATGTGGCATGATACATATCAATAGGGTGAGGTTTTCTTAGATATTTTTTGAGGTTTGATCAAAATAGGTACACCATAGGTTTAATAAATAGGGACTCCATCAAACATGGGGTACAAAACATAAGTTCCACCTTATATCACCAACATCATGGATTTACCTCAAACATAGAAAGCACTTATATCCAATTTGGTAGCACTGAGTTTTCATAAACTTTCAAAGTGAGTACATCACTTTCAAGAGTACCTTCTTACATCAGATATGGCTTTCAATTTAAGATTATATATAGTGGCATTATCATCTTAATCATCTTCCATCATTTCAGATTAATTTTACTTTCCCCATGTACAAGTTACCCATAATTGAGGAATCATGTGTAGTCAAGAGATAAGAATCACATGAGGAGATGGGGAGACTAGCTAATCATCATCTAGTTGGGTGGCTTAGGTGGTCCTTAAGGAAGAGATGAGATGCTAGAAGACTCTCTAAACTTTGAGGAAAGGATTTATTCATCAATGGGTTCTTAAGATGTGTATGCCTTAAACATATATAGAGGCCTATGTGTATGTCTCTGTTACCATTTGTCACATAACTATTTTTACCCTCATCCTAGCCCCACTGACCACAAAATCAACAGTTGTAGGATTTGGGCACCCGTCCATAGAATGGCACAAATATTTCACATAGGTAATACATATCCACAAGATATAAAAATATACTAAAAGGGATGGAGAAGTGTGTACCCAATTCTATATTTTAAGCATATCCCATTGGTGTCTTATTTCAGATGTTAGAGTCTTGAGTGTAGTGGATCATTTTGCAACTAGAAATTTGATAAACAAAACATATTAATGCTAAAGCATTAAGTACTCTATGAAAAGGCATAGAAATAGTTTAAGAGTAATATAAAACTTTCTTGGCTAGGAACATGATAACAAACAAGAAGTAGAAATGACTCGAGAAGACTTAACAATAACATCTGATATAAGGCATGTTTTAGGTTTCACCATCCAGTATATCAACATTAGGTTGTATAATGGATTTATATATATCACATTTGATATTATGTCAACATATTATAACCAAACATGAAAGTAGTATTAATAGGAGCAATATCTCAACCAAGTACTTAAGTAGCCAATCATTCATATGAGCATATGTACGAGCAAGCCAATATCATTGTAGGGTAAAGAAATGAAGTGTACCTTATGAGTAGAATATGAGTTATGATCCTTGAGTACAACTCTAAAGAAGGTCCAACCCTAAGGGGACCTTAGATATAAAAAGACATAAATGTGGGCCTTAGATCAGTAGGGTTTAATTAAGATAAACATGTATCATTTGATGTATATGTTCTCCTAGACCAAAGTATCATTTTAGTTCAAGTCTAGTTTCTTCTTGTCAAAATGCATGCATTGGTACAACATAACGCAAGTCTCAATATCAAACCTTAGGTTGAGGTGAAACATCCACATTATGAGTAACACAAGATAGAGATAAGGTCTGATTTGATGATTGAGGAAGCATGAGATCTAGTTTTACACTAAGATTTTTGATCTAGGTTGAGCTAGACATTTGCATAAAAGTCATCAAATAGAATAAAATAGGTCAACCAGATCATTTTAGAGCACATAAAAGGTGCCTGGGGTATCATGAGTCAAACATGGGATACTAGCATGAGATCTTAGTTCATTATTTCACATGGCATAGGAAAATGTTACTTATTTTAAGATTCACCCATATCCTAAAAAGCAATTAGGTCCAAGATTACACATAAGCTCAAGTTGCATTATATAAGTACATAAAGAACAACATTTTAAGTCATAATAGATCAAGATGAACATTAGGGAACATTTAGTAGACCTAAGACATTAGATCACATTCACAATATAGAAAAGTTACTGACTAGCATGGTTATAGGGTTATAGGTAATTAGTAGTACAAGGGGAGCATGGTCGATTGTCAATTATCATTCAAGATATCACAAAAGTGGATTCTTTAACAACATAGGTTGATTGTATGAGCAAAATTAGCAACATGGATTAAATAAATGAAAAGGTGATGTTTTTCTAATCAAAACGGTATATAACATTGCTAGGTTTGGACATAGGAGTGGAAAGATGTGATTTATTGAAGAAAATCATGTTTTTCATGATTTTTGGTCAGGATTTTTACCTAAAAGGCCTCAGTGGGCCGACCCAAACTGCCAGGCCCGTGGAGTGACTCGTGGGTGGGCCTCATTGAAACTGACTGGAGTGACTCGTGGGTGGGCCTCATTGAAACTAACTAGCCCAGTTGCTCTCGATCGCTCACGACTCCCACGGTGGGTCTCGTGGATGCACGCCACCTCCTAGACAAATTCCACCTTGCGCGGAAGAGAGGAGAAGGGAGAGGACCATCTTGGCCTTTGGATCCACATTGATTGTCTCACAAAATGCCTTCTCGCCTAGGGTTCCTTCTCACATAACATCACTACATCTGCGGTGGCGTGTGGTCTTCATACTCATCAGAGTCAAAGCTAGGTTGGGGCTTAGGCCTCGTGGATGAACTCAAACCGGCTGTTTGGGTTTAGGGAAGCCAGTTGCAGCTACCCTCATCCATGTCGAGCATTGTTTGCAACCAGGGAAGAGATGCCAAAAGCAAGGAGGGTGGTGGCTCTATAGGAATCAAGAAGGGGAAGGAGAAAGAAATATAGGTGCTAGGGTTTGTGAAAACTCATGAAAAGAGTGTGGATGAGTAGGGGAAGTAGTTTTATAGGAGAAATTAGGGTTAAACCATGTTAAAGGGGCGAGAAAAGTGGTAGTAGGTGGAGCTCGATGCTAAGGTCATCGGTCACCCTACAGAGGAAGGGGATGATTTCTCGATTGTCGGATGAGGACAAGATCTGTGGATGCTGGATCCAAGGGCAATGAATTGTTCCTCATGGATGCACGCTTCTGGATTGGCTCTTCTTAGAGGGTATGGATAACCAAAGACAACAAAATGGAGAATGGGCCGCATTTCAAATCAACATATCTCATTCATCCTAGCTCCAATTTGGGAAAAACAAGATGCATTGAAACCATGAGAGAAAATTCTACAAAATGACAACAAGAATATATAATTACATAAGGATATGATCAAAATTCAAGGGGGATATTGTGATGTGTTACATGAAGGAAAATTGGATTTTTAATCAAATTAAGCATTGTATTAGTGATACATGTATACTAGATAGACTAATTGTGCATCAAAACTCATTTAAACATGAATTTGGAGGTGAGGACAAGAGTGAAGTCCAAATTGGTAATTACATAAAAGTGGTTAAGTTCAAGGTTATCACACTCGCCACCATGGTCATGGAAGTTGCCATAGGCAAGGTGAGTCTTCAACGCCATGACCATTGTGGAGGCTAAGACTGTGATGAATCCTTGGTTTCCTTGACATCTTGACTATGATTTTGAGCCATCTTGCCATAGTTGTGGAAGAGTACCATGACCTGTGGTGAGAGCTTTGTTGCTCATCTTTTCTCTTAGCTCCTCTAAATGGTGGCTTTCGCCTTGGACCAACTTTTTCCTATTCAAGGGATGCTTAGGGAAGATCTGAGTCCAATCTCGGGGTGTAGAAACCCAAGGATCCACTCCTTCTCTCTCCTTTACATCCAATGTATGTGCAAATGCCTAAAACACACAAAAAAGGAAGCCATAAGTGCATTTGATATGAAATCACATATTAGGGAATTAACTTGCATTCTATCTATGTTTAGGTGTGATAAAAGTGAAAAAAGACACAAGATGTAGCCTTAAAATAGGGTAGCATCATATATACATAGGTAAATAAATTATTTTAGTCATGACATAGTTGATACATATATAATATAATGTTTTTTGGTAAGTCAAGAGGTGTTCTTATTCATATCCCCCCCTTTAGCAAGTAAATTCAAAGGTAGGTCACAACTTTTAGGGTTCAAACAAGAAGTAAACTTGATAGTACTACTACCGCTAAAAATATCATTAACTAGACCTTGGTTAGCTAAAACTTAAGGTGTTATGTACTTAAAGGCCCCTTTTATTTATGAGATAGTTCTTGGTCAACCTATCAACTACATTGTTGCATCCTCTACTTGCAAATATGATTTTCCAATGACTTTTCCCTTTCACATAGATAATATAATTTAAATTTATGATTATCAATTGAAAATGACTTTAAGCTAATTCTAGTGTAGTTATGTATATGTTTATAATACAAACATATCAATATGTTATTTCATAAAAAAATAATTTATTATAAAAACATAATTTTTACTAAGAAGAATCAATAACTTTACATAAATATTTTAATTAGTTTATCACTGAACTATTTTGAAAATGACCTTTATTTAAGTGTGCTAATAGTAAATACTAGGTTGTCATAATTTTGGACTGAACTTAACCAGCTGGACCACACTTTACCAAACAAGTTAAGTTTTAGGATCAGGTCAGAAGTCATTAGACCATGTCCACCTTTTTCAGTCATAAATTTTGATCAAAGTTTTGTCATGTTTTAACAATATTTAAAATAACACTACCTTAAGGATATTCTAGCCTTTTCACATGGTGAATGGCTATGGAATTGACCTAAACTTGCAATGTACTCTAATATTATGTTAATATACCTAAATTTAAAGTTTCATGGATTTTGACTTTGTTTGGAGAAGTTATTGACTTTTTGATATACATGGATGGTTATGTATAGTAATTGATATTCCATAATGAAAAATAGAACATTTGATTGAACTTGTTTGATCATTAAACCATGATACACCATGACCTAGATGAATGTTGGAGATATTTCTCATAGCTTATATAAATATAAAGAGATTTTGCCATAAATATGATGCATCGTTATATTGTACATGTATGTGATATCTAAAGTTGAAACAAAAATCAATATTGTTGATATTTCTCAATTTTATCGTATTAATTTGGTAATGTTTTGGATAATAAGGCATTAATAATAATATGATCAGTGACTTAATGGTATGGTGAGTCTTTATATGATCTAAAAGTCTTATTTAGACACATTGTTAACGTAATGATTATTATATGATGTCTTAGGTCATTAATCCAAAATATATAATCAGTCACATGTGATAATGAACATGGATGGGTTAGGTTCACCTGATCTATATCTTAATCAAGTTAAGGATGTTTTGAAATATTTCTTTGATGAAGGAAACCTATTTTTTGAGAGGTTGCAGCTTCCTATTGTGTATGAACTCATTTCTTTGTGTCCAGTTTGCCCAGCATGCGACCACTGGCAGAATAGAGGGTAAGTCAGTGCACTTAGATGAGAGAATAGCAGCGATCCAGTCATCCTCATGGATAAGAAAGAAGGAGGGGGCAACTTGGAAGGAAACCCAAACTTCCTTGCTATAATGGCAGTCAGAGAGAGAATGCACCAGCGTTTCGCTTGAATTAGAGCATATCAGGCATGTGTCATTGACAGGGATGTGTCGTCGGGACTTCTCGACATTGGTGAGCAGCGCTCTATGGTTCAACAACCATAGAAATGTAAAGATACGAGGGGGAATGGGCAACTTCCATATAGTAGCCCATATTCCAGGTAAGGGCAGGGCAATATCTTAGTGCATCCATTGGTAGGTAGACTTAGCAGTAAGAAGACCAGAAGGTGAGCCGGGCCATTGGCGTGTATCATGACCCGACATGGGGTCAGGTGAGTAGGTGTGGTGAATGTGTGACCATGAACTGCTTGAAAGATAGTTTTGAATGAAGTATGAATCCCAGTCATTACCATCCATGCCCATGGCCGAGACTTTGAGGTCAATGAGGTTTGACGGTGGTACAAATGTGGGATCAAGCTCTTTTATGGATAGGCCATGAAGCCATCTAGAAGTCCATATGTTTGTAGACTCACCATTATTGATAGTCATTGCCGAGGCATGATGGATGGAGGGCATGTGCTTTTTTATAAAGGCCCACAAAGAAGAACAAGGTTTCTTTATAGGGGTGTCATTGTGCATGTACTTGTCGCTGATGTAGCCCTATTTTAGGGCTCCATCCTGTGCCATTTTGTACTTAAGTTGCATCTAAACATGTTAGATTACAAGTGTTTTTTCCTAATATGGTTATCATTCCAAATAAGCTTATGGATGTTCTTTGCACTATTTTTAGGTACTTGACCCATGCTTAGATGGAAGAGAGAGAAAGAAGGAGTTCTAGGGTTCCTCCACTCATGGAGGGACCCAATGAAGGCCCCAAAGTCTCCCTCAACCTACCTCCAATGGTCAAGAATCGTCCCCAAGCAAAGACATCTGAGAATGACGAAGATTGAAGTGTAATAAAGTGATGCAAGCCTCGCCACGGCCGTGGCCACAATGCCACGGTTGTGCATTTATTAGCAATGACGTGTCCTTTCCAATAGGGTTTTTCCACAGAATCCCATGGCCGTGGCCACCTGCCGCGATCGTGGCCACATAAGACACCACGGCCGTGGCCATCAGCACAGTCGTGGTACAAAGAGGAGAAAATGACCGTGGGCAACCACCACGGTCGTGGGAATTATTGCACCAATTTGGCCAGAGTTACTGGTTGTCACCCCCACAACGCCACGACCGTGACCACCTACTATGACCGTGGTCGAAGAAGCTCAAGACGACCATGGTGATTCCCCACGGTCACCTCCTCCTCCTCCAAAATGGATGTGTTACCCAACACGACCGTGGTGCCCCTAACCCACCGCGACTGTGGCATCCCACCACGATCGTGGCATCCCGCCACGGCCGTGGCTACCACCATACTTGACCTTTTTCCCAATTCCTTCACACCACAACGATTTCACCACTCCACGACCGTTCCCCACCACCTTCACCACGGTCGTGGCACACCACCACGGTCGTGGCACACCGCCACGGCCGTGGTGGTCCACCAACCCTACCTACTTTTCACTGCTTTTCCTAAAATACCTCCAACTTACCCTAGTGCCTCCCCACCACCTATATATTCATAGGTGGCGGCTAGGGCACAAAGGTTAGATGCCTCTACAGCTGTTCTTAGACTTCACTCCCCACCCTTGAGCTCTTTGTGCAATCTCCTTGCATTTTTGGGCTCATCATCCACCATTTCCACCCTCATTCCACCATGGAAACCTAGTTCCCTAGGTTTTCATCCATAATCCCCTACCATTTCATGCACCCCTGCACCCTTGGAGGAGGGAGGACGTCTACAACAAGATTGGAGGTGAAGAAGGAAGTGTCTACATCAAGCTTCATGGAGTCCCTACTTCTTCTACCTTTTTCTTTTCTTGTTTCCTTGATCATGTGTAGCTAAGCCCCTAGTGGTGGGTTGTTTGGGGTTAAAATGTAACTTTGATACTATGTTGGGGGAAAATTGCTTGTAATGAACTCAATTTCTATCTATGATGATTGCCTCTTGCTTCAATCTCATTTCCTATTTTATTGCATGTGGTTTGTGCTTATAACATAGATTGCTTGCTTTGAGATGTTTGATGACACTTAGCTTCTAGGAGGAATTGGAGTGTATGTGGCAATCTTAAGATTGGCTCCTAGGTCCAATTAGTGGATACCTAGCTAGCCCCCTTTGTTCCTACATTCACATTCCTCCTTCTACAAGTGAGTGTGAGATTTAAGTAGCTAGTGTAAGTGAGAGTGATGCAATTGCCTAGGGCCTTGTAAAGGCTAGAGTGGCTAGCGGCATGAGGTCAAATACCCTCATCTGTACTCACATCTCTACCCTCAACCCTCAATTGCTCACTATCACTTACCCTAGAAACGTAGATTTGGCTAATCCCATTAGAATTACACCTAACCCTAGTCTTCTACTAGTAGTATAGGGTATATTCTAATGGCATTGTCCTTGTTGTTTGGTTTGGTAATCTAGATACGAAATGAGAACCTTGCATGTTTAATGATCTCCCGCAACTAATGTCAAAGTTACATCCCCCAAACGGCCCACCTACCCTAATCAACTGCTTAAAACCCATCTTGCTTAGTTTGCTTGTTCATGCTAGTCTAGTTTAGTCACTTTTGCTTAATCTAGTTAATTGCTTAGTTTTGCTCTTTAGTGTTAACTTAGGCTCTTGCTCTTACTAGTGGTTAGTTTAGTTCTTAATTGCTTCTTGCCTTGCTAGAGTAGTGTAGCTCTTCTTGCTCTTGCATAGTTAGTTTGTTAACTTAGTATACTAATTTTCTTGCTCTTCCATAACTTAGTTTCCATCTTTCATTTCTTACTTGTTCTATTAGCTTAATCAACAACCAAAACCTTTTAAAACCCTAAAACCCTAAGCTCCGCAAAAGGAACGTAGCTCGTACCGTCTAACTCTAGTGCCCCCTCTATCTTCGTGGATCGACCCTATACGTGCCGCCTCACCTATTCTACGACACGACCCTGTGCGCTTGTGGGCATAGTGTCTTAGTAGACGTAGGTAGTTAGTGTAGGTCTTACAAATTTTGAAAGCTTAAGATCCCATATCCCGTGCGCTTCGACCTTGTGGGGGTGTAAAAGCACCACTAGCGGGGACGCACCAAGCTTTCTGGTGCCGTTGCCAGAGATAGAGACGCTCGACCTAGTTAGATAGTGTAGCATAGCCTTTCCTTTTACCCTCACCATTGCTATTATTTATTCTTTGTGTTACTTTTGCATCTTGGTTTGCTAAATTAGTTTCTTGTTGTTTGTTTGTGTTTTGCACAGGTGACAGATGTGCATGTGTAGCACGCGCTCTACTTGCACCGACTTGGTGGTATACGACCCTGAGATTGGTAGAAGGAGGCGTCAAGCTCGCCGCAACCTACACCGAGAGGCCGAGATGGCCGAGAACAACTGAGATGCAGATGCTCAGCCACCTCCACCGCCACATCGCCCGCTTCACGAGTACTTCACGCCGGGGAACTACAACTCCCCCATCCCCACCTTGGTTGACTAGATGCCCGGTCAACAGTTCTCCATCCCACCGACACTCCTGTGACTTCTCCCTACATACTTTGGTATGGAGAACAAGAATCCCTACTACCACATAGACGCATTCCTTGAAATGTGATCTACCTTCCGCACTCCAACCGCCACCGACGACTCAATCAAGAGGACACTCTTTCCTTTCTCCCTCAAGCAGAAAGCCAAGGAGTGATATGTGACGAAGCTAGAGTTGGTCATGTGGAATGAGGTGAAGAACGAGTTTCTTAAGAAGTTCTTTCCCATCGCCAAGTTATCTTATATGAGAAGGTGCATCACATCGTTTACCCAGAAAGAGAACAAACCCTTCCACGAGGCATGGGAGAGGTTCCAAAAGCAACTTTGTGATTGCCCCCATCATGAGGTTCCTCTGTGGCAGCTCGTTCAGGCCTTCTACACCGGGCTTGAGGAGCAAAGCCAAAACAACGTAGACTCTTCCTGTGGGGGCACTTTCATGGCAAAGCCGCCTGAGGAATCATGGCCATTGTTTGAGCATCTCACAGAAAATTCCCTCCACTGTGCTTCCACAAAAGGGGGGCATTGTGATCGAAGCTACGCTCCTCCACCTTCTTCCGCAGCTCTGAGTCACAATACCAATGACCCCGATATGATGAAGATGATAGTCGATATGATGCGGATGATGAAAAATCAAGTGGGTAGCTCTTCCAGCCAGCCCACAATGGCAGTTGATACTGTAGATGAGGAAGTCAATGCTCTACATTCCTTTGATGGCCGCAACAACCAGGGCCCAATGTCCAACTCCTACACTCTCGAGTGGAGGAACCACCCGAACTTCTCCTGGAAACAAAAAAA
This sequence comes from Alisma plantago-aquatica, assembly GCA_963693085.1. NCBI lineage: Eukaryota > Viridiplantae > Streptophyta > Magnoliopsida > Alismatales > Alismataceae > Alisma > Alisma plantago-aquatica. The sequence continues at coordinate 103,719,814 of OY856414.1, read as the reverse complement.
TGAGGATGGGAAAGGACAGGAGCAGCAAAAGCCACGCTACAACTCCAAGTTTGAGGAGGAAGTGCTAGGAAGGCTAAGAAGCCTGGATGAATTAAAAAAGGATGTCAATGCACATGGGTAGTCTATTAACCGTCTTGAGCAGAGGTTGGATCAGATTTATCTCTCTTTGGCTAGAAGGGAAGAAGGTAGACTTCCATCTCAACCAATGCCAAATCCGAACAATGATGGGGCTTTTATAGGGAACACTTCGAGTGCTTATGTTCCACCATATTACCAAGCCCCACCAAACCCCTATGGTCCTCCACCTCCTCAAGCGCCACTCAACTATCAATATGCTCCACCTCCACCTCACACCTACCAACAACCACCTCCGCAATACCACCCCCACCACAACAACAACCGCAACCCCAATTCATTCTTCAAAATCCCGACCCCCCTCACCAAAGGCCTCCACCACCCCATCTGACACAACCACCTCCACAAGATCCCTCTCCTACCACCCATGAGCATGTGAAGCCAGTGACTACATTGAGGAGTGGAAGGACTTTGGAGAGCCCCCATGGTATAGTTGTTGGCAGAGATGATACTGAGGCTGAGCAGGTTGATGCTGAGATGCAGATTGATGATACCGTGATAAGAGGCAACGTTGATACCATGATTCCGATAGTTGATACTGAGATACGGAATGATGATACCGTGATTCCCGTGATACCAGTCGATGATACTGTTGAGATGGACCATTTGGGGTCCCACCTCCCCCCTTTCCCCGAGGCTCTTAAGGAGCCTTCTATCGAGAAAAGAAGGAAAAAGCATACCTAGGACATTCTAGAAACTATTAAACAAGTGAAGATCAATATCCCTTTGCTTGATGCAGTCAAGCAAATTCCTTCATATGCTAAGTTTTTGAAGGATCTTTGTACTTTCAAGAGAAGAACTACGGGGAGAACCCTGAAGAAGGTAAAGCTTACCGAGCAAGTGAGCTCGATTATACAACACATTATTCCAAGAAAGAGGAAGGATCCCGGTGCTCCTATCATATCATGCTACATTGGGGTGCACCGCATAGATCAAGCTCTCCTAGACTTGGGCTCGAGTGTCAACCTCATGCCGTACCACATTTTTGCAGAATTACAGATGAGACAGTTGGGTCCGGCCCATTGCACTTTGTAGTTAGCTGACAGGTCGGTAAAGACGCCTAGAGGGCGTGTTGATGATGTGCTCGTGAGACTAGATGATGAGACATCTGCTTTCTTTCCTACTAATTTTATCATCTTGGATATGGAGAAAGACACGAGGAGGGTTCCTATCATATTGGGGAGACCCTTCCTGGCCACAACTGATGCAGTCATTCATGTGAGGATTGGTACGATGTATGTGACATTCATGCACATGAAGATCTGGTTGAACATTTTTAAATCTTCGGCCAAGGTCGAAGTGATAGGTGCAACAGAAGAAGACTGCTATCTAGTTGAGTGTCTAGATGAGATTGTGGAAGAATGCCTACCTTCTTGTATTCAAACTGCCACTCAAGGTAGAGGATTAGATCCGATAGTTGAGTTTCCTGAGTATGATGAGGAAGATGATGAAGAGTGTGAGCTAGCCTTGGTGGGTACAAGTGAAGACCTCCCTTCCATCTCTGAGCCATTGAAAAACTCTCTTGAAGAGCCCCCCACACTTGAGTTGAAATCACTTCCTGAAGGTTTGAAGTATGCTTTTCTAGGGGCGAATGACACCCTCCCGGTGATCATTTCATCCATACTTTCACCCGAACAAAAGGAGGCTTTGAAGAAGGTTCTGAAGAAGAACATCCAAGCTATCAGATGGATCATTGCTGATTTGAGGGGTATTGATCCCTCCATATGTGTGCACCGAATCTATCTTGAAGAAGACGCGAGGCCAACCCGCCAAATGCAAAGGCGACTAAATCCAAAATTGGAAGAAGTGGTGACTCAAGATGTAGTCAAATTGCTTGATGCTAGAATTATCTACCCTATTTCTGACAGCACTTGGGTGAGCCCCATCCAAGTCGTACCTAAGAAGGGTGGAATCACAGTTGCTGAAAATGTCGATGGGGAACTAATGCCAGTGAGAGAACAATATAAGTGGAGGATGTGTGTGGACTATCGAAAACTCAATGAGAAGACGAAGAAAGACCACTATCCCCTCCCATTCCTTGATCAAATTCTAGAGAGACTGGATGGGCAGAGTTTCTTTTGTTTCCTTGATGGGTATTTTGGATACTTTCAGATCGCCGTACACCCCGCCGATCAAGAGAAGACAACATTCACCTGCCTGAGTGGCACATTTGCTTATCAGAGAATGCCATTCGGGTTGTGTAATGCCCCGTCCACATTTCAGAGGTGTGTTACATCAATCTTGGCAGATATGCTTGATTCATCCTTGGAAGTGTTCATGGATGATTTCTCAATTTTTGGAAAGACTTTTGATGAATGCTTGTTACACTTGGATGTCATCCTCGAGATATGCGTGAAAGTTCGACTAGTTCTATCTTGGGAGAAAAGCCACTTCATGGTGCCCGAAGGCATCGTTCTAGGCCACCGAGTCTCTAAAGACGGGATTGAAGTTGAAAAGGCCAAAGTGGGCCTCATCTCTACCCTCTCCATTCCTTCCACCGTAAGGCATGTCTGATCTTTCTTGGGACATGCTGGTTTCTACAATCGTTTTATTAAAGACTTCAGCAAAATTTCAAGACCGCTGTGCCACCTGCTTGAAAAAGACGTCGAGTTTCACTTTGATGACAAATGCATTGAAGCCTTTAATCACTTGAAGGAGAAGCTAATTTCTGCTCCGATCATGCAGCCCCTGACTTCTCTTTACCATTTGAGATCATGACTGATGCATCTGATATGGCAGTGGGGGTTGTGCTGGGCCAAAGGATTGGCCAAATTCCTCATGCCACCTACTACGCGAGTAAAAATCTTGATGAAGCGCAAAGAAATTACACCACTACCGAGAAAGAGTTACTCGCCATCATCTTTGCTCTAGACAAATTCTACTCCTATCTTCTACAAAACAGAGTTGTGATTTACATGGATCATGCTGCGTTAAAGTATCTCATGTCTAAGAAGGATTCAAAGCCAAGGTTGATAAGATGGATTTTGTTGCTGCAAGAGTTTGATATAGAGATAGTGGACAAGAAGGGAGTAGAAAATGGCACAGCCGATCATCTCTCCCAGATTGATCACCCTTGTGACATGACAAGGTTAATCAAAGAAACCTTGGCACATGAATAACTCTTCCTCCTCTCATCTTCTCAAGGGCCATGGTACCAACACATAGCTAATTTCTTGGCTAGTGGGAGGATACCTAGCACGTGGACAAGGGAGGAGAGCAAAAGGCTGTTTTCCATGACGAAGAATTATGCATGGGATGACCCTCACCTTTTCAAGTATTTCCCTGATCAGCTTGTAAGAAGATGTGTATCGGAAGTGGAACAACAAGACATCCTCTCCATGTGCCATTCCGGGATATGTGGAGGACACTTTGAAGGAAAGTGCACAGCTGCCAAGATACTTCAGTGTGGTTTTTATTGGCCCTCATTGTTCAAAGATGCACATGAATTCTGCAAGAGCTTCTTGAAATGTCAAAAGGTGGGAAATATCTCCAAAAGGGACATGATGCCTCTATCACCCATTCTAGTGGTAGAGGCATTTGATGTATGGGGAATTGATTTCATGGGTCCTTTCCCTCCTTCATTTGGGTATATCTACATCTTAGTTGCAGTCGACTATGTGTTAAAATGGATAGAAGCCATTCCAACTCGGACAAATGACCACAAAGTTGTTTGTGATTTTGTAAAATCAAACATCTTCAGTCAGTTTGGCATTCCAAGAGCAATGATAAGTGATGGGGGAAGTCACTTCATCCACCACACCTTTGAGGGATTGCTCAAGAAACATGGAGTGAACCATAGAGTTTCCACTCCATATCATCCTCAAACAAGTGGCCAAGTTGAGCTGGCCAATCAGGAGATAAAGCTCATTTTGGAGAAAACGGTGAGACCGGACCGTAAGGATTGGTCACTCTGCTTCAATGAAGCTCTATGGGCATACCATACTGCTTACAAAGCCCCGATTGGCACCACACCCTTCAATCTCAATTATGGAAAAAGCTGCCACTTACCGGTAGAGATGCAACATAAAGCGCTTTGGGCTTTGAAGAATATGGACTTTGATAAAGAGAATGCAGCAATGAAGAGAAAGTTCCAACTCAATGAGCTAGAGGAAATGCACCATGAGGCGTATGAGTTGTCAAAGAGTTACAAGGAGATAATAAAGTTCCTCCATGACAAGATGATTAGGAAGAAGGACTTTGAGCCCGGAAAATGGGTATGGCTATACAACTCGAGAATGAAGTTGTTTTCTGGAAAACTCCGGTCTAGATGGGAAGGACCCTATCTTGTCAAGAAAGTATACCCATCAGGGGTCGTGGTCATTTGTGAGAAAGAAGGTGCAAAGGAATTTTCCGTCAATGGGTAAAGTTTGAAATCTGTTGTTGAAGTCAGCTCGGACAAGGCCAATCAAGATTTTGATATTGTTATGCTTATAAAGGAAGAATCTGATGAAGAAGAGTGCTTGGATGAAGATGAGAAAGGAATTTACTACAAGGATCTATTGAAGGTTCCAAAGAAGTGACATATATCTACAATGAATTAGCTCGACTGAAGGCATAAAATTTAGTGCTAGTGGGAGGCAACCCACATGGTTTGAGATTCTCAAACCTTGATTTTTGATACTTCTATTTTTTTTTACACAAACACACACGCACACTTGTGCTTGATAGTTTTCTTTTGAGTTTTGATGTTATGGAAGGTGATAGACATTAGAGAGAGAGAGGGTATAGAAGTGAATAATGGTCATTCAGTCAGATTTGTGGCCAATGAACAAATGAAGTTGAAGTGCAAGTTTTGAATTTAGAAAACTGAAGGAACAACAACACCACGGCCATGGAGCTCTACCACGACTGTGGCTCAAGTGGCCAAAAACGACCGTGGCACATGGCCACAGCCGTGGGAATTAATGCATCTAATTGGCCGAAGTTACAGGTTGTTTGCAAGAATCGCCACGATCGTGGTACGACACCACGACCGTGTTGAAGGAGACTGCCCACGACCGTGGTCCTCACCACGGCCATGTTGAAGAAAGTGGGCCACGACTGTGGCAACCTGCCATGACCGTGGGAATTAATGCATCTAATTGGCTGAAGTTATAGGTTGTTTTCAAGAATTGCCACGACCGTGGGCTTCAGCCACGACCGTGTTGAAGAGAAACAACCACGAACGTGGTATCCTGCCACAACCGTGACAAGGTCAAACCGAGGAGTTCTTCATTGATAACATGACCATGGCACCTGCCACGGTCGTACTACCCAACCCTGGCCACGACTGTGGCCACCTGCCACGACCGTGGCCGAGACTGGTTCAGCCAAAAAATATAAGTTTTAAACATTCAAAACCAACCCCCACCCTCATTTCTTCATCTTCCACCTTCATAAAACGACCGTGGCGGCGACAACCACCCATGTTCTCCCCAAATCTCCACCTCTAACCACCAAAAAACCCCCGTTTGGCCCCCAATCAATCCCAAATCGATCCTTTGCCATCCCTCTACCATTCCCACTACAAAATCTCTCTCAATCACCCCTCCATCTCCACATCCCTCTCCACATCCACCCAACAACCCCCTCCACAAAACCTCCACATAAACCCTTCATTTTTTCCCAAATCAATAACCAATCACATTTCCACCATCCATACATCACTATCCTTCCATTCCACCCACAAAACCACAACCATACCACTCTCCACATAAAAATCCAAAAATCACCTCACCTCCACCATGGAAAAGATTGGAAAGGCCATAACCAAGGGAACCAACATCCTCACCGGAGGGAGGCGGCATTCCAAAAATGCCTCCTCCGATGTATCTGTGCCATCCCACACACCTTCACCTACCACCTCCGCCCACCATTCCCTCCGTCGTTCGCAATCGGTGAGTGGATCACACTCCCGCTCATCTGATAGCCACCACATCACCGACGCCACCTACTAGGGTGAAGATGATGAAGACAAGGAATCAATGGGGGTCGATTTGGACCACCTTATTAATGAGATCGAGCTGGCGGCCGCAAAAAGAAGCCAGAGATCCAAAGTGGCACCGTCCTCATCTAGGCTCCCACTGAAGCCTACACCAGCCCGCCACTCGATGTCTCAGGTGACGGCGAGGCATGGTGTGCAGCCGCGACCCTCACGACAACTGCATTAAGAAGAGGAGCAGTCAGACCACTGGTACAATCTTGACACCAGACCGGGGTCGCAGTTCTATATGATGGAGGAAGAAGAAGACAACAAGGAGGAAGAGGTAGAGCTTGAGAATGAAGGAGATGATATTCTGGCACAGCTAGAGGCAGATAAAGAAAAACCCTGGGAAAAGCACCGATAGGAGTGTCCTATGGTAAAGGACACATGCAAAAGAAGGTTGATCTTATCTACCCCGAGTGCATGACAAGGCGAGTCGTCGCCTCTAGGTACAGTAGTGAGAAGACCATTGAAGATCTTGGGATCAAAGAAATAGTGGAAATGGGCTTGAAAAGGATTGGGTTGTGGAATGTTCTTTTCACACCCCAACTGACATATACTGCTTTGACCCGAGAGTTCTTTGCCACTCTCGAGAAGACTAAAGTGAAGGGTTTTGATGCACTCAAATTTTCCATGATGGGCAACATGCACACCCTCACTTCCACTGAGCTGAATGCTGTCTTCGCCACTAGTCCTGAAGAAGCTATGAAATTAGATGACGGCTTGTTAGAGAGAGAGGCCAGTTTGGACTATGCCCATTATTGGAAGATCCTCACAGGCAATGAGGATTACTATGTGGGTAGATCAAAAACTGCTGCCATAAGCAACCCGCTGATGCGCTACGTGCAGAAGGTCTTGGCAAACACGATTGTGGGCAGATACGACAACCAAGGCAGCATTTCTCAAAAGGATATGATTGTCTTGATCGGTATGAACCACAAGAGGTATATTGACCTTGGAGTTCTTTTGATTTACCATATAAAGGGCGTACCCTACAAGAGCTCGAAGCCGTTCGTTATGAGAGGGTTCCTCACTTCAATTGCACTGGCATTGGGATACAATCTCTCAGGTGTACAAGACGCAATCGAGGCAGAATTTGTTGACCTCAAATATATGACGTGCTCGCACACCATAAAGATGAATGACAAAAGAGTGATTTATTTAACTACTAGTGTGCAGGATTTTGAATTAGAGCTGCCATATCACGCGGAACCCCTAATATCCGTGTTGGGACCTGGCAACCGGTTGAGAGAGAAACTAATGGCATGGCAGCGAGACCACCCGAGGGAGACATATACTAGGGGAGCCACTTCCACACATGAAGACGTTGCTAAATCAAATGTGCACGGATAGGAGCAAGAAGCAGAAGAAGAAAGGTAGCCCTAAAGAACAAGATGGAGGGACGAGGAGACATCCTAGCTGCAACAGCCCACAGGAAATGCCTATGTCATTGCCACAATCTGGGAACACCTTGAGAATATTTAGAAGACCCAAGGTGACATGCAGCTTATCCAACAGTACATGTGGCAGGATCAACAACAGATGCACCATCAGATCAACCACTTGTATCACTACAACCATGCCCAAGCAGCACGAAACCCCGAATGGGGTGCAGATTTTTGGGGTGGTTTAACTGGGTATCCACAGACTTACCCTCCACCCCAGGATGACTACTAGGGGCACTATTACCAACATCCCCCATTAGGCTCAGTCCCATCCTCAGCTCCTCCTCCAGATCCTCCGCAGATGCCAGACCAGCCACCGCAACCATGACATTTCCCCTATCACCCCTAAGCTATAGTTTCATGCTGAGGACAACATGATTCTAAAGTTTGGGGTGGGTAGGGCGGTATGCACCACCCTATCTCTCTCATTTTGTGATTTTTTTATCACCTCTGCCATCAAGTTTAGTTTTATTGTTATTGTTCTTTTCATTGCATCTTTGCATGGCATGTAGTTGACTTCTCGCATTTTTGTGTAATTTTTCAAAAATTTTGCTCTTTTTCCTATTCCATATCATGCATTGCATTCTCATGTAGTTTTTGTAGTTTCTTATGCATGATAATTAGGATGTTTCTTTATGTCTTTAAATTCCATAAAGTAGGTTTAGATGTGATTTAGTGCAAATTGGCACCATTTTGGCCAATTTTGCCCAAATTTGAGATTTCTTGTCTAAAAAGCATGTTTTGACCCAATCTCTGCTATTTTGAGTAAAAATGACGACCTTTGACTAATGCAAGTGAAATGTTATGCTTTATTGCTAAGTGGTATCAATGTTTAACTTTTTACATGTGCATCACCTCTCTTATGATTGTGATTGATTTGGTTGAATTGTGAACTTGAGCAAACTTTGAACGCTTAGTGTTTGTGGAATCACTTGTTTGATATATCAAATTTCATCTTGTTCATTCATGTGGTGTGATATCTAGGATGAAGTATTGGATTAACTTTCATGCATGATGTCTTATGTGGAAAATCGTACCAATGACCCCTCTTTGACCCGACTCTTCTTCCACCATCTTCTTACCCCCTCTGCCTCATAAAAAGATGCCCTAGTGCACATAATCAACCTTGGCCACCTCCAAAAGTTTGGGGTGGCCATATCATTATCTCCCCGCTTCACTCTATTCACAATTTTCCCTATCTACACCAAGGGCAAGAAAGAAAAGAAAAGAAAAAGAAAAGCAAAAACAAAATAAAAGGATGCTCCTGTTTAAGAGCATTCAAATAAAGAAAAGATGAGTGTGTAAAAACACTCCAAAAATCTTACCGCAACCCTTTCTTCCACTTTCATACCCATTGAGCTAAGAAGCATCAAACTTAGCTCATTTTACCTTTTTCCGCAGCCACGTGGGTCATCTGGTATGATTTGAAATATAAGACTGAATGCATGAATGTGAAACAACATTCCTAGTCATCCTCGATTAACACTATCATGAAACGGTTTACCCAGAACTTTATGGAAGAAGTATGGATAACTTGTGTAGTTCATGTGCTTTGTTCTCTTTTCATGATTGGATTGTGAAAGTAGGAGAGGAGAGAGGTGAAATGCATGCACTCAGTCATCTTTGATACCATTCAGCAATAATCATCTTTTACATTGCATTTGTCATTTCTTGTTTGTGGAAAATTTGTAGAGAGATTGAGTTAGAGCATACTTGAGGACAAGTATGTTTTAAGTTTGGGGTGGTGATGTAGCCCTATTTTAGGGCTCCATACTGTGCCATTTTGTATTTAAGTTGCATCTAAACATGTTAGAATACAAGTCTTTTCCCTAATATGGTTATCATTGCGAATTTGCTTATGGATGTTCTTTGCACTATTTTTCAGGTACTTGACCCATGCTTAGATGGAAGAGAGAGAAAGAAGGAGTTCTAGGGTTCCCCCACTCATGGATGGACCCAATGAAGGCCCCAAAGTCTCCCTAAATCTACCTCCAATGGTCAAGAATCGTCCCCAAGCAAAGACATCCGAGAATGATGAAGATTGAAGTGTAATAAAGTGATGCAAGCCTCACCATAGCCGTGGCCACAATGCCACAGTCGTGCATTTATTAGCAATGACGTTCCCTTTCCAACAGGGTTTTTCTACAGAATCCCATGGTCGTGGCCACTTAAGACACCATGGCCGTGGCCATCAGCACGGTCGTGGTACGAAGAGGAGAAAACGACTGTGGCTATTTAAGACACCACGGTCGTGGCCATCAGCACGGTTGTGGTACGAAGAGGAGAAAACGACCGTGGGCAACCACCAAGGTCGTGGGAATTATTGCACCAATTTGGCCAGGGTTACAGGTTGTCACCACCAGAACGCCACGACCGTGGCCACCTACCATGACCGTGGCCGAAGAAGCTCAATACGACCGTGGTGATTCCCCACGGTCACCTCTTCCTCCTCCAAAACGGCTATGTTACCCAACACGGCCGTGGTGCCCCTAACCCACCACGACTGTGGCATCCCTCCACGGCCGTAGCTACCACCATACTTGACCTTTTTCCCAATTCCTTCACACCATGACCGTTTCACCACACCACGACCGTTCCCCACCACCCTCACCACAGTCGTGGCACACCACCACGGTCGTGGTGGTCCACCAACCCTACCCTACTTTTCACTACATTTCCTAAACTACCCCCAACTTACCCTAGTGCCTCCCCACCACCTATATATACATAGGTGGAAGCTAGAACATAAAGGTTAGATGCCCCTACAGTTGTCTGTAGCCTCCACTCCCCACCCTTGAGCTCTTTGTGCAATCTCCTTACATTTTTGGGCTCATCATCCACCATTTCCACCCTCATTCCACCATGGAAACCAAGTGCCCTAGGTTTTCATCCATACTCCCCTACCATTTCATGCGCCCCTTCACCCTTGGAGGAGGGAGGACGTCTACAGCAAGCTTGGAGGTGAAGAAGGAGGCTTCTACATCAAGCTTCATGGAGTCCCTACTTCTTCTACCCCTTTCTTTTCTTGTTTCCTTTATCATGTGTAGCTAAGCCCCTAGTGGTGGGCTGTTTGGGGTTAAAATGTAACTTTGATACCATGTTGGGGGAAAATTGCTTGTAATGAACTCAATTTCTATCTATGATGATTGCCTCTTGCTTCAATCTCATTTCCTATTTTATTGCATGTGGTTTGTGCTTATAACATAGATTGCTTGCTTTGAGATGTTTGATGACACTTAGCTTCTAGGAGGAATTGGAGTGTATGTGGCAATCTTAGGATTGTGTCCTAGGTCCAATTAGTGGATCCCTAGCTAGCCCCCTTTGTTCCTACATACACATCCCTCCTTCTACAAGTGAGTGTGATATTTAAGTAGCTAGTGTAAGTGAGAGTGATGCAATTGCCTAAGGCCTTCTAAAGGCTAGAGTGGCTAGTGGCATGAGGTCAAATACCCTCATCTCTACTCCCATCTCTACCCTCAACCCTCAATTCCTCACTATCACTTGCCCTAGAAACCTAGATTTAGCTAATCCCATTAGAATTACACCTAACCCTAGTCTTCTACTAGTAGTATAGGGTATATTCTAATGGCATTGTCCTTGTTGTTTGGTTTGGTAATCTAGATATGAAATGAGAACCTTGCATGTTTAATGATCTCCCCCAACTAATGTCAATGTTACATCCCCCAAACGGCCCACCTACCCTAATCAACTGCTTAAAACCCATCTTGCTTAGTTTGCTTGTTCAAGCTAGTCTAGTTTAGTCGCTTTTGCTTAATCTAGTTAATTGCTTAGTTTTGCTCTTTAGTGTTAACTTAGGCTCTTGCTCTTGCTAGTGGTTAGTTTAGTTCTTAATTGCTTCTTGCCTTGCTAGAGTAGTGTATCTCTTCTTACTCTTGCTTAGTTAGTTTGTTAACTTAGTTTACTAATTTGCTTGCTCTTCCATAACTTCGTTTCCATATTGAATTTCTTACTTGTTCCATTAGCTTAATCAACAACCAAAACCTTTTAAAACCCTAAAACCCTAAGCTCCGCAAAAGGAACGTAGCTCACACCGTCTAACTCTAGTGCCCCCTCTATCTCCGTGGATCAACCCTATACTTGCCACCTCACCTACACTATGACACGACCCCGTGCGCTTGCAGTCGTAGTGTCTTAGTAGACGTAGGTAGTTAGTGTAGGTCTTACAAATTTCTAAAGCATAAGATCCCATATCCCGTGTGCTCCGACCTCATGGGGTGTAAAATCACCACTAGCGGGGACACACCAATCGTGCTTCACTCGGACCCATAGGACTTGTCTATTGTTCATGAACCGCCAGACATTGCCAAGCATACGAGCTTGATTTTGTGAACGTGCATCCTTGATGCCTAGACCGCCATCAGCTTTTGCCATGGTCACCTTCTTCCACGAGACCAAGGAGAGGTTGTGGTGTGACCAGCTACCAGACTAAAGGAAGATCTTAATGTGCCTGTTGATGTCATCACATAGGGTAGGGGAGAGCTGCACTGACGGAATGGCATAGCTGAGAATAGCTTGAAGAGTAGATTTTGTAAGAGTGATCCTTCTGGTAAGGGACAACTGTCACGCTGACCAGCTTGTCATGCGATCCTTCATGGTGTCAACAATCACAACATGAGTGGACTTATTAACTCGATGATGAAGGATGGGAACACCCAAGTAGTGGCCCAAATCATTGGGATACTGAATGCTGAGGCACCTACAAAAGGCGTACCGGACCTGACGTGAGGTATTAGGTGAGAAGTAGCAGAGAGATTTGGCCTTAGAGACCTTTTACCTAGATGCACATGCAAAGGCCTGGAGAACTTTGTTAATGGTTTTATCTTGCCCACCGGAAGCCTCAGCCAGCAAGAGGATGCCATTAGCAAAGAAAATATGTGATAGTAGTGGTACATGCCTGAAGAGGAGAATAGGCCTCCAGTCACCTTGATTAATGGAGAGAGATGGCTTGACTGAGTCTTTCCATGCATAGAACGAAGATGTAGGGGCTGATGGGATTGCATTGGCAAATTGATAAAACCAAATTTTGTGATATTTTAGACTGTTTTTCTGTTATCAAAACTGCCATTTTTAGCTATTTTCCTCTTTTTTGTATGCACTTTCGCAATAATTGGCCAAGCAATGCTCTTAATCCAATTTTCCTATCTTTTGCAGAGTTTTCCTCGTTTTTGGGCAATAAGGCCGCTCCGGCCCATGAATAAGTCCAAGCCTGTCTCGGCCTCCCTGACGCCCGATACAACCCCTGCCCGACGGGGGTTAGGCGACACAAAGACGCTCGACAAAGAGGTGCCGCGTGAGGAGAAGCTGACGGACGACACGCCGTCTACCCGATAGGGAGCCCGGCTCGCCCCGACAACCCAGCTTGTCGGGCGACACAACCACCCACCGGCAGGCGCGCCGCCCGTCACGTGACTGATAGCCGACACCTCCACGCCGAGCTACACCTGCATCGGCCGTCCATCGACCGACGCTTAAGGGGGACACGTGGCGCTTCGAGCACCATAACTCCTCCCGGCCAGCTGACTATAAATAGTAGCTACAGGGAGCCGAAAAGACAGTTCGGAGTTTTAGAAATCAGACAGTTGGGAGTTGAGCTATCTTCCGAGGAGACTGCGAGAGCATACGTGTCGTGCCCGAGTGCTTGTCTCGGGCAACACTAGGTGAGCTTCTCCTCATCTCGAGAGGGAGGGGACAGTTCACTTAGGACCGTCCCGGGCGACACTGCGGGCCGATATCGACCGACGTAGATGAGCGACACAAGTGCCCGACATCAGCAATGCGTAGCTCTTAGCCCGACACGATATCAAACCGATACACTTAGCTTGTCGAGCGTGCCGCCCGAGAGGGTGTGCCACCCGACATGAGCGTATCGGCCAGGGTCCTTGAGCGATACAGTTGACAGTCGGTGCGTGCCGCCCGAGAGGGTGTGCCGCCTGATACAGAGCCACCCGAGAGGGTGTGCCGCCCGACACCTCTGTATCGGGCTAGGCCTCCGACCGATATCGGGTAGGAGAGCTACAACACCTTGTCGTCCTTCAACATCAAGGAGGCGACACCTATCTTTACTTTCTGTCATTTAATTCCTTACGTATGCATTGTAATTAAGACCCTTTATTTGTAGAAGATGCTTAATTACTTGTTGCTCTATGCTTGGTGCACAATGTTGGATGACTGCTATGTTTGATATCCGAACTCTAGCTTGCATGTTTGGATCGCGTTTCGCTTAGCTAACGAATCGTGTTTTCCCGTCACAACAACTTCGAGAGTTGTGTTGTGGCTCTAGTGTTTGGTCCGATTCTGGAGTACGAGAGTGCCTGGAACAGAGTTGCTTTAGGGACCTTTCCAACTCTAATTTTAGTCCGGTGACCTCGAGAGGGGCGCTGATGCCTTGTTATAGGTGCCCGCTTCGAGAGGAGGGGTACATGACTGGTTCTACCGCCGCTTGTCTTACCGGAGTTTTATTCTTCGTACCTCGCTTTAGCTCGAGCAATATCTTTCTATTTCTGTTGCATGAAAACCCCTAAAAACTGCTAAATGACTAAAATCTTATATCTCTCTTGTAGCTCCACTTGGAGATTGTTTTCTTTGTTTTATTTGTGACATCTTACTGCTTCCCTTTTTGGGAATTTATCTCTCTTTTTACCTGCCGGAGTGTAGCGTGTCGATTCCGTGTTCTCAACACTACCCCCCTTGTCCCTGTGTTCGACCCCGTAAACAAAGTTGCGGGGGCCTAGAAGGATTCGGGTTTATAAATGCAAAAGCTTGACTACCTCAAATCCGCCTCCAATTTTAGGATGCGCGATTTAGGCCAGTCAACGTTTTGGCGTCGTTGCCGGGGACAAGGCAAAAATGGTACTGTTGACGAATCCAAATCCACTAACTACACTCTTCTGCCTCAAGCTTAGCAATGAGCTTGACATCACTCTTTTTCTTCTTTACTATTATTCTTTGTTTGAAATTAATAGATTTTTCTTCTAAAACTTGATTCCTCGTGCCAATAATAGGTACTCATAAGGATGGTGATCTGTTCCACTGAGCACCAACTCCAACCATCATGCCACCTCGCATTGAACCACCCCATTCTAAAGGCGAACGCCAAAGGAGGAGGCCTGATTCGCCCCCACCTGAAGAAAATGACAGGTACGACGGTGATCATCAACAAGAAGATCCAGACTCAGGGGAGTACGAAGAGGGCCATCACAGACACAGACGCCATCACCGTCAGAGGCAAAGAAGAAATCGGAACGATCAGGAACAACGCCGGGGAGAGAGTGACAGTGACGACTCGGAAGAGGAGGAAAAGATGCTTAGGGAGTTGGCATCCTCAAAAGCCAACAACTCCAGGTGTCCTGTCGTCACTCTGTGGTTCAATGCGGCCAACTTCGAGCTTAAGCCTTCTGTCATTTCTATGATCCAAAATAAGAGTTTTAGAGGGAGCTCCAAGAATGACAATCCCTATCATCACCTGGATGCTTTTAAGAATATCTGTGACACGATTAAGATGAGAGGTGTTCCCCAGGAGGTGATATATTGCAAGGGCTTCATCTTTTCACTGGAAGACAAGGCACTGTCTTGGTACCTCGGGGTACCCCACCAGTCTTTGAACGGGTGGGGAGCGTTAGCTAACGCATTTGTGAATAAGTTCTACCCCACTGAAAGGATAGTCAGAAATCGGCAGAAGATAACATCCTTCACGCAAAAGCCGAATGAAAGCCTCCACGACGCCTGGGAGCGATTCCAGGAGTACCTGAGAGATTGCCCCCATCACAACTACAAGAAGGGTTTCCTCATCACCACCTTCTACAACGGCTTGATCCTGAAGATAGGGTGTCGCTGAACGCGGCCGCGGGCAGTGACTTCCTGGGGAAGAAGGCACAGAAGTCCGAAATGATTATGAAGAATATGGCCGAGTTGATGGCAGGTGTTGAGTTCGACCGGTTCGATAGAGGACAGATAAAGAAGGTAGGTGAAGGGTCCACCCTTGAATCTAAGGCACTGGAGGCAATCACCTCGCAGATCTAGAGGATCGCTACGGATGTAAAATAGTTGCGAGAAGCTGGTGGTAAGGGGAAGAAGCAGGTAGAAAAAGTAATGAAATGTGTAACATGCGGAGAAGGCGGCCATGGGGTAGATAATTGCATCTACACCCGGCCAGAAGCATCAAGCGATACCGAGTCCGAGGCAGAAGAGACTGAAAATGTCTCTTTTGTAAACTTCAGAAGACTGGACCACCCTGGTTTCAGCTATGGGAACAAGGATGCAACTGAGAATTCTCATCAGCTGCAAAACTCCACTAAGACACCCCAAGCTTTCGAAAAGAGGGGAGGAACCGGTCAGTATGCTAGAAATGCCCCCTTCCAGCAGAACAAAGGTAATTTCCAAAGTCAAGGCAAGTACCAGGGATCAGCTAAAGAACAAGGACAGAACCAGGCTTCAAACCAAGCAGATGTGGTGGGATAGTTGTTTGATTTTGCGAAAAAGCAGGACACTATCAAAAACCAATTGGCGCAGAGTGCGCTATCAAATTCGGGTGTGTTGAACTCATTGTAGGTCCAGCTGGCGGATATGCAGACGCATCAATGCCAGATTGACAAAAATTAGCTCAAATGGCCAAGCAGATGAAGAACCCCTCAGGAAAGATACTGTCAAACACCGAACCTGCGAAGAGGCCAGGGCTGTGACAGATGGAAAGCCGAGATCAATTTGCAGAAAAGGGATGATGCTGGCAGATAAGGAGTAAACTGGAGCCTTCAAGCTGGAGATGATAACTACAGCACTTCTCGGGAGGCAACCCGAGATTTACTTTATTTTATTTCTTAGAATAGGATTGCAATTTACTTTCCCGAAGAACAAACATTACGAACATTTGGTATGTAATAAGGCCCGAGGCGGTGCATGCGCCACATGCACTGACTCTTATGTTTCGTGGGTCACTGCCTTAGTTTTATTAACCGGGATGGGTAATACCATCTGAGGCCGATAGCTTAGTCCTAGGCCAATAATGTTTTACTCATCAGCCGCAGCTTAACCCGTTTTGTTTTCACAATTCATGGGGGGGCAACCCAACCAGCGCTCTGAGTGCACCCTTATCGGGCGGTGGGGCTTCATGGAGCGCAACAGTCATGCTGACGGTTGGGCTTGCCGGCTTACGTATTGGACTGACGGTCGACGCGTGTCCGGGTTTTACTGTTTAATCGCTATAAAAGGAAAGCGAGTTTTACCGTGTCGGGTTCATTACCTTGCTGTTTTTACACTCCCGTGTCGAGCGAGAGAACTTGTGCTTCTGCTCCCATGTCGCGCGTGACTGCAATTCTCTTGTGTCGCCCGATAGCCCAGATCACAGTGAGGTATAGCCCGACAGATCGTGTCGGCCGACATGCTTCTTTTCTTGTTACAAGTAGTTTGTCAGTATCAAGTTTCCATTGCTGAGCAGTCGTATCGCCCGATATGGGTGTCGTGTGGGGTATCTTTGATTCGCGTTGCCCGATACCCAATGTTGGGCGATAGCCGTGTCACCCGATGTAGCATCGCATCGCCTGTTTTTGTTATCGGGCGACACGCTGCCTTTCTTTAATCAGAACGTATCAGGCACCCCATCTTATCACCCTCGTATCGCCCGTCACGCCTTTCTTTTTGAGCGACAGACCTGACATGCATTCACCGCCTTTCCCACCTATCTTTATCGCGCGATTGAATCTTTTGACGTATCAGGCGATACCAATCTCTTGTATCGGGAACATGGCTTCGCTGCTGAAACCAGTGTGTCGCCCAATACAGGAGTGTCGGGCAGTTTTAGTACAGGATAATACAGGGTGACACGTCTATTCTTTATTATATTTCTTCCAAAGGCCAACATGATTAATCAAGATATTTCTTTTGTTGACTTACAGAGATGGCCCGCATTAAGATGACCGATGTCCCAGTCGACGAGCAAGGCAGGAGGGTCTACCCTGAGACTGCTATTGAAGGGCAGGCTTCCAGACCCAAGCACCCAAACCCAAGACAGGCTGGGACATCAGGGACAAAGAAGAAGGCAAGGGTTGGAGAAGCTGTGACTCCAGTACCAGCACCAACACCACTTGCAGCAGCGCCAACACCAGAAGCAGAACTCTCGGAATCCTTTTCGGGGAGTTTCGAGCCAAGAGACGATGAGCATGCTCGCCGCTATGCTGAGCTGGTACCCAAGATGTACAAGCCAAGCAAGTTCTGCCATAGAGCCTCGTTTGATGAGTTTGGGATCATGAAAAGGCTGAAGAGCGTCCTTGCGGCGGCAGGACTAAAGAAGATCTACTTCGGCCGAACTTCTTTGTACACCAAGATGACCATGGAGTTCATGTCCTCTCTCCGCCGGGTGAGGAATTCAGCAGCAGAGAAAGAAAAATTCGGCGGACCAGACAGACTACAGGCCCGGATGTACAATTCGGAGCACGCCATCTCCGAGAAGCTGTTAAACGAGATCTTCTCTTCCAGCAAGGAATAGAAGAATCAGATGGACAACGGTGAGAGGATCACTGAGGAAGACGGGTTCAATCCCGTGGAGTTTTGGGGCAGGCTTACCGCTGAATCTTCATTTAAGCCAGGAGCAAAGGTCGTGGTAGTGCACTCCTGCTTCTGGAGGATCGTGCACAAGCTGGTGGAATGCTTGCTATTCAGCAAGAACGAATCCAGCATCATCTACACGGAAGAGCTCCACGTCATGTGGCATATTATGGATGGCCGAGTGATCAACCTCGGTCGATTCTTGCTGAACAGGTTCCATCCAATGAAGGAGGCCACTAAGGAGTACTGCATGGGCGGCATTATCAACCTCATCGCAGCAGGACTCGGGTACCCGTTCGAGCCGCGCAGCCATACTAGAACACAAGGCGATGAGGTGTTTGACACCAAATATCTGATGAGGACCAACATCATCAGGAAGGAGAGGGGAAGTTTCTTCTACAAGTTTTCAAGGATAGACATACTCCTTCCCCTTCCTCGTTGTGCCAACTACGACAAGGAGAAGTTGGTCTTCACCACCGCCGAGATTGAAGCTATAGCTAATAACATGACTACCACCACCACGATCAGGGCCACAGAGAGGCCAGCCCCAGAACTACCGGTGACAACTGCTGATCAAGCTGTCGTCGCTCCAACCATACCAGCCACCGCACCAACAACGATAGTGGTGGCTGAGAAAGAGCCGGTGATTGTTGAGGTCACCGGGAAGGAAACTTCGGGATCTGCCGCAGAAGAGATGGCCACAGTTCCCATCCGTGTTTCTAAAACTGCAGAGGGGGGAGAGGAGCTTCAGCGGGGTAACAACAACGTGATGTTTGACGAGATCATGAGGGAACTCGAAAGAACTCCATCCCTACCGCTGAAGTCCCCGCCTGCAGCAGTCGAGGAGATTGCCGACAGTGCAGAGGTGGAGCAAAGTCCGCCCTCACCGCGGCCATCCCCAATCAGAAGAGAAGGCAAGGCGGCAGCACCTGAAAAAGCGCCGACCCCCTCCTGGCGACATCTGGTTCGCGAACGATTTTCATAGATTCTACCTCTCTGGGTGGACCTTCACGCGGGCTAGATGTCACGAGGACGGAAGGGAGATCCACCGGACCCCCTCCGTCACTCGAAAAGATGCTCGGAAAAGAACTCGACGATCTGTGGGAGGTAATAACCATCAACTCTGCTACTTGTACTTCCCTGACCCGCAAACTTGCATCTTTTCAAGACAAGCAGGACAACCACGAGATCAGGATGAACAACCAAGAGAGCGAGTTGCTGGCTCTAGCAAGCATACCCGGCGGACTAGAGGCCTTAAATGCAACAATGCAACAAGTTCTCCAGCGGCTTGATAGGCTCGAGGAGAGGATGGACAGAAGTAACGACCATCCGCGCCGAAGGCAACCGAGACGGTCGCCGTCACCTCCCAATCGGAGCCCTAGTCCCCCTTCTTCAGGTTCCCCCTCAGGAACGGTGTCCCCATCCTCCTCCTCTAGCGGGCGATCAACAACGTCCGAGGACGGGACACAACAAGGATCTACCGAAGGGTCTCCCAGCAGACAGGAGAGCTCTTTGGGTTTGGGAGATGCTAACATCTCCATCCCCCTGGATGAAGTTGAAGATGATGGCACAGACATCAGCATCGGGGAAGACTCGTCTGATGAGTCTAAGGGAGAGGTGGGGGATGTCTACACAGTGAATAACAGACATCCACCCCGAGGAAAGTGCTCGTTTGTAGACAAATTCCGCGAGCCGTCCGAGATACCCTCCTTCGAGATTGCCGACTTCGATAGAAGAGCCATCGGGAACCTGACGATCAGAGACCAGAAGCTTCTGAATAATGTCTTGAGGTCGCAGGCCAATGAAGAAGATGTCGTCTGGAGCGACTGCTACCTCTCCCTACGACGGGGAGATCTTCAGAAGATGTTCCGCACGCCGGCTGTCGTCGGCAAATGAGTGTTCAGGGTCCTGGAGAACGCAATAATAGAGAAGATCGACAGTAGGACAGGTCAGAGACAAATATGCACAGCCACCCTGACCTTGGCAAGAAGGCTGATGAAGGGAGATCAAGACTCCCGTGCGGTGGTCGACATGCTGCAATACGTTGAAGAGCATAGACCAAATCTGGTGTTGGCCCCGTACAAGCATTGCAACGTGTGGTTTCTCTGTGTGGCGGACATCAGAAACCGCGACGTCCAGCTGCTGTGTTGCAGCAATGATGAAGTACCACGCTCCGGGGGTATTTTCTGTCGCCCGAAGGACGAACAGTTGAAATGCCTACCAATACGCCTGCTATGAGCTTTAAAGCAAGGAATCCAACGTCTTCAAGGACCTTGGAACTACTTCGCTATCAGAGACCTCCCCGAACGGGCAGAAGAGGGGAGCGGAAACAGCGCTATCGTTGTCTTGGGTGCCATTGAAGCGCTCAACTCAATCGGAAACTTAGGAGTCCTTAGAGGCATGTCCTTTTATCAGCGCAGGGGCATCTACGCCATGCTCCTAATCAAGGACAAGTGCTATTTTCGGGACACAGGTGTGCCAGAGTAGCTGCTGGATAGTGATGTAGAGGAAGATTCTTCTCGATCCAGCAGCCCAGAAGAAAAAGAAGAAGAGATAGCAACCGAAATTCATGGGGCGGGCAAGCAGCTAGCAATTCTGAAGAAAGTGCATGGGGATGAAGACACTGCTTTTCCCGAAGCTTCTGAAGGGCAGATCAAAAATTTCGACAGCTTTTCGTGTTCAACTCTCACACAGGAGCAGGTCAACATCATCCTGAAGAAGCTTGCTGACTCAACCCCATCAGATGTTGCTTTTCAGACAGGAGATGTCATAGTCCTGGCAGATGAGCTAAGGGACATCGTGAAGGAAGGAGGGTGCTTGACTGTAACAGTTGCAGCCGCTTACATCCAATATATACAGCCAAAGCTAGAACATGCTTTTATAGCCCATCCTTTGCTTTTCAACAATATCTGCCTCGCCGACGAAATAGGAGTGAAGAAGATGTTCCTGCAAGAATTGAAGGATGGCGTCACAGGCACTATCTTCCTGCCTATTGTGCATTACAATCATTGGACGCTCCTAGCGATGTATACTCAGCAACGAGCAGGCATTTTCTACAACAGCTCGGATAGCAACAAGAACCATCCTGTGCCGTGTACATCAGAACCTTTGACACCCGTCGAACGCTTAGTTCGAAAATATTACGATAAAGTATCAAAGATGATTGAACCGTTCCTGGACATACAGGGAGGAAAATGGCACGACCTCCAGTTCTGCCACCGCAGTCCGCAGCAAATTCATTTATCCAATGACTACAACATCTTCGTCCTGGAATGGATGGCAAGTGAAGCAACGCCTGACCAGCTTCACCACACAAGATATCACAGCAAACGAGGAGAATACGTATGGGAACTCCTATCTAATGCAGGTTCAACCTCACTGGATTAAACATTATCTCACCTTATTTACTTCACAACTCTGGGGACATAGTGTAGAGTAAGTTTGGGGGGGTACCATGTACCAGTGAGGGAGGTACAAAAATCTTCTGATCTCTCTGACTTAAATTCCTTATTCTTTCGTTCTTTATCCTTTTGTTCTTTCCTATATCATGTGTACATATATATGTTTATACCAAAATTTTTGAAAATTTCTAAAATTTTGCTTATTTTGTTCCCATGCATATGTACAAAGTTGCTATATTAGTAAAACCTTGTTGCGACTTCTTGCAAAGTTTGTTTTCTTTGTACTTAATGAGATACAAGTTTTGTTATATCTTTTTGATAATGCTGCTTCAAACGAACAAAAGAATATGTTTTGTCATGTCAAAAATTTCGAAAAATACAATAATCTCGCAAACAGTTAAGAGACGAGTATGGAGAAGGAAAAAGCTACCCAAACAGTAGGAATCTCTTTGTTCCCCCTTACCCAACAAAAATCCCAAAAGAGAGAGAGGCCTTATGAGCATGAATAAAAGCATGAGAGTTGTGCCCAATAAAAGAAAAAGAAAAAAAAAATATATATATATATACACCACTTGTTTTCCAAAAGTACCAATCTTTAGGCATGGTAGATCTGGGGCATGGTACGTAGGATGTTAAATCAATGCTCTAAAGCCAACTGGCTTGGACTGCAGGGACCACTTGCCCGCTAACGGACCCTTACCTGGATGAACTGATGGGAGACAAGAATGAAAAACCCAAAAAGCCTTAGCCTACCCCATACACAACTTGCTGCCCCAAAAATAAAGCTGTTTGGTGTGTAAGCTAACTTCGGAATCGTACAACAAAGTGTCGCCAAAGCTGTAGAGAAAAATCTTACTTAAACATTAAGGTAGGAAAAACTAAGTCTTTTGTTCGTATTGAGACAGCATTATCTTTAAGGCATTACGATCTTTGTTTCACTTTTTGAACAAGAAGCTTTCCCGAGCAGAAGAAGCAGCACAAAATATAGTTTAAATATTGATTGAGGACAATCAAAATGCTAAGTTTTGGGGAGTTGATAACACCAAATTTTATGATATTTTAGACTGTTTTTCTGTTATCAAAACTGCCATTTTTAGCTATTTTCCTCTCTTTTGTATGCACTTTCACAATAATTGGCCAAGAAATGCTCTTAATCCAATTTTCCTATCTTTTGCAGAGTTTTCCTCATTTTTGGGCAATAAGGCCGCTCCGGCCCATGAATAAGTCCAAGCCTGTCTCGGCCTCCCTGAAGCCCGATACAACCCCTGCCCGACGGGGGTTGGGCGACACAAAGACGCTCGACAAAGAGGTGTCGCGCGAGGAGAAGCTGACGGATGACACGCCGTCTACCCGATAGGGAGCCTGGCTCGCCCTGACAACCCAGCTTGTCGGGCGACACAACCACCCACCGGCAGGCGCGCCACCCGTCACGTGACCGATAGCCGACACCTCCGTGCTGAGCTACACCTGCATCGGCCGTCCATCGAACGGCGCTTAAGGGGACCACGTGGCGCTTCGAGCACCATAACTCCTCCCGTCCAGCTGACTATAAATAGCAGCTACAGGGAGCCGAAAAGACAGTTCGGAGTTTTAGAAATCGGACAGTTGGGCGTTGAGCTATCTTCCGAGGAGACTGCGAGAGCATACGTGTCGTGCCCCAGTGCTTGTCTTGGGCGACACTAGGTGAGCTTCTCCTCATCCCGAGAGGGAGGGGACAGTTCACTTAGGACCGTCCCGGGCGACACTGCGGGCCGATATCGACCGACGTAGATGAGCGACACAAGTGCCCGACATCAGCAATGCGTAGCTCTTAGCCCGACACGATATCAAACTGATACGCTTAGCTTGTCGAGCGTGCCGCCCGAGAGGGTGTGCCGCCCGACATGAGTGTATCGGCTAGGGTCTTTGAGCGATACGGTCGACATTCGGTGCGTGCCGCCCGGGAGGGTGTGCCGCCCGCCACCTCTGTATCGGGCTAGGCCTCCGACCAATATCGGGAAGGAGAGCTATAGTACCTTGTCGTCCTTCTACATCAAGGAGGCGACACCTATCTTTACTTTCTGTCATTTAATTCGTTACTTATGCATTGTAATTAAGACCCTTTATTTGTCTATGGAAATAGAAGATGCTTAATTACTTGTTGCTCTATGCTTGGTGCACAATGTTGGATGACTGCTATGTTTGATATCCGAACTCTAGCTTGCATGTTTGGATCGCGTTTCGCTTAGGTAACGAATCTTGTTTTCCCGTCGCAACAACTTCGAGAGTTGTGTTGTGGCTCTAGTGTTTGGTCCGATTCTGGAGTATGAGAGTGCCTGGAACAGAGTTGCTTTAGGGACCTTTCCAACTCTAATTTTAGTCCGGTGACCTCGAGAGGGGCGCTGATGCCTTGTTAGAGGTGCCCGCTTCGAGAGGAGGGGTACATGACTGGTTCTACCGCCGCTTGTCTTACCGGAGTTTTATCCTTCGTACCTCGCTTTAGCTCGAGCAATATCTTTCTGTTTCTGTTGCATGAAAACCCCTAAAAACTACTAAATGACTAAAATCTTATATCTCTCTTGTAGCTCCACTTGGAGATAGTTTTCTTTGTTTTATTTGTGACATCTTACTGCTTCCCTTTTTGGGAATTTATCTCTCTTTTTACCTTCCGGAGTGTAGCGTGTCGATTCCGTGTTCTCAACACTACCCCCTTGCCCCTGTGTTCGACCCCGTATATCTACTTCGACCCCGTAAACAAAGTTGCGGGGGCCTAGAAGGATTCGGGTTTATAAATGTAAGAGCTCAACTACCTCAAATCCGCCTCCAATTTTAGGATGCGCGATTTAGGCCGGTCACAAATGCCTTGTGAAGTTTTGAAGGACTCCAAGGGACATCCTTCCCAAAGAATCGATGTACACCCCTTAGTAATGATTTGCATAATCAACTCGACCAGTAGTGTCGGGATGCCGGTCCTTCTGACATTTTCATGTATAATGCCCAACTCATTTTATCAAAAGCTTTAGCAAGGTCTATCTTAATACAAGCTAGAGCCTTGCCACTGTGCTACATGCACATGGTGTGAATAACCTCTTGTACAAGAATGATGTTAACAGTAATACGCCGGCCTGGGAGGAAACTAGATTCAGTTTCATAAATTCATCCTTGCAGAAGGGGCTTAATGCGTTCCACAATGATTTTGGATATCAACTTGAAGCACGTGTTGTTAAGTGAGATAGGACGGAGATCACTACATGTTTGGGGCTGTCTAGTCTTTAGGATTAGACACATGTCGAAATCAACAATGCGGTCTTCTATGAGTCCCAAGGATAAGGTGTCTTGGACCGTACGGATGAAAGACGGTCCAATAGTGTCCCAATGTTTTTAAACAAAGGAGTTGCAGATGTCGTCGGGTCTGGGAGCTTTTTTAGGCATCATCATGAACATGGTGCACTTAATCTCATCTGCCGAAGGGAGTGAAATGAGAGCACATTTCATGGCATCTGAAGGATGGGTGAAGGTGACGTTGAAGCCAGTGATAGCAGCACTGGTGCGAGCGCTGGGGCGTGGGGAAGTCATCAAGTCGAGGAAGAGGTTGCAGACATGCAACTACAGCAAAGATGGGTCCTTTACCAAGTTACTAGCGTCATCTTTGAGGCATGTAATCTTGTTGAAGAGACGGAGGGCTTTGACATAGGTATGGAAGAATTTAGTATTTGCGTCGCCAAGGCTAAGCCAATTGATGTTAGCCTGTTGACGCCAATCAACCTCTTCTTGAAGGAGAATGCTACTATACTCATCTTGCAAATGCTCCATGGTAAGGTCAGAAGTAACATGGGATAGAGTGCTAGTAGATACCTGGATGTTGGTGATATGAAGCATGATTTTGTTCTTGTGTTTGTTGTTAGAAGCTTGGAGTTTAGAGTCCCACGCAGATGCAGCAGTGTGGAAAGTTGGGAGAGCATCAAGGAATTGTTTTGTCAAATCCCAAGATTTAAGAACGGTATCTTTGAAATCAAGAGTGAGCGACCAACTGTCCTTAGTACAGAAGGACCCGGGGCAGGCATGGCGGTGCAGAGCATCATGGATGAGGATCAGACTATGGTTGATGTAGAGCCTCAGGAGTACGGTGAAAGAAGTATTATTTTCCATAGTAAGTCAATCATCATTGGCAATGAATCTATCAAGTCTTTCCAACAACTAGAGCCATTTAAAAGTGAATATGGGGCCATTAGCCTTGATGTCTGTCAGGCCAGTGTGCATGAGAAGAGACTTGAACTTCCTACTAGAGTGACAATCAAAAGAGCGGCCGTTTTGCTTTTTAGAAATGTCGATCATGGTATTGAAGTCCCCAAGCACTGCCCATGTGCCAGAGATGGAGTGAAAGATGTCATGTAAATGACTCCAGAGAAGGTATCATCTACCAGGATTGGGGGCACCACAAACGAATGTTAGATGCCAAGTATCATTAATACAGAAATGGATGAATTGTTGGTGGTTTAGAATGATGTTGACGGAACAGCGAGCATCATCCCACAACACCCAGATACCACCAGAAAAGCCAATGGCCTCAACCTGGTGAGAAGAAGGGAGACCCAGTTGCTTGATGACATTGTCATCCTTGGAACCACTAATAGGTGGTTTGACAATGACCATAATATGGAGTCGATGTCTACATTTAAGATCCTTAAGGAAGAAGATATTATTCTTGAAACAAGCACCTTGAATATTCTAGCAGAGGATGTTCATCATTAAAACACAGAAAGAGAAAGAGATGTGTGGGCAATTTAGGCAATTGCCGCACAGAGGCTGATAGATTGATCATCGCCGACCATAGCATCATCTGGAGGTGGCACTGACTCATTGTTGAAGTCAATGGCACACCTAGAATCTGAACCTTGGTCTAGATTGCCAACTAGCTGGGCAATCTTCCCTTTTTTCCTTTCCCTCCCAGGGCTGACAGTTTGGTAAACTATCCTCCTATTTCTGAGAAGGACACCACTGCTCCCTCCTTTATCGCCCCATTGGAAAAGGCATTGGGAGTCAGCATGGATTGTGTATGTGGTTGCAAATTGGAACAGAGTATCTACCCCCATCTCCTACACTCTTCCCACACAAGTGTCATCATTCGCTAGCGTGATGCTTGTGTTGTTTGAGTTAGTTTCGACGCCACCCACTGATGAGGCCTTGGATGGTGTCCCTTGCTCTACACCAGATTGTGTCTGAGACGTTGCTTTAGCCTTGTTCTTCTGTTTCCTTGATTGGACAGTGTGCCATTCCTCCTCAGTTGCTTCCTGGATGTCTAGAATGGGTTGTGGCGGCACTTCCACAGTAGCATCTTTTATCCTCAGGGTGGCTGACGTCGTCTGTGTCGTGTTTCCAGGCTGCATGCCCTTCTTGTTAGAGGGCATGCATTTCTCTGGCTTCTTTGCATGGATCTGGGTCTTGTATTGCACCTCCTTAAGGATAGGGGGGCCGAACGTAGATGATGGGTCAGTGGGCGAGAAGGACGTGAAAAAAGTGCACGCAGTGTCAACATGCCTGACTCTGCTGCACTTCTTGCAGACGGAAGGTATGTTTTCATATTCCAGGCCATAAGGTTCTCCATTGAGATAGTTGGCTGGTAGAAGAGGCTTGAGAGTATCTACCTCGACTGCTAGCCTTGCAAATTTGCCTCTATGGCCTGACAGTGTGGTGGTGTCAACTTTGATTGTCTTGCCAATGATATCGCCAATGCTTGCTAGAAGTTGATAATGGTAGAGGTAAATTGGTAGTTCAGGGATGCGTAGCCACACCACTAACTTTCTAGGGATGTGGTCAACATGACATAAATCTGTAGACCATGATTGGACGGACAAGTAGTTTCCAAAGATGGTCCATGGACCTTCAGTCATGGCTCGCTCAAATGCCTCCTTGTTGCTGAGTTGGATGATGAAATAGCCTATCTCCAGGTCGATGACTTGGAACTGCTCAGTAAGCTTCCACAGGGATGTGATACAGTTGATGAGAGTGGTGAAGCTGACATTCATGTCGACTACCTTCACTACAATAGCAAACCGCCAGGGTCCTAACAACGGCGGCAGTGCATCAGGGTTGATGCAGATATCCGTAGGGCTCCGCTTTGATCAACATGTATGTCGGAAGTTTTAAGGGCGTCGGGTGATTCTGGCTTGATCACAGGTTGCTTGGCACTGCCTGTGAGGACATTTTGGAAGGAGATCGGGTCGGGTCTGCGCCCTCCAGCAAGGTCTCCTTATTCCATGGCGTTGACTTCATCTGGGTTCTCCACGCCATCCAGCAGCGACGACGAGTCGTCGATCTCGACGTTGACCCAGCCCTGGCTAGCATGATTGATAGTGTGGAGGGTTCCACACCATGTGCTACGGCCTCCATGGCCGCCAGCACCCCCACCTCTCATGCGCAGTAGTGATCGCCCGCTAAGCCTAGGGGTCGGCCGCTCCGGTTACGATTTTAGTTATAGCTTTTACCCTTCATGATATTGATGTTCTTCTATATTTATTACTTTTAATTGTATGTGTTGTGTTACACATGTCGATTTATATATATTAGTGCATCGCTTCATTGATGTTTAGAAAATGAAAAGCATAATGATTTGTGTTGACTATATGTACTAGAAATGTAATCCCATGCGAAAAAAGAACTCATACCACTTTCAAGTAGAAGTTTGTTGAGGAATAATCTATCTTGGTAGCTCCAAGGTAGTTTGGCCAAGTAAATATGTTGGGAATAGTTTCATCTTAGTAATATAGTATAACTAATAAGTAGACTAAAAAATACATAAAATAAAGGAAAAAGTGTGAGTTGTGAATATAAAATATGTAAGGATGTTTGTTGCCAAACATTTACTATTCTATATTAATTTTTGTGTCCAAGAACTCAGTGTATTTGTACATATTTAATGTGTACTTAAAATATTGTGATGTGACTTCTAGTGAGGTTGTCTCAATTAAAAAAAACTTGTGGCTATTCATAGATATAGTTTTTCCTTTATCTCTTTGTGATTCATGTTTACATTATATCACACAGTAACAAATTAACAATATGTTGTAATATTTTACATTCACACTTACAACAAAACAAACCAATCACATAAAAGTAAATGCAAGTTAAATTTTAAAATTTGAATTAGAGTTATAAGAAAATGAGCTCAATGTAACTCATGATTTGTATTAAACCAACCAAATCCTTAGGTAAACCACATGCTGGCATATTTTGACCTTAGTTAAACTCTACAAGTAGGTTCTAATGTGGACACTATATGGGGGATACATGATATCCTCAACTTTTCTTAAGACATGAGTTTGTGAATAATGAGATGGTGTTGGGTTGCCAAGTCCAAGGACATGGCCAAAGCTAGCTGCAATTGAGTGTCATGGGTAGTTATGGCTGAAACGAACGTCGGTAGCCAACATTTGCAAAGCCACAAGCATGGTGATGCCAGATTTTGGCAAGTGAAAGAATGTATCACTAAGGGTGTTACAACCCCAAGTTTGGGCGTATATGGTTTGAAATGCAATTTCTCCAATAAAATGTATGATTATGAGAATTGTATGATTTATGTATAATGAATGGATTTCTTTGATAATATTTCCTTTAAATATATGATTTCATGGACCCTATTGAGTTAGTGAGTCCAATATGATAAAAAGAGAAAGAAAGTTTAAGGAAATCAAATAATGCATAAATAGGAAAAATATTGAGATAATGATGAAAATATGAGAAATATGTGGAAAGATGTATGATTGATCATCATGGAAGACATTTCAAATCCACATGGTTTCTAATGATAAAAGGAATCCAAATAAAGAAAATAAAAGAATAGAAGAGAGAAAATATGAATAAAATATGCCTTATTAAGAGATAACTTGCATATGAAGAAAATTCTCGCATACTTTTGAATTTGGGTCCCAAACTTGGCACACAAGTAGTTTAAGTCATTTTGGACTTTCCTTTAAAATTTGGGGTTATTTGGATAAAGGGGGAAGAGATATGAATTTATTGAGTTTCCCTAAAGTGTATAGATTGATGGTTTAATGTGTGATTTGTCACATTTAAAATCAAAATCTAGAACTTTGGCCCGGCCCATGTGCATGTCACGCAAAATGGTGACAGTTGGATGGTGATCTGATCATCCTGAGATCATCTTCTAACCTAAATCGGAAATGGAAATAGATAACAATAACAAGGATTTTTCCCGATCAAAATTCTTGCAAACCAAGACACATCTGATTTAGGAAATGTATTCAATAGAATCAGGGGATCAATTTGAGTTGGTCCACCCCAAGTTTCTCTGGGTTTCGTGGACTCTAGGACTTTTTCCCAAATTTAGATATAATGGCTTCCCAGCCGTAGGGATGGGCGGATATGTATATGGGGCCTTGGATCCCCTCCAAAGTGGCTATCAGGTTACTAGACTTTGGCCAAGTGCTGCGAGTGATGTTGGTGCTATCAATTCCTATGAATGTCATGTTTGTTGCACATGTCATCGCAGGGACCCCTCAGAGTGTTGGGAGTCATTCACTCATCTCTGATCACCCTCAGGGCAATTGAGGCCACATTTAGCTTTGGAGGAGTCTGGCGGAGGTCGCGGTGGACTAGTCGAGTGCACAGAGGGTTTGGACTGTGAAGTCAACCATGGTGTTGACCATGGCTTGGTGTTGTTCTACGTGTGGGGCACTTCACAAGGTTGAATATGAGGGACGATGGTTTTACCATCGTGTCCCTGACATAAACACAAGTTGGATTCATGAACGCGGGGCTAAAAGCATCTTTCCCTATCATCCCACATGGAGAAGAGGTGAGGCTCATGTGGGGTAGACCACCACATGTCCCACACTGGTTTGCGGAAGCCCGGTCCATGTGGAAAATGAAAACGTAACTAAAAAGCTGACGTCACAGTACGTCATTGGTCCAAAGGAAACTTATCTTGCAAAATTTATAATTAACTATTGGTAACTCAGATGGCAATACGTTATATATAAAAGTTTATCAAAAAAATACATAGAATGCAACACAAATATAGTTGAAGCTTGATTCTTCCTGCAATTCAAAAAGTATATAAAGTTGGCACCTTTAATGCATTAATGAATGGAAAACTCTAATTTTGATATTAATGAGAGTTGGTAAAGTTCTTTGAATACTTTAAACCCAATATTAACTTGTTGTTAATGAAAGGGAGATTTAGATCTAAAAAAGATAATCTTTATGCTTAATTGGCTTAATTTAGGGTTTCATGTGTAAAAAAGTGCATTAATGGGCTTAGAAACCCTAATTTAGGTGATTATGACTTTAATGGTTTTTATTTTGAAAATTCATGTATAAGATAGATATATAATGATCCTAAGTGAATTTGTGAATAAATACCATCAATAGGGATAATTTATGAAATTAGGTTTTTATGATTTAGAAAGTCATTTTAGGGTTTCTTGACCTAAAAAGGTAAAGTTTAAGAAATAGATCTAAGAAACCATAATTCAACCTAGAAACCCTAGAAGGGAGTCCCAAGTCAATAAATGAGTCTATTATGAGTATGTAATGATTAGGTAATACATGCTTTTTAGGATTCAGACTACTTGTGTGTTTTGCTTGATTGGTTGATTGAACTGTCTGATTGGATTGGATAGTTGCTCGATGCTTTGATATCTCTGAATTAGGTATGTGGCTACGCTTATGGCTAATCGTTTTAGTCTCATGGTGATTTATGTGGTTTTACCAGTTGCTTGGAATTAACTGCTTGGTTGACTTTTGTTTCATGCAACTATAAAGTGACTATGGCTATCACTATGAATATATGTGCATGACTAACTCAGATCATAGTCCTCCTCTATAGTGTTGAGTACTTGTGAGATATAGATGACCAAGTTCTTGGTCTACCCTTGGGGATAAGATCATCAGGTTATCTGGAGTCGATGTTTGGTCTACCTTTGGGTAGGATCATATGACTATACAACTCTATGTCTTGATCTACCTATAGAGTAGGATCAAAAGGGGCTACTTGGGATCCAACAAATGAGCAAGGTAGTATCCATGTCTACTGTAGGGACAACATAGAGGAAAAGATATGTTAGGATTGAGTAGTTATGTTTAAGAGGTAAAGTTTGATCTGTTAACCAATAATTTGATTGCAATATGTTGTTATAAATAGATGCAAACTTTTGGTTCCCCCACATACCAGTATAATTCATTATACTGATTGATGTTTTGTTTGTTGGTGCTTTTAGGTTACATGCAGTTATATGCTTATTAGAAAGTGGATTGTTCTTGAAAGTGACATTAAATGAATAAATTTAAATAAAGATTGGATGATTATATATAGATAGTTTCCTATCTGGGGTAAAGTTCCTCAAATCCCATATTTTTCCAGGTATGTGAAAAGAAAAAAATTATCCTGTTTTAAGCTCAGTTGTGGTAGAATTTATTAATTATTTTTTATTATTTGCAAAACCATATGATCTTGTTTTGGGATAATGACTCTAGATTCTTGGTCTTCTATAATTGGGGGTTACCGAGGGGTGGGGTCATTACAATTGGTATCAGAGCATGGTTTTCCATATAATCTCTAATAATTATTAAATTTAACAAACTCTTTAGAGTCCAAGGGAGTTATTAGAGGATTTTCAAAGATGGAGGTTTCTAGAAAAGGATCACAATCTGGGGGCTGGCAAGATTTTCCTCCGCCCGCTAGTCGGTTTATGAGGACTTCCAGAATCTGTGTGACTACATGGACAAAATCGGAGGATTTGACTCGAAATAAGATACCTCTAGGTTTTCTCTCATCTGTCTTCTTCCCTTCTCTACCCCATTTCACAAAATAACTTTAAGTGCTTAGAGTTTTGATCTCTCCACCCCCTCTTGAGTTTGGGTGTTAAGAATAATAAGGATTAAAGAATCCTCCACCAAATAATAAAAAGTATGTAAGAAAGATGTCGTGGACATAAGTCTAAATGATGAAACTTAGACTGAGTTAATTTACATGCTTAGGCTGCATGGCCTGTGTTGTCGTGCCCTCAGGAAAACACTGAGGTTGAACTAGGGGTGGCAATCGGCTTTGGGTTGAGCAAGTTTTATTTTGGGTCATTTTGGGTCAACACTTTTTGGTTAGACCCTAAACTTGCAAAAGATACATTTTCGGGTCAAAACCCTTGACCCTAACCCAGCCCACAAATAATTTCAGGTCTATCAGGTCTGAGCCGTAAATCCAACACCAAGACAATAGTTTAAAAAAATGCTATGATTTGTCTCGTCATTGATAATTCCCAAGTGTAATTAACAAATTTCATCGTGATAAACTTACAATGTGATTGAGAAAAACATATAAAGGCTATTGTAGTTTGTTCGAGACTTTTAAACACAAATTCTTAATATAACTAGTATAATAAATCATATAAATCAATACAAAACCATGCAGAATTGCCAAAATAAACTTCATGATTGATGGATTAGTAAATTAATGGGCCATTGGTGTCTTAAAGTATAGTATTTATAATTTTATTTGAAATATATAATTTTGAATTTTGGATCAATTGGGCCAATTCAGATCTAAAGTCCAAACCCAGACCCGACCCTAAATTAATTTTGGGTTCTTCAGGTTTGGGTCAATTTCGGGTCGGGTCGAAAAGCCTTAGACCCTAAACTTGCTTAAAATTTCAGGTTCGGGTCGGGTCTTGTTTTGCCAGCCCTAGGTTGAACCATCTCGTAGGATGAGGAGGAGAGGGATAACCTTAGAGGAAGAAGACTACATGAAGAGGACGAGACCTGATGTATCCTCTGAGGACAATGCACATCCCAAAACCTTAAGCAGTAGTTAGAGAAAGAGAGAAAATGATGAGTTGGATACCTTAGTTTTCCATGCATGCAAGTATGTGGGTTAGACATGCATGCTTTACATAGATGCATTGGGTATATATGAGAAACATAGACTGTGTGTGTTTGTTTAACCCCTAGTGCCTTTTGATGACCCGACCTTGGGGGGTCATGCCTGTTAAGGGTTAGGGATAGCTCCCTCATTGAGAAGGTTGGTGGTGACCGTATAGGAACCCTAACGGGGATATATGAGAAGAAAAGAGGGATGAACCTACATAGAAGTGAGTGGTAGCAAGACTGGTAGTGGGTTTTATACCTAAGCCAGAAGGGTTATGCTTGATAGTTTATGAGATAGGCATGCATGCTTAGGATGATCTTGGTTGGACATAAGTTTTGATAGTACGTTTCATCCAGTCAGGGATATATGTGTATCCTTAAGAGCTTGACCCATTTTTGAGAGAGAACCTCTAGTGGTAGGACTAGTTATAGGGTTAGCTCTAGAGAGAAAGTGAGACCCAGATAAATAAGGTTGGAGACCTAGACTCTGAGATATGAGGAATCATGAGAAGTTTGGTATGATGTGGCCTAGAATAGACAACCCTGAGTAGATGTATGTGGTTGCCTCATGCATGATCCTTAGATTCTTGTCGTACCTTGGATGCCTTTAGAGGAACCAAACCCTAGATTAGAGAAAGAGGCTTCCTGAACAAATGTATAGATGATATGGGTGCCTACCTTTTGGGTGTAGGATAGAGTTCGAAAGACCCTGAAGAGGTATAATATGGTAACAAGTTGTGAGGACTCGCACCCAGTTAGTTGTCCATGTATAGGACTCTAAGGGTTGTTCATGTAGAAGAGTGTTAGGAAGTATATGCCATATATTGTATAGGTTTAGCTCATGTTTGAGCAGCTGAGCATGCTGTTTAGATAATTGATGCATAAGTGGTGAGCCCAAGGTTCCTAGACCAAAGATTGGAAGTAAAGGTACCGAGGTGCATATAATGCTCTCGAGGTTGAAGTGGGGTTCATAGAATTTAAGCATGGAACCACCCCCATGTATTAGAGAAAAAGGAAACCCCACTTGAACTAAGGTATATGATTGATGAACCACTCACCCAGGTTGGTGACATATGCATACATGGTATTGATCCCAACTAGAGGAATGATGAACAAGTATGACATACCAAGGAACTTAGAATGGTTTAGTAGGTTGTCTTCTTGCTAGATTCGTGCATAGGTATCATGATAGGATCTATGCATATGCATGATGATACATGATTTGGATGCAAGGACGTTTTGTGACCTCTATTACTATCAAGTGATAGTGTTCTCCTATCCTGGGAAGGGACCCTTCATTTTGGGGTGAGCACCAACTCTTATTTAGGTTTTTGGTAACCTTAAGAGGTCACTTATAAGAACTTGATGAGCTAAATGTAAGAGCACATAGTATGAGCATGAATCTATAGACACATGTGTGACCATCTCTAAGGGGCATGAGGATATGTTTCCATGGAGGTAGCGTGTATGGGGCCCAACCGAGTTAGGTAGGTTGCCATGATTCCTATGAAGGGATTCAAGGATAACCATGAGTGTCCAGAGGATTGATAGAGATTCAGGTGAGGATTCAAGGATGTGATGTTCTTGAGTATCAACAAAGGAGCTAGGATCTAGGATAGAATCATAAGTCAATACTAAGGCCAAGGAGGGATAGGATCGATGGAAGTAGGAGTTGTATGTTCCCTAGATGCACAAGACCATAGGGTCAGGGAGGTAACAACTACCTTTTCTTGAGGCCCATGGCTTAGGAGGTTGACTACCTTCATGAGTTCATGGGACCTAAGGGGTAAATGTGAGAGGCACTCCATAGATGCATATGGGTAAGGTCACCCCAAAAGTACCAACACCCTAGAGACCTTGAGGAAATGACTAAGGATTATATATATGTGATAATATGAAGACCCAAAAGTGTTTGGGAACAACCTTTCCATGGATGTAAACATAGAATTGAGATATTCATGGTCATGGAGACATGTGAAGTATGTGAAGTATTTTTCAACTTAGACTGGAAAGTGTAATGGTGATGCATGATGCACCATCTCTACTCCTGGAACGGGATGAGCTCTGTATTTGGATTGTAGCCAAATGCTTATTTCATCTTGTTATGGGTGTGAGAGACAGGACAAAGCACATTTCATACTAAGGATAAATGTGATATTAGAGGTAAATACTTGAGTTGAAACCTTTTTATGATAATTGAGGATTAAAGGAAGTACCATACCTTTTGGGGAGTACTTTGGATAAATGGTTTATAAGCACGTATGAACAAAGGTAATATAAGGACGTACCTCTCCAGAGTAGTTTGGATTCTATGAGTTACAGTTTTGGGTTTGGTAACCGAGATGATGGGAGCAAGAGCTCAAAGTTTTTCCAACTCAGACAGACCTAAACCCAAAACAAAGTCGATGAGTGGAGTATATGAAGGTTTATGTCTACACCATCACCTAGATCATAAGAAATCTAATGTGGTAACATATGCTCTCCATCAAGACACGGCTCAGGTGCACAACTGTCTTATTTATCCAATGGAGAGGCTAGAAGAGGTTGCTAGGTGGACCCTAGGATTGTTGGAAGACTAGACATGTGTGGCTAACATCTAGATATAACCAGACTTGTTGGTCGAGTTGGTGGTTGCCCAATTAGCCAGCCCAGAGCTTGACGAGATGAATGGTTTGTTAGAGAAACCTCATATCTCTCAGGGAGAGTAGGTGTTGAAATCCACTACTAGAGTGTGTTAGGCTTTCTAAGGATTCACCTTTGAGGAATCATGTCATGCAATAAGCTCATGATTCTAGATACACCATACACCTTGGTACTACCAAGATGGTTAAGGCTTACATAGGTACCTTAGAGGCCTGGAATGAAGAAGGATATAGAGGCATATATGTCCAGATATCATGCATGCCAAAAGATGAAGGATGAACACTAGTAACCCAGTGGATTAGAAGATTGGAAATGCTCGAGTGGAATGGAAGCAGATCATCATAGACATTGTGGTGAGTCTTCCCTGGACCAAGAGAGGTCCCGATGCAATATGAGTTGTGGTAGATCACCTTACCAAGTCAGTACATGTCCTTGCCTTAGGGACCACTACCAGTACAAAAGATCTAGTTGAGCTATATAGTAAGAGATAGTTCAACTGCATAGTGATCTGAGTTCAAATATTCTTGAGCATGGCCTTAAGTTTTCTTTCATGTTGTGGAAGTAGATACATGAAGAACTTGATACTAGATTGAAGTTTAGTACAACATATCACCCCATGACTGATAGATAGTCAAGAAAGTATGATCCACGCTTTAGAGGGTTTGATGAGAGTATATATGTTCGTTTGGGGTGGATCATGGGATCAATACTTTCCCTTAGCTGAGTTTGTTTGTTATAACAACTACCCAAGCCAACATCGAGATGTATGAAGCTCTTTATGGGAGGACATGTCAGTCATCACTTCATTAGGATGATGATAGTGAGAAGACCTTATAGAGGTCAGAGAAACCACAGTTGTATGTTGAGAAATTTTCTTTGATCGAGCAATGGCTAAGAAAGCCCAGGATTAATAGGAGTCACATGTTGATGCAAAGCGGGCTAACTTGCACTTCACTGTGGGTGAACATGTATTTTGAGAATCCGAATGCTCTGAGATATGGCTAAGAATAGAGACAAGTTGAGTCCCCGATACATGGGTCCGTTTGAGATTTTGGAACGGATTGGTGGAGCTGCTTTTGTTTAGCCTTACCCCTCATGATAATATGATGTATGATGTGTTCCATGTGTCCAATCTAGAGCACTATGTGAGGTACCCAAGGCATGTGTTGAGTGCTAAACCTATTGAACTCCAAGGGAGGATGACTTACCCTGAGTCACCTATGAGGGTACAAAATACCAAGGTGAGAGAGCTCAGGAGTAAAGGATAGAGATGGTAAAGGTTCTTTGGAAGCACCATGGAGAGGATGAAGCCACATGGGAGTTGATGATGGACATGGAAAAGTCTTATCCTGAATTGTGTGTATGTTTGGTGAAATTTTGAGGGGAAAATTCCTATAAGAGGGGAAGGATGTTACAACCCCAATTTGGGCGTATATGGTTTGAAATACAATTTCTCCAATAAAATGTATGATTATGAAAATTATATGATTTATGTGTAATGAATGGATTTCTTTGATAATATTTCCTTTAAATATTTGATTTCGTGCACCCTATTGAGTTAGTGAGTCCAATATGATAAAAAGAGAAAGAAAGTTGAAGGAAATCAAATAATGCATAAATAGGAAAAGAAATTGAATAGTGATGAAAATATGAGAAATATGTGGAAAGATGTATGATTGATCATCATGGATTAGATTTTGAATCCACATGGTTTGTAATGATAAAAGGAATCCAAATAAAGAAAATTAAAGAATAGGAGAGAGAAAATATGAATAAAATATGCCTTATTAAGAGATAACTTGCATATGAAGAAAAGTCTCTCATACTTTCCAATTTGAATCCCAAACTTGTCACACAAGTAGTTTAAGTCATTATGGACTTTCTTTTAAAATTTGGGGTTATTTGGATAAAGGGGAAAAGAGATATGAATTTATTGAGTTTCCCTAAAGTTCTTAGATTGATGGTTTAATGTGTGATTTGTCACACTTAAAATGGAAATCCAGAACTTCAGCCCAATCCATGTGCATGTCATGCAAAACGGAAATTGTTGGATGGCGATCTGACAATCTTGAGATCATCTTTTACCCCGAATTGGAAATGGAAACAGAGAACAGTAACAAGGAGTTTTCCCTATCGAAATTCTTGTGAACCAAGACACTTTCATTTAGGAAATGTATCCAATAGAATCGGGAGACCAATCTGAGTTGATCTAACCCAAGTTTCTCTAGGTTTTGTGGCCTCTAGGACTTTTGCCAAACTTGGGATACAAGGGCTTCTCAGTCGTAGGGATGGGCAAATATGTATATGGGGCCTCGGATCCCTTCGAAGTGGCAATCAGATTCTTTAACTTCAACTGAGTGTCGCTAGTGATTTTTCACTATCAATTCCTATGGATGTCATGTTTGCTACACCTGTCATCGTAGGGACCCCACCAGAGTGTCGGGGAGTTATTTGCTCGTCTCTGATCACCCTCGGGGTAATTGAGGCCACTGTTGGCTTCAAAGGAGTCTGGCGAAGGCCGCGATGGCCTAGTCGAGTGCAAAGAGGGTTTGGACCATGAAGTCAACCATGGTGTTGGCCATGGCTTGGCATTGTTCTATGTGTGAGGCACTTCGCAAGGTTGAAGATGAGGGTTGATGGTTTTACCATCGTGTTCCTGACAGGAACACATGTTGGACTCGTGAACGTAGGGCTAAAAGCATCTTTCCCTCTCATCACGCATGGAGAAGAGGTGAGGCTCATGTGGGGCAGACCGCCACATGGCTGGCACTGGTTCATAGAAGCTCGGTGCGTGTGGAAAATGAAAAAGGAACTGAAAAGCTGACGTGGCAGTACATCATTGGTCCAAAGGTAATTTATCTTGCAAATTTCATAATTAATTATTGGTAACTTGTATGGCAATAAGTTATATATGAAAGTTGATCAAAACAATATGTAGAATGTAATAAAAATATAGTTGAAGCTTGATTCTATCTGAAATTCGAAAAGTATATAAAGTTGGCATCTTTAATGCCTTTATGAATGGAAAATCCTAATTTTGATATTAATGAGAGTTGGTAAAGTTCTTTGGATACTTTAAAGCCAATATTAACATGTTGTTAATGAAAGGAATATTTAGATCTAAAAAAATAATCTTTAGGCTTAATTGGCTTAATTTAGGGTTTCATGTGTAAAAAGTGCATTAATGGGATTAGAAATCCTAATTTAGGCGATTATGACTTTTAATGGTTTTATTTTGAAAAATCATGAATAAGATAGAGATATGATGATCCTAACCTAATTTGTGAATAAAGACCCTCAATAGGGATAATGTATGAAATTAGGGTTTTATGATGTAGAAAGTCGTTTTAGGGTTTGTTGGCCTAAAAAGGTAAAGTTTGAAAAATGGATCTAAGAAACCCTAATTCAACCTAGAAACCCTAGAAAGGAGTCCCAAATCAATAAAAGAGTTTATGATGAGTATGTAATGATTAGGTAATACATGCTTTTCAAGATTCAGACTACTTGTGTGTTTTGCTCAATTAGTTGATTGAACCGCCTGATTGGATTGGATAGTTTCTCGATTCTTTGAGATCTCCAAGTTAGGTATGTGGTTACACTTATGGCTAATCGTTTTATTCTCACTGTGATTTTTGAGGTTTTACCGATTGCGTGATATTAACTGCTTGGTTGACTTTTATTTCATGCAACTATAAAATGATTGTGGCTATTACCATAAATATACGAGCATGACTAGCTCAGATGCTAGTCCTCCTATGTAGAGTCGAGTACTTGTGAGAGATGGATGACCTAGTTATTGGTCTACCCTTGGGGGTAGGATCATCAGGTTATCTGGAGTCGATATATGGTCTACCTTTGGGTAGGATCATACGACTATACAACTCTATATCTTAGTCTACCTGTAGGGTAGGATCAAAAGGGGCTATTTGAGATCTACCATATGAGAAAGGTAGTATTCATGTCCACTGTAGGGACAACACAGAGGCAAGTATATGTTAGGATTGATTAGTTATGTTTAGGACGTAAAGTTTGATATGTTAAGCAATAATTTGATTGCAATATGTGGTTACAAATAGATGCAAACTTTTGGTTCTCCCACATATCAGTATAATTTATTATACTAACCGACATTTTGTTTGTCGGCGTTTTAAGTTACATGCAGTTAGATGCAAATCAAAAAGTGGATCATTCTTTAAAGTGACATTGAATGAATAAAGTTAAATAAAAATTGGAGGATTGTAGATAGATAGTTTCCTATCTGGGGTAAAGTTCCTCAAATCCTATATTTTGCAAGGTATGTGAAAAGAAAAAAAATTATCATGTTTTAAGCTTATTTGTGGTAGAATTTATTAATTATTTTTTATTATTTACAAAACCATATGATCCTGTTTTGGGATAACGGCTCTAGCTTTTTGATCTTCCTTAATTGGGGGTTACCAATGGGTGGGGTCATTACAAAGGGGTGGCAATCGGGTTCGGGGTTGAGCGGGTTTTATTTTAGGTCATTTCGGGTCAATACTTTTTAACTAGATCTTAAACTTGCAAAAGATGGATTTTTGGGTCGAAACTCTTGATCCTAACCTGACCCACAGATAATTTCGGGTCTATCGGGTCTGATTTGTTAATTCCAACACCAAGACAATAGTGTTTTACAAAAATGCTATAATTACTCTAATCATTGATAATTTCCAAGTGTAACAAACAAATTTCATTGAAATAAACTTATAGTGTTATTAAGAAACACATATAAATCCTATTGTGGTTTGTTCGAGAGTTTTAGACACAAATTCATAATATAATTAGTATAATAAATCCTACAAATCAAAATCATGTAGAATTGTCAAAATAACTTCATCATTGATGGATTAGTGATTTAATAGGCCATTGGGTGTCATAAAGTGTAGTATTTGTAGTTTTATTTGAAAATATAATTCTGAATTTTGTGTCAATCGGATCAATTCGGGTTTAAAGTCTAAACCTGGACTCGAGACTAAATTAATTTTGAATTCTTCGGATTCGGGTCAATTTTGGATCTGGTCAAAAAATCTTAGGCCATAAACTTGGTTAAAAAATTGAGTTCAGTCGGATCATTGGGGTCGGGTCTTGTTTTGTCAGCCCTATAACCTACACATGGGCTTTACAAAGACAATGATAGGGGAGTGCGCAAGTCTTGGTAGTGCAACTCTTGTACTAGTTCATTTACCTCCTTATCCCTGTAATCTGGTTGGCTTCGATTTTGGGCCAAATCCTGAAGAGACTTGGATTATGTCCCTAACTCACTCCGAATGGTGGGAATAACTTTGGGCGGTTTGGTTTGATGAGATATTCAATGGTATTACCAGAGAGACTTCCACCGCTAACAGTTAGCATGTATCCTTTTAATATTGATTTACCATATCGGCCTGTTAAAAACAATCACACGCGTGCACTATGCTCGTCGACTTTATGCAACAGGCACGTTCGCCAGTGAAGTTGACATCGACCTCCCGCTAATGTTCAGTTCTATTTTTTTCTTTTTGTTGCTGGCATGTACTAGTCATCGCCGGTTCCTTCAACATGTGGTTCATCGACGCACATAAGATAGAGAGTAATATAGCTGAATAGATGAATGGCTGCAAATGGTAGACACAATATCTCCGAGCAATTTGCGTCTCGTACGATAGATGTGAACACTGAACTTCTTGTAGCAAATACTTAAAAGTGATCTGTTTTACATAATCACCGGGAGATCAAACCTGGATTAAAAGGTAAGCAAAACGAGAAATCTACAGCTATGGCATCGAGTTACAAGTCTTGAGCTTGGAATCGAACTCTGGATGCCGTGCTAGAGTGGACCACGAGAAGGCCCGGCAGTCAACTTGACAGCACAGATCATCTTAGGGCCTGTCTGGTTCTGAGCAGTTCCAGCGCACACCGTTAGTTCCAAAACACGAAAACAGAAACATGATTTGGAATGCAATGTTAATGGTTTGGTTCAGCGTAATTAGAGCTGAAAGATTTCATTCGAGTATCGTTTGGTTGGAAGTAGAACGGGCATCAAGTGACCACGGGGATGTTACCACCACGATACAGTCCAATTAATATAGAGCAGCTACCTGCTGTTTAGTTTGTTCCCGGTACCATTGATTGAGAGGTAAAGATACACAGAAGAGTAACAGCTTGCATGGAAAAGAAACTGCGCCCAAGATGGGCGCAGTACAAGTTCCTCCCGTTTGCATGATTTAAAGAGCAGCTGTGTGGTTTGTTTTCCAGGTTCTAGTTGGAACAACGTGCAACCAAACACAATGAGTTAGAAAACTCATGCGGTTTCAATTTGCGTTTTCTAACACAGCCCAACCAGACATGCCTTAAGGCCCCGTTTGGTTGGGGTGAAAATGAACTGAATTAATTACAAGTACACTTGCGTTTGGGTGGACCATTTGTGATTACTGCTGTAATTAACAACTGATGGGATTTTGATTACTGCTGTATAAAATACTGCAATTTCTAATTACCGTGTTTGGGTAACTACAGATTTATAAATACAGTAATTACAAATGCTACATTTTTAATCACATTGTTTGGCCGAAATGTGTTTAGAATGCAGCATTTGTCCTAATCCCATCATTTATATGCTTAAATCATATCAAAGTATATATAGACCATTGTTTAATGGACAAAGCATAAGCCCATCAGACACAAAACAAGCCTGTTCAAAATAAACCATAATATATAGACGTTTCCTTGCTTAATTGATCACAAATAAGTGACATTGACATATTTGAGCCTATTTAACATAAACCACAATTACACGTCTCAAGACATAGTCAAACATCACAACAATACCAAAACGAATCCATGAAAGCACACTCCAAAACCCATTGTCAGCATCATTCCAACACATTGTTTCAAAAGCTAACATGAACTACATCAATTCATATGTCTATGAAGACGCATAACACAATGTCAACACTAATCACATCAGCTCTAAGCATGAATACTCATATGTGGATGTCAACACTACTAGTGGCTCATACTTCTCCATGTTCTTCCTTTTTTCCCAAAACTAGTTGCAAAGTGCAAGTGGCTGTTCCTGAAGACAAACGAACCAAACTAGTTGCGAAGTGCAAGTGGCTGTTCCTGAAAACAAAATAAACCGTTTACAAACGAATAAATATCCAAAAAAGATATGCAAGTAAAAACATTCAGCCAAAGATATACAAATATATGTCCACCACCACCATACACCAACCAACAACAACCAACATCGCCAACCACCATCATCCACCACTACCAACCAGCACTCCACCATACACAAAACAACACCAACAACAGCAAATTGCTGCTCCACACATCCTCCACACACCAACACACCCCATCTTCAAATTGCACGCCACCACCACCAGCCCACACCACCATCCACCACCACCAACATCACCAACCAACAACAACCAGAAGCGCCAACCATCCAACAACACCACCACCATCCACCACCATCCACCAACAGCTTCCACCATCACCCACAGCAAGTTGCTGCTTCCACGTTGCAATAAACACCTACACATAACACCCCCACCTCCAAACAGCCAACAACACTATCCATCACCACCAACTAACACCCAACAACTGCCATCTCACTCCACCAAGCAATACCATCCATCACGATAGCCACAACACCACAAACCTCCACCATTCAACACCAAGAACAACAGCAAATTTCTACTCCCACCACCTGCACATAACAAACCACCAAACCTAATTACTTCCACCTGCAACAACCATCCTCCACATACCCAATCACAACCAGCTCGACCACCACCTGCACATAATACCCAATAGTAACCCAGACAAATGCAACCCAACAGTAATCCAACCACCCAAATGAAACATTCAGCTGCACATTCATCATTGTACCAATAATGAGACAGTACTAGTACTAGAACCAAGTAAGTGAAACATTGCCCACCATCCACCACCATTAACCCATAGCACCACCACAACACCACCAACCACCACCATTCAACACCAAGCACAGT
Source organism: Alisma plantago-aquatica (assembly GCA_963693085.1). Classification (NCBI taxonomy): domain Eukaryota; kingdom Viridiplantae; phylum Streptophyta; class Magnoliopsida; order Alismatales; family Alismataceae; genus Alisma; species Alisma plantago-aquatica. The sequence goes on along the minus strand of OY856414.1, from coordinate 103,675,800 downwards.
AGCAAGTTGGTGCTTACTCGCCAGCAACAAACTCATGCACATAACAACCACCATCCACAACCCATACTACCACCAACCACCACCATCAACCCATAGCACCACCATTACAAAAATACAAAGTTTAATTAGAACAACAATACTTAGAACAGATCAGTTTAATATATAGTCCTACACATGTATCAACAGACCATAGTAACCAGCAATAAACAAGATCAAACATAGCAGTTTACCCATACAATCAACTCAAAACAAGCCAAAAATAAACAAGATAAAGAAGTGGGCAAAAATATATAATGGTGCAGTGAAAGGGAAGGCATATCCATTGAAGAAGAAGAAATCTACTGACATGTAAGCTAGCTTGGTGGTGGGGTTGTTGAGTGGGCATGAGAGATTGTGTCTAAACCGTTTATTTAAAGCAGCAATACTGAAAAAAAAGTTGATTAATGAAAATCTTGTCCTTCCCCACAATGAAATCTAATACATGATTAAAATCTAATACATGATTAATGAAAATCTTTCCCTTCCCCACAATGTCTCTATTTAATTAATCTTGTCCTCGATACATCTATATATACAGAGTGTTCGTTGCCCCATTACTTCCTCCAGCTACTCGCTCTCTCACATAGCACAGTCGGATTGCAAAGCAACACAAACTGCTGTAGGCACGCAGTTATCCAGTACCACCAACCTTTTCCTCTCCAGGCTTCAAGCTACGTACCCCCATAAACAAGCCAACTTCTCAACCACGCCTAATCTCCGACCATCACCATGGTATCTCTGGGACCCGTTATTCAGTCCCTCCTCCTTGACATCGTCTACCCACCTCGGAGGCTCCTACTCCACGCCTCCCTCTTCACTCACCACTCCCCGCTGTCATCTCCTTCTTCACTCGCACCGCCCTCCGCTGCCCCAACCACCGCCCCAGCTCACGGCGAGCCGTCCTTCGACACAAACGTCATCATGATCCTAGCAGTCCTCCTCTGCACCCTCATATGCGCCGTCGGCCTCAACTACGTCGTCCGGTGCGCACTCCACTGCTCGGCCGCCATCTCGGCGACACCCTCGTTGTCCGCGCCGTTGCCTCGGTGTGGCGGTAATGGGGGAGGAGTGAAGAAGGCGGCGCTCAAGTCTATCCCGACCATGGCATATACCGAAGAGGGATGGATGGACGATGGATCCCACCTCTCAGATCCAGAATCGAGAAGAAGAGCGAGGAAGAAGGAGAAGACATGAGGGAAGAAATCTTACCGCTTAACCTGAGACCAGGGAAGCCTAGATCGTCAAATCAGGGCTGTTGCTATCACGAGCAGATCGAGCCTTCAACCGTGACCACCGGAACCACTGGGCCTTTTTCATCGCGTGCAAGCTGCAGCTGCGTTCGGGAAGGATACGTCTGGAAGCTCGCTTCGTCCGGACAAGAACCGCTGTTACGGTTCCGCTAGTTCACTCATCCAGCTGTACTGCTGACTTGTGTCGGCTCTGTCTTTTTCTCTTTCTTGCTATGTTTTAAGCTAGCTATATAGGCAGGTATAGCGAGGGGCTGACGTGGTCCAATTAGCTGTAGTATCTGCGTCACCACTGAGCGTTGATTGGTTGTCATGTTTCTTATGTGTGCGAATAAATAGAAAGCACAGACCGGACCAGGGAGTATCTGGTTTTGACCCCAGTTCTATCTCCCCGCATCTCATTTCTCTCTGTCTTCTCATCCTTTTCCTCAGCCACCATAGGTTCAGTCCGGCAAACTCCTTTCTTCTCATCGGTGAGAAGGAGTGCCCGATTGAATCCTAACATCTTGGTATCAGAGCAACCACCACTCTTACCGCTGCCGAATTCACCACCTCTGGTATGAGGGAGTCTGTTCCTAGACGGCGATGACTTGGACGGAGGTGAGAAAATGTCCAGCGCGGTGAAGCCTACCTACAACAACGACGGCGAGAAAGGCGCGCACGAGACTGAGACACCGCCTGAGAAGATGAGACAGCTGATGGTCCAGATGATGGCGCAATTGGACGAGCTCACCGTGTGGAAGCGAGGGATGGAGAAGAGAATGGAGGATCTCCAATCTAAAGGCAACTGGAGAAATGGTGATACTTCAGGATACAACAACGAAGAACTCCTGGTGCAATGGTCGAATCGAGTCTAGTTACCAACGTACAGTGGAGCAGATGACCCGGCGGATTGGATCCAGTGCGCGCAGAGGTATTTGGATCAAAATCCTCAGATCACGGAGCCGAAGAAACTGAAGTCGATCGCCCAATTTCTTCGAGGTGAGGCACTGAACTGGTTCACGTGGTGTGAGAAGTCAGGAAGAGTAGGAAACTGGAGGGAGTTTCAAATCGACATTCAGAGGAGATTTGGAGTAGAATTGGAGGACGGACTGATCGGAGCTCTTTCGCATCTGTCTCAAAAGGGGACGCTGAGGGAGTACCAGCGGGAGTTTGAAAGGCTGATGAACATGTGTCCTCCGATGTCCAAGGCGATGCTCTGTCCTATCTACAAAGGGGGACTCAAGTCGGAGATAAAGGCGGAATTGAAGATGTCTGGATACGGGGATCTGATGGATCTGTGTGAGAAAGCAATGACAGCGGAAGATAAATGCAGATTGCAGAAGAAGGAATTCATGGCTTTAGGGGGACGGGGTCGATTCGAAACACCGAAGCAGCAGCGGGCGGGGACAATAGGGGGATCGGGACCGCCTGTGATCAAGAAACTCTCGCGGGAAGAGAGAGAGGATCAAAGAGCGAAGGGATTGTGTTTCATGTGTGATGAGAAGTACACGCCTGGACATAGGTGTAGTGGAAAACTTATGTGCCTAATTTGTGAGAAGGACGAAGACACATGGGAGGTCATATCTAGGAATGGAGGAGACGAGATCGAGGAGGAGGAACTGGAAGAGGTTGGGAAGCCACAACTTAGCAAAATCTCATTGCACTTGGTGACTGGCGAGGAGATGACAAAGCAATTCAAGCTGTGGGGGCTGGTGGAAGGAAAACATTGTTTGATTTTTGTAGACTCCAGAGCCACACATAACTTCTTAGATTTGACACTAGTCCGAGAATGGGGACTACAGGTGGTGCCAACACCAACTATGACAGTGGAGGTAGGGGGTGGAGGAGAACTACTGTCGTGTGGACTTCTTCCCCACTGCCAAGTTCAAACACAAGGCTACCGAACTGAGGAGGAGGTATTTGTGCTACCATTAGGCTGTCGGCAATTGGTGTTGGGATTGGGGTGGCTTGAGAAGCTAGGACCCGTCACCCAGGACTACAAGGAGAAGACAATGAAATTCAAAGAGGAAGGAAGGGAGTTTGTATTGCAGGGTCTCAAACCTCAGGGAATTAAGGAGATTACTGGGAAGGAGTTACTGACAGAATTGAGAGGAGCTTCATGGGCTTTGATGTTGCAATTAACAAATGAAAGGGTGATGGAGGAATCAAGGGAGACATTATCAAAATCACTGGTGGGGGATATATTGGAACAGTACCAACAGGTGTTTGCAGAATCGAGAGGGCTACCTCCTCCAAGAGTTGTGGATCACAAAATACCATTGAAGGATGAAAAGCAAGCAGTGGCAGTACCTCCTTATCGATATGCTCATGCCCAGAAGAATGAAATTGAACACCAAGTAAGGGAGATGAGGGAACAGGGACTGATACGACCAAGTAATAGTCCTTTCTCTTCACCGGTGCTGCTGGTCAGGAAGCATGATGGAACATGGAGGTTCTTTGTCGACTATCGAACCCTTAATCATCACACTATCAAGGATTGACATCCTATACCGGTCATCGACGAGCTTCTGGATGAGCTGTCAGGAACGTGCTGGTTTTCGAAGCTGGACTTACGCTCTGGATATCATCAAATTCGCATGGAGAAGACGGATGTGCAGAAGATGGCTTTCCACACACATGAAGGACACTACAAATTTGTAGTGATGCCATTTGGTTTGACAAATGCGCCAGCCACATTTCAAATTTAATGAATGAAATCTTCAGACCAATACTTCGTAGGTTTGTCTTGGTCTTCTTCGATGATATCCTGGTGTATAGCAAGACATTGCTGGAGCATAAGGAGCACCTAAGAAAAGCCCTGAAGATACTGAAGATGCACAAACTATATGCAAAGATGAGTAAGTGTACTTTCGCAGTTGAGGAGGTGCAGTACCTGGGCCATGTAATTTCGGCAAAAGGGGTAGCAGTGGAACAAGAGAAGGTCACTGATGTCCAACAGTGGCCAGTGCCAAAGACCATTAAACAGTTCAGGGGATTTTTGGGATTAGCAGGCTATTACTGGAAATTTATTAAAGGATTTGCAGTAATCGTGTGGCCACTCACTGTTCTATTGAAGAAGGACACTTTTCAATGGAATGACAAGGCAGCTCAGGCGTTTGATCAATTGAAGAGAGCTCTAACATCAGCTCCTGTATTGGCAGTGCCCGATTTTTCTAAAACTTTTACTATTGAAAGCGATGCATCTGGGGTGGGAATTCGGGGAGTTCTATCTCAACAGTCGCATCCAATAGCTTATTACAGTAGAGCGTTGAAGGGAAAGCAACTGAATTTATCAACATATGAAAAGGAGTTTTTGGCGATTGTAGAATGTGTGCAGAAGTGGAGGCCTTATCTTCTGGGACAGGAGTTTGTGATCAGGACAGATCACCGGAGCTTAAAAATTTTTCTGGAGCAAAGGATGAACACGCCCACTCAAGAAAAATGGCTTCATAAATTACTTGGATACTCCTTCAAGGTTGAGTACAGAAAGGGAAGCCAAAACCAAGCGGCGGATGCCCTATCTTGCAAAGACAATGGAGCCACTTGCTAAGGTCTCACGACTGTAACATCATCTTGGTTGGATGAAGCTCGAAGAGAATCCACTCACCTGGAGGACATGGTGACTTTAATGCAGAGCTGGGAGGCGGGCCAGTTAAATTCACAGTTGTATACAAAGAAAGGGGGATTACTGTATTATAAGGATCGACTGTATCTGAGCCAGCAATCTACTTTGCTTAACACAATTATGCAGGACAGTCACACTTCTAAGATTGGGGGTCATTCCGACTTTGCTAAGACACTACATCGAATCAAGCGCGATTTTTTCTGGGTAGGCATGAAGAAGATGGTTAAGGAGATGGTGAAGAATTGTGTTATTTGCCAGCAGAATAAGTATGAAACTCGAGCACCCTCTGGTCTCCTACAACCGCTGCCTTCACCACAGGCCATTTGGGAAGAAATCTCAATGGACTTTATTGAAAGTTTGCCCACGGTAAAAGGGAAGTCGGTGATACTCGTGGTAGTGGATCGTTTATCCAAGTATGGCCATTTCATCGCCCTGGGGCACCCTTATAGTGCAGTATCAGTGGCGGAAGCTTTTATTGCTGAAGTTGTTCGGCTCCATGGAGTTCCGGTGAGCATTGTCTCCGACCGTGATCCTGTCTTCACTAGTAAATTTTGGGAAGAATTGTTTAAGTGTAGCGGGACGAAGCTCTGTCAAAGCTCTGCTTACCACCCCCAGTCGGATGGACAAACAGAGGTGCTAAATTGCTGTCTCGAGACATATTTAAGGTGTTTCTGCAATACCCAGCCTCGCGACTGGTTACGCTGGCTACCCTGGGTGGAGTTCTGGTATAACACGTCGCAACATTCAGCTCACGGATTCACACCATTCCAGGTGGTGTATGGGAGGGAACCCCCTTCCTTGTTGCCTCATGAAGCAGGTACAACATCTTCACAGGTAGTGGAGGAACTCCTCACAGCAAGGGACTGGATCCTTAGGAGACTGAAGCGAAATTTGGATCGTGCTCGCGATAGGATGAGGAAGCAGGCAAACAAACGAAGGCGTGACAGAGAATTCGCAGTAGGTGATTGGGTCTGGTTGAAACTCCATCCTTATCGACAGCGTACGGTGGTGCGTCGTCGTTCTCAAAAGCTCGCAGCTCGATTTTTTGGGTCGTATGCGATTACAACAAGAATTGGGGCTGTTGCTTATAAGTTGGATTTACCGGCTGACACCTTAGTTCACCCAGTATTTCATTTATCTCAGCTTAAGCCATTTCATGGGCCGCAACCAGCATAGATCGTGTCACCTCCAGATTGGGACTGGGCAATGGCTTCCAGGTTTCCAGAGAAACTGTTGGCAAGGCGGATGGTGCGGGATGGCCAGAGTGCAGCTTCAGAATTCCTAGTCCAGTGGATTGGTGAAAGTGTAGAGGAAGCAACCTGGGAACGATACGAGAAGCTTCACTCAAATTTTCCTTCTTGGTTGGCCGCCGAGGACGATGCCAATGCTTAAGGGGGGAGGAGTGTTACGGTTCCGCTAGTTCACTCATCCAGCTGGCTACTTATCCAGCTATACTACTGACCTGCGTCGGCTCTGTCTTTTTCTCTTTCTTGCTATGTTTTAAGCTAGCTATATAGGCAGGTATAGCGAGGGGCTGACGTGGTCCAATTAGCTGTAGTATCTGCGTCACCACTGAGCGTTGATTAGTTGTAATGTTTCTTATGTGTGCGAATAAATAGAAAGCACAGACCGGACCAGGGAGTATCTGGTTTTGACCCCGGTTCTGTCTACCCGCATCTCATTTCTCTCTGTCTTCTCATCCTTTTCCTCAGCCACCATAGGTTCAGTCCGGCGAACTCCTTTCTTCTCATCGGTGAGAAGGAGTGCCCGACTGAATCCTAACAACCGCCGGGGTCGATCGCGGAGAAGGAGATGGCCAGAAAGGAGCCCCGATGACCGGGGGGGGCACTGGATGCGGTAAGTGGCGAAGGGAGTAGCGGAGGCGAACGGGGGAAGGAGATGGCCGGGGAGGAGGCGAGAGAGATCGGGAGAGTCGGGGGGAGAGTCGGGGGCGATCGGGGCGAAACCCTCGTCTCTGCGGTTAGAAAGGACGCCGATATTGGCGTATTTTGGGAAGTCCGTGAAATGTAAGTGGGGATAAACGCCGCATTCCAACCACCGAAGTCAAGAAATCACGTGTATCTGGCCAAACAGTGTATTTATAAATGCCGCAGTTAAAATACCTAATTGAACTACAATACCACCCCTAATTACAGCACCCAAACGCAACCTTAGTTTTGCAACTACTCTTGCTTGTTAGTGTGTAACTGCAATTCCTGCTATGAAAATGAAGTACATCGTGTCCTTTGATCATGCATCAATCGGGCGGAAAGGAACTGCACCCTATATAGGCGCAGTTCATTACCACAGTCTGCCAGTTGGATAAAATATATTTATTGGTAAATGAAACAACAGAGTTGTGTGGTTAACAACGTGATCAGGACATGAAACGGTGCCCATGGTACGTGTTTTCTGATTAAAACTTATGATGCCAAACAAAAACAAATGAACGAGTGTACTTTAACGGACAAGTAACCAAACGAATTGTGGTGTGTTGGTTTTCCAATTTTACAATTCTCATTTTAAAAATCTTATTTGGAAATGACGCGCAATTCAGGATCAACTTCCCGACTAGTCACTCATCCTAGTACTACTCCAAGCTGAGCACGCTTAACTATGAAGTTCTTTAGAGATAGACTCTCTGAAAAGGAGATGCACCTTGGTGATATGGGTAATCCAATCATTTTTTTTAAGATCATGTTATTTGAGACCTCAAATCCTGGGACGTACGTGTTTTCTGATTAAAACTTATGATACCAAACAAAAACAAACGAACGAGTGTACTTTAACGAACAAGTACCCAAACGAATTGTGGTGTGTTGGTTTTCCAATTTTCCAATTCCCATTTTAAAAATCATACTTGGAAATGAAAACAGATACAACCAAACTAGCCCTAAGTTATCCAAGATGGCCACCATCGTATTCATTCGTAGCCACAAGTTTAAGAGCCCCTTAAGCTCGGCTCGTCTAAAGCCCTTGTATTGTATATGGAAAACGGGGCCATTTAGCTCGTCTCGTTTGAAATCATTTTATTGTATATGTATAATCGGGCTCGGATTAGTTAGTTACGGTGTTCTTGTATTTACTTTGGAGTAGTGATATGCACACCTCACTTACGCATATTTCTTAGGTAGGAAGGAGCATTCTCGGTCAATTCAAAAAAGAGAATTTCACTATGGAAAGCAAAGTGCATAGAGATAAATATAGATAGAGATAGGGATAGCGAGAGAGGGGGGTTGGTATTAACCAACATAAAAGGAAGGATAGGGAGGGAAGGTGAGAGGTTGTTTAGTGTTGTTGACCACAAAATTGTACATTCTTAAAAAATTACAACAATAAGTTATCATATATTCACTTCTCTTCATATAACTAAAACATACATAATAATTACCTTACATTGTATATGATTAAGCAGTCCACCATACAACAATATTATTCAACATTGATTTTTTATGTTTCTTTGTATTGTTTTTGTATTTTTGTGTGTGAATTATTTACTATTGTTTTGAGAAGTTATGTGTACTATGTTATTATATGTATATGCTTTTAATAGTTTTGTGTACGATTTAGAATATACATGTGTACATATGCTTATTTAGGTGGATTATATAGGTATTTTAATGCACCATTGTAGGTATGTGTTGTTTGAGTATATCTTCATTACATTATTCCTTGTTTTCTATTCTCTCCTTTGGTTTCTCCTTTGCCACTAGCTTCCCCACTCTTCTACTAAACACAATTTGTTTGTGATAAATTTGCATGAAATTATGAACAATTTCTCTCTCTCTCTCTCTCTAATGTCTATTTGGCACGAGTCATGCTTGCTCAGTCATTAACCACCACTATGGGTGTAGATCATAGGGGAAGAATGAGCGGCCAGACGAGAGGGAGCATAAGGCAAGGAGGTGGTAATGGTTGAGAAAGAGAAGGCGGAGCAAAGGAAGAAAGAGAAGGTACATGAGAGGAGGAGAAGGGGATGGAGGAGAAGAAGAGAAGGAAAAGACAAAGAAGAGAAAGGGCACGAGGAAGACTGGAGAAGTCACTAACAATTAGATAAGACAAACCATTATTGGTAAGAATGACATGTGGGATAAGCGACAAAAATTCATGATGTGGTTATCTACAGTGAAACATAGAAACATGGAATGTGTGGCTAGTTGGAAAGAGAAATAAATGATCAAGAACTTTATAGAGGATCACAATGTTGCAACATTTTCTTCACAACAATAATATGATTTGGAAGCTTATCATCGCCACAACATGGCTAAGCGAGTGAGTGAGGGCGTGAAGGAAGAAGCCAATAGATAAAAAACAATAGTCGATGATGACGAACGGGGTAGATAAGAACTACTATAATAAAAGATGAACGAGTAACACATTACGGCATTAAAATGGTTCAATTCAAAGTGAATTGAAGAATTATGTGCTACGGAGGGAAGAAGTGCAATTATAGTACAAGTTGGTCAATTTTGAGAATGTTGCCACCATTTTGAGAAAGCTAAACCTTGATATCGCATCGTGAAGATGTTATTAAACAACAAAGTAGAGCTCAATCAGAGTCTTAAGAAGATCATTGAGGTGTTGATGCCTTGATGAGCTGCCACAACAATACCTAATAATGGCTTCATTCTAAATTCTCATTCATTCCCCTTGTACTAGAGCTTTCAAGTTAGTTGTTGAATGTTAGGCAAACTTGGTAAGAGAGTTGAAAATTAGTTGTTGAGTGTTAGGCAAACTTGGTAAGAGAGTTAAAGATAGGAAGGGGTAGCAAGATAAGATGCAATTTCCTATAACCCTCTCTTCAAGAGTCATCATGCAAGCCCTAGGTGGCAGTTGTATTATTACATGGTAAATGGTTTTCATGATTACAAACGGGCGGTCTTCTATTTGGCGGGTTTTTTCACCATAATCAATGTTAATATACCTAGAAGTGTTGGGTCTGTAACATAACTATTTCCCAATCTTAACATTCATATATGTGTAGACGTGCATCCAATCATATTAATATCGGAAGTATTAATAAAAAAGTGTATATGTGTATCAATTTTATGCATAACATGTTAAATGATGTTCATGATTAAAAACAGGCATTCCACGGTCATGGTCTTCTCTTTGACAATATTGTTAGCACAATCAATGTTAATATACCCAGAAGTGTTGAGCATGTACTATAACTGTTTTCCTAGCTTGATCCATATACATGTTTGGACGAGAATACAATGATATTAATATCAGAAGTCATGTTCTGAAAACATCCGGGTATATAAACCTTGATAGTCATTTTCTTATAATTCATATGATGACACCCCAAGTTCGTGGGTGCTGAGGGCTCATCAGGTGTCTCTCATGCTTTTGTGCATGGTCCTTAGCTAGCTTGTAGCTTAACCACACTGTCCAAATTCAAATACAATTCTTGTACGAGACTGTCGGGATTGAGAAGAATAAAGTCAAACGGCCCCTTACTCCCTTAGCTATGGAGACCTCCGGAGACCGACCATGCTCCGTCAGATCTCATTTGCTGGAGTCCACTGGGTTATTTGTATTCGGCATCACAAACGTTCAACGTACAGAACTTTAAACAAAATGCTTGATAGAAGAGTACGAGTTCGGGTACAGACAGGATGTAGTTCTCTTCTAGTAGGTGCAGTAGATCTGAATCCACCATGTTGACCAGTCAAACGTCAGAAGTCGGTAAGAGAGAATTTCTGTAACAGGTTAGTGCTCGAGGAAACAAAAAGATCCAGTCACTCACCTCAATTAACCTCATTAAGCATGTTACATGGCACCTTAATATCTAAGGTGTGCCTTTGAATAACCATATTAGCCGGACCGAAATAACGATAATCAAATTGACGCAACCATTTAAATAAAGATCGCTGGACTTGAATAACCGTTCACTGCACTGCCGATTTATTTACTATCAATCTTTTTGGTAGACCTACGGCAAATATAACCATTTTGCAAAGATGCATTTACACAAACTGTCAATGGGCTAGCATCAGTGGAATACACTGTACGAATAGCAGCATGAAAAATTCGAACTATTCTCAAGTCCTGAAGAATTGAGCAATCGAATTATTCACAAATCCTGAAGAATTAGCTGTTTACGTGACCATTTATCACATCGGCAATCATGTTGACCAAAAGGCAATGAGCGTGAGAATTACATTTTTCCTTTCAACTAACAGCAGAATGTTTACATTGGTCCTTGTAACATCCAAAAAATTTCACAGCTAATTTAAAACTCGAATGTGGATTTTCTTAATAGAACTTAACTAAGAGACTAAATAAACCTAACTATGGTTTAATACGTAATGAGTTCATAAAAGAGGTATTACATGCCACCTAGCTCACCAATACACACACAATGGCTTAAATACGTGCAATTAGTCATCGGGTGTCTAAGAAGATGAATGAATGAACAATAATGTGATTAATGGACATGGTGTAATAATTATTGATCTTTGATGTAAGTGAAGATAAATAAATGTGTTAGATATAAGTTCATATTGAATTAACACAATTCGTGTAAAATAATGTCATGTAATCTTGATAGAAATAAGATGGTAATAACAAGAGTTAAGAATCCTAAATACTACCAATTAAGGTGATATATAATGATTAATAGAAATATATTTGAACTAGACCCTAATGGTAGTGAAACTTATATAAGATAATACTAAAAGATAATTCGACTCCAACAATGTGTTCCTTGGGTCCAATTTAGCTTGGGCAACAATTTTGAGGGAATTTGGATAAACCTAGATAGCTCTTTTTAATTGGAGAAGATAATATCTAATAATAATCCTAATGTAAATCAAAGTATGCTTGTTTTCAACTATATCTTTGATTTTTTAGTCTGTCACGCATTTTTTCCTTATCCGGCTCCTCTAAGGACCGACGGATGTGAATCCAACAGACAATGGACCATCTTCGACCTCGAGTCCCCTTTCCCCTAGACTCCTATAGTAAATGTGATACTCTCCCCCGTCTGTCCTCTCTCTCCATAACGTCTCCGTCCCAGATAATGTTTCAAATAGAATCAGGTTTGTCTACCGAGTATTTTAAGCCTCATCGTGAACCATAACTGGGTATGTCCACAAAATGCCCTTTGGCACCGCTGGTCCCCTCCTACGTGCGAGTTGTAGAAAGGTTAAGAGCCTTCCCCATCACTCAGTGACCATCGAGAAAGATTTAGGGGAGCTCCTTCAACTGTCCTCTCACCTCAATTGAATATTTTAGCCTCTCTTTCTCCTCTACCTACTTCATCTTCAACCTCCGGTTCCCTACAACTGTTCTCTGTGTCCTCGCAACCTCGGAGAAATTAACTGCAAAGGAACCATCCTTGGGCACTTACCAACCATTCCACAAGCCTAGAAGGCAACCATGAGTATAGACCTTCCAGGTTGACATGGTAGCCGTTGAGTTGCAGAGCGGGAAGTCGGGGAGCTAGTCTGGTGGTTCGCAGGCCATGGAAAGGATCCAAAATCATCTGAATAGCCCCTGGGAGGCTTACTATGCCATCAATTCGAGTTAAGGGTATCTATTTCATGATTTCACAATTTGAGATTCCATGGTGCTTTCTGACGATACCACGTCTCGGGTCACTGTTGTGACCACCAAAGTGGTTTGGAAACTTCATTGTGGCCTTCTAAGTCAATGGTACTATTGGTTTGTCAAGCAATAATGTTATATGTGGACTTTGGAGTCAAGCTCTAGAAGCAACAACTTCCGGGCGACCAATTTTGGCTGCTCCAGCAATGCATTTTGACGAGCCAATGGGCATTCATCTCGATCTATTCTTGCCAGGAGATCAGTAAGCTTTTTTTCGCCTCATTTGCGTTGTGTTTTGATAGACGATTGATTGAAAGTCGGATTGTTCCTGACTTTGGTGAAGAACAATCCATCGTGTGGGTGGAGGATGTGATACTAAATATAATGCCCTCTGTCACGCCTATGACCGTAGAAATAGGGTGATGGGCATATCAGTCTTTTTGTTTTAGAATTATCCAGCCCTAGGAAATCAATCATTGCTTTTATCTTTCTCCTGATTGGTTAGACTTTAATAATTTGTATCTTTAGATTGGTTTGTCCTATGGAAGCAATTCATATATGAAACTTGATCGATTTTTCAAGATCTAGATGATGAACTAGGATTCAAAACTTGATTTGACTCCATTTTCTCATTATTCATTAAGGGACCATAAAATCGTACGAATCAAGTTAAGGATTATCCATTAATGTATGTTAATTGATGTAACATGCTAATTAGGGTTTTTTAACCCTAAGAACACAACTATGGTTTTATCAACCCAAAGAAATCAACTAGGACTTCTCCAAGCTTAGGTAAGCGAGTTCATACACTTTGAGTATTTCATATTGGTTTTCATCGCCTTATAATTATTATGATGATCATGATGAAATAATATGCATAGCTATGTATTTTAAGTTAAATTCAACTGCATGAAAGATCCTCTAAAGTTATTAGTTTGATGTTATGCTTCAATGCTATTTTAAGAATTCATGTCATGTGCATGTAGAATCAGTTTGAGTAATTATTCCAATATAATGATGAATCATGTAATGGGTGGTATTATTTTATCCTCATCATGATAATGTTGAGCCTACGATCCTTATGAGCACCATTGGTGTAAAAGTATCAAGGATACTTTAATCGACCACCAAGATTAAGTTATGTGAATCCAAATCTATTGTTCCGTTAGTTTCAAGTTTTTCCTTATTGTCAAGTTATTATGTTATTAATAATAATACTCAATGCCGCTTACTCTAACATGGTTTTTATTGCGTGCATGGCTGGGGGTGTGATGTCTGCATGTACAAAGTAACCTCCAGGAAGGATCCATATGAAGGGCAGCCAAGGAATATGTCAAGGTTTCCAAAAGACATATAGTGGGGTGCCATGCATCTATAATAGAAAATCCTAATGTTTATAAATGACTTCATGTATAAGTAATGTTTGGTAGTTAGTTTCAATTCAAGAACTCAAATTGTGAACAATGTGTGAATAAACTTCAATGTCAATGCATGGTGATTGTTTACTAAATTTACACTGTTTATTATTGTTGTGGCATCCCTTTGAGCTAAAGTACCTCATGTTATGGAAAGCATGGGTGTTGCTTCTGTTGACACATGTATGCTTAAGGGGGTGTTACAATAATGGTATCAGAGCAATGAGTAGATGGACACTAAGCTAAAGATTCTCATGTTCTAAGCCCGAGGTATAGATTATTAAGTTCAAGATATGGGAAACCAAAGTAGGGTCTAGTCAGAAGAAATAAGTTAGATAAGGGTTAAGGTTATGTGCCTAGATAACTATGAATTTGTACATAGCATGCTCTCTCTTCTTCCCACGTGTTTGTGGTATGGGACATGGGCTCATGGGATTTTGTAGAGAGAATGTTATGTGCAAAATCATACTTGTCTAGTCCTTTCAAGTGCATGTGGTATGGGACATGTGCATGAGGGAGGTGCTGAGATAAGCATGAAAAAAATATATGTATAAGAGTTGGCATTAAAGTTTGAGACATATAATCACCTAAACCTGATTAATTACATAAAAAGACCATGCATGCATACAAATGGTAGATAATTTGACACTAATACAAAAAAAAAATCATGCACATGCTACTAAACAATGTTCTCTATTATTTTATGATTATGTGTTCAAATTGAACATCATGTATTACTTCTATGCTTATGAATTATGAAGCTATGAAAATCATGTTTAACTATAAGAAATCATGTTATGTTGATAATTGTCCTCTCCATCATGTTATGTGAGCCTTAATTGGCCTTATGAGCTCTGTGGGAGCATTATGTGAGCCTTAACCGGCCTTATGTGAGCTTAATTGGCCTTATGAGCTTTGTGCACTACTACAAAACATGCCTTTAGCGTCGGTTAACTAAGGCCTTTAGTGTTGGTTTCCAAGCGACACCCAAGTGGGTGCCGCTAAAAGTGGACCCCTTCGGCATCGGTTCCCTAACCGATGCTAAAACGCTTCCCGCCACCGAAAACACACCAGTAAAGGGACTATAGGCGTTAGTTATTTAAGAAAACTGACACAATAGAGTGGTTACAGACATCGGTTATTAAAAGAACAGACGCCATTATCCTTCCCGCCATTAATAAAGTCATCAGTTTTATGAAAATAACCGACGCCATATCACTGCGTGTTGGCCAACACGGCCGTGGTAAGAGGCATCGATTATTACCGACAACCGACACCAGAACGGGATAAAGACGTCGGTTTTTTGCTAAAAACTAACACCGTATTATTTTGGAGTCAGTTGTTTATAAACAACTGATGCCTATTTGCGTATTTTTTTTCTTATCAGTTTGCAGGCCTACTGTATGGCTGGTCAGTAGGATGCAGAACCTGTAGTTCAGTTCTGAACTACAAGTTTACAACATCCATTTATATCAGCCATACAACAAGCCACAAACCTGCAAAGTTATTCACATTCATACACATGTATTGATCAGATATATGTAGAAACCTACAAAGTTATTTACATACACATTCAGTTCCATTCATTTCATCTTTTTCAATTTCATACACATGTAGAAACATTCATGTATTGATTAGAAAAAGCCGTTCACATTCACATTCACACATATGACAATTCATATTAAGTCATTCACGTTCACACAAAAATAATTATGAGAAAAAAGTTATTCTTTATTCATCATCGTCATCATTGTCAATAAAATTATATTTAAAAACTCCCACTCTTTGTAGGGATTTTGCCCATTCTTCTCTTACAACATCTAATTCCTCTCTCGTATAGGGAGTGTGTACATCTAATAGATTTCCACCTGTGCTAAAGTCTGTATTTTTAAAGACCTGCAAAGAGAATGACGTATATATATAATTAATAATATATAATAAGATTAATATATTTCATATTATCTAATGAGACTATCTATAATATATGTTGTATCTTAACGATTTCCATTATGACATGTTTGATGATTAGGTCCATAAATCACATCACATAGTAGGCACATGCCCAGCCGTTGTCTTGTGTAGCACACTATAAATTGAAACATACAAAATATTCAAAAATACAAATAAGCACAGTTCACATAAATAATATATACATTGGAGTCAGGAAATTATTTTCACATTCTCTGAAATTAGTGACAGATTCTTTTTCCTGGGGACCTTTCCTCCAGATTTTTTGTACTCTTGTAAATCCCTACATATGATAATGTAACACATTAAATTGCATAATTAAATAGTAATGTAGTAACAGATGTTAATGGATATAAAAATATGAAATTTCTCACGAGAATAATGGTCTTTTAATTGCATGTCCATATAATGTATTCAACTCACTCCCCGTAGGATCTAGATAATAGACAATGAACGTCTTGGAGACAATAACTAGTAACTCCTAATGTTTACCACTACAGGTAAGAAAGTAGAAAATTAATAACTCAAAATCCACAATAAAAATGTAATTTTCTTAAGTCCAAATTATAAGCAAAGTAAACTTACTCGACATTGAATGGAGCTATTATCACCGTCTTATTATTTTTACCAAAATATTGAAAAGCATCATAGTAGTATGAAGTAATTGAAGAAGGGTCTGCATCTACAAGACTAATCAAAGATGGAACCAAAAATCTCACATGGGCCGGGAAAACCATAAATTTGTACATATCATGTATAAGTACCTGCAAAACATGTATTATGTATGCATTAATATATAAGAAACCAGATCACCGTATATAAAATAAGGTATATGGATGTATAAACAAGATCTTATCATATCCACAACTCTATCATAGATGTGTTCAGTAAATCATAACAAAATAACTCCAAAATATCTTGTATAAACATCTTGTTTTCGTACGATTGAACTGCATTAATACCTATGCATTAATACATATGCAAAACTTGTATTACATATACATTAATACGTATACTAAACTTGTATAAATAGATTATTATCGTATGATTTACCTCCAGTATCCTCCGGAATAGTAACATTTATAGGGCAATGTAGATCATGTTCGCGGATTCATACTACCACACCCCTACAATCAGGACCTATCGAGGCATGTATGTCCCTTAGAAGCCAACTTGGTAGTCGAGGAGGTGGAGGCCGAGATGTAGCGAGTCTCATATTTTTGACCTTTATATATAGTTTCAGATCAATTGAATCATATATACACACTAACAAATTAATGTAATGAAAATTTATCATACAATATTAGTATAGAGGACATCTGCTTCGGGCCACAGTATCACTCTGCCTACTACCTCACAAGTGTTTCAGCAACTGGGTGTGCATGAGGCAATGCAAGATCCCTCTAGTCGGGGAGTACATGTATCAGGCTCACACGTGCCACACCATCTGGTATTGGATACCCATGAAACATGCACCCTTTAAGGGGTGGGTAAGCCGACGCCTATGCAATGATATATTCTTGACTTTTTAGTTGGCATGGCTTCAACCCCTAGAAATTTACGTAAATAATATTATATGCATATATACACAAATATATCATCTTGAACAGACTAGCTACTATGTCATAAAAATACTTACAGATGACGTAGTAGGTGGTGGGTATATAGGATTACTCCCAACCTCTGCAGTAGGAGTAGTAGGAGAAGTGCGACACATCACATGTACTGTCTGAGTGGCCGCCGTCTGAGATGCCTGCCACTTGCTAATTGTGTCATGGAGTCTCTTATCAAGTGATTCCTCGACTCTCCTATCAATTAATGCATCTACCTATACATGGATAAAAGAAACGCTAGCTTCTGATTATTGAATTCCCTTTCACAATAACATTCTAAAATAAGAATAGGTTACCTCAGCTTATGAAAGTCCCACTTTTGGGATAGGTTTGCGCTGGGATGGTCCAAAGAACGCTTTGATGCCCACACCAGTGCCTGCACCCCTAACATGTCCAGGATGCTTTGGGTTACCCAAAGCAACTGTCAGTTCATCCCTTGTACCCTGAGGGATGAACTTGCCTTCCTTCCTCTACTGGTGCAGCTCTCGCTAATAACCATAAAAAATTAGTAAGTAAACATAACAATAATCAATATCGATCAATTTCTCTAAGAGTTGATTTTTACAATTTTTACTACTACCTCAGCAGTTGCGGGCTTCGGTATGTCTCACTTCTTGTTTTACCTCCCAGCGATCCACATAGCATGGCAAGGCAGAGGTGCGGGAGCAGTAGTAGAGGACTCTGCAGTCTCCTGAGTAGCAGCAGGCTGAGCAGACTCAGCCTGTAGTCTTTGGCGAATGAGTGCATATCCTCTTGGACCCATTGTGTGGTCATGCACATTCAGTGCACGCCTTGCTCGTTGAGCATCGCTGATAGCCTAGTTAGTTAGCACATTGATTTGGTTAGTAACACTAAAGGTTAATCTTGAATAGGTGAATACATAAGAATGTATATTAAATAAATTGGGAGTGGCGCTTAATACCTTGAATTCATCCATTTTTCTTTGGGTAAAAAACTCCTCCCAATCTTTGGGATCCAGGTAGTTTCATTGTTGTGTGGCTTCCTTCTGCCTAAATTTATTTTTCAAAGAGAATATAAACAAAAACTATTAGTGTAGAGTTAGTCAAATAGTGATCAATGTCTAGAATTGGAAATCAATCAAGAACCTCTTCTCAGCATCGCATATGTAATCTCAGGTGAGATTGGTCCTATAGTTCCTTAGGACCCTCCCATAGCGTTGCATCACACATTTAGGATGCAGATTTTCATCTAGATCAAATATGCTCTGCAAATTAAATAGAATTGCTATTAACTAGTATCCTAAAGATTAGTAATCTACACAAATAGAATTACAAATAATAATAACTCACGCATAGTTTGTTCACATCTACGTCATCAGAGGCAATTACTTCTTCCACACAAGAACTGCTATCGACATCCACTGATTTCAGGTTTGAAATCTCTCCATGCCAGTGCCATTCTGTATAGCCTTGTACAATCCCGTTCCACATGACTTGACTTTTGATTTCGTCACCAGTACTGACTTTCAAGTTGTTACCACAATAACTACATGGATAGTAGAACCTATCTCCAGGTTGTTTCCTATGTTCCTTGGCAAATCAAATAAACTAATCAAGACTAGAAATAAACTCTGGGGTGCAGCGATTTGGAATGGACATCCATGATCTATCCATTCTATGATCAAAGAGAAAACAAGTATATATTAGAACTAGATTAGGGTCTAGGGTTAACATATTAGAGTTTATGCATGGTTAAAACTTTAGGGTTTAAGGTCTTATATATAATAAATGTGTACCACCTATCCCATTATTGAATACCTAATCTCACTAGTAAGTGTATAATGTGTATTGGGTTTTCAAACGGGGAAATGCTACCAAAATTTTCTTGAAAACCAAATACACATTATACTCTTACATCCTAAGTGAGATTAGGTGTTCAAGAATAGTCCCAAACTGAGGACTATCCAAGATTTACTCCTAATGAGTAAATCTTGGACGGGTTTCTAGGCCAACAAATACATGTGATGTCATTCTTATATATAATAAATGTGTACCACCTATCCCATTCTTGAACACCTATTCTCACTAGTAAGTGTATAATGTGTATTGGGTTTTCAAGAAAATTTTGACAGCATTTCCCTGTTGTTCTCCAAGTACATATGTACTTAGAGAACAAATGGGGAAGTGCTACCGAAGTTTTCTTGAAAACCCAATACACATTATACACTTACATCCTAAGTGAGATTAGGTGTTCAAGAACAGTCCCAAACTGGGGACTATCCAAGATTTACTCCTAATGAGTAAATCTTGGATGGGTTTCTAGGCCAAAAAAATCATATCATTAAGAGCATGGTTTCATGTTAGGTCATCATTGGTCATAATAATCCACTAGAATGAGCAAAAGAGGTCTTATGGTGTTAAAATAACATAAGAGTATTAGATCTTGATTCTAGAGTGTATAAGACATAATCGTGACTACTGATTTTGTGGGGTGATATCATTTCATGGGATTTATAGATTTAAACTTAACAAGTGTACAAGTTGCATGCATCAGTTTAATACTCTAAAGGTGACTAGTGGGTGATGTATCCCTATTTTAGGGCTCCATCCTATGCCATTTTGTACTTAAGTTGCATCTAAACATGTTAGATTACAAGTCTTTTTCCCTAATATGGTTATCATTGCAAATATGCTTATGGATGTTCTTTGCACTATTTTTTAGGTACTTGAACCATTCTTAGATGGAAGAGAGAGAAAGGAGTTCTAGGGTTCCACCACTCATGGAGGGACCCAAAGAAGGCCCCAAAGTCTCCCTTAACCTACCTCCAATGGTCAAGAATAGTCCCCAAGCAAAGACATCCAAGAATGACAATGATTGAAGTGTAATTAAGTGAGGCCAACCTCACCACTGCCGTGGGCAAACACCAAGGTCGTGCATTTTTTAGAAAAATGATGCCAAGATCAACAAGGAATTTGTACAGAATCCCACGGCCGTGGCCCTCTACCACGACCGTGGCCATTGAAGACACCACGGCCGTGGCCAGCCACACAGTCGTGGTCAACAAAGTGGAAAACGACCATGGGCACATCCCACGGTTGTGCAAATTAATTGTCAAAAGTTCAACTTGCAACAGGGTTTTTCCCCACAATGCCATGATCGTGGATGAAGAAGCTCAAGACGATCGTAATGCTTCTCCACGGTCACCTCCCCCTCCTCCAAAATTGCCGTTTTTCCCAACACGGCCGTGGTGCATAATACCCACCATGACCGTGGCACTTCGCCACGGTCGTGGCCCACCACCACACTTAAGCCTTTTACCATTCCCTCACCACCAAGACCGTATTCACTCCCCACGACCATTCTCCACCACCCTCACCATGGTCGTGGTACATCAACACGACCGTGGTTCTCCACCGACCCTACCCTACCCTACTTTACACTGATTTTCCTAAACTACCCCCCGCTTACCCTAGTGCCTCCCCACCACCTATATATACATAGGTGGTGGCTAGGGCACGAGGGTGAGACACCCCTACATCTGCTCCAAGCTCCATTATCCTTCCTTGAGCTCTTTGTGCAATCCCCTTGCATTTTGGGTTCATCATCCACCATTTCCACCCTCATTCCACCATGGAAACCTAGTTCCCTAGGTTTTCATCCATAATCCCCTACCATTTCATGCACCCCTGCACCCTTGGAGGAGGGAGGACGTCTACACCAAGCTTGGAGGTGAAGAAGGAGGCTTCCACATCAAGCTTCATGGAGTCCCTACTTCTTCTACCCCTTTCTTTTCTTGTTTTCTTGATCATGTCTAGCTAAGACCCTTGTGGTGGGCTGTTTGGGATTTAAATGTAACTTTGATACCAAGTTGGGGGATAATTTCTTGTAATGAACTTAATTCATATCTATGATGATTACTTCTTTCTTCTATCTCTTTTCCTATCTTTTTGCATGTGGTTTGTGCTTCTTGTATGAATTGCTTATTTTGAGGTTTTTGATGACACTTAGTTTCTAGGAGGAATTGGGGTGTATGTGGAAATCTTAGGAATGGCTCCTAGGTCCAGTTAGTGGATCCCTAGCTAGCCCCCTTTGTTCCTACATACACATCCCTCCTCCTACAAATGAGTGTGAGATCTAAGTAGCTAGTGTGAGTGAGATTGATGTAATTGTCTAGGGCCTTCTAAAGGCTAGAGTGGCTAGTGGCATGAGGTTAAATACCCTCATCTCTGCTCCCATCTCTACCCTCAACCCTCAATTACTCACTATCACTTACCCTAGAAACCTAGTTTTGGTTAATCTCATTAGAATTACACCTAACCCTAGTCTTCTACTAGTAGTATAGGGTATGTTCTAATGGAATTGACCTTATTGTTTGGTTTGGTAATCTAGATATGAATTGAGAACCATGCATGTTTAATGATCTTCCCCCAACTACTATCAAAGTTACATTCCCCAAACAGCCCACCCACCTTAATCACCTTGCTTAAAACCCTAATTGCTTAGTTTTCTTGTTCATTCTAGTCTAGTTTAGTCACTTTTTATTAATCTAGTTAATTGCTTAGTTTTTCTCTTTAGTGCTATCTTAGGCTCTTGCTCTTGCTAGTGGTTAGTTTAGTTCTTAATTGCTTCTTGCCTTGATAGAGTAGTGTAGCGCTTCTTGCTCTTGCTTAGTTAGTTTGTTAACTTAGTTTACTAATTTTCTTGCTCTTTCATAATTTAGTTTCCATCTCGCATTTCTTACTTGCTCATTAGCGTAATAAAAAACCAAACCTTTTAAAACCCTAAAACCCTAAGCTCCACAAAAGGAACATAGTCCACTCTGTCTAACTCTAGTGGCCCCTCCATCTCTGTGGTTTGACCCCTTATCAACTGTACCCTGTACGCTTGCAGGCGACCTATTTTAGTCTTAGTGATCAACTCGGTTAGGGATAACATAAATTTCGAAAGCATAAGATCCCATATCTCGTGCGCTCTGACCTCGTGGGGTGTAAAAGCACCACTAGCGGGGATGCACCAAGCTTTCTGGCACCGTTGCCAGGGACAGAGGCACTCGGCCTAGTTAGATAGTGTAGCTTAGCCTTTTCTTTTACCCTCACCATTGCTATTCTTTATCCTTTGTGTTACTTTTGCATCTTGGTTTGCTAACTTCATTTCTTGTTGTTTGTTTGTGTATTGTGCATGTGAAAACTGTGCATGTGTAGCACGGGCTCTACTTGCACTGACTTGGTGGTATATGACCCTGAGATTGGTAGAAGGAGGTGTCAAGCTCGCCACAACCTACACCGAGAGGCTGAGATGGCCAAGGACAACCGAGATGTAGATGCTCAGCCACCTCTACCGCCACATCGCCCACTCCATGAGTACTTTACGCTGGGGAACTACAACTCCCCCATCGCCACCTTGGTTGACCAGATGCCTGTTCAACAATTCTCCATTCCACATGCACTTCTGGGACTCCTCCCTACCTACTATGGGATGGAGAATGAAAACCCCTACCACCACATTGACACGTTCCTTGAGACGTGTTCAACCTTCCGCACTCCCGTCGCCACTGACGATTCCATTAGAAGGACACTCTTTCCTTTCTCCCTCAAAGAGAAGGCTAAAGAGTGGTACGTTTCCAGGCCGGAGTTGGTATCATGGAATGACGTTAAGAATGAGTTCCTCAAGAAGTTCTTCCCCATCGCTAAGTTATCTTACATGAGGATGTGCATCACGTCATTTTCTTAGAAGGAAAACGAACCCTTCCACAAGGCATGGGAGAGGTTTTAAAAGCTACTCCGTGACTTCCCTCACCATGAGGTACCTTTGTGGCAGCTCGTTCAAGCATTCTACACTGGGCTTGAAGAGCAAAGCCAGAACAATGTGGACTCTTCATGCGGGGGCACTTTCATGGCAAAGCCGCCCAAAGAATCATGGCCACTATTTGAACACCTTGCTGAGAACTCTCACCACCACGCTTCTACTAAAGGGGGACATTGCAGCTAGAGCTACACTCCCCCACCTTCCTCCATAGCTCCAACTGACAATGTTACTGACTCGGATATGATGAAGATGAGGGCCGACATGATGAAGATGATGTAAAAGCAAGCTGGTGGCTCTTCTAGACAACCCACAATGGCAGTTGATACTGTAGATGAGGAAGTGAATGCTCTACACTCTTTTGGTGGCTGCAACAGCCAAGGCCCCATGTCCAACTCTTACACTCCTGAGTGGAGGAACCATCCAAACTTCTCTTGGAAACAACATGATGGAGAAGGACTAGGATAAGGGAAACAAAGGCCATGCTACAACTCAAAGTTTGAAGATGAGGTACTTGGAAGATTGAGGAATCTAGATGAGGTAAAGAGAGAAGTGTCTTCTCAAGGACAGAACATCAACCATCTTGAGCAAAGACTCGATCCAATTTCCATCTCACTTGCTCATCGTGAAGAGGAGAGACTTCCATATCAACCCATGATGAATCCAAACAATGATGGTGGTTATGTGAGTGCTACCCAAGCTGCATAGATCACACCACAAGGACAAGCAACCTCACTTCCAGAATATCAAGGACCACCACACCCGTATGCCCCGCTACCTCACCAACCCCCACTCAACTATCAATATCCCCTACCACCATCACATACCTACCATCCACCACCTCTACCGCAACCTCCCCAACAACCAACTTGCATACTCCAAAATCCTAACTCCACCCATCAAAGACCGCTACCACCTCTGCCTTCACAAGCCCCTCCCTCTTCCCATGAACAAGTGAGTATGGTCTCTATCATATGGGGAGAAAAAGCTGCTCAAGATTGTGGAGAAAGGGAGAGGAAAGTAACTGAGGTTGATGACAAAATCTCAATGCAAGAGGGGTCTAGCAAAGATCACCAAAGATCCAGAGAATTTGCCACTCAAGCACTACTAAAGAATGCTAAGTGCACCCAAATTTCTGCTTCGCCCGACATAAGTGTAGAGGCGCCCTTACTTGTACCACCCTCTCTCATGGATACTGACATTGTAATAGATATGGCTCATCCGGATGTTCGTGACAAGGCCATGTCCATTGCTTCACATACCATTGACATAGCAGCGCTTGAAACCATACCTTTGTGGGAGCCAAGACTGTTTCATGAGACGAGTATCACCATCATCCCTCCTTAAGTTACAACCAATGCTGCAAAGATATTTGATGAAGTCGGGAAGCAATTCCATGAAGGTCCGACTCTCCAAGAAAAGGGCAGCAGTATTATGAATCACTTGGGAAACTTGGAGCAAGGAATGATGGGCATCGCATCATTATTTTCATTACCAAAGGATGTGTTCATGGGGAAGAAAAAGTTAGTGCTATTTCCAATCAAGGAGATTGTTGCTTCAAAGTCTGTGAACTTCATCTACGACATTGGTTTACCCGAAAAGAGAGATGATCCAGGAGTTCCTCTGATTACCTGCTACATTGGTACACAACCCATCGAGCACACCCTCCTTGACTTAGGTGCAGGGACAAGCCTCATGCCATGAAGTATGTATCTACGGCTTGGCCTAAACAAAATGAAACCCGTGGAATGTGCCATTATATTAGGTGACGGAACCAAGAGGAGGCCCTTGGGAATTATGCGAAACACAATAGTGTTGATGGATAAAAGGGTAAACATTGCCTATGTGACCGATTTACTAATAGTGGACACTGAACCTATTGATGGAGAAGAGTACCTCATATTGGGTAGACCCTTCTTATCCACCACCGGGGCTGAAATCAATATCCGTATGGGCACGCTAACGGTTACCTATAAGAGGAGAAAGTTTGACTTCTTCATATTCACTAAAGAAGAGAGGGACAATCTGGGCAATGAAGACTTCGGAGAAAGTCTATGCTATCGTGATCCCCTGGATCCGTGGTGATCGAGCCCATACTTCCATTTAATGTACACTCCATGGGATGAAGCACATGTCATCAAAACGCTTGATAGGATCACCATGGAAGAGAAGGAGGACATTGTGGGTGTCAATACATAGTGAAAGGAACAATAAGCTCGACTGAAGGCTATAAATTTAGCGCTAGTGGGAGGCAACCCATGTGGTTTGAGATTCTTGAACCCTCCCTTTTGATACTTTTGCTTTGGTTTCCATAGACACACACACTTGTGTCTAATAATTTTCTTTTAGTTTTGACGATGTGGCAGGTGATATACGTTAGAGAGAGAGGGTCTAGAAGTTAATCTTGGTCGTTCAGTCAGATTTGTGGCCGAACAACAAATAAAAATGAAGTTCAAGTTTTAAAGTTTAGAAAACTGAGGAGACAACCCCTACATGGCCGTGGAGCTATACCATGACCGTGGTACATGTGGCCAAGAACGACCATGGTTTACTGCCACGGCCGTGGGAATTATTGCACCAATTTGGCCAAAGTTACAAGTTGTTTTGAACTTCGGCCACGACGTGGCAACCTGCCACAGCCGTGTTAAAGAAGACTGGCCACGACCGTGGTCCTCACCACGGCCGTGGGAATTTTTGCATCAAATTGGCCAAAGTTACAGGTTGTTTTGAAGTTTGGCCATGACCGTGGCAACCTGCCACGACCGTGTTGAAGAAGACTGGCCACGACCGTGGTCCTCACCACGGCCGTGGGAATTTTTGCATCAAATTGGTCGAAGTTACAGGTTGTTTGCAAGAATCACCACGACCGTGTTAAAGAAAAATGACCACGACAGTGGTGAGGACAGACTGGGGTGTTCTTCATCGACAACATGACTGTGGTACCCGCCACAACCGTGCTACCCAACCCTGACAACGAACTTGCCCTATCCCCCCTAAGCTATATTTTCTTGCTGAGGACAACATGATTCTAAAGTTTGGGGGTGGGTAGGGTGGTATGCACCACCCTATCTCTCCCATTTTGTCATTTTGTTATCACCTCTGCCATTGAGTTTAGTTTTATTGTTATTGCACTGTTCATTGCATGGCATGTAGTTGATTTCTGCATTTTTGTGTAATTTTTCAAAAAACTTTCTTGTTTTGCTTTTCCATATCATGCATTGCATTCTCATGTAGTTTTTGGTAGTTTCTTGTTAGATTTTGCTGCTTTCCTTTTTTTAAAATTCCCTAAAGTAGGTTTAGATGTGATTTAGTGCAAATTGGCACCATTTTGGCCAATTTTTCCCAAATTTGAGATTTCTTATCTAAAAAGTATGTTTTGACCCAATCTCTACTGTTTTGAGTAAAAATGACGACCTTTGACTAGTGCAAGTGAAATTTCATGCTTTAGTGCTAAGTGGTATCAATGTTTGACTTTTTACATGTGCATCACCTCTCTTGTGATTGTGATTGATTTGGCTGAATTGTGAACTTGAGCAAGCTTTGAACGCTTAGTGTTTATGAAATCACTTGTTTGATATATCAATTTCATCTTGATCATTCATGTGGTGTGATATCTAGGATGAAGTATTGGATTAACTTTCATGCAAGATGTCTTATGTGGAAAATCATACCAATGACCCCTCTTTGAACGGATTCTTCTTCCACCATCTTCATACCCTTCCGCCTCATAAAAAGATGCCCTAGTGCACATAATCAACCTTGGCCACCTCCAAAAGTTTGAGGTGGCCATATCTTTATCTCCCCACTTCACTCTATCCACCATTTGCCCTATCTACACCAAGGGCAAGAAAGAAAAGAAAAGAAAAAGAAAAGCAAAAACAAAATAAAAGGATGCTCCTGTTTAAGAGCATTCAAATAAAGAAACGATGAGTGTGTAAAAACACTCCAAAAATCTTATCGCAACCCTTTCTTCCACTTTCATACCCATTGAGCTAAGAAGCATCAAACTTAGCTCATTTTGCCTTTTTTCGCAGCCACATGGGTCATCTGGTATGATTTGAAATATAAGACTGAATGCATGAATGTGAAACAACACTCCTAATCATCCTCGATTAACACTATCATGAAACGGTTTACCTGGAACTTTATGGAAGAAGTATGGATAACTTGTGTATTCTACGTGCTATATATGAATTGCATGTGCTTTGTGCTCTTTTCATGATTGGATTGTGAAAGTAGGAGAGGAGAGAGGTAAAATGCATGCACTCAGTCATCTTTGATCCCACTAAGCAATAATCATCTTTTACATTGCATATGTCATTTCTTTTTGTGGAAGTTTTGTAGAGAGTTTGAGTTGGAGCATACTTGAGGACAAGTATGTTTTAAGTTTGGGGTGGTGATGTAGCCCTATTTTAGGGCTCCATCCTGTGCCATTTTGTACTTAAGTTGCATCTAAACATGTTAGATTACAAGTCTTTTTCCCTAATATGGTTATCATTGCAAATATGCTTATGGATGTTCTTTGCACTGTTCTTCAGGTACTTGAACCATACTTAGATGGAAGAGAGAGAAAGAAGGAGTTCTAGGGTTCCCCCACTCATGGAGGGACCCAAAGAGGCCCTAAAGTCTCCCTCAACCTACCTCCAATGGTCAAGAATCGTCCCCAAGCAAAGACATCCAAGAATGACAAAGATTGAAGTGTAATTAAGTGAGGCCAACCTCACCACGGCCGTGGGCAAATGCCACAGTCGTACGTTTGTTAGAAAAATGATGCCAAGATCAACAGGGAATTTGTACAGAATCCCACGGTCGTGGCCCTCTACCATGACCGTGGCCATTGAAGACACCATGGTCGTGGCCAGCCACACGGTCGTTGTCTGTAAAGTGGAAAATGACTGTGGGCACATCACACGGTCGTGCGAATTAATTGTCAAAAGTTCAACTTGCAAAATTGTTTTTCCCCAGAATGCCACGACTGTGGCCACCTGCCACAACCGTGGCCGAAGAAGCTCCAGACGATCTTGGTGCTTCTCCACGGTCACCTCCCCCTCCTCCAAAACGGCCGTGTTACCCAACACAGATGTAGTGCATAATACCCACCACGACCGTGGCACTCCGCCACGGCCGTGGCCCACCACCACACTTAAGCCTTTTACCATTCCCTCACCACCATGACCGTATTCACTCCCCACGACTTTTCTCCACCAGCCTCACCACAGTCGTGGCACATCAACGTGACCGTGGTTCTCCACCGACCCTACCCTACTTTACACTGATTTTCCTAAACTACCCCCCACTTACCCTAGTACCTTCCCACCACCTATATATACATAGGTGGTGGCTAGGGTACGAGGGTGAGACACCCCTACAGCTGCTCCAAGCTCCATTCTCCTTCCTTGAGCTCTTTGTGCAATCCCCTTGCATTTTGGGCTCATCATCCACCATTTCCACCCTCATTCCACCATGGAAACCTAGTTCCCTAGGTTTTAATCCATAATCCCCTACCATTTCATACACCCCTGCACCCTTGGAGGAGGGAGGACATCTACAACAAGATTGGAGGTGAAGAAGGAGGCTTCCACATCAAGCTTCATGGAGTCCCTACTTCTTCTACCCCTTTCTTTTCTTGTTTTCTTGATCATGTCTAGCTAAGCCCCTTGTGGTGGGCTGTTTGGGATTTAAATGTAACTTTGATACCATGTTTGGGGATAATTTCTTGTAATGAACTTAATTCATATATATGATGATTACTTCTTGCTTCTATCTCTTTTACTATCTTATTGCATGTGGTTTGTGCTTCTTGTTTGAATTGCTTGTTTTGAGGTTTTTGATGACACTTAATTTCTAGGAGGAATTGGGGTGTATGTGGCAATCTTAGGAATGGCTCCTAGGTCCAATTAGTGGATCCCTAGCTAGCCCCCTTTGTTCCTACATACGCATCCCTCCTCCTACAAATGAGTGTGAGATCTAAGTAGCTAGTGTAAGTGAGATTGATGTAATTGTCTAGGGCCTTCTAAAGGCTAGAGTGGCTAGTGGCATGAGGTTAAATACCCTCATCTCTGCTCCCATCTCTACCCTCAACCCTATATTACTCACTATCACTTACCCTAGAAACCAAGGTTTAGTTAATCTCAGTATAATTACACCTAACACTAGTCTTCTACTAGTAGTATAGGGTATGTTCTAATGGCATTGACCTTATTGTTTGGCTTGGTAATCTAGATATGAATTGAGAACCATGCATGTTTAATGATCTCCCCCCAACTAATATCAAAGTTACATTCCCCAAATAGCCTACCCACCTTAATCACCTTGCTTAAAACCCTAATTGCTTTGTTTTCTTGTTCATGCTAGTCTAGTTTTGTCGCTTTTGATTAATCTAGTTAATTGCTTAGTTTTTCTCTTTAGCGTTAACTTAGGCTCTTGCTCTTGCTAGTGGTTAGTTTAGTTCTTAATTGCTTCTTGCCTTGATAGAGTAGTGTAGCTCTTCTTGCTCTTGCTTAGTTAGTTTGTTAACTTAGTTTACTAATTTGCTTGCTCTTTCATAATTTAGTTTCCATCTCGCATTTCTTACTTGCTCATTAGCGTAATCAAACAACCAAACATTTTAAAACCCTAAAACCCTAAGCTCTACAAAAGGAACATAGCCCACTCTGTCTAACTCTAGTGCCCCCTCCATCTCTGTGGTTCAACCCTTATCTTGCTAATCACCTATACTACAACAGTACCTTGTATGCTTGCGGGCGACCTATTTTAGTCTTAGTGATCGACTCGGTTAGGGATAACATAAATTTCGAAAGCATAAGATCCCGTATCCCATGTGCTCCGACCTCATGGGGTGTAGAAGCACCACTAGAGGGGACGCACCAGTGGGTCATAACACATAAAAGATGTCATTAGAAGGAAAGTAAGCAAGCTAGATCAATTAACACTCATCTCAAGGAAACATTAGTTACTGAGGTATCATGAAAGAGTGCTTTTAATCACTAGGATAATACAAGTAGCAATGTTGATTAAGTCTATGTGATTAAAGATCAAGTAGTGTAATAAAATAGGGATTCATAGAAGATATGAACACAAGTAGGGGAAATAGACATCATCATTGGAAAGCTGAGGGTTTTTTTATCATTTTGGTATATAAAAATTTATTATTTGGGCCCAGCCGATCGAGCGTCTTGCTTTGGACCTGGGAGAGAAGGCAAGACAGAAGGTTTTTGGGGATGCTTACCACTGTTTGAGCCCAGCCGGGCATCTTTCTCTAGAGTAGGGAGAAAGGGCGAGATAGAGGGGTGCACGTGGAAGCCGAGCAGGCAGGCAAGCACGGAAGAGCGGCGAGCAGGAAGCCGGTGAGCGAGCAAGGAGAGAAGGGTGGCGGTGAGCTGCAGGCAGCCGTCCGGCGAGCACAGAAGGAATAGTGGTGGCGGTGGTGATCAAGGAGGAGGGCGACGACAGTGGCGAGCAAATAGAACGGCTGGCACAATGACAACAAGCAGAGAGCAGCAGGGAGTGGTTGGCAGCAGAATCGCCAGACCCTAAAATCGACGTTCGATTGCAATGAAACAGAGAAATGGGAAGAGTCTGCTTCATGTGGGTGCTATTAAGTTAAAAATTGGCGTCAATTATTAAAACCAACCGATGCTTATAACAATAGGTGGCGGTTACCACAAAAAAATTGACACCTTTGCTCAATTATAATCGTCAGATTCTACTAGATAAACCGACGTCTATCTACATATGCCGACAAAAACAAAATGTTCTCGAATTCTGACCATAGTCATCAGTTGCAGTATAAAACCGACGCCAAAGGGGGTGAAAATTTTCACGGGGACAACGCGCAAAACACATCGATGTTGGTTTTTGCAAGAAAACTGACGATAAAAATGGTCCCAATTTCTGTCTCGCAAAAAACCTTTAGTCATCAGTTGTTTTGTTCACAACTGACGACGTATGTTAAATTTTGGAGGTAATTTTTTTCCATTGGAAAATTTGGATTTTGCGGTCGATTTTAGGCGTCGGTTACTTATTAAGGAATTGACGCTAAATAAAAAGTGATACACCTGTCTGGCCGCTCTTCACAGATAAATATCGGTTTTTGTAATAAACCGACGTTGTAGGGTTTAGGCGTCAGTTTCTTATATACAACTGATGCCCGTAAATGAGATGTTATAAGCCATTTTTGTAGCAGTGGTGGGAGCATTATGTGAGCCTTAACCGGCCTTATGTGAGCCTTAATTGGCCGTATGATCTCTTTGGGAGCATTATGTGAGCCTTAATCGGCCTTATGTGAGCCTTAAGTGCCTTATGAGCTCTGTGGGAGCAATATGTGAGACTTAATCATCCTTATGAGCACTGTGGGTGCAATCAGGAGAGTGACTATATTAATTCAATCCATCTTATTATGAAATCATGTCAATTAAGCAAGTTCTTATGAAACTATGTTAACTATGAGTAAGTCATGTATTATTGATGGTAATGAGACATTAAGATAATATTAGAGAGTTCACTTAGATAGAATATGTGAAACCTTAAGGTGGGTAGTATGTAGAAATTTCGAGGATGAAATTTACTTAAGGTGGGTAGAATTGTAACATCCCAAAAATTTCACAGCTAATTTAAAACTCTAATGTGGATTTTCTTAATAGAACCTAACTAAGAGACCAAATAAACCTAACTATGGTTTAATACGTAATGAGTTCATAAAAGAGGTATTATATGCCAACTAGATCACCAATACACACACAATGGTTTAAATACGTGCAATTACTCATCGGGTGTATAAGAAGATGAATGAATGAACAATAATGTAATTAATGGACATGGTGTTATAATTATTGATGTTTAATGTAAGTGAAGATAAATAGATGTGTTAGATATAAGTTCATATTGAATTAACACAATTCCTATAAAATAATGTCATGTAATCTTAGTAGAAGTAAAATGTTAATAACAAGACTTAAGAATCCTAAATACTACCAATTAAGGTGATATATAATGATCAATAGAAATATATTTGAGCTAAACCCTAATGGTAGTGAAACTTATATATATATATATATATATATATATATATATATATATATATATATATATATAAGATAATACTAAAGATAAATTCGACTCCAACAACATGTTCCTTGGGTCCAATTTAGCTTGGGAACCAATTTTGAGGGTATTTGGAAAAACCTAGATAGCTCTTTTTAATTGGAGAATATAATATCTAATAATAATCCTAATGTAAATCAAACTATGCTTGTTTTCAAGTATATCTTTGATTTTTTAGTCTATCATGCATTCTGTCCTTATCTGGCTCCTCTAAGGACTGGCGGATTTGAATCCAACAGACAACGAACCATCTTCAACCTCGAGTCCCCTTTCCCCTGGACTCCTACAGTAAACACGATACTCTCCCCCGTCTGTCCTCTATCTCCACAACATCTCCATACCAGATAATGCTTCCATTAGAATCGGGTTTCTATACCGAGTATTTTAAGCCCCATCATGATCCCTAATTGTGAATGTCCATAAAATGCCCTTCAGTACCATTGGTCCCCTCCTACGTGCAAGTTGTAGAAAGGTTAACAACCATTCCCATCGCTCAGTGACCATCAAGAAAGCTTTAGTGGAGTTCCTTGAACTGTCCTCTCCCCTCAATTGAAGATTGTAGCCTCTTATTCTCCTCTACCTACTTCATCTTCAACCTCTGGTTCCCTGCAACCGTTCTATGTTCCATTGCAACCTCTGAGAAATTAACTACAAAGGAACCATCCTTGGGCACTTGCCAATCATTCTACAAGCCTAGAAGGCAACCACGAGCAGAGACCTTCTGGGTCGACTAGGCAGCCGTCGAGTTGTAGAGCGAGAAGTCAGAGAGCTAGTCCGGTGATCCGCAGGCCACAGAAAGGATCCAAAACCATCAGAATAGCCCCTGGGAGGCTTACTATGCCATTAATTCGACTCCAGGGTATATATTTTTATGATTTTGCAATTTGAGCTTCCATGGTGCTTTCCGATGATACCACATCTTTGGTCACCTCCGTGACCATCAAAGTGGTTTGGAAACTTCATTGTGGCTTCTAAGTCATTGGTAATGTTGGTTTGTCAAGCAATAATGTTAAATGTGGACTTTGGAGTCAAGCTCTGGAAGCAACAGCTTTCGGGTGACCAATTTTGGCTGTTCCAGCAATGCATTTTAACGAGCCAATGGTCATCCATCTTGGTCTATTCTGGACAGGAGATCAGTATGCTTTTTTTTGCCTGATTTGCATTGTGTTTTGATAGAAAATTGATTGAAAGTCAGATTGTTCCTGACTTTGGCGAAGAACAATCCATCACATGGGTGGACGATGTGATACTGAATATAATGCCCTCTGTCATGCCTATGACTGTGGAAATAGGGTGATGGGCATATCAGTCTTTTTGTTTTAGAATTATCCAGCCCTAGGAAATCATTCAATGCTTTTATCTTTCTCGTGATTGGTCATACTTCAATGATTCATATCTTTAGATTGGTTTGTCCGGTGGAAGAAAGTCATATATGAAACTTGATTGATTTTTCAAGATCTAGATGATCAACGAGGATTCAAACCTGATTTGAATCTATTATCTCCTTATTCATTAAGAAACTATAAAACCCAAGAAATCAAGTTAAGGATTATCCATTAATGTATGTTAATTGATGTAATAGACTAATTAGGGTCTCTTAACCCGAACGCAACTAGGGTTTTATCAATCCAAAGAAAGCAACTAGGACTTCTCCAAGCTTAGGTAAGCAGGTTCATGCACTTTGAGTATTTAGTATTGTTTTTCATCGCCTTATAATTGTTATGATGATCAGGATTAAATAATATGTATAGTTATGTATTTCAAGTAAATTCAACTGCATGAAAGATCCTCTAAAGTTATTAGTTTTATGTTATGCTTCAATTCTATTTCAAGAATTCATGTCGTGCATGTAGAATTAGTTTGAGTAATTATTCTAATATAATGATGAATCATGTAATGGATGGTATTATTTTATCCTCATCATGTTAATGTTGAGCCTACAGTCCTTATGAGCACCTTTGGTGCATAAGTATCGATGATACTTTAATCGACCACCAAGATTAAGTTATGTGAATCCAAATCTACTCTTTAGTTAGTTTTAAGTTTTTCCTTATTGCCAAGTTATTATGTCATTAATAATAATATGCAATGTCGCTTACTCTAACGTGGTTTTTATTGCATGCATGGCTGGAGGCGTGATGCCCGCAGGTACAAAGTAACTTCCAGGAAGGATCCATATGAAGGGTAGCCAAGGAATAAGTCAAGGTTTCCAAAAGACATATATAGTGGGGTTCCATCTACAATAGTATATCCTAATGTTTATAGATGACTTCATGTATAAGTAATGTTTTGTAGTTAGTTTCAATTCAAGAACTCAAATTGTGAACAATGTATGAATCAACTTCCACTACTACAGAACCTACCTTTAGTGTCGGTTATTTAAATCCTTTAGTGTCGGTTTCTAAGCGACACCTATGTGGGCGACACTAAAAGTCCACCCATCAGGCATCGGTTCCAAAACCGACACCCAAACTCTTCGCGCGCCACCAAAAACGCGCCATCATGGGACTATAAGCGTCGTTTATTAGTTAAAAACTGACGCCCAAACCCTTCGTGCCACAGAAAGGGCGCCATCTTGGGCACTATCAGTGTCGGTTATAAGTAAAAAACTGACACCATATATCTTCGCCCCACGGCCGTGCTGTCCAGCACGACCATGGTGTTAAGGACATAGACGTCGGTTTATTGTAGGAACACCGACACTATATCATTATGTGTCGGTTATTTACAAATAACCGACGCCTATTGGTTTTTTTTTCCTATCAGTCTGCAGACCTGCTGTGGCTGGTCGCAGGATGAGAAACCTATTCAGTTTAATTATGAACTGCAGGTTTTACGACATTCATTGATATCAGCCGACAACAGGCCACAAACCTGCAAAATTAACAATAAAAAAGTAGCACATGCATTTAGCAATGCAACCTGCAGTTCCATTTTATTTTCACACATTTATAAACATTCACACATGCTAGCAATCTGTAGTTCCATTCATTCACATTCACACATGTAGAAACATTTATATAGCAACCAATAGTTTCATTCATTTTCACTCAGACACATGTAGAAACATCCAGACATGTAGAAACATTCACACATATATTATAATTCAGAAATTCATTTACAAAGTATCATTATTTAGTCATTATTCGCTATCAGGATCCCAATTATATTTTAAAGCCCCCACTAATTGTATGGCTGTTGCCCATTCTTCTCTTACTTCATTTAATTCTCCCATTGTATAGGGAGCATTAACATTTGGTAAGTCCTTTCCTGTAATGGGGTCAGCTTTAAACACCTGTAAAGAGAATGATGTATATATATAATTAATGAGCTATAAATAAGATTGATATATTTCGATCATATTATCTAATGAGACTATATAATACCTGAGCAATACATTCGATATCCAGTACGACATGTTTGATAATCATGTGCATATATCACATGACATAGTATCCACATGCCCATCCGTTGTCTTGTGTAGCACACTATAAATTCAAACATACAAAATATTAAAAAATACAACTAATTAAGCATTGTTCACATAAATAATATATACATATATTGCAGTCGGGAACTTACTTACACGTTCTTCCAAATTATTGGCTAGTTATTTTTCGTGGGGACCTTTCCTCCAGCCTTTTTGTACTCCTCAAAACCCCTACATGTTAATGTAACACAGAACATTGCAATTAAATAGTAATGTAATAACATATGTTAACGGATATGAAAAATGAAATATTTCTCACCGAAATATTGCCATTTTCATTATGTGTCCAAATCTTGTATTCAATTTACCCCCCTTAGGATCTAGATAATACACAGTGAACGTCTCGGGGGAAATAACCAATAACTCCCAATGCCTACCCCTAGAGGAAAAAAAGTTAAAAATTAATAACTCAAAATCCACAATAAAATGTAATTTTCTTAAGTCCAAATTATATTAAGAAAAGTAAACTTACTCTACATTGAATGGAGCCATTATCACCGTCTTCTTTTTTACAGCAAAATTTGAAAAAGACTCACAACAGTATTGTTGAACTGATGTAGGGTCTTTAGCTACTAGACTAATCAAGGATGGAATCAAAAACCCTACATGTTCGAATCCAAAATCTGCACATATGTTATCTAAGTAGCTGCAAAATATGTATTAATTATGCATGCATTAATAAATAAGAAACCAGATCATACACAAGGTATATGGATGTATAAAGAATATCTCACCTTATCCATAGCTCTATCACAGATGTATTTAGCCAATCATATCGAAACAACTCCAATATATCTTGTATAAATAGTTTTGTTTCATATGACTGACCTATAAAATCTGAATCAGAAGAAACAGTTATAGGGGAGTTTATATCATGTTCCCCTAACCATACTGCCATACCCCTACAGTTAGGACCTAACGGGACAGGTAGGTCCTGTGGAACCCAACTAGGTAATGCAGGAGGTGGAAGTGGAGGCCTAGATGTTGTGGGTGTCTTCTTTTTAACCTGTATATATATATATAATTTCAGATCAACTGCCAGCATATACACACACTAACAATTGAACGTAATGTAAATTTACCATACCTTATCAGTAAAGAAGACATCTGCTTTTAGCCACAATATCACTCCGCCTACTGCCTCACCAAGTGTTTCACAATCTGGGTGGGCATATGGCAGTGGAAGATCCATCCACTTGGGGAATATATGTATCAGGCTCACCCGAATCCAACCAGCTGGTATTGGAGACCTGTGACACGTTTCCCCTAGTAGGGATGGGTAAGCCGACGCCTCTGACACGACATATTCTTTACTTTTTATACGGCATGGCTTCAACCCCTACAAAATTTTGTGTAAAGAATGTTATATACATATATACATACCATCATTTTTTGAAACGACTACAATTTCATATATACGTATCATCTTGAATTAAAAAACTAGTTACTATGTCATAAAAATACTTACAGTGGATGTGCTAGGTGGTGGTTCTACATGATTACTCCCAACCTCTGCAGTAGGAGTAGGAGTAGAGTCTGCAGTAGGTATTGTCTGGTAAGTGGCAGTGTGAGATGCCTGCCACTTTTTCATTGCTTCTTCGAGTTTCCTGTCAAATAGCTTATCCACCTATACATGGATAAAAGAAACGTCAAATTCTAATTTTTGAATTCTCTTTTACAGTAACATTATAAAGAAAGAATATGTTACCTCTTCTTGTGAAAGTCCCGCTTTTAGGACATGTTTGCGCTGGGATGACCCAAAAAAAGATTTGATGCCCACACCAGCGCCTGCAGCCCTAACACGTCCAGGATGCTCTAGGTTACCCAGAGCAACTGTCAATTCATCCTTTGTTCCCTCAGGGATGAACTTTCCTTGTTTCCTCAGCTCGTGCAGCTCCCGCTAATCGCCAAAACAAAATTTTGTACTTAAGTAAACAACACAAATAATCAATATTCGAATGATTGCTGTAAGAGTTGTATTTTACCATTTTTGCAGCCGCCTCAGCAGTTGCGGCCTTAGTTATTTCTCCCTTCTTATTTTGCCTCCCAGCTATCCAGACATCATGGCGAGGCAGAGGTGTGCCACCTATGGTAGAGGACACCTGAGTAGCAGCAGACTGAGCAGCAGTAGCCTCAGCCTATAGTCTTTGGCGAACGCCTGCACACCCCTTTGGACCCATTCTGTGGTCA
Organism: Alisma plantago-aquatica; assembly: GCA_963693085.1. Classification (NCBI taxonomy): domain Eukaryota; kingdom Viridiplantae; phylum Streptophyta; class Magnoliopsida; order Alismatales; family Alismataceae; genus Alisma; species Alisma plantago-aquatica. The sequence goes on along the minus strand of OY856414.1, from coordinate 103,637,812 downwards.
TGCACATTCAGTGCACGCCTTGATCTTTGTGCCTCACTGAGGGCCTAGTTAGTATGAAAATTAATGATTTGGTTAGTAACACTAAATATTAATCATGAATAAGTGAATACAACATATATTAATTAATGAGATTGAGACTGACGCCTAATACCTTGAATTCATCAGTTTGTCTTGAAGCGACAAACGCGTCCCATTCTTCTTTGTCCAGGAAGTTCCACTGTTCAGTGGCTGTCTTCTTCCTCTTGTTGGCTTCTTTTATGTATTCTCTGGTGAGATTTGTCCTATAGTTCCTTAGGACTCTCCCACAGCGTTGCATCACGCATTTACGATGCAGCTTTTCATCCAATTCAAATATACTCTGCAAAATAGAATTTCTATTAACTAGTATCCAAAAATTTAGTAATCTACAAAATAGAATTGCAAATTAATAATAACTCACGCATAAATTCCTCCATATTAAATCTTTCTTCTCCTTAGAAACTTTATGCCAAGAATCTAAGCGAAAACCGCAATGGCTACGAGTAACAAACCCAAGATATGAAATAAATGAATTGCGATTCACACCACATGCATTTCCTGCATTATCGAAATCCACAACAAGTTTGGGTCCATTGCCCTTTTGCGCAATTAACTTCTTCATCATAGTGATGCCCCTTCTCTTGTCAACTTTTTGGTGTTGTTGATCAAGTGCCTCAAGTGCTTCAGATGGTACCTGTGCATCATCAACCTAAAATTTGACAAAATAATTCACATTTACAAGATATAACTATAAATGGACATATAGATATAAATATATGATATATTTTTAAAACTTACATTGTGAGGCGGCGCATTGATGTCCTCACCCTCACGGTAGTCATTAGCACGGTCATCAGGAGAATGGTCAGCCATCTGCAAATTCACATTCAAATTGTAAAGTTCACATTGTAAAGTAGTAATTCAAAGTGTAATGCTCACATTGTAAAGTTCACATTATTACAACAAAGTATATATCACAACAAAATTGTAAAGCTCTATGATCAAAGAGAAAACAAGTATATATTACAACAAGATTACGGTCTAGGGTTAACAAATACATGTGATGTCATTCTTATATATAATAAATGTACATGTACCACCTATCCCATCCTTGAACACCTAATCTCACTAGTAAGTGTATAATGTGTATTGGGTTTTCAAGAAAATTTCGACAGCATTTCCCCGCTGTTCTCCAAGTACATATGTACTTAGACAACAAACGGGGAAATCCTGCCGAAATTTTCTTGAAAACCCAATACATATTATACACTTACATCCTAAGTGAGATTAGGTGTTCAAGAACAGTCCCAAACCGGGGACTATCCAAGATTTACTCCTAATGAGTAAATCTTGGACGGATTTCTAGGCCAACAAATAATGTGTTGTCATTCTTATACCTAAAATCCTAGTTCTTCAAGTTAGGGTGATTATTGATGTCTTTAAAAGCATGATTGGCAATTTAGGGAAAAGTTCATCATTTACATTCCAAGCATGTCACATGTGTGCATTACAGTTCATCATTAAGCAAGAAGGGTGATTAGGATTCTCACCAAGAACGGGTTTTGATTTTCTATACAATTTTATAAAAAAATGCACATGTATGCATATATATACTATACTTTTTGGAACCTTTATACATATCTGAACACCCTAAATAACCATACTAAACACCCAAGTACTTTATAACACAACTATAAAACAATGATTATAGCTAAACTATTAAACAATAGACTTGTCACACATAAAACACCCTATACAACTATAAAACAAAAAAGTATTAAGATATGCATGATACAATAACTATTTTGCATCACATTACAGCAGACTTATCATTGATACCTTACTAACTTATTGGTACATTTACATATCATCACTTGATCAAAAATTACAGCAGTACATTTAACCAAAGTATGCATTCTAAAATCTAGCTATGTCATGATTAGTTACATGTAATTTACTTGGATATACAGCAGTACCCGATTACTATGTCTTACATACAAAGTATGCATATTAAATTAACTAAGGCTTATCATAGAACATGATTAGAACATTAAGTAGATGATTAAATCATAACAAAATCAGTACATAAATAACCAACAGCAACCACGGTCGTGTGGGCTGGCACGGCCGTGGCTGTGTTGGCCAACCACACGGCCGTGTTGGGTAGCACGGCCGTGTGGTCGGCCAAAACAGCCACGGCTGTGCCAGCCCACACGGCCGTGGTTGCTGTTGGTAAGGAGAGGGAGAAGGAAGAAGAAGAAGAAGAAAGGAGGCCTACTGTTGGTAGCAGCGTGGAGAAGGAGAGGCGCCGACGTCGAGCAGAGAAGGAGAGGGCGCCGGCAGAGCAGAGAAGGAGAGGGCGGCGGCGAGGAGCGGCAGTGAGAAACTACAGCAGCAGGCGGCGAGCGGCGCCGGTGAGGAACTGCAGCAGCAGGCGGTGGCGAGAAACTACAGCAGCAGGCGGCGAGCGGCGCCGACGAGGAGCGTCGGCGGAAGGGAGAGCAGCAGGCGAGGAGCGGCACCAGGCGGAAGAGAAATCGTCGGAGGACCAAACCCTGAGCACGAGAATGAATGAAACAGAGAAAGGGGAAGAGTCGGGCTCTTTTGCGCGATTTAAGTTAACATTAGGTGTCGGTTTTTTAAAAACCGACACTGAATGTTTTTATTGTCGGTTTACAACAAAACACCGACACTAAAGGGAGGTGAAAATTTTCGCGGTTAATAGCGCAAAAACACAACGGCGTCGGTTATTGTCACAAAAACGACGACTAAAATTGTACAAATTTCTGTCTCACATAAAAGCTTTAGTTGTCGGTTCCTCCATTAAAAACTGACGCTGTATGTCAATTTTTGGAGGCAATTTTTTTCGCAGGAAATTTTATTTTTGGCGGTTACTTTTAGGTGTCGGTTTCTTAATAAGTAACCGATACTTAATAAAAGCGGTACCCGTGTCTGGTCGCCCTTCATAGATTGGATGTCGATTTATGTTATCAACCGACACTGTAGAGTTTAGGTGTCGGTTTATGTATACAACCGACACCTTGAAAAGTGACTTTATAAGCCATTTCTGTAGTAGTGTTCAATATCAATGCATGGTGATTGTTTACTAAATTTGTAGTGTTTATTATTGTTGTGGCGTCCCTTTGAGCTAAAGTACATCATGTTATGGAAAACATGGGTGTTGCTGTCGTTGACACATATATGCTTAAGGGGGTGTTACAATAATGGCATCAGAGCAATGAGTAGATGGCCACTAAGTTAAAGAGTCACATGTTCTATGTCCTAGGTATAGAATATTAAGTTCAAGATATGGAAAACCAAAGTAGGTTCTAGTCAGAAGACATGAGTTAGATAAGGGTTAGGGTTATGCGCCTAGATGTTTTAGATTTTTGTGTTAACTCTAAATTTGTACATACCATGCTTTCTCTTCTTCCCATTTATTTGTGGTATGGGACACTGGCTCATGGGGTTTTATAGAGAGAATTTTATGTGTAAAATCATACTTGTCTAGTCCTTTCAAGTGCATGTGGTATGGGACGTGTATGAGAGAGGTGTTGAGATAAGCGTGAAAAAAAATTGGTATAAGAGTTGGCATTAAAGTTTGAGACATATAGTCACCTAAACCGAATTAATTACATAAAACGATCAAGCATGCATATGAAGGGTAGATAATTTGAAATGAATACTAAAAAAAATCATACACATGCTACTAAACAATGTTCTCTATTATTTTATGATTATGTGTTCAAATTGAACATCATGTATTACTTTACACTTATGAATTATGAAACTATGAAAATCATGTTTAAGTATAAGAAATCATGTTATGTTGATAATTGTCCTCTCCATCATGTTATGTGAGCCTTAATCGGCCTTATGTGAGCCTTGAGTGGCCTTATGAGCTCTATGGTAGAATTATATATGTGACACTTAATCGGCCTTATGAGCATTGTGGGTGCAATCAGGAGAGTGACTATATCAATTCAATTCATTTTATTATGAAATCATGGCAATTAAGCAAGTTCTCATGAAACTATGTTAACTATGAGTAAGTTATGTATTATGTATGGTAATGAGAATTAAGATAATATTAGAGAGTTCACTTACATAGAATTAAGATAATATTAGAGAGTTCACTTACATAGAATCATGGGTAGTATGTAGAAATTTTGAGGACAAAATTTATTTAAGGTGGGTAGAATTGTAACATCCCAAAAATTTCACAACTAAATTAAAACTCTAATGTGTATTTTCTTAATAGAACCTAACTAAGAGACCAAATAAACCTAACTATGGTTTAATACATAATGAGTTCAAAAAAGAGGTATTATATGCCACCTATCTCACCAATACACACATAATGGCTTCAATTTGTGCAATTAGTCATCAGGTGTCTAAGAAGATGAATGAATGACCAATAATGTGATTAATGGGAATGGTGTAATAATTATTGATGTTCAATGTAAGTGAAGATAAATAAATGTGTTAGATCATATTGAATTAACACAATCCATGTAAAATAATGCCATGTAATCTTGATAGAAGTAAGATGTTAATAACGAGACTTAAGAATCCTAAATACTGCCAATTAAGGTGATATATAATGATTAATATAAAAATATTTGAGCTAAACCCTAATGGTAGTAAAACTTATATAAGATAATACTAAGAGATAACTCTGACTCCAACAACGTGTTCCTTGGGTCCAATTTAGCTTCGACACCAATTTTGAGGGTATTTGGATAAACCTAGATAGCTCTTTTTAATTGGAGAAGATAATATCTAATAATAATCCTAATGTAAATCAAACTATGCTTGTTTTCAACTATATCTTTGATTTTTTAGTCTGTCACGCATTCTGTCCTAATCCGACTCCTCCAAGGACCGACAGATGTGAATCCAATAGACAATAGACCATCTTCAACCTCGGGTCCCCTATCCCCTGGACTCCTCCTATAAACGCGATACTCTCCCTCGTCTGTCCTCTCTCTCCACAACATCTCTGTCGTAGATAATGTTTCCAATAAAATTGGGTTTCTCTATCAAGTATTTTATGCCCCATCGTGAACCCTAACTAGGAATGTCCACAAAACGCCCTTCGCCACTGCTGGTCCCTTCCTACATGCGAGTTGTAGAAAGGTTAAGAGCCTTCCACGTCACTCGCTGGCCATCGAGAAAGCTTTAGGGGAGCTCCTTCAACCATCCTCTCACCTCAATTGAAGATTTTAGCCTATGTTTCTCCTCTACCTACTTCATCTTCAACCTCTGGTTCCTTGCAACCATTCTTTGTGTCCTCGCAACCTCTGAGAAATTAACTGCAAAGGGTCCATCCTTGACTTACCAACCATTCTGTAAGCCTAGAAGGAAACCATGAGAAGAGATCTCCTGGGTCGACAAGGCAGTCATTGAGTTGCAGAGTGGGAAGTTGTGAAGCTAGTATGGTAGTCCCCAAACCATGGAAAGGATCCAAAACCATTAGAATAGACCCTGGGAGGCTTACTATGCCATCAATTCGAGTCAAGGGTATGTATTTCATGATTTCACAATTTGAGCTTCCATGGTGCTTTCCGACGATACCACATCTCTGGTCACCGCCGTGATGACCAAAGTGGTTTGGAAACTTCGTTGTGGCCTTTTAAGTCAATGGTACTATTGGTGTGTCAAGAAATAATGTTAAATGTGGACTTTAGAGTCGAGCTTTGGAAGCAACAACTTCTGGGTGACCAGTTTTGGCTACTCCAACAATGCATTTTGACAAGCCAATGGTCATTTATCTTGGTCTATTCTAGCCAGGAGATAAGTATGCTTATTTTTGCCTAATTTGCGTCGTGTTTTGATAGACGATTGATTGAAAGTCAGATTGTTCCTGACTTTGGAAAAGAACAATCCATCGCGTGGGTGGAGGATGTGATACTGAATATAATGCCCCTATCATGCCTATGACCATGGAAATATGGTGATGGGCATATCAATCTTTTTGTTTTAGAATTATCCAGCCCTAGAAAATAAATCATTGCTTTTATCTTTCTCCTGATTGGTCAGACTTCAATAATTCATATCTTTAGATTGGTTTGTCCTATGGACGCAAGTCATATATGAAACTTGATCAATTTTTCAAGATCTAGATGATGAACTAGGATTCAAAACTTGATTTGACTCTATTTTCTCCTTATTCACTAAGGGACCATAAAACCCTATAATTAAGTTAAGGATTATCCATTAATGTATGTTAATTGATGTAACATGCTAATTGGGGTTTCTTAACCCTAAGAATTCAAATATGGTTTTATAAACCCAAAGAAAGAAACTAGGACTTCTTTAAGCTTAGGTAAGTAGGTTCATACACCTTGAGTATTTAGTATTGGTTTTCATCGCCTTCTAATTACTATGATGATTAGGATGAAATAATATGCATAGTTATGTATTTCAAGTTAAATTCAACTACATGAAAGATCCTCTAAAGTTATTAGTTTAATGTTATGCTTCAATGCTTTTTCAAGAATTAATGTCGTGTGCATGGTGAATCAGTTTGAGTAATTATTCCAATATAATGATGAATCATGTAATGGGTGGTATTATTTTGTCCTCATCATGTTAATGTTGAGCATACGGTCCTTATGAGAACCATTAGTGCATAAGTATCGAGGATACTTTAATCGACCACCAAGATTAAGTTATTCAAATCCACATCTACTGTTCAATTAGTTTCAAGTTTTTCCTTATTGTTAAGTTATTATGTTATTAATAATAATACTCAATATCACTTACTCTAACGTGGTTTTTATTGCATGCATGGCTGGGGGCGTGGTGCCCGCAGGTACAAAGTAACGTCCAGGAAGGATCCATATGAAGGGCAACCAAGAAATAGGTCAAGGTTTCCAAAAGACATATATAGTGGGGTTCCATCTACAATAGAAGATCCTAATGTTTATAGATGACTTCATGTATAAGTAATGTTTGGTAGTTTCGATTCAAGAACTCAAATTGTGAACAATGTATGAATCAACTTCAATATCAATGCATGGTGATTGTTTACTAAATTTGTAATATTTATTATTGTTGTCGCATCCCTTTGAGCTAAAGTACCTCATATTATGGAAAACATGGGTGTTGCTTCCATTGACACATGTATGCTTAAGGAGGTGTTATGGTCCTCTTTGGAGTGCTTGTTTCCCTTAGCCTCCATTACGATATTGTGCCACCAGTCAATATCAGCCCGACTTGTTTGTACTTATTTAATAAACGTCTTTAGCCATCTTGTTTCTAAGTCAGGCTCCACAATGATATACAATATAGTTCGAAATGCAACCAAATGGGGCTGCAATTTAACCACGGCATCAAGAGGAAATTACCACTAGCTAAAGTGAACAGATTCTCAAGTTTTATCCTTTAAAATGAATGGAGAATAGGTATGCAAATTAGATTTCTTCATATTGATTAGGTGTCATTCCGCCCCCACCATCGTAACTCCTGGTATTTGTCAATAGGAATTTGTACAACTTTTGGGACCATTGCGGTTGTTGCAGATAAAGTCAATGGCTCGGAACAACAATTTGGCATGCTAAAAAGATAAAGGCTTCCTGGAGACAACATTTGTAAATTCTGTCGCGCACGACATGACTTGAAATCTTGCTTGGTCCAATGGTACAAGTACCTGAGAGAATACCAATGGATATTTTAACCATTCATCTAACTTACTATTTGCATGTGAATAGAGTATTTTCCTTTGAAAAACCTCTATTTTGCCAAAATCCCAGATAACACCCTTCCTTTTTAGATAATCCTAACTAAACCCCTATCTTTCATCTAGAATATTAAATAACCCCATGTGCTCATTGATCTACTAACTCTATGATGACCACGCCAATAACCAAACATTAAGACGAAACTAACCCCTGCACAGTAGATGTGATTCTAATCTAGGGTTGTAAATGGGTAGGGTAGGGTAAGGTAGGGTAGGGTAAAAACTTACCCTTACCCTTACCCACATAAAAAATGCGGTAGTGGCACTACTACAAAAAATGGTTTTTACAACAGTGCATTTTCCCATTTTACAACGGGTGTCAATACATGTTGTAGTTCATTGAGCACACCTATTGTAATAGGGGTGTTGTATACAACATTTTGAGACAAAAGGAAAATACATCTAGACACAAGGTTTCGAACTTGAGACCACTTGAAAGTAAAGCACATCTTAAACTGCTGAACCAGTTTCATTTTATGTAACACATATATTCTTTGTTGTACATATACAACAAATGACATGTAAACCTATTGTGTGATTGTGGTTTATTACAATGGGTAACTATTACAATAGGTGAAAGCATGTTGTGTAATTATAGTATACTACAACGGGTTATAGTATGTTGTGTCATGATGGTCTATTATAATGGGTTAACATATGTGACTATTACAACAGGTTAGAGTATGTTGTGTAAAGATGGTCTATTACAACAGGTTAACATACATGACTATTACAACGGGTTAGAGCATGTTATGTAATTATGATCTTTTACAATAGTTTAGAGTATGTTGTGTAATTATGATCTATTACAACAAGTTAGCATACATGACTATTACAACGGGTTAGAGCATGTTGTGTAACTATGGTCTTTTACAACGGGTTTGAGTATGTTGTGATTTTGCAATCTATTACAACAATTTAGCACCTGTTGTAGTATCACATATACTACAACGAGTTTGTCCCATTGTATATAAATTGTGTTGTATAAAATATAGAATTCACAACACACAAATAGACTTGTTGTAAAAGATATGCTAACTACAACACAACCAATATAACTATTGTATTTTTCCCATTGTAAAAATCATTTTCTGTAGTAGTGTGGGTAGGGTAATTACCCTTTACCTAAAAACCTTTACCTTACCTTTACCCACACCCTTTTCCCCATGGGGTAAATGGGTAGGATAAGGGTGAAATGGGCAAAATAACATAAACATAGTATAAGATATATTTAATAAGATTTTTATATGATATTACCTACATCAAACAAAAGACACTCTTAAAACTACTTTTGATACTAATTGTTATGATTTTTTGTGATATACAACAAAAATAATAATATCTAACTTGATATTTTTTCTAAAGGCAAGGTCATGCATTTTTATTATATTATTTCCTATTGATGAATCTATTTTCTCTGAAATATATGGCTATAAAAGTTAGTTTCATGCTACCCATTGTCTATTCAATTTTTGGAGATTAGAATAGTGCAATTGAGAAAGTAGTGATGTTGCTTTTGGGGGGTGTAAGAAATAAACATATATTAAAATATGAAATTATAAATCTAATCTTATACTAATGGGTAAATGGATAAAGTGGGTAGGGTAAAGCTTCTCCCTTACCCTACCCTCTTTAGATGCGGATAAAGAGAGTAAAGAATAAACAGATGGTGGGTAAAAAATATTTTTACCCTTGCCCTATCCTACAAGGTATGGGTAGTGAGTAAACGGATATTAAGCTACCCATTTTCATTCCTATCCAAATCAAAGCACAACCTATAGATGTAACCGTGAAGATAACAAACCATGCGTTGCTTGGATAACATAGTTGATATGCTAAATGTAAAGGTGTAGATAATTTAGGTAGTTGTTTTATCGTTTATAACCTGTGTAGTGTCTACTGCAACTATTAACTAAAGTAATTTACGTAGCTTACTTCTTTCTTTACATAATATATAAACATTTGTATAATACATAAATTGTGTAGTGAATGAATTAGAGATTATATATTTTTAAACTAAAAGATAGATATACCTATTTAGCTCGCAAGTTTATTATATGACTTTTAATTATCTCTAACATCTAATTTAATCAATTTAAATGATTGAAAATTGGTCATTATTCATTTTGTTGCAGTCATACCATGAGTAAGTATGTAAGCGCATATCAAAATTGAATTGAATGGAATACAAATCTAATCATTTTTGAATTTGACATATGCTCCAAAATTTGACACACATCGTAATGTAACATGCATGTTTGATCCAAAAATTCATGTAATTACATGATACGATTGACAATAATATATATACAGTTTTCACAAAAAATATTATTGAGGGAAGCTCATATAGATGGACCACTTAGTGACCCCTCCTGATAGCATAAAACACTTGGGCCTCAGGAGCAGGCCACCCAAAAGTCAGTTTAAGTAACACTTTTCCAATCTCAAGAATGACTGCCAATTTTAGAAAATAATTAAAGTAGAAGTCGAACATATAACACCTCATTGGGGTTTATATATATATATATATATATATATATATATATATATATATATATATATATATATATATATATATATATATATATGGCAGCGATCCAATGATAAACATATCTTGTCATAACATGAGAGCCATTTGAATAAATCTCCATATAGATCAATTTTTCATAAATTAACCATATAGATTACAAGTATATATTAATACTTATAGATCATTCACCATATATACCTTCCTACAAAACTTTGTCACCATCCAATTTATAGATCATTCACAACAACAAAATACTTTTTGACACTCTATATTGAATTTCAGGCTAATCTTTGGATGTAAAAAGTGTATATTGTACATAAGGCCATGTAAATAATGGTTGATTGCAATGATTTTTTGTGAGAAGGTAAATGAAATGATATTTTTTCCATCTATACAGTTATATATATATATATATATATATATATATATATATGTGTGTGTGTGTGTGTGTGTGTGTGTGTGTATGTGTATGTGTGTTTGTATATATTTATATATATGTATGTATGTATATATATATATATATTTATATATATATATATATATATATATATATAGTTGAGTTACAATACTCTCGAGTGTATTGGGGCTCTTGTACACCTCAGTTTTTAGGCATTGGATCTTGATATAAAGGAAACTTCAAAAGAACGGGGCTTATGCTCAGACTAACGATGTAAACACAACTTGTCTTCTCATTTTCTTTGCCCGTCTCCTCTCTCTTCCGTTCATTCTCCCGTATTTCCTTCGCCCTTCTCCTCTCTCTTCTATTCCGATCATCTCACCGCTACTTCTTCCTCTCCGCTTCTCCTTCCTCTCCGCTTCTTCCTTTTCCGTCCTTCGCTTCTTCATTTTCCTTCCTATCTGCTACCTCGTAGCCGCTCCTAGCAGCAGATGCCAGCAAGTAGCCAGCAAGCAGCCGCACGCCACCAGCTGGAGACCCGCAGTCGGAGACCCTCCCGCAGCAGCCGGAGACCTGCAGCCACACGTCGGTAGCCGCACGCCGTAGACGAACATCAGCAACCGCACGCCCGTAGCTGATAGCTGCACAGCTACAGTAACTGACCCACATGCTACAAAACAACATTGTTCGCCCAGCCCCGTTCGCCCAACCCTAGACGCCATCATCGCCGAGGCATAGACGCAGACTCAGCCTTTCTTTTGCCCCCTTCCTGACGATCTCGCAATGGTGTCTTTACAGAGCAGTAGTTACACCTCCAACAACCCATTTGATCTTATGGAGACACAGGGGATATACTATGATTGTGGTGAGCAGGTTAAAATTTGAACAACTAAGACTGAGAAGAATTTTGGGAGGAAATTCTTAGGTTGTCCGAAATTCAATAAGCGGGGTTTCCCACATGGTGATTTTTTCAGTGGGTGGATGCAGTAACCAAAGTTGAAGATTTGATAGAAAAAATCATACAACTTGAAGAACAATTGGACAAGAGCAAGAACAAAGAATTCAGGGCAACTCAGAAATATCATTGTTGCTTGATTTTATTGGTGTGTTGTATTCTATTGCTCTGTAAATAGTTCTGTGAGAACTGTGAGTTATGTGTGTTCTGTGAGTTGTGTTGATCAAGATCTATGTATGGGATCATCTATGTATCCAATCATCTATGTATCCAATCATGTATGTGTTGGACCATCTACGTATGGGGTCAGTTTGTAATATCATGAATGAATGAATGAATGAATTGGTACATTTTTGACGCAATTTTACCGTGCGTATAAACGCAAGTGAACGCGTCGAGTAGTACAGGCCTTTGTGAGGCCTGAGTCGAACTCAGGGATACGTGCAATCGTCGGGGACTCCTACTAACTACTCGCGATCAGCTAAGCCGAATAACAAGTTGGGAGTTGTTGTTAAAAATAGAAGAAAATAACAATAAAATAAAACAAACAATCCATTAAATGTTAATTTAACCAATTCAAAAGGGTATCTTTAGGATTGCGGTTTCACCGCGGGTTTTCATTGTATTATATTCTATATAATGGCTCAATTTTATCTCTCTAACCGGGTAGTGGCCTGAAAATAGAATTACCCACTGTCGTGGTGCAATTCACTACCTAGGTTTAGGTCGGTTCCACCGCCGTAGTAACCTATACCCTAAACTAGGTGCATTATGAACGATCTCTCAGTTTCCACCATTAATTTTACACCACCTTGGTCAAGGGATTTATCGATTAATGTAGGTTTTGTCTCTTTTCAGCCGTTAATCCTTCTTTCAAAGTAATTAAGGGCATTAGGTTGTTATTATGGTGATCAAGCATAACAATATATGGAGAAAACAAAACTATACCACGGATTTAAGAGATAAAATATGAATTATTATTATAAAACTATCATACAATGAATTCTCGGGCTACTCCTGGTCCTAAAGACGAAGGGGATTAGCCCCGCATGTTCATCTCACACAAGTACATGGTAGAAATAGGGGAGAACATGTGAAAAATGTGGAATGAAAGGGAAAACCCCTGAACGGAGAAGAACCAGTTGATCCTTGGTGTAGAATGCGTGTTCTACCGCCTTTTGGTGGTGGAATCCGTCTCTTTCGGCCTCCGGATCAACAAGTATGAGCTTCTAGCCTCCGTTCTCCTCTCTACTGCTCCTCGATACTTGTGCAATGGCTAATCAGATCCCCCCCTTGTCTGGGCGGCCGTCCTTAGGTATATCTCGGTCATTAGGTCGCTAATTAACCGTAGCCGTTCGATTGAGATCATTAGAAAGCCAACTCATATCCTACGGTGTCGATACCATCGATGCGAGTCGATGGTATCGACCCGCTATAGTAGCGGCATCCCTTCTTTCTTTTCGTCTGAGTGCCTGATGCAGTCTCGATACCATCGACTTGGGTCGATGGTATCGACTTCCTGTAGGCGTCGGTTTTGTCGTTTTGCATCGATGTAGCCTCCATGCGTCGATGGTATCGACTTGGTGTCGATACTATCGACTGCTTATTCGCCAGCAACCTGAAGGTATCTCGATACCATCGGCATCCCTGTCGATGGTATCGACACTTTGCTTCTCCTTTCGGATGGCAACATGTACCCATGTCATTGGTATCGACTTCCGTCGATGGTATCGACGGAAGCAAATACTCGTTTGTCCTGAAATTCAAACATGGAACCAAATAAATTCACACAAATAATAATATTTTGACAATTAATGCTCAAAACGATGTAATAAGGGATATTTGACATAAAATGATAGCAAAGACCAAAATAGATGAATTATGCGATATTAACCATGAAAATGACTAATTAGAGCATAAAATACATATGAAATAGGTCTACAAATGTGACTCAAAATCATCACATCAAACTCCCCTAAGCTTGAACGTTGCTCGCCCTCGAGCAACTAATCCTTAGAATAGAATTGCCAATGTCAACTGAAAAACAACACATCACAACCAACATCCCATATGACTCCCACCGGACATTCACATACCGGCCCTCTCTAACCACGGAACGGTAATTACCCTGAAGGCGACAGTAATCATCCATAAAAGAAATTGACCTCAAAACTGATGAACACTATCACATAAGGCAGTTAACATAATAAAATTCGTCGGTTCAGACTTGGTGCATCTTGTGATCTCCTATACTACGTTGCTCGCCCTAACAACCATCTACATGGAAGCAGTTCTCCTGATATACATTAGTGAGGAGAAATTCACGGTGGCCTACCAATCCGAGCAATGGGTGGATGACATGGGTGGATTATGGAAGAAAATGGAAATATTGTACTGTTTCAACATGCATAACACAAAAATGTCCTACATGATGCAAATGCACATGAAAAATTCCCTAATGCCTAGAATTGAGTGGAATGATGCATGTACTAACCATCCGTCTCGAAATCAGATGGATATCTAATTAAGAAACATCATGTACTCAATTTTCTTGAATTGCAGGTGATATTATGTTCCTTTCTCCTTCTTATTCTACTTTCTTCTAAATAACTCTCTTTTTTTCCATTGTGCAGATTTTTCAGATTTTTTTTTTCTTTTTCTTTCTTCTTTTTCAGCCCGTATATCCATGATTGCTTAAAGATAACTACATTGAGCTAATTTTCTTCATGTTCAAAAATTTCCACTATTTAGAAGGTATGGAACAATTTACTTCACCATTAAAGAAAAATCGAGATACATGATATACTTTATGCATGAAAATTATGAGTGCAACTACATGGCATGCACCTAAGGGTAATGTGCATGTATCACTATTCTAATTTTTTTCTTTCTTTTTATGCAGAATGTATAAACAATTGCAATGCAAGTCCTATCTAGATGCTATGCAAGCAAAAGGAGTTAAAACTGTACTCTACTTCCAATTCTTGGGTGGATTATGGAAACAATGAGGTGGAACGATCACAAGACTAGATGACTGAACCTTAGAAAGATATTATGCGTCCCTCCTTACTGACCTGTGTAGTAGCTTAGAGGTTTCTCTCTCTTACATCCAATTAGAGTCTCATTACAATTTGGTCAGTTTAGGCTCAAACAACCATTTCCGTCCACTTTCATGAATCATTAGGAGTCTAGTTGTGAAATTTTGTTTTAAAGTTGACAAAACCAATCATTTTCATAGGATATGTGCCCAAGGTTAAACAAGACAAGTTTTCCAAACACACACAAATTTTAAAATTTCCCTTGATTTTCCCATGCACTATTAATGAGATGACACCACTTTAAGACATCCACGATTACACTAGATAGCATGTGGATCCTACAAAAACTAAACTTGCAAGAAACAAATAACTAGAACAAAAGCAATAAAGCTAAAAACTAAAAAGCAATAAAAGATAAAGCTGTTCCAACTACCCCCCTAAGCTTGAACTCGACTATGGCCTCATAGTCAAAAACAAACTTCAAGATTGGAACAGTGATACCGGATCACTCATCCTGTGGTGGTGGAGGCGGGTAATACGGAGCCGTAGGATCCCAAGAAGGATACTCCCCCTGGAAGCTTGGATCAAACTGGGCCCTAGGTGGAGGTTGTGGATAACCTCCAAAATAATTTTGGCTCCAATAGTGATCGTAGAAGGGCTCCTGCTGCATCTCCATCCATTGCAACCGATTATGTATCTGTTGTTGGTTTTCGAGGAGAAGACGTTCATTCTCGAAATCGCCATTTGGTTGTCCAGTATCCGGTTCGTAGTATCTTGAATACCGACATACATTCCCATATGTTGCTGCTGTGTCTGGTGGATATCTTGCAGCATAGTGTACATGCCTTGCATGGAATAGGCATCCTCGCTTGGTTGTGAGGGCTGTGGTGGAGGCGGAGTAGGCTATGATGATGAAGATGCACCCAGATGCATCCGAGGACGCTTCCGTGGTACCACTCGTGCTCAAAGAGGTGTAAAGGCCTCTTCTTCCTCAGCCTCGTCATCATTTCCGTCATCGCCGCCTTCTTCATCGGAGTCTGCGATGGCTATGATTGGCCACCGGAAATGCTGCGCGCCGTCAATGTTGAAGACAGGGTCGGGTAGAGAACACTCCTGATATGCTTGATTTACGTGGCAATGTGCAAATGCCACGCCACCTCAGAGGAGTAGGAGATTTGATCGGTGTAGATGCTGCAAGTTGACCTTGCTTTTTGTAGAGAGAGGAGTCAGCTGCTGCAGATTTAAGCCCAAGTAAATGGCCAGCCTAGTGATAAGCCCGCCAAAATGAATTGGGGCTTTTCTCGTGCTCCTCTTCAATGCCAAAACTCGTTGTAGAAAGAAGGCGCCCCAGTTGCATTCTCTCCGTTGCAGGAGTTGATATAGAAAGAAAAGGTCTGACTCCTGGAACTTGCTAAGGGCCAGATCGCCCCACACAAACAAGGTGGAACTCAGCATCCAGTGCAAGACCCAGACAAATGGGTGCTCGAAGTCGGCTACCGCGGCGGTATGGTAGCTCACCGACTTCCCTTGTGGCACCGTCACCAACTCGGAGAAGATAGTGTCGTAGTTGGTGCGGTTATCCGGCCGCCTGTAGTCGTACCGCGAGTGATTCCAGTTGAAGATGTCGTTGAACTGCTCGAGGGTGATGGTGTAGTCGCGGTTGTAGAGCCGAAAAGATACCCTGCCCTTTTCCCACTCGCGGTCGCTTGCTGATATCTCATTGGGCACAACACAGACGTCTAGCGACGCCATAAATTCCGCCACCAGCTCTTTGTACGTCGGCCACTCGCCGAAGAATGGCTGGCCGTCTTCATGGTACTCAAGCTCATCATGTCCACGGCCCGTTTGGTGGGCCTACCCCTTTAGTACGTAATCTAGATTTGCCTTGAAGCCAAGATCATTGATCATCTCCGGATCCACGTACCGGGTGGGCTCGATCTTGCGCTTCAGGATTTCTTCGTAAACCTTCTTCACATCCGCGGATGGGTGGACAAGTCGAGGACGTGCGACCGATGATGGCGGTGGTGGCACGAACTCGGGGATGTCAATCATATGAGCGCGTGAGGAAGAAGCTCCGGTTGTATGCACCATTGTTGTGACGAGAAAAGGATTAGAAGAAGAGCTCGGTGAAGATGGAGAATTGAATCTATGCTCGGTGAAGATCGTTGCTCAGTGCTGCTGTTATTCGGGCTTGGATGGCTCGGGGAAGTGCTCGGTGCAAAGGAGGAAGATCGCTCTGAAGGTGTGACGTCAAATGACGTGATCAATCTCCTTATATAGACTTGGTCGGCGTCACTGTTGACCCGTCGATACCATTGACGCGAGTCGATGGTATCGACACTGGTCGATGCTATCCGCCCCCATCGCGCGTATCGACGGTTGTCGATGGCTGGATCTTGAAACCCGGATCGCTGATGTTTTGATACCATCGACGAGGGTCGATGGTATCGACGCTTCACCCGGATCGACTGTCTTGAAGCTGCGATCGCCGTTGATTCATTCACGCAGATCAGTGACGTGGATGGTCGATACCATCGACGTGAGTCGATAGTATCGACTATCCTGATTAGGGTAAATCTTCGTGAGACCGGACGCCGCCTTTTTCACTTGAACGTGTCGATACCATCGACACGCCCGTCGATGGTATCGACTTCACTGAGTCAATTTCATCTATAAATCTTCAGAGATCTCGATGGTATCGACTGGCATGTCGATACCATCGACTTTTATTTGTCGATCTGCCTGTAGGTCTGTCGATACCATCGATGAGGCCGTCGATGGTATCGACGCAGTACGAAATCTGCAGTCATCAACCTGTTCCTTGGTCGATACCATCGACACGCCCGTCGATGGTATCGACTCTGGCTCAGCCTGCACATCTAACAAAACGATCACAGTATCTTTTTTACATGAAAAAATAATTAAAATCAAATTAAACTATGAATGTAAATGAACTAACCTAAGGTACCAATGGTTGGGTTGCCTCCCAACAAGTGCCCATATTTAACATCTTAGGCTAGACGACATGAAGCTCATTTTCTTTTCATTTTGGGGAATGTGCTTAGAGGATCTTGCGATAGTTTGAATTCAACTCGATCTCCTCCAATTCCCAAGGACAGTGTACCTCTCCCTAAGGCAGTAACAACATCTGTCGTCGCTTGAAACGATCTTCCTAGTAACAATTCACAGCTTTGGATCTGTGGCATATCCATGACAACAAAATCCACCGGGAATATGAATCTATCCACTTTGACGAGAACATCCTCGCACACTCCATATGGTCTCACTATAGACCCATCCGCCAATTCAATTGTCGCGGCCGATTTTTTGATCTCCTTTAACCCAAGTTTCTGAAATGTCGCCAGAGGCATAAGATTGATACTGGCGCCTGAATCACATTGCACTTTAGGAAAATGTCGATTACCTATCAAGCATGGAATGTAGAAGCCTCCTGGGTCTTTTCTCTTCTGTGGTGAACTCCCATGAATAATGGAGCTCATCATCACATTTATCCGACAAATATCATCGACTTTTATCCGCCTCTTCTTATTGATGATTTCTTTGATAAATCTCCCATAGGCGGGAATCTTCTCTATCATCTCTACTAATGGAATATTGATGTGGAGTTTTCTGAACATTTCCAAGAATTTCTTATAGTGTCGGTGCTCTTTCTTTGGCTTCAGATTGTCCCGACTTGACACATCTGCTGCATTGACGCGCCTGTGAGGTGGCACATATGAGCTTTTCGGGGCCAGCTCCCCTAAGCTTGTGTCAATTACTCCCTCTGGCGTGGGCTTTGGCGAGACATCATCTACATTCATAAATTTCTATGTTTCCTCTCTCGCAGTAGACGTATCTGCACGTTCACAGACAACCTTCAACTGTTCTTTTCGCCTAGGTGGAGATGTAACATTCAAAACTTGCTGTGATTTCCTGAAGAACATGCTTCCGCCTGATAATCCATAGTAAGTGCGAGGATACGGTATTGCCGGTGTCGCCTCCGTATTAAAAGTTAATTTGCTTTGGTCTTTTATCTCTGGCACCTGAGATTCCTCCTCATTTCTCACCACAAATATGTACTTCACCTGATGATGTGCTTGGGCCGCATTTGCATTCTCTACCGGTTTCTGCTGATTGGCATGCTTGATGACTGCCACTTCACTTGAAATCTGTGCCACGGTGGTTTCTAATGCCCGCATCTGTGCTCCATGGCTTTGTAGCATCTGCCCAAATTTGGTTAGAATATCACCTTGAGATTATAGTTGTTTACCAAACATAGCCATCATCTCCTGATTCTTCTGCACCATTTGACTCAGTAATTCGGTGTTCTTGTCTTCATCTCTAGACTGTGGCTTGGCATCCGGATCTTGCAGAAAATTATTCGGATCCTTCCATGAGAACTTTTTGTCCTTTCTCCATGCATAGTCATTGTTTCTATAGCCCTGTTGTTGCATGAATTTGACTTGGGCTTCCTCATCCTCAGATGCATCTTCCTTAGCTAGCAACTTCTTGGCTAGAAGATCTAACTTGTCGTTCAGCTCTTTAATTACTTTAGATTCACCTGCAACTCTGACCTGCTCCACAACACCTCTGTCACCCCATGACTGTTTCCTAGCCATGTTCTTTAATATCTCCCAACATCTCGGTATCCGTATTATTCAGAAAGAATCCTGACCCAGCTGAATCAAGGTTACTCCTATCGTGCTCGGAGAGAGAAAAATAGAAGATCTTCACCTGTGTCTCTTTATCCAGCCCGTGATGCGGGCACCGCCTCAATATGACCTGAAATCTCTCCCAGGTCTCAGAATATGTCTCACCGGCCTGTTGGGTAAAGTTGTGAATCTTCCGGATCATGTCGTTAGTCTTCTCAGGAGGGAAGAACCTCTCAAAGAAGACCTCCACCATATGGTCCCAGGACTCCACAAACTCATCATCTAAATTGTGTAGCCATTCTCACGCGGTCCCCGCCAATGAGCTTGGGAAAATCTTCAGATAAAGTGCATCCTGTGGAAACCTGTCGATTTTCACCATATCACAGTTCTCAACGAACTGACTTATGTGCGCGACGGGGTCCTCATTCTTGAGCCCATGAAAAGCATTGGACTTAACCAGATTTATCAACGCCGGATCAATCTTATAGGTAGGTATGTTGAGTGCTTGCTTCTTTATAGGCCTTTTTGATGCAGATGCGGAAGAAGCCTTTATCTTCTCCCATATAGTCTGTGGCTCGTCCTCCATTTCTTCTTGTTTCTCGGGTTCAGAATCTATATCTTCTAGATAATCTTGATTGTACCTGTCCTCGTCCTCAGGTCCTGTAAGTAGCGGGACCTCTGGTGCGCGATTTGCGTAGTCAGTACTCCGCGTTTTCACCATGCACAGTACCTGAAAATAGAAAGATTCAATTTAGTACGGTGCTTAACGATTGCAAATACTTGGAAAACAGACTAATTTTTTTTTCTGAAATTATATAAAAAAAAATAAAAAGGTGGCCTAGAGTGGCCGCTCACAACACTCGAAGTGCCAACAAATTTCCGTATCCCCGGCAACGGCGCCAAAAACTTGATGCAATTTTACCGTGCGTATAAACGCAAGTGAACGCGTCGAGTAGTACAGGCCTTTGTGAGGCCCGAGTCGAACTCAGGGATACGTGCAATCATCGGGGACTCCTACTAACTACTCGCAATCAACTAAGCCGAATAACAAGTTGGGAGTTGTTGTTAAAAATAGAAGAAAATAACAATAAAATAAAACAAACAATCGATAAAATGTTAATTTAACCAATTCAAAAGGGTATCTTTAGGATTGCGATTTCACCGCGGGTTTTCATTATATTAGATTCTATATAATGCCTCAATTTTATCTCTCTAACCGGGTAGTGGCCTGAAAATAGAATTACCCATTGTCGTGGTGCAATTCACTACCTAGGTTTAGGTCGGTTCCACCGTCGTAGTCACCTATACCCTAAACTAGGTGCATTATGAACGATCTCTCAGTTTCCACCATTAATTTTACACCACCTTGGTCAAGGTATTTATCGATTAATGTAGGTTTCATCTCTTTTCAGCCATTAATCCTTCTTTCAAAGTAATTAAGGGCATTAGGTTATTATTATGGTGATCAAGCATAACAATATATGGAGAAAACAAAACTATACCATGGATTTAAGAGATAAAATATGAATTACTATTATAAAACTGTCATACAATGAATTCCCGGGCTACTGCCGGTCCTAAAGATGAAGGGGATTAGCCCCGCATGTTCATCTCACACAAGTACATGGTAGAAATAGGGGAGAACATGTGAAAAATGTGGAATGAAAGGAAAAACCTCTGAACGGAGAAGAGCTGGTTGATCCTTGGTGTAGAATGTGTGTTCTATCGCCTTTCGGTGGTGGAATCCATCTCCTTCGGCCTCCGGATCAACAAGTATGAGCTTCTAGCCTCCGTTCTCCTCTCTACCGCTCCTCGGTACTTGTGCAATGGCTAATCAGATACCCCCCTCGTCTGGGCGGCCGTCCTTAGGTATATCTCAGTCATTAGGTCGCTAATTAACCGTAGTCATCCGATTGAGATCATTAGAAAGCCAACTCATATCCTACGGTGTCGATACCATCGACGCGAGTCGATGGTATCGACCCGCTACAGTAGCGGCAGCCCTTCTTTCTTTTCATCCGAGTGCCTGATGCAGTCTCGATACCATCGACTTGGGTCGATGGTATCGACTTCCTGTAGGCGTCGGTTCTATCGTTTTGCATCTCTGCAGCCTCCATGCGTCGATGGTATCAACTTGGTGTCGATACTATCGACTGCTTATTCGCTAGCAACCTGAAGGTATCTCGATACCATCGACAGGGATGTCGATGGTATCGACACTTTGCTGCTCCTTTCGGCTGGCAACCTGTACCCATGTCGATGGTATCGACTTCCGTCGATGGTATCGACAGAAGCAAATACTCGTTTGTCCTGAAATTCAAACATGGAACCAAATAAATTCACACAAATAATAATATTTTGACAATTAATGCTCAAAACGATGTAATAAGGGAGAATTGACATAAAATGATAGCAAAGACCAAAATAGATGAATTATGCGATATTAACCATGAAAATGACTAATTAGAGCATAAAACACATATGAAATAGGTCTACAAATGCGACTCAAAATCATCGCATCAATTTTATAAATGAATCAATGTGTTCTTCTTCAATGCATGTTGGATGACATCCAAATATTATTATCTATGTTTGGAGATGTTTCTCTATTGGTCACACAGAATCATGACATTAGCATGCTCTGTTATTGTGCTATGTTGTTTAGTTTATTAAGTTCATATTTGGGTGTATGGACTGATATTAGAAAATGTGTATGGACTGATATTAATAACATGAATACTAACCATCATTCAACAAATATATGATGTCTAGTGGGTGTTATTGTGTTCTAATTTGTGTAGCATCTAATTCTGCAATTGTACGCCATATTTTTGCTGATTAATGGGCACTATACAGGTTGTTTTAGAGAACATCATGTTGTTTTAGAGAACAAATCTATTGTATGTTAGTAATATGATATCTTTATAGCAATACCTTTACCCTTGCAGTTTCAATTCTGGTTTGAATTCTAGTCGTTTTGTTCATGTGGAATGCATCTCACATATAAGAGGCAGCATGGGCGGATTCAACTTCAACATATACTAAAGAGAAAGAGTCCAATGCTGAAGGATCCGAGCTAATGAAACTTGAAGAAGTGAAGATGGCTAGGGTCAATGAACACAGAGCAATTGTAAAATACAAGTTGTGTTTGTCTGCACTACTGACCTCATGGATCATATTTGTATTTGTGTATGTTGGATGGAATTAGGATTGTGACAAGTAGTCAAATGATGTAAGATTATCCCTTGATCATATTGAATAAATGAATTATGATTGACTACATAATCAAATTTGAACCTTGGCTTTTTCTGATTGCTCCTTTGTGTTTCTATGTTGTCAAATGGAACAGGAATACCATCCTTCGTGGTCAATTAAACTAAATGAACATTAACACATGTCCATATGTATCATACAGAAGTTATACAGAACTCCAACCAAAATTCCGCTTACCACGATCTATCCCAATGGACTGATATTAATGGACAATTCCATGTATATGGGCAATTACAAAAGCATTAGAAAATGTGTATGGACTGGTATTAATAACATGAATACTAACCATCATTCAGCAAATATATGACGTCTAGTCGGATTGATATTAATAACATGAATACTAATCCTAGACTTCTATCTCAATAGGTTGGTCCACTCGAGACCATACTTCCTAACTGAATTTAACTATTGCAATCAACCAGTCTGGCTTGAAAGCTGAATGAACAACATCTAATAGGACTAAACAAGCTGAATAAATGATATTAATGTCCAACCTTTCCTAGTAATGTACATAAATATGCACATTGGAATATTGGTTATCAACAATACATGTTTTCTATTTCTTTCTTACTAGTTTCTTTTTGTCACCACAATGTACCAAATAATAACTGAAATAACAATTGACATCAAACCCAGTGAGAATGTACCTGAACACTATCTTTCCCATGTTGATATACTATCCAAGAAATGTGTCACAACTATTTAATTGAGAATCTGAGATCCAACACAACATGACCAACAAATCAAGCCTACTGAATACACAAAACCAACCACAATGTACTAACATCAACAAGGTCTGAATATGACAACAAGACTGAACCAACAACAACAAATAACACAACACATTCAAAGAATCACACGACAAGCATCACATCATTTTTTCAAAGAACACAACACATTGGAACAAGCACACAATAAGCATTAAGTCAAATTAAATAAATGACATTGTCATAAATGCACTTGGATACAACTCAAGTGTACTCAAATGCACATTGTTTAACCTTGTTTATAGATATGATCACACAGCTCAAGTGTACAGAAATGCACTTGGACACATAGAAATAACATTATTGAATTAGTCTTCACTTGACTCTTCAATCTCTTCAAGTGAGGCAACTGCACACAGTTTAAGGGCAGACACATTGAAACAATTTTTTAGACACTATCGAATTAGTCTTTGCTTAACATTTCTGAATTAGTCTTTGCTTGACTCTTCAACCTCTTCAAGTGAGGCTGCTACACACAGTTTAAGGGCAGACACATTGAAACAGTTTTTAAGACACTATCGAATTCGTCTTCGCTTGACTGTTCATCATCTTCTTCGATCCCATATGAGGTTGATGCCTCCTTGTTTTCCTGCCCACCAAGCAAAAAAAGATAAAAAAAACTATTAGTTAGGATCTACCATATTTGTAATACATGAATTAATAATACCCCTTGTTTGCATGTTCGACTGTTATGTCCTTTTGCATTGCACGTACTACATGTTCTTTTTTATTTTTTCTCTCATTTCAGTAGGTGGTTTGAACCTTTGTGGTTTTCTAGTTCCTTTACACTGTGACGTTATTAGATCTTTTGCATTGATTTGATGCTGTGATTCTAGAAGCAGTGGCACATATTGACTTGCCTGAGTAGGAATATAGGTCTGGGATGATGGTATCCTTTCATCTGTAGAAACTGAATCCACTTTCTATTGCATATTCAAAACGTCAGCATATGAATTTTCAATGGTCTTTTGCACCATCATGTAAGTATCCTTTTCTTTAGAAGCTAAACCAACCAATCACAGGGCTGATCTACACAAGCTGTTATACCTACTCAACATGGTACTATCACCTATCTCTACTTGAGTTTCTTGAGCATGATCAACTTTGTGGTTTATTTTTGCATTAATTGTCCAACGCTCCAAGACATATGATGGTGGAATCTTATGATAATTGATAAATAATAGTACCTTGAGAGAATGACAACACAATATGCCAATAAACTAAAAATGCCTGCAATCACAAGATATTTCATCAGATTCTCTTTTCAAGGTCACCTTGTAGGACTTCCTTGTCATGAAGTGATTCTCCTCTTCATAAATATATATAATGTGATATAAGGAGTGTTTGATCACCTCTTCTATGTCATAGCTAGTTGTCTTCTTCATTTGCATACGAAAGTCTTTGTAAACTATTCTTGTGTATACATTTCTTGCATGCTTCTCAATTGAGGCATTAGACCAAAGAGTGGGTGCTCCACTTTTAGTTCTGTAGTCCTCCTCATCTTCTTTGTCATATCATTTGTCAACCAACTTTTCATATGCTTCAACAAATTTAAAAATTGGTAAATGATTGTTGACATGGTCTTTAAAAATAGAATTCATGCTCTCACTTCGTTGTGTGGTTGACATGTTGGCAAAAAAGGACCCTTGAAGTAAACATGAATCCATTGATCTCTGATACTCCACAAGTGACACAAATGTGTATTGTCACCTAAGTTGAATGTGCGTATCATTCTCTTCCACCTATCCTCAAACTCTTCAATGGTGTCAGACATGTTTATGCAAGAATGAAATTCTTCAACAAAAGCAACAACTGTCCCATATATTACACCAAGGTGCTCACGTGCTTTCCTCATTATATGTCATTGACAACAACGATGAACTACATTAGAAAATACTATGCGAATCGCCTTCCTCATTGCTGGATATTGATAAGTTAGTATTGCCTTAGGGTGTTTTACAAACATGGAATTTAAAAATGTTTGGAATACCCAAATAAAGAATCAGTTGTCTCATCACATAGCAATGCACACCCAAATAAAGTTGATTGCTTGTGGTGATTCACACCTATGAATGGTGCAAATGGCATGTTGTACTTGTTAGTCATATATGTGGTGCCAAAAGTAATCACATCTCTAAATGTTTGATATGCCATCCTTGACTTAGCATCCACCCAGAAGATATTGCATGTACAACCTTCCTCGTCAAGTTGAAGTGCATAATAAAATAACAGATTAATTGCTTGCATCTTTATAAAATGCTCCAAAGTGGAGGAAACATGAACACCTACATATTTCCTTCTCAAGGATACAAGCTCATTGCTCTGGTCCTTTCTAATAAAATTCACATTATGAATGCCACCACGTTGACTAGCCAGGAGAGACATAATTTGAGCAGTAGAAATATTCTGGTCATGCATAGCACGAATTAAATCTTGAACCTCTGCTGACATATGTCAATGTGACCGTTGAAACCGCTTCTTGGATGGACTTTGAGTGAGGTCATGGTTGTGCTCTTTCTCAAAACTTGTAACCACCCACTTTTTGCCCTCTTCTTTCTTCACTCGCATTTGAGCCTTACAACCTGTTCGTGCAAATGTCATATCTTTTTTTGGAGTACCCTTTACACCATCATCATCTTTTTTCTTTATTTTTTGCAAACCTTCCAATGAACATACAAACACTCTACCAGTAACATGTTTTGTTTTAGCAGAAACATACTGACTCCCCTTACGAATGTTGAATCCCACCTTGTAAGCATATCGATTATAAAATTCTTCTACCTTTTCAATAGAATCAAACTGCAAGCCTATATATGGATCTGGATTAGATTCCACTTCAACCCTTTCATCATCAGCCCCATTATCATCATCATCATTAGGTTCAATTGGTTCATCAACCTAAGAAAATATGAGAGAAAAATGCTTACAAACAAATCCCTTACACTGTCACAAAATACACATATTTGATATTTAAAATTTTACAATATTTAGTTACCATTGCACATGTGTCCTCATCTCTATCAATTGGTGCCTCATCTCTATCAATTGGTGGCTCATAAGCTAGCCAATCTATGCCCATCATGCCATCAACGTCATCAGAGAAATCCATCACTATAGAGATTAATAAATTCAGTCACAAAATCCTTGAATAATAAATCACAATATACATCAAAACATTGGGTCATTTAAACAGAGGTTTGTGCCACAATTCCTTTTGGTATGGGAACATGGTTGAGGGATTTCATCTCTAGGTTTGGACATCTGAGTTTCATCTTTAATATGGGAATTCACTATGATAAAGACAATGTAATCTTTGATTCCAAGCATATCTAAGTGATTAAAACACATATACCTTAAACATAAAAGAAGCATATAGGAATGGACATCATTGTTGTAGACATCTTTGTGAAAAGATAATTGATGAATGCCTTTCAGGTGGGAGTGTTTGTTTGGTGACTAACTACAAAAGTGGGGAGTTGTTTGTTTGGTGACTAACTACACAAGTGGGGAGTTGTTTGCTTGGTGACTAGCTACACAAG
Source organism: Alisma plantago-aquatica (assembly GCA_963693085.1). Taxonomy (NCBI): domain Eukaryota; kingdom Viridiplantae; phylum Streptophyta; class Magnoliopsida; order Alismatales; family Alismataceae; genus Alisma; species Alisma plantago-aquatica. Next base: position 103,610,899 of record OY856414.1, on the reverse strand, counting down.
TGGGAGTGGACTGACAATCGACAAAGCCAATCTAGTGGCTACATACTACGCTTACACTATATTCTTTTTCTAATTGGTAAACTATGAATATTTTTTCTTCTTCTAATTGGTCAACTATGAATACTCTTTTTCTTCATTGTTAGCTAATTATATATGTGCTGAACTTAACAGTTAAAAGCTACCACACACGCTGCTAAGTGTTTCCATACTCGATTTGCTTATTACCATTGTTTATATTTTGTATTCTATGCTCAACTCAACGTGTTTAATGTACATTTTTACATTACGAACTCAATAAATTACACCCCACAATATCTAACCAAACTAAACTCTATGTATGACTGATTTTGTTCAGTCGAGACTTGCGCTCAAAGTTTGGGCGTCTTTCCGTTCGAATCTATTTATCCATCCAATGACCCTGACTGAACACCAGACTGGGAGAAGACCTTGGTGATAAATATTTTTCAATATTTTGTACCTTAGAAAGGGGCAGGATGGCTCTCTTGCAATGCCTGGTGGAAGTGGCTCTACTGCAATGCCCGGCCGTGGAGGGCCTGGATTGCTAGATATTGTGGTTGAGCACGGAAGAAGAGCCCTAATGATAGGCGATGAGCCCTGATGGTCGTCGGAGTCCCGCGCAGGAGAGCGGAGGAGGTGAGACCAGTCACTGGAGGGGAGGAGGAGAGCAGAGGAGTACTGAGTAGTCACTGACAGGGAGGAGGAGAGTGGAGTAGGAGGAGGACGAGACCGTCAGAATGATGTTCTCTGTCAGCGGGAAGAGTCACGTGCAAGAGAGCCATTGACGGAGAGAGGAGGATGACAGAGCAGTCACTAGCTAGAGAGAGGAGGAGAGAGTAATGAGAATGAGATGGGAGAGAGAGGGTAGTCAGGGTGGCAAGTGAGAGTGGGGGTGGGCGTGAAACAGAGGGAAGCCCACCATGTTGATGGTACCGTTAACAGGGTAAGTGGGAAGATTCTACCTTTTTCCATATCAAGATCCAATGCCTAAAAACTGAGGTGTACAAGAGCCCCAATACACTCGAGTGTATTATAGCTGAAATCTCTCTCTCTCTCTCTATATATATATATATAGGCTGTTTTTTTATTGCCCGCGTGGGTACTGTAGTTACGCTACCCGTCTGTTTGACGCAGTGGCAGTATGTGTAATTAATTTCAAATCTCCCGTTTCCCATCTTCCGCCGTCAGACCGCCAAAATCGAAGCCAAAGTCGGGGAAGCGGAGCACAAGGGAGGAAACCACGGGAAGCTCATCTGTGCCATCATCAGAGTCATCGACGGCATAGCAGTCTCACTTTTGTCAAACGGGGCAGGGACTGACGATTCAGAGAGCAAGGGATGGGTTCTGTAGAAGAAGAACTTGAAGAACCAAGGTAGCTCGATGGCGACGGTCCTTGGAGGTAATCACATTCATTGCTACACATAAATTCAGTGGAACATCCGATAGTGCGGTTGTGGTCACATGTGACAAGGTGATCGAGTTTGTGGATGTATCCGGCAATTGAATAGTAGACTCCCTCCCGAAATGCCTTATTGACAGGATAGGGGTAAAAGTGCTTGAAGTCGGAAACTGCCTTGCCCCACCAGCAGCTGACCAACAACCCACATTGAAGAAGCAGGTGTGTTTTTGAATTCTGGTTTACAACATGATACCAAATTTTGTGTTGAGCAGTTGATTATCTGCTAAGTATAATCCCTTCTATTTCCCTTATTTTTGTGCTATATGTTTTTAAATGAAGTTTTTTAGTATTTTTCAATGTATATGTATCTGTCTATTTAGTAGTAACACAATCGTATTACCTATTTTATTTTGTAGTTACTTTTATATGATCTGTTTGTTGTAGTTACTTTTCGTGATGTATTAGTCACTTTTATATTTATATAGTTACTATTTTGTGTACAGAGTTACTTTTCGATCTCTGCAATGGATGCTAGTCTTGATATTGATGCTGCTAATGCTATTATTGACATTGACGATGATAATGTTCATTCTTCTTCATCTGTTGCTGTTGATACTGTGTCCTCAGTTGATGTCCCTAGAATTGGATTACAATTTAGAAGTTTAGATGATGGCATATCATTTTACTATAGGTATGCTGGTTTGATTGAGTTTAATGTTAGGAAAGATGATAATCGTTATGAATGAGGTACTAAGATCTTACTTGCTAAAGATTTGGTATGTGATAAGCAAGGTCAAAGTAGTTGTTCTAAGAGATCCAAAGGTCTTCTTAGTCCTGTGTGTGACAATATTGGTGATTTTCATGAGAATTTATCTAAGAAGCACAAGCGTTCTGTGAAAAGGTTTGGTTGTAAAGCAATGATCTGATTTACACTAGATAAGTCTTTATCTGTATAGTTTGTTACTGATTTTGTTGATGAACACAATCATGATCTTGTCGATGATTCTCACTTGCGCTACTTGAAGTGTAATTCATCTCTTGACCAAACTCAAAAAGAGATGCTTTCTTCTATGAGTCAAGCAAATATACATGTCTCCAGACAACTTGCATTGATAGCAACTGATTCTGGTGGTTATGAAAACTTGACATTTACAAGTAGACAAGCTCATGGACATCTCAGTAGCAAGAGGAAGGAGTCATCTTTATATGATGTGGACATGGTTTTGGATCATTTTGCAAGCTTGAAGGTTTTAGATTCTAAATTCTTTTACTCTTATCAAAATGATTCTGATGGTTTCTTGACACATTTGTTTTGGTCTGATCCAGTTTCTATTGATGACTGCGCATTATTTGGAGATGCTATTGAATTTGACACCACTTACTGTACCAATAAGTATTCCATGGTTTTTGGAATGTTTGGTGGTGTGGATCACCATCACAAGACGATGTTGTTTGCTTCAGCTCTATTGGCTGATGAGAAGTATAACTCTTTTGTTTGGGGTTTCAAGCAATACTTACTTTGTTTTGGCAAAGAGTTGGTTTCCATTATAACCGACTAAGACCCGTCTATGAATGCTACTATCATTACTGTTTTTCCAAATTGTAAGCATCATTTCTGCAGCTGGCACATCCTACAAAAGCTTCCATCTAAGCTTGGCGGTGTTCCAAACAAGGATCGGATTATTAGCTCTTTGAATGATTGTGTATGGAATACAGATGATACAGACACATTTGAAGAGAGGTGGAATTATGTAGTTCAAGAGAATGACCTATTATATATTAGTTGGCTTTCTTATATGTATGCTATGTGGTGGGATTGGGTTCCATGTTTTATGCATGATTCTTTCTTTGCTGGTATGAGGACAACACAAAGAAGTGAGAGCTTGAATGCTTTAATTCGAAGTCACGTCAACAGTAGGAAAACACTTTTTGAACTTGTATGTTGCTTAGAGACTGCTTACTCTCATGTGCGGGAGATTGAAAATTTCAAAGATTTTGATGATGATTACAACAATCTTCCTTTGTCATCAGTGTGGCCTTTGGAGGAGCAAATGAGAGGTATATACACCAAGGCAATTTTTAAGATCTTTCAAGATGAAGTTCATCAAAGTATGGTGTATAATGTAAAGGAAACTTCTGATGATGTTGTGTTTGAGGTATATCATCTTGGTGGTTCTTATTCTCCTCGTCTTTTAAAGAAAGACTCATCCACTGGTATGGTATCATGCAATTGTTTCATGTTATAATTCAAAGGAATTCCATGTAGACACATACTTTCATATCTAAAGAGTCATGATTTTTGCACTCTTCCTGAGCCATATACTGAAGAGGTGGACTAAAGGATATAGAGGTCATCCTTTGATTTTTGGCAAATCATCTGTCATGCAGCTATCCACTGGGAAGAGACTGCAGTTGGTATCTGCTTGCCATTCAATTGTTAATATAGCATGTAGGAACAACACTATAGATATGTGTCTTGAAAAATGCATTGCTTTGCGAAAGGAGCTGTTAGAATTAGATGTTGCTGATGTTGGTGTAACTGGTTCAAATATAGCTTCTTCTTCTGTTGTCAAGGTCCATATTCCCAATGTTTGTAAAACTAAAGGTAGACCTAGATCTAATGATGTGCGGTTTAAATCTGGAGTTGAAATTTCTCAATCTAAAATGAGACAGTGTAAGAATTGTTTACAATACAGTGTTAACCATGACAGCAGAAACTGCCCATTAAAGAAATAGGTGTGTCTTTGAATTCAGCTTCTTCTTCTATTTTTTTATTTCACATAGTTATTTTTATATTCTCATGATTAATTTTTATATTTACAGAGTTACTTTTTGTGATTCGTGGTGTTACAGAGTTACTTCTCTTGGTTGATCTGTAATGGTACTGTTGTTTCTGCTGTCGTGGTCTACTGTGGGTTTCATTTTTTTATGGCTTACTGAAGTTGCGGATTTGAAGCTACTGCTGCTATGTTCTGTTGTGGTCTTCCTATTGTGCTTCCTAAAGTTGCGAATTTTCTACTACTGCTGACAATGTTGTTGTTGAAGTTGATTTATTCACTAGTTTTACTATAATGGTATCCAATTGTTTAGTGTGTGAGTCATGTCAAATTCTGATGTAATTGTAATGGCCAAGATGTACTGTATGATAGTTGTAATTGATATTTTATTATACTTTAGTTTTATTGCTACTATTTTATAGGTAGCTTCAATTATATCGAATTTAAATCTTTTATAAAGATCATCCAAAATTTGTTTGATGTGTGATATGTTTTTCCATTTTATGTTATATGTGTATTTCTTAATTAGTCTCATATTTCCTTTATATTAGCATCATACTTCAAAATTCCTTTTTGATAAAAATCAATCCTTGCTTAAGATTAGGGTCATTCTCCTATACTTAATCACTAACTTACTTGTATTTTCGAAGGTTACTTTTTGTATCTCAGAGTTACTCTTCCTATCTAAATCAAACGTTTTGTGTGCACTAGTTACTTTTTATCTGTTCCTGTTACTTTGCAGTCCATATAATTACTTATAGGTCAACATAATTACTTTGTAAATAGAAATATGAATCTTTATTATCTTCATCCTTGATAATACCACGACCGCACTGAAGAACGGGCATGTCTGGGAGATATGATGCTTTTTACTAAAAAACAGCCGCACTGAAGAATCACTTCCTGTTAAAATGTGTAACACTACTTTACTTTCCTTGGATCAAAGTTACTGTTTGATGTATAACAATTACTTTTTGATTCAGAGAGTTACTTTCATGTTGATATAGTTACTTGTTAGTTCATATAGTTACTTTTCTTAGATCAAAGTTACTGTTTGATGTATATCAGTTGCTTTTTTATCCGGAGAGTTACTTTCATGTTGAGATAGTCACTTGTTAGTTCATATAGTTACTTTTCTTGGATCAAAGTTACTGTTTGATGTGTAGCAGTTACTTTTTGATCCAGAGAGTTACTTTCATGTTGATATAGTCACTTGTTAGTTCATCTAGTTACTTTCCTTTTCAACTTTTTGTTTTACATATTTACTTTTCAGTTCGGAAGAGTGTTACTCCACACTTGCAATAAGCACCTACTGATCACAATCATCATCCATTAATGAACAACAGCTAGCTACAGTTATAAGACATTTCTTGGATCAAAGTTACTTTTCAGTTACTTTAGTTACTTTTCTTGGATCAACGTTACTGTTTGATGTATAACAATTACTTTTTGATCCAGAGAGTTACTTTCATGTCGATATAGTTACTTGTTAGTTCATCTAGTTACTTTTCTTGGATCATAGTTACTTTAGTTAGTTTCATGTCGATATGTAACATAAATGTACATAAATAGATCGAGTACATATAGTTACTTGTTAGTTCATCTAATTACTTTCCTTCTCACATAGTATAGTATCAGATTTGCAAATGCGGTTTACTTTTCTTAGATCAAAGTTATTGTTTGATGTATAACAATTCATTTTTGATCCAGAGAGTTACTTTCATGTCGATATAGTTACTTGTTAGTTCATCTAGTTACTTTTCTTAGATCATAGTTACTTCTAAGGATAATTACTGTGATCAAAGTTACTCTATTTTCAGCACCGTTACTCTTAAGTCCAACAAGTTACACTTTCGTATAGAAGTGTAAAAATAATCAATATTACCTTCTTCTGCAATTTTTGCTTTTCCTTTTTGCTTGGTTTTTTGTTCCAAAGTATTATTCTGGTTTCTTTTACGATCTTCTGCTTCATTCTATTCGACTTCTTCAGCATCTTCTGTTTCTGGCTCTTCAGTCTCTTCATGCACTACAGCCAATCATTTCTCAGTAACGTCATCGGCTGGTTTCTCCCCTGATGCATTGTCAGTTTCAGACTCTTCAGTCTCTTCGTGTACTACATCCAATTGTTTCTCAGTAACATCATCGGTTGGTTTCTCCCCTGATGTATTATCATCTCCAGCAGTCTTCTGGAGAGTGTCAGTTTTCTCAACGTTGTATTTCTTCTTCTTTTCTTAGCATAGCATGTTCGCTGTGCTCTTCAATACTCTTGCCCGTTTCATCTCCTTGCAGTATGGTTGCAACTACCTCTTTTATCATGTTGTCCAAATCTTCTTAGTGCTTGCTCAACAAATCTTCACTATCCGTTATTTTTGTACTTCCCTTTCCTGTCGCCTTCTTTGCTTTTACCTTTGTTTTCCCCATTTTGATCTCAGCGGCAGATACTGGCAAAAGCAGTTGTGGTAGAAACAACGGTGAATGCTACAGTGGAGAAGAACACCACACACAGCAACGCAAGTACAGACCAAATCGCCCAAATTATGGGCAATGTAGACCACAGACCGAAGAATTCGGCATTTGGGGTTGGGGACTGGAGACCAAGGTGGATGAATTCGGGAGTTCTGGAGTAGGAAGTAGGCGGAATTGGGGTTTTCAGGCAGAGAATGAGTCGTGAATTTGTTTCTTCTGTAAGTACTAGCACGTCCTTGATTTTTTGGATTATTTACAATAGATGCCACCGCGTTTTCTGAAACGGGCAGCTCCGCTACAGTACCCGCGTGGGCAATGAAAACGTACTCATATGTATATATATATATATATATATATATATATATATATATATCGGTGTGTGTGTATGTATGTATATATATATGTGTATGTATATATATATAAATATATATATATATATACATGTATATATAATATACATATGTATATATACATATATATATATATATATATGTATATATATGTATATATATGTATATATATGTGTGTATATATATGTATATATATACATATATGTGTATATATATATATATATATATATATATATAGAGAGAGAGAGAGAGAGAGAGAGAGAGATAGAGAGTCTGGCTAGAATACACTCGAGTGTATTCGGAGCAGAATACACTCAAGTTATTTTTCATGATGTAATATTTTTTTCAAAAATCTAATCCATTCACCTTCTTAAACATCTTGTGAATAGCTCATACGCAAAATTTGAGCACATTTGGACATTTTTATGTCATGTTATAAAGACCGTAAAAATTATGCATTTCAAATTAGTTTCGTGCGTCAATTTTATTATCCTTGGATGAGTGGCTTACACTCATTCAAATGGGTTCAAAATTTATATGTAGCCTAGTTATAGGATAACGGTGAAGATCAATGGTTTAAATTTTGCAAAAAACAGTCTTGATATAAAAACACACTTGAGTGTATTCGTGCGATCTGTACACTCGAGTGTATTCTTTGTATATATATATATACACTCTTTTTATATATATATATATATATATATATATATATCTTTGTATATATATATATATTAGTATATAATATACATGTATATATAACATATATCATACTCATTTTTAAATGTATGTGGAAAATAATTCTGAAGAATTTTACCTATATATATTAGATCAAATGGTTAAATCAAACAAAGTTATATCCCATCTAATTTTCTCATTCGAAGTATGATACCCAAATATATTAGATACAATTTTATTTTGAGTGACACTTTTTTTATAATTTTGATGTATGACATGTTTTATATTTTTATAATTTTATGATTTATTTTTTAAAAAAATATCCTAAATCAAATAATATTGCAAATATTATTAAGAATGTCATTTTTATATAAGTATATATCAGGTATATTCATGTGCATTAATGCTAAATGTATGGTTCAATGTCAAAATAAATATTTACATGAATTTATATAGTATCGATCTAATTATATTCAAGTGTTACAACCTATACAATTTTAGATTAGATGTCTCATGAACATTTTTATTGCATTAGAATTAAGATATTGTAATGTTCATTCCAAATTCAATCGGGCACATGACTACTCATGGTTACAGTGTAGCAAAATGGTAAAGAGAAATCACATATCAATCTAAATTAATGCTAGTTTGGTAGGATGTAGTAGGGTGTAATTGTGTAAGTTCCCAATGTAAAATGTACACCAAAACACACACTTTGTCATCCGACTACACCCTACCAAACTGGCCCTTAGCTTTGTTAGAGGATTATACACCTATTTGAAATCACCAAAAAACATCTACTAAAATTTCCAGCTAAGCATTTAATAGTATTTTCTCACAGACAACTTTACGTAAAAATGTCCAGAAGAATTTCAAAATCGACAACTACACTTCTAATTTGAGCTTCAACTACTGAGAATACAAACACTGCACCGGATATTTTATATATATTGAAATATTTAATTATTTAACTGAAAAGGTGGCAAGATCATAATTTCTTCAGTGCTTAAGCATTTCAAACAACCACCCAAGAGCTAAGCTAATGAAAGACATGGGTGAGATGCTGATGTGTTATGTAAGAGCTTGACATTTTGTTTGGCTTTTGATATTTTTTATCCGTGAAGACCGCGAAGAGATGTTACTTGTTACAAGAGGTTAGTATCACTCATATACAAGTCTAACGAAGAGAAAAATCTATCTATTTTCTTCATACAAAAAATATTAAATAGTATCTATTTATTTTCCATTCAGACTGTGTATTTATGTACCAAGGAAACCATCCTAAAGGAAGCGCCACTCAATGAACCCCTGATAAAGTAAAACCCTCGAGCCTCAAGTGCTCCACTGACTTAAGAACCATTTTTTACTTATTTATTAAGTAGATAAATATGTTAGTTGTGTATGCCAATTAAATTTTTTATTTACTGTTTGTTTAGAGTTTTTTCCCGTTTCCCCCCTCAAGTTTGTCAATATTCCAATTTATCCCCCTTAGTTATCTTAAAATCCTAAAACCCCCCTCTCTTTTATCATGCATTCCTAATAACCCCCATACCCAACTTTCCGTCAACGCCGTGAGTAATGTGTATTGTAGCTTTATTTACTTCCCAATTTAACGGTAGTTACATTTTGACGTAATTATTATATGATATTTGAAGATCAAAGCCGTCCTAACTATGAATTATATAATTATTTATGTAATAATCTATCATTTGAAAAAAAAATCAAGCTAATCTTTATATGGGAAGATATACTGAATGGATTGCAAGCTAAAATTGGGTTCGTCAGGTTTTATATCAGGGCGGTCAATGGCATGTCCAAAGCCGCAAATCCTGTCTCATTAGACTTGAAAATAAGCTGGCTATGGTTCTAGTCATAACAACATAGGTCAATTTTGGGTTCAGATAAATTGACCAAGATATCATTTCATGTCAGTTCCAGGGTTTGGACAAACCCGAATCCGGATTAGTTTTGGCTTATATGTAAAAGGTATTATACGAACTACAATTGTGACACGTGTAGATTATAAATTATAATTTTAACAAAAAACTTTGACAAATCTGAACGGATTGATTAAAAACTAAATTTAGGCCAGTTTTTTGATTTAAAATTTAATAATGTGGAAGTCTGAGCAAAATACGAGCACAAAACCATTATGAGTATGACTATCAAAGAATACAATCAAACATTTCCAATCTAAAATATATCTAGAGAAAAATCCGAGCTTGAATCGGCCAATTTTTTATGTATTACTTGAAAACATACATAGCTTGCATCCTATTCTAAAATTCGGCCAATTTTTTATGTATTACTTGAAAACATACATAGCTTGCATCCTATTCTAAAATGCATAATCATGTTCTAAATTACCAAAAACTATACCGGAAGCATTTTCTAAATACGTGAGATAACTAGGCACCGTTAAATTTCTGATCACAAGATTATACTATTTAGTGACCCTAAACCCAACTTCGAGTGCCTGAATGGGATGCAGTACATGTATTATTTGAGATACTTTTTTAAAATCTTTGGCCGATACAAGCCCAATTTTTGCTCTATATATGTTTTAGGTCAAAAATGCCTGAACGGATTTTGTGGCAATCAGAATGACAATTCGGAGCCAAGTTTTGATCACTTGTCTAATCCTGAAACTAAAACAAATATTTAAAATGTGAACTTGAAAGTAATCCACACCCAAATTTTTGTCAAGCTGGAACCAACACAGGTGTGTCAAAAATTTAATATATAATTTTTGTGTCAAAATTATAGTTCCGCACTATTTATTTTACTAATCCAAAACAAAATTAACTCAAATCGAGATTGGTTCAAACCCTGAACTGATCTAGATTTTGAGAATAAGAACCTAAAACTAACATGGATCTGTGTTTCGATCAATTTATTTAAACCCAAACCAGACATGTATTGTTAAAACTATAACCCAAAACTAACTTATTTATAGGTGTAATGAGACCAAATTCACGGATTCGAACATATCAATGACTATCCTATTATTGAACCTGACAATCCTATTTTGAACTGCGATCCTATCTATAAATCTGCCCATATTAGTATTGACTTGATATTTTATACAATACATTTATTTTCAAATAAAATATTTCATTACATGTATATTTGTATAATGCATACATGCAACTACTTTGATTGTGTATTCACTTTTCATATAATAATGTAATAACGGAAAGTTGGTATGGGGGGCTATAAGGAATAAATGATAAAACGGAGGGGGGTTTTAGGAATTAAAGATAAGTGAGGGGCATACGGGAATATTGGCATACTTGAGGGGCATAATGGGAAAATAACTCAAAAGTTTTAAGCACTGGGACAACGCACACATAGAAATGACTCAAAAAGATTAGAGGGGGGAGACTTGGAAGGACAAATTTCCCTCTATCCAGGCGTACAACCAGTACCTCAAACGGAGTGGGAGTCAGACTTGGAAATCATGAATTGCTAGCAAAAGAGAGAAGACTTGAGAGAACATACATGTCTTTATAGAAAAAATAGAGCTACGCTACCCATACCCGCTCCCCCACCCGGCAGTCCACTCGGATCTCGGGAAAATGCACCAACAACATTTGCAGTCATTTTTGTATTACTACTCATGCAAAAGTCATGCAAAATCCATGCAAAACACATACAAAGTGCAGAGAATGTATCTACCCACCCACATATATTTAATCCCATCACAAGTTACAAAAAATATTCAAATTTAAATTTTCAAATCTCGTATATAGCAGCAAATCTCCTCAAACATCGCTTTCTTGTTCATTTCTGCCAAGTACAGTACTCACTCTCTTACTCTTGATTTAAGTTTATCAAAGTTACAATACAATACTTACCAAATCATTTCAGTAAGTACACCCCACTATGATTTTTATTTCTGTAAGAAGCAAAAGTATAGTACATACCAAGTACATTACTCGGTGACTAGTATATTTCCGCCAAATACAGTACTCACTCCTCCTCCCTATTCATTTTCCATCAAGTACAATACTCACTCCCTTACTCTTGATTTAAGTTTGTCAAAGCTGTAGTACAGTACCTACCAAATCATTTTAGTAAGTACAATTCCCCATTATGATTTTTATTTCTGTAAGAAGCAAAAGTACAGTATTCAACAAACCATTAATCACTTATACAATTCAAACTGTACCTAAATATTATTCTCATATCATTAACAAACCTAATTACGCCTACTCAACAAGACATTAGTCACTCATGTGGTCCATTTCCAAGTACAGTACTCAACAAGACATTAGTCACTCATGTGGTCCATTTCCAAGTACAGTACCCAAAACTATTTACATGACTAGAACATTGAATCAGTAAGTACAATATCCCACAATAATTTTCATTTCAGTAAGAACCAAAAGTACAGTACTTCCTCAGTGTTGGGTGAAACTGGTTCAACATGAACAAATAGTACGTACAATACTTAGAGGGAAATCCAAGTTTGATAAAAAAATACATGTGGTAGATTCGTTTTTGGTGGAGAAATAATGTATCTCTTGCATGGTTGTTGTATGTAAAGACATGCAGAATAAAGTGGTTGCAGATATGACTTTAAATGGTAGTGGGGCGCTGCAAATATGACTTCAAATGGTAGTGGGGCACAACAGGTATTCCCGAGGTCCGGGTAGGCGTCCGGGTGGGGCACCGGTTAAGTGTATAATTTTTCAAAAAATAAATGCAGCGTGAAGAGAGAAACTGACACGAGAAAAAGAAAAGACAGAAATATAAATATTTTAAGAAGTTGAGAAGGGTGGGTGCTTAAGAGAGAAAGATTAAAAATATGAACTATTGTACTAATATGTATAACTAAATAAAAAAGTATTTATATTTACAAAACATAAAGGACATAATCGCACAAAACACTTCCCATGTATAAGGTCTGTCAAATACAAAACACTTGATATGTGAATTCGACAAAGATGTTTTAGGTATGATGTGATGATGACAATGACTATGACCATGACGATAAATGTTTCAGGTATACTTTTTTCTATATTGTGTCATTATTTCCAAAAATATATTACTCATAGACAAAAAATATTAACCACTACATCTTTTTATTACAATGATAGTACAATATACATTAACCTGTTACACATACACAAAAATTTTTACATAAATACATATTACTGAAAACAATATATAAATACTCATGTACTCAAGGGCAATATATACAAGAGTACAAAGACTATCATTTCCTCAAATTAACAAAGCGAGATGTTACTAAAGTGACAGACAAGCCAAGACAAATAAACCAAACTTTTATATCATATCAAGCAATAGTAAGCAACCCAATGTCAGAAACAATGGGAATAGAGAACTTCTCACCTTGCGGACCCACGATGGATGGACCCTTGAAGGTGTTGACATGTACGTCATACGTCAATCATATAAAAATCGACAACCATCATATATACTTAACCAAAAAAGTAACAGCGTGCTCCTTTGACGAACATGTCAATACTATAAACACTAGAGCAAATAGGTTCATAGTCCACAAAGATTACCATGGACTATGGCTTATACTCCACGGTTTTCACCGTGGAGTATAAAACAACCGTGGACTATAGGCGTAGATTAAGTATCGGTAGACTATTCCCTATAGTCCACGCTTAAACCCATGGACTATTAAAAAACCGTGGACTATTTTAATTTCTACATCTTAATAAAAAATCCATATAGTCCACTGTGATAACCGTGGATCATTGTGAAGATTGTGAGCTATTATTAGTCTTATTTAGAAACCTTACACTCGACTCTGAAAATAGTGGGCACCTTTAGGTTTATATTTAAATATTATTTTTAGAAAAAAAAATTCATCACAGTTAAATTATTAATATTCAACCACACTTAAATCAGATATCACATAAAAAAGAACATTGACTTTTATTAAAATAGTTGAATCAGTCATCATTACAATTTCATAATACCATTACAAGCAATGTCATCATAAAATTGTTCTTCTCTAAATTTGTCTATAGTGTATGCATCATTGCACACGTTTATCAATCGTACAAGACACCAATTACATAGTTGTGTATCATGGGAACAAGACTTGTCAATAATTTGGTGAATCAACTCATCATACTCGTGATCTCAAGATGCATTTTTGAATCCTACCCCGCCTTTCACTTGTAAAATAATGTGTTCTTATAGTTGCTTTTACCTACATGATACAAAAATTTTGTTAGATGTAACAAAAGCATTAATAAAAAGTTAAAAAAAAGATTTAATTTTTAGGCATCTTACTATTTGAAATGTGCACTGTCAAAAGTTGTATCTGTAATCCAACTTGGATTTCTGAGGAAAAGAAACATTCTCAGTTGAATCAACTATTTTATTAATAAATAGGCAATAGAAGATTGCTCCGTGTGTTGCATTTTGTAGTCAAAAGATGTGATGTATGAAAAGATGGATTAGTTTCCAATTAAACAGAGCGAGATGTATTGTTTCTCGAGTGAATGCTATCTCCTTTTCAACGACATCGGTTAGCAAAATCTGGAATAAGATTATTTAAATATCAAGCTGGTAAAAACAAACGCTACACATCGTACCGTTTTAGTGTCGGCAGGTTCATCCAGCTTTCGTGGCCATCTTGGGGTTTGTTTAATTATGATGAAAATGATGTAAATGAGTTAAAAATGCAGCAACTTCCATTCGTTTCCTTTGGTTCGACGGACCTGTAGCTCACGATAAGAAAAGGCAAATCATGATGAAAGAAGCAGAAATTTTCGCAGTCATTCTAGCACTAGAGTCACCGTTGGTAAAATATACCTCGTGCTAGACTTGTCTCACGAACATGACCTGGGCAGCAACCATGAGGATGCTCGGGATGCAACTGGCAGCGAGGATGGCAGCGTGAGAGGTCTCCTCCGTCTGAATCGGGGTCCAACTCTGGCGGCGGCTGGCTTGCTAGGGTTTATTTTGGGAAGTCGGCGGAACTGGACAACTGAGAGAAAAGAAAACGGACCTATAAATAGATGGAAAATGCGGATTAGGGTTAAAGGTAAAATAACCGTAGACCAATACATCTTGTACCCGGGCAAGAAATAACCGTGGACTGAAAATAAAAAATAACCGTGGACACAGATGAGACCGTGGACTATGAGGGTTTGTGCACTAGTGAAAACTCAACGATCATTATAACCGAACAACTAAAAGCAAGTTCATTTCGTAACCATGCTCATGATGAGTACATACATCACACATTGAAGAAAAAAAATACATAACACAATGACAATTCCAGAACACACCGCCCTTGTCATATTGTCTCAAAGTCTAACCCGATATAACCAATAACATCTTGACGTACCTAAAGCCTACTGGGCTACTGGATAAAGGAACCCAGATCGTGTGACATTGAGAACTAGAAAATAGACAGGGCAAGCTGGAAATTAAAGATCTCCAATGCAAAGTGCGATTGCCTTATTAGAAAACGCGGCATGGCTGAGAATCATTTCAAAGCAGACGTATAATTTGGTATAGGAATGGTACTTGATCTTAATTAGTGCAGGGCCTGCAGGCATTGGCATCCATCCTGAAAGCCAGATTTGGATTTTAGATTCTGAACTAAGATGTCAGATCAAGATAGGAGAAATAGATCTTAAAATCTAGTTAAAGCTTCAGAATGACTTGGGATTACTATGTGTGTCTAATCTTCATCTCAACCAAGCTGCACCAAGCTTGATTTAGAATCAACTGGCCTAATGTGGCAGCCTTAATCCAGATCCAATCGGTGGAGTTGGTGCAGCTGCCAAATAGGGACCTAAGTTGATAGTATCTGCCAGTTCCTTACAACAAAAATTCTAAACACTACAAAGTTCATCATTGCAACTCTTTTCACCTTATAACCAGACTACCTATAATTATCTACGTATCAGCAAATACAGATTTTCAGCCTTCGGTTGGCACATTGCAATACACTGTCATGCGCCTCTAAAACTGTTAGTTTGTATCTGACGAAGAAATCATCATGCAGTTTTTGAACTAGATGGTAAGTAGTAAAACCTGTATCGAGTAAGATTTTCACTTAACATGAAATAGTAGTACGATACTCCTCTTACCAATAGGGAGATGGGGATGGATGGATGAAACAAGTAGGCAACGATGTGACAAGAACAGCCACTGTTCTAGACAAAGATAATGAAGACCATACACTAAGATGCTATTATTGCAAACCAAGATAGGAAAACGGGAGCAAAAAAGCACCATTAGCTAAAAGCCTGCCAACAATAAGGCATTCCAATATTAGCAGATCCTCCAACAAGGGCAACACACATAGTAAAGGAGCATTGCTATGGTCAGCCTTAGTCAAGAAACACTCAAGTCTACGTAGGTGAGAAACATGTCCACTTTGACCTAGTGGCACAATTCAAATCTAAGGGTTGATCATGGTGCAAAACTGCAACTTAGAACAATAACGAAAGTTGATAGAGATGGCCCTCAGCTTTGAGTAGAGTACAGAAATGAGGCAGCATTGATGTTAAAAGCAGGCAAGCTATTTATAGTGTTTTGCAACTTAATTGTGCATGAAGCAATGCTTAAGAGGTTCAGTTTTATAAATTGTGAAGGAAGGTATGATCAGCCAGATGAATAACAATAGGTTAGTGAAAAACACATCCGCTTTGACCTAGTAGCACGATTCATATCTAAAGGTTGAGCATGGCGCAAAACTGCAACTTAGAGCAAAAAGTTCCATTTAAAGTGATAGCCCTCAGCTTTGGAGTCAAGTATAAAATGACGAAGCATTGATGTCAAAAGCAGGCAAGATATTGATATTTTTGCAGCTTGTGCTTGAAATACTGCCTAACATTCAGTATTATGCATTTCAACTTATTCTAGATATTCTGGAATGCTTTACATAGACTAAGATGTTGGCTAAATGGGAAAAATTGGCAAATCAGCATTTCATATCCACATTTCTGCAGGGCTCGGAATTACAGCTATGGCTGAGTTAAATTATTCATCACTTCATGCTCGAACTAGAAAGTTGGCCAACCAAAAAATTTATAATTGTATCAGCACTTTGTATAATTTTCTTAAATCAGTAACCAAGTTATGATCAATGAGAAAGCACATGCCTATATGAAATAGTTGTAAATACAGAAACAAATTAGAGCGGGAAATCAACGACTTACATCTGGCTCCTAAAAAAAAAAGGAAGATGGAAAGAAATGAGTAATCTGTTTTTCAACAAAATACATGCCGCACCCTGATTGGCATTTTGTATAATTATAGTAAAGCAATAGCGTTGTAGGATCTCAATTCTCCGAGGAATCTATTTAAACAAGAAGGAATTTTCACAAGTTTCAGTGGAGAAGTGCAAGGATGAGATTGAACTTTAGGCATGGAATCTTCATCCTCTTCATCGTTTAATCCATGTTCTTGACTAGAGCATGGCCATGCATTTCTCAGTCTCAGTTATCAAGTGCCTAGGATATCAAACTCGTGTAGGAGGGACAAATCTTGTCTACATTGTTTACAGTCATTCCTCATGTGTCACAATGTATCCAAACATCACCTTTATGTTTACCCTTATACAGGTCATGTTAGATGATGTCAACATACTTTGAACTACATGTGATGAGTGTAGTGATTTTAGGTCTAAGAACCACAATCACCACCATCACCATGAAATATGATTCTGAATAGTATTCAATGGTTTCCATGCATCACTCTCAAGGTGGGTCTGTCTGACACATTATTCTCTAACAAGTATCTATGTGTTTGTTTTGATATCTCATATCATGACTAATGAGATTCTATCATCAACCAACACACACTCTAGATTTATGTGTTATTGTTGTCTATCAGCTTCCACAATAACAACCGACTAGGGATATAACAAGAATGTATATACTCTTGACATATGTGTGATCTCATTATTCAAGTCCTCAAAATGAAGACATACATCATTGAGTAACATCATTCTTTAGACATTTATTATGTTTCATTATTATCGCATAATTTAATAAAATACAATAAATGGAAGATTGTCTTCATTATTTAATCAAATCATGTACAATATATGCCATTGCAATTGTCATATGATTAACTATCTTGGCATACATACCAGCAGTCATGGCCTATGTACCCAGGACAAACTAGTTTGTTTTAGTGGTTGGGTCGATGTTCCACTAAGGTTATTACTTATATAGAACGAGGGCAAGAGATCATTAGGATTCTGGCCATCCTAGATTTTATACGGAGATGATTGTGACATCACAGTGGTTATCTAGTAGTTTGAGTAGTATGCCTAAAACTACCCAGGGCTTAATGAAATATCTAATTCCACCATGTAGCATTACTGTTAGGGTTATTTGGCAAATCACATTGGATGAAAATCATTACTTTGTTTATGTTTCTAGATTGTATATGTGATTCATATATTGAGAAATGAGATTAACTATTCTTGAACTTTTTATATAAGTTGCATAGTCTTTCAACTCTATAATACTATATGACTTAATTTCTTTAATTGCATAGTATATTTGTAAGCAATAAATGTTCTTAGAGGTTATATCATATCTTTGGGACATGGGTCTCACCTTGTGGGTTTCCACACCCTTTTTAGGTTATCAACGACTCTATTAGACCTGTGATGATGAGGAGGCTCAATTTGAAGATTTGTAGAGTCTAAGATCTTGTTTTGGTTGTGTACAGTCCTAGAGTCATAGATGCACTCTCAAGTTCACGAAGGGGTTTTTGTATATGATGTACATCGAATCGAGGTTTCCTTATATGCCTTGGGTTGTAATCTCCCAAGATTTGATGATCGGATGAAATGATCTTAAAAGGAATGATTGGACTACCCATATCACCAAGGTGCACCTCCTTTTTAGGGAGACCATCACTAAAGAACTCCATAGTTAAGTGTGCTCAACTTGGAGTAGTAATAGGATGGCTGACCAGTCGGGAAGTTTATCCTATCTTGTGTGTGAGTGAGGACAAAGTGTGTAGTTAAGGCTAGTGGTGGTCTATGGGGCCAACTATCATTCTTAAAACTCTACGAGAGCCTTGGTGAGTAGGCCCGTGCATTACAAATGGTATAAGAGTCAATTCCCCTCCTGTAGGTGGGCCCACATGGACATGTGGCATGCCAGTATTGAGCTGTGCGGTCCAGGCATGTTGGAAAGGGTTTTGCATGGTGATGTAGCCACCCTTGCACTGGTATTCCACGATAGGAAGCTCGGTGTCCATGGGCCATTCTGGGTCTACACTGGAATGGGGAAATGTTATTTGGCGATCGAGTTGAACCTTGACAAAGACATCAAGAGTCTAAGTGGGGGAGAAAATAACATCCCAACATTTGAGGATAGATAAAATGATTTGAAAAGTAATGATTGGACTACCCATATCTCTAAGGTGAACCTCCTTTTCAGGGAGCCCATAACTAAAGAACTCCATAGTTAAGCATGCTCGACTTCTAGTACTAGGATGGGTGACCAGTGCGGAAGTTTATCCTGGATTTAGCGTGAGTGAGGACAAAGCACACATTTAATGCTAATGGTAGTCTATGGGGCCAGTCTTCATTCTTAAAATTCTATTAGCGCCTTGGGAAGTGGGCCTCTTGGCGATGTTGAAAAAGGGTTATCTTAAAACCTAGTTTTGGGGTAAGTGCACAAGGTATGTTGAAAAAGGGTTATCTCTTGGCGATGGCCTTGAGGTCTGCTGTGATTATTGCACACACATGAGATCTTTCGATTTTTATAGGTTCCCCAAACTAGGTTTACTCACAATACTAAAATATGCTCTCGCACACGCACGTGTCATGTTATAGCATAGATGAGAGGCAAGAAAAGGGGGTCAAACCACAGGGATAGAGGGGGCACTAGAGCTTAGTTAGTGTTGGCTACACTCCTTAAGTGGAGATTAGGGTTGAAGGGTTTATAAGGGGTTTTGGTTTGATTACACTAAGTAAACATGAAAGTAAAGGCAATATGAAAACTAGATTACCAAAAACTAGGTTATGCTAAGAAAATTAGGTCTAAGAAACTAGATTAAGAAATCAACTAAATAATATCAAGATGATCTACACTACTCTAGAAAGGCAATTAGCAACTAAGAACTAAGCTAAAAACTAAAGAAAGAAAGAATATAAGTTAAACTCTAATTAGCAATACTAAGCAATTGACTAGAATGAACAAAGGCAATTAATCTAAAGTAGCATTAACAAGCAAGAAGACCAAGGTAGGTTTCAAGCAATGGATTGGGTAGGTGGTCGTTGGGGAATGTGATTTGATATTAGTTGGGGGTGTCAACATGGCATGCAAATCTCACAAATCAATCTAGATTCCCAAACCAAACAACAACACAAGTGCTATTAGAATGTACCCTATACTACTAGTTGGAGAACTAGGGTTAGGTGTAATTCTAGTAGGACTTGTCAAGTCTAGGTTTCTAGGGTAAGTGGTATAAGGGAAATTGAGAGACAAGGGTAGGAATGGGAGTAGAGATGAGGGTTTTTCACCTCATGTTACTTGCCATACAACATTTAGGAATCTCTAGGCAATTGCACTAATCACACTTACACTAGCTACTTAGATCTCACACTCACTTATAAAAGAAGGGAGAAGTACGTAGGAAAAAAGGGGGCTAGATAGGGATCCACTAATTGGACCTAGGAGCCATTCCTAAGATTTCTACATACATTCCAATTCCTCCTAGAAGCTAAGTGCCGTCAAGCATCACCGAGCAAGAAATTTATGTTTAAAATAAAAAACCGCATGCAAGGTAATGGGAAATGAGATAGAAGCAAATGAAATAATCATAGAATGAAATTATGCTCATTACAAGTTATTTGCCCCCAACATGGTATCAAGTCACATTTTTCCCCAACATGGTATCAAAGTAGATCCTTCTCCTTCACCTCCTAGTTGTTGTATGGCGTCCTCCCTCCTCCAAGGTGGATGATGGGCATGAGAATGAAGAGGATTATGGTAGAAAACCTAGAAAACTAGGTTTCTATGGTGGGTGGAGAGCATAAAGGCAAGGGGATTGCAATGAATGCTCAAGAGTGGGTGGAGAGGAGTAATGGCAGCTAATCTAGTGTTGTGGCCAGCACCCATGTATATATAGGTGGTGGTGAAAGCACTTGGGTAAGTAGGAACATTGTTGGAAAAACAATGTAGAAAATAGTTGGTTTTAGGTGGTAACACGGCCGTGCTGGGTAGAGGTGGGAATGGCCATGGTGGTATGGAATGGTCGTCTCACGAAAG
This sequence comes from Alisma plantago-aquatica, assembly GCA_963693085.1. Classification (NCBI taxonomy): domain Eukaryota; kingdom Viridiplantae; phylum Streptophyta; class Magnoliopsida; order Alismatales; family Alismataceae; genus Alisma; species Alisma plantago-aquatica. The sequence continues at coordinate 103,589,967 of OY856414.1, read as the reverse complement.
TGGAAAATTCAGAGGTTGAAGTGGTGAAAAGGTGGTTGGTAGCACGGATGTGCTAAGCATCACGACCGTGGTGGAGGCTAGGTAGAACGATAGTGCTGGGTAGCATGGCCTTGGTGGTAGAGTTGGAGGTGAGGTCGTTCCCTTCAGCATGCCCATTTTGTCTTCAGGGAGCACGGCCGTGCTGGGCAGCAAAACTATTTTGGGGGCTTCATGTTATGACCGTACTGGGTAGCACGGTCATGGTAGTTGAGTTGTTGTAGCTTGCAAATTTTGGGATTTTTCCTGTAACTTGTGAATTGGCCAGCACAACTGTTCCTTGGCACCACGGCCGTGGTAGGATCTTTAGTAGCAAAAACACCTTAAATCTTCATCATCAATGGACTTCTTTGCTTTATGTTGAACCTTGTCCATTAGGGGTAGGCTGAGGGATCTTTGGGGTCTTCTTTGGACCCCACCATGAGTGAAGGAACTGTCAAACTCCTTCCTTCTCTCTCATTAATGCATAGAATGGTCAAAGTACCTAAAAAGTATGTAAAGAACGTCCATAAGTGCATTTGACAATAATACACATATTGGGGAATTTAACTTGCATTCTACTATTTTTAGATGTGAATAAAGTACAAAATGGCACAAGATGAAGCCCTAAAATAGGACTGCATCAAGGTCCCTTATGAATTGAGTTACTCATGACATGTTAGTCTTCACGAGATAGCTAAAAAAATTTTATTTGTATTATATGTACATCGTCGACCACCTTTAGTAGGAAGTGGTCAAAAGGCCTACAATTGATAATGGATAAAGAAACCAAAAACATACTTTGTACAAAAGAATGTCAGTAACTATTCTCACCTTAATTCTACTTCTTGTTTATTATGATGTTTCTAGTCAAGAAACTTTTATATACTCTTAAACTATTTTTACATGCCTTTATAAAGTGTACTAATTCAATATATCGTGTTTATCAAATTTATAGTTTCCAAACTAAGATCCACTGTGCTAAAGATTGTAAGCTCTAAAATAAATCACAGATGGGTATTTTTGATATAGAAATGGGTACATATCTATCTAATCCATGTTTAATATCATGTTATCTCTTTAGTTTTGTTATTTCCGTTTTCATAATTTATTTTGTGAATCTATGTGCCATTCTAGGGACAAATTCCCTAGTCCATTCACATGTAGCTATGTGGTCATTAGGAGTGTGGTCTTAGGGTAATAAACAGTTCCATGACAAATGGTATTAGAACAAAAACCATAGGCCTCTATATATGTTAGATCTTAAAAAAATCATAAGAACTTAGGGATAACCAAAATCCATAATGGTTAAACTAAGGCAATAGTAATGGTTCAAAATATGGAGAGTTTGTCTATTAATCACCTTCTTTTCGACTGATGTGGTGGTTGAGGTTCCTCTGCACACCTGCCTACCCAAAGTGGATCCAAGATTGTATTAGGTTTCTTCCCATAAATCTTAGAGAGTCTTCTAGAATATCATCTCTTCTCTAAGGATTACCCAAGCCACCCAAATAGTAAGGATTAGCTAGTTTTCTCATATCCTTATGTGATTCTTTTCTAATGAATTTTAATCACATGATTTCTCAATTATGGGTAGAATATGCATGGAAACCCCTTTTTGAAGATGATAATTAGGGTTTAGCCCAACTACAATATTGTATAAGATGATAATTCCATTATTTGATATTAAATTGAAAACCCTTTTTGAAGTATGAAAGTAATCTTGAAAGTGATGCATTAATCTGTAAAGTTTATACAAACTCAATGTCCCTAAATCTAACATAAGTGATGTGTATGTCTGAGGTTAATACTTATTATGAAGATATAAGGTGGAACTCATGTTTCCTACCTCATGGTTTATGAGTTTCCTATTGATCACACCTATGTTGTCCCTGTTTTGATCAAAGCTCAACATAACTTAGAAATATCCCCCATGTGATATGTATCATGCCCTATATTTCAATATCACCATGTCTTAGGACCCCTAGATCATGATGAGAAGACTAGTTACAAGAGGAAAATCCTCAAGTTTAATGCCTCTTTTTAAGATTAAATTTTAACAATATGAATCGTACAAAGTCTCATCCATACACTATTATGATTAAATTCTTGAGTTCCCAATTAGAATTCTCGATTTCCAAAATACACCTAAACCTTGATCACGAATGGAAAGGAATGAAATTATGATATTGAACTTGCAAAGTCATGAAAACATGATTGAAATATTATGATCTTTATCTTTGATCTCATGACCATGTGAAAACTATTTGATCATGGATACTCTCCCTACTTGGATATGGTTGATTGCTCATGACTAGTGTGCCAGATTAACATAGTACTTGGCATATGACTGCCATAACATTGGCCACATTCCTATGATAATTGCTGCTAAATTTTCATTTTGATGAATATTTAGAGTCTTAGAAAGGTATCTCCCCCACCGAATTTTTATTTCTTAACCTCAGTCCAGTCTATGATTCTATTGATACTCAATCTAGAATCTCAATTTAATGATTATCTTGGAATGTGATGATGTTTCCTATAGATTTGGTCAAGTTCTTGGAATGACCTAGGTTGAGATAATTCATCAACCTCAAAAACCATGAAAATGAAATCGATATTGATGTCAGCAAATGTTGCTCGAAAGTTGCTTGATTGTTATATATATATGATTGATGACACCTATGATCTATATAGATGTTTAAAACCTAGATCCAAAATGTTTAGACCTATTACACTAATTTCCTAACTTTGACTATCGATATTTATGTATGAAATCTTGACTCATGATTATTGATCCATATTTTGATGTGACTTGTTGATTTCCAAAGGCAAGTGAGTTTTAAATATTACTTTTCTCAACTCATCGACCACCTTCAAGTATACAAGATCAATTATAGTCGAGGTTGAACCATAGATATATAAGATAGCTAGGTGCAAAATTGTTGACTTTCAACAATGTATGTCGGGTTACAATAGTTGAGTTTTGATTATGATCATCTAACTAGCAATTTAAAGAGAAAGAGTCAAACTAAGAGGATTAGATCAGATTATAGGAGATCTTGGTCATGGGATTTCACTTACATACTATTACTCATATGAATCAACAAATTAACATGTCATATATTCAAAAGGAGGTTGTTGTCATCATACACCTCCTGTTGGTATGAGACGATTCAAATTTGACATAACACTCCTGTGACTATATCAAAATTCTAACTACAACCTTGAATCCTAAATGTACCCAAGACATTCCATGTTCAAGGGTTCATTGCTAACAAATCTAGTTTCTAGTTCCCACCACATTCTCCCAAACCACATAAGAAGCATAAAATAAGTAAGTTTGATGGCCAAGCAAACATACAAGCAATATAGCACCACAGAAACTCTTGGAAAATCAATATTAACTAACATTAGATGAGAATTACGAGTTCACATGAGTAATAGCATGAGAGCTAGTATCCCATGCCCAAGAAAGAGAGTTCTACTCACACATTATGTGGAAATACAGGAACATGTCATAGTTTTTAGAGTTTTCCATCATTAGAGAGAGAACAAGCTAAAAGAAACCAAAAACTAAAATAAAAGGATTTAAACTCCAGCTTGAGGGCAAAATTCCACCATTGTAGCTTCTCTAACTCAGATTGTCTTCCCTCCCGAGAGTTTGGTCAGAGTAGATAAGCTCTATTTCATCTTTGGAGAAGAAAAGGAGAAGAAATAATGAAGAATGGAGGTTCTTTCCCAAGAAACCTCTTATTCCTCCCCAAAATCACCCTTCTCTTCCTCTGCAACTTCCTCTGGTTGTCAAGTGTTTCAAATAATGAGAGATAACTTCTCCATCCCAGTGTTCTTGTATTTGAAATGAGGAGTGGTTGCTTTTAAAATTTGTAGAAATTGAAAGTAACATGTCGTGTTTGAGACTCAAAATGTTGTGTTGTTGTGTATAATTGATGATTAGGTGCCATACTGAAGGGGGACACACCATGTTTACTGAGAAACACGTCATGTCACTGTAATCTGTAGAAATCTTTAGTCGAGGCTGATCAAGTTGGACATGACATGGGGTAGTTAACACGTGATGTGTATGATGATAGAACTTGAAAATGTAGCTTTTGATGGCATAAACATGGCATGCCTGAATAGAAACACGATGTGTCTATGCTTTTCAATTCTAGATGCAATTGTCTGGAAACTTTCACACCATGTGGTAATTACCACATGTTGTGTACCTTGAAAATATTCAATATCATCTCTTTTAAAGCATGCAAACTCCTTAGGGGTCCAAATGAGGTTGGACTTAGGTTGGATTAGGTCCCATTCATCATCTTAATTGTATACCTGTGATTACAAACATGCAACAAGTAAAACAACTAAAAATATGACAAGTCAAGTATGATTAGAGCTAAATGGATGGAAAAATGGACATAATTTGTGTGTAAAAATGATTAAAAAACATGTATAAGATGTGCACATCAAATCCCCCTAAGATTGAATTATTGCTTGTCCTCAAGTAAAAATAGTATAGAAACATAAATGAAGGAATTTTCAAGCTCATACATAGATAAAATGAAATGGAAGATGTGTATAAGACCAAATCAACCATGATCAACATGTTTATACTCATAGCCATTAATTCAACTTAAACACCCAAGAAAGAGATTTTCAGTTCAGTAGGGGTGGTCACAAGTTAATGAATCAATCAACTAAACAACAACAAGTAGAATTTTGATGACCAAGTCAAACAATTGGTGGATGTGCAACTCAAGCTCTCAACTATTAAGAATACAAATGATGAAATCTTAGTTAAAATTAACAATTTTTGTTATACCCTCCTTCTTTCCCAAAAATGATATGAGAATGTATTATGTGGCACTTGGCTGCTAATTTAGGCTTATGCATGGGTGGAGTGTCGGTTGGGTATTTTACCCTCTTTTAAAGCTTACCACCTAACCATTGTGTTCAGATCATACTTACACTAGGTTAGGATGATATGTGGGTGGTTTAGCCATATTTTATGGGGTATGAGAGTGAATTAAGACAAAAGAAATTTTAAAAAAAAATCTATAACATAGGAGAGTCAACTAAATTGCAACATTAGCTAGATTTCATTCAGTTGTTTTGAAATTTTTTCACTGAATGAGTGGTTGAAAATGCACTAAGAGCTTGGCAATTGCATCCCCTATTCTAAATGATGTCATAAAGTTTATTTACTCACAAAAATCAAAACCATTACATGTTTTAAGAAATCAAGGATGTGAAAGATGAATGTTCAAGCTAGTAGCATAAATCAGAGTTAAGCACATGTTGATGGCCAAAAGGTTTCATTTGATTAATACATGCATTTTACAACTTCTCAAAATGATATTTCTCAACAAAAGAGGACAACTAGTTAAGCATAGGAGTTCAATCCACATACAAATGATAAGCCTCATATCATACTATATTTGCCACAAGAACAGTAAAACTAAAAACAAAAACTAATAAAATGACAATAAAAGAGAAATAAAACTACACTACACTATACTACCGTCCGGTTGCTCCCCCCTAACCTTGAAATATGCAGTTTCCTCACTGCATCAATCTGACTCAAGATGGTAGCAACTGGGTACATGCCTTGGTGAATCAAAATGAAGGCTTGGGGCCCTCATTTCCAGTTGCAATATGATTGTGCAGATAGTCATCATTGGGGATAACTACAGGAGGCTACTTAGATTGAGCTGGTGGAGGCATGCTATTATTTCCCTGAGATATGTGCCACACATCAATCCTCTAGAGCATCTCAGAGTATTGTTGGCTCATCATGTCAAAGTAAGCATCTTTCTGATCAAACTGGTGTTGAACAAACCCATAAAGGTTCTGGACATCAGGAAGAATTGAGCTATACTCTATCAGTGTCTCAGTAGAGAGGGAAGAGGTAGTGCAGAAGTGTTATTAGAAGGGTCATTTTGGTCACTAGATTGAGGTTCATCATCAAAATTAAACTTCAAATTTTCTCTATTTTTCAATGTGACAGCCTCAACATTAGGAAGCTTGATATACCCATGATGATCTGTAAAATACTGTCTAAATTTGTTTTCATCTTTGGGATCTCTAGCAATTAGGCCAGATGAAATCAATAGCTTGAGATCAATCAAATTTCTCCCTGGGGCAACTTCTAAACCTGTCAGCTTGGCGTTGACTTTGCATGTATGTGGGTAATCAATCCCTCAATCATAATATCACCTGATTTGGCTCATCTAAGCTCAAAGAAACAATAGAGGATATAATACCCAACACTAATTTTGAAGTTATGCAGCATAGCCCACAAGAAGAAAAGATCATGTAACATGCATACTCCTTGTGTTTCTTTCCTGGAAAACACACATGTGCTAATGGTCCAATGAATATAGTGGAAGATAGGGTTGTAAATGTGGGTTGCCTTAGTCCTAGTAAGCTCATGCATATGATCATCAGTGATCTCTCTCCAAAAAACATCACTATTAAATTTGATAGCATATGATGTTGCTCCTCCATAATGGCATTCAAGGAACTCAGTGAATTGTTTGAAAGTAATCTTATAATTTAGTCCAAGAAGTCAGAAAGTGATAATAGAAAAAACCTCATGTAGGTTTTAGGATCATCCTTAGCATGTAGTGTAGTGAGAAATTCATAAGTGAGATTGGGATAAGTTTCTCTTACTGTGCAGGTGATGTACTTGAGTCTCAGTTCTTCAAGCAGTTCTAAGACTTCTTCCTTGAAGCCCGGATGCATACAAGGTTTCCTCATATACAAACTAACTTGGCCATACCCTTCATGTGATCATTGTTTGGTAAGTCTTTTCCTTATCCTTGGTGACATTAACCGCAGTAGAAGAGACGAATGTGGTGGTTAAAGAGGAGCTCTCCCCTCGCTGGTGCTTGGTTGCTTGCTTAACGGATGCCATTGATCTTTGGATTGAACTTTAGCACATAAGGACACAGTTTGTATGCTGTGACACACGATGTGTCTCCTAGTATTGGAGAAGGTGGTTGACCTAAGAAAATAAACACAAAGACACACTGTGTACAGTCTGATGCACGTCGTGTTCAACATGATTTGGGCATTTTCAAGGTTGATGATGATGGTTGATCTTCTTGTTGTGTCGCATCCTGATTATTCCATGTCTCCTACGATTGATGGAGTCTACTTGTGGTACTTAGAGGTAGAGAAGGAGAGGAACAAGCTCACCACTAGTGGTGAGGTATGCGGCTCAGAGAAGAGTGGTGGTGTTGTTGCTTGTTGGGCTTAGAGATGATGCATGAGGTGCCTTCCGATTGGTCTTGCTTGTAGAGCTGGCGAGGATGAGTAGCGTCAAAGGTGGACATGGTGGCTTTGATTTTGAGTGGATGCATGGTGTGGAGGTTACATGATGAGGGAGTGCATGACGGTTGGAGGCTCTCTTGCTCAAATTTGGGTGGAGAAACTGATTTTGTGTTTGGGGTTATACCCTAGATTGAACTTATCCAAGCATGTCGTGTTTGAAAGACAACATGTCGTGTCACCACTTTCATTTCAAATATTTTTTCCCAGCATCAGGTTGATGGTGGCACATCGTGTGCTATTTAGTGCATGACATGTAACTTTCCAGGGACCATTTCATGCCTTTGATAAGAATGGTAACACGTTGTGTGCTATTTAGCACACACCATGCAAGTATATAGAAAAACAAGAAAAAGAAACACAAGCCTTGACACGTCGTATATGATTGAGTGTATGTCATGCATGAATCCATTTGATTGGGCAAGTTGATTATGTATATGTACATATCATGTGCTCAAGAGAGCACATTGTTTCTGAAGATATCTTTTTGTGAAATTATTATGAATGATGTGACACAACGTGTGTCATGAAGGACAAGTTGTGTTCAATTGAATTTCTCCCAAAAGTAAGTTCTTTACTTGATTTATTTGTAGCACCTATAATGATGATAATGCATGCATAATAAGGGTCTAGATTATTACATTCATCCATGTCAAAATTATTTAAAATAAAAAGTTCTTGAGATAATGACTAAAATGAAATATATCCTAAATGTGGGGTCAACTCCCACAAGGTCCTCCATTTAGAGTCCAGAGTGAGACTCTTCAACTTCTAAAATCATGCATATGAGAGGAAGAAAGTGACTCTCTGGTGAATCTTCTCTCCATCTCTATATAGCTTGCATTATTGTCCATTAACTTTGAAACTGGATTTTTCCTAGCAAATCTATTTCTCCATATGGAAAAACCTTCAAGACTAGGAAGGGTCCAAACCACTTGGACCGAAGCTTCCCTGGGAAGAGTTTCAATCTTGATTTTAACAATAGCACTTGATCTCCTTCAAGAAAATCTCTCCTCCTGATCTTCTTATCATTCCATGCCTTTGTCCACTCTTTATATATCTTTGCTTTCTCATGTGTCTAGTCTGAGCTCCTCAAGCTCTTGGAGTTGCAACAACTGTTTCTCACCTATTTTCTAATGGTCAAAATTTAGGAATTTGATTTCCCATAGAGTGTTATGCTCCATATCCAAGGGAAGATGGCAACACTTACCATAGATAAACCGGAATGGTGCGGTCTCGATGGCAATCTTGTAGGTTGTACGAAATACCTAAAGAACATCATCTAGCTTGAGTGTCCAATCCTTCCTGGAGCATCCGTCTGCTCTAGAATGTTCTTCAGTTGTCTATTTGATACTTCAAACTATCAATGTAACAACCCCGCCTCCCGGTAACCCCCAATTAAGGGAGACCGAAAGGTCGGTGCCGTTATCCAATTAGCAGGATCAAAGGTTCGACAAATAATCAATAACAATTATGAAATTCTACCAACTAACTGAAATTTGGTATAAAATTAAAACTTTACTTACCTTTGAAAACCTTGGGAATCTATCTATCCAAGCTTGAATCCACTCTAACTAATCCTCCTTGCACTTTATGTTTTACTTTCACAATGTGTCACTTTACTGTTTGTTCTTTCAATTGTTGTTCCTAAAACGCCGACAAACAAAACGTCGGTCAGTATATCGAATTATACTGGTATGTGGGAACAACCAAAATCTTGCAAATATGGATAACAATTTAATAATCACAATCAAATTAATTAACAAGCCAATTTACACTTTTCAGTATGACATTCTCCACCGCTTTTGCCCTATCCCTGGCATACCCACCTTAGGGGTGCCCTTTTGCCAATGACTTATGGCCACCTTCTCAATCCTGAGCTTGGTGCCTGGGGGTCACCACTCATGGTGCCCACTAGTCATGCAATATCATAGGCCACCTTCTTGGTGCCTGGGGTCACCACTCAAGGTGTCCATTGGTCTACCCCCCTGGGCCTGACCTTTGGCATCATTCATTAGGGTGGCATGTAGGTGCGAGAATCCATACTTCTATTATTAATGTGATAATCATAGTGACTTTATAATTTGCAAGTATGAACATCCAATAGATAATTTGCATTCAATGCGATTAACCATCCGAAAAATCATCGGGAAACTAAGGCGGTTATTCATGATTAACCACATACCTGATCCAGAGCAACTTGATTGTCCAAGCAATAAGGATAAAGAATCAATCAACAAGCAATCAACAATATCCTAAAATTAATGCATACGTTCCAAGTGTTATAGTTTATCCAGAACATTCTAAAGCTAGACTTGGATTCCACCTTAGGATTTTTAGACCACATTAGGGTTTTATTAGGGTTTTTGCCTCCATAACGCTTTTAACATATTAAATACTCTCTTAGTTCATAAACCCTAATTTCAACGTCATAAGCCCAATTAAAGTCGATTATTTCTCTTTGATACCAAAACTACCTTCTTTATCCTTTTAAGTTATTTCAAGGTCATTATACGCATTTATCATCAATTCATAGTTCATTATGATCCAAATCACATATGAACTCGATTTGCAATTAATTCCCCTTTATTCATGAGAAAACCCTAATTACTACATTTAGGGCATTTATCCACAAATTAGGAACTTAATGCTCGAATTAGCTTAGATTCAGCATACTCCAACTTTAATCATGAAATTAATCAATTAAAGCCATTAATAGTCGATTTCGTCAACATTAGGGTTTCAAGGCCCATTAAAGTATATTCATGCATATGAAACTCGAAATTAACTAATTATATTCAAAGTTCTTCCTTTTTCTTACTAATGTTCCTTTTTATCATTAACAGGCTAATGTCAACTTTAATCATCTATTAAACCTACTAAACACTTTAATCATTCCCAATTAGGGTTCTTTAAACATTAATACATTAAAGTTGATATTTTCCATTACTTTTCGAATTGCATAAGGAATCAGACTCCAATTATATTTTATTTAGATTCCTCTCGAATTTCTGAGAAATTTCCATATTTTATGCGTACCGAACCGAGCTATGAATAAGGAGATACGAATTTTGCAAGGTTTTACTTACTTGAACCAATCCGAACATGCCACGTCACCAGGTTCCCATGCAATGCACCCGCACAAGATGGAAACATAACTAAAAGACTATTTTGCCCTTGTTTAGTTTTTTTTTTGTTCTTTAGCCCGCAGGGGGCACATTGGTCCAGGGCCTTTCTGTCCTTCTTCTGCCTTGCGTTCCCAGCGACGCCGCTATGGTTTAGGACTGCTGCTGCGTTGCCTCCCCTCCCTGGTACTCGAGAAGCACCGCAGATGGTCCCCATACCTCCGTCGACCTCCATCGCACCCATGGGGGCCTTCGGTCGTGGCTGAAGTGGTTGGGTTCAGACCTGCTGCCGGTTCTCATCGGCCGATCATGTAGGTGAGGGTACAAGCGGCTAGGTATCAAGACGATGTACTCGGCATCTCCTTTGTCGCCGGCCTGACAGGAAGGGCGTTCCCTCACTCCGCGAACCTAGTTCCACTACTATCTATTGCCCAGAACCTCCTTTGTTTCTCATGTTTTTAAACAAGAAGGAAGCAAGGTTGGAAGATAATTGGGTACTGTCGCAGATCCCTCTGATCTCGACACCCCTTAATCTAGACTTTATATAGGTTGAGATAGCAAGGGAGGTGTGAGGGCGTGGTTGGGGTTAGAGTCCTCAATCCCATTGGGAAAAGGAAAGATTCTTCCCAAAAAGTATTTATTCTTGGAAATAAAATAATCCTAAAAAAAAGTATGCTTGTACTTCTCTCTTAAGAAATTACTTTCCTTAACAAGTAATGAGGGAAAACGTCCCCTTTCTTTTACCAAATAAAACAAATTATATACAAAAGATTAAATGGTCTGAATATGTCCTTTTATCATATTCCTTATACATTTTTCTTCTTATTTTCTATTATTGGTAGATTCTCTTTCTTTTTCTTCATTGGGACTTCTTTGGATTCCCAGAACTCTATTATTTCTAAATTCCTCTCTAAGGAATACTCATTATCTTTAAATGCATCAATATGCATTGTTTCACATTATCATGTTGAGTTCTTATTAAAATATTTCTGTGCATTATCTCTCTTTGAGGATTTCCTTTATTTCTCTTTTATTTTCCTCATTGGTATTCCTTTTATTGTTAGGAATCATTGGGATACGAAATTCCACTAAGGATTTCCCATTTATTCCTCTTTTCACATATTTTCCACATTTCATCAATGTTTTCAATTTCTTTATTAACAAGGAAATACTTAATTGATATTTTCTTTTCTTATTGCCTTTTCCTTGCAACATTGGTCTACTTGGAACCCAAGGAACCCAAGTGGCACAAAATCCTCCTTGGATTTGCTTTCTAAAAGTTTCCATACCTTTCTCATCTCAAATTCTCAGTTATTCATTAATTAATTGAATATCCTTGTTATTGGGCCCAATAGCCAATAAAGCCCGCAAATAAATCAACAAGGCTATTTTAAATGAAAAACATGCATCCATTCATTATTTGTTAATTTATCTTTAATATGAGAAATTACATTTCTCAGCAAATGAACCCAAAATTTGGGGTTGTAACAATCAAGTTGTTTGGGGGTGGTAGGGGATAGAAATTCTATGTGTCACCCCATACTAGGAGAGAAGATTATTAAACTATTTCTCATTAAAATATGTCCCTCCATCTGAGATAACAACCCTTGGAACTCCAAAGTAGGGAAAGATAATCTTCTGGAACAACTTGAGCATAGGCTTTACATCTGGGGCTTGGGTAGGAATAACCTCTACCCATTTTGAGACATAATCTTAGGCAACCAATATGTACTTGTAATCGTAGGAGGATGGGAAGGGGGCCATTCAATCGACACCCCATGCATCAAGCACTTTAATATCCAATATGGAGTTGAGAGGCATTTCATCTCACTTGATATCCCACCTGTCCTTTGACATTTGTCACATGCCTTGACATAAGCATGAATGTCTTGAAACAAGGTAGGACAATAGAATCTAGCTTGAAGGATCTTGGTAGTTTTCTTCTCTCCCCCAAAGTGACCTCTGTAGGAAGAAGAATGGCACCTAGAAATGATGTTTGGTATTTCATCTTCAACACATCGGCGAATCAATCCATCAGCTCCTTATATAAATAACATTGGATTGTCCCAATAGTAGAATTTGACATCATCCAAAATTTTCTTCTTTTGTTGGTAGGTAAAATGAGATATAAGGTGTCTTTTAATGGTTAAGTGATCATCAATTGACATTACATTGTTTGCATCTATGGTCACTCTAGATCGATGATCACTAACATTGTTCCCAGTTCCTTTCTTGTCCTTTATCTCAAGATCAAATTCTTGGAGCAACAATATCTAGTGAATTAGATGTGGGTTGGCATCTTTCTTATTCAACAAGTACTTTATGGTTGCATGGTCAGTGTATACCACAACTTTGGATCGTACTAGATACTGACAAACTTTGTTGAAGGCATATATTGTGGCTAGAATCTTTTTCTCGATTGTGACATAATTTATTTGGGCCTCATCAAGTGTCTTGCTGGCATAGTGGATAGCATGAAGCTTGTTGTCTTTTCTTTATCCAAGAACTACTTCGATGATGTAGTCACTCACATCATACATCATTTTTAACCGTGCATCCCAATCCAATGGCTGAATTATGGGAGCTGAGGTTAGTGCATCCTTGAGTTTTCTAAAAGCAGCTTGACATTCTTCATCAAAAATAAAGTTAACATCTTTGGCAAGAAATGAAGATAGTGTTTTTTCTATTTTAGAAAGGTCTTTGATGAACCGTATGTATAAACATTCATGGCCAAGAAAAATTTTAAGTCCTTGACATTAGATGGAGTTGACATCTTCTCAATTGCTTCCACTTTTTTCCTGTCAACTTCAATACCTTTGGTAGAAATCACATGGCTTAGTACTACTCCAGATTGTACCATAAAATGGCAATTCTCCAAGTTTTGTACTAGGTTAACCTTTTTACAGTGATCAAGTACTTATGATAAATTAGATAGATAATCATCAAAAGAATGCCCTTAGACACTTAAATCATCCATAAAAACTTCCATCATTTGTTCAATAAAATCTGAGAAGATAGCCATCATGCAACGCTGAAAAGTCATTGGTGCGTCGCAAAGACCAAATGGCATGCGTGTATAGGCATAGGTATCATAATTTCATGTAAAAGTCATATTTTCCTAATCTGATGGATAAATCCATATTTGCAAAAATCTCAAATAGCTATCAAGATAACAGAAATAAGACTGATTAGCTAATTTCTCAAGCACTAAATCAATGAAAGGAAATCGAAAGTGGTCTTTATGGGTTGCTTTGTTCAATCTCCTATAGTCTATACACACGTGTCATCCTATAGCTACACTGGTTCGAATTAGTTCATAATTGTCCCCTTTCATGACAGTTGCACCCCCTTTTTGGGTACTACATGATTATAACTCACCCAAGAGTTGTCACTAATAGATCAAATGATCCTTGCATCTTTTAACTTGAAGATTTACTTTTTAACAAACTTAAGCATATTATGATTTAAATGTCTAGGAGTTTATATACAAGGTTTAGCATCTTCCTCTAAATTAATTATGTGCATGCAAATGGAGGGGTTGATGCCTTTCAAATTATCGATTGAATAACTAAATACTTCCTTATATAAAATGCAATTCATTTAGTATTTAACTTCTTATTTATCGGTTTAAGATACCTTTATGATGATAGAAGAAGTAGAATTTCAGTCAATAAAGTCATACCTTAGCCCCAGTGGAATGGGTTTGAGATCTACCTTGTTCTCCTCGGTGAGCTTTCTAGAATCATCTTTCAATGGTGAAGTATCTTCAGGAGATAGAGATGGTGTGGTACTAGAGACAACCTACAATTGTTTTGTATCCATGGTGGTATCAGGCTCGCTTTCATCATAATAGTCAACAAGGAAATCAGAAAAAAAAATCTTCCTCTAGAAATTTGTCAATATAATCTACCAGGCCGATATTCTCCATCTTTCTTGGGGTTTTCATTGTGTTTAGAAAAGAGAAATCCATTATCTCCCCTCCTACTCAGAGTGATCTTGCCTTCCCATATGTAGACTATGCAATCCATTGTGCGGAGGAAGGGTCTTCCAAAGAGAATTGGATTGGATGGAACCTCATTCATATCAATCACAAACAAATCACAAACGATGAAGAGCTTGCCTACTTGAATGGGTACATCTTCAAAAATTCCTCTAGGATACTTTATGGTATGATCTACCAATTGAATGACCATTTTGGTTGGCTTCAAGTCTCAAATATCAAGCTGCTGCTACAATAAAAATGGAATAAGGATTATGTTGGCTCCAAGGTCAACAAAACCCGTACCAAATGTTGTGTCACCAATCTTTCATGGCAATGTGAAGGCACCTTGATCATCAAGTTTATCTAATAATCTATTTTTAATGATAGAATTCATCCTTTTATATATCATGATAGTTTCCACTTGATATATCCTCCTCTTTGTTAAGAGGTCCTTTCGGAACTTTTAATAGGTAGGCATTTCAGCAATAACTTATGTTAATAGAAGGTTGGCATACAACTTGTTGAGAAAGTCCATGAACCTATGAAATTGTCATTCTTCTATCTAGTGAGCAAACCTTTGAGGAAAAGGGTAAGTAGTATTATAAGTTAGTTGCTCTTCAGTTGTACCTTTCTTCTTTTGATTTTTCTCAACATCAGCTTCTTTATCATCTTCAACTATCTTCTCATCTATTGTTGAGGGTCTTTCAACTATGCTTCCACTCCTCAAGGTAATGGACTTACATTCATCGGGGTTCATCTCCAGTTGACTTGGCAATGCACTGGAAGAGGCTCTTTGATTTGCTAAAGCTTGATGAGAAAACTATTTTTCTAGCATCTTTGCGTGAGTAGCAACGTCATCTACCTTGGAAGAGAGTTGAGTGTTAGCATCCTTCAAGAGTAACCAATGTGCATGTAACTCATAATTTTGTTGAATCTATTTGATACAAAAGTCTCAAGCATGGTTTCCAAATATGACATAGCTTGAGGATGATTGTAGTCTTTTTTGTTGTTGGATCCCGACAATTGGTTATTGTTCATGGGCTAGCAGTTACCCAATTGTTGTTTATAATTTTGGCCTTGGTTTTGTTGATGTTTATTTGATAACTGGTTGTGAGTATTGTTGTTTTTATAAGAGAAATTTGGGTGGTCTCTCCATCCTAGGTTATATGTGTTACAACCCCAATTTTTGGATTCTTTTGGTGAGAAATGTAATTTCTCCTATTAAAGATATTTGAACAAATAATGATATAATTTGTTTTGAATAAATGGATTTCGTCTACAATAGCCTTGTTGATTGTTTTGTGGGCTTTATTGGGCCCAATAACAAGGAAAAGACAAAAGAAACTCCATTATTAAATGAGTAAATAAGAAAATGAGGAAAAGAAAGATGTAGAAACCTCTAGAAGATAAAGGAATGATATCCAAAGTTGGATTTCATGCCTCTTGGGTTCCAAGGAGTCCAAAGTTGCAAAGATAATACAACAAGAAAAGAAAAGATCAACTAAATATTTTTTTATTAAGAAAGAAATTTAAAACAATAATAAAATGTGGGAAATAAGTGGAAAGAGGTATAATTGAGTTATCTTTGATGAATTTTCATATCCATAAGGTTTTTAATGTTAAAAGGAATTCTAATAAGGAAAATAAAAAGAGAGGTAAAGAGAAATCATCAAAAAGAGATATTTTGATAAGAAATAAACAAGATAATGAGAAATAATGAATATAGATGCATCTAGAAGGATAATAAGTATCCTTAAAAAGGAATTTCGAAATCTTAGAGTTTCTTGGGGTCCAAGGAGCCCCAATGGAGAAGAAAGGAAGAGAAAATACCAATAATGCAAAATAAGAGGATAATGTGATACATTGTTAATGAATTTTGTGGTATTGTTAAAAGGAGGTATTTTCTATTAAAAGAAAATATAATTTCGTGACAAAGGATTAAAAGTCAAGCATAAAAGAGAATAAGTGAGAGGATTTTCGAATGTCTAATTATCCAAAGAATATAGCTATCTAAGAAGATAATGAAGAGAGAGAAGGTTGCTTCTTCATGAAGGAATATGGTTTCCTAGTAGGAAAGAGGCTTAGATCTCGTGGATAGGCATCCTAGGGCACTTCTATCCTCCCCTATATAAGGGTTGGAGCCTTAGCCCGAGCCCAAGGTAATCCCATACATCTCTCTTTATTCTCCTTCTTCTTCTTCGTTCAAACCCTAACGAAGAGGGTATAGTCCTAAACCCTATCAATCCCTCCTCTCTTCCTTGTTACCCACAACTTATATAAGGACAGAAGGCGATGAAGAGAGGAGCCAATTGATCCCTATTGCATGGCCTAGACCGTGGACTATGATCCAGAGACTCCAATCTTGTTTCTTCTTTCTCACATAGGATCAAGAAAGAGTATGTCATGGGTTGGCTCTAGATTGAGGGCTAAGAGAGGAACAATTCTGTGAAGTTCCCATATGTTGAACCAACATGAAATAGACCAAGGTAATGACTTCTACTTGTTGTTCTACGTTCTGATCGTCTGAAAACCCTAGAAGCTAGGAGCCCTCTCCGCAGCCTTTCCCTACTCAACTCCGACTGTTTGTGAGTTCTCTCTCAGGTCAGGAAGGAGAGGCAAAGCTCCTCTGACCTTCCTATAGCATCGCTGCCCCAGGGCCTAGTAGGAGGAGCTCACGAACGCCCAACCGACAATGAGCGACGGGCGCTCCACGAGGTAGGAGACGGGTTGGGGTCAAAAGACCCAGATGCCCCAACCTAGCACATTAAGAACGAAGGGCATTCCTATCATTTCAAACTATTTAAAGGGCCAATTCAATTATAATTATTTTATTTGTTTCTCGTAGACGTGTCGCCCTGTGATTGGCTGAAGTTGCAACAAAATAATAAGAAATGTAGAAATTTCTAGGAAGGTCGGATGAAGGAACTTCATTTATGAAAAATGATCTGGAGAAAATGAGGAATGCAATAAAAATATAATGGAAGCCTAATTCCTCTTGCTATTCGAAAAGTAGTTGAAGTTATCAACTTTAATGCATTACTGAGTAAGAAACCCTAATCTATGATTATTAACTAATTGGGAAGGGTTATATGGACGTTTAAAGTTTATATTAACATGTTAATTATAAAAAGGTACATTAAGAACAAAAAGGATGAACTTTGCACATAATTGGTTAATTTACAGTTTCATGCACATAAATATGCTTTAATGGGCCTTGAAACCCTAATATTAGTAATTGTGACTCTTAATAGCTTTAAATGTTTGAATTCATGATTAAAGTTGAGATATGATAATTCTAAGCTATTTTGAGTATAATTGTTACTAATTGTGAATAAATACCCTTAATATGGTAATTAGGGTTTTCTAATGGTTAAATGTAGATTTAATGTGAATTAGACCATAATGAACTATGAGTTGTTAATCCGGAAGGAACCAAAGATGATAATTGGGCCTAATGATCTTGTCATGAATTAAAATGATAAAAATGGTAGCTTGAATGTAAAAGAGGCATAATGGACTTAATGGAAATTTAATTGTGCCTTAAATCGAAATTAGGGTTATATGTTGTTAAAAGGTAACCTTAATATCTTTCATGATGAATAGATGAGATAATTAGGGTTTGTGAGTAATTCTATAAAATTAGGGTTTAAAATAGTAAAAATAAAGTGAAACTCTTATTGCAATGGAAACCCTAAAAGTGGACTAGAAACCCTAGGAAGCGAGCTTGGTTTAATAGATCTTGATGGCATGATTAATAATAGGAAATTGTATGCATATTTCAGGATCTCATTATGTGCTTGCTTGCCTATTTGGATTTCTTGATTGGTTGGATTAATTATGTCTCAAATCAGCCTGACAGGTATGTGGTTACACTTATGGTTAATTGCTTTAGTTTCACGGAGATTCCCGAACATTTTATCAGTTTCCTGAAAGTAACAACATGGATGACTTTTATTTCATGCAACTATAAAGTGACTATGATTATCACCATAAGTATTGATACACGACTGGCTCAGATCCTGGTCCTCCTCTGTGGCTTTGATAATGATGAAAAGGGTAACCTGGTAAAGGATCTACTTGTTAAGTGGGACCATCAAGTTATCAAGAGTTAGAAATTTGGTTGCCCACGTGTAGTGCCATGAGACTCTTTAGCACACCATGAGTTAAGAAGTGGGCTACCTATGGGTAGTGCCATGTGACTCAACCCTAGCAATTGGTTCACCTGTTAGGTAGGAGCATGAGGGGTTTAATGGGGATCTACCATAAGGAATGTAGCATCCAGGTCCACTGTAGGGACAACATAGAGGCTATGGTATAGATGGATTGAGTAGTTATGCTAAAAATATAAAGTTGTTTGTTTAAATCATAATTGACTACAATATGTTGTTACAGTTAATTGCATGATTATTGTTTCCCCCACATACTAGCATAATTCATTTATGCTGACCGACGTTTTGTTTGTCGGCATTTTAGGTACAAGTGAAAAGAACAAACAGTAAAGTGGCATATGTGGAATTAAATGAGAGTTAAAGTACAAAGGAAGATTAGTTAGAATATATCCCACATGTGGATAGAAGTAGATATCCAAGTTTTTGGAAAAGGTATGCAAAGTTTAATTTTATTACAACATTTCAGTTTAGTTTAGTAGAATTTGATAATTATTATTGATTATGTGTCGAACCTTTGATCCGGAAATTGGGATAACGGATCTGACCTCTTGGTATCCCTTAATTGGGGGTTACTGGGATGCAGGGTCATTACATTTGATATTAGAGCATAGGTTCCTCATTTAATCTTTAATAATAATTAAATTTTACAAACTCTGTAGAACCTAAGGGAGTTATTAGAGGATTTCTGTTATAACCCCAGTTTTCCAAAATATGTAATTGTGAATCTCCTTTTTAAAGATAAATGAAATCCTTGATTGATGTGATGAGTTGAATTGAATGGATTTTGTGTTTGATAACTTGTATGTTTTCTAATTGGGCCTTATTGGCCATTGAGCCCAATTGAAGGAGAAAAAGAAAAAGATTAAAAGAATAGATAAAGAAATAAATGAAATAAGAACAAAAGGCTAAGGAATGATTTCCCAAAAATAGGATTTCGAGTTAATAGATTCCTTAGGGTTCAAGGAACTCAGAATTGGGAAATAATGATAAAGGGAATAGAAGAGGTATGGAAAATATGAGAAATTAAATGATAACTTGCAAACCAAGAAAAGGGATTGTACTATTAAGATAATAACTTACAATTTGGTAGGATGGAAGATAAGAATATAATTGAGTTTCCCTCAAAATTTGAGTTGGAAAGGAGTTACCATTTAGGAGTTATGAATTTTCCAAGATATCGTTGAATTAGGAATGTTATTCGAATTAACTGGAAATCTATTTCCTTTTTCTCAAGCACGCGTGATGAGGACCCTTGGATTTAGATCCAATGGGCGCTTCTCATCGTCCAAGTCCCAGAGGGATGAGGACTGTAGCCGCAATAAGGGGGATTTAGTTCCCTTGATTTCATGGTCTGTGATGCATGTGCATCCTTGGAAAGTTCCTCTTTAAGTCTGGGAGTGAGAGATGAAGCTTCCCGACCCTGGGTTGTTGGGGTTTCGACCTGACCTTGCGAAACACCCAATTGGGCTAGGACTTAGGTTGCGGCTAGGATTGGGAACCCTAACAGGGACCTCCCATGGCCTATATATAGGGGACCTCTCGGTCCCTTGTTCCAGTGCGATCTCAACTGGCCACCTATCGGTCCCCTTTGCACGCTAACCTGCTAGATCAGTTCCTCTCCGGCGAGGGTGTCGTTGCGGCGCTAGCAGCAGAAAACGAAGGAAGACGACGCTTGGTCTTAGTTTGATCCAGATCCAATGGACCGAACTAGGAGGGCGTGCGCGTAGGGAGGATAGTGGAGGTGACTGCCAAGGAGCGTCAGATTAGAAGGGATCTAGTGGCGCATCGATCCAACGGATGACGATTTTTGGTATTTATTCCTATCTAATCGATTATTCATGAAAAAGGGTTTTCTTGCAAAAATGATAGAAATAACTAGGAATCTCGTATGACAAAACTTTTTATATGAAAGTTGTGTAGAAAAATATGAGAAATCTAATAAAAATACTTTGAGAACCTGATTCTATTACGTTTTGAAAAAGTACCCTAATTTGCTAATAAAGTGTATTAAAAGTTGATGAGAAACCCTAATCGAATGTTAAGAGTGTAATTTGGTGAATCAATAGGTCAAATTGATAAGTTTAACTCTGTTAATGATAAAGGTGGTTTAATTATCTATTTTGAATACAAATATGCCTAAATTAGAATTTTAATCCATAAAAGAAGGCTAATTTATAATAAAAACCCTAATTTAGGGAAAAGGAGATAAAAGCTAAGTTATTTCGGATTAAGGGAGTAATTTGCCAAGATATAATCTTAAAACTACTGGGAATGTTAAAATAAAGATTTTAAGTTAATTTGATGAAATTAGGAACCTTGATGAATAAGGATTGAAGCAAAACCCTAATTTCCATAGAAACCCTAAAATTGGAATTGAAATTCTAAACAATATAATGGAATCAGATAATTATTAATAAAAGGAATTGGTACTTTCATTTCAGGATTTCTGACCAACCTTGCTTGATTGATTGGGTTTCAGTACATTCTTGAATTTGTCTTGAAAACTGCAATTAAAGGTATGTGGTTACGCTTATGAATAACCGTTATAGTTTCATGATGATTCCCGAATGTTTTACTGGTTGCTTTAAATAAACTGTTGGATGAATTTAGTTCATGGAAACTATAATGTGGCTATGACTATCACAAAGGATATATGCCTACAAGCTCAGATCTTGGTTCTCTCTGTGGCATTATAGTTGACCTAGTACATGGCTGCCTATGGGTAGGTCCATCAGGTCAGAGGAAGACCTAGTACATGGCTACCTATTGGGTAGGTCCATCAGGTCTATGGATGACTTAGTACATGGCTACCATTGAGGTAGGACCATCAATTCACATTGAGTTAGATATTGGGCTATCTTCGGTTAGAGCCATGCGACTCTATTACCCTATGAACCTAAAAGAGAGGTGGTATCCATGTCCACTGCAGGGACAACCCGGAGTTTGAGAATATGTATGGATTGAGTTGTATGGCTTAAAATGTCATCTTGATTGTTAAATGATTAATTGCTTAATTACTTTGTTAATGTAGTTGCACATTATTGGTTTTCCCCACATACCAGCTTCGGCTGATCGTTGTTTTGTTTGTCGGCGATTTAGGTACAAATCCCAAAGTACAAACAGTAAAGCAACACATAGTGAATTCAAGAATTTAAGAACAAGGAGGAACTAGTTAGAGTAGTTCAGCTGTGGTTAGAAGTTTAGTATATTCCAAAAGATTTAAGAGGTATGAAAAAAATTTATTACCATTTTTCAGTATAGTTTGTTAAAATTATGATAATTGTTTTTGGTTATATGTCGAACCTTTGATCCGGAATTTATGGGTGCGGCTTTGACATCTCGGTCTCCCTTAATTGGGGGTTACTAAAAGTTGGGGTCGTAACATTTGGTATCAGAGCTTGGGTTCCTCATTTAACCATTAATAATTATTAAATTTTACAAACTCCATAGAACCCAAGGGAGTTATTAGAGGATTATCAGAAGGACGGAGGTGTCTAGAAAAGGATCACGACCGGGGGCTGGCAATATTTTCCTCCGCACCGCTAGTCGGAATATGAGGACTCCTAGATCCGTGTGACTACCTGGCCAAAGTATTAGGGTATGATTCGAAATAAGATACCTTTAGGACTCTCTCATCTTATTCATCCCTTCTCATCACATATTCTATTAAGGCTTTAAGAGTAGGATTTTCTCTCTCTCCTCCACACTCATGTTGTATGGGCATGTAAGTTAAGGCTTAAGGGTCCTCCATCAAATTAATAAAAGATATGTAATGAGATATCATTGAACATAAGTATAACTAGTTTAATGATAAACTAAAAGGTTTGTTTGTTATTCATATGTAGATGGCTTGAACAAAGACTGTTGCTATTCTCAAGGCCTCTGGGAATCCAGCTAGGAGTGGTTGGCCTCCCCGTAAGGGAAAGGAGTCTTCTGAAAAGAGAAAGAGGAACCATGATGGTGGATCCTCCAAGAAGAGGAAGAGACCCGAAGAAGCCACTCATGAGGTCCCTAACCCTAACCCGGTTCCATTTAGCAACCTTGACCAAGAAGAGGACCAAGGATATGAGGAGCAACATGTATACGAGGAAGTAGCTAAGATGGAAGAGGACCAAGTTGGTGGTCCAGAACCAACCATGATGATCCACACTCCTGATACCTTGTCAATGGAGCAACAGAGGAAGATGACTGAGGCTATTAATGCTTTGGCCCTTCGAGACTTAGCTAGAGCTGAGAATGGTGAACCATATCCTGTCTGTCCCCGTGTAGGAGCCACCATTCTAGACTTTGTCAAGCTGAATATAGAGAAGTTTTCAGGAGAAGATAAAACTAAGGTAGTTGACAAGGCGGAAGCTTGGGTGCTTGCTATTGAGAATGGTTTCCACATGCTGGAAGTACAGTCAAACAAGAAAGTTCTATTTTCTACTCACCTCCTGGAAGGAGCAATTAAGATATGGTGGGAGACACACATCACAGGGTGATATCTGACTGAGGAACCAATGGCATGGGTGGATTTCAAGACCATCTTCACTGCCACATTCATACCTGTTGCAGCTAAGAAGGAAAAGGAAATTCCTATGTGGTGGACTTTGGGCGAAAGTTTCGAATCCTGGAACGTTTTGGGTACAAGATGGATGAGGAAAGAAGGGTGGATCACTTCATAGAGCGTCTTCACCCTGCCATCAAGCCTCATGTGATGGAGAGTAAACCTAAAACCTTTGCAGAAGCTTACAACACTGCCCTAGACATGGAAAGGACTTTGATGCCTGCCCAACCTCCACCTAAGGGGTATTTGGGTTTCACTGAAGGAACCCAGAGTCAGAAGAACCACTACAAGAAGGGTCAAGGACGTCATCAAGCTAAAGGAAAACATGGAGGAAAAGGAAAACCCCAGCCAGAAAACAACCGACCGCGATGCCGCTCTTGTGGGAAATGGCTTCCTGGTGAGTGTCGCCACAAGAAGAAGGTATGCTTTCGTTGTCAGCAAGAGGGACATATCCTGGCTGCTTGTCCTCTACCAGCACCAAAAGGACCAGGTCCAGTGGCATCCTGACCAATAGCAGCTCCACCTGTAGCTGTGGCCCCACCTGTAGCTGTGGCCCCACCTGCTGGAGAAAGAAGACAAGATCGAGTGTTCACTATTGACAATGAAGAAGCTCAAGCTAATGCTAATCAGTTGATTGAGGGTAATAACCCTTAGAGTTTTTCTTTATGTATTAAAATGTTAAGCATGTAATTGTCTAATGTATGATGAAAAATGATGTAGGCATGCTTGAAGTCATGGGACATAATGTAAAAGCTTTTGACCTTGGATCTACTAATACTTTCATTTCGAGAAATCTTGCAACTATGCTTTGTTTGGATATCAAGGATTTAGGATATGTCTTAGATGTTTCAACCCCGAGTGGTCGAATCTTTACTTCTCTTTCGAAAACTCCAGTGATACCTGTGAAATATCAAGATCATGAGTTTCCTACTGACTTTATCCTTCTTGACATGAATGATTTTGATGTGATCATTGGAATGGATTGGCTTTATACCTATAGGGCCCATATTGACTGTAGGGAAAAGAAAGTGATCATTAAGAAACCAGGTCACCCACCTTTTGTCATTAAAGGTAGGAAAGATGCCACCACCAGCCTGTATGTGTCATCCTTGAAGGCAGAAAGGATGATGAGTAAAGGTTGTCAAGCTTTCCTAGAAGTTGTTATCAAGCCTGAACCCAAGGTGCAACCCTTAGAGGAAATAGAGGTAGTAAAGAGCTATGCTGATGTTTTTCCGGATGATCTACCTGGGATTCCTCCTGAGAGAGAGGTGGATGTTTCCATAGAGCTAGCTCTAAGAACAATCCCTATTTTACGAGCACCTTATAGAATGGCCCCGGCAGAGTTGCTCGAGTTGAAGAAACAATTGTAGGAATTGCTAGACAAGGGTTTTATCCGCCCTAGCACATCATCATGGGGAGCTCCAGTCCTTTTTGTAAAGAAACAGGATGGCTCGCTCCGTATGTGTATAGACTATCAGATGATCAACCAAGCTACCATTAAGAACAAATACCCTTTACCCCGTATAGATGACCTGTTTGACCAGTTGAAGTTTGCTCGAGTCTTTTCCAAAATTGACTAAAGATCAGGTTTCCACTAGTTGAGGGTCAAGAGTGAGGACGTTCCAAAAATAGCTTTTCGAACACGTTATGGCCATTATGAGTTTGTGGTTATGCCTTTTGGGTTGTCCAATGCACCCAGTGTATTCACGAACCTTATGAATAGTGTGTTTCAACCCTTCCTTGACTCATTTGTCATAGTGTTCATAGATGACATATTGGTTTATTCCAATGACCTAAAACAACATCGAGACCACCTAAGTATTGTCCTTGAGATCTTGAGAAAGCAGAAGTTCTATGGGAAATTCTCCAAATGTGAGTTTTGGTTAGACCGAGTCATGTTCCTTGGACACATCATCTCAAGAGGAACAATCACCATGGATCCAGCTAAAGTATCGACAGTTCGTGACTGGCCTACACCAAAGAACCCCTCCGAGATCTGAAGCTTCTTGGGGTTAGCCGGATACTATCGGTGTTTCATTGCGGATTTCTCAAAGATTGCCTTGCCTTTGACTATGTTGACTCAGAAGGATGCAAAGTTTGTGTGGTCCGATGTTTGTGAGGCTTGTTTTCAGGAGCTAGGAGAAGTTGACCACTGCACCAGTTTTAACTCTACCATCAGGCATTGAGGGTTTCATGATCTTCACTGATGCATCCAAAATGGGACTTGTTGTGTGTTGGAGCAAAATCGGCATGTGGTTGCATATCCTTCCCGACAACTCAAGCCCAATGAGGTGAATTACCCGACGCATGGCTTAGAGTTGGCTGCTATCATTCATGCATTAAAGATTTAGCGGCATTACCTGTATGGTGCTTCTTTTGAGATCTTCACTGACCATAAGAGCCTAAAGTACCTTCTGACATAGAAAGACTTAAACCTACGACAACGAAGATGGATGGAGTACATGAAGGATTACGACTTCACCATTTCCCATCATCTAGGGAAGGTGAATGTCATAACAAATGTTTTAAGTCGGAAATAGCTCAGGTGTGCAGCTGTTCTGTCCAACCAGTGGAAGAGCTTAGAACAGCTGGTGAAATGGTCTCCTCAACTGTTAAATGATCGAGTTCGATTGGCCAACATCCAGATACAGTCTGAATTGTTGAGTGAAACTGTGGCAGCACACTTGGCCAGTGGGGAACTTTACAAGATGAGAGGCTTATTGAAGAAGCCTCAGACCCGTCTTTCTTTGGGAGTAGATGGAGGGATCAGGTTTGAGAATCGTATATGGGTTCCTGAAGACTCACCGCTGAAAGAGCGTATCTTACAAGAGGCTCATGGTTCTAAGTACACAGTACACCCAGGGACTACCAAGATGTTTAAGGACATGAAGAGGTTTTTATGGTGGCTAGGAATGAAGAGAGACATTGCAGCTTATGTGGCCAGTTGTCTTACGTGCCAAATGGTGAAGGCTGAACATCAACGACCTGATGGACTTTTACAGTCTATAGAAATTCCAGAATGGAAATGGAATCAGATCACCATGGATTTTGTGGTGGGTTTACCCCAGACCAAGAGAGGTCATGATGCTATATGGGTTGTGGTGGACCGCCTTACCAAGTCAGCACACTTCGTTTCACTAAAAACCACTGCCAAGGTGTCAGAATTAGCTGAGTTGTACATCCAAGAGATAGTGCATTTACATGGCGTACCCGGTTCCATCATCTCCGACAGAGATCCAAAGTTTACTTCCAAACTATGGAAGCAAGTTCAAGGGGAACTTGGTACAAGGTTAAAGTTCAATACCGCTTATCACCCCCAGACAGATGGACAGTCAGAAAGGACAATCCAGACTCTAGAGGATCTATTGAGAGCGTGTGTACTCGATTGGGGTGGATCATGGGAGCAGCACTTACCTCTAGCCGAGTTTGCATACAATAATAGTTACCAAGACAGTATCAGGATGCCTCCATATGAAGCTCTATATGGGAGACCGTGTCTGTCACCACTTCATTGGGATGATGTTGGTGAAAGGACCATGTTGAGGTCAGATGAACTCCAAGTGTATGCTGATAAAGTCACTTTGATCAGGCAAAGGCTAAAGAGAGCCCAAGATCAAAAAACATCGTATGCTGATGCAAAGAGGACTGATGTGCATTTCACTGTGGGAGAACATGTTTTCCTAAAAATCCGACCGCTCCGAGCTATAGCTAAGAATAGAGGAAAGTTGAGTCCCCGATACGTGGGTCCATTTGATGTTTTAGAATGGATTGGTGAAGCAGCTTATCGTTTGGCGTTACCCCCTCGGTATAGTATGATGCATGATGCGTTTCACGTGTCCAATCTGAGGCGATATGTGCAAGATCTGAGCCATGTGTTGAGCATTGAACCTATTGAGCTTCAAGTAAAGCTGTCTTATCCTGAGTTATCTTTGCGTATTATAGATACTAAGGTAAAAGAGCTCAGAAATAAGAATATAGAGATGGTAAAGGTTCTTTGGAAACACCATGGAGAGGATGAGGCCACATGGGAGCTGAAGATGGACATGCAAAAAGCATATCCTGATTTGTTTGTTTGATTGTTGAATTTTGAGGGCAAAATTCCTATAAGGAGGGGAGGATGTTATAACCCCAGTTTTCCAAAATATGTAATTGTGAATCTCCTTTTTAAAGATAAATGAAATCCATGATTGATGTGATGAGTTGAATTGAATGGATTTTGTGTTTGATAGCTTGTATGTTTTCTAATTGGGCCTTATTGGCCATTGAGCCCAATTGAAGGAGAAAAAGAAAAAGATTAAAAGAATACATAAAGAAATAAATGAAATAAGAACAAAAGTCTAAGGAATGATTTCCCAAAAATAGGATTTCGAGTAATAGATTCCTTAGGGTTCAAGGAACTCAGAATTGGGAAATAATGATAAAGGGAATAGAAGAGGTATGGAAAATATGATAAATTAAATGATAACTTGCAAACCAAGAAAAGGGATTGTACTATTAATATAATAACTTAAAATTTGGTAGGATGGAAGATAAGAATATAATTGAGTTTCCCTCAAAATTTGAGTTGGAAAGGAGTTATCGTTTGGGAGTTATGAATTTTCCAAGATATGATTGAATTAGGAATGTAATTTGAATTAACTGGAAATCTATTTCCTTTTTCTGAAGCACGCGTGATGAGGACCCTTGGATTTAGATCCAATGGGCGCTGCTCATCATCCAAGTCCCAGAGGGACGGGGACTGTAGCCGCAACAAGGGGGATTTAGTTCCCTTGATTTTGTGGTCTGCGATGCATTTGCATCCTTGGAAAGTTCCTCTTTGACTCCGGGAGTGAGAGAAGAAGCTTCCCTACCCTGGGTTGTTGGGGTTTCGACCTGACCTTGCGAAACGCCTAATTGGGCTAGGACTTGGGTTGCGGCTAGGATTGGGAACCCTAACAGGGACCTCCCATGGCCTATATATAGGGGAGCTCTCGGTCCCTTGTTCCAGTGCGATCTCAACCGGCCACCTATCGGTCCCCTTTGCACGCTAACCTGCTAGATCAGTTCCTCTCCGGCGAGGGCGCCGCTGCGGCGCTAGCAGCAGAAAATGAAGGAAGACGACGCTCGGTCGTCGTTTGATCCAGATCCAATGGATCGAGCTAGGAGGGCGTGCGTGTAGGGAGGATAGTGGAGGCGACTACCAAGGAACGTTAGATCAGAAGGGATCTAGTGGCGCATCGATCCAACGAACGACGATTTTCGATATTTATTCCTCTCTAATCGATTATTCAGGAAAAGGGTTTTCTTGCAAAAATGATAGAAATAACTAGGAATCTTGTATGACAAAACTTTTTATATGAAATTTGTGTAGAAAAATATGAGGAATCTAATAAAAATACTTTGAGAACCCGATTCTTCTCCGTTTTGCAAAAGTACCCTAATTTGCTAATAAAGTGTATTAAAAGTTGATGAGAAACCCTAATCGCATGTTAAGAGTGTAATTTGGGGAATCAATAGGTCAAATTGATAAGCTTAACTCTGTTAATGATAAAGGTGGTTTAATTATCTATTTTGAATACAAAGATGCCTAAATTAGAGTTTTAATCCATAAAAGAAGGCTAATTTATAATAAAAACCCTAATTTAGGGAAAAGGAGATAAAAGCTAAGTTATTTCATATTAAGGGAGTAATTTTCCAAGATATAATTTTAAAACTACTGGAAATGTTAAAATAAAGGTTTTAAGTTAATTTGATGAAATTAGGAACCTTGATGAATAAGGATTGAAGCATAACCCTAATTTCCCTAGAAACGCTAAAATTGGAATTGAAATTCTAAACAGTATAATGGAATCGGATAATTATTAATAAAAGGAATTGGTACTTTCATTTCAGGATTTCTGACCAACCTTGCTTGATTGATTAGGTTTCTCTACATACTTGAATTTGTCTTGAAAACTGCAATTAAAGGTATGTGGTTACGCTTATGAATAACCGTTATAGTTTCATGACGATTCCCGAATGGTTTCTTGGTCGATTTAAATAAACTGTTGGATGAACTTAGTTCATGCAAACTATAATGTGACTATGACTATCACAAAGGATATATGCCTACAAGCTCAGATCATGGTTCTCTCTGTGGCATTATAGTTGACCTAGTACATGGCTGCCTATGGGTAGGTCCATCAGGTCAGAGGAAGACCTAGTACATGGCTACCTATTGGGTAGGTCCATCAGGTCTATGGATGACTTAGTACATGGCTACCATTGAGGTAGGACCATCAAGTCACATTGTGTTAGATATTGGGATATCTTCAGTTAGTGCCATGTGACTCTATTACCCTATGAACCTAAAAGAGAGGTGGTATCCATGTCCACTGCAGGGACAACCCAGAGTTCGAGAATATGTATGGATTGAGTTGTATGGCTTAAAATGTCATCTTGATTGTTAAATGATTAATTTCTTAATTAATTTGTTAATGTAGTTTCACATTATTGGTTTTCCCCACATACCAGCTTCGGCTGATCGTTTTTTTATTTGTCGGTGATTTAGGTACAAATCCCAAAGTAAAAACAGTAAAGAGACACATTGTGAATTCAAGAATTTAAGAACAAGGAGGAACTAGTTAGAGTAGTTCAGCTATGGTTAGAAGTTTAGTATATTCCAAAAATTTTCAAAGGTATGCAAAAATTTTATTACCGTTTTTCAGTATAGTCTGTTAAAATTTGATAATTGTTTTTGGTTATATGTTGAACCTTTGATCTGTAATTTATGGGTGCGGCTTCGACCTCTCGGTCTCCCTTAATTGGGGGTTAGTAAAAGGTGGGGTCGTAACAATTTCCCAAAAGATAGAGGTGTCTAGAAAAGGATCACGTCCGGGGGATGGCAAGATTTTCCTCCGCACCTCTAGTCGGAATACGAGGACTCCCATATTAGTGTGACTGCTTGGCCAATGTCTCAGGATTTGACTCGAAATAAGATACCTTTAGGACTCTCTCATCTTGTTTATCCCTTCTCAACTCAAATGTTGTTAAGGACCTTAAGGATTAGGCTTTTGTCTCTTTTCCTCACCCTCTTGAGGTATGGGTAAGGTTGCTAAGGTCTAAGGAATCCTCCACCAAATTAATAAAAAGCATGTAAATAAGATGTCATGGACATAAACTTAATAGATTAAGTGCAAACTAAAGAATAGATACATGCTTATGTCGTATGACATAAGTTTTCATGCCCTCAGAAGAAACCTAAGGCTAGACCTTCTAGTCAGGAGAATAAGTAAAGAGAGTTAGTCTTAGAGGTAGAGACCTCAATTATAAGTAGAGACCTGGCACATTCTCTGAAGATGATACTAACCCTAACCCTAAGTGGTGGCTAGAGAGAGAGATGAATGATGAGTTAGATGTCATGGTAGATCAAGTGTTTGGATGGACATGCCTTTGGATGCGATATGAGCCATGAGAGGTTGGATGACCTAGTACCTTTGGCGACCCAAGCCTGGGAAGGGTCGTGTATGTTAGAGCGAAGGATAGATCCTTCATTGATGAGGTTAGAGAAGAACCTATGGAAACCCCATGGGATTATATGAGCATGGCATAGTATGCACCCAGAATATGTCAGTAGTGCGAGCAGTAGGTTGAAGCCCTGGCTAGGATAACTATGGATGATCTTGAGCAAACATAAGTTTGAACATAGGCTTCACCCATGTATGGGTATACTTGTGAGCTTGATCCACCTCCTTGGAGGGAGGACCTATAGTAGTTAGGCTGGTTGTGGAGTTAGCTCTAGAGAGGGAGAGTAGGACCCAAGCAAGAAGGTTGGAAGCCTAGACTCTAAGATATGAGGAATAGTGGGGAGTTGAGGATGATGCGACCTAAGTGGATGGTTGTAGTTTCCTCATGCATGATCCCTGAAGACTGATGATATCTTGGTTGCCATTAGAGGAACCAAACCCTAGAGAGAGGATGAGGCTTCTGGTACCTATGTTCGTATGGTATAGGTGTTTACCTTCTGAGATAGGAAAAAGAGTTCCTTAGACCTGAAGAGGTTTAGTAACATGTTGTGAGGCCTTGTACCTTGTTGGTCGTCCTTAAGGAGGACTCCACTCTGAAGTGTTGTTCAAGTAGAAGGATGACAGAAAGTGCATGTCATACCCTGTACATGCTTGGCTCGTGGTTTAAAAGCTGAGCAGGCAGTTGGTCATCAAAAGTGAACCTAGGGTTCCTAGGCCTAAGAAGGGAAGTGGTGTACCTGATGCTCATGACAAGATTTGAGTTTCTATAGTTTTGAGCATGGAACTCTTCTTGTTTAGAGGAAAGGGGAAACCCCTTAAGTTTAAGGTATGTTTGATGAAACCCTCACAACTATGTTGGTGACATGGGAAGGTATGATCTTGATCCAATATTGAGGAATGAGAACAAGTATGATCTAGCATGGTTTAGTAGGTGTTCTGCTAGTGCCTTAGTAGCTTTCTAGGGTTAAGCATGCTCATGTGGATGTAAACCCTAAACATAAGGACATTTGTGACCTTCGTTATCAAGATGTAGTTTCCTCCTATCCTGGGAAAGGGACCCTTTTGTAGGGTAAAGAGGTCTCATAGGATCTTGAGAAGTTAAGTGAAAAGTACATAGTATGAGAATGAACCTGTAGACCAATCGATAGCCATCTCTAAGTGCATGTGGATGTGTTACCATGGATGGGGCCTGACCAAGGTAGGCAGGTCACCATGACCCCTATGAAAGGATGAAAGATAGCCCATGATTGAAGAGAGAGATGATGAAGGCTTGGGTAAGGTTCTAAGTTGGACATGTACTATAATAGAATCCTAAGTCTATCCTAGGGTCAGGTAGGGATAAGACTGATGGAAGTAGGAGTTTCCTAATTCCCTAGTTGCACATGACCATAGGGTCGGGAGGTAATAATTATCATTGTCCGAGGGCCATGAGTTATGAGATTGATCACCTTCGTGAACTCATGGGTCTCAAAGGGTAGATGAGTAGGGCACTCTCTGGATGCATAAGGGAAGAGGGATGACCCCTAAAGTGCCGGCACCCTATACACCTAGATGAGATGACCAAGGAATGTGTGTGGACCCAAGTAGGTTCGAGACCAGTTTTCCATGGAAGTAACTTTGATATCAAGATGATTGTGATGTAGAGACATAAGTTGAACATTTCAACTTAGATTTGAGTGTATACTGGCAATGTGGGATGTACCATCTCTACTCTTGGAACAGGAAGAACTTTGTGTTTGGACAGCTGCCAAATCCTTATTTCCTCTTATTATGGGAGTGAGAGATAGGACAATACACGTTCCATACAACAAGGATAAAAAATGATGTGAGTTGGAACTATGCTATGAGGTATGAGGACAGAGATGATAACATACCCTTGTTGAGTGAACGATACATGGATGGTTTACCAACACTAAGAGAAATAAGGTAGTCATATTATGAGGATGTTTTTATCATGAGCTATGAGTCATACAAGGTTGAGTTTGAAAACCAAGAGAATAAGCTCAGAGTTTTCTTGATGAAGATAGACTTAGAGTTGAGATGAGATAATAAGTAAAATACATGGAGGTGTATGTCTTCAATGTTACCTAACACCTAAGGATGTGAAGTGGTAATGGATGCTCTGGATGAGATGCATCTGCCTAGTTTAGCTAGAGGCTAGAAGAGGATGTTAGGTTAACCCTAAGTTTGAAAAAGAGATAAGTTTTACTAACACTCATATGTAACGATATCAGTTGATCGAGTTAGTAGTTGTTTGGTTAGCCAACCTTGGCCTTGATGCAATGGAAGGGTGGTTGTAAAACCTCAGATGCACTTCTCTGAAAAGGAAGGTGATGAAACCCCGACTAGAGTGGTTTAGGTTTTCTGAGGAATCAATCTTGAGGAATCATGACAATACATGAGATCATGATTTTAAGATCACCATACACCGGGGTAC
This sequence comes from Alisma plantago-aquatica, assembly GCA_963693085.1. Classification (NCBI taxonomy): domain Eukaryota; kingdom Viridiplantae; phylum Streptophyta; class Magnoliopsida; order Alismatales; family Alismataceae; genus Alisma; species Alisma plantago-aquatica. The sequence continues at coordinate 103,556,871 of OY856414.1, read as the reverse complement.
TACAAAGATAGTAAGTGACAGTAGTACTTTGGATGCTTAAGATGAAGTTGGAGGTGGTAGGTTGCCATGCATGACGGGAGGTGAAGGGTGAGCACTGGTAACCCAGTGCATTGATATAAAGGGTAAAGAGTTCCTGAGAGGGAATGGGAGTTCATCACCATGGATGCTATCAAGATGCAATATGGGTTATGGTAGATCGCCTTACCTAGATGACATGAGAAAGGAAGAATACTAAAGGGAAGGATCCAATTGAACTACTTATGAGAGAGAGATGGTTCGACTACACCGTGATGCGAGTTCAAAAGTTATTGAGTATGACCTAAAGGTTCACTTCCATAAGGAGGAAGTAGGTACATGAATAACTCGATGTTAGTATAGTTTATCATCCCTAACTAATGGTTAGTATGATCCAGACCAAAGGGTCTGATGAGAGCATGTGTGCTCGTTCAGGGTGATATCTAGAGACATTTCTTGTCCTCTGTAAGATGTGATGATAACCACCATAGTCAATATCAGGATGTAAAGAAGCTCTATAAGAGAGGTTGTGTCGGTCACCACTTCATTAAGATGATGTTGGTGAAGAGATCTCACGAAGATCAGAAAAGACCACATTGTGTGTAGATGAAGTCGCTTTGATCATGCAATGGCTAGAAAAGAGAGCCTAGGGATGACATGAGTCATGAGGTGATGCAAAGTAGACTAACATGTAGTTCACTTTGGGAGGATATGTGATAAAAATCTGATCCCTCTAATCTATAGCTGAGAAAGCTGAGTTCCCGATACATGGGTTCATTCGAGATGGATTGGCGGAGAAGGTTATGTTTGACCTTACCCTTCGGGATAAAGTAATGTGTGATAAGTTCCATGTGTCCAATTTAGAGCACTATGGGTGGTACCTGGGCCATGTGCGGAGCAATGAACCTATTGAGCCCAAGGGAGGCTGAAATGACCTGAGTCACCTGTGAGATTTATATATGCCAAGGTGAAAGAAACTCAGAGAAAGGAATATGTGATGATAAAGGTTCTTTGGAAGCGCCATGGATAGGGAAAAGCCACATAGGGGCCAATGATGGACATGTAAAAGTCTTATTCTGAATTGTTTGTTTCCTTGATGGAATTTTGAGGACAAAATTCCTATAAGAGGGGAAGGATGTTACAACCCCAATTTTTGGGTTCTTTTGGTGAGAAATATAATTTCTCCTATTAAAGATATTTGAATAAATAATGATATAATTTGTTTTGAATAAATGGCTTTCGTCTACAATAGCCTTGTTGATTGTTTTGTGGGCTTTATTGGCTATTGGGCCCAATAACAAGGAAAAGACAAAAGAAACACCATTATTAAATGAGTAAATAAGAAAATGAGGAAAAGAAAGATGTAGAAACCTCTAGAAGATAAAGGAATGACATACAAAGTTGGATTTCATGCCTCTTGGGTTCCTTGGGTTCCAAGGAGTCCAAAGTTGCAGAGATAATGCAACAAGAAAAGAAAAGATCAATTAAATATTTCTTTATTAAGAAAGAAATTGAAAACAATGATAAAATGTGGGAAATAAGTGGAAAGAGGTATAATTGAGTTATCTTTGATGGATTTCCGTATCCATAAGGTTTTTAATGTTAAAATGAATTCCAATAAGGAAAATAAAAAGAGAGGTAAAGAGAAATCCTCAAAAAGAGATATTTTAATAAGAAATAAACAAGATAATGAGAAATAATGAATATAGATGCATCTAGAAGGATAATAAGTATCCTTAAAATGGAATTTCGAAATCTTAGAGTTTCTTGGGGTCCAAGGAGCCCCAATGGAAAAGAAAGAAAGAGAAAATACCAATAATGCAAAATAAGAGGATAATGTGATACATTATTAATGAATTTTGTGGTATTGTTAAAAAGGAGGTATTTTCTATTAAAAGAAAATATAATTTCGTGACAAAGGATTAAAAGTCAAGCATAAAAGAGAATAAGTGAGATGATTTTTGAATTTCTAATTATCCAAAGAATATATCTATCTAAGAAGATAATGAAGAGAGAGAAGGTTGCTTCTTCATGAAGGAATATGGTTTCCTAGTAGGAAAGAGGCTTAGATCTCGTGGATAGGCATCCTAGGGCACTGCTATCCTCCCCTATATAAGGGTTGGAGCCTTAGCCCTAGCCCAAGGTAATCCCATACATCTCTCTCTATTCTCCTTCTTCTTCTTCATTCAAACCCTAACCAAGAGGGTATAGTCATAAACCCTATCAATCCCTCCTCTCTTCCCTATTACCCACAACTTATATAAGGACAGAAGGTGATGAAGAGAGGAGCCAATCGACCCCTGTTACATGGCCCAGAACGTGGACTACGATCCAGAGACTCCAACGTTGTTTCTTCTTTCTCACACTAGATCAAGAAAGAGTATCCCGTGGGTTGGCTCCAGATCGAGGGCCAAGAGAAGAAGACTTCCGTGAAGTTCCCATATGTTGAACTGACATGAAACAGACCAAGGTAATGACTTCTACTTGTTGTTCTACGCTCTGATCGTCTGAAAACCCTAGTAGATAGGAACCCTCTCTGCATCCTTTCCCTACTCAACTCCGTCCGTTTGCGAGTTCTCCCTCAAGTTAGGAAGGAGAGGCAAAGCTCCTCCGACCTTCCTGTAGCCTCGCTACCCCAAGGCCTAGCAGGAGGAGCTCACAGACGCCCAACCTGCGATGAGCAGTGGGCGCTCCGCGAGGTAGGAGACAGGTTGGGGTCAAAAGACCCAGATGCCCCCACCTAACACATTAAGCGTGAAGGGCATTCCTGTCATTTCACACTTTTTAAAGGGCGGATTCAATTATAATTATTTTATTCATTTCTAGTAGATGTGTCGCCCTATGATTGGCTGAAGTTGCAATAAAATTATAAAAAATGTAGAAATTGCTAGGAAGGTCAGATGAAGGAACTTAATATATGAAAATTGATCAGGAGAAATGGAGGAATGCAATAAAAATGTAAGGGAAGCCTAGTTCCTCTTGAAATTCGAAAAGTAGTTGATGTTATCAACTTTAATGCATTACTGAGTAAGAAACCCTAATCTATGATGTTTAACTAATTGGGAAGGGTTATATGGACGTTTAAAGTTGATATTAACATGTTAATTGTAAAAAAGTACATTAATAACAAAAAGGATGAACTTTGCACGTAATTGGTTAATTTAGAGTTTCATGTGCATAAATATGCTTTAATGGGCCTTGAAACTCTAATATTAGTAATTGTGACTTTTAATAGCTTTAAATGTTTGAATTCATAATTAAAGTTGAGATATGATAATTGTAAGATATGTTGAGTATAAAGGTTCCTAATTGTTAATAAATACACTTAATATGGTAATTAGGGTTTTCTAATGGTTAAATGTAGATTTAATGTGAATCAGACCATAATGAACTATGAGTTGTTAATCTGAAAGGAACCAAAGATGATAATTGGGCCTAATGATCTTGTCATGAATTAAAAGGATAAAAATGGTAGCTTCAATGTAAAAGAGGCATAATGGATTTAATGGACATTTAATTGTGCCCTAAATTGAAATTAGGGTTATATGTTGTTAGAAGGTAACCTTAATATGTTTCATGAAGAATAGATGAGATAATTAGGGTTTGTGAGTAATTGTATAAAATTAGGGTTTAAAATAGTAAAAATAAAGTGAAACCCTAATTGCAATGGAAACCCTAAAAGTGGACTAGGAACCCTAGGAAGCAAGCTAGGTTTAATAGATCATGATGGCACGATTAATAATAAGAAATTATATGCATATTTCAGGATCTCATTATGTGTTTTCTTGCCTATTTGGATTTATTTATTGGTTGGATTAATTCCGTCTCAAATCAGCCTGATAGGTATGTGGTTACGCTTATGGTTAATCACTTTAGTTTCACGGCAATTCCCGAACGTTTTATCAGTTGCCTAAAAATAACTGCTTGGATGACTTTTATTTCATGCAACTATAAAGTGACTATGATTATCACCATAAGTATAGATACATGATTGGCTCAGATCCTGGTCCTCCTCTATGGCTTTGCTAATGATGAAAAGGGTAACCTAGTAAAGGGTCTACTTGTTAAGTGGGACCATCAGGTTATCAAGAGTTAGAAATTGGGCTAACCACATGTAGTGCCATGAGACTCTTTAGCACACCATGAGTTAAGGAGTGGGCTACCTATGGATAGTGCCATGTTTCTCAACCCTAGAAATTGGTTCACCTGTTAGGTATGATCATGAGGGGTTTAATAGGGATCTACCATAAGGAAGGTAGCATCTAGGTCTACTACAGGGACAACACAGAGGCTAGGGTATAGATGGATTGAGCAGTTATGTTGAAAACATAAAGTTGTTTGTTTAAATCGTAATTGACTGTAGTATGTTGTTACATTTAATTGCATGATTATTGTTTCCCCCACATATCAACATATTTCATTTATGCTGATCGACGTTTTGTTTGTCGGTGTTTTAGGTACAAGTAAAAAGAACAAATAGTAAAGTGGCATATGTGGAATTAAATGAGACTTAAAGTATAAAGGAGGATTAGTTAGAATAGACTCTAGATGTGGATAGAAGTAGATATCTAAGGTTTTGGAAAAGGTATGAAAGTTTAATTTTATTATAGCCTTTCCATTTAGTTTAGTACAATTTGACAATTATTATTGATTATTTGTCAAACCTTTGATCCGAAAATTGGGATAACGGCTTTGACCTCTTGGTCTCCCTTAATTGGGGGTTACTGGGAGGCGGGGTCGTTACAATATGTGTTAGAGTAGGGATTGTAGAGATGCTTTTTAGGAAAACTCCCTACTACATTGGCTTGCTCTGGTGCCTCTCCAACATTCATTTGTGGGGCAGAACAAGAAGAAAAGTCATGACTGGGGTTCCACCTGCTTCACATACTTTCTCAGCTACTTGGACAGAGTGTGTAGTCAGCTTTTCAAACTTCTACATCCTGGCAATTAACTTGGTGGCAATTAGATCAACTACATCAATAATATGTTTCCCACTTAAATTCTTAGTAGTGACACTTGATGAGTAGGGTGGGATGGTCCTTTCCAACTCTACTGACAATGATTGAGTGTCATTTCCTCTATGATGTCATATGCCTCTCTGTAGGATTTGTCCATTGGTGTTCCGTTAGCAGCAACATCCATAGACATACGGGTGTTGTAGAATAACCTGTTGTAGAAGATTTGTAGAAACACCCAATTGGTCAAACCATGGTGAGGACAAAGGTGTTGCAGGTCCTTAAATCTCTCCCATGTATCATAGAGTGTTTCACTTTCTTGTTGCTTGAAGTTAGCAAGTTGGCTCATCACTTGAGTTGTCTTGCTAGGAGTGAAGTACTTGGTAAGAAAAGCATTCAGTAGCTCGTCCCAACTCTTGATAGATCACTTGGCCAAAGAAGACAACCATGCCTTGGCTTGGTTTCAATGTGTGAACAGGAATATGAGTAGAACTCCTTCAGATAGAACATCATTAATAATGAAGGTGTTCATGTACTAACAAAGTTTATCTACATGAATATTCCGATCTTTCATAGGAGTTCCTCCAAACCGATTTTGTTGGATCATCTCCATAATGGTGGGGATAATAGAGAAATTGTTGGCCTTAAAAGTTGGATGATCAATGGCTCCACAGATGTTGATGGCAGCCGATATAGCAAATTCCTTAAGCGGACAGTTGTTCTCCATCCCCCTTCTTGACGGTGCTCGGGTGAAGGTGGTGGTGAAGGTGTTGAATGGGGTGATGGTGGTTGTGATCCCTCCGAGCTTGAAGAGTTATCACCCTTCCTTGCTCTTCTTCTCCTACAAAAAGTTCACTCGATTCGCAGGTCTAGGAACATGGATGTCTCAAGACCCTTCTTAGAACACAAATGTAGCCTACAAAAGTAATGGTTAATTGAGAATTGCAAGAGTAAAAGGTATCACGATATGAAAAATGGAAAATGATGACTTAATCTCGAATACTAGATAGCACTTTTACTATTACTAAAAATTACTGTAGCTCCCAGGAAACGATGCCAAAACTTGTGGATTGCCAAAGGCCAGTGGTTTTTAAATATTTCTTTTCTCAACTCGTCAATCACCCACACATATATGGGATAAATTGTAGTTGAGGTCGAACCACAGAAAGCTAGGCTAGTTAGGAGCAAAATTGATAACTTTCAACCATCAATGTTGGATAGCAATAGTTGAGTTTTGACTATGATCAGCTAACTAGAAATTTAAAGAGAAAGAGTTAAACTAATAGGATTCTATTAGAGTATAGAATATCTTGGTCATGGGATTTCACTTCCATACTATTGTTCATATGCAACAACAAATTAAAATGTCAATTATCTTGCAAAGGAGGTTATTTTTGTCATACACCTCCCGATGATATGAGACAATTTAGATTTGACGTAACACTCTTGTGATTAAATAAAAATTCAAACTACAACCTTGAATCCTTAATGTACCCAAGCCACTCCTATGGTGAAGGATTCATTGTCAAGAGATCTACTCCCTACTTCGATAGACATTCTCTCAAACTGCATAAGAAGAATAAAAAAGTAAGTTTGATGGCGTAGAAAACATACAAGCAATATACCACAATAGAAACTCTTGGAAAAGCAAGATTAATTAACATTAGATGATAATTATGAGTAATAGCATTGGAGCTAGTCTCCCATGCCCAAGAAAGAGAGTTATACTCGCACATTATGTAGAAATACACGCATAGGTAACAATTTTTAGAGTTTTCCATGATCAGAGAGGGAGGATAAGATAAGGGAAACCAAAGAGTGAAGTGGAAGGAGTAAAACTCCAGCTTGAGGATGTAACTACACCCTTGTAGTTGCTCCAACTCAGACTATCTTCCCTCTTGAGAAGCTTGGCAGAAGTAGATAAGCAATGGTGTACCTTTGGAGAAGAAAAGGAGAAGAAAAGTTAAAGAATGGAGGTTCTTTCTGAAGAAACCTCTTCTTCCTCCCCAAAATCTCCCATCTCGTGCTCTACAACATCCTCTGGTCATCAAGTGTTTCAAATGATGTGAGATAATCATCTCATCCCAGTGTTTTTGTATTGAAGCGAGGGGTGGTTACTTTTATAAATTTGTAGAAACTGAATGTAATACATCATGTATGAGACTTAACACGTCGTGTTGTGTATAATTGATGATCAGTTATCATACTGAAGGGGGACACACCGTGTTTGCTGAGACACATCTTGTCTCACTGTAACCTGAATAAATCTTGAGTTGAGGCCGATCAGGTTGGACACAATGTGTGGTAATTAACATACAACATGTAAGATGACAAAACTTGCAAATGTAGCTTTTGATGGCACAGACACGGCATGTCTGAATAGCAACATGGCATGTTTGCACTTTTCAGTTCTAGATGCAATTATTTGGAAACTTGCACGTCATGTGGTAATTACACTACTACAGAAATGGCTTATAACGTCACTTTTAACGGTGTCGGTTGTAATAATACACCGACACCAAAACAGTACAATGTCGGTTTATAAAATAAACTGACATCAATCAGTAAAGGGCGACCAGACACGGGTATCACTTTTATTCGGTGTTGGTTACTTAATAACAAACCGACGCTGAAAATTAACCACAAAATCTAAAATTTCCAGCAAAACAATTTTCCTCCAAAAATTTAACATGTAGCGTCGGTCATTAACTAAAAAACCGACGACGAAAGATTATTCGCGAAATAAAAATTGGGCACATTTTGATCGTAGGTTTTACAACAATGACCGACACTTATGGGTTTTCCTGCACTCTTCGCGCGAAATTTTTCACACCCTTTGATCGTCGGATTTTAAAAACAACCGATGACTATGGTCATTAATCGAGAACCAATTTTTTAATTGGCATATGTAGATAGACGTTGGTTTTTTTCTAGTTAAAACTGATGATTATCATGAGGAACCGGTGTCGGTTTGTGTTGATAACCGACACCGTTAGTGTTATGTGTTGGTTTTTTTCAATGTTAACTAAATATCGTGCGAGCGAGCCCGACTCTTCCCCTTTCTCTCTGTGTTGCAATCGGCTTAGCTAGGGTCTGGCGATTCCGGCGGTGAGCAAGCAGACTCCCTCCGTCGTGGAGCTCGTTGCCATCGTGGAGCTTGCCGTCATTCTCCTTTGTCGCCGCCGTGGAGCTTGCCTCCGTTCGTGAAGCTCGCCACCGTTCGTGGATCTCGTCGCCGCCGTGGAGCTCGCCGTTCGTGGAGCCGCCACCGTCGGTGGTCCTCTCCTCCAACCGGTCCTCCTCTCGCCGGTCCTCTCCTCTAGCCACTAGAAAGCCAGTGCCAACAGCAACAGCCGGAACCAGAGCTTGCCACGACACGATAGTCTGTCAGAGCCAGCCGATATCCTACTACTGCTCATCACCACGGCAGTCCGTCAGAGCCAACCAAATCTAGGGCTGGCAGTACACCCACGACACTACCACTGTTGTCATTGCCACTGCTAGAGGTAAAGCCTTCAATTGACTAAGTTTTCATCCCAAATTCATCCTTAACATTTGTTAACAAATAATCCCTATAAACATATATAATAGAATTGATGATTGGCTTAGTTATTAATAATATATGACAAAAATAAAATGCTTAATTTTAACATATGATTGTGTAGTAGTTTTTCAATGATCACTTCCATTATGGTTCAGGAGCTCACCGGCCTTCTTCCTGCCCGTTCAGCTTCCACGTGTACCCATATGTCTCGCCTCTCTCCCTGCTCCAAAGCAAGACACCCGACTGGGCTCAAACAGAGGTAAACATCCCCAAAAACCCTCTGTCTCGCCCTCTGATTTGTATTTACTTAAATACTGATTTTTATTTACTTATCTAATCATTCATCTAATGATTTTTTATTCATCACATTATTTAAATTTTGGGCTTTATATTTAAATGCATCTAAACATTTATAAGCTATTAATGTTGATTAATTTAGGAAGCATTGATATGTTGTTATGGCTGTCCACAAATGTTTTTATAAGAAATTGTGTGTTGAATGGGGTTGTGAACAAGGAATTGGTGTTGTATTTGTTGGCCTAGAAACCCGTCCAAGATTTACTCATTAGGAGTAAATCTTGGATAGTCCCCAGTTTGAGACTATTCTTGAAAACCTAATCTCACTTAGGATGTATGTGTATAATGTGTATTGGGTTTTCAAGAAAATTTCGGCAACATTTCCCCATTTGTTCTCTAAGTACATATGTACTTGGAGAACAGCAGGGAAATGTTGCCGAAATTTTCTTGAAAACCCAATACACATTATACACTTACTAGTGAGATTAGGTGTTCAAGAATGGGATAGGTGGTACACATTTAAGAATGACATCACATGTATAAACCCTAAAGTTTTAACCATAAACTCTAATCTGTTTACCCTAGACCCTAATCTCTTATTGTAATATATACTTATTTTCTCTTTGATCATAGAATGGATAGATCATGGATGTCCATTCGCAATCGCTGTACCCCAGAGTTTATTTTTGGTCTTGATCAGTTTGTTAGATTTGCCGAGGAACATAGGAAACAACCTGGAGATAGGTTCTACTTTCCATGTAGGCATTGCGGTAACAACTTGAAAGTCAGTACTGGTGATGAAATCAGAAGTCATGTCATGCGCAACGGGATTGTACAAGGATATACAGAATGGCACTGGCATGGAGAGATTTCAAACCTAAAATCAGTGGATGTCGATAGCAGTGCTTGTATGGAAGAAGAAATTTCCTCCGATGACGTAGATGTGAATGAACCAGTTCCAGTAGACATCGTTGATGCGATGCTGGATAGTTGTGGGGTAGAGCACACCGATCCACCTCCCATGTTTAGAAACATTGTGCATGATGATGAGATACCATTATACACGAGTTGTAAGTTTACAAAGCTTAGCGCTGTGTTGAGATTGTATAAACTGAAAGCTAACAATCGATGGAGCGACAAAAGCTTCACGTCATTGTTGTCTATGTTGAAAGAAATTCTTCCTGAAGGAAACGAGCTACCAATCTCAACATACCGGTTAAAGAAATTGTTGTGACCAATGGGAATGGAGGCCAAGAAGATACACACATGCCTGAATGATTGTGTATTATTTCAAAAGGACTATGTGAATTTGAAAGATTGTCTGAAATGTGGTGCGTCAAGGTATAAATTGACGACTTTGGGGGAGTCCAAAATTGGTTCTCCCACCAAGGTGATGTGGTATCTACCTATAATACCACAGTTTCAATGCTTGTTTGCCAATCCTATAGATGCAAAGAATTTGAGGTGGCATGCAGATGTTAAGAAAAGTAATGATGGGATCCTACGACATGCATTTGATTCCCCACAGTAGAAGAAGATTGATCTATTGTACCCTAAATTCGGTGAAGAGGACAGGAATCTAAGAATTAGGCTTTATACAGATGGGATGAATCTGTACGGGACATTGAGCAGCCAACACAGCACTTGGTCAGTCATGCTTGTTATATACAATCTTCCTCCCTGGTTGTGTATGAAAAATAAGTATGTTATGATGTCGTTGTTGATATCAGGCCCTAAACAACTTGGAAATGATATCGATGTTTATCTTGGACCTCTGATTGATGAATTAAAGAAACTCTGGGGTGAAGGTGTGATGACCTATGATGCTTTACGAAGAGAGACATTTTGTTTGCACGCTATGTTGTTTTGCACTATGAATGACTTTCCAGCATATGGGAATTTGTCTGGATATAGTGTCAAAGGATCTAAAGTGTGTCCTATATGTGAAGAGAACACTGATTCAATACGACTAAAACATGGCAGCAAGACTGTATATCTTGCTCATCGAAGGTTTCTTCCAAAATTTCATCTGTATCGTAGGTTGCGCAAAGCATTCAATGGACGGAATGAGGAACGTAGTGCACCTAAGCCTATATCAGGGGAGGATGTTTATGAAAGAGTGAAAGACATCACCAATGAATTTGGTAAGAGATCATAATGTACGATGGTCACAAGGAGTGACAAGTCTTTATTCAAGAAGAAGTCAATATTTTGGGATCTTCCTTATTGGAGTTCTTTGACAGTCAGGCATTGTATCGATGTGATGCACGTTGAGAAAAATGTATGTGATAGCGTCATCGGTACTCTATTGAATATACCAGGTAAGACTAAAGATGGGATAAAATCTAGAATGGACCTACGTGAAATGGGAATAAGGTCAAAATTAACAAAATTACGTGAAATGGGTAATAAAAGAACATACTTACCTCCCGCTTGTTACACGTTGTCTAGAAAGGAGAAGAAACCATTTGTGAATGCTTGGTAAATGTTAAGGTGCCACAAGGTTACTCATCCAACATCCGTACATTGGTATCAATGAAAGATCTGAAGTTAATAGATCTTAAATCTCATGATTGTCACATTCTAATGCAACAAATATTGCCTGTGGCAATTAGATCTATATTGCCGAAGTATGTAAGGTTTGCAATCACCCGACTTTATTTCTTTTTCAACAGTCTGTGCAGCAAAGTTATTGACCCTGATACTCTCGATAATTTGCAAAGAGAAGTGGTTGTTACCCTATGTCAGCTTGAGATGTATTTTCCTCCGTTGTTCTTTGATATCATGGTACATCTTGTTGTCCACTTGACTAGGGAAGTGAAAATGTTAGGACCAGTTTTCTTGCATTGGATGTATCCCTTTGAACGATACATGAGCATTTTTAAAGGTGATGTTCTAAACCGTTATCGGCCTGAAGGGAGTATTATTGAGGGTTATGTGGCGGGAGAGGTTATGGATTTTTACAATGACTTTCTGAGTGGTAATGACACTCCCATGAATGACAAGAATATTGAGGAGCATTTTGGCAAAGGCGTTTTGGGAGCACGAGTGAAAGTAATCAGCCGTGAGCAGTTGGAGCAAGGTCACTTGTATATTTTACACAATATCGACGAAGTGAGTGTTTATATCGAGGAACATACCAATTTCATCAAGAGACAATATCCTCAATCCAATTCAGTGTGGCTTGCTAGAGATCATAACAAGACATTTATTAAGTAGTTTGAAGATAAAGTCTTACATCAACTATCTCAAACACCAGATAATGTTACTGAAACCATCAAATGCCCCACCTTTAAACCAAAATTGAATGTTATTTCTTATGAAGGGTTTGACATAAATGGTTTCTCATATTACACAAAGCGTCAAGATGATAAGAGTGTCGTCCAAAATAGCGGGGTCACCCTTCAAGCGTCTTCATTGTTTTTTGCAAGTGCAAAGGATAAAAGTCCACATGAAGCTAAAATGTCATATTACGGTGTCATTGAAGACATATGGGAGTTTGACTATGTAGATTTCAGAATTCCGCTCTTTAAATGTAATTGGGTTGACAACAACAAAGGACTTATAGTGGATGAATTGGGTTTCACGTTAGTGAACTTTGAAAAGATTGGCGAGAAAGGTGAACCATTCATATTGTCATCACAGGCAAAACAAGTATTTTATATCGATGATCCTGCAAATGATAAATGGTCGATTGTTCTTCATGGTAAAAGACAGTTCATTGAAGATCCTATAGATGAAGAAGAGTACTATGATAAGTATGATGACTCCAATCCATTCTCAGTTGGGTTGCCAACACCACCAAACATTGAAGCTGGGGATCACAATGACTTGTATGTTCACGGGGATCATAATGAAGGATTGTTAATTGATAAAAGATCACAATATTAGAGGCATGGATGTTTATATTTGTATTATGTTCCCATGATGACCGTGCTGATGATCACCGTGAGGGTGAGGACGTGCTTGCACCGCCTGAAAAAGTAAGTTTTAAGAATATATCCCTGAGGTTTCTATCTATATGTTCATTTATAATTATTTTATGTAAGTGTGTTTTTTTTCAAATTTTTAGGATACTAGTTAATAGCAATTCTATTTAATTTGCAGGCGTTCGCCAAAGACTACAGGCTATGCAGGATGACCATGACATAGCTATGCATGCCATCGACATTGCTTTGTAAATCCAAAGCGCAACAGTCGGAGAGAAAGCAAGCATCCCACACTAAGGTTATATAGATATATAGTGGGACTAAGGTGACAATCCCACCTGCTAAAACAAGTTACCGACAACTACATGCTATGACTGGGAGGTCGTGATTCAGCAACCGTAAGCATTAGCAGGAGGACAAACAGATTTCACCACGAGTTAACATTGAAGAAGGTCTAATGCATATGGTTGTTGAATCATGACCTCCCAGTCGTAACATGTAGTTGTCGGTAACCTATTTCAGCAAGTGGGATCGTCACCTTAGTCCCACTATATATACATACTAAGCTATAGTGTTGTATGTAAATTCGGCACTGCTGTTATTATGCACTATATATGTGTTAGTCTGTCATGTTTTTATATGAATCTGAAACACTTGTGCGTGTTGTACTTTATGTATTGTATCTGTATCATGCTTCCCTTCATTGTGGATTCTCTTGCTGTTTCATGGCTCTTTGAATATATGATTTTGTTGACAATGATGACAATGTGAATGAATTTTTATGAATTGTGTGTGAAAATCATCAATACATGAATGTTTCTACATGTGTCTGAATGTGACAAGAGATGAAATAAATAGAACTGCAGGTTGGTACTGGTTTCTACATGCGTGTGATGAAAAAAAATATGAATTAAATGTTCTTATACATGAGTGTGAATCACATATATATAATATTGTCCATCATGTTAATTTTGCAGGTTTGTGGTCTGTTGTTGGCTGATATCAATGGATGTCGTAAAACCTGCAGTTCATAACTGAACTACAGGTTTCTCATCCTGCGACCAGCCACAGTAGGTCTACAGACTGACAGAAAAAAAAACATTGACGTCGGTTATTTGAAAAGAACCGACGATGTATGGTTACAATGTCGGTTTCCATACTAGTAACTGATGTCGATTTCCCTAATGAGGCCAGACACCACGTCCGTGTTGGCCAGTACGGCCGTGGCAGCAGACTAGACATAAAACAGGCATCGGATATTTTTATAAAACCGATGAAATAGGATAATAGTGTCGGTTGCCCTACTAGTAACCGACGTTGATTTCCCTATAGGCCAGACAACACAGCCGTGCTAGTCAAGCCATGGCAGCGGGTGAGATGGCATCGGTTATCACTAAGAAAATGACGCCGATAGTGCCCTAGATGGCGCCCTTTCTGTGGCACGAAGGTGGCGTCGGTTTCGAACCTAATAACTGACACATATACCCCCTGCTGGCGTGTTTTCGGTGGCGCACGAAGGGTTTTGGCGTCGGTTTGAGAACCGACGCGTAACAGTTGGGCTTTTAGCGGTGCCCACATAGGTGTCGCTTAAGAACCGACACTAAAGGCCTTAAAAAACCGACACTAAAGGTCGGTTATATACTAGTGTTACCACACACTATGTATGCTTCAAAATCTTCACTATCATCTCTATTAAGCATGCAAACTCCTTAGGGTTCCAACTGAGGTTGAAATTTGGCTGGATTAGGTCCCATTCATCATCTTAATCGTGTACCTACGAACACAAACATTCAACAAGTAAAACAACTAAAAAGATGACAAGTCAACTATGATTAGAGGCTAAATGGGTAGTAAAATAGAGTGAATTTGTATGTGAAAATGAGCAAAAAATGTATAAATATGCACATCATGACTTATATGGTCACCCGATTTGGATTTGGATATCACCCTTAATACATGTTTAGTGACTTTCTTTGTTCCCAAATGTCAAAAAATAAAAAATGATGACCATATTGATTCTCTCAATTTATGAACTAGGCTTTATCTCTCACATGGACCATTGTGGTACCTTCTAGTGATTTTGAACATGAAATCATGATATGGAATTATTATGTCTGTCTTGAAATGTGGCAATATGAAATCTCATTCATAAATGCATAACCCCACCAAGCCAAATATAGATGCTAAAACCTAAACGTTGGGAATTAAAATCATGCCTTACCCTTAGATCAAAGAGCTCTATTTGTTTGACCTAAATTGTGATCCCTCCAAATTTGTTATATATGGAAAATTATCTCCTAATCTATGACTCATATGATGATCTTTCCAATTTGATGATTAGTGTGACTATCTTATAGTAATATCTTATAATCTTGAAATTTTGAATCCTCATCACATGGTAATTATTGTCATGGTGCTAAACTTCAACTTAAATTTTGAAGGTAAGTGAAATTTATGACTAATAAAAATTTTGAATTTAGAAGACCTACTTTATGCAGATATGAGCTTTTTCATTATCAAAAAATTACAAAAACATTCCAAAAGCATAAAAGTTAATAAAAACTCTTAGTATCATTTTAGGTCAATTGTAAAACATTAATAAACCTCATTAATTTTATTTTTGCACCACATGACATCCAAATACAATAGAATGAATACTTTTAGGACATTTTTACTATTTTCATTAAATTTTTAGACTTATAAACATTAAGGGTTATTCATCATAATAATAATCAAGGAACACTAAAACCTCACATTCATGCATCAACCAAACAAAATAGCCCATGACAAGTCCATTGCTATGCATAGTAAACAAGACTAGGGCATTATAAGGCATGATTGCATTAATTTCAAATTTTAGACTAATAAATAGTAATAGGGAATTTGAATTTTATTGGGGATCATCACCAATTATACAATTAGGACCAACATTTCAATGTTCATGTACCATCCTTGTCATAACAAAGTTTAATTACAAATCAAGGCCATAAATAAGGTTAGATTACCATATGAATCCATAACAAGGCTAAGTCCACGTGGAAACCTCCTAATCACTTTAAATTAAGGGGAATGTTCTCATGAGATAGAAACTAGATAAGAAATTCAAAATTCATATCCAAATTCCTAGCTATGAGAAAGTTATACCAGAGATAATATTATGGTACAAAAGGCCAGTTTGGTGCATATATGAGCTACTTTCAGATATAAACCTTAGCTAATTTTTTTTTGCAAAAAAATAACAATTTGTAAACACCTTATAATCAGTTTAGGATCATTTCTGATCAGTAGTAATAACATGTAACTCATTCTCCGCTTAGTAGTATCAAAATTTCATGCAAAGATAGCATTTTGAAGCACAAAGGTATCCATTCTTTTTTTGCCTTTATCCAATTTAGTGTGCTAAACATTAACATTTGGGGTAATGATTGAGAGATTAGAGTGACATGAAAATTTTAGATTTCTTCTTATTTAATTAGATCAGTTCATATAAGATCATATTTTTAGGCCAGCATGGCAGTTCCACCAAAATTAAGGTTTTTCATGTGGAAGTAGCCAAAAAATGCATCAGGAAGCTATATCACTTGTGTAGATTGGTTATGAAATGTGGAAAAGAATGAGCGCCTCTAATAACTCAATTACACATTGAATACCACCACTCAATCTCTAAGATGACTTCCTCAAGACAAGTAAATGATGTTAAGGAAAAAGCAAGAGGAAAGAAGTATTTTAGCGAAATGAGTAAGTTTCCACCATGGAGAATCATGTATTTCAGACTAATAAGGAAGTAGAGGTGAAATAGGAGAAAAAAGATATTGGTATATATGATCTTATGTTTTTGATGTGATAGACAAGGGTTGGAAACATCATGGAGTTGCTTGATCTTCAACACACATGCATCAATCCATCTTCTTTCAAGCTATGGAGCTTCCAGCCAAGGTATCAAGGTCCTCAGATTCTTGGCCTTAGTTTTTATGAAGAGATGTCGAGGCTAGAAGAAATAGGAGCCAGGGGTGTTGGGTATATTTAGGAAAAGGGTTTGAATTCTAAAGTAGCCTCACTGATATCAAGCTATATGAGTGGTAGAAAAGGAAAATGTTTGTAGAGGCTCTAATTTCCTGACTATTGATGATGTTTCTAGCATAGGCTCTTCCTATAAAAAGGGAATATTTTATCTGATTACATTAGGATCTATCTTGGCAGTTTCCTTGGCATGTCGAGGTCAAAATGGAAATATTTAAGCTATGTATATCTATGTGTATCTGGGTCAAACAAAGAGTTGGATATAGAATCCACATTAGGCCAACATAAAATAGTTAAATGCTATTGAAATTATGGGATATTGTATATAAAAACAATACTACAAAACAATATGCATTCATTTTTGCAATCAGACCCTAGATTATTATTAAATTTTATTCTAAATCGTCAATGTACATGAAATTGAAATCAAGGCAAATCAAGATGCAATCAAAGTTGAACTAAAGTAATCTCTTTACCAAATATTCTCAAGTATAAATAAAGCATGAACATTAACAAACGTATGAGTTTATATACGTAGAACACTATATGCGTAAATTCCTTATATTATCGTGAATTCATAATCAATTCCACAACATGCACGGAAACTTGAAACTAAGGCTTCTAACATAAAATTTTCAAAATAGAGATATATATTAATCAATTGAGTTTAAAAATAAATAGACATCCAATTAAGATAATTAATCATATAAACATGATAACAAAATATGTTTAGAGGTTAATCTGGGTTAAAGGTTGTACAATTTACCCCCATAGTATCATTTATTGTGTGCTTGTCTTTAATCTAGTGTAGTCAACTTTGATATTTGAGGATAAAATTTGGATTTATTGTTTGTTGGAGTCTCAACTTTAATATTTATTCAACATATTATGTTTCATTCCTTCCTATAGAAATACTCCCATAATACATCTTTATCTCTTTATTTCTTATTTTTAGTTGGATTGAATGCTTGTTTTCTAGTCCATTTTCTTATAAGTTTTTACTTTTAGGAATGATAGTATATTTCTTAATTTATTTGACTCTTTGTACATGAAATCATTGTTTACTTCCAACCACTAGTTTTTCTTATCATTTATCATGTCATCTTTATTTAGATCTTTCTTATACTTATATAAGAAAAAAATTGACACAAACACACACACACACACACACACACACACATATATATATATATATATATATATATATATATATATATATATATAAATATATATATACTACTATAAAAAGAGCGAGTTTGATGCTGCACTCTCCTTGATTCACTCTCTTCTCTCCTTTTTTCAAGAAAATTTTCTCCTACAAATATTTGTTCTCACACTTTTCTATTAACATTTATTATCTTTAATTCTGTATTTCTCTCTCCATCCCACGGAAATAGTTCCTTGATTCTCTCCTTTCAAACAACCAATACAAATATCTTTTATCGTATGGATCCTTTCATAGACGAGTCATCTCTCCGCACATTTTGAATAAATTTTATATGTCACGTGCATATGCACGTGTGTGTTCACTAGTATATATATATATATATATATATATATATATATATATATATATAGAGAGAGAGAGAGAGAGAGAGAGAGAGAGAGTCAGATTAGAATGAACTCGAGTGTAGCGGAGACCGAATACATTCAAGTTATTTTTCATCATGTAATATTTATTTTGAAAATCTAAATTATTGATTTGCTTAAGTACCTTATGAACAGTGGTGGATCCACACCTGGGGCTACACGGGCTTCTGCCACCCCTACAAGGCTACAACCGATATATATGCCAGTTTGTTATTATTTGTTTGGCGGTGTGTTGTTCTGATAACCCAAAAATAAGGAGACTGTGTTACATACGTGGCGGAGATGCAAGGAACTGGAAATCAATTTTATCAATAGTGATAAATAGTGGGTGGCGTGAAACTCGGGAAAGTAGTTACGAGGAGAGGGAAAAGAAAATTATGTGACAGAACTATTCGTGTAACGTTCCGTTACGAGAGAGTAAAATCTTCTCTTTGTCCCAGTTTTTAATATAATTTCATATGGTAAACGATCAAATGTTTAATTAGAAAGCAGCATAAATGATAAAAAGTGTTCATATAGGATAACTAACATGTTTGTACATTATCATTATAAAAGTAGTTATAGATTTTAGATCATGTAGCATTTTCTACATTGCATGCATACTTTTTTTGTAACCGTTATTACTTCTTCTGGAGTTTCTGTGCATATGATCCGTAATGCGATAAGACTAATGTTGCATCCCATATGTAATACTTTAATTGAGAATTAAACCAACGATCTACGGCTAATAAATCGACCAAATTTATCAATTGAGCCGATTGACAGATGTTATATCTAAACGCAATAGTACAATGCCCTCACTCATTATTTTTTGTACAATGATATACATTACCCAACTAAACCCGCATCTACGACCGGTTATTGGGACCTATCAAACACAGGCTAAGGCACATGTAGCTTAGCTCTTCGGTGATATCAAAAATTGTGCATACAACAAAATGCAGCTCAACAGATTCGTCCACACAATACCATTTTGAAGATTCGCAAGATCGTGTATACAACACACACAAGTATTGCATGTCGAATATTACATCATTATTAATATAAAATATACCACGTTTAAGAAATAATATTGTTAGTCATGCCTAACTTAGCGCGCAACACCCCCCCTCCCCCCCCCCCCCCCCGGGTTATGATTTTCTAGATCCATCACTACTTATGAACATACTACAGAGATCATTTAGACACTTATAGGACATGCATCTAAAGGAGACAAAAATGATATAGTTCCAATTAGTTTTGTACGTCCATTTTGTTGACCTTAAAAAGGTGACTTATAAGAACTCAAATGAGCTCAAATTTATGTAGCATGTATTTCGTATAACAATGAATATCAATGTCTTGGATTTATAAAACAAGATCTACATATGTAATCACCAGTTGAGTGTAGCGCATGATATGTATACTCAAGTGTATTCTACTCTGAATCTGTGTATATTTTAGTCTTACTCAATTTTGGACTTCTTACTCATATTTTTTTTTGTTGGCAAACTTTTTACTCATAATAAAAAATTGACATGTATACATAATATATACATTAGGATCTATCTTATTTTGTCTTATTAATTTAGGATCTATCTTGGCGGTTTACTTGGCCTATCGAGATTAAAATGGAGATATTTGAGCTATGTATATCTGTTCGTCAAGCAAAGTGTTTGATATAGAATCTACATTAGGCCAACATAAAACCATCATATTATATTAAAATTATGGGACATTGTAGATGAATACATATTACAAAATAATATGCATTCATTTTTGCAATGAGACCCTCAATTATTATCGAATTTTACACTAATCCATCAATATACATGAAATTGAAAATCAAGGCAAATCAAGATGCAATCAAAGCTGAACTTAAGTAATCTCTTTAAAAATTATTCTCAAGGATAAATAAAGCATGAGAATTAACAAACATATGAGTTTATAAACTTAGAACACTATTTGCAAATAATTCCTTGTATTTTTTTGAATTTATAATCAGTTCCACAACTTATAAGGAAACTTGAAACTAGGGATGCTAACACGAAATTGTTTCAAAATATAGATATATTAATCAATTGATTTTAAATATAAATAAACATTCAATTAAGATAATTAATCATACAAACATGATAATAAAAAATGGTTAGAGGTGAATTTGGGTTAAAGGTTGTATAGTTTACCCCCATAGTATCATTTGTTGTGCGTTTGTCTTCATTCTAGTGTAGTCACCTTTGATATAGAGGATAAACTTTGAATTTATTGTTTGTAAGAGTTTTAACTTTAATATTTATAGTACATATTATATTTGAAATATTTTTGTAATACTTCTTTCTCTTCTTATCTCTTGTTTTTAGCGGATTGAATTCTTCTTTTCTAGTTTATTTTCTTATAGTTTTTACTTTTCGGTATGATAATATACTTATTAATTTATTTTACTTTTTGTACATGAAATCATTGTTTACCTCCAACCTCTAGTCTTACTTATCATTTATCATGTCATGTTTATTAGACATTTCCTATACTTATATACGAAACAAATTGACACACACACATAGGGTTGGAAAAACAAGACCCAGTCTGAATGACCTGACCCGAGCCCAAAATTTTAAGCGAGTTTAGGGTCTAAGGTTTTTGACCTGACCCAAAATTGACTCGAACTAGAAGAAACCAAAATTAATTTGGGGTCGGGTTCGGGTTTGGACTTTAGACCTAAATTGACCTGATTGACCTGAAACTCATAATTATATTTTCAAATAAAATTACAAATACTATATTTTAAATACCCAATGGCCTATTAAATTACTAATTCATCAATAATGAAGTTTATTTTGGCAATCATACATGATTTTGTATTGAGTTTATGATTCAATATACAAATTATATTATGAATTAGTGTTTAAAACTCTCAAACAAACTGCAATAGGCTTTATATGTATTTCTCAATCACACTGTAAGTTTGTCACAATGAATTTGTTTATTACCCTTGGAAATTATCAATGATTTGTCTAGTCATATCATTTTTTTAAATTACTCTCTTGGTATTAGATTTATGAGTCATACCCAATAGACCCAAAATTATTTGCGGGTCGGGTTAGAGTCAAGGGTTTCGACCTGAAAATCCATCTTTTATAAGTTTAGGGTCTAGCCAAAAAGTGTTGACCAAAAAAGACCTAAAATAAAACACGCTCAACCAGAACCCGTTTGACACCCCTACACACGCACACACAATATATACATACATACAAACATACATAGATACACCGCACACATATGGAGTGGCCATGTCCCCTATAAAGGGATCCACATTCAAATCCCAGTTGCCGCCTTGATTTACCACCCTCCTAGGCTTTCACTATGAGCATGGGAGGGGGGAGAAATCTTTATCTCTTAATCCCATACATACACCGCACACACGTGCATGCACACCCACACACACACACAAACACACACACACACAAATATATATATATATATATATATATATATATATATATATATAGAGAGAGAGAGAGAGAGAGAGAGAGAGGTTAGGAAGTGTGTACCGGCCAGTACATGTAAGTTACGTGTACCAGCCATTAAAATGACATATGTGGAGCATGTTAAAAAACTCCAACCATATGGATTGACTCATAATTATATAGATTACATGTGTTTAAAAAATCATACCAATAACTCACATAGAACATGAGATATAGAAATATATCATCGAACAGTTTATGTAATTTTTGTAACTTACCATTGATTAGATAAGACATAAATTCTTTCATTGGATGATCTATGAATATCATATGTTGGTGATTTTTGATACACATCTTATCTAAGTGGTATACACCGCATCCATAAGGTTGGATAGTGTAGTTTAATTTTACAATTATCATAAATGAAGGTAGGTACATGCAAGCTACTTGTACTCGGGTACACAATTCTTTTAGCCATATATATATATATATATATTCTTACTCAATTTTTGACTTCTAACTCATGTTTTTTTGGTAGGCAAACTTTATACTCATAATAAAAAATTGACATATATATACATAATATATACATACATATATATATGATTCTTACTCAATTCTTTACTTCTAATTACTCATGTTTGTCTAAAGATCAATGTATTATTTACTTCTCCGTTAGAATTTCATTGAATAATTGAAGTTATGTTTTATTATTATTTCCCTCTTATTAATTACTACATTTTTATAGACCCATATGTCAATTTATTAATATGTATTTTTTCATATTGTTTGTTCTTCCTATATTATATCTGATCAAACCAACCTATAGTAGTTCAGTCAATTTCTACCAAATATTTAGAACTGATCAACCAACCTATGGATATCTCAATGAATTTCTACCAAAAGTTGGCTGACTCATGGAATTGTATATTACCCAAATCCTAACTCCAAATGACTACAAATTCAATGGTGATAGGACCTAGTAATCCACCCCTAGCATGGTATTATCAAAGTGCTAATGTGGAATTGTAAAATCTTAGCATACATGAATATATAACAAGATAAAATCACCAACAAAATCTCAACAATCTACAAGTATTATCAATAGAATTATTGTTTTATTACAAGATTTCAATTACATATTCAAGAGTAAAAGTGTACAAGACTGCTCATGTACACTAAGAATCATACAATAAGTGCACTTGAATTGTGACACCCCACCACACCAAATGAGATTACTCAAAACAAAACACAGAATCAACTAATAATTGACCACATATCCAGAAAATTGGGTAAATTTAACCGATTTAAAGGTTACCATCATGTTCACAAATATTTATAAAAAGGTCCATCATCTTGCATATCAACACATACTGTATCAGGTATTTACATGTATGTCCAGTGACCTCAGCCACAACCTATATAAAAAAGGGACTTTACACATATATATTCCATATACAAACATCAGCAAACTGTCAAAAATCAAGTTGATGTAGATACCATCTACAAAACATCCCATGCCTAATAGTCATTGATTGTACCAACCAATGGCTTTGACTTCCTTGTACCAATCTAACCCTAGTGGTTGTTGATGGCATATGACCCTAGAGGTCATTGATTGCATCAAACCCTAGTGATTATTGATGGTGCCTACTGCTAGTGGTTGCTAAAGGTGGCTAACCTCAGCGGTCGTCAAGATGGTGAACCCTAGTTTCAGCGGTCACCAAAGTGGTTCCTACCTCACCAAGATGGTAGATAAGTTTCAAGGACAATCTTCTGGTGGATTTAAGAAGCCAAGGTTCTCATTACCGCTACCACAGAAGTAATCAACCTTTTCTGAGCTGACCTCAAGTGTGTCATCACAGTGGTCCCTGAGCAAAGGACAAGATCACAACTTTGTGCCAACCTGTTATGGACTAGGTTTTTGGCTTAATTCCAAGGACATAATTTCTTTTAAGGTGTGTAGGATGTGATGAAGTGGACTTTTAAAATTCTAAAATGTCCAATGACACAAGTGAAGTCATGCATGTTGAGTTGTTTTGAGAATCCCAAGTGTGTTAGTAAAGTTGGAATGTTGATTGAGATTTATATAATGATTAAGATCCATAAGTTTATTCCTATTTGAGGAATTTAATTTATTGGTCTAACAGTTGAGTTTGGACACCAAATTCTTGTACAAGGTACCTTGAGTAGTGAGGAAGCTATGGTAGAAGTTTCATGAGATTTTTATGTTCTTAGAAGAAGATATTGAAGTCTGAAAATTATGAGATGATATGTATATATATGGGCATGAT
Source organism: Alisma plantago-aquatica (assembly GCA_963693085.1). Classification (NCBI taxonomy): domain Eukaryota; kingdom Viridiplantae; phylum Streptophyta; class Magnoliopsida; order Alismatales; family Alismataceae; genus Alisma; species Alisma plantago-aquatica. The sequence goes on along the minus strand of OY856414.1, from coordinate 103,532,784 downwards.
GTAGCAAGGATTTATATCATTACAAATTAAGTTTTGGGTCATTATGATGTCACAAATCTTTTGAGGGGAATCCACGAATCAACTATGGGGTAGGATATGTCTCAGCCGCACACCAGTAACTAGTGGCTAGGATTGTGTCTACCCCCTTGCAGTTACGGAACTGGGGGACGACCACACAGGCCGTAGTTCTCGCTGATCGTAGCCTGTGAGTGGTTATCTTACGAGTGAATTTTTATGCTACGAGGAGAGCAGAATAAGAACCCCTCATAGTAGTCATCGTGAAGAATGGTTGGAGAACCACCGTCTTCCATACACTACCTCCCCACCTGCATGTACAGACCGTAAGAAGGAGTTAGAAAATGAGATAGAGAGTAGAGAAGAGGTGTTCGGGGATGGTACTTCAGACCGTTTGGGATTTCTGGAATGGAGGTCATTTACTTCTTTTGCTCCACCGTAGTGGGAGCAAGCGGCGCGTGCCTGTGGCGACACCATCTCGAAGGTGCAGCTTGCCTTTCAAGCAGCCGCATGAGACGAGCAGGTGCCGCAGAGCTTCCGTGAGGAGGCATGGATGCTTGGTTGTTCCAAGTCGGGTTTCTCCCCAGTGTCGGCGCTGAAACCAGGAAGCAAACTGCTCTCCGGAGCAGTCCTTTATAGGCGGTAGGGTTTGAAGCTAAAGCGGATCTCTAAAGCTCAACCAAGAAGCCCCATCTCCATGGAGGTATGCTGCCACTGCAAGAGCCGAGGGTCACCGGGCGAAGGTGAGCAGAGTGGCGCAGGTCTCTGACCAGACCCAACATCGGTGACTAGAGAACAACCCGATGGACTCACACGGAGAGGATCAAGGGCGTCCTCCCCCTATATGCTCTGCCACAGCCGCATCCCACGGCGGCGGCCTGCTCGAGCCTCAAGCAGGAACTACCATAGGAGATCCTGAGAGACCGACATGTAGAGGGAGGAAGCTCAGCATTTTTCATGGCATCTAGGGCTACTGGAGTGGGCCTGTTGATAGCTTCCTAGCTCACCTGAGGAGACCAGTCACAGTGGCGGCTCCATCGGGGAGAACGGCGAGAGCAGTTCCCACTTTGTGTGGATCGCAAGAAAGGAGAGGACAAGGAAAGGGCCAACCGGTTCGGCCCAACTAAAGGCAAACTGTGAGCCAGACGAACCAAACCAAACCGAGGCCAGAGACTACTTGAACTAGACCAACTCAACCAAAGAACCGGCCACAGCAAGCAAAGGAGCTGTGCCAGACCTAGTGGCCACATGGCGAGCTCCCATTGGCTGATTAAGGTAAAATCTTCAGTAAATCTGTAAATCTTCAATAAATCATAGAAAATAGCTTGATTATCAGAAAAATGTAATTCATGTATCTTTTTTTCTCAGAAAAATGTATAGAACACAATGAAAGCATAATATCAGTCTTTTTATGCACTAATATCTGTTATATCATATAAGTAGTGAAATGCTCATTTGATGGATAATAAATATCAAACAATGGCCTAAAGTCCTGATAAAATGTCAGTAGACTCGTGATTATGTTTATAATGCATATGATGTCAAATATGGTCACGATGATGCACGAAAGCATATAATTTGACTAATATGGCTAATTAGGGCTAATAACCCTAATAAAATGCAATTAATGCATACATGCTCAATAAATGATGAAATTTACAGATTAATCTCATATCAGTATCTGGAACCTCATAATTAAATATGAGATCAGTATGATACCCACAATCCATGTTATACAATGATATTTGCTCTTAATGTGATATAAAACCCTAATCTAGGTTAATGATGTAACCTAGGGTTAATATGTGCACAAAAAGGACATGGAACCTAATGTTCAGATGATGAACTTTGATAATGAGATGTAATCTAGAAAATGACATCAGTGAGATAATCATAATATAAGAATACAAGTAATGATACACATATCCTAATGAACTAAGAGAAACTCTAATGAACACGATTAAGGTTAAGATGAGATGTAAGATGATGAGAACCTGATGGTGGTATATAGTCTTGTTTTGATTAGGGGTTTGACTAAGATATAGTTGATATGAGGATATGATGATTAGGTTTCTCTTTGGAAGGTACGCCATTACCTCTTACTTGGCTTATTATACAATATGCTTGTGTTATATGTGTAGTAAAATATTTGGCATATGATATTGGATGAAATGATTGTTCTTGTATGATATGTTGCATGATGTTCCATGATTACTGCTATGAACACATCAAACATAATATATTTGTTCCATTATATGAAAGAACTAACTCTTTGGTAGTGTGCTTGGAAGTGACCTAACTCTTTGGTAGTGGTCACATTGTACATATGACCTAACTCTTTGGTAGTGGTCTGACCTAACTCTTTGGTAGTGGTCACCTTGTACAAATGATCTAACTCTTTGGTAGTGATCATAAAGGCCTTGAGATATAATGGAAAATAAGCTTAAAATATGTGTTCTCTTTTGTTAATGAATATCTTTGTGCAAGTATACACTTTTCTTATATTCTTCTGTTACTGCCAAGTTTTAGTTTTATCTTATTGCCAAGATATGATGAGAGGTATATAAAAAGACACGTCGGCGTACTCAGTACAATATTCTTGAAATATTGTGCTGACGTGTACCGCATGTAATCTTTTGTTTAGGTTGTGGTTATGCGTTTGAAGATCCTGGATAGTTGAGAATTGTATGGTGAGCTGATGTACAGGTGGACCTGTTGTGTTAAGATCCTATCGTTTAGTGGTAGTGCATGTATATGTGTAAGTTTGTTGTTCAATATGTAATATCAAATGTTGTAACAATTCATGTTGTAATTATATGTTGAATGGTGAACATGTGTGCATGGTTTTATTATTGTTCATGTACATGTGCTACTGTGTTTCCTTCTGATTCCCTTGATTTTCTTCTTCTTAGCCTAGTGTGGGGCGTTTAAATTGGGATTCTCGCTGAGGTGAGGGTTTCAATTTGGACGTCACACATCAGATTATGTTTTAGAAAATATGGGGACGTCACACAACCAGAGCATGTATCATATCATCGGTGTCAGTGATAGGGCCATCTAGGTTGTAGTTTGTATCAAGGACTTGTCACAAGAGTGTTCAAGTAGGGCATCTGAGGTGGTTGTACCCTATGAAGCATAGAATCTAGACGTCACATTTTCCATCCACGATCCTGATGATGTCATTGACAATTAGCTAAAAAGATGTGGTGGCAACTCTTCAACCAATGGTTATTGGTTACATCAGATTATAATATTATAAGAAAATTAAGCAGATTAAGTAAATTAAGTAGATTAAGAAGAATAAGTAGATAGACATAACAATAGTTATGGATATCAAGCATGTAAAAGAATAGATAAAACTATCATTTACTTGCATTGTAAAACAATGAAGTAGTATAAGAAACAAGGCAAGGGTTGACATCTAATGTGAATCATGTTTAACCCTAAATAGATATACTACAAAGTTGTATTACATATTTTATTAAGCCCTAAGAAGTTTGAGGTATACCATTAAGACTCTAACTAACCACTGCTAAGTTGAAATTAGTGCCATACAAGATCTAGGAGAGTCAGACTCCTAAGATCTCAACCATCCTCGATCAGTACAAGTAATCCGTATTGAATTATATAGTCCAACTACAAAATAGTCTAGTCCACCCTTGGTATATAAGTCATTTAGGATATTCAAAACCCTATTATATGAAGTACAACCACATATGTCCTCAATGATGTCAAAAACTAAATCATAATCACCTAAAATATGGCCTCAACCGCTCTTCTGCTGAGGTATGATTGCAGCCATCCTCAAACATGCATATACTCAATAGTATATGACTCCTAGCCTTCACTAGAGGAATACTCATTTCACCATCCAGAAAATCCTAAAACTGGAATGGATCTATGGGACAGTGCACTACATGATTAGGGTTTCACTTGATTAGTTAATGCCAGTTGGGTGAGTTAAGACTGCATCAATCAAGTTACATACAAACCCTAAAAGCCTACTACAACAACATGGGTATATTACAACTTCAGAAGATATAAAATGTTTGAGATATAAATCTTATCACATCATCAAATGATATCAATACTTGTCACATCATGAAGAGGATCACACCTCTAATAAAGGCTCAACCATGCCCAAAAGTCATTAAGACCACCACATCATTCCCTATAAGAATCATATTTATCTTTCCATGCCTTAGCAAAGGCTCATCATACCATCACTATACATGTTATATATAAGTTTGGCATAACATTACTTATAGCAGCTTATGATGTTCATGTGGCAAAAAATTGGGGTTATAATAGCTTAAAGAGAGATAAGGTATTGCCCATCATACTTAATCATACAAGAAGGCAAAAAGTGATTAACAATCATCACCTACTTGTAATAGGGTTAGGTTCAACAATAATAGTTGAGTTATCATTACCAATCAAAACTTCCCAACAACCTTAGGTTAGTATTCATTCAAGAGAAAAGGTAAGATTGTTAGATCATGTGTAATCAAGCACCAACACTCATGGTTAACATTGTCATCAAATCATGTACTCAATAGTCAGATCTTTGCACTTCAAGCACAACCAATAGATTAGGGTTACTAAACAAACACACCATCGATCATAGACCAGGAAACATAGAGACCATGGGTGTAACTCCTCATCAGCCACATAGAGTAGGAACCATATTGGGGACCACTAAAACTAGGTTTCACCATCTTGGTGACCGCTGAGGTTAGCCAACTTTAGTGACCCCTAGGGTCAGATGCCATCAGCGACCACTAGGGTCAGATGCCACCAGTAAGGTTAGGGTCAAATGTCATCAATGATCACTAGGGTTAGGGATAGAGTCCTTGGGGACCAACAAAGTTCAAGTCTCACTGACCAACATGAAATCAGAACTTAGCGACTGCCTAAAGCCAAATCTTTAGCAATCCCATAAGAGTTCAAAATTTCAATGACCAGATAAGGTCAAAAACTCAATAATCACATAGGGGAAGCCACGTCATTCATATAACTTTTGAAGGATTGTTGAAAAGACACAGTGTAAACCATCATGTGGCTACTCCTTACCACCCTCAAACTAGTGGTCAAGTTGAGTTGGCCAATTGAGAGATAAAGCTCATTCTTGTTTAGACAATGAGAACGAACTACAAGGATTAGTCTCTACATCTTAATGAATCTTTATGGGCTTATATAACAACATTCAAGGCCCTGATTGACACCAAACCATTCAATCTTGTGTATGGTAAGAGCTATCATCTACCCCTTGATATGCAACATAAGGTGTTACGGGCTTTAAAATTCATGTACATGGATGTAGATACCACCACAGTAAGAATGAAACAACATCAACATGAGTTGGAAGAGATGAGGCATGAAGACTATGATTTGTCAAAAAGTTACAAGGAAAGAACCAAATGCTTGCATGACAAGTTGATTAGAACGAAGAATTTTGAGCCCAGACAATGGGTGTGGTTGTACAGTTCAAGGATGAAGTTCTTTTCCAGAAAGTTTAGATCTAGATGGGAAGGACCTTGTCTAGTCAAGCATGTGTATCCATCCGATGCTATTGTGATATCTATGAGGAGGTGCAAAGGAATTCACAATCAATGGACAAAGATTAAAGGTAGTTGTTGAAATCAGTCCAGACAAGGTGAATCAAAGTTTTGATATTGTTATGTTAGTTGAGGAAAACCTCATTGAGGAAGAGGTGTGTTTGAATGCAGATGAAAGAAACACATAATACAAGGATGCCTATAAATAGCAGCTGCCAACCTACAGAGCAAAGGAGGAGCCAGAGGGAGGACCCTGCAAGAGCTAGTGCCTAGACCAACGAACTAGTGTGTCGAGTTCCCCAAAAGTCTATTGGCCGATACGGTTGCCCGATATGGTATGCCCGATACGGTTGCCTGATACGGTCTGCCCGATACGGTCTGCCCGATATGGTCTAGAGAGAGAGCCGAGGAGTCTAGAGGGACGAAGAGAAGACCCAAGGGCCAAGATCCGACCTGCATAGAGGACGAGGAGTGATAGCCACCTCTCCTCTACGAGCTATATCTCTTCCCTCTTCTCTTTCATTATACTGCATTCCTTTGTTTCTTGTACAAACGATGTTTATCCATCTTTGTTCGGTGCCAGCTATGCTTGTCTATGGCTAGTTAGCTCCTTCTTGGCTATGTAGCCCGATCTGGGCATGTTTATATACTTTTTCCTTAAGCAAGTAGATTCATATCAGATCTAGTATGTTGCATGTTCTATTTTCTCTTTCCAAGTTATGATTGCTAGTTTGGTTGATCTCTTACTCGCTTGAACTGCTATTTCTGCCTGTATTGAGAGATCCGTTGTAGGAATAGCTAAGAGATGATAGTTTGGATCCGAACCTGAGAGGGGGAAGATCCAAGGTATTCTGTTCCTAACACCCCAAAATATCCTAAGACCCGAGAGGGAACTTAGTGTATTCCGAGGTGTTGATATGTCATTCCTCGAGAGAGGGTCATTGACATATTGTTGATGGTTTTAGTCACGCATCGCAAGAGTGAGTTGGACGACTCCACAGGACAGATGCCACCGTGCATACTAGATGCTTGCTTGGGTGTTCAAGGGTTGTCTATGCCCGAGAACGAGTGCATAGACTGCCCTGTTTGTGGTTACATAGCCAGGAACTCTCTTTCTCTGTTTAGTAGAATCACGGGCTCGATTTTGTTTTGTTTTGTTTTCTTTGTTTTGTTTTGTTTTATATCATCACAACCCGCTAGACTAGTTCTAGCACTTACTTTTATCGACCATCATCTTGGCTTATCTGACTAAAGAACGAGATCGGTGGCATCCTAAACGTCACCACATCCATGTGTTCAACCCCGTATATCTACTTTGACCCCATAATAAAGTTGCGGGGGCCTAGAAGGTTTTGGGTTATAAATTTAAAGCTTGATTACTTCCTTTGTCCCGCGTTCATTTCCAGACGCGTGAAAAAGGTCGATCAACTTTTGGCGCCACTGCCAGGGATGTGGTTTTCCACATTTACACGCCTAGTAGATTTTTGTTCTGTCACTATAAGTCTGTATATACATGCATAGTTTTCCTCTTACTTTACACATACTTGTTCATATATACTAAATCACTTTTCTTTTGCTCATACCTTTTTCAGCCATGGAGCTTGCTTCCGCAAGACAAGTCATCTTGTCCACCTGTCCTCCTGAGTTTTTCTGCAGTTTTGACTACTGGGAAATAATTGAAGGTCATGCTCTACAGCTATTTGAGTTATACTTACCTCCACCGTCATTATATGTCAAGATTCCAACAATGGAGATTGCCAGTCAGCCCTCGACTCCAGTGCCATCATGGGATCAAGAACTGATTAAGGCAGTGGAGTTAGCTGGAGAAAGTGTCAAGGCACTCACCTCCATAGTTCCTCATCTCCAAGAAAACATCGATCCACTCCAGCAACTATTACACAAGCAGGAGCATCATCTCAAAGTAGCCATCAAGGCTGCAGACCGCAATAGAAGTCTACATCAAATTGTTTAACAAGGATTCATCCTAAAGCATCCGTTTGATACAGTGAGTTCTGCTTATATGTGCATGGAAGAATTGACGGGTCTCGAAAGCATTGTTGCTCAACTACAACAACTTCATGATAAATATGTTGAACAAGGCAGGAGGCTCCAAGAGCTCATCGATTTGGTTAGAAATCGATTACAAATGCCATCACAAGACAATGAAGACATTAGTCATCAAGGCCATTCCATTGGGTCTGAAGTGGAGCATGCACCATCATCCTATTCAGACCATCAACTGGATTCACCAGGATTTTTTTGTGAAGACCAACCCACTTGGGGAAGCCCTTCATTCTATCCAGATGACCCAGCTAATGAACCAATGGAAGAAATGAGTCATAGACATGAATGGATCTATGATGACGATGATGACGACTCGAAAAGCCAATCGACCTCACAACCAAAAGGTTGGTTTGAGGAACCAAAGTCAGATATTGAACCAGACCAAAGTGACATTTCTCATATTGAGACTTGTCATTTCTCTTTGAGCAGTACGCTAACCATGGTTTGGAACAATTTGTTCAAAGATGATGATGACGACAGTTGCTCGACATGGAGCAGTGAGTATAGTAACGAAGACAAGTTAGAGAAGCACGAGCCATCATTCGCCACCTTCCCTTTACAAGGCTTGGTGGACGTCAAGGGGGTAGGATGGATAGTTCACTACAACATGGCTGTTGAGCATGAAGACACCCCTGACTCCACACCAGGTGATAAGCTTGGGATGGTAGAACCACAAACATATTCTTCAGAGGGTACTTTTTTCTCAGAAGATGATTGGATAAATCAGACAATACATGAAGATTTATCTGAGCATCCAACCTCAAGTGTAGAGATGGAGAGAGAAGATATGAGTCCTCAAGATGACGTCCAACCTCTCTCATCTATCTCATCCTGTGTCGACATCCCAGGACCTTCATTTTTAGAATCATATAATGAAAGGTACCGTGAGGATGATATGCTGAAGAATTCATCCCAGTGTAGTTCAAGCCACTTCCAGCACAAAGATGACATCACCGACTCACCAGATTTCACTTCACTTCTTCGGACTCGGTAGGGCCAACACATCCGCCAATTCTACTCCTACTATGTGGCCGAACCCGTCAGCAAGACACAGGTGACACTGGTCCCAAAACTTAGGATTTGGGATCCTAGTGTCGGTATCGTGGGGCAATCACCCCCTTTTCTATCACCCACCTAGGATTCACCCTTCTTTCTCTTCACCCTTCTTACATGCACGTTTATTTCTTGCATATAGCATAAGCTTGTAGCTTCGCAATTATGGCTATGTGATGTGACTCTAATAGATAAATGCTTGACTTTATGCCTAATTGTATAATTTTTATCTTAAAAATTGCTTGACCTCTTGCTTGACTTTCTCTTTGACTCTTTGCTTGAGTTTGGTAATAAATCTAAGGTTATGTCCCTTTTTCATAGCTTAAAGCTAGATTCCCTTGATCTATGTCGTGAATGGTGAACTCATGGTAAAGGACCGTTGGAATGAGCTAAAACACGATCAAAGAATCCTAGCTGTGGATTCACAAGCTTGCCTCTATTCTAAGGATTCTTGAATCATAATTGCAACTTCTCACACAGGTATCAAGCGGATTATGATGAGTTTTGAGCTATAATCAAGATAAAATGTTTTTCCTTGATGGACTACGTACCTTCTCACATTAGATTGAGTCAAAAAGATGAAAAATATAAAAATGTGCAAAAGAGGCTTGGGCGCCCACAAAATCCCAAAATATCTATATAGTTCTCACCCAAGCCCATAAAAATAGAATGCAGATGATAAAAGCCTGAGTGTGAATAATAAATGAGCGGTGTTTTCTCTTTTAGGAGAGTTGATCATGGTGCCCAACCGGTGTATGACTGTGCTCATGAACGCGGATATGTCGTTCCTGGTAGTACCACTCTAAAAGCTCATTAGAGAGTCACTAGGAACCCCCTAGGTGACCTATGAGATCATCTTAGTAGCAGGGTTGGTTCGAGCATAGTACGAGGAGTTCATCTCACTGCTTTGGACCAACTGGTTCGGACTGTAGGGATTGTTGCTCGTTACATGGACCAACCTGACGCAGATCAGGATCCTCAGAAGTCATTAGAGTCTTTTTGCTTTATTTCTTAGGACATGAAGAAGTGAGAGGCATGGTATTCCTAATTGGTTTGCATGGATTCATGGCAATGGCTCATTACTCATCACCTGCGTGATCACCTATGTGTCAATTCTTTCATGTTTAATAATTATGGTTCAAACCCTCATGAGTATCGACAGGTTGTAGTGAATTTGCTTAATCTTGCTTGGAAACTCTTTGATCTTGCTTTGGCAAGATTGTGCCTGACAGGTGGGGGTTTGTTTTGAAATGACATGGATCAGGAGAAATGATGTTTTAAACTATTTTTCTTAACCTTAGCATTTATTGCCAAGCTTAATTTGGATGTTATCTTTTTGTTCTTTGAGCACAACCTTGCTTGAGGACAAGCAAGTTTTAAGCTTGGAGTAGTTGATAACACCCAAATTAGCGCATATTTTCTATGCATTTTATCTATAGTTTTGTGCCACTTTAGTCTTAATATGCACTCTTTTGTTCATGTTTTATGCTTTCTGTCTCGAATTAGATAAAAGTAGTAAAAATAGCCAATAATGTAGCTAATTAGCTAATTTTTGAGTTACAGGCACCGAAACTAGCCAATTTTGAAGACTCACAAGTACCGAACCTGAAAAGACAAGAATTCCAGCAGCTGCTCGATAGGGCTTGCCTAATACGGCTGCCCGATACGGTCTGGCCGATACGGCTGCCCGATACAGCCTGGCCAATACGGCTGCCCGACACGGCATGCCCGATACAGCTGCGTGACACTCCCCCTGCTCGACACGGTCTTCGGGTGACAGTCATATTGGCCCACCTGATACCTCAAGATCGAAGCCACAAATGAAGGACACGTGGACCAATAAAAGCTACAACTCTCATCAACTCACTGCCTATAAATAGCAGCTGCCAAACTACAGAGCAAAGGAGGAGCAAGAGGGAGGACCCTGCAAGAGCTAGTGCCTAGACCAAGGAACTTGTGTGTCGAGTTCCACAAAAGTCTACTGGTCGATACAGTTTCCCGATACGGTCTGCCCAATATGGTTGCCCGATACGGTCTTCCCGATATAGTCTGCCCGATACAGTCAGCCCGATACAGTCTGCCCGATACGGTCTGCCCGATACGGTGTGCCCGATACAGTTGCCCAATACGGTCTAGAGAGAGAGCCGAGGAGTCTAGAGGGACAAAAAGAAGACCCAAGGGCCGAGATCCGACCTGCACAGAGGATGAGGAGCGAGAGCCACCTCTCCTCTATGGGCTATATCTCTTCCCTCTTCTCTTTCATTCTACTGCATTCCTTTGTTTCTTGTACAAACGATGTTTATCCATCTTTGTTCGGTGCCAGCTATGCTTGTTTATGGCTAGTTAGCTCCTTCTTGGCTATGTAGCCCAATCTGGGCATGTTTATATACTTTTGCCTTAAGCAAGTAGATTCATATCAGATCTAGTATGTTGCATGATCTATTTTCTCTTTCCAAGTTATGATTGCTAGTTTGGTTGATCTCTTACTCACTTGAACAGCTATTTCATCCTGTATTGAGAGATCCGTTGTAGGAATAGCTAAGAGATGATAGTTTGGATCTGAACCTGAGAGGGGGAAGATCTGAGGTATTCTGTTCCTAACACCCCAGAATATCCTAAGACCCGAGAGGGAACTTAGTGTATTCCGAGGTGTTGATATGTCATTCCTTAATGCGATGATTTTGAGTCGCATTTATAGATATGTTTGATATGTGTTTTATGCTTTTATTAGTCATTTTTATGGTTAATGTTGCATAATTCATCCACTTTGGTCTTTGCTACTATTTTATGTCAAATCCCCTTTATTTCATTGTTTTGATCATTAATTGTCGAAATATTATTATTTGTGTGAATTTATGTGGTTTCGTGTTTGAATTTCAGGGAAAACAAGTGTCTGCTTCCGTCGATACCATCGACCGGACCACAGGTTGCCAGCCGCCAGCAAAGCGTCGATACTATCGACAGGGATGTCGATAGTATCGAGCTACCATCAGGTTGCTAATAAGGGAGCAGTCGATAGTATCGACACCAAGTCGATACCATTGACGCACGGAGGCTACAACGACCCAAAATGACAAAACTGTCGCCACAGGTTCGTCGATACCATCGACTCACGTCGATGGTATCGAGATTTCATCAGGCACTCAGACAAAAGGAGAGAAGGGTTGCCGCTACCACACTGAGTCGATACCATCGACTCGCGTCGATGGTATCGACACCGTAAGATATGCGTTTGCTTTGGAATGATCTTAATCGGATGGCCGTGGTTAATTAGCGACCTAATGAGGGATATATACCTAATGACGGCCTCCAGGACGAAGGAGGCATATCATTAGCCATTGCACGAGTACCGAGGAGCAGTAGAGAGGAGAACGGAGGCCAGAAGCTCATACCAGTTGATCCGGACACCGAAGAAGACAGATTCCACCACCGGAAGGAGGGAGAGCACGTGTTCTACGCAGAGGATCAACCGGTTCTTCTCCGTTCAGGGGTTTCACCTCACAATTCACGTTTTTCATATGATTTCCCCTATCTCTACCATGCACTTGCTTGAGATGAACATGCGTGGCTAATCCCCTTTATCTTTAGGACCAGGAGTAGCCCGGGAGTTCATTGTATGACAATTTTATAATAGTAATTCATATTTTATCTCCTAAATCTGTGGTATGATTTCGTTTTCTCAATATATTGTTATGCTTGATCACCATAATAATAACCTAATGCCCTTAATCACTTTGAAAGAAGGATTAACGGCTGAAAAGAGACATAATTCACATTAATCGACAAATCCCTTAAATAAGGTGGTGTAAAATTAATGGTGGATACCGAGAGATCATTTATAATGCACCTAGTTTAGGGTATAGGTTACTACGACGGTGGAACCGACCTAGACATAGGTAGTGAATTACACCACGACAGTGGGCAATTCTGTTTTCAGGCCACTACCCAGATAGAGAGATAAAATTGAGGCATTATATAAACTCTAATACAATGAAAACCTGCGGTGAAACCGCAATCCTAAAGATACCCTTTTGAATTGATTAAATCAACATTTAATCGGTCGTTTGTTTTGTTTTGTTTTTATTTTCTTTTAGTTTTAACAACAACTCTCAACTTGTTAATCGGCTTAGTTGATCGCGAGTAGTTAGTAGGAGTCTCCAACGATTGCACGTATCCCTGAGTTTGACTCGGGCCTCACAAAGGCCTATACTACTCGACGCGTTCTCTTGCGTTTCAGTGCACAGTAAAATTGCATTAAGTTTTTGGCGCCGTTGCCGGGGATACGGAAATTTGTTGGCACTTCGAGTGGTGTGAGCGGCCACTCTAGGCCACCTTTTTATTTTTTTTATCATTCCAAAAATTCATAATCTATTTTCTGATTATTTGCAATCGTCAGGCACAGTGCTAAGTTAAATTTTCCATTTTCAAGTACTGTGCATGGTGCAGATGCGTAGTACTGACTACACGCGGCATGCACCAGAGGGTCCACTTACGGGACCAGAAGACGAGGACGGTTATAATCAGGACCATCTTGAGGAAATAGAGTCATAACCTGAACAAGAAGATATGGATGAGCCACAAACAATATGGGAGAAGATCAAGGCTTCTTCCGCATCCGCGTCAAAAGGGCCTATAAAGAAGCAAGAAATCAACATACCTACCTATAAGATTGATCCAGCTTTGATAAATCTGGTGAAGTCCAATGCTTTTCATGGGCTCAAGAACGAGGACCCCGTCGCGCACATAAGTCAGTTTGTTGAGAACTGTGACATGATTAAAATCGACAGGTTTCCACAGGATGCACTTTATCTTAAGCTTTTCCCGAGTTCATTGGCAGGAGCCGCGCAAGAATGGCTACACAATTTAGATGATGAGTTTGTGGATTCCTGGGACCATATGGTGGAGGTTTTCTTTGAGAGGTTCTTTCCTTCGGAGAAGACCAACGACATGATCAGGAAGATCGATAACTTTACCCAACAGGCAGGTGAGACATATTCTGAGACCTGGGAGAGGTTTCAGGTCATGCTGAGATGGTGCCTGCATCACGGGCTGGATAAAGAAACATAAGTAAAGATCTTCTATTTTGCTCTCTCCGAGAACGATAGGAGCAACCTTGATTCAGCTGGGTCAGGATTCTTTTTGAACAACACAGACACCAGGTGTTGGGAGATATTAAAAAACATGGCTAGGAAACAATCATGGGGTGAAAGAGGCGTCGTGGAGCAGGTCTGAGCAGTAGGAGAATCTAAGGCCATAAAAGAACTGAATGAGAAGATGGACCTTCTCACAAAGAAATTGCTCACAAAGGAGGATACTGAGTCCGAGGACGAGGCTCAAGTGAAATTTATGAGACAGCAGCAATGGTACAGGAATAACGATTATTCATGGAGAAAGGACAAGAAGTTCTCATGGAAGGATCCAAACAATTTTCTGCAGGATCCAGATGCCAAACCCCATCCAGTAACAGAGGATAAGAGCACAGAGCTGCTCAATCAGGTGATAAAGCAAAATCAAGAACTCATGACTACGTTCGGCCAGCAAATTATACAGCAAGGGGAGTTTATGAATCAGTTTGGGCAAACACTGCAGAGCCATGGGGTGCAAATGAGGACCATTGAGACATCTATGGCACAGATGGCAGCAGAGATAGCCAGTTTGAAGAAATCGGCACATCCAGGTTTTTCGGGAAACACCAATGTTCCAGGGGAAACCAGCAGGCAAAGGCCATCTTGCTAAGAAGCGATAAGAAATTGTTAAATCCAAGGGCCGAGGAGACAAGCACACCACAAGCTGAAGTAGAAGGTGACGCCAATGAGGAGCAGCCCGCACTGGTCACAGATCCAGTCAATGACACAGTTGTGGATTCTACTGAAGACCCGATTGCAAAGGAGGAAGGACCTCAGAAAAAGATACCCTATGTGCCACCGCATCAAAGGGCACAAGCAGTTCTGGTCCCGTATCCAAATAGTGTTAAGGCAAGGAAGGTAGATGCGCAATTTAAGAAGTTCTTAGACAGTTTCAGGAAGCTTTCAGTCAATATCTCTCTATTGGAAGCCATTGAGCAAATCATGTCTTACGGGAAATTTCTAAAGGACATCATTACTAAGAAGAGGAAGATTTGGGATACAGAGGTTGTCGTGCTCAAAGAGCAAGTGAGTGCCTTCATCATGGGCACTTTGCTACCAAAGAGGCAAGATCCAGGCTGTTTTAACATTTCTTGTTATATTGGAAAAGTCAAATTTGGTGAAGCATTATGTGACTCAGGGGCAAGCATCAACTTGATGCCCCTTTCTACATTCAAAAAGCTGGGATTGAAGGAGTCACGGCCAAGCAACATGACTATTCAATTGGCAGACAACTCAGTGGTAAAGCCATATGGAATCTGTGAAGATGTGTTAGTGAAAGTGGACATATTTGTTTTTCCAGCAGATTTTGTAGTCATGGAGATGCAGGATGAACATGGCAACGAGCTATTACTTGGACGTCCTTTCCAAGCTACAGCCGACATGATTTTAGAGATGGGGAGAGGTCGTTTGACCTTGGGTATTGCCGATGACCGATTTGAGATGGTCATGCCCTCTAGTACAATGTCGTCTAAAGCAAAGGAACAATGTCGTGTGGTAAAACATCTGGATAATAATATTTCACTCTGTCTTGGGTAGCCATTTCTGGACATGGCTCATGTGATGAGCAAAGTGCACAATGGAACTTTGGCTGTGGACATCATGGAACAGACCAAGGTAGTATCTCTGTGTAAAGTTGTAGGGTTCCCTAATGATGAGGATGAGGACATTCTGCCTTCTACGGAAGATGATGTTATTGCAATTTCTATTTTTGATGCATATCCTAAATTACCATTGGAGGCTTGCTTGGTAAATATTACACATGATTGGATGCGGAGTAAATCACTCAAGAAGTGCACCAAAATGCTTCAGATGCTTCTATGCGAGGCATTATGAAGATTTAGGTGAACTTCCCCCGCCGCTTCAATCATCTCTAATCAGCCCGCCGGAGTTAGAATTAAAGCCGCTACCACCGCATCTCAAATATGTCTTTCTAGCTGAGGAAGACAAGTTACCTGTGATCATTTCTGCTTATTTGAGTGCGGATGAGGAGGAACAATTGTTGATAGTGCTGAAAACCACCGGAGAGCTTTTGGGTGGTCCGTTGTAGATATCAAGGGGATTTCCCCTACATTATGTCAGCATAAGATTCGGCTCGAAGAGGGAGCCAAGCTTGTGATCCAACCTCAACGACGTCTCAATCCAAGCATGATGGAGGTTGTAAAGAAGGAGGTTATTAAACTTCTTGCTGCAGGTATCATTTACGCAATATCAGACTCGACATGGGTGAGTCCCACACAGGTAGTCCCTAAAAAGGGGGGAATCACTGTCACCCAAAATATTTTAAATGAACCTGTCACCACCTGATTGGTAACCAGGTGGCGAGTTTGTATTGACTACCACCGTCTGAATGCCGCTACGCTAAAGGATCATTTTCCTTTACCTTTTATCGATCCAATTCTAGAGCATCTCGCCGGCCGATCGCACTTCTGTTTTCTTGACGGGTACTCGGGGTACAACCAGATTTCAATTGATCCTTTAGACCAAGAGAAATCTACTTTCACTTGTCCCTATGGGACTTTCGTGTATCGCCGAATGCCTTTTGGTTTATGCAATGCACCTGTGACTTTTCAGCGTTGTATGCTCGCTATCTTTTCTGACATGGTAGAACGCTGTCTTGAGGTGTTTATGGATGACTTTTCGGTGTATGGTGCATCATTTGACGAATGTCTCTACAATCTGGACAAAGTTTTACAACGCTGTGAGGATACACATTTGGTCCTCAACTGGGAAAAATGCCACATGATGCTGACTGAGGGGATAGTGCTAGGACACAAGGTGTCTAGCAAAGGTTTAGAGGTGGATCTGATAAAATTTGAAGTTATTTCCAAGTTACCCCCACCAAATTCTGTTAAAGGGGTAAGGAGTTTCTTGGGACATGCCGGATTTTAACGTCGGTTTATAAAAGACTTTTAAAAAATCGCGAAACCTCTATCTGAACTGCTTGAGAAAGACGTTGTATTTGATTTCAATGACAAATGTCTACATCCGTTCGACGTGTTGAAGGAGAAACTGATTTCTGCGCCAGTTGTTCAAATGCCGGATTGGACTAAACCGTTCGAACTCATGTGTGACGCTTCTGATTTTGCAGTAGGAGCCGCGTTGGGGAAGCGGGTGGACTATAAGCCCGCCGTGATTTTCTACGATTCAAAGACTTTGAATGACGCCCAATTAAATTATACAACTACTGAAAAAGAATTACTCGCCGTTGTTTTCGCTTTTGAAAAATTTTGGCAATATTTAGTTAGATCTAAAGTATTCGTTTGGACTGACCATGCTGCAATTAAATATTTAATGGAGAAAAAAGACGCAAAGCCTAGACTAATTAGGTGGATTTTTCTTTTACAAGAATTTGACATAGAAATCAAGGATAAAGCTGGAATTGAAAATGTTGTGGCAAATCATCTGTCTAGGTTAGAGAGGGTGGATGAGAAAGATTTACATATACCCATAACCGAGACATTTCCGGATGAACAGATTTTGACAGTTAATTCTAAAGACCCTTGGTTCACTAAGATTGTGAATTATTTGTCTTGCGGGATCATCCCGGAAGATTGGTCATATCAAGAGAAGAAAAGATTCTTCCACTCTTTACGATATTATTTTTGGGATGACCCGATTCTTCTTAAGCAATGTAGGGATGGTATCCATCATTGCCACACACTACCTATGGGAGGACACCATGTGAGCTCTCGTACGGCAACTAAAGTTATGGAGAGTGGCCTTTATTGGCCAACCTTGTTCCGAGACGCCTACGAGTTTGTAAGGCAATGTGAATCCTGCCAATGAGCAGGTAATATTTCAAAGAGACAAGAGATGCCCCTAAATGTGTTCTAAGAAGTGGAGGTATTTGATCTGTGGGGCATAGATTTCATGGGACCCTTTGTGTCCTCAAATTCAAATTTATATATTCTTTTAGCAGTTGATTACGTGTCAAAGTGGGTAGAAGCAATACCCACAAGGACTAACGATTCCACTGTAGTGTGTAGGTTCGTGAAAGAAAATATTTTCTACAGGTTTGGAGTGCCCCGAATGATCATCAGAGATGGGGGTACGCATTTTAGGAATCAGAAATTCTCAGCATTGTTGAAGAAATATGGAGTCAAACACAACATAGGTACCCCATATCACCCGCAGACTCAAGGACAGGTGGAGGTTTCCAATCGCGAAATTAAGAAGATTTTGGAGCGTACGGTGGCGTCCACGAGGAAGAATTGGAGTGCCCTACTACCGGATGCATTGTGGGCGTACAGGACGGCTTAAAAAACACCTATAGGAACCAAAACTTTTAGGTTAGCGTATGGTCGGGCTTGTCATTTACCGGTAGAGTTAGAGCATAAAGCACATTAGGTGCTTATAAGGCTCAACTTGAGTTACGAGGGAGCAAAGAGGAAGAGATTGCTTGAATTGAATGAGTTGGATGAGCTGTGGATGACGGCATATGAGAACTCGCGGATATACAAGGAGCGCACCAAGTTAATCCACGATCACCACATCCAGTTGCGCACGTTCAAGAAAGGAGATAGTGTATTTCTGTTCAATTCAAGACTAAAGTTGCATCCCGGGAAGCTCAAATCCCGGTGGAGTGGGCCGTTCATGGTAGAAGAGGTCAAACCACACGGTACAATCTTGGTGCGTGATGGTGAGACCACGTTCTTGGTGAATGGACAAAGATTGAAGCTCTACTTTGGTGAAAATTACAAGAGGAAGGTGAATGAGGTCAAACTCATTTCACTTTCGGATGCATGAGGTGCCCAAAAGTCGTCTAGCCTAAGATGTTAAATAAGGGCGCTTGTTGGGAGGCAACCCAACCATTGGTATCTTAGTTTAGTTCATGTACGTTTGTAGGTTGATTTGTTTTGGTTTAATTTTTAGTGTAAAAAAGATACCTTGATCGGTTTGTTCTTTATGAAGGTTGAGGCAGAGTCGATACCATCGACACACTAGTCGATGGTATCGACCATGGAACAGGAGGATGACTACAGATTTTGCACTGCGTCGATACTATCGACGGCCTCGTCGATGGTATCGACAGACCTACAGGCAGATCGTAAAATCAAGGTCGATGGTATCGAGATACCTGTCGATACCATCGAGATCTCTGAAGATTTACAGAAGAAATCGACTTAGGAAATTCGATACCATCGACGGGTGTGTCGATGGTATCGACACATTCAAGTGAAAAAGGTGGCGGCCGGGCCTCATGAGGATTTGCCCTAATCAGAGGGTCGATACTATCGACTCACATCGATGGTATCGACCATCCACATCACCTATCCGCACGAACAAATCAACGACGGTCGCGGCATCAAGACGGTCGATCCGGGTGCAGCATCGATACCATCGACCCATGTCGATGGTATCGACACGTCAGCGATCCAGGTTTCAAGATTCAGCCATCGACGACCATCGATACCAGTGAGGGGGCGGATAGCATCGACAAGTGTCGATACCATCGACTCACATCGATGGTATCGACGGGTCATCAGTAGTGCCGGCCACATCTATTTAAGGGGAGTGATTGCGTCAGTTGACGTCATGCTTTCAGAGCAAACTCCTTCTCTTGTGCCCAGCGATCCCCCGAGCTGTCCAAGCCCGACGACGAGCAGCACCGAGCGAAGGTCTTCATCAAGCGGATATTCAACTCTCCAATCTTCAGCGAGCTCTCTTTCTGATCCCCATTTCTCGTCGCAAACATGGCGCATGTGGCCGGAGCTTCCTCCTCGTGCGTGAATCCGATGGACATCCCGGAATTCATGCCACCACCGCCATCGTCGATTGCACATCCCCGACTTGTCCATCCTTCCTCGGAGGTCCGGAAGATCTACGAGGAGATCATGCGGAGGAAGATAGAGCCCACCCGGTATGTGGACCGGGAAATGATCCGAGATCTCATATTCGAGGCCAACTTGTCCTACGTTCTGAAGGGGCAGGCCCGCCACACACCAATAAGGCCTGGTGAGCTGGAATTTCATGCAGATGGCCAGCCGTTCTTCGGCGACTGGCCCACGTACAAGGAATTGGTGGCAGAGTTTATGGCGTCGCTGTACGTCTGTGTCGTGCCCAACGACATCGTAACTACCGATCGTGAGTGGATCAAGGGCCGGGTGTCTTTCCGGATGTACAACCACAACTACACCCTCACGCTCAAGTAGTTCAACAGGATCTTCAACTGTAACCATTCGCAGTACGACCACCGGCGGTCGGACAACCGCACCGACTACGACACCATCTTCTCTGAGCTGGTGACGGTGCCGCAAGGAAAGTCGGTGAGCTACCACAATGCCGCGGTAGCTGATTTCGAGCACCCTTTCGTCCGGGTACTACACCGGATGCTGAGTTCTACACTTTTTGCCCGGGGTGATCTGGCCCTCAACAAATTTCAGGGGTCGAACCTATTCTTTCTGTATAAACTCCTGAAGAAACAAGAATGCAATTGGGGTGCCTTCTTTCTGCAGCTAGTATTGGATGTGAAGAGGAGTACGAGGAAAGCCCTGATTCACTTTGGCGGGCTTATCACTAAGATGGCCATCTACCTGGGGTTGAATCTCGAGCAGCTGACTCCTCTCTCTACAAGAAGCAAGGTGAACTTGCAACATCTACACAGGTCCAATCTCCTACTTCTTCGAGATGGTTTGGCGTATGCACATTGCCACATCAACCATGCCTATCAGGAGTGCTCATTGCCTGATCTGGTCTTCAACATCGAGGGGGCGCAACACTTCCGGTGGCCAATCATAGCCATCGCTGACTCCGATGATGAAGGCGGTAACGACGGTGGCGTCGACAGAAATGACGATGAGGCTGAGGAGGAAGAGGAGGCATTCACACCTCTTCGGGCACGAGTGGCACCACGGAAGCGTCCTCGGATGCATCCGGGTGCATCTTCATCATCACAGCCTACGCTGCCACCACCATCGCCCTCGTAGCCTAGCGAGGATGCCTATTCTATGCAGGGCATGTACACGATGCTGCAAGACATCCAACAGACCGAGCATAGCCACACATCCACCTATGCCGGTATTGAAGATACTACCAAATGGCTCTTTGTAAATCAGCAGACGATTTTTGAGAATGAGCGCCTTCTTTTCGAGAATCAGCAGAACATCCATGATAGGTTGCACAGGATGGAGGTGCAACAACAGCCATTTTTTGATCATTACTGGAGCCAGAATTATTTTGGGGGGTATCCACAGCCTCTGTCGATGCCCCAGTACGATCCGACATTCCAGGGGCAGTACCCTTCTTGGGACCCCATGGCACCGCAGTACCCGCCTTCACCACCACAGGAGTGATCTGGTATCACTGTTCCAATCTTTAAGTTTGTTTTTGACTATGAGGCCATAGTCGAATTCAAGCTTAGGGGGGTAGTTGGAACAACTTTATCTTTTACTATTTTTTTTTAGTTTTTAACTTTATTGTTTTGTTCTTGTTATTTGTTTCTTGCAATTTTAGTTTTTGTAGGATCCACATGCTATCTAGTGTAATTGTGGATGTCATAAAGTTTGTGTCATCTCATTAATTGTGCATGGGAAAATAAAGGGAAATTTAAAAATTTTTGTGTGTTTGCAAAGCTTGTCTTGTTTAACCTTGGGCACATATCCTACGAAAATGATTGGTTTTGTCAACTTTTAAACAAAGTTTCACAACTGTACTCCTAATGATTCATGAAAGTGGACAGAAATGGTTGTTTGAGCCTAAAATGACCAAATGGTAATGAGACTCTAATTGGATGTAAGAGAGAGAAACCTCTTAACTACTACACAGGTCAGTAAGGAGGGACACATAATATCTTTCTAAGGTTCAGTCATCTAGTCTTGTGATCTTTTCACCTCTTTACTTTTCACAATCCACCATAAGAATTGGAAGTACTTTACAGTTTTAACTTCTTTGATAGCATTGCATATAGATAGGTCCTGCATTGAATTTATTTCCATATGTTTTGCATAAAAAGAAAAAAAAATTAGAATAGTGATACATGCACATTACCCTTAGGTGCATGCCATGTAGTTGCATTCATAATTTTCATGCATAAAGTATATCATGTATCTCAATCTTTCTCCAATGGTGAATTAAATTGTTCCATACCTTCTAAATAGTGCAAATTTCTGAGTATGAAGAAATATAAGCCCAATAAAATATTCATTATCAATTATGGATAGAAGGGTTGAAAAAAAATCTGAAAAATCTGCATAATGAAAAAAAAGAAAAAAAAAAAGAATAAAAAGAGTTATGTAAAAGCAACAAGAATAAGAAGGAGAAAGGAACGTAATATCACCTACAATTCAAGATAATTGAGTACATGATGTAGCTTAATTAGTTGTCCATCTCGTTTTGAGATGGATGGTTAGTACATGCATCATTCCACCCAATTTTAGGCATTAGGGCATTTTTCATGTGCATTTGCATCATTTAGGACATTTTTGTTTTATGCATGTTGAAACTGTATGATACTTCCACTTCTTCCATGAGCCACCCATTTCATCCACCTATTGCTCGGATTGGTAGGCCACCGTGAATTTCTCCTCACTAATGAATATCAGGAGAACGGCTTCCATGTAGATGGTAGTTAGGGCGAGCAACGTAGTATAGAAGGTCACAAGATGCACCAAGTCTGAACCGGCGAGTTTTATTATGTTAACTTCCTTATGTGATAGTGTTCATCAGTTTTGAGGTCAATTTCTTTTACGGATGATTACTGTCGCCTTCAGGGTAATTATCATTCCGTGGTTAGAGAGGGTAGGTATGTGAATGTCTGGTGGGATTCATGTGGGATGATGGTTGTGATGTGTTGTTCTTCAGTTGACATTAGCAATTCTATTCTAAGGATTAGTTGCTCGAGGGCGAGCAATGTTTAAGCTTAGGGGAGTTTGATGCGATGATTTTGAGTCACATTTATAGACCTGTTTGATATGTGTTTTATGCTTTTATTAGTCATTTTTATGGTTAATGTTGCATAATTCATCCACTTTGGTCTTTGCTACTATTTTATGTCAAATCCCCTTTATTTCATTGTTTTGAGCATTAATTGTCGAAATATTATTATTTGTGTGAATTTATGTGGTTTCGTGTTTGATTTTCAGGGAAAACAAGTGTCTGCTTCCGTCGATACCATCGACGGAAGTCGATACCATCGACCGGACCACAAGTTGCCAGCCGCCAGTGTCAGCAAAGCGTCAATACTATTGATAGGGATGTCGATGGTATCGAGCTACCATCAAGTTTCTAATAAGGGAGCACTCGATAGTATCGACATCAAGTCAATACCATCGACGCACGGAGGCTACAATGACACAAAATGACAAAACCATCACCACAGGTTCGTCGATACCATTGACTCACGTCGATGGTATCAAGATTTCATCAGGCGCTCAGACGGAAGGAGAGAAGGGTTGCCGCAACCACACTGAGTCGATACCATCGACTCGCGTCGATGGTATCGACACCGTAAGATATGTGTTTGCTTTGGAATGATCTTAATCGGACGGCCGTGGTTAATTAGCGACCTAATGAGGGAGATATACCTAATGATGGCCGCCAGGACGAAGGAGGCATATCATTAGCCATTGCACGAGTACCGAGGAGCAGTAGAGAGGAGAACGGAGGCCAGAAGCTCATACCAGTTGATCTGGACACCGAAGAAGATGGATTCCACCACCGGAAGGCGGGAGAGAACATGTTCTACGCGGAGGATCAACCGGTTCTTCTTCGTTCAGGGGTTTCACCTCACAATTCACATTTTTCATATGATTTCCCCTATCTCTACCATGTACTTGCTTGAGATGAACATGCGGGGCTAATCCCCTTTATCTTTAGGACCGGGAGTAGCCTGGGAGTTCATTGTATGACAATTTTATAATAGTAATTCATATTTTATCTCCTAAATCTATGGTATGATTTCGTTTTCTCAATATATTGTTATGCTTGATCACCATAATAATAACCTAATGCCCTTAATCACTTTGAAAGAAGGATTAACGGCTGGAAAGAGACGTAATTCACATTAATCAACAAATCCCTTGAACAAGGTGGTGTAAAATTAATGGTGGATACCGAGAGATCGTTTATAATGCACCTAGTTTAGGGTATATGTTACTACGACGGTGGAACCGAACTAGACATAGGTAGTGAATTGCACCACGACAGTGGGCAATTCTATTTTCAGGCCACTACCCGGATAGAGAGATAAAATTGAGGCATTATATAAACTCTAATACAATGAAAACCCACGGTGAAACCGCAATCCTAAAGATACCCTTTTGAATTGATTAAATCAACATTTAATCGATCGTTTTTTTCGTTTTGTTTTTATTTTCTTTTAATTTTAACAACAACTCTCAACTTGTTAATCAGATTAGCTGATCGCGAGTAGTTAGTAGGAGTCCCCGAAGATTGCACGTATCCCTAAGTTTGACTCGGGCCTCACAAAGGCCTGTACTACTCGACACGTTCTCTTGCATTTCAGCGCACAGTAAAATTGTGTCATTCCTCAAGAGAGGGTCATTGACATATTGTTGATGGTTTTAGTCACGCATCGTGAGAGCGAGTGGGACGACCCCACATGACAGATGCCACCGTGCATACTAGATGCTTGATTGGGTGTTCAAGGGTTGTCTATGCCCGATAACGAGTGCATAGACTGCCCCGTTTGTAGTTACATAGCCAGGAACTCTCTTTCTCTTTTTAGTAGAATCATGAGCTCTGTTTTGTTTTGTTTTGTTTTATATTGTGACAACCCGCTAGACTAGTTCTAGCACTTACTTTTATCGACCATTGTCTTGGCTTATCTGACTAAAGAACGAGATCGGTGGCGTCCTAAACGTCACCACGTCCCTATTTTTGACCCCGTATATCTACTTCGACCCCGTAATAAAGTTGTGGGGGCCTAGAAGGTTTCAGGTTATAAATTTAAAGCTTGATTCCTTCCTTTGTCCCGCGTTCATTTTCAGACGTGTGGAAAAGGTCGATCACATAGTTGCAATGAGAGAGAAATGTGGTGTCATAATTATTTCATTGAAAAATATGAAGTTTAATGAAGTTGTTGCAAATTTGTGCACTTAAAAGACTCACCATGGCCATAGTGAATACATCCAAAATCACAACAGAATTGAGAAGTAAAAGGAGAAGCCACCTTGGCCATGGATATCAAGACAGACATGGTGACAACTAACTAAAATGGCTGTGTCTATCCCCATGGTCATGGTGAAAAATATCCAACCCAGTCATGGTAGTCAACCACGGGCAAGGTGAAATTTGCAAACATCACAGGGAAATTTGAATATTTGAAGGAGGGTCACCACAATTATGGTGATCAACATAGGCGTGGAGCTTAGTAGCTACCACAGTCATGGTATCCACCACAGGCATTGTGAGGGTGGACATCTAGAAGCACCGATGACACCACCATGAGCATGACAAGGGAGGATATCTAGATGCATTGACGACACCACCATGGGTGTGGAATCTTCCACAACCATCCCACCACTAGACCAACACACTTGTGATATCCACCACATCCATGGCAGAGTCTGACCCCACCAGTTTAAGTATACTTTCTCCCACTCCACCATGACTCTTCCCCTTCATTTCCTCCCAACTCCATGCCCGTAGCGCACACACTGACTACCTACTTCCCCCAATCCTTCACCTTCAGTTCTCCTCCACCATCAATCCACCTCCAAATCACCTTCTTCACCTCTGCCACACCTTCCTCTCTCACTTCCACCATCAAACCACCACCAAATCTCCACATTCTCCACTCCTACCTCCCCACCCAGCCAACCTAAATCATCCCTAAAACCACCTCATCTGACCCATCTTCTTCCACCATTACTTCTCCCAAATCAGTCCTCTACCTCTACGTCAACACCCTTCTTCATTCCCAACCCATTAGAACCTCCATTTCAGCCTTCTTCCAAAAATCTGAAAAGCTAGTCTCCCTCCACCTTCTCTACCTAGAAATGAAGAAAGTGGGCAAGGCAATTAAGAAACAAGCCCAGAACAGCCTCTAAGAAATCACCGGGGGCAAGGTGTGTACCAAGAAAGAGTCCACTGACATCTCTATTCCATCACACACCCCATCACCTTCAAAATCCATCTCCACCTCACTTCATTTCTCATAATCCATGAGTGACTCTCACCCCTGCCCATCCAGCCACCATACCTCAAATGCCACATATGGCGGAGAAGAAGAAAAGTTCGAAATGAATGTCGATGAAATGATTGACTCTTTGGAATCAGAGGTCACCACCCACCCATGGCAAGGAAAGGGGGTTGCTACCCCTTCTTCTTCACGTGCTCTACCCTACCCTACACCATCCTTCCACTCCACTTCTTCAGCCAAGGATAGGCCACAACAACAACCATGAGTCCGTCAATAGCTGATAGTTGAAGAGCAAGAAGATGATGAAGAATTTGAGCAAAGAGTGGCATTGAATCTTGATGCAAGCTTGGGGCCACACACATACAAGGTTGAGGAGGATGGAGATACAGATGATGAGGAGTTGACTTCAAAACTAGTTGATATTGTGGCTACGCTTGAGGTAGATAGGTTGAAGGGGTATGGTAAGGCAGCTGAGGGTGTGTCTTATGGGAGAGGAAACAAGAGGAAGATCACTTTGAAACCCCTCTACCTTGAGTTCATGAAGAAGAGAATGATAGAAACCTAGTGTTCCTATCAACATATGATGGATGCACTTGGCATTAGGCAGTACATGGGGAATGATTTTCTTGGTTGTGGGTTGTACAAGGCACTGTGCACTTCTCAAGATACATATGTTGAGTTGATGCAACATTTTTTTTCCACTTTGGAGAAAATCAAATATAGGGTGGAAGAGGTCATCAAATTTGGGTTGTGAAATGAAATCCATACCCTCATTATTTCACAACTAAAGGGCATATATTCCAATGACCCTGAAGAAGCCAAGAAATTGAACAGGGGCCGCATTAAAAGAGAGACAAACATAGACTATGTGGTCATGTGGCATAGCATGATATGGAAAAGGAGATTTATAGATAGCAAGTCAAAAACCAGTGGGATCTACAATCCATATTTTAGATATGCATAAAAAGTCATTGCTAATACCATTTTTGATCATTATGACAACCAGGGGATTTGTTCACAAAAAGAGCTATTCGTGTTACATTGGGTGATCAAATGAAATTATTACAACCTAGGGGTGTTGCTCATCAATCACGTGAGGTCAATCCCATCCAAAAGCAAAAATCTCTTTTTCATGGGAGGGATTGTGACCTACATAGTCAAATCCTTAGGATGTCATTTGATAGGTCTCACCAAAGTTGAGGGAGCAAAGTTCATTGATATGAAATACCTCATCTTCTCCCAAATGATTACAATGATTTACAAGAAGATGGTGTATAATGTCAACCCCCTATCCCTAGAGTCAATCTTGAGTTGCCATATCATATGTACCCGCTTTGTGAGATTTTTGAACTCGCTGAGAAACTAGATAAATTGTTAAAAAATGGGAAGAACAGAACCCTACACAAAGTTATAGAGAGAGAGAGAGCCCCTACCCTACATGAAGGGGCTGGGGAGACAAATGTGTCTATGAAGCAAATAGAAGAAGAGAAAATACAAACCTTCTGTGTGAGAAGGAAAGAGGATGAAGCATACTCACAGCAATAGCCTACAATGAAGGCCTATGACATGTTCGCTATACAGGCGCAACTAGCATCCAACAAACATAGCAGACTATGCAACAATTTCAGTAATATATGTCATAAGATCAACAACAAATGCATTATTAGATCAATCACATGTACAAGTACCATCATGAAGGGGCAAGTAATAACCCCCAATGGAGGATGACTATTGGGGATCCATTTCTACATATCCAACATCATACCCACCCCCTCAGGATGACTATTGGGGCCATTACTACCACTTCCCTCAAGCTCGTGCATATCTTTCACCACCTCAATCCATCTCCCTTCCTCAGTAAGAAGACCCACCATAGCAGGGAGACCTACCCATGGATCCATTGTAGTAGCCATGATACATACCCTACCTTCTCTAAGCTTTAGTTTCATGTTGAGGACAACATGATTCAAAAGTCTGGGGTGGTATGGTGGTATGCACCGTATCTCTTCTCCTCTCATTTTGTTTGATCTATTTCACTTGTACCACTCTATTGACTATTTGATTGATGGAAAAACCTTATATAGTGTAGATTTCTATTTTCTTACATACAAGCATATATGTAGTTCTTTTTCATGCATTTTTGAGTAATTTTTCAAAAAAAATGTTCTTTTTACCATTCCATCTCATGCATCGTATCTCATGTAGATTTTTAATATTTTTTTGTGTTTTAGCTAGGATTTTCTTGCTTAATCTTTTTTATTCCCTAAAGTAGGTTTTGATGTGATTAAAATGCAAATTAGCACCTTTTTGGTCAATTTTGCCCAAATTTGAAATGGATTTTTTTATCTTTGGAAAATGCATGCCACATTATTAGATTTTATTACTAATTGGTCTTAATTATTGACTTTTTACATGTGAATCACATCTCTTATGTTTGTGAATGTTTTGGTTGAATTGTGATTTGCGCAGGCTATGAACGCTTAGGGCCTATGGAATCACATGATAGAAGTACGAATCTCATGCTTTTCACTCATGTGGTGTCATATTATTTGATGAAGTGTTGTAATATCTTTAATTCATGAAATTTTATGTTGAGAACCATACTAGTAACCCCTCCTTGACTCGACTTTTCTTTTATCACCTTCTTACCTCTCTACCTCATGAGAGGATGACAAAGTGAACATATATAGTCATGGCCACCTCCAAAAGTTTGGGATGGGCACATGTACATATCCCCACTTCACTCTCACCACCATATTACCCATATACACCAAGGGAAAAGAAAAGAAATAGAAATGAAAAAAGGCAACAAGAAAATAAACGATATTCTTATGTAAGGCCATCTAAATAAAGAAAATATGTGTGTATATCACTCCAAACTCTTACCGTAATCCTTTCCTC
Source organism: Alisma plantago-aquatica (assembly GCA_963693085.1). NCBI lineage: Eukaryota > Viridiplantae > Streptophyta > Magnoliopsida > Alismatales > Alismataceae > Alisma > Alisma plantago-aquatica. The sequence goes on along the minus strand of OY856414.1, from coordinate 103,503,967 downwards.
GATTTTCATACCCATTGAGATAGGAAACATAAAACATAGCTCACAACACCCTTTTTTCACATCCATGTGTATCACTTAGTATTATTTGAAGCATAAGAATGAATGCATGAAAGTGAAACAACACTCCTAGTCATCTTCGATTAACACCATCATGAAATGATCTACCCGGAGCTACTGAAAGCCATATCGATTGATTATGTGTTATATACCCTATATTTGAAGTTTGAATGCTCAATGATCTTTTCATGATTAGTTTGTGAAAGAGGAGAGGAGAGAGGTGGAACACATGCACTTAGTAACTTTTAAACCCATTTAGTCAATAATCGTCTTTTCCAATGCATTTTCCATTATTGTTTGTTGAAGGAAATTGAAGAGAGATTGCGTTGGAGCATATTTGAGGAAAGGTATGTTTTAAGTTTGGGGTGGTGATGCAGCCCTATTCTAGGGCTCCATCTTGTGTCTTTTTGTGTCTTAATCACATCTAAACATGTAGGAATGCAAGTTATTTCCTCCAATATGCAATTTTATGTCGAAAGCATATATGGCTGCCTTTTGCATATTTTTTAAGGTTTTATACTTGCATTGGATGTAAAGGGGAGTGAAGTAGATGGCCCTTGGGTTTCTACACCCCGAGATTGGATCCAAACCTTCTCCAAGCATCCCTTGAATAGAAAAAATTTGGTCCAAGGCAAAAACATCCACTTGAGGAGATAGGAGAAAAAATGGGTAGTTGAGACCTCACCACGTGCTACAACACTCCTCCATGCCCATGTCCAAATTTCCCAAGATCATAGTAAAATCCAAGCTATAGTATAGGTGCCACCACGGTCATGGCCATCAGCACGACCATGGCTAGTCAGAGCCACCACGATTGTGGCCATCATCTCGTGCGAGTCGAAGAACTTCTCCAAGGATCATATCTCCAGCCAACACAGTCATGGTCCTCTAGAGCCACCTAAGTTGTGTAACCCACCATGCCTGTGGTGTTCAACATCGAAAAGGACCCCCAGAACAGTTGTGCCCCACTCCAAGCCCATGCCACCACCACTAACACAACTGTTGCACTCACCACAGTCATGGCCACCGAGCCTCCAAAGTCCCACCTTATACTTGTCATTTTAGCCTTCACCATGTTGATCGTGCCAACCCACCATGGCCATGATTACCCTCATCCACCACGACCTTTGTGATCACCACACCCATGGTAATCACCCAAGCCTTACTACTTTTTGTATTTAATTTCCAATCTTACCCCCAACCTACCTTAGTGCTTCCCTACCACCTATATATACTATAGTGGAGGACACAACACTAGGTTATCTTATCTTAACCTACCTCTAGCATTCATTTCCATCCTCCTAGAGCATTCAAGAGATCCTACCTATTCCCTTCCATATCCAACTCATTTCCACCCAAAACCCTTAGTTTTCTAGGGTTTCCATCATAACCCCCACCTTTCCATGCCATTTTCCATCTTGGAGGGAGGTGTTTCATCTTAAATAGTAAGGAGGTGAAGACATATGATCTTCCATGAGATAGAATGTCCTTCAACCTCTTTATTCTTTCCTTTTTTCTCTTTTGTTTGATTATGAGTAGTTATGCCCCCTTGGTGGGCTGTTTGGGGGATAAAATGTTACTTTGATATCATGTTGGGGGAATGTAACTGTTATTGAACATATTTTCATTCTAGGATGATTGTCTCTTACCTCTATCTCATTTCCCATTATTTTACTTATGATTTGTGCTTCTCAACATGAATTGCTTGTTGTATGATGCTTGATAACACAGACTCTAGGGGGAAATGAAGTGTATCTAGCTATTTTAGGAATTGACCTTAGGTCCAACTAGTGGATCCCTAGCTAGCACCATATCTTCCTACATACAAACCTCATCTCCTACAACTAAGCATAATATCTAAGTAGCTAGTATAAGAGTGATTAGTGATGTCTAGAGTTTTCTAAAGTCCAGATGGTGAGTAACATGAGGTGAAACACCCTCATCCCTACTCCTCCTTCCTACCCTTGGCTCTTAATTTCCCTAATAACACTTACCCTAGAAACCTAGATTAGTTGAATCTAATAGAAATTCCACCTAGACCTTGGTCCAATTGAGCCTTGTAAGGCTAGATAGAGGATGAAAGGGTGTATTTTCCCTCCCACACTCTATTATATCCATGGCCAACCAATAGTCTAGGGTTATTTCATTGCATTTGACTATATTTTTTGGTTTGGCAATCTAGAATGAAAATATAATACTTTCATGCTATATCAAACCCAAACTTGGATTCTTGTGACATTCCCCCAAGTGTCCCACTCTCCCCATAACTTGCTAAAACCCATCTTGTTTGCTTATCTTTCATATACATGTGTAGTTAACTGCTTTCATTTCCTCTTAGTCAATTACTTATATTTGGATGTTTAGGTCTTACTTGAGTAGTTAGTGTTCTTTTGAGCTTGATAGTGTTAATCTTGCAAGTTAGTGATAGCCTAGGTCATTAACGGCTCTAGTGCTTAACTTGTCTCTTTAGTGTTAACTTGTATTGCTAGTGTGAATTAGTTGTAATCTCTTTCTCTTGCCTAGTTACTTGCCTTATTTGTTAATTAGAATTTCTTATTTAGGGTTTACTTAGGTTTTCTTGTAGTCTAATTTCCTTTCTTGCTTTCAATTGCTTGCATCATTAGTGTAATCAACAAAAAATTTTTAAAAAAATGTACTCTCTACATTAGGAACGTATCTCACCCTAACCTAGCTCTAGCACCCCCTCTCTCCCTATAGATCGACCCTTATCTTGCCACTTGCCTATACTATGACATGACCTCATGCACTTGTGGGTGAAGTGTGGATAGTCTAAGTGAGTTGTTAGACTAGGTCCGTTATATATTAAAAAGATCCATGTGTGTTTTCTTTGTGTGCATCCAATCAAAGTTCAATTGATTTGGGTGTGTGTTGTGGAAACACACTAGTTCCTAGTTTCTGTGGGAGTCAAAAGGATGGAATTCATGAATTTTCTGGAAACTTTGAGTAATGAACCAATCAGTTCACTACCCAACCGGTCGGTTGGGAGGGTGAACCGGATGGCTCACCTACTGAACTAGTTGGTTCAGTAGTTTCCTCTATAGAATCATATTAGTAATCAAAGTATGATTAATGCAAAACATGACGTCAACATCAATCCTTGATCCAATCGAATTGGCCTTTAAACTAGAGAGTTCATCCCAAGAACTGATTAGTTGGGAACTATGAATCGGTCGGTTCACTATGTGAACCGATCAGTTGACACCCTAATTTAGCCATTGATCAACAAATGAGATTCCAATTGACCTAACACTCCAACCGATTGGTTCAACACTTGAATTGTTTGGTTTAGATTCCAGTCAGTCAACTTTGGATCTCAATTTTTAATTGAATACCTGAACACCTTTAGTAATAAATATAAACATCATTCATGAATAAAATACTATTCCAAGTGTATATTATGTGTGTGACCTATATGTCCTAAATTACATTGGCAGTGAATGTCCATAACCAATTATGACAACAAAAGAAAAGAGAGGTGTCTAGTAACACATCATTGCCACCCAAGTAATTTGGAAATTTGGAGAACAACTTCAACCTACAATCCTTGATCAGTGTTATCGTGATTGCATAATTCATTAGTCTTTGATATCTGGATTAAACTTGAGGAATGGAATCTTCATCCTCTTCAACATTCAATCCATGTTCCTTGAACTAGAGTGTTTGAGATGCATGTGAGTTCACATATCACATTTTGAATCACATGAGTATGGCCATACATATCTTATTCTCATGTATCAAGAGGCTTGGATATCAATCTCCTACAGGAGGGACAAATTCCATCTACATCACTCCCACTCAATATCTTGTAGGAAGAACAAATGCACTTGATCATTACCTTTATGGCAACCATTATATAAGGTTACATCGGATGATGTCTAAGTACATCGAACAACATGTGATAAGTGTACTGACTTCAGGTCTAAGAACCAGTCACCACTATCACTATGAGAGTTGATTGTCAATAACATTCCATGGTATCCATGTATCACTCTCATGGTGGGTATGCCAGATACATTGTTCTCTAACATGTACCTATGAGCTAGATTTGATATCATATATCATGAATAATGATACTCTATCATCAACAAACACACACTCTAGTCTTAAGTATTATTTTTGTCTATTTTGCTTCCACAGTAATACCAAAATAGGGACATAACAAGAATGTATGTACTCTTATGATACATGTGATTTCATCATTTAGGTCCTCAACCTGAAGACATATGTCATCAAGTAACATCATTCGTTAGACATCTACTATGTATGTGTCATAATTTCATGAGTGAGATAAACATAATAAACATAATTACCTTTATTATTATCAAATCAGGTATCTAATGCCACACTCCAATCATATATGACTGTATCTCTGGGCATACACATCAACAATTCCACCTTATAGGAGGTAGAAGCACCCCCTTACAACTACTGGAGAGGAGGGTTCTTCATTTACACCAAGCTCTATGGCTACTTATACCTCTTTCTTCTCTTTTTTTGTTTTCCAATGCTATGAGTAGCTAGGCCTTGTAACATCCCTGACCTGGGTTATGAACTAACCCTAGATGTTTTGCTTAAAATATGATTAGAGGCTTGTGATTAACCCTTGATACGTCATTAAGCTTTAGAAGAATCTATAATTCCATTTCTGTCCCTTTTGAACAATGTTGTAATATTGTTTTGTAATACAGGGACCTATGTGCAAATTACCCAAATAAAAAGGGGTTAACTTACAAATTGCACATGTTAAGATGTTCCTTTGGTGTTGAGACATCATAAGAATGAATATGATAAAGTATGATGGATTCTCCAAGCTTGGGCACCAAGATGCAGCTTGTGGAGCAATCCTTGTACTTAAAACTCTAGTTTTGGTGTAAAGTGCAATTAACCCAAAATATGGGATGCAACTTGTAAAATACACCTTCTAGAGTATTTTTTATGACTATTGGCATCATTAAGAGTAATAATGATGCAGAGGTCACTTCAATTGAATAATTAAATAAAAATGATAACCCTTATAAATTAAATGATCAAGTTATAAGTCTAATAACCCTTCTATATGTGCAACTTAGTAAGAAGTTGGCTTTCTTCACCTTTATACCTTGGGTTTAAGATGAGTTTTGCTTAAGTATGGAAGGGAGAAACGTGGTTTATAATAAGGGAAGGACCTAGAGGAGAAATGGAGAAACAAGTTGTCCTTATGTTGAAATTTCACCTAAAGTATATATACACCTTTTCTCACTTAGCAAGGATCGTTTCCTTCACTTCCTTTCTTATCCCCTTGCTTAGACCGACTTAGGACAGAGCTCTGGGGAAGAGGAGAACGTCCAAGCAGTTCTAGGTAAGCTTTGTTCATCATCTTGCTCGAATTCATGGAGGAATTCATGGTGCAAGGTTGGTTTTATGGTCTTCCTTACTTGTTTCTTCTTTCTAGCCATCTTTTCCCAACCTTTCCTTGGAGAAACACCCTTGGCCGACCTGTGGAGCTCAAGACACCATTAAAGACTGGAAGCTTGGAAGCTTGGAGCTCAAGGAACGACCTTAAGGTGGGTTTTATAACTCTAAACCTTTTGCTTTCTTATGCATATCTTTGTACTTGCAAAAGTAGCTTGTTCTTCTTTCCCCCATCCTTCCTTGCTTTCTTGCATCTAAAACCATGAGGAACAGACCTGGATCTGGAGGTAGAAGAAGGGGGGCGTGAATACCTATGTCACTTTAGCAAACGGTCTTGCACCCTTGGCCAAACGGTTTGCAAAACCGTTTGGGGGTTTTGCAAAACCGTTTGAGGGGCAAACGATTTCACATGGTCGGTTGGAGCAAACGGTCTCCAAGACCGTTTGAGGGCGTTGCCCAAGTGTGTACCATTTGGGATTTCTGTTCATAATTATGTAGGATAATGATCCACCATATTTGAGGGGTTAACTCCAAAGGAATCGTAGGTTAAAGGCCAATCAATTAGGCAAATCAAATTGAATTAAGTGCTGTTTTTCCAATTTGTTTAACTTGAACTTCTTGGGTAAACGGTCTCAAACCGTTTGAGTGCGTTGACCAAGCGTGGACCATTTGGGATTACTGTTCCTAATGATGTGGTTTAATAACCCACCAAATTTCATAGGTTAACTCCCAAGGAATCATGAGTTAAAGGCTAAACAATTAGGTAACCTAATTGGAATAAGTGCTGATTTTCCAATCTGATTAACTTGAACTTTTTGGGAAAACGGTTTCAAACCATTTGAGTGAGTTGACCAAGCGTTGACCGTTTGGGATTCCTGTTCATAATCATGTTGGTTAATGACCCTCAAAATTTGAGGGATTAACTCCAAAGGAATCGTGAGTTGAAGGCTAATTAATTATGTAAACCCTAATTGGATTAAGTGCTGACTTTCAACTTGATTGAGTTGCCGTTTTGGGTTTTCTTGCCCAAACGGTCTCAAGACCGTTTGGAGGATCATCCAAACGGTCTCAAGACCGTTTGGGGGTCACCCAAGACCGTTTGAAGGTCTAGGGTCAAGTATGGATAGGTGTTTGAAGATCCAAAGATGTGGTGTGAAACCTAATCGGCTAAGTGTTGGATTTGCATTGAATTGAGTTGATTGTTTTGGGTTGATTGACCAAAATGGTCTCAAGACCGTTTGGGGGTCACCCAAACGGTCTCAAGACCGTTTGGAGGTCACCCAAGACCGTTTGGAGGTCTGGGGTCAAGTATAGTTGACCAATTGAAGGTCCAAAGGTACACAATTACAAAGAAATCAATTGCTGATTTGATGATCAACTCAATAGCTCAAACCCTAATGATTTTTCACTAGAATCCAAGGGTTGGGTGAGCCAAACGGTCTCAAGACTGTTTGGAACTCATTCAAACGGTCTCAAGACCGTTTGGAGGTCTAGGGGTGAGTATGGTTAAGCAATTGATGATACAATGATACTAAGTTGGAATGTAATCAATTGTTGTTTTGGTGATCAATCCAATGATCCAAACCTTAATTGGTTGACTTAGATTTTGATGATATGATGGGAAAACGGTCTCAAGACCGTTTGGAGGTCATCCAAACGACCTCAAGACCGTTTGGGGTCAGGTCATGTCCCAATGTAATGATGGTTCAATAGGTTCAAATCAATTAGTCCCACATTGAAATATGTTGAAGGGTTATTGATTCCAATCCCTAATTCAATTGAGTTAAACCATAATTGATGGTCAATTGAGGGTCAAGTGAGGGACAAATTAGTTGAAGGTTGACCTATTAAACTCAATTAAGGTATGAGTATAGGTCCAATTGATGATTGGTTCCATGAATTCAAAGATTGAAGGAATCAACATTGGAAACCCTAATTCAATTGGATACCTTATGAAGTGGAGGTCCAATGTGATTGAATCTTTGAGAATTAAGATGATGAATGTTCTATTGATCCAATAATGATTAGTAATGATAAGCAATGAAGGTGTGAAGGTTGAAACCCTAATAATACCTAAGTGATTAAGAACCAATTAAAGGGAGAATTCTTAATTGTTTATAGGATTAATAGCTTGATACACTATGTTAACCATGGTAGTATGTACTTGATTGAAGGGTCGATGTGACCTAATCAATTTGAAAGAATGAGAAATTAGAATACATATATATATATAGATAGATAGAAATATGAATCATGTAATGATCTGCTGTAGCACGACCGTGCAAGGGAACACGGCCGTGGTAGCCTTAGCTTGCACGACCGTGCAAGGGAGCACGGCCGTGGTAGCCTTACTTTGCACGACCGTGCAAGGTGGCACGGCCGTGGTGTCCTATATAGAAATTGAGAAGTTTTGGTATTGTGCTGACATTGTTATATATGCATGTCCTTATTTTTATAAGTCATACAGGTTGATATTATGAGGTAATCATAGCCAGGTATGAGTTATGATGTCATATTCCTTGAAAACAATTATAAGCTTTTAGAGTAATGATATGTGAAAAGTATATACATTGCTTCAATCAAGGTCATGCTAATAGATGACTTGATGCTGATATGGCACTTGATAGCAAGTGTTATGATGATATAAGGGTGTGAGCACCCATGTTCTTGAATCATAGTGATATGATGATTAAGAATTGATATCCCAATATTAAAAATATGAGGTATGACCTAAACCAAAGTGTTTCTATGTGAAATTCTATTACGGAATAATCCTATGAAAAGCTTAACTATAGACTAATGGGTTATGAATGTAAATAACCCTTGTATTACATAAGTAATGTTAAGTCTGATATCATATGTACAAGTTATGCAGATATGTTGTGGAGTTGGAATCCTAACACTTTGGGAGAAGGAGTATGGCTACAGGCCATCCTTTCCCAAATAATAATGCCAGGCAATGGATATATGATCCAAGTCTGAAGGGAGTTAGTGATGTGATAAGTAACATGTGATTTTATCAATTTATAGTTTCATTGCTTTTAGTAGAAAGAATAATTTAATCTGTTAAACATTGTTTTAACTACTCTCAAATATACATAACTTCTTTGTGTACATTTTTCTCTTATGCTGCAATAATTACGCTTCTGGCGAAGAGTTATATTTCTCACTGGGACGATTTTTTATAATTGTCTCACCCCGTAGATTTCAACCTTTAGGTGGACGTGGGCGAGGAGGCAGAAATCCTTCAATAGGTGAAGGGCAGCATCAGCAGTACCAAGGACAGCAGTGAAGCTTCAGGTGGAGGCATTGGCTGCTATGTCATGTGTAGATAATGTTAGAGTCCTATATGTCGTCTCTGTACTCTCAGGTCCTCGGAGTAATAGTTAGTGCTTTCGAGTTTTTGGTCCAGTCCTTAGAGACTTTTGTATTTTGCCTTACAGAGTTTTACTGATGGATCAGTTGTAAACAACTTATCATGTTGCTTTATGAGAAAGCTTTACCTTTAAAGGATCTCTTTGTAAAATGTTTAAATTTTTTTTAGTGATTTCTGGTAATCCGATGCTTAGTGAACGCTTCCGCATTAGTTAATCTTGTTTTCTCGAAATAGACGTTTCAATTAGTGGTATCAGAGCTCTAGGTTCGCTGAGTCTACAGAGACATAGGACTAAGATTGTAGAGTCTGTTCTAATTGTTTTCCAGATTATCTGATAGTATCTTCTGCTCAGATTGGAGGAGAAGAACTTGAAGATGTTTGGACCACGTGAAGAGCATGCCGATGAGGGCAGTTCTGCTGCACCAGGAGGAGGTGCAGGAGACCAGAATAGGGGAGGGCCTGTACCTGAACAGCCCCAGTTTGACCCACCTGAGATAGAAAATCCAGCTACTTATGCTTTATTTGATAAGTTTCTGGCAGCCATAACACACATAGCAGATAGGGTGCCACCATCTGCATCTAGGGCACCAACCCATCAGGAAGGTTATGGAACTTGCAAGACTTTCGAGAGACTTCGCCGGGTGGGAGCCATAGACTATGCTGGTACATCTGATCCAGCAGATGCTGATCTATGGTTGACAGAGCTGGATAAGGCTTTCAGGATCCTTGATATTCCTGAATCTGAAAAGGTTAAGCATGCAGTATACCTCCTAAAAGGAAGTGCTGGTAATTGGTGGATGATAGAGGAAGATAAGAGACCAGGTGAAGAAATAGGATGGGAGGTTTTCCGACGAGAATTCGTCAATAGATACTTCCCTAAGACGTATCTAGATGAGAAGATCTCTCAATTTGAGAAGATCACACAAGGACTGATGAACGTTAGCGAATATGAAGCTAAGTTCATGGAGTTACTACGGTTTTGTCCATAGATGGCAGTTAGTGATGAAGAAAGAATTCGGTGTTTTGAGAAAGGATTGAATGTTGAACTAGACACTCCTGTGTCTGCCTTGGAGAACAGAGAAAGTTTTTCCACCTTTGTGGAGTCAGTAAGAAGGATAGAGAGGTCGGAAACCGTGAAACAACAGACAAGTAGTAAGAAGATGTAAACCCAGCCTCAAGAACAAAGGCCTGAAAGTTTTAAGAAGCCAAGATTTTCTACACCAACGACAATATCAGAATTCCCTACCCAGACACAATGGGTGTCAAGTGGAAATAGGGACCATAGTAGTATTCCAAGAAGATCCTCCGACATAGCCTCAGCATCGGTAACTGGATCGTATAGACACCTTGCACCTAGGATCTGTTACTTATGTAGACAACCGGGACATCTGGCAAGGGATTGTCCAGACAGGAATGCAATAATGACTCGACCTCAAGGACATAGTCTGCAAGGCCCACAAGGGAGGCAATATAATAATAGAGGACGTGGACAAACATCCCATACAGGTCAGATGAAATAAGTATTGTTTTATTATTACATATTAGGATTCTATGTGTTAAAAATATGGAAGTTAGCTGCTTTTGAATTTCTTGACTAAGTCCTAGAAGGACACAAGAAAGATAAGAATTCATATCTTACTCAATATTCTTTAAAACAATTTATAATCTCCCTTAACTGTGTATTAAAAGGATGAGATATAGATGTGATACCTGAAGAATAACCTAGAGTGATAAATTCTGCGTGTATAATGATATGAAAAGCAAAGAATAGGATGATAAGTAAAATACATACTACCTAATCTCAATACTTATATACCCTGGCCAGGTATATGGTTATTGTAGATAAGGCAAGTATGAAACTCTTAGATTGTTATCTTTTGATTACTCTGATCAGGTAATTGTTTTGAAACAATCTAAGGAGTATAAGAAAAATTAAATGAGAGGATCTTAGTGAATACTTAGTGAACATACTTTCTGAACATACTTAGTTAATATACTTAGTGAACTTCCTCAGTGAATACATAGTGATCATACTCAGTGAATATACTCAGTGAATACTTAATGAACATACTTAGTGAACATACTCAATGAATATACTCAGTGAATACTCAGTGAACATACTTAGTGAATATACTCAGTGAATACTCAGTGAACATACTTAGTGAATATACTCAGTGAATACTCAGTGAACATACTCAGTGAATATACTCAGTGAATAGTTAGTGAACATACTTAGTGAACATACTCAGTGAATATACTCAGTGAATACTCAGTGAACATACTTAGTGAATATACTCAGTGAATACTCAGTGAACATACTTAGTGAATATACTCAGTGAATACTTAGTGAACATACTTAGTGAACATACTCAGTGAATATACTCAGTGAATACTCAGTGAACATACTTAGTGAATATACTCAGTGAATACTCAGTGAACATACTTAGTGAATATACTCAGTGAATACTCAGTGAACATACTCAGTGAATATACTCAGTGAATACTTAGTGAACATACTTAGTGAACATACTCAGTGAATATACTCAGTGAATACTCAGTGAGCATACTTAGTGAATATACTCAGTGAATATACTCAGTGAATACTTAGTGAACATACTTAGTGAACATACTTAGTGAATATACTCAGTGAATACTCAGTGAACATACTTGGTGAATATACTCAGTGAATACTCAGTGAACATACTTAGTGAATATACTCAGTGAATACTCAGTGAACATACTCAGTGAATATACTCAGTGAATACTTAGTGAACATACTTAGTGAACATACTCAGTGAATATACTTAGTGAATACTCAGTGAACATACTTAGTGAATATACTCAGTGAATACTCAGTGAACATACGTAGTGAACATACTCAGTGAATATACTCAGTGAATACTCTGTGAACATACTTAGTGAATATACTCAGTGAATACTCAGTGAACATACTTAGTGAATATACTCAGTGAACATACTCAGTGAATATACACAGTGAATACTTAGTGAACATACTTAGTGAACATACTCAGTGAATATACTCAGTGAATACTCAGTGAGCATACTTAGTGAATATACTCAGTGAATATACTCAGTGAATACTTAGTGAACATACTTAGTGAACATACTCAGTGAATATACTCAGTGAATACTCAGTGAACATACTTGGTGAATATACTCAGTGAATACTCAGTGAACATACTTAGTGAATATACTCAGTGAATACTCAGTGAACATACTCAGTGAATATACTCAGTGAATACTTAGTGAACATACTTAGTGAACATACTCAGTGAATATACTTAGTGAATACTCAGTGAACATACTTAGTGAATATACTCAGTGAATACTCAGTGAACATACGTAGTGAACATACTCAGTGAATATACTCAGTGAATACTCTGTGAACATACTTAGTGAATATACTCAGTGAATACTCAGTGAACATACTTAGTGAATATACTCAGTGAATACTCAGTGAACATACTTAGTGAATATACTCAGTGAACTTACTCAATGAATACTTAGTGAGCAAACTTAGTGAATGTACATAGTGAATATACTCAGTGAACTTACTCAATGAATACTTAGAGAGCAAACTTAGTGAATGTACTTAGTGAATATACTCAGTGAACTTACTCAGTGAATACTTAGTGAGCAAACTTAGTGAACATACTTAGTGAATATACTCAGTGAATATACTCAGTGAATACTTAGTGAACATACTTAGTGAATATACTCAGTAAACTTACTCAGTGAATACTTAGTGAGCAGACTTAGTGAATATACTTAGTGAATATACTTAACGAACTCTTTCAGTAAAAGCCTTTGAAACAATACACTTAGTAAATTTACTTAGTGAAATCCTCCAAGACAAATTGCTTAGTGAACCTTCTCAGTGAATGTTTCCAAATTAATTGATTAGCAAGATATGATACTTAAATAATATCTGCTTCCTTTTATCAGAGATTTCGAGGATGAAATCCTTGTTAGGGGGATATAATTTGTAACATCCCTGACCTGGGTTATGAACTAACCCTAGATGTTTTGCTTAAAATATGATTATAGGCTTGTGATTACCCCTTGATATGTCATTAAGCTTTAGAAGAATCTATAATTCCATTTCTGTCCCTTTTGAACAATGTTGTAATATTGTTTTGTAATACAGGGACCTATGTGCAAATTACCCAATTAAAAGGGGTTAACTTACAAATTGCACATGTTAAGATGTTCCTTTGGTGTTGAGACATCATAAGAATGAATATGATAAAGTATGATGGATTCTCCAAGCTTGGGCACCAAGATGCAGCTTGTGGAGCAATCCTTGTACTTAAAACTCTAGTTTTGGTGTAAAGTGCAATTTACCCAAAATATGGGGTGCAACTTGTAAAATACACCTTCTAGAGTATCTTTTATGACTCTTGGCATCATTAAGAGTAAGAATGATGAATAGGTCACCTCAATTGAATAATTAAATAAGAATGATAACCCTTATAAATTAAATGATCAAGTTATAAGTCTAATAACCCTTCTATATGTGCAACTTAGTAAGAAGTTGGCTTTCTTCACCTTTAGACCTTGGGTTTAAGATGAGTTTTGCTTAAGTATGTAAGGGAGAAACGTGGTTTATAATAAGGGAAGGACCTAGAGGAGAAATGGAGAAACAAGTTGTCCTTATGTTGAAATTTCACCTAAAGTATATATACACCTTTTCTCACTTAGCAAGGATCGTTTCCTTCATTTCCTTTCTTATCCCCTTGCTTAGACCGACTTAGGATAGATCTCTGGGGAAGAGGATAACGGCCAAGCAGTTCTAGGTAAGCTTTGATCATCATCTTTCTCGAATTCATGGAGGAATTCATGGTGCAAGGTTGGTTTTATGGTCTTCCTTACTTGTTTCTTCTTTCTAGCCATCTTTTCCCAACCTTTCCTTGGAGAAACACCCTTGGACGACCTGTGGAGCTCAAGACACCATTAAAGACTGGAAGCTTGGAAGCTTGGAGCTCAAGGAACGACCTTAAGGCGGGTTTTATAACTCTAAACCTTTTGCTTTCTTATGCATATCTTTGTACTTGCAAAAGTAGCTTGTTCTTCTTTCCCCCATCCTTCCTTGCTTTCTTGCATCTAAAACCATGAGGAACAGACCTGGATCTGGAGGTAGAAGAAGGGGGGCATGAATACCTATGTCACTTTAGCAAACGGTCTTGCACCCTTGGCCAAACGGTTTGCAAAACCGTTTGGGGGTTTTGCAAAACCGTTTGAGGGGCAAACGGTTTCACATGGTCGGTTGGAGAAAACGGTCTCCAATACCGTTTGAGGGCGTTGACCAAGTGTAGACCGTTTGGGATTTCTGTTCATAATTATGTAGGCTAATGACCCACCAAATATTAGGGGTTAACGCCAAAGGAATCGTAGGTTAAAGGACAATCAATTAGGCAAATCAAATTGAATTAAGTGCTGTTTTTCCAATCTGTTTAACTTGAACTTCTTGGGTAAACGGTCTCAAACCATTTGCGTGCGTTGACCAAGCGTGGACCGTTTGGGATTACTGTTCCTAATGATGTGGTCTAATAACCCACCAAATTTTATAGGTTAACTCCCAAGGAATCATGAGTTAAAGGCTCAACAATTAGGTAACCTAATTGGAATAAGTGCTGATTTTCCAATCTGATTAACTTGAACTTTTTGGGCAAACGGTTTCAAACTGTTTGAGTGAGTTGACCAAGCTTTTACCGTTTGGGATTCCTGTTCATAATCATGTTTTTTAATGACCCTCCATATTTGAGGGATTAACTCCAAAGGAATCGTGAGTTGAAGGCTAATTAATTATGTAAACCCTAATTGGATTAAGTGCTGACTTTCAACTTGATTGAGTTGACTTTTTGGGTTTTCTTGCCCAAACGGTCTCAAGACCGTTTGGGGGATCATCCAAACGGTCTCAAGACCGTTTTTGGGTCACCCAAGACCGTTTTAAGGTCTAGGGTCAAGTATTGATAGGTGTTTGAAGATCCAAAGATGTGGTGTGAAACCTAATCGGCTAAGTGTTGGATTTGCATTGAATTGAGTTGATTGTTTTGGGTTGATTGACCCAAACGGTCTCAAGACCGTTTGGGGGTCACCCAAACGGTCTCAAGACCGTTTGGAGGTCACCCAAGACCGTTTGGAGGTCTGGGGTCAAGTATAGTTGACCAATTGAAGGTCCAAAGGTACACAATTACAAAGCAATCAATTGCTGATTTGATGATCAACTCAATAGCTCAAACTCTAATGATTTTTCACTAGAATCCAAGGGTTGGGTGAGCCAAACGGTCTCAAGACTGTTTGGAACTTATCCAAATGGTCGCAAGACCGTTTGGAGGTCACCCAAGACCATTTGGAGGTCTAGGGGTGAGTATGGTTAAGCAATTGATGATACAATGATACTAAGTTGGAATGTAATCAATTGTTGTTTTGGTGATCAATCCAATGATCCAAACCTTAATTGGTTGACTTAGATTTTGATGATATGATGGGAAAACGGTCTCAAGACCGTTTGGAGGTCATCCAAACGACCTCAAGACCGTTTGGGGTCAGGTCATGTCCCAATGTAATGATGGTTCAATAGGTTCAAATCAATTAGTCCCACATTGAAATATGTTGAAGGGTTATTGATTCCAATCCCTAATTCAATTGAGTTAAACCCTAATTGATGGTCAATTGAGGGTCAAGTGAGGGACAAATCAGTTGAAGTTTGACCTATTAAACTCAATTAAGGTATGAGTATAGGTCCAATTGATGATTGGTTCCATGAATTCAAAGATTGAAGGAATCAACATTGGAAACCCTAATTCAATTGGATACCTTATGAAGTGGAGGTCCAATGTGATTGAATCTTTGAGAATTAAGATGATGAATGTTCTATTGATCCAATAATGATTAGTAATGATAATCAATGAAGGTGTGAAGGTTGAAACCCTAATAATACCTAAGTGATTAAGAACCAATTAAAGGGAGAATTCTTAATTGTTTATAGGATTAATAGCTTGATACACTATGTTAACCATGGTAGTATGTACTTGATTGAAGGGTCGATGTGACCTAATCAATTTGAAAGAATGAGAAATTAGAATACATATATATATAGATAGATAGAAATATGAATCATGTAATGATCTGCTGTAGCACGACCGTGCAAGGGAGCGCGGCCGTGGTAGCCTTAGCTTGCACGACCGTGCAAGGGAGCACGGCCGTGGTAGCCTTACTTTGCACGACCGTGCAAGGTGGCACGGCCGTGGTGTCCTATATAGAAATTGAGAAGTTTTGGTATTGTGCTGACATTGTTATATATGCATGTCCTTATTTGTATAAGTCATACAGGTTGATATTATGAGGTAATCATAGCCAGGTATGAGTTATGATGTCATATTCCTTGAAAACAATTATAAGATTTTAGAGTAATGATATGTGAAAAGTATATACATTGCTTCAATCAAGGTCATGCTAATAGATGACTTGATGCTGATATGGAACTTGATAGAAAGTGTTATGATGATATAAGGGTGTGAGCACCCATGTTCATGAATCATAGTGATAAGATGATTAAGAATTCATATCCCAATATTAAAAATATGAGGTATGACCTAAACCAAAGTGTTTCTATGTGAAATTCTATTACGGAATAATCCTATGAAAAGCTTAACTACAGACTAATGGGTTATGAATGTAAATAACCCTTGTATTACATAAGTAATGTTAAGTCTGATATCATATGTACAAGTTATGCAGATATGTTGTGGAGTTGGAATCCTAACACTTTGGGAGAAGGAGTATGGCTACATGCCATCCTTTCCCAAATAATAATGCCATGCAATGGATATATGATCCAAGTCTGAAGGGAGTTAGTGATGTGATAAGTGACATGTGATTTTATCAATTTATAGTTGCATTGCTTTTAGTAGAAAGAATAGTTTAATCTGTTAAACATTGTTTTAACTACTCTCAAATATACATAACTTCTTTGTGTACATTTTTCTCTTATGCTACAATAATTACGCTTCTGGAGAAGAGTTATATCTCTCGCTGGGATGATTTTTTATAATTGTATCTCCCCATAGATTTCAACCTTTAGGTGGACGTGGGCGAGGAGGCAGAAATCCTTCAATAGGTGAAGGGCAGCATCAGCAGTACCAAGGATAGCAGTGAAGCTTCAGGTAGAGGCATTGGCTGCTATGTCATGTGTAGATAATGTTAGAGTCCTATATGTCGTCTCTGTACTCTCAGGTCCTCGGAGTAATAGTTAGTGCTTTCGAGTTTTTGGTCCAGTCCTTAGAGACTTTTGTATTTTGCCTTACAGAGTTTTACTGATGGATCAATTGTAAACAACTTAGCATGTTGCTTTATGCAAAAGCTTTACCTTTAAAGGATCTCTTTGTAAAAAGCTTAAATTTTTTTTAGTGATTTCTGGTAATCCGATGCTTAGTGAACGCTTCCGCATTAGTTAATCTTGTTTTCTCGAAATAGATGTTTCAATTAGTGGTATCAGAGCTCTAGGTTCGCTGAGTCTACAGAGACATAGGACTAAGATTGTAGAGTCTGTTCTAAGTGTTTTCCAGATTATCTGATAGTATCTTCTGCTCACATTGGAGGAGAAGAACTTGAAGATGTTTGGACCATGTGAAGAGCATGCCGATGAGGGCAGTTCTGCTGCACCAGGAGGACGTGCAGGAGACCTTAATAGGGAAGGGCCTGTACCTGAACAGCCCCAGTTTGACCCAGCTGAGATAGAAAATCCAGCTACTTATGCTTTATTTGATAAGTTTCTGGCAGCCATAACACACATAGCAGATAGGGTGCCACCATCTGCATCTAGGGCACCAGCCCATCAGGAAGGTTATGGAACCGGAAAGACTTTCGAGAGACTTCGCCGGGTGGGAGCCATAGACTATGCTGGTACATCTGATCCAGCAGATGCTGATCTATGGTTGACAGAGCTGGATAAGGCTTTCAGGATCCTTGATATTCCTGAAGCTGAAAAGGTTAAGCATGCGGTATACCTCCTAAAAGGAAGTGCTGGTAATTGGTGGATGATAGAGGAAGATAAGAGACCACGTGAAGAAATAGGATGGGAGGTTTTTCGATGAGAATTCGTCAATAGATACTTCCCTAAGACGTATCTAGATGAGAAGATCTCTCAATTTGAGAAGATCACACAAGGACTGATGAACGTTAGCGAATATGAAGCTAAGTTCATGGAGTTACTACGGTTTTGTCCACAGATGGCAGTTAGTGATGAAGAAAGAATTCGGCGTTTTGAGAAAGGATTGAATGTTGAACTAGCCACTCCTGTGTCTGCCTTGGAGAACAGAGAAAGGTTTGCCACCTTTGTGGAGTCAGTAAGAAGGATAGAGAGGTCGAAAACCGTGAAACAACAGACAAGTAGTAAGAAGATGTACACCCAGCCTCAAGAACAAAGGCCTGAAAGTTTTAAGAAGCCAAGATTTTCTACACCAACGACAATATCAGAATTCCCTACCCAGACACAATGGGTGTCAAGTGGAAATAGGGACCATAGTAGTATTCCAAGAAGACCCTCCGACATAGCCTCAGCATCGGTAACTGGATCGTATAGACACCTTGCACCTAGGATCTGTTACTTATGTAGACAACCGGGACATCTGGCAAAGGATTGTCCAGACAGGAATGCAATAATGACTCGACCTCAAGGACAGAGTCTGCAAGGCCCACAAGGGAGGAAATATAATAATAGAGGACGTGGACAAACATCCCATACAGGTCAGATGAAATAAGTATTGTTTTATTATTACATATTAGGATTCTATGTGTTAAAAATATGGAAGTTAGCTGCTTTTGAATTTCTTGACTAAGTCCTAGAAGGACACAAGAAAGATAAGAATTCATATCTTACTCAATATTCTTTAAAACAATTTATAATCTCCCTTAACTGTGTATTAAAAGGATGAGATATAGATGTGATACCTAAAGAATAACCTAGAGTGATAAATTCTGCGTGTATAATGATATGAAAAGCAAAGAATAGGATGATAAGTAAAATACATACTACCTAATCTCAATACTTATATACCCTGGCCAGGTATATGGTTATTGTAGATAAGGCAAGTATGAAACTCTTAGATTGTTATCTTTTGATTACTCTGATCAGGTAATTATTTTGAAACAATCTAAGGAGTATAAGAAAAATTAAATGAGAGGATCTTAGTGAATACTTAGTGAACATACTTTGTGAACATACTTAGTGAATATACTTAGTGAACTTCCTCAGTGAATACTTAGTGATCATACTCAGTGAATATACTCAGTGAATACTTAGTGAACATACTTAGTGAACATACTCAGTGAATATACTCGGTGAATACTCAGTGAACATACTTAGTGAATATACTCAGTGAATACTCAGTGAACATACTTAGTGAATATACTCAGTGCATACTCAGTGTACATACTCAGTGAATATACGCAGTGAATACTTAGTGAACATACTTAGTGAACATACTCAGTGAATATACTCAGTGAATACTCAGTGAACATACTTAGTGAATATACTCAGTGAATACTCAGTGAACATACTTAGTGAATATACTCAGTGAACATACTCAGTGAATACTTAGTGAACATACTTAGTGAACATACTCAGTGAATATACTCAGTGAATACTCAGTGAACATACTTAGTGAATATACTTAGTGAATACTTAGTGAACATACTTAGTGAATATACTCAGTGAATACTCAGTGAACATACTCAGTGAATATACTCAGTGAATACTTAGTGAACATACTTAGTGAACATACTCAGTGAATATACTCAGTGAATACTCAGTGAACATACTTACTGAATATACTCAGTGAATATACTCAGTGAATACTTAGTGAACATACTTAGTGAACATACTCAGTGAATATACTCAGTGAATACTCAGTGAACATACTTAGTGAATATACTCAGTGAATACTCAGTGAACATACTTATTGAATATACTCAGTGAATACTCAGTGAACATACTCAGTGAATATACTCAGTGAATACTTAGTGAACATACTTAGTGAACATACTCAGTGAATATACTTAGTGAATACTCAGTGAACATACTTAGTGAATATACTCAGTGAATACTCAGTGAACATACGTAGTGAACATACTCAGTGAATATACTTAGTGAATACTCAGTGAACATACTTAGTGAATATACTCAGTGAATATACTCAGTGAATACTCAGTGAACATACTTAGTGAATATACTCAGTGAATACTCAGTGAACATACTTAGTGAATATACTCAGTGAACTTACTCAATGAATACTTAGTGAGCAAACTTAGTGAATGTACTTAGTGAATATACTCAGTGAACTTACTTTATGAATACTTAGTGAGCAAACTTAGTGAATGTACCTAGTGAATATACTCAGTGAACTTACTCAGTGAATACTTAGTGAGCAAACTTAGTGAACATACTTAGTGAATATAATCAATGAATATACTCAGTGAATACATAGTGAACATACTTAGTGAATATACTCATTAAACTTACTCAGTGAATACTTAGTGTGCAAACTTAGTGAATATACTTAGTGAATATACTTAACGAACTCTTTCAGTAAAAGCCTTTGAAACAATACACTTAGTAAATTTACTTAGTGAAATCCTCCAAGACAAATTGCTTAGTGAACCTTCTCAGTGAATGTTTCCAAATTAATTGATTAGCAAGATATGATACTTAAATAATATCTGCTTCCTTTTATCTGAGATTTCGAGGACGAAATCCTTGTTAGGGGGATATAATTTGTAACATCCCTGACCTAGGTTATGAACTAACCCTAGATGTTTTGCTTAAAATATGATTAGAGGCTTGTGATTACCCCTTGATACGTCATTAAGCTTTAGAAGAATCTATAATTCCATTTCTGTCCCTTTTGAACAATGTTGTAATATTGTTTTGTAATACAGGGACCTATGTGCAAATTACCCAATTAAAAGGGGTTAACTTACAAATTGCACATGTTAAGATGTTCCTTTGGTGTTGAGACATCATAAGAATGAATATGATAAAGTATGATGGATTCTCCAAGCTTGGGCACCAAGATGCAGCTTGTGGAGCAATCCTTGTACTTAAAACTCTAGTTTTGGTGTAAAGTGCAATTTACCCAAAATATGGGGTGCAACTTGTAAAATACACCTTCTAGAGTATCTTTTATGACTCTTGGCATCATTAAGAGTAAGAATGATGAAGAGGTCACTTCAATTGAATAATTAAATAAGAATGATAACCTTATAAATTAAATGATCAAGTTATAAGTCTAATAACCCTTCTATATGTGCAACTTAGTAAGAAGTTGGCTTTCTTCACCTTTAGACCTTGGGTTTAAGATGAGTTTTTCTTAAGTATGGAAGGGAGAAACGTGGTTTATAATAAGGGAAGGACCTAGAGGAGAAATGGAGAAACAAGTTGTCCTTATGTTGAAATTTCACCTAAAGTATATATACACCTTTTCTCACTTAGCAAGGATCGTTTCCTTCACTTCATTTCTTATCCCCTTGCTTAGACCAACTTAGAACAGGGCTCTGGGGAAGAGGAGAACGGCCAAGCAGTTCTAGGTAAGCTTTGATCATCATCTTGCTCGAATTCATGGAGGAATTCATGGTGCAAGGTTGGTTTTATGGTCTTCCTTACTTGTTTCTTCTTTATAGCCATCTTTTCCCAACCTTTCCTTGGAGAAACACCCTTGTCCGACCTGTGGAGCTTAAGACACCATTAAAGACTGGAATCTTGGAAGCTTGGATCTCAAGGAACGGCCTTAAGGCGGGTTTTCTAACTCTAAACCTTTTGCTTTCTTATGCATATCTTTGTACTTGCAAAAGTAGCTTGTTCTTCTTTCCCCCATCCTTCCTTGCTTTCTTGCATCTAAAACCATGAGGCACAGACCTGGATCTGGAGGTAGAAGAATGGGGGCGTGAATACCTATGTCACTTTAGAAAATGGTCTTGCACCCTTGGCCAAACGGTTTGCAAAACCGTTTGGGGGTTTTGCAAAACCGTTTGAGGGGCAAACGGTTTCACATGGTCGGTTGGCGAAAACGGTCTCCAAGACCGTTTGAGGGCATTGACCAAGCGTGGACCGTTTGGGATTTCTGTTTATAATTATATAGGCTAACGACCCACCAAATTTGAGGGGTTAACTCCAAAGTAATCGTAGGTTAAAGGCCAATCAATTAGGCAAATCAAATTGAATTAAGTGCTGTTTTTCCAATCTGTTTAACTTGAACTTCTTGGGTAAACGGTCTCAAACCGTTTGAGTGTGTTGACCAAGCGTGGATATTCCTAATGATGTGTTATAATAACCCACCAAATTTTATAGGTTAACTCCCAAGGAATCATGAGTTAAAAGCTAAACAATTAGGTAACCTAATTGGAATAAGTGCTGATTTTCCAATCTGATTAACTTGAACTTTTTGGGCAAACAGTTTCAAACCGTTAGAGTGAGTTGACCAAGCGTTGAACTTTTGGGATTCCTGTTCATAATCATGTTGGTTAATGACCCTCCATATTTGAGGGATTAACTCCAAAGGAATCGTGAGTTGAAGGCTAATTAATTATGTAAACCCTAATTGGATTAAGTGCTGACTTTCAACTTGATTGAGTTGACTTTTTGGGTTTTCTTGCCCAAACGGTCTCAAGACCGTTTGGGGGATCATCCAAACGGTCTCAAGACCGTTTGGGGGTCACCCACGACCGTTTGAAGGTCTAGGGTCAAGTATGGATAGGTGTTTGAAGATCCAAATATGTGGTGTGAAACCTAATCGGCTAAGTGTTGGATTTGCATTGAATTGAGTTGATTGTTTTGGGTTGATTGACCCAAACGGTCTCAAGACCGTTTGGGGGTCACCCAAACGGTCTCAAGACCGTTTGGAGGTCACCCAAGACCGTTTGGAGGTCTGGGGTCAAGTATAGTTGACCAATTGAAGGTCCAAAGGTACACAATTACAAAGCAATCAATTGCTGATTTGATGATCAACTCAATAGCTCAAACCCTAATGATTTTTCACTAGAATCCAAGGGTTGGGTGAGCCAAACGGTCTCAAGACCGTTTGGAACTCATCCAAACGGTTTCAAGACCGTTTGGAGGTCACCCAAGACCGTTTGGAGGTCTAGGGGTGAGTATGGTTAAGAAATTGATGATACAATGATACTAAGTTGGAATGTAATCAATTGTTGTTTTGGTGATCAATCCAATGATCCAAACCTTAATTGGTTGACTTAGATTTTGATGATATGATGGGCAAACGGTCTCAAGACCGTTTGGAGGTCATCCAAACGACCTCAAGACCGTTTGGGGTCAGGTCATGTCCCAATGTAATGATGGTTCAATAGGTTCAAATCAATTAGTCCCACATTGAAATATGTTGAAGGGTTATTGATTCCAATCCCTAATTCAATTGAGTTAAACCCTAATTGATGGTCAATTGAGGGTCAAGTGAGGGACAAATCAGTTGAAGGTTGACCTATTAAACTCAATTAATGTATGAGTATAGGTCCAATTGATGATTGGTTCCATGAATTCAAAGATTGAAGGAATCAACATTGGAAACCCTAATTCAATTGGATACCTTATGAAGTGGAGGTCCAATGTGATTGAATCTTTGAGAATTAAGATGATGAATGTTCTATTGATCCAATAATGATTAGTAATGATAATCAATGAAGGTGTGAAGGTTGAAACCCTAATAATACCTAAGTGATTAAGAACCAATTAAAGGGAGAATTCTTAATTGTTTATAGGATTAATAGCTTGATACACTATGTTAACCATGGTAGTATGTACTTGATTGAAGGGTCGATGTGACCTAATCAATTTGAAAGAATGAGAAATTAGAATACATATATATATAGATAGATAGAAATATGAATCATGTAATGATCTGCTGTAGCACGACCGTGCAAGGGAGCACGGCCATGGTAGCCTTAGCTTGCACGACCGTGTAAGGGAGCACGGCCGTGGTAGCCTTACTTTGCACGACCGTGCAAGGTGGCATGGCCGTGGTGTCCTATATAGAAATTGAGAAGTTTTGGTATTGTGCTGACATTGTTATATATGCATGTCCTTATTTGTACAAGTCATACAGGTTGATATTATGAGGTAATCATAGCCAGGTATGAGTTATGATGTCATATTCCTTGAAAACAATTATAAGCTTTTAGAGTAATGATATGTGAAAAGTATATACATTGCTTCAATCAAGGTCATGCTAATAGATGACTTGATGCTGATATGGCACTTGATAGCAAGTGTTATGATGATATAAGGGTGTGAGCACCCATGTTCTTGAATCATAGTGATAAGATGATTAAGAATTGATATCCCAATATTAAAAATATGAGGTATGACCTAAACCAAAGTGTTTCTATGTGAAATTCTATTACGAAATAATCCTATGAAAAGCTTAACTACAGACTAATGGGTTATGAATGTAAATAACCCTTGTATTACATAAGTAATGTTAAGTCTGATATCATATGTACAAGTTATGCAGATATGTTGTGGAGTTGGAATCCTAACACTTTGGGAGAAGGAGTATGGCTACAGGCCATCCTTTCCCAAATAATAATGCCAGGAAATGGATATATGATCCAAGTCTGAAGGGAGTTAGTGATGTGATAAGTGACATGTGATTTTATCAATTTATAGTTGCATTACTTTTAGTAGAAAGAATAGTTTAATCTATTAAACATTGTTTTAACTACTCTCAAATATACATAACTTCTTTGTGTACATTTTTCTCTTATGCTGCAATAATTACGCTTCTGGCGAAGAGTTATATCTCTCACTGGGACGATTTTTTATAATTGTCTCACCCCGTAGATTTCAACCTTTAGGTGGACGTGGGCGAGGAGGCAGAAATCCTTCAATAGGTGAAGGGCAGCATCAGCAGTACCAAGGACAGCAGTGAAGCTTCAGGTGGAGGCATTGGCTGCTATGTCATGTGTAGATAATGTTAGAGTCATATATGTCGTCTCTGTACTCTCAGGTCCTCGGAGTAATAGTTAGTGCTTTCGAGTTTTTGGTCCAGTCCTTAGAGACTTTTGTATTTTGCCTTACAGAGTTTTACTGATGGATCAGTTGTAAACAACTTATCATGTTGCTTTATGAGAAAGCTTTACCTTTAAAGGATCTCTTTGTAAAAAGTTTAAATTTTTTTTAGTGATTTCTGGTAATCTAATGCTTAGTGAACGCTTCCGCATTAGTTAATCTTGTTTTCTCGAAATAGACGTTTCAGGCCTCCTAGGTGGGTTGTTTGGGGTCAAAAATGTTACTTTGATACCATGTTGGGGGAAGTGATATGTAAACATTCCAATTTCATTTGCTAATGATTATGTTTTATTTTATCTAATTTCTTATAAATTACTTTGCGGTTTTTGCATGAGATCACCTAGGATTCTAGGAAAATTGCTTATATGTGGCTTTTTTGAGGAATTGCTCCTATGTCCAATTCGTGGATCCCTAGCTATCTATTCCCCATCCCACATGTTATTCAATTATCCTACACATAGGTGAGAGATCTAAGTAACTAGTATATAAGCATTTAGTATAATTAGCTTGGATCCTTTTCCAGACTATAATGTAGGTGATGTGAGGTCTAAAACCTCACTTCCACCTTCCATTACTACCCTCGTCCCCTAGTCATATCCTAGAAACCTAGGCTTGATTCTATCCTAATTGAATTACACCTAAACCCTAATCCAAGTGAGCCTTACATTGATGGGTAGGAGGTGATAGGGACTAGTTCCCCTATACACACTTACCCTAACCATGGACAATAAGTAGTTTAGGGAAATGTCTTAGAATATAACTTGTTGTTTGGTTTGGAAATATGAATTAAAGAATAGTGTTTACATATTATCTCCCTCAAACCAATTCACAAGTGCATCCCCCAAACAACCCACACCTCTCTTAATTGCTTAAAACCTTAATTGCCTTCTTGTTTATCTAGTCTTTACTTGTTTATCCCTATACTTTCTTAATCATCTTCTTACCTTGTTCTTGCTAGTCTAGGTCTTTCATTTCTCTTGTGTGTAGTTTCCTAGTCTAGTTTAGTGTAGATCCCTTCTTGCTTGGCTTAGTGTAACTTGTTCCTTTATTGCTTAGCATGTCATTTCTTGTTCACTATAATTAACTGTCTAGGTTAACTTAGGTTTTAATCTTATTTGTTCTTCTTTAATTGTTTGTTCCCCATTATTGTAATTAACAAATGAACCATAAAACCCTTCAACCCTAGATCGCAGTATGAACTGATCCAAAACTAACCTATATCTAGTGCCCCCTTTTCTCCTTGTGGATCGACGCTATTCTTTCTGCTTGCCTATACCATAATATGACCTTGTGCACTTGCAGGCTAGTGTGTTAGTCTAAGTGGGTGTGTTAGTTTAGTCCCCTTACACATTTGAAAGATTACAAGTGTGTTCAAACCTTGAGGTGTGCAAATCTAGTCAGGATTCAATTGAATTACGTGTGTTAACCTCAGGATTAGAAAAGATGTACCAAGATTTCTGGCATCATTCTTGGGGATACAAAGAGTCAATATCTCCCTAGTAGTAGTGGTGTGATCACTCCCCTCAAGAATTGTCTCTTCCTAGTTTACTTGGCTACATTTGAGAAACACACCACCTATCTTGATAAAAAAGAGTGACTGGAATTTGTTGAACAGATAAAAATAGATGCGTTCAAGGTGTTTAATTAATTACATTCATATGATTTCTTATCATTAGTTAATTATCTTTTCTTATTGACATCAGGCCATTCACAATTCTCAAAAAGAAAGGTGTGACAAGAATGTTCAAAACCACCGGTTGGGTTCAACTAGTTATATTAAATGCCTCTAGTTAAGAGAGAAATAGCAAGGGCATTCTAATTCTACTCCTTCTAGTTCTGAATCTTCTAGTTCTTCTAGATGGTTTCCTCATTATATTGAGTGGATAGGTGTAAAAAAACAAAGTCGTAGAAATGCATGTCCAAGCAACCCAAGAGGTGGCTTCAAAAAATGGTAAATTTATTGTTCTCATAATATGTCCATGTTCTTTTTTCACTTGATTGTTAAGTTTTACTTATTAGTTTATTTTGATGATGAATAGTTGGAACTAGGTGAGACAACAAAGTAGCAAAAGTTCACTGCTCAGGGCACACACAATTAGTCGACGATTGCTCTAAGGACGGAAGAGCACCCTGGAGTGTTAGGGCTACTAGAGTTGGGTTTGTGATAAAATATATTTTTGACGCATCCTAGCAAACAAGCAAATATTCCAAAAAAGGGGGAATGGATGAAGAGGGTGTGAAAAGATTGATAGCTACAACCTTGGAGGATTTAAGACTTCTTAGGCGGTGTAAGCTCCTTTAGTAGTCACGGAACCAGTACAACATCACATGCCCACGAAGTGTTTTGCGAGTAGTACATCGGACATGCATGGCACGGTCGGGGTAAGATTCAATTTATGTCAATTTATATACACATTGTTATAAAGTAATCCTTCAAGTCAATATATATGTGTGTCAATTTAATTGTTTTATTTCATAAAATTGTAGGTGGCCAGAAAATATCATATTCCATTGATGTCACATCATACAACATCGTATAAGATGCCAAGGCTTATCCACTTGTTAATATGGTTCATGGTGCTCCCCTTCCCACTGATGATGTTTGTGTGAATCTCGTACATGTCATTCTGACATGGAGAGAAGCACCTCTTCCATACGAGCACGCAAATGCCACCACTTGAAGAGGTAGAAGGAGGCTTTACTGGATGGTCCAAATGACTAGTTGTATTTTTTGAGGTATGACAAATGTATATTTAGTTTATATATTATAGAAAGCTAATATGAGAGTACAAGCATGCAGAACACAATTGCTAAGAAGGACCCTATAGTTCTGAAGCCTCCACACCACATTTTATTCCACATGAGTTGTTTGACTCCTTAGGCCCTAATTGCAAGTCATTGATAGTATGGTTAAACAATATAGAGAAATTATATACCATGGTGATCGACCTTTAAGAGGAGGTCGTATGTATAGTTCGTGACACTATTATAGTGTCGACAAATGTTTCTGAGATATTTCAGTGTCAATGGTTGAACACATTAGTGATAAAACTTTAGATATAGTGATCCAAATACCTGGTCATATGTGAAAAATTACATATTTTATCATTTTTCTATATACTGATTATTTCATTATATATATATATGTGTGTGTGTGTGTATTCAGCTATTTGTATTATGCGTCTGATGAGTTTGAAATATCAAATGTGGCATTTCTAATGCCATCAATGATTAGTGATGTAGTTAGAGATCTGAGTGATGTAAAAGATTATGTGCCTACCACAATGAAGGTTTTTTGTGCATCCAGGACCGTGATCATATCTCCCTTCAACATTGAGTAAGTTTTGCACTTGTTGTTTATATTTCTAATTTATGAAATTGTTGTGTTATTTAATTTCATTTTTTTTGCCTTCTATTTACCCAAAAATAAGTATTGGCAGTTGTTAGTGATTGTTCCAGAGAACTATACTGTGTGTTTCTTTGATCCTTTAGGTATAAAACTAATACCAAATGAGGGACATCCAATAAAATTGGTGATTCACACAGAAGTATAGTTTTTCCATGCTCAACATATTTGTTAATGTTTGCATCATATGAAAATTTAATAATATTTGTTAGTTTAACTTACAAGGGTGGAAGCATTATGTAGTGGCTGAGATAAGTAGATAAAAAAGAAATCAGTAGCTTGGAGGAGTGTAGATGTAGTGTTCTCATTCCAATTTGCATATATATTACCAACTCTGCTTATTTTTATTTATTAATATAATTGTAAATCTACAGTGCCCTATACAAGACAATGAATGGGCATGCACATATTAAGTTATGTTGTACTTGTAGATAATTGTCACGCATGCGGTACAGATCAAATGTATAGAGAAAGTAATATTATTACTCTTGGATCATATGAATAGTCTCATTTGATAATATCAAATCTAATTAGAACTACATCTCATTCTCTTTGCAATATTTCGACACTACTAAAGCCTATACATTGGAGCAGCTGAATGACCTATGAGTGGGTAGGCTACTTCATCAAACATATGGGCTTGTCAGATAATTTGAAGCTTTGATTGATATTTTGTATTTCAAACTTTGATGTCAGATTTTTGTTTGATATATTGTTATACATTTGTGGATCTAAAATATGTGACAGTTGATGTCGATATGTATTCATGCATATGTGTATGTGAATTGAATGTGAAGTGGCTGAGGATGAGAATGACGTGTGCTTATGCATATGTATGAAATTGAATGTGTGGTTGAGAAATGAATCAATTAGTTGCAAGTTCATGCGTATGTGTGTGCATTTGAAGTGAAAAATGGATAGAATATTGAGATTTGTTTACCTATTTGTGCATCTCAAAAATGTATATGTGTATTTGTTTATATATCTTTCTTCTTGCATGTTTGTTGGCTTGTTGTTAAGTTGTGATGTTTGATGCGGCATACAGTTGTGATGAACTTTCAGTTTTGATGAACTGTAGGCAGAAAACAAGCTAGCAGTTGAACAACATGTTTGCAGACCTTCTATATAAAAAAGATAGAGATATTTTTTGTTGGTTATTTCAAAATAACTGACTACATGCACATACTTCGTTGTTTGCCTATAGTAATATGGCGGGATATCCCTTAATTTGTATTTTTTATTCACTGACAGTCGAACAACAGGTCACAAACCTTCTATATAAAACAAACATATAGATTTCTTGTTGGTCAACATGCACATACTTCTTTGTTTACCTATGTAAACAGGTGGGATATCCCTTAATTTGTACTGTTTATTCATTGATATAATCGAAGACACAGTATTAGTCATCAATTATTACTCATTCAATAACCAATAATCATCAGTCAAGTGAAACATTTTTCACTACATAATTATCATTGTCTCGTCTATTCTGTATTATGTAACTGGGGAAGAAAGATCAAGGGAAACCATATTCGTCGCATGGTGTGTTTTATGTCATCCAATTGTAACATGGAACCAATGACATATATGTATGTCATCATATTCTTTTTACCAGTATAACCAATGATGTATGGCTTGAGTTTTAGCATCACCCACTTAGTCATTGGTTTATAACTGATGAAATATGCGTAAAATAACTGACGATATATCACATTTGTGTACTAGTGTATTAAGTGAAAAAAACATATATCATGGTAATTTTTAGAAGTGATGTTAATCAAAATAAGTGGAAAGTGAAATCACTTTAATAATAAATACAATGCTATTAAGACAACACTAGGCTTTGGTGTAACTTCCCTAGCTTAACATCTTCTATTAGAAGATAAAAGGATACTTGACACATGGAGTGATATAATTTCAGCTCAGGACTGGAGTATAAGTCTGATATGGGATGATTAACTATGATCCATTATGTTATGGGAATTTCAAATCTATGATTGGGTTGGAAAGCATTACCATGTATGTATACCTGGCTATATATGGATGGATTTTGGGGACAAAATACTCTTTGAGGATTGAGTGTTCTAACGTACCCAAATTTAACTAGGAGTAGTTGGAGCCAAGAAAATATAACATTCTAAAAAATAACCTTTTATATATGATTAATGACACATTAATTAATTAAGACATCAATAGGGGGTTGATTATTGAAATTATTTGATAATTTTTTTATCCTCAATCATGAATTTAACAACATTCTAAGTCTAATTGATGAAAATAAAAAGAAAAATATGAAATAATGCATTAAACTGGTTAAGAAAGGCATTATATGCATTGAATGAATACTTAAACAATTAAGTTTATAAGTAATAAACTTTTTAGAAAGGTAAATTTAACATTACAACTTGATTCCAAACATTATATTTAGACAACTAGCCAAGTTCAATGCCAAACCATCATTATTTGCCCTCTCATTTAATTGATTGAATTGACAAGCTTTTTAATGCATTAGAAGCATCAATGAAACCTAAGTTTTAGATTTTAATTTATTGTATTGGAGATCATCATTTCTCAGGTACACATCTTCTTCCCCTTGTAGTAAGAATTTTCTACCCTCACACAAACTTTTGTGACTTCACTCTCTCCACGATAGAAGACACAGTCGCATCTTCCATAACTGGCAATGCTTTTTCTAGAACTTCTTCTTCTTTTCCTCTTCATCTTTAGGTAAGAGTCACTAGACTACCATAAAAGAACATATTTTGGTGCTTTTGAAGCACCAAAAGGTTAGTTCCTTGGTCATGGTAATAAGGAAGAGTTGGATGTAAAGTGTTACACCAATGCAAGCTTCCTAACTAACAAATAAATAAATCACAATCTATTTTTGTGTTTGACCTTAAAACAAGAATGGTAAGCTAGAAGGGTTCTGCACCAATGACAATTGTTTAAATCTACAGTATAAGCCAAGTATCTCTGTGTTATGAGAATAACATAAGATATTGTATGAAGTGCATATGGGTGAACTTATGGGAGGTTCCAACCATTGATGACTCAGTAGAAATACTGTGACAGAAATGGAGCTATATGATAGACAAGGAACTTCAGATAGCATACTATGCCACATCCATCTCATATGAGATGTCGTACAGTGAAGAGATGTGGAAATTACAAAATACTGACTAAAATTAAATGTTGCTAAACCTACTAGAGTGCTTACACAGTAGAAACATGATGGACATGTTAAGATCACTCGGAATATGATTCATGGGTGATTGGATCTAAGTGCAAGTGGGACTTTGTTGGTATGTATGCCCAGAGAGCCAATCATATGATGATTGGAGTGAGGCATTAGATACTTGATTTGATAAATTATAGAGGTAATTATGTCTATTATGTTTGTCTCAATCATGAGATGATGAACATAGATAAGTTGATGTCTAAATAATTATGGTACTCGATGACATATGCCTTCATGTCAAGGACCTAAACGATGAGGTCATATGTATGTAAGAGTACATACATTCTTGTTATCTCCCTAGTCAGATATTACTGTGGAAGCAAAATAGACAATAGTAATACATAAGACTAGAGCGTGTGTTGACTAATGATAGAGTCTCATTAGTCATGATATGTGATATCAAGTCAAGCACACAGATACATATTAGTGAACAGTGTATCAGACAGACCCACTATGAGAGTGATACATGGAAACCATGGAATGGTAGTCAGAATCATCTATCATAGGGATGGTGGTGATTGTGGTTCCTAGACCTAAAATCACTACACTCATCACATGTCATTGGGTACACTTTGACATCATCAAACACAATCCTGAAACATGGGTTGTTATAATAGTAATGATTGGGTGACTTTGACACATGGTGATTGATTGTGAGTGATAGAGATGGGATTTGTCCCTCCTACTGGAGATTGATATCTAGGGCCCCTTGAAAAGAGAGACTGAGAGAGTACGACTGTACCCATATTATTCAATATATGATATGTGAACGCACATACATCTCAGACGGTCTGCTCTAGTTCAAGGAACATTGACGTGTATTTTACTACGCGCTTAAACGCAAGTATACGCGTCGAGTAATATAGGCCTTGTGAGGCCCGAGTCGAACTCAGGGATACGTGAATTATTGGGGACTTTTACTAACTAATCGCAATCAGCTAGACCGATTAACAAAGTAGGGTTTTGTTGTTCAAATTAAAAAAAAATAAAAATCAAACAAAGAAAACAATCGATTAAAGGTTAATTTAATCAATTCAAAAGGATATCTTTAGGATGGCGGTTTCACCGCGGGTCAACATTGTATTAGGTTTCATATAATTCCTCACACTTCTCTCTCTATCCGGGTAGTGGCCTGAAATGAGAATTACCCACTGTCGTGGTGTAATTCACTACTTAGGTTTAGGTTGATTCCACCGTCGTAGTAATCATTCCCCTAAACTAAGTGCATTAAAAACGGTCTCTCAGTTCCCACCATTAATTTTACAACTCCTTTATCAAGGGTTTTATTAATTAATGTAGATTTCATCTCTTTTCAACCGTTAATCCTTCTGTCGAAGTGATTAAGGGTGTTAAGTTATTATTATGGTGATCAAGCATAACAATAGAAATGGAGAAAACGAATCTATACCACGGATTTGAGAGAAAAATATGAATTATTGATATAAAAATGTCATACAATGCATTCCCGGGCTACTCCCGGTCCTAAAGATTGAGGGTTTTAGCCTCTCATGTTCATCTCACACGAATACATAAGAGAAATTGGGGAATTCATAAGAGAAATGGGAAATAAATGGGAAAACCCCTGAACGGAGAAGAACCGGTGGATCCTTGGCATAAAACACGAGCTTCCCCACCTGTCAGTGGTGGAAATCATCTTCGGCAGCGTACGAATCACCCGGGATGAGCTTCTCGGCCTCCGTTCTCCTTTCTCTCCTCCTTGGCACTCGTGCAATCCAAAAATTGAGATGATGATCTCGTGTGGGCGTCCGTCATTAGGTATAAGTCCCTAATTAGGTCGTCAAATAACAACAGCCATCCGATCGAGATCAAAACAGATCCAACGCATATCTGCCGGCGTCGATACCATCGACGCGGGTCGATGGTATCGACCCAGCGGATTAGCGGCAGCTTTCCTTTCTTTTATTCTGAGCGCATGTGGTGATCTCGATACCATCGACTGGGGTGTCGATGGTATCGACTCCTGTAGCGTCGGTTTTGTCTTCTAGCGACGCTGTAGCTCTCCTTGTGTCGATGGCATCGACTTTCATCGATGGTATCGACTGCATCCTTGCCAGCAACCTAAAGTGATCTCGATGCCATCGACTTAGGTGTCAATGGTATCGACTCTGTATTGCTCTTCTCGGCTGACAACATGTGGCTTGGTCGATGGTATCGACGGAAGCAGATACTTGTTTTTCCTGAAATTTCACAACAAGACCAAGTAAATCCACACAATTTATAATAAGATGATAAATGATGCTCAAAATAGTAAAACAAAGGGGATTTGATATAATATAATGGCAAAGACCAAATTAAGTGAATTATGCAATATTATCCATAAAAATGTGTAATTAGAGCACAAAACACATATGAAATAGGTCTATAAATGCGACTCAAAATCATCGCATCAAACATGGATTGAACATTGAGAGTATGATGATTCCATGCCTCAAATTCAATCCGAATATTAGAGACAAAGGAACTATACGGTCACGATAACACTATTCATATATTATAGGTTGAATTTGTTCTCCAACTTTTTGAATTACTTGGGTAGTAATGACGTGCGACTAGGCACCACTCTTTGCTTGTGATGTCATAAGTTGTTATGGACATTCACTGCCATTGTAAATCTGGAACTACAGGGTCACACACATGGGATACACTTGGATTAAAGGCGTATATTCATGATCGGTGTTTAGATTGAATGCTAAAATTGTTTAGGTATTCAATTAAATAATAGATCAACTAACTGGACTCAAAATCATCAAGTTCAAGTGTTGGACTGACTGATTGGAGTGTCAGGTTGATTGGAATTGATTACTAAAGTATTTATGTATTCAATTCACACACCAACATCTGACTGCACCTCCAAACAACCATCTAAAGTGTTCAGATGGACGTCAAGGGTGCCAAATAGCCGTCTCAAGTGTTGAGGCAAGTGCCTGGCTTGTCAGGCTGGTTGGAACAAAGTTGGCTACCCAAACTGAGGTGAACCATCCAGTTCATACTAATGAATCGACCAGTTTGGTTCAGCTCACGAGATGACCATCGAGGTGAGAGATACGACCGTATTGCATGTGCAAGATCACTCATTTAGTCCAGGGGAAGGTTTTAGGTACTTTCCCAAATCTGTTTGGATTGCACAATACTTATTGTGTAAGAAAATTGACATTTAACATTGGTTAGAAGTGAACTGCCAATTCTGTGTGCAAATAGGAAACTGCAGAAGCATGGGATGACCGTTTCACACTATGAAACGACCATTTCGTACACGATACAACCATTTCACAGTTCAAAATGACTGTCTCATAGTCTGTAGATTCCAAAACATTCATGTTTCTAGACCCTTCTACTCCCACATCAACTGGAAACCTGACCCTACCCTCTACTATAAATAGAGGGGTACTGGGGGCTTCCCAACACACACAATTGGGATCGGTGGCCTTGACAATTTTTTTCATCTCTGGTTGTGATAACCACAAGAGTCTAAGAAAGTCCTACCTGACTATGAAGGGATAGCGAGGGAGGAGCAATTGAGAACAGTTGTTGTCGGAGAGCATGTCAACGACTAGTATACTGACAGAAGGGGACAACTCCTCCCCACTGGCTCTGGAAACACAACATGGAGTTCCTAGAGGTCTGCATAGACTACTCTAGAGGCAATAATCCTTTGACTATTTCTAGGAGGACGACGTCAGCCTACATACATGATGAGTCTATAGGAGGCACTGCAGGAGCTGTTTGAGTCTTCTGTCCATGGTGAAGACCAGGATCTACACAGACACCGTCCAACATAGTTATTACAGGGTCATGTCACTAGACTTGCTCCAGGACCAGGTATAACCTTGCAACCCTTCCTTCCTGGA
Organism: Alisma plantago-aquatica; assembly: GCA_963693085.1. Classification (NCBI taxonomy): domain Eukaryota; kingdom Viridiplantae; phylum Streptophyta; class Magnoliopsida; order Alismatales; family Alismataceae; genus Alisma; species Alisma plantago-aquatica. The sequence continues at coordinate 103,468,507 of OY856414.1, read as the reverse complement.
TACATTTTTGTTGACGAGATTCAACTGGTATCTCGGAAATGAGCAAATAATTCTTTTTTACTTCCGTTGCCTATATCTGTGTCTGATTTTCCTACAGTGGTATCAGAGCCCCATCAATCTACAGTGTATTTGGGATCTAAATTGATATGATCATATTAGCTTTTCATTTATTTTTTCATACTATGTGAATATTAAAATGATTAATGTGCACATCCAATTAAATACCACATATGATCACAACTAATATATATATGATATAATATAATATGCAATTAATACGTGACACCGTAAATATGTTTTAATGGTGGATGTTAGCATGGTTATGGCCAAAACCCCAGATCTGTGTGTGCATGGTTGTGGTTTATTCTTGTTGTTAATCGGTATGCATGTCGATCCCCTCTCTCCTTTCCAAATGTAAATTAGTACTCTTCTTTCTATTTCCCCTTGGATGTAACTTGAGGTTTCCTTTTTTCAATGTAAAGAAATAGGATAGTTTTTATTTATGCATCATCGTGAGAAGTTGTTATACACTAGAAAAATCGACCATTTGGAGGATCGAGGAGGCCAAACGACATGAGGTGAATCGATTGACTGGTGGCCCAACCAACCAGCTGGAGGAGGTCAGACAGTCATTTCAGTATCACAACTGATCAACCAAGAGGCGAGCCGACCAGTTCTAGAGTTTAACTGAGCAACCCAGATTGGAGCAAGCACTGATATTTATCAAAAATAGGTTTCATGTAATGTAGACCTAAGGTGGTGGCTGTTGGCTAAATGGACATCTATAAATCCCTTTGTTTTGATTATGACAAACATTTCATTCTTATTGATCTAACGAGCTACTTGAGTGTGCAGGATTAAGGTGGATGACAAAGTAACTAGGGAAATCCATATGCTTACATGTTTATGTTTTCATGAAATGTAATCGCCTTGTAAAAACTTGTACAAATATATAATGTACAAGTACTTAGATTTCATGTAAATCAAGCGTTAGATTCTCCCTAGCTAAACACCACATTTAGATAAGTCATCCCCTTCAAATAGGATCACATTTGCACACTCATACATATAATTAGTGCCTAAATTGAAACATTGAAACAGGATCAATCTCGGTCGACCAACTCCCCGACCGAGACACTCTCGGTCGACAATCTTCTCGACCGAGAAAGATCGAAAGTAGCCGTTAGACACAACTAACAAGGTAGTTGGTAGTTGGAGATAGACGTTGCAAATCATTTGATCCAGAGAGCCTGTCGGTCGACAAAACTTCGACCGAGTAGGTATCTCGGTCGACCATTCCTCGACCGAGATGAACTCTGACAGCAACTGCAGATTAAATTAATTAGCCATTGCTAAAGCAACAAACTTGTACCTAACGGCTAGTTAAGCACTTAGAAACCCCTAGAAGTTGTCTAGAACGTCCTTAAGCATCCTTAGACCATTCCTATAAATAGGACAAGCCATAGGACACTCAAGAACATTGGTTACACTTGAGAAATCCTTGAGCATACTTTGAGAAATCTGTTTGTGAGCAATTTGAGCATTGTGACAATTGGACACTTCCTTCCTTAGCTCAAAATTCGTGTCCTATAGGCTAATATCTCCTACACACTGCAATCACAAGTTCATACACTTGGTTAGGAGATCTATACGCTTGATCTAGGCAAATCAAGCCTTGGGCTATAAAGGATAAGTTGTAATTTCCTTTTTCCTTTCTTGTTCTCTATTAATGTTTGTACTCTCCTTGCTACTCCTAGGTTGGAGGCTGTGGATTGGAGAGGGTGGAGATCTTCTTGGTGAAGAAGGCGACCTTGAGCTACTTCAGAAGGATGGTGCAACGGGAGGTTACTTCTAGAGAGGAAGGCTACTTCAAGGGGGAGCTTGAAGTTACTTCAAGAAGGCTACCTCAAGTTGGTGCACCTACTTCAAGGGAAGGCTGTTCAAGGGGTGTAAAGGAAAGTATTGTATTTTGTATAAATCCTTAAGAAGGTAATAAAATAAATACTTTCAAAATCCCAGTTGGGTAAGCAACCGGGTAGTGGACTGACAACTTTAATATTTGCTAAAGTTGGAACCACTCTAAACACCTGTCTCCTTCTTCCAATTTCAATTGTGGTTGTTTGAGTTAAATAAATTGTTAAAATTATTTTAAAACTCTATTCACCCCCCCTCTAGTGTTTTTCAATTGGTATCAGAGCGGGCTTCAAGGAACCCTAACAAGGTCTTGAAGAAATGGGTGACGGAGTGCTCAACAACCTTAACCTTGAAGGGACACTTGTTGCTAGGCCTCCAGCGTTCGATGGAACAAACTACCAATATTGGAAGAGAAGGATGCAATTCTACTTCCAAGGCATCAATTGGGATTTATGGAGAATGGTGTCAACCCCATATGAGATCCCTCAAACTCAATTTGCAGAATGGGATGCAAATACGGTAAAGCTGGCTCAAATGAATGCAAAAGTTGTAAGCATTTTATATTGTTCTATTTCGGTAGGAGAATTTAATAGAATATCTAATTGTGACACAGCCTATGATATTTGGCATAGACTGTCCATAACCTATGAAGGTACAGTCCAAGTCAAAAATTCCAAAATTAGCATGTTTAAACAAAAGTTTGAACACTTTCATATGGATCCTGATGAATCTATTAGTGAAATGTTTGCAAAATTCTCTACTATTGTTAATGGTTTAAGTGCCCTAGGAAAACCTGTCCTTGAAGAAGATCAGGTATCAAAAATCCTTCGATCACTTCCTCCAAAATATAAGCCAAAGGTGACAGCCATTGAAGAAGCAAACGACCTCACTCGATTAAAAATGGAGCAACTTATTGGCAACCTAGAAGCTCATGAAGCAACCCTAGAAGAGGAAGAAAGAAGAGCACGTGAACTTCAGCAAGGAAAGAAGAAGGATGTGGCTCTAAAAGCTTCAAAAGTCGTCACACAAGAAAGTGAGGAGTCAAGTGAAGAAGAAGGAGAAGAAGCCTTGATTGTCAACGGTAAGAAATACAGAAGATTTAAATCTAACAAAATTTCCAGTTCTTCTTCTACCCCTCCTAGGTGCTTTGAATGTGGGAAGAAAGGGCATTTCAAAAATGAATGTCCTAAAGCAAAGAAAGGAAAGAAAAGCTCACACAAGAAGAAGGGAGAAAAAGCCTATAAAGCTGTATGGGATGAGTCAAGTGACAGTGAAAGCGAAGAAGAAAAGGTGGATTGTTTAATGGCAAGAGAAGATGATGAAGACTCTCAAGAGGTAAGCCTACTTGATCTTCCTAAAGAAGAGTTAGTTACTAGTCTACAAGAAATTCATGATAAGTATGTTGATGTCAAGAAGAAACTAAAGAAGGTTATCAAATCAAATGATGAGCTAATTGCTAAATTAGATAATCTTTCTTATGAAAAGAACAACATTGATCTTGAGAATTTGTCTTTAAAAACATCTTTAGATGATTGCACTAGAAAGCTACTCACTTTAGAAACAGATGTTGATCTTCTTTCTAAAGAAAAGACTGAATTGTTAGCTAAACTAAAAGATTTTCAGACTCAACCTATTTTGTGTAACCATCTGGACTATGATAATGTTGTAAAAGAAAGAGATTCATTGTTATCTGATTTAGAACAAGCAAGAAAAGATCTACACAAGAAGATGAATGACATTGCTAAGCTGCAATGAGAACTTTATGAGTTAAGAAGAAAAGATATACTTGATAACATTCTAAGCGTTGGTACTGTTTTCAACGGAAGAAAAGGTTTGGGATATGCTCCAAAGAAAAATCAACCCAAAAGAACTCAAACTATGTTTGTACCCAAGAACACAATGGCTAGAAAGAGAAATGAAGTTGATTCTATTACTTGCCATTTTTGTTTACGTCTTGGACACTATTCCTTTTCATGCCCTTATAAGACTAAGGATTCCGAATTAGTTTGGGTCCCAAAACCCCAAACTTAGTAGAGTCAAATGGAATTTAGTTGAGATATGGCCAAACGCTCCATTTTGCTATTTATATTGTCTTATCTCAACTAAACAAAAGATCTCATGCATATTGTTAATTTTCTGCACTGTTGTACTGAAATAGAAGCTTTGTCGGTCGAAGTATTGTCGACCGAACCCTTAATCGGTCGAAGTATTGTCGACCGACCGGATGTCTGTAACAAGTCAAAATCTACATCAATTATTTCGGTCGAAAATTGGTCAACCGAGTTAAATTTCTGTGTTTCTTTGTTTGTAATACAGTAATCTTCTCGATCGACAATTAGTCGACCAAGACAGATGTCGGTCGAAAAATTGTCGACCGACTGGATTTCTGATTCAGAACTTTTATACAAGTATGTACTTAAATGATTCTAACCATATCGGACCATCACATGGGTACCAAAATCTACATTTTAATACAGGAATGGGTGGTTGACAGTGGATGCTCCAAACATATGACCGGGAACAAGGATGCATTTCAAACCTTTGAAGAAAAGAAAAGTGGAACGGTCACCTTTGGAGACAATGGTAAGGGAAAAATCATTGGAATAGGTAATGTTGGTACAAACCTCGAAATAAAGAATGTTCTACTCGTCGATGGTTTGCACCATAATTTGATAAATGTTAGTCAATTATGTGATAGTGGTTATGATGTGTTATTTAACAAAACTTGCTGCAAGTTATTGATAGAAAACACTACAAATGTTGTTTATGAAGGAAATAGAGTTGGAAATCTTTATATCCTTAAACCTAACTCTATGAAATCAGTAGTGGGAAAATGTTTGCTTGCAAATGAAAATACCTTGCAATTATGGCATAAAAAGCTAGGACATGCTAGTTCACATGTTATTAAAAAGTTAGTGAAATATGATCTTGTTCGTGGATTGCCTACTTTATCTTTTGATCAAGTTGAAAACTGTGAACCATGCACAATGGGAAAGCAAACCAAAACCTCTTTTAAACCAAAACATGTACTTAGCACCAGTAGGTCCTTAGAATTAATTCATATGGATTTATTTGGACCCATGAGGACACAATCTATTGGTGGTAAAAGATATTGTTTTGTTATTGTTGATGATTATTGTACATACACATGGGTACACTTTATTGCAACTAAAGATGATACTATTCATGTTTTTATACAATTTTGTTCCAAGATTGAAAATCTATTACAAAGCAAAATATGTACCATTAGAAGTGATCGTGGTGGAGAATTTGAAAATCATACATTTGAGGAATTTTGTACATCTCAAGGGTACACTCATAATTTTTCTGCTCCACGCACCCCACAACAAAATGGTATAGTTGAAAGGATAAATCGATCACTACAAGAAATGGCTAGAACTATGATGCTCGAACACAACACACCCAAAACCTTTTGGGCTGAAGCTGTAAACACTGCATGCTATGTGTTAAATAGAATAATTGTTCACTCTCACTTGAAGAAAACTCCATATGAAATAATACATTCTAAGAAACCTAGAGTTGACTATTTTCATACCTTTGGCTCCACATGCTATATTTTGAATACCAAAGATGATAGAGATAAGTTTGACTCTAAATCACACAAAGCATTCTTTTTGGGATATTCCACTTCTAGCAAAGCTTTTAGAGTATATAACACTATCTCTAGAAAAGTTGAGGAATCTATTCATGTTTCTTTTCATGAAGAGTCCAAATCTGAAAATCTAGAAATCATAGATCTCACTAATCAATTCGAAAATTTAAACATACCAAATGATAGTGAGAAAGTTACTACAAATAATCACCAAGCTGAACCACAACCTACTTCTAGGCTTATTAAGGATCATCCTCAAGAACTTATTATTGGAGATCCTAATGATAATAGCCATGCAAGAAGATTGTTGGCTAAATGGACATCTATAAATCCCTTTGTTTTGATTATGACAAACATTTCATTCTTATTGATCTAACGAGCTACTTGAGTGTGCAGGATTAAGGTGGATGACAAAGTAACTAGGGAAATCCATATGCTTACATGTTTATGTTTTCATGAAATGTAATCGCCTTGTAAAAACTTGTACAAATATATAATGTACAAGTACTTAGATTTCATATAAATCAAGCGTTAGATTCTCCCTAGATAAACACCACATTTAGATAAGTCATCCCCTTCAAATAGGATCATATTTGCACACTCATACATATAATTAGTGCCTAAATTGAAACATTGAAACAGGATCAATCTCGGTCGACCAACTCCTCGACCGAGACACTCTCGGTCGACAATCTTCTCGACCGAGAAAGATCCAAAGTAGCCGTTAGAAACAACTGACAAGGTAGTTGGAAGTTGGAGATAGACGTTGCAAATCACTTGATCCAAAGAGCCTGTCGGTCGATAAAACTTCGACCGAGTAGGTATCTCGGTCGACCATTCCTCGACTGAGATGAACTCTGACAGCAACTGCAGAGTAAATTAATTAGCCGTTGCTAAAGCAACAAACTTGTACCTAACGGCTAGTTAAGCACTTAGAAATCCCTAGAAGTTGTCTAGAACGTCCTTAAGCATCCTTAGACCATTCCTATAAATAGGACAAGCCATAGGACACTCAAGAACATTGGTTACACTTGAGAAATCCTTGAGCATACTTTGAGCAATCTGTTTGTGAGCAATTTGAGCATTGTGACAATTGGACTTTTCCTTCCTTAGCTCAAAATTCGTGTCCTATAGGCTAATATCTCCTACAAACTGCAATCACAAGTTCATACACTTGGTTAGGAGATCTATACGCTTGATCTAGGCAAATCAAGCCTTGGGCTATAAAGGATAAGTTGTAATTTCCTTTTTCCTTTCTTGTTCTCTATTAATGTTTGTACTCTCCTTGCTACTCCTAGGTTGGAGGCTACAGATTGGAGAGGGTGGAGATCTTCTTGGTGAAGAAGGCGACCTTGAGCTACTTCAGAAGGCTGGTGCAACGGGAGGTTACTTCTAGAGAGGAAGGCTACTTCAAGGGGGAGCTTGAAGTTACTTCAAGAAGGCTACCTCAAGTTGGTGCACCTACTTCAAGGGAAGGCTGTTCAAGGGGTGTAAAGGAAAGTATTGTATTTTGTATAAATCCTTGAGAAGGTAATAAAATAAATACTTTCAAAATCCCGGTTGGGTAAGCAACCAGGTAGTCGACTGACAACTTTAGTATTTGCTAAAGTTGGAACCACTCTAAACACCTGTCTCCTTCTTCCAATTTCAATTGTGGTTGTTTGAGTTCAATAAATTGTTAAAATTATTTTAAAACTCTATTCACCCCCCTCTAGTGTTTTTCAGTGGCAATTCCTTTTGGCTCCAAGGAATTGCATTAGACTGGCCATAACCAATGCTCGTATATTTCTGATTGCATGTTCACGTTGTGGTTATAGAATGTATATGATATGTGCTATAGTATGTGGTGATTGGATAAAATACATGTATTAATACATAAAACTCCCTCAATTAAAGTATCAAGATATTAGATGCTTTCTAAAAGTGACACACATGAAAAGAATAGACCAAGATTAGGTGATGCCAAAGTGTAGTACGCAGTCTATCTCATGGAAGTTTGATGGTAATAATATAGGTGTCGCCAAAGTGGGGTACATTATTATCGTGTTAGATTTTGGATCAAACTTGAGTGGTGATTTTAGAGCAAGTAAGGCCAGAATCATGCAGATGATTATGGCAAGGAGTTGTGAATGTCATCTATCCAAGAGTTGTATATGATGCAATTGGCATGATGGCCTACCTAAATAGTCAAGTTTTGGGTGATCAGCCAAAGTTGACTCTTGATTTGATAAAATATGGATCTTGGCATACTAGAATAGTGTACGCTGCAATATTTCGAATTGATATGTGAGGGATATCAATTTGAAATAATATAGTGGGAGAAATAATTAATTAAAAACATAATTAATATTGTCAAAATTATCAAATCAAACAAATAAAAAATGTCTTGAAAAGTTACAATTTTCTTTTGTAGACAAACACGAATATGGCATAATTGCGATCAGTCTTTGAAAAGGCAAAACGGGATAAAGTTCCAAAATTGGTTAAGGACTTTGAGAAATATTCTCTTTTGTGAGAGAAGGCTCTATGTCCTTGATAGACCGATGCCAGAGAAACCCACTCCAAATGCACCGAAGGCTGAATGGATGCTTAATGGAAGCATGCCAATGATGCCATAGACATTTGAATACCTAATGCTATGTTGCATGAACTTTGAGTTGCACGAACAACATGAATACATGGAAATTCTCGAGATGGTAACACATCTTAAGAATCATGTAAAGCAAACAAGGTATAATATGATTGCAAACTGACAAAGGGAGTTCCTATGGAACCCCATATGCTCAATATGATTTGACATATGGAATGACTGGGAATTCTCTTAGGTGAAGAGTTGACCGTGAATATGATTATGCAAGTGTTTCATGAATCATATAGTCATTTTACCTAATGCTTGGCATGTTGATGCCAAAGCAAGGAAGAAAATAGACAAATCCATGATGATGATCAACGAAAGTGAGTCCTAGGGAAAAGGCAAGGCCAAGAAGTGTTCTAAGGCTAAGATAAACTCCAATTCTTATGCACTCAATATATGGAGAAGGGTAAGTGTAAAAGGACCTGTCCTTTTCACTTAAAGGATAAAGTGCCACCATTGTCCCTTGTCTGGACATTGGAAAGGAATGATCCTCTTCATAGAGGATCTCAAGAAGAAGATAGAGATAGAATTCTCTACTTTAGAACCTAAGAAGAAATAAGCTAGAACTATATGGAGAAAGGATTGTTGTCACTACAGTTGAGAGCTATCACACAAGGGAACATGATAGAATCAGTAAATTTCTATTATGTACTTGCCATTAATGAAAAACATCACGTGTATTGTATGACAAGGACATTATGTTTCATTTTAAAAGATGTGATCTTTTATGGCAATTCCTTGTGTCTCATAAACTATACTTGGTAGTTATAGAGACAAATGTGTATGATACATATAATGAATGACTATATACCTATAACATTGTCATCCAATACACATAAATGAGAAATGCACTTCTAGATTCTAAAATGGTGTTGGTCTAGAATCTTTTGTTTATGGAACCAATAGAGATATGCAAGTCTTATTTATTGAGAAATATGACAAATCATCTCTACTAGATGTAGTGGGAGAATAAGTGTTATATTAGGCCTAGTACATGTTGATGTACAATGGATCTTTTAGAATAAATGCTAAAGGATATGGAAAATTGTATTCAATCAAATACAAGTATGCATATCTTGAAGTGTTCAAGGATATCATAAATGAAGTACGTAACTAAATTGGTAAAAGTATTAGATACTTTGATGTGATCGATATTGAAATATTTTAAACTAACATTTTGAGGACCTTCTAGAGATATGTGATAGTGTATCACAATGAACTCGACCTGAACATGATGATGTGTCAGAAGGAAGGAATTATACCTTGTTAAGGTATGATTATCAATAAAACTAGCTAAAATTCCATTTTCCTTTGAGCACATGCTAAATACTTAAAGAATGTACTGTCTAAAATGGTTCAAAAGACACCATATGAGATATGGTATGGGAAGTGTTCCTATATGTCATTGATAGTGATTAAAGATGAATGCCTATATAAGAAAGTTGTTTCTTAAAAGGGGCGTTGTACACAAATCACACAAATGTTGTTGAATACTACTCTTATCCCAATCCTACAACAAAGTTGTTTGTTGATCTGGATGGATATGTTCATGACAAGGGAATCAGTGGGAGTAAAAGTAGAACTCAAAATGTTCGAGACAAACAAGAAAACAATGAACCTAAAAGAGGTACAGTGGGAACAATGAGAATCACAAAATGTTGTGGAATCTCAAGTTCCTTATGTAATACAAAGCCTTATAGTTCTGATAGATCACACCTTAAGTTTGAAGGATATATGATATTTTGTAACTCACAAGGAAATGAGTTTATCATAATGATAATTCAACTAACTAACTATAAGCTATTAAAAGATCAAAGTTTGAGACCTAGATTGAGGCCACAAGATAAAAAATGAACTCCATGTATACCAATAAGGTATGACCTTGATGGATCCACCTAAAGGGGTAAAACCCATAGGGTGCATTTGGGTCTATGAGAGAAGACAAGCATGGAAGGATAGATTAGTTGTGATGAGCTTCAAACAAGTTTAAGTTGTTGAACATGATGAAGTCTTTCACCAACTACCATGGTTAAATCCATTAGGATCATGCTTGCAATTGCATCTTAGACTGTGAGATTTGGCATATGGATGTTAAAACCACATTCTATAACTGGAATAATTGTATAGGATGTGTATGTGTCATAGCCTAATGGTTTTATAAATCCATTAATGCATATAAAGTTTGTAAGCTATAAAGGTCAATCTACTAATTGAAGCAAACATCTCAGAGTTGGAATCTTCTATTTTGACAGGAAAGTTAAAGTGTTTTATTTGAGTTAGAATAAAATATGTGATTACAAAAGATTAAGTGGGAGCATATTTATATTCCACATAATGATGTGTAATAGCATCCTTACCCTACAAATGTTAACACCTAGCAAGGAAAGTACCTTCTCTGTGAAGGACTTAGGAGAAGCATCCTATGTGATAGGAATTGAGATCTATACATATATATCTGAAAAGCTTCTTAGCCTAAGAAAAAGAACATACATTGGAAAGATGCTGAAGGGTTCAACATGCATGATTCATTGAGAGAAAAACTTATCCATGATCCATGGAGTAGGTCTCTCAAGAGACAAGTATCCCAGTTCTTATGAAGAATAAGAACACATGGATAGATGTCATATGCATTTGCAATTAGATCTATCATGTATGTACTCATCCCATTATCTCATATGTATTGGGCATGATGAGAAGATATCCTATAATCTCATATTTATTGGACATGATGAGGAGATATCCATCCATCTCATATGTATTAGACATGACGAGAGGATATATATACATATCTAGTAATCTCGCATGTATTGGACACGACGAGAATGTATATCTCAGATTCCAGTGCGAGTCATTGGACTACCATAAATGAACATCTTTAGGTGCTTGTGAAGCACCAAAAGGATTAGTTCCTTGGTCATGGAAATAAGCAAGAGTTTGGTGTGAAGAGTTACACTAATACAAGCTTCCTCACTGACAAATAAATAAATTGCAATCTATTTTTGTGTTTGATCTTAAAACAAGAACTCTAAGATGGAAGGGTTCTGAGCTAATGACAGTTTTTTAAATCTATAGTAGAAGTCAAGCACACAGATACATGTTGTGAACAATGTACTGGACAGACCCACCATGAGAGTGATACATGGAAACCATGGAATGGTAGTCAGAATCATCTCTGACAGTGATGGTGGTGATTATGGCTCTTAAACCTAAAATCACTACACTCATCACATGTCATTGGGTACACTTTGACTTCATCAAATACAGTCCTAAAACATGGGTTGTTATAAGGGTGATGATTGGGTGATTTTAATACATAGGGATTGACTGTGAGTGATAAAGACAAGATTTGTCCTTGCTACAGGAGATTGATATCTTAGGCTCCTTGATAAGCGAAACTGAGAGTGTACGGTCGTACCCATATAATTCAATATATGGTATGTGAACTCACATGCATCTCAGACAGTCTACTCTAGTTTAATGAATATGAATTGAACATTGAGAGAATGACGATTCTATGCCTTGAGTTCAATTCGGATATCAGAGACAAAGGAACTATACAGTCATGATAATACTATTCACAGATTGTGGGTTGAAGTTTTTTTGCCAACTTTCCCAATTAATTGCGTAGCAATGATGTGCGACTAGGCACCACTCTTTGCTTGTGATGTCATAAGTTGTTATGGACATTCACTGCCAACGTAAATATAGACCTATAGGATCACACACATAGGATACACTTGGATTAAAGGAGTATATTAATGAATGATGTTTAGATTGAATGCTAAAAGTGTTTAGGTATTCCATTAAATAGTAGATCAACTGAGTAAACTCAGAATCATAAATTTTAAGTGTTGGATTGACTGATTGGAGTGTCATGTTGATTGGAATTGATTATTAAAGTGTTTAGGTATTCAATTTGTTTACCAAAAGCTGACTAAACTGCCAAACGCCCATTACAAGTGGTCAGATGGGCGTATGGGGTGCCAAATGGCCGTCTCAAGTGTTGCGATGGGTGTCTGGTTTGTCAGGCTGGTTGGAACAAAGTTGGCTGGCCAAACTGAGGTGAACCGACAGGTTCAACTGATGAACCAACCGGCTCGAATCGGTTCACAAGACGACTGTCTGGGTGAGTGAGACATTCTCACATGTGCGTGATCGCTCGGTTATGTCGTGGAAGGTTATAGATACTTTCCCAAATTCATTTGAATTGCACAATACTTATTGTGCAAAAAATTGATGTTTAACATTGGTTAGAAGTAAATTTCCAATTTTGTGTGCAAATAAGAAACTATAGAAGCATGAGATAACCGTTTCACACTGTGAAACGACCATCTCGTAGTCTATAGATTCCAAAACATTCACCTTTTGGACCCTTCTACTCCCACATCAATTGGGAACCCTGACCCTACCATCTAGTATAAATAGAGGGGTACTGGGGGATTCCCAACATACACAATTGGCATTAATGGGCCAGAAACTTTTTGTCCTCTCTGGTTGTAGTAACCATCAAAACTCAAACAAGTCCTACCTGACTAGGGAGGGATAGCGAGGGAGGAGCAACTAAGATTAGTTGTTGTGGGAGAGCATGTTGGTGACTAGTACACTGACAAAAGGGGACAACTCCTTTGGTTGGCTCTGGCAGGGCAACATGGATTTCCCGGTGGTCTATATGGACTACTCTAGAGGCAGGAGTCCTTTGGTTGCTGCTAGGAGGACCAGGTCAGCCTGCAGTCCATGGTGAGTCTGTAGGAGGCGTTGCAGGAGTTGTTCGAGTCTGTCATCTGTGGTGAAGACCAGGAGCTGCATAGACACTGTCCAAGATAGTAATTGCAGGGTGATGTTGCTGGACTTACTCCAGGACCAGGTATAACCTTGCAACCCTTCCTTCCTAGATACATTGTTGTTGATGAGATTCTACTAGTTTCTAGAAAATAAAGAAATAACTTTTTTTGTTTCAGCTGCCTATATCTACGACTTATTTCCCTACAGTTGTCACCAATGTTGTAGTGGTTAGTGAGAGCTCCTAGTCCAACTAATCCTTCCACCAAATCAACCACCTATATTCCTCTCCAACACATCTCCTCCCCTAGTCTCGTTCATCACTTTGATTTCCCTCTTTTTGTGGATCACCATGGCCCTCATCTTCAGAAGACCTACAAATCCAAAACCACTTTGGCCTCCAGCCTTATCTCTAGTGTTTCTACTTGCAATCATATCTATAGGGTCTAAGAAACTAGAAGAACTCCATCAATCTCTTTCAAACATAGTGGAGGACGATATGTACATCCTTGCAAGACATGCAATCAAAGATATCCATCTAGCCATCCACCTAGACTTGTTGTGCCTCTAATTGGAGTCAATTTGTTGACAATAATTGGCAAGTGAACTCCTACCCATCATGCACCTGATCCAATAGAGACGGTAGTGATTTGTAAATACTCAAACATGTATAACCGATCAATCATAGGTCACTCATCACCTTCCTTTATCCACAATTTACATATTTTAGTTTAATGGGTTATTACTAACAAGATACTAACTAGTAATCATGAATTAAAAGCATGGCTATATTTTGTAGTCTAGTAATATTATCTCTACCTAATTGTATCATAGTAACATATAAGTTCAGTAACATGCTAATACTGGAAGCAAGAACTTTGCAATCATGTAGAGACATACATGAAATAGTAACATGTTGAACTGTAGTATGGATGGTAGAAGAACATGTGATATTGATTAGTGTAATGATGATCTAACCATGTTGACCTATTGTGCTTAAGTATTTGTCATATTAGTATCAATATTTGAGTATGAATCAATGGTTAAGTGGGGATTCAGTAAAATAAGTAGCACCCAGAAAGAAGACTCTGTACAACATTCTCATTCCTTTTATGGATTTAGTTACCATAAATGTAATGGTAAATCTATGTAGATTAGTCATTTTCAAGTAAAATGGAAAATGAGAGAAGGTATCCATATTATGATAGATACTAGTGAATAAATGTAGAATGATCATGTATGCACACTAGGTTACCTATATGTAAAATAAGAGGTATAACCTCATCCATATCTGACTGTATGTGAGACTTAAACACCACATCCTTGCAATAAGAACATTTCTGTTAAATATACTCAATGTGGAGTACATACCTGACCCTAGTTGAGTAAACTTGAGCTATATGATATAGATAGAGAGAACAAAAATTATAAGATCTAAGTTGGTGGTATGAATATTAACCAAACATAGATGTAAGCTAACCTTATTTGAGCTTATGTGACTAAATATGGATCTTAGAGATAAATTTGATATCAGATAGATCATATACTCACTTAATAATATTATAAATATAATATAATATTAGGTGATCAAAAGTAGGATAAGAACAATATGTATAACTATACTAGGAATGCATACTCATGTTTGCTTTTTTTTATTAACATATGTAATGTTTCTAGGATTTGTAACATCTCAGGATTTGAGGCCTCGGATATGATGATCTTAAAAGGAATGATTGGACTACCCATATCACCAAGGTGCACCTCTTTTTCCGGGATCCCATCACTAAAGAACTCCATAGTTAAGCGTGCTCAGCTTGGAGTAGTACTAGGATGGGTGACTAGTCAGGAAGTTGACCCGACTTGTGCATGAGTGTGGGAAAAGCGCGCAATTAAGGCTAGTGTTGATCTGTACAGCCAGTCGTCATTCCTGAAACTCTACTAGAGCCTAGGGAAGTGGGGTCGGACATTACAAATGGTATCACAGCCATAACCCCTCTAGTAGGTGGGGGCCGCATGGGCATGTGGCATGCCAGTCTTGAGTCGTGCGGTCCAAGCATGTAGGAAAGGGCTGTCCATGGTTGACGTAGCCACCCTTGCGCTGGTATTCCGTGATTAGGAGCTGGGTGTCTATGGGCCATTGTGGGTCTGTACTGAAATGTGGTCAGATTATGAGGCCATATATTGGAGCCTTGAAGAGGATGTCAAGAGTCTAAGTGGGGGAGATTGTAACATCTCAGGATTTGAGGCCTCGGATATGATGATCTTAAAAGGAATGATTGGACTACCCATATCACCAAGGTGCACCTCCTTTTCCGGGAGCCCATCACTAAAGAACTTCATAGTTAAGCGTGCTCATCTTGGAGTAGTACTAGGATGGGTGACCAGTCGAGAAGTTCACCCCGACTTGCGCATGAGTGTGGGAAAAGCACGTAGTTAAGGCTAGTGGTGATCTGTGGGGCCAATCGTCATTCCTGAAAAACCTAACTTTGTCGACCAAATTATATCAATAGAGTCGTTCTTTAATAGTGAAGACCGATTATGTGCAATTCCTTGGTTTGTTTGGCACTTATATGAGTCTTTTTTAATATTATTTCTTTTGATCCTCAATTTGCATTTAGTCGGGAAGTTGATCCCGGCTTGCGCATGAGTGTGGGAAAAGTGCGCAGTTAAGGCTAGTGGTGATCTGTGGGGACAGTCGTCATTCTAGAAACTCTACTAGAGCCTAGCGCAGTGCCCAGACGTTACAAGATTGAAACCTAACTTTGTCGACCAAATTATATCAATAGAGTCATTCTTTAATAGTGAAGACCGATTATGTGCAATTCCTTGGTTTGTTTGGCACTTATATGAGTCTTTTTTAATATTATTTCTTTTGATCCTCAATTTGCATTCAATTTTATTTTTATAAATTGAAATAATCTAAATTCTTTTAAATCCTAAATATTCCTTTTATAAAATCTCCTTTGACTCATTGTGCAATGCAATTTTAATATTTCATGTGACTTATGACTTGAATGTCAATCTTGCCGCTCTATTATGCATGCTAAATATTTTGACTAAAATATCTATAGTAACACTTAAGTACAACCATACATATATAAGATGTGTATTTCGCCTAGGGTGTGTTTCCAACCTTACTTTTTAGGCCCTGATCCAATGTTCTTATGGTCCTATTACGGATATACTTACTCTATATTATTTATGCATGCAAAATTGTTGTTATTGTGATATGTGAGTGATTATTATGGCAAGAATGTTGGTCTCGAGTGCCTTTAAAGTGTTATGCCTCATTCTTTTAAATGTGTGTTGATAGCCCTCTCTTTATTTGGCAATACCCCTTTTGCACTTGTGACCCATTCTAATGCCCAAATGTTTCAATTATGCACATACTGAATTGTGTTATGATCATAACACATACCTTTGTTGTCTTTTGCTAGGTGTTTTTCCTAAAATCACCCAGTTGTAGGAGCTTTAGAGAGCATGGACTCAGAAATATCACGTATGGAATGATGAGTTAAGGATAATTTAGAATGATCGAGATGTCCTTTGTATTTGATCTTACATGTTATTAGATGTATACCTTTAAAATATGGCTTTCTACATTTTATGGTGAAGAATAATTATACATAAATTATTATGTAACTCTATAATAATTATGTCTCCTCTTTTTGTTAGCTAGCTTGCATTGTGAATATATACACCATGCGAGAAATAAATGAAATTTATCATTTTCTTATTTTTGGAATGTGATGGTCCTATTTCAAGATATAAGAGGAGTGGCCCCCCTCTTGAGTCGCACTCCTTACAGTTAATTGATATGTACATAATGACTTAAATATTATTAGTAAGTGATTGGATGCAAATAAATATTTGTAAATAATTAATTTGGGCTATAAATGTGCATTATATATATATATATATATATATTTGTACATATGTACATATATATATATATATATGTGTACATATTATATATATACATATTATATATATATGTACATATATATAAATATATATATACATATATATATAAATATAAATATATATATACATACATATATATATATATATGTATGAGTATCAATGAGGCGTTTGATACAAGTGGGATACTTAGTATATATATACTAAGTATCCCACTTGTATCAAACGCCTCATTGATACTCATACATATATATATATATATATATATATATATATATATATATATATATATATATATATATATATATATATATGAGTATCAATGAGGCGTTTGATACAAGTGGGATACTTAATACGCTTTCTAAAAGCCAAATGTACATCAAACTAATAGATCTAATGAGTTTGCCAAGTAAAATATCATACTTCGTATAAGATAATATAAATTAAACTATGTGAGTCATAAGATGATGATAATAGGAGTATAAATATTAAACGTTGAGCACAATGGTGTAAACATGATAAAAACATATTATGATAGTGGAGCAGTACCTTGATTGAATTGGAACTCATGTTAACTAATCCTAAAAGACAAATCTACACATACAAATTGGTCACTATGCAACGTTTCATCCTAACCAGAGACATATAGAAACTCTAATTTATGTAAAGAAGTTAATATTTGATAATCTAATCCTCTTATTAGTTTCATTGGAACTAGCTTTTAATCGAAGTCTTATTGATCTCCCGGATTTGGCCTTTCCATGGAATAGTTTGCCCATGTCACGCCTTTATAATCGCCCTGCGCCCCTTGTTCTCCTCCTGATCCGGATAGGAATAGTAGTAGGTGCCATCCAACGGCTGATGACCCTTCTCCCTGTTTTCCCGCCCTATTCCCGTTCCATCTTGAATTATATTCACCCAGACCATGGCTCTAGACTATAAATATGTAACCCCTCGAACGTACCTTCACGGTATCCCCCAGAAGTCTGTTGTAGCCCTCAGTACGTTTTGGTCGGGTTGGTCTTCGGCTCTTGGATTAGACAAGACCTTGGCGCGCTGTGATTTCGTCCTGGGTTCCGTTTTGCACCGGAACGACTGCTGGAGCGAGTGTATTTGGATCGGCGGATCTTTGGTGAAGCTTCTGTAAAGTTGATTTCATCTCCTAAGGTGTGCGTCCATCTATTTTCTGTTCCCCAGTTTCTGGTTTTTGCCGGTCTGGTTTTCAGTTGATTTGTTCCTTTCCGGTTGTCTTTGTATGTACAAACATGCCTTAGTACTGCTTCTGTCGGTTCCTTTGCTCTTGGGCGTGACTTTTCTGTGAGGGCCTTGAGCTCTTTCCCCCTGGCCAGCCAGGGCAGGGAGCATGGTCGAGGTTCTGGCCACCTCGGGTCCTAATCTCGACCAAGGAATCTAGTAATAGCTAAAACATTCATAAACAGAAAATTAAACAATCCAGGCTACAATATAGGAGAAAATATGACTTTACACGCGCCTCGACACGGGACGGCTTATCTTCTTCATCTTCTGGTGGGTGACACTGATAAATTTTTCTACGATCTTTTCCTCTTCCCTCGCTCGCCTCCTCCTCTCATTGCAAATCTCTTTCTGACTCTGACAGTTCAACTGGTGCCCTTGTGTCCGAATTGAATTGCACCGGCGTTTAGTTTATACAGGAGTCTGAAAAGCTTGCTGTTCTCTTCTATCTCCGTATGAATCCTCGAAACTGTCTTATGTACTGATAATTTTCTGAAAAGCTTGCTCTTCTCTGCCTTCGTATGAATCCTCGAAACTGCCTCTCTCACAAAGGACATAGTTGATTCGCCTCGCCCTAACTCTCTGGTTTAGTGACTGACTGTTTCCTTTGCTGCTGGAGCGTTATGTAAAGACTATATGAGCCGTTGGAATTAACAATTATCACTTCCATTTTGCGTTATGCAGGAATAAGCTCGGCTCGGTTCCCTTTGAACAGAGATGACGGGCTCTGGAACCATGACCGCGCTGCTTCTCCTACTACTTGCATCCTCGGTACTCTCCGCTGATGAGGCCGAGTACGTAAAGTACAAAGACCCCAAGCAACCAGTTAATGTCAGGATACGGGACTTGATGAGCCGCATGACCCTGGCGGAGAAGATTGGCCAGATGACGCAGATCGAGAGGAAGGTTGCTACTCCTGATGTCATGAAGAACTACTACATCGGTAAAGTTCGATACCCTATCTGCAATTCTTTTACCAGTAGCACTACCAGCTGACCTTGTTGCTGTTGTGGTCGTCTTGTTTGAAACTAATATTTGTGCTGCCTTAATAGTGAGTTAATACACCATATGCATCTGCAGGGAGCCTTTTGAGTGACGGGGGGAGCGTTCCTGGTCCCAAGGCATCTGCCTCGGAATGGATGGACATGATTACTGGGTACCAGCAGGCTGCTCTATCAACTCGGCTTGGGATCCCGATGATATATGGGATTGATGCTGTCCATGGCAATAACAATATCTATAATGCCACCATCTTCCCCCATAATGTGGGGCTTGGCGTTACAAGGTAAACTTTCTAGACCTTGTTTTGTTTTACATACTTGATTTGTTTATCGAACGCGCAACAGTGAATTGGTGCTGCAACTTCAGGGATCCTGATCTTCTAAAGAGAATCGGTGCTGCAACAGCCTTAGAAGTCCGAGCTACTGGGATTCCTTATGCTTATGCTCCATGCATTGCGGTAATGCTGCACTCGGTTATGCTACATGTACAATATAGTTCTTTTGATATGTCTCTTCTGTCTGTATATCTCACATGAATTGTTCTGGCCGGGCAGGTTTGCAGAGACCCAAGATGGGGAAGGTGCTATGAAAGCTACAGTGAGGATCACACTATTGTCCAGTCACTGACTGAGATAATTCTTGGATTACAGGGAGATCTTCCTTCCCATGCTATGAAGGGGAGACCATTTGTCGCTGGAAAGTAAGAGACACGTATATATATTATCTGTCTGATTAAACTAAATATTTATATTTGATTGCTTTGTTCTTTGTTTTTAAAACCCACCACCAGCACTATGTTTTGGTCTGTTGGTATCTGAAGTTCTATTGATACAATCATTTATTTCTGAAGGGACAAAGTTGCAGCCTGTGCCAAGCACTTTGTTGGTGATGGTGGAACACATAATGGGATAAACGAGAATAATACTATCATCGACCCACATGGACTGTTTAGCGTCCATATGCCAGCTTACTACAACTCCATAATCAAAGGCGTTTCAACTGTCATGATTTCTTATTCAAGTTGGAACGGGCAGAAAATGCATGCTAATCATGACTTGGTCACTAAATTTCTCAAGAATACACTTCGATTCAGGGTTGGTAACGCTATAACAACTTTTTTCTATCCTTTGAAGTTATGACTTTTAAGGTCTTCTCATGTTTATGTTTCTTTCCAGGGATTTGTGATCTCTGACTGGGAAGGCATTGATAGAATCACATCCCCACCTGGTTCAAATTATACTCATTCTGTTTTAGCCTCGGTCAATGCTGGTCTTGACATGGTTAGCATTTGATACTCCTGTTCATGATATTTACCATGATAACAATGTCAGTACACACTTAAAGTGATTTCATCAGTGTTTTCTTTGGAATGTTGGTTAGCAAATTAGTTTTCAGCCAAGTTTTTGTCAGTACTGATCTACCATAATATGTGCAGCTCAATAAGCATTCACTACATTTTTCTAATTTGTTTTATATAAACTTCCTGCGTCAACATAGTTGATGCAACATCTATTTTCTATTTTCATTTAAATTCTCATGGGATGGTTTTCCAATCTCTGTTGCAGATCATGGTTCCCTACAACTACACTGACTTCATTGGCAACCTGACTTACCTGGTCGATAATGATTTTATCCCTATGAGCCGGATTGACGATGCAGTGAGGAGAATTCTTCGAGTCAAATTCGTCATGGGACTTTTTGAGGATCCATTGCCTGATAGGAGCCTCATCGACAAGCTGGGATGCCAAGTATTATACTTTATCTTAAGCCACAGATATTCATATGTGACATTGATTTTTACAACTTTACTAAATAGTTCTTGTTTGGAGCAGGAACACAGAGATTTAGCCAGAGAAGCTATTAGGAAATCGTTAGTGCTTTTGAAAAATGGGGATGCTTATGGTCAACCTTTGATACCACTCCCTAAGAAGACACCAAAGATTCTTGTTGCTGGCTCTCATGCTGATAACCTTGGCTACCAATGTGGTGGATGGACAATTGAGTGGCAAGGACATAGTGGGAATAACATCACCAGAGGTAAGCTCTATCGTATAGATAATTGCTTCAAGTTTGATTTAGTTGTCCTCCCATCATGACAAGATTTGGTTTTACGTTTCTAATTAGCACATGCACTTAACTAATCTACGGATGAACTGCAATCTACTTGAACCAGGGACAACAATTCTCCAGGCTATAAAGTCAGCAGTTGAACCTTCAACTACTGTTGTCTACTCTGAGAATCCAGATCCAAATTTTGTCAAACAAGGTGACTTCTCTTATGCTATTGTGGTTGTTGGTGAACCCCCTTATGCAGAAACCAAAGGCGACAGTATGAACCTCACAATCTCTGAACCTAGCTCAAGCACGATAAATAATGTATGCAGTTCAGTCAAGTGTGTTGTTGTCCTCATCAGCGGCAGGCCAGTAGTGATTGAGCCTTATGTTCCTTCGATAGGCGCACTTGTAGCAGCTTGGCTTCCAGGATCTGAGGGCCAGGGTGTGACTGACCTCCTCTTTGGAGACTATGAATTTACAGGAAAGCTGGCAAGAACTTGGTTCAGGAGGGTTGATCAGCTACCGATGAACATCGGTGACAAAGATTATGACCCACTTTATCCATTTGGTTTTGGGCTAACGACGAATGCCACTTCAGCAAGGTAGTCATCCTGAAGGAGTTGGAGCAAAATCTGAGTACATAGTGGTCTCTTTTTTGTGCATAAGAGAGTGGAAGCGTGGGTCTTTTCTCTATAATATTATGCATTCTTGTGAATATTTATTCAATAATCTTTTTATAATATACAAGAACTTCTTTTTCACCTATATCTGGTTAACAAACCTAAGTGCTCATTTTATTTGGTAGCTATATTAGGTGGTCTTCTGCTACAGACGCAAAGGCTAAAATTGTTACTCTTAATTCGTCAACTTTTTATTTCTAGCTAATGCATTTGAAGTCTGGCACTGATGGATTTTGTAAATTTGTTCTCCTTGATGCATGTTGTAAGGATGCTTAATGGCATTGCTGATGTTTGAGATTTGACAATCTGTTCGAACGCAATTTGATGTGACTGCTCAAACCATTTTATTCTGTATCAATTGTTAGGTGTCCTTGGTTGCTGTTGGATATTCAACTATTGGCATTCATTGATGTTTTAAATTAGACTATTATAAACTGATCAAACATGCGGAAGAATAAAATTAAGCAAGGAAAGATTAAATAAGCTTCATAGACATATTAATGAGTATGATGGTGTAGCTTATTATTGAAGCACACTCAACCTGAGCGACCTAATCTTCTTTCAGAGTATTTATGTGGAAATTTAATGATGGGCGTGTTGAAGAAATATATATAAGTGGGAATCAAGCATTGCAGAAGATAAAATAATTTTCAACAAGTGCCACAGGATCTGTATATTTTCTTACCACTTTCTCTTGTAAAAATGTGTATTGTAAGGTAGTATCTCTATAAACCAACAAGCCAACAACTCAATAACAACCTAATGGTCTTCAAAAGTTTATATATTATATAGATTGGTGTATAATAATATGTATTCTATCTATATATACTTTTTTACTATCAACATATTTACACACAAATGTATACTACAAAAGATACATTAAAATAGCAACTAACAATCCCATAATGCCATCTAAAGTTGACAACGGTCAGTTGCTTTGTACTTTTGTGTGTTATGTTTAGACTAGAAGTTTATAAAATGTGTAAGCAATTTTAATGTGTTTTCAAATGAAAATGAGATGTAGAATGAATCATGTGTATCTTTTTCTATTTGGCTACCCAACGTTTACTGTGGGCAAGATAATTGGTACATCAGAGGTGTGTCCTTCCCGATCCCCTAGGGAAAGGCTCTCTAATGTCCATAATTAGTGGCGTAGCTACATAGAGGCCTAGTTGGGCACATGCCCTACCCAGGTTTTCAAATTTACCAATAATCAAGTATAAATGGGTGTAGCGATTTAGGCCTTGTTGTGACAATGGATGGTAAATCGGTTCTGATGGGCCATTATATGATACTATATACCTTGTGACGAGAAGACTTGAAAGATGGGATTGGTGGTCCCAATTGTGGTATATTGTCCTTCTTATGGACAAAAGGTGGCACTTGTGCCTTGATTGTGACAGTTTGATATATATATATATATATATATATATATATATATATATATATATATATATATATATATATATATATATATATATATATATATATATGGGGATTTATTTAATATCCGCGTGAGTAGCTACCCGCGCACCCTTCCTGATATATTCTTTTGTTTTTTTTCATAATTGTAGAGGATCATTTTATCTAGATCCCCAAAACATTTCATCCAAAAATAATATCATTTGCCCCCCCCCCCCAAAAAATAAAAAAAATCATCCATATATTTATTGACTGTATATTTTCAGTGCAATTACTTTTTTGGTCTTAGAGTTACTCTTGTGTACCACATAGTTACTCTGTTGATCTTAGAGTTACTCTTGTGTACCATATAGTTACTCTTTTGGATGGGGGGTAGCGAAAAATCAGGCTACCTGTGCGGGTATTAAAGATGAGCCCTATATATATATGTGAATTTTTTGTTTATATATTTTGATGTTTTTAGATTTGATTAGTTCTATCGTTACATCACCATACCTTAGTTGCAACTTAGTTGATGCAAAAGAAAAATAAATAATTGTCTTAATAAATCAAGTGTTACAATAATCATGTATTACTCTACGATTGTAGAGCTATTTATTGTCAGAACTTGTTAGATGACAAAACAAGTATTCATGTATCAATCTTGTATAGTGAATAGGTGTTGAGATTCATATATTGTTGAATATATGCAAGTGCAGAAGAGTTTTTCTCTATCATATTGATCTCAAGGTTTTTGAGGACAATATCGACCGTGTCTTGGATTTTGTGTTATTAGAGAGTAGCTATGATTATAACTAAACTTTTAAGGTTATACACCCTAGTTGTTGGTGCAGTTGTATGTGTACCAAGGACAGACTAGGTTTTGGTGGAATCGTTTGACTAGATGACATAACCAATCCTCGTTAATAGATTAGTTAATGTACTAATATTTTATGGGTACGATGGATCTTTTAGCTAAGTGTTTGTTGGGAATATTTTTGAATTTCTATTGCGCCCCTCCCACCAAAACCCTACATGGGAATCCCAAATAAATTTGATCTCTATACATAAATTTAACACAATAAAATTGGCAACTATCCTTTCTAAAAAAGACTAATACAAGCACCACACATTTATGTGATCTACCCAGATCAAGATGCCAAAAACAATTACATGGATTCCATGTGGAAAAACTCACAAATACCATTTTCCTCATGCATATAACATAAAACAAGCTGAATTCTTTTTCCTATATGAATAGAAATAACAACAATAGACAACTATTACACAAATTTCAAATTCAACTTGATTTCAAACAAACAATAAAATGTCAAATATGAATCATATGATGAGTTGATATACATAACTAACGAACATGCTACAAGGTCCATCTTAACTTCAACTTTTGTTGTATATACTTGGATTTAGATGAACATAGGTAGATAAGGACAAAGAGGCCCATCCACAAATGAATCATAGAATGCCAAACATATATATGGAAGAAGAGGAATCGAGTAGTAGGGAAGAGAATAAAAAATATGTGGATTGAATTTGAATAAAAAAAGGAGATTCATAATCTTACCTCAGGGCATCATGCATATCGATTTAGCTTGAATCTTATGAGCTCATTTCAAGCATAGACCAGATTGATACATGTAGGTTGACATATTAGCACTTTCCTAAGGGCAACACTTAAGTAAGGTGGTAATGACATCAACCAAAGAATGGAGGTGGGATATGAGGATGGGGGAAGGTCACACTTGATAGTAGAGAAGACAAGCCTGATTGGGGATCAACCATGAAGACTTAAGCAAATACTCATAAAATAGTACTCGCCACACACACCACAGGCAAAATTGCAGCTCCAATTGGTCTAGGGAGAATAATGGACATGTATGGTCCAAAACCTAGCTCCAACTTTGTACAAGAAGAGTCAATCAAGCATATCTTGTATTAATGTAGGTTTTGACCTTGACAGGGCTAGAACTAAGAGGAAATAAGGGGACTACAACGTGACATTCTCAAGCAATGAAGAAGAGAATCACTTGACAATGGCTTTAGCTGTGGAGTCAGGAGTACAAGGGGCTAGGGTTAACTATTTTTGGGATGGAAAGGGTGACAAGATATGTAGCACGTGATTTCTCACTCGTCTATATGAATATGATAAGGAGTTATCGGGAGTGGATTTTCAATCTTGCAGATGACTAGAATTGGGTGTCCATATAACACAAGTACATTTTCTGGAACAAGCATGTTTTACGTGGGATTTCCAAATGGTCTCCGAGACAGGTTCCAACCCAGCCATCGTAAAACATCAAGACTCAATCTAGGTCGATTGGTTTGATCTGGAACCTAATATAGAGGTTGAAGGATGAATAATTTGTACCCTACCTAGTTTAGTGATATCATAGTTGCTTTATTGCGGTTGATGCAATACAAGTTCTTTTAGATGTTGTGGACATGTGTTGAATTATTTTAATCATTCCAAGAAGGTGTGAGAATTCTAGGTTATTTGATTGGTAGAGTTGTTGAGGTGTTTGTTGGAATCAATCCCAACAAATAGAGAGTTACACTCAACCTAATTTAGTGATAGCAAGTTTGTTTTATTGTAGAAAATGCAAGATGCAATATCAAATATATATCTTGTTATCCCATGGAATCCATACATGACCTGGGTTCAACTTGGAAGTTCAATCCACATCCATTGTGGGCAGTGGTGGAGCCAAAAAATCTGGTCAAGGGGGGCACCACGATTGTAGATCTTAAATTGGAGATATTGGGTAGGGCACAATAGGTATCTTTTCATTAAATTCCATTTTGAGGTGAAAGTTATGGTAATTTGAATTTGTCATATTTCTATCTTTTATCAGCTTGATTTTTTCTTTTTTTCTCCTTCATTACCCTCGACCTCTTTCCTCTCAATTGGACATAGCCCAGGACCTATGTAGAGAGGGTCCCAACCTATGGTAAAGCCTGGGATCCCCCCCATCCTCTTAATTGGGTGCCCATAGATTAGGGACCAATCAGATGGTTGGGGAGTCATCCCTAACCTTGTGCCAAGGTCAGTAGCTAGGTTGTCAGCCATGCCCCTCGACACCAATCTACGTCCTTTTTTTGTCCTCATTTGTGACTTTTCTCTCCATGAATCTTCTCCCCTAGTCTTCCTGACCATTTCCCTATCTCTTCCTAGGATTTTTGGTGCCAAGAGGGGTATGGGGAACCCCTATAACCATGGTCGACCACCATGGCCATGACTATAGTGGATGGGGCTGCCCATGCCTCCTCCAATCATCCTTATAACCCCCTTTGCTCCATAAGAACCTCCCCTTTTCTTTGATACCCTTTTTCCTTTGCATCGTACCCCAGACATGTTTATGAGATTATGATCCTCCATGTTGTGATCAAGCTTTGGTGAGGCTTGAAATCCCCGCTATGCCTTAAGAAGAATATTTTGGAGCCACTACCATCTTGGCCACAGTTCACCAGACCTAGACAGCCGTTCATTTGGTGTTGAAACCCCCACTTCCTTATTCCCCCACATGTTCTGGTCGGCCAGCGTCATCGTGACACCATGCCTGGAAGCGAGGTTGTCACCACAAGGGAGACAAATCCTCATCCACACGATCTCGATCCTAGGGTCGGGTAACTTTCATCCCACCCTCTCTCTCTCTCTCTCATCCAATCAAGCAGGTTAACTTGATCAAAAGGCCAATAAGTGAGTGTTGCATGTCACAGGGTGGCCCCTCCTCTGGGTTAACTAGTGATGCATCCCTATTTTAAGGCTCCATCTTGTGTCATATTGCATTTCAATCACATCTACAACTATTAGATTGCATGTTATTTCCCTCAATATGTGTTTTAATATCAAATGCACTTAAGAATGGTTTTTGCATGTTATATAGGTACTTTGGCCACTACTTGATGGAATGGATAGAATATGGTTGAATCTAGGGTTTCCCCAGGCTTGGAGGAGCCCAAAATGAGGCCAAAACCACTCCCAACCTAACTCAAGTGGTCAAAGAATATATTGAAGCAATATCCTTCATGGATGACCAAGTTCAAGACCCAAATGGATGGGAAGGACCCTAGCATGACTGTGCTAACTAGGAATGGTTGTTATGGGACATGCCCCAATCATAGACTCTTATGGCCAAAATGGCCATTTTGGGCAGAATGGCCTTGCTGGGAGGTGGCCAGAATGGTCATGCTACCATTGAGCCCCATCAATTTTATTACTTGATGTCCCTATCCCCCCACACTTAACCCTAGACCCCCTAGACCTCTATATAAGCCTTGGAGGTGGCTGGAGGTCGAAGGTTGGCTTCCTTGAGCTCTTTATTTCACCCCTTACCCATTTCACTTCATTTCCACCTCCATTCCACTCCATTCTCCATTTCCGCCACCAAAACCCTCATTTCCAAGCCTTCCATCCACTTCCCACCATCATTCCACACCATTCCATCCAAGAAGGAGGAGGTCGACCTTGTAGTTACTAGAGAGGAGGACTCACTCATCTACACCGAGATCTATGGCTACTTCTTCATCTTTCTCCTTTCTTTTTGTATTTTGCATTGCTATGAGTAGTTAGGCCCCTTGAGTGGACTTTTTGGGGTCAAAAATTTTACTTTGATACCATGTTGGGGGAAAATGATATGTAAACATTATAATTTCATTTTCTAATAATTATGTTCTATTTCTATGTCACTCTTCATGAATTACTTATTGGTCTGTGCTTGAAATCACTTAGGAATTTAGGGAAATTACTTATATGTGTAAATTTTAGAATTTGCTCCTAGGTTGAACTCTTAGATCCATAGCTAGCTACCCATCCTCCTACATTCTAATCAATTCTCCTAACCCTAGTTGAGAGATCTAAGTAGCTAGTTTAGATGAATTTGGTGTGTTTAGCATGGAGCTTTCTAAAGGTTAGAATGTGGGTGATGGGGTCTAGAACCTCACTTCCACTCCCATTACTAATTTCAATCCCTAATCAGCGTAAGATCATATGACCTAGAAAGCTAGGCTTTCTTAGACTCTAATTGGATTCAACCTAAACCCTAACCCAATTGAGCCTTGCAAGGGTAGTAGGGAGTGTTCGGGACTAGTTCCCCTATACACAACCTAGCATATCCATGGCCAGTTAGTAGTTTAGGATAATTGCTTAGACTCTAACTTGTTGTTTGGTTTGATAATCTAAATGAAATCATTATGTTCATATGTCACCCCAAATTAATTGATAAGTGCATCCCCCAAACAACCCACATTCCCCTTAATTGATTTAAAATCCTAATTTCCATCTTGCTTACCCAGTGTTAGCTTAGTTAGCTCTTTACTTGCTTAGGTAGCTCCTTTTCTTATTCTTGCTTTGATCTTTCTAGTTTAGGTCTTTAATTTCTCTTTTGCCTTGTTTTCTAGCTTAGTGTAGTGTAGACCTTTCCATGCTTGCCTTAGTGTAGATTGTTCTTTTCTTGCCTTGCCTTATCTTCTCTTGCTTAGTAGAATTAATTTTCTAGGGTTAACTTAGGTTTTGTTCTTGTTTGATTTCATTTACTTGCTTTCTTGCTCAACTTAATGTAATCAATCATTACAACTATAATGACCCCACCTCCCGGTAACCCCCAATTAAGGGAGACCAAGAGGTCAGAGCCATTATCCCAATTTCCCAGATCAAAGGTTCGAAAAATAATCAGTAATAATTATTAAATTCTACCATGACTATACTGAAAGTCGGAATACAATAAAACTTTGCATACCTTTTTTTTTCAAAAACTTGGATATCTAACTTCTATCCACCTCTAGACTCTATTCTAACTAATCCTCCTAACACTTTATTCCTTAATTTCACAATAGGCCACTTTATTGTTTGTCCTTTTCAATTTGTAACTAAAACGCCGACAAACAAAACATCAATTAGCATAAATGAATACGCCGGTATGTCAGGGAAACAATAATCCTGCAACTATGGTAAAAATGTAAGCAACCAAATACCATTTAACAATCAAGGTTACGTTTTAAGCAATACTACTCAATCCATACCTATCCCCTTATCTGTAACGACCCCACCTCCCGGTAACCCCCAATTAAGGGAGATCGAAAGATCGGTGCCGTTATCCAATTAACAGGATCAAAGGTTCGACAAATAATCAATAATAATAATGAAATTCTACTAACTAACTGAAATTTGGTATAAAATTAAAACTTTACTTACCTTTGAAAACTTTGGAAATCTATTTATCCAGAGCTTGAATTATTTTATCTAATCCTCCTTACACTTTAGTTCTTATTTCCGCAATGTATCACTTTACTGTTTGTTCTTTCAATTGTTGTTCCTAAAACGCCGACAAACAAAACGTCGGTCAGTATATCGAAATATACTGGTATGTGGGAACAACCAAAATCTTGCAAATATGGCTAAAAATTTAATAATCACAATCAAATTAATTAGCAAGCCAATTTACACTTTTCAGTATGACATTATCCACCGCTTTTGCCCTAACCCTGGCATACCCACCTTAGGGTTTCCTTTGCCAATGACTTAAGGCCACCTTCTCAATCCCAAGCTTGGTGCCTGGGGGTCACCACCCATGGTGCCCAGTAGTCATGCAATATCATAGGCCACCTTCTCATTCCCGAGCTTGGTGCCTGGGGTCACCACTCAAGGTGTCCATTGGTCTACCCATTTGGGCCTGACCTTTGGCATCATCCATCAGGGTGGCATGTAGGTGCGAGAATACATACTTCTATTTTTAATGTGATAATCATAGTGACTTTATGATTTGCAAGTATGAACATCCAAATAGATAATTTGCATTCAATGCGATTAATCATCTGGAAAATCCTTGGGAAACTAAGGCGGTTATTCATAATTAACCACATACCTGATCTGATGATTTGAACAGAAATATCCATGCAAATAAGAATCCAAGCAAGCAAGCTTTTTCAACAAGATTCTAAAATAACCACATAATTCCCTTTTTATTATTCATGTCATCAAGATCCATTAAACCTAGCTCGCTTCCTAGGGTTTCTAATTCACTTTTAGGGTTTCTGTTGCAATTAGGGTTTCCCTTCATCTTTTACTATTTTAAACCCTAATTTAATGCAATTGATCCCCAACCCTAATTATTTCCACATCTAATCCGTAATTCCAGATTAAAGGCATAATTAACCATTAATTAAGCTCATTAAGCCTCTTTTACATTAAATCTACTATTTTTATCCCTTTAATCCATGATAAAATCATTATACACATTTATCATCAATTTATAGTCCATTATGGCCCAAAATACATATGAACTCGATTTACCATTAATTCTATCTTTTATTCATCAGAAAACCCTAATTACTACATTTAGGGTATTTATCCACAAATTAGGAACTTTACTGCTCGAAATAGCTTATAACCATGAAAACTCAGTTTGATACATGAAATCGAATAATTAAAGCCATTAATTACCAACATTAGGGTTTCAAGGCCCATTAAAGCCTATTTATGTACATAAACTCTAAATTAAGAGAATTACATGAACTCCCTTTTTATCATTAACAGGCTAATATCAACTTTAATTATCTATTAAACCCTACTAATCACATTAATCATATCAAAATAGGGTTCTTTAAACATTAATACATTAAAGTTGATATCTTCCATTACTTTTCAAATTGCAAAAGGAATCAGGCTTCAATTATATTTTTAATGGATTCCTCTCATTTTTCTGAGCAAGATTGATATATTATACTTATCAATCCAAGCTACCATTAATTAGTTATGATTGTTGTAAGATTTCACTTACCCAGACCAATCGGAGAGCGCCACGTGGCTGATCTCATGCAATGCGGCTGCTTTCTTTGGAAACATAATGGAAAGACCATACTACCCTCAGTTAAGTCGATTTCTTCTCTAGCCCGTGGAGGGCAGAAAGATCCAACACCTTCCTTCCTTCTTCAGCCTTGCGACAGTCAGTTACTATCACCCTAGCAGCGAATTACGCCGCCTCTCCTTCCTTCTCTACACCCCGTCGACCTCCGGCGATGCTCTCCCTACCTCCGCCAAGCCCTCACGCACCCAGAGGTGTCCTTCGTTCATGGGCAGGATGGTCGGCTCAGGCGGGGCGACCTGCAACTCAGGGCCGACGCTGCAGCTGTGTTGTAGCCATTGCGCATAGGCTGGAGCACGGGGATGATGGTTGCGGTTCTCTCTGACGACGTGAGACACCACTCCTCCATCGTGATGGCTCAATGATTCCTCATTGTCCCAGGGTTAGCACTAAAGCTTTCGATTAGGGTTTATATGTAAGGAGCAAAAAGAAGAACGTGGGATCTCTCTCTCTCTTAGGCTTGAACTAGGGCTTTACCCCTTTATATAGGGTGCAGTATGAAGCCCTAAGGCGTGCCTCATGTGGCCTGAAGTCCCAAACTCAAAAGGAAACACACTTTCCTTGGTTGTGAAGCAACCATCTCTCTCTCTCTTCATTAACTTTTATTTCCTTGATATTCCTTATTGCATGGATATTTAGGAATTCGAAATTCCTCTCCCTTATCCTTTTTAATCTTGTCTTTTAATTCATTGGCCTCGAAATTATATTCTCCTAAAGTAGGATGAAAATACTCCTTCTTAATAAAACCACATAATTCCATTAATTTTTTATTCCCATTATCCTTATTTTGTAATTTTGGTATTTTCTCTTTCTTTCCTCTTCATTGGTACTCCTTGGATCCCAAGAAACTCTATTATTTCGAAATCCTTTTTATTGGATACTCATTATCCTTCTAGATGCATCTAAATGCATTATTCTTCATTATCATATGTATTTCATATTAGAATATTTCTTTTTGAGGATTTCTCTTTATTTCTCTTTTATTTTCCTCATTAGTATTCCTTTTATCATTAGGAATCCTTGGAATACGAAATTCCACTAAGGATAATTCAATTATACCTCTTTTCATTTGTTTTCCACATTTTACCATTGTTTTCAATTTCTTTCTAATTTAAGAAATATTTAATTAATCTTTTCTTTTCTTATTGCTTTTCTTTGCAACTTTGGACTCCTTGGAACCCAAGGAACCCATGTGGCACGAAATCCACCTTAAGATTAAATTCTTTTGACTTCTAGAGGTTTCCACACCTTTCTTTTCTCAAAACTAAATTATTCATTTATTAATTGGATTTCCTTGTTATTCGGCCCAATAGCCAATAAAGCCCACAACACAATCATCAAGGCTATTGTAAATGAAAAACAAATTATATCTTTATTTGTTCATTTATCTTTATTATGAGAAATTACATTTCTCACCAAATGAACCCAAAATTTGGGGTTGTAACATTATCTCTGTGATGTCCCTGCAATGGACTTGGATACTACCTCTCTCATATGGTAGATCCTTACCCCCATGGTCCTACTTCATAGGTAACCATTACTTAGGGTTGTGGAGTCGCATGGCCCTACACAAAGGTAGTCCAATCTCTGACTCATGGTGACTTGATGGACCTACCCCATAGGTAGCCATGTCCTAAGTCATCCAATGACCTGATGGACCTACCCCATAGGTAGCCATGTACTAGGTCAATCTATCAAGATACAGAGGGGACTAGGATCTGAGCTAGTAGGCATATATCTTAGGTGATAGTTATATACACATTATAGTATGCATGAATTAAATTCATCCAACAGTTTAATTCATGCCACTGATGAAAACTTCAGAAATCCTCAGAAAACTAGTTCGGGATATTCATAAGCATAACCACATACCTGATCTAGAGTAACTTGATGTCTGAGCATTAATATTCAAGACAATCAAACAAGCAATCAACAATATCCTTAAATTAATACATAACATCCAAGTGTCATTATTTTATCAAAAACATTCTCAAGATCGACTTGGATTCCACCTTAGAATTTCTAGGCCAACTTTAGGGTTTTATTAGGGTTTTAGCCTCCATAATGCTTTTATCAGGTTTAATGCACTTTTAGATGACAGACCCTAATTTCAACATCATAAGCATAGTTGAATGGCAATTAAGTCTAATATATCTCTTTTACACCAAAAATACCATCTTTATCCTTTTAAATCGTGTCAAGAACATTAGGCCCAATTATCATCTTTGGTTTCATTCGAATTGACAACTCCCATTTAATTGTGGTCTAATTCACATATGAACTCTATTTATTGCTAATATCACATTAATCCACTAGAAAACCCTAATTACCAAATTAAGGGTATTTATCCACAATTAGAAACTTTTATACTCAAAATAGCTTAGAACCATCAAATCTCAGCTTTATACATGAATTTGACCAATTAAAGCCATTAAGAAACATAATTACTAACATTAGGGTTTCAAGGCCCATTAAAGCTTATTTATGTACATGGAACCCTAAATTAATCAAACTACGCATAAAGATCATCCTTTTAGATCTAATGTGCCCTTTTATAATCAATAGGTTAATATCAACTTTAAGCATTCACATAACCCTTCCTAATTCATTAATCATCATTGATTAGGGTTTCTCATGTATTAAACCATTAAAGCTAGCATCTTTACGTACTTTTTAAATTTCAAGAAGAATTAGCTTCTAAATCTATTTTTAATGGATTCCTCACATTTTTCTGAGCAAAATACATATATTATATGTACCATTCCGATCTACCAATATTTAGATATGACCTTTGTAAGAATTACTTACTTGGACAAATAGCAGGTTGCCATGTCATCTCTTCCATGCATTATGTAGCCGCTGCCGATTATAACCGAATTACCATACTGCCCTCACTTAAGTCGTCAGTTCTGCATAACTGGGAGGGGTATAACTGTCCAATCGATGCCTCCCTTCTTCAACCTCCCGCAAACCTAATGCGACCGGCGACAACAGCTCAAGGGAGCCTCCTCCTCTCCCTCCTTGGACCCTAGGGGCACCGGTGATGACCCCATTACTCCCACCACCCACCCCCGCACCTGTGGAGGTCCCCATCTACAGGTGAGGTGGTCGGAGTCGGGACGGCAGCTGCGTCCACCGTGGAAAACCTTGCAGGCCTGGTGGGCGTCTTGAGCGAAGCTGGGAGCAAGGGAAAGATATCCGACCACCTTAGATCTTTGTGGTAGCCTCGTGCCTCCACCGACATCCCACCACAACCACTATTTTCCCCCGAGATAGCCTTATGCTCTCTTGGTTAGGGTTGAATGGAAAGAAGAAGGAGAAGAGAGAGGGGGATGGATGGAACTCTCTTGGGTTCGAGCCAAGGGTTCTGCCTTTATATAGGGGAGGGTAATGAAGCCCTAGGATGCCTATCCACGAGATAACAAGTCCCTTTCCCAATAGGGAACCAAGTTCCTTAATTAAGAAGCAATCTTTTCTCTCATCATCATCTTTTTAATAAACCATATTCCTTGGATATTGGAAATTCGAAAATCATCTCTCTTATTCTCTTTATGTTTGACTTTTAATCCATTGGCCACAAAATTATACTTCCTTATAGTAGAAAGTACCTCTTTTTGATTATACCAAAAATTCATTAATTATGTATCACATTATCCTCTTATTTTTGCATTTTATCTTTCTTCTTACTCATTGGGACTCCTTGGACCCCAAGAAATCCTAAGATTTCGAAATTCCTTTTTAGGGATGCTTATTATCCTTCTAGATGCATCCACACCCATTATTTCTCATTATCTTACTTATTCTTTTATTAAAAGATTTCTTTTCAAGGATTTATCTTTATCCTTTATTTCCTTTTTCCTCTTTTCCTCTTTCTTCCATTACAAATCATATGTAAACGAAATTTATTCAATTGTGGCTATTAATGCCACTTTCTAGAGATTTCCAAATATTTTTCATAAATATTTTTCTTAATATCCATTATCTTGTATATTTTCCTATTATTTGGACTTTTCTTCTTTTCTTTTCTTTTATATCCATTATTGGATTAATATAATAATAGAAACCACAAAATTCCAATCAAAAGGGAGTTTTGCAAAGAAACCCCTTCTTTGAAGCAAAGCATACAACCTTTTCAATTAAGTCCAAATTATTAAAATCATTACATTTCAATTATGAAAATACATGCAAAATTGGGGTTGTAACATCCTTCCCCTCTTATAGGAAATTTTGCCCTCAAAATTCCACCAAACATATAAACAATTCAGGATAAGACTTTTCCATATCTGTCATTGGCTCCCATGTGGCTTCATCCTCTCCATGGTGCTTAGAAAGAACCTTTATCATCTCATATTCTTTACTCCTGAGCTCTCTCTCACCTTGGTATCTCGTACCCTTATAGGTGACTCAGGGTAAGTTAGCCTCCCTTGGGAGCTCACTATGTTCATTGCTCAACCCATGGCTCAGGTACCTCACATAGTGCTCTAGATCGGACTCATAGAACACATCATACATCACGTTATCTTGAAGGGTAAGGCTACACACAAGCATCTCCAACAATCCATATCAAATGGACCGATGTATCAGGGACTCAGATTTCTCAGCTATAGCTCAGAGGGATCAGATTTTCATATCACATTTTCTCCCACAGTGAACTGCATGTCAGTCTGCTTTACATTAACTTATGACTCATGTCGTCCCTGGGATCTTTTTCAGCCATTGCACGATCAAAGTGACTTCATCTGCACACATTGTTGTTTTTTTTACCTTCATGAGATCGCTTCACCAACATCATCTCAATGAAGTAGTGACCGACACAGCCTCCCTTACCGAGCTTTTTTATATCCCGATACTAGTTATCATCACATCTTACATAGGACAAGAACTGTCTCCATGTATCACCCTGAATGAGCACACATGCCCTCATCAGACCCTCTAGTCTGGATCATTCTAACCATCAGTTAGGGGTGATAAGTTGTACTATCATCGAGTTCGTCATGTACTTACTTCCACCGCATGGAATTGAATCTTTAGGTCATACTCATGAACCTTTGAACTCACATCATGATGTATTTGAACCATCTCTCTTTCTTATATGTAGTTCAACCAGATATGTCCCTTGACAATACTCTCTCTCTTTCTCTTAGATCATGTCATCTAGGTAAGGTGATTTACCATAACCCACATTGCATCCTGTCCTTCCTCGGTCCAGGGGAGACTTACCACAACATCCATAGTGATGAACTCCCATTCCACCTCGGGGACTCTTATCCTCTATATCAACTCAATGGGTTATTAGTGTTTGTCCTTCACCCCCTGACATGCATGGTGACATGCTACATGCAACTTCGTACACTTCTTAGGCATCCAAAGTACTACTACCACTTATTATCGTAGTAGTACCACGATATATGGTGAACTTAAAATCATGATCTCATGTATGTCATGATTCCTCAAGATTGATTCCTTAGAAACCCTAAAACACTCTAGTTAGGGTTTCATTCTTCTTTTCCATAGAAGTGCATATGAGGTTCTACAACCATCCTTTCATCACAACAAGCCCTAGGCTGGCTAACCAAGCAACCACTAACTCGATCAACATATCTTGTTACATCCAAGTGTTAGCCAAACATATCTCACAACTTAGGGTTCACATGGCCACCTCTTCCAGCCTTTCCACTATCTAAACTAGGCAGCTATGTCTCAACAAGAGCATCCATTACCACCTTTCAACTTTATGTGTTAAGTAATGTTGAAGACATACACCTCCATGTATTCCACTTATTATCTCATCTCGGACTCTAAGTCTATCTTCAACAAGAAAATCGTGAGCTCATCCTCTTGGTTATAGAACTCAACCTTGTATAACTCATATATTACACATAGCTCTTGATAAGAACATCCTCATAAGATGACTACCTTAGTTCTCTTGATGTTTGTAAACCATCCCTACATTGTACACTCCACAAGGGTATGTTGTTATCTCTATCCCCATACCTTACAACAACGTTTCAACTCACATCATCTTTATCCTTGGTGTATGGCATGCGTACTATCCTATCTCTCAATCCCATAACAAGATGAAATAAGCATTTGACTGCAATTCAAATACAGAGTTCTTACCATTCTAAGAGTAGATATGGTACATCCCACATTGCCAGTACACCTTCAAATCCAACTGGAAACGTGCATCACATGTCTCTACATCACGAACATCTTGATATCAAGTTTACTTCCATGGAAAATTGGTCTCGAACCCACTTGAGTCGTCATACCATCCTTGGTCATCTCCTCTAGGTCTATAGGGTGTCGACACTTTTGGGGTCATCCCTCTTCCATTATGCAACCAGAGAGTGCCCTCCTCATCTGGCCTTTGGATCCCATGAGTTGATGAAGGTGATCAATCTCCTAACCCATGGCCCTCAGACAGTGATAGATGTTACCTCCCGACCCTATGGTCATGTGCAACTAGGGAATTAGGCAACTCCTACTCCCATCGGTCTTATCCCTACCTGACCCTAGGATAGACTTCAGATTCTAACATAGCACATATCCAACTTGAAACCTTACCCAAGTCTCCATTATCTCTCTCAGCATTTGTGGTCTGACTTACATCCTTTCATAGGGATCATGGTGACCTACCTACCTCGGTCAGGCCCCATACCGGTTACCTCCATGGTAACACATCTACATCCACTTAGAGATGATTATGTATGGGTCTGTGGGTTCATTCTCATACCATTTACTCTCCACTTAGCTTCCTAAGATCCTATGAGACATCTTAAGGTTACCTCACACCCAACAAAAGCTAATTCATACCTTATAAAAGGGTCCTTTCCAAGGATGGGAGGAAACTATCTCTTAATAGAAACAAAGGCCACAAACGTCCTCACATCTAGGGTTTACATAAACATGAGCATGCTTAACCCAGTCAAGCTACTAAGGCATGTAGCAAACCAACAGACCACCTACTAAACCATGCTAGGTCTCCATGGTAGGTCCTACTTGTTCTCATTCCATAACATTAGACCAACATCATACATGCCCATGCAACCAACCTATATCTGAGGGTTCATCAATCATATACCTTAGTCTCAAGGGTTCCCATTCCTCTAAGCATGAGAAGTGCCATGCTCGAATCTATAGAAACTTAAATCTCATCCTGAGTGTTAGGTGTATCAGGTACTACTACTTCTTCTCTTAGGTCTAGGGATTCTAGGTTCACTTCTATGTAAGAGTTGACCAACCACATGCTCATCTTTCCAACCACGAACCAAATATGTATGAGGTATAACATGCACGTTCTATAATCCTTCTACTCGAGCAACACCTCAGAGTTGAGTCCTCGTCAAGGACAACCAACTAGGTAAAAGGCCTCAGAACTTGTTACTAAACCTCCCTAGGGTCTAAGGAACTCTTCTTCGTATCCTTAGAAAAGCACCTATATTATCGGTACATAGGAACCAACATCCTCATCCTTCTTCTAGGATTTAGTTATTCAAGAAACCACAAGGACCCTACACAAGGCAACCACAACCATTCACTTAGGTCATAACATACCTGACATCGCAGGGTTCCTCCTATCCTGGAGTCTAGGCTCCCAACCTTCTTGCTTGGGTCCTACTCTCTATCTCTAGAGCTAACCCTACAAACAACCTTACTATTGGAGGTTCTCTCTCTAAAAGGGTGGATCAAGCTCACATGTATACACTTACATGGGTGAAACCTACATTTTCTTGAGGCTCTTTATGCTTAAATCATAACCTATCCCACATACCCTTATGGCCTGGGTTTTAACCTACTGCCAGCACTTACTAATGTACTCTAGGTGCATACTATTCCATGCTCATATCAGCCCATAGGGTTTCTATAGGGTCGTCACTAACCTCATCAATGAAGGAGTTATCCTTCACCCTAACATGCAAGACTCTACCAAGGTTGGGTCACCCAAAAGGCTCTAAGTCGACCAACCTCACATAGCTCAAATTTCTCATAGGTATCCAAAACCAAAAGCATGTCAACCCACACACATGGTCGACATGGCATCTAACTCATCATGCCATCTCTCTCTCTAACCACCACTTAGTGTTAGGGTTAGCGTCATCCTCATAATATGTGCCAGGTCTCCACCTTTATTGGAGGTCTCTTCCTCGAAGACCAACTCTACTTCATCCTCTTGACAAGGTCTGACCTCAAGAGTCTCATGAGGGCATGACAACACATGTCATACGACCTAAGCATGCAACTAATCTTTAGTTTATGCTTAAACTATTAAGCTTATATCCATGACATCTTATTTACATGCTTTTTCATTAATTTGGTGGAGGATTCCTTAACCTTACCATACATACCCTGACCTCAAGAGGGTGAGGAAGAGAGAGAAAAACCCTAAACCTCAGAATCTTAATAAAATTAGGGTTGAGAAGGGACAAAAATAGATGACAGAGTCCTAAAGGTATCTTATTTCAAGTCAGATCCTAAGACATTAGCCAGACAGTCTCACAGATCTGGGAGTCCTCGTATTCTGACTAGCGGTGTGGAGGAAAATCTTGCCAGCCCCCAGATGTGATCCTTTTCTAGACACCTCTGTCTTTTGGAAAATTCTCTAATAACTCCCTCGGGTTCTACAGAGTGTGTAAAATTTAATAATTACTAAGGATTAAATGAGGAACCAATGCTCTGATACCAAATGTAATGACCCCGCCTCCTGGTAACCCCCAATTAAGGAAGGCCAAGAGGTCAGAGCCATTATCCCAATTTCCCGGATCAAAGGTTTGATAAATAATAAGTAATAATTATTAAATTGTACCATGACTATACTAAAAGCTGGAATAAAATAAAACTTTGCATGCCTTTTTTTTTCCAAAAACTTGGATATCTATATTCTATCCACCTCTGGACTCTATTCTAACTAATCCTCCTTGCAATTTATTTCTTAATTTCACAATATTCCACTTTACTATTTGTCCTTTACAATTTGTTCCTAAAACGCCGACAAACAAAACGTCGGTCAGCATAAATAAATATGCCAGTATGCGGGGGAAATAATAATCATGCAACTATGGTAACAATGTAAGCAACTAAATATCATTTAACAATCAAGGTCACGTTTTAAGAAATACTGCTTAATCCACACCTATCCCCTTATCCCTGTGCTGTCCCTACAGTAGACTTGTATACTACCTCTCTCATATGGTAGATCCTTACCCCCATGGTCCTACCTCACAGGTAGACATTACTTAGGGTTGTGGAGTCGCATGGCCCTACCTAAAGGTAGCCCAATCTCTGACTCATGGTGAATTGATGGACCTACCCCATAGGTAGCCATGTACTAAGTCATCCAATGACCTGATGGACCTACCCCATAGGTAGCCATGTACTAGGTCAATCTATCAAGCTATAGAGGGGACTAGGATCTGAGCTAGTAGGCATATATCTTAGGTGATAGTAATATCCACATTATAGTATGCATGAATTAAATTCATCCAACAGTTTAATTCATGCCACCGATGGAAACTTCAAAAATCCTCGGAAAACTAGTTCGAGATATTCATAAGCGTAACCACATACCTGATCTAGAGTAACTTGATGTCTGAGCATTAATATTCAAGGCAATCAAACAATCAATCAACATTATCATGAAATTAATTCATAACATCCAAGTGTCATTATTTTATCCAAAACATTCTCAAGATCAACTTGGATTCCACCTTAGAATTTCTAGGCCAACTTTAGGGTTTTATTAGGGTTTTAGCCTCCATAATGATTTTATCACATTTAATGCTCTTTTAGATCACTAACCCTAATTTCAACATCATAAGCATAGTTGAATATCAATTAAGTCTAATATATCTCTTTTACACCAAAACTACCATCTTTATCCTTTTAAGTCATGTCAAGATCATTAGGCCCAATTATCATCTTTGGTTTCTTTCGAATTGACAACTCTCATTTCATTGTGGTCTAATTCACATATGAACTCTATTTATCGCTAATATCACATTAATCCACTAGAAAACCCTAATTACCAAATTAAGGGTATTCATCCACAATTATAAAATTTTATACTCAAAATAGCTTAGAACCATCAATTCACAACTTTATACATGAATTTGACCAATTAAAGCCATTAAGAAACATAATTACTAACATTAGGGTTTCAAGGCCCATTAAAGCTTGTTTATGTACATGGAACCTTAAATTAATCAAACTATGCATAAAGATCATCCTTTTAGATCCAATGTGTCCTTTTGTAATCAACAGGTTAATATCAACTTTAAACATTCACATAACCCTTCCTAATTTATTAATCATCATAGATTAGGGTTTCTCATGAATTAAACCATTAAAGCTAGAATCTTTACGTTATTTTTGAATTTCAA
This sequence comes from Alisma plantago-aquatica, assembly GCA_963693085.1. Lineage (NCBI taxonomy): Eukaryota > Viridiplantae > Streptophyta > Magnoliopsida > Alismatales > Alismataceae > Alisma > Alisma plantago-aquatica. The sequence continues at coordinate 103,426,998 of OY856414.1, read as the reverse complement.
GTAGAATTAGATTCTAAATCTATTTTTAATGGATTCCTCACATTTTTCTAAGCAAAGTACATATATTATATGTACCATTCCGATCAACCAATATTTAGATATGATTTTTGTAAGAATTACTTACTTGGACCAAAAGTTGGCTGCCACATCATTTCTTCCATGCATTACGTTGTTGCGGCCGATTATAATCTAATTACCTTACTACACTCACTTAAGTCGTCGGTTCCTCATACCCGGGAGGGGTATAACCGTCCAATCGACGCCTCCCTTTTTCAACCTCCCGCAGACCTAATGCGGACGGCGACAGCAGCTCAAGGGAGCCTCCTCCTCTCCCTCCTTGGACCCCAGGGGCATCGACGACGACCCCATTACTCCCGCCACCCTCTGCCGCACCTGCGGAGGTCCCCATCTGCAGCTGAGGTGGTTGGAGTCGGGCCGACAGCTGCATCTACCGTGGAAAACCTTGCAGGCATGTTGGTCATCTTGAGCAAAGCTAGGAGCAAGGGAAAGATAGTCGACCACCGTAGATCTTCATGGTAGCCTTGTGCCTCAACCGAGATCCCACCACAACTGCTAGTTGCCCCCGAGATAGCCCTATTCTCTCTTGGTTAGGGTTGAATGGAAAGAAGAAGGAGAAGAGAGAGGGGGATGCATGGAACTCTCTTGGGTTCGAGCCAAGGGTTCTACCTTTATATAGGGGAGGGTAATAAAGCCCTAGGATGTCTATCTACAAAATAACAAGTCCCTTTACCAATAGGGAACCAAGTTCTTTCATTAGGAAGCAATCTTCTCTCTCATCATCATCTTCTTAATAAACCATATTCCTTGGATATTGGAAATTCGAAAATTATCTCTCTTATTCTCTTTATGCTTGACTTTTAATCCATTGGCCACGAAATTATACTTTCTTATAGTAAAAATTACCTCTTTTTGATAATACCAAAAATTCATTAATTATGTACCACATTATCCTCTTATTTTTGCATTTTCTCTTTCTTCTTACTCATTGGGACTCCTGGGACCCTAAGAAATCCTAAGATTTCAAAATTCCTTTTTAAGGATGCTTATTATCCTTCTAGATGCATCCACATCCATTATTTCTCATTATCTTACTTATTCTTTTATTAAAAGATTTCTTTTCAAGGATTTCTCTTTATCCTTTATTTCCTTTTTACCTTTTTCCTCTTTCTTCCATTAGAAATCATATGTAAACTAAATTTATTCAATTGTAGTCATTAATGCCACTTTCTAGAGATTTCCAAATATTTTTCATAAATATTTTGCTTAATATCCATTATCTTGTATCTTTTTCTATTATTTGGACTTTTATTCTTTTCTTCTATTTTATATCCATTATTGGATTAATATAATAATAGGAACCACGAAATTCCTATCAAAAGGGAGTTTTGTAAAGAAACCCCTTCTTTGAAGCAAAGCATACAACCTTTTCAATTTTATCCAAATTCATAAAATCATTACATTTCAATTATGAAAATACATGCAAAATCGGGGTTGTAACAACAACCTTCAAACCCTTCAACCCTAGGCTCCGTAGTAGGAACCTATCCCCAAAAAATAACCTAGCTCTAATGCCCCATTTTCTCCATGTGGATCAACCTTATACTTTTCGCCCTCCTATTCTATGACACGACCCCGTGCGCTTGTGGGTGTAGTGTCTTGGTTTTTGAGAGTGTGTTAAGTTAGGTGCTTTATAAATTTTGAAAGTTTAATCCACCATGTGCTTCTATTCATGGGGTTGAATCTATTCAAACTCCAATTGAGTAGTGTGTAACACCATTGGCACAAGCACACCAAGCTTTCTGGCACCATTTCCGGGGAAAAAGGTTGTCTGCCTAGCTAGTTAGTTTTGTGTTGACTTTTCCTACTACCCTCATAATTGCTATTATTTATTCTTTATTCTTTCTATTCTTTGTGCATATTGGTTTTCTAACTTGTTCTCTTTTGTTTGGTTGTGCCTTGTGCATGTGACAAGCCACTCGAGGGAAGACAACATGGAAGGCCAAAATGCACCCCACAAGCCACTTCAAGTTTACTTCATGCCTAACAACTACAAAGCGCCAATTTCTAGCCGAGTTAATCAAATGCCAGGGGAGAAATTCCTTGGGATCTTTCCCATCTTCTACGGCTCAAAGAGTGAGAACCCCTACAAGCACTTGGACTCCTTTCTTTTAGTATGTTCCACCTTCAGGATGCCAACGGCTAGTGATGACACAATCCAGATGACCTTGTTCTCATTTTACCTCAAAGGCAAAGCCAAAGAGTGGTATGATTCAAGGAGGGACATCGTGAGTTGGGAAGTGATGAATAATGCATTCTTAACACAATTCTACTCTATAGAAAGGTTAACACAAATGCAGTGTGCCGTAATGAGTTTTAGTCAAATGGGCAATGAGTAGTTTTACAATGCATGGGAGAGGTTTAAGAAGATGTTGAGAGAGTGCCCACACCACAAGATCCCTTTGTAGAAGCTAGTTCAATCCTTTTACTCCAGTCTGTATCCAAAGAGACAAACCTCAATATATTCCTCTTGTGGAGGAGTTTTCATGGCTAGGCCACCCGAGGAGATATGGCCCTTGTATGAGCAGCTGGTAGAAGGTTCAAGAATCTGAGCTTTTAGCGTGATGAATGATGGTGGATATGCCTTTGATATGACATATCTGACTCAAAATGACTCAAGCCCACAAGTGATGAATATTCTTGGTGACATGGTAAGATTCATGAAAAACCAAGTGACAAATGTTCCTTGCCATGCGATCAATGCTATTGAGTTCTATGGTGAAGAAAAGAAGACACCTCACTCCTATTGCTACCATGAACCACAATGTCCAAGATAAAACTCAAGGTTTGAGGAAGAGGTTCTCTCTAGGTTGAAGAGGTTTTATGACATACAAATGAATGTGACAAAGCTTGAGGAGAGGATAGAGCATCTATCTTCCATATTTTCTCTCCAAGAACAAATATTGTCTTCAAAACTCATCTTGAGTTTCAATGAAGCAAGTGGATTAATGCCCCCTTCACAAGTTTTCTATAGTCCACCTCCCATGAAAGTGCAACCCATATACCCCTTCCAAGGAGATCCCAAGCCTGATACTCCTCCTCCCCCTCCCTCACCACCGATTTCTCAATAATTCACCTTCCAACCTCAATTCTCCCCTCCACCTCAATTTCAACACCAAGTATCACCTCCACAGCCACAACTAGCTCCCCCTCTCCACCATGAGCAAGGAAGTGATGTGATAGTTCTAAGGAGTGGAAAATCTCTTGAGCAGCATGATAATCAAAGAAAGGTTGATCAAGCAAAGCAAAGGCAACCAAGTGGTGATTTTGTGATTGAGATTGTCGAAGATGATTTTGTGATACCTCATGTTGAGTTTGGTATACCATGCGCTCCACCTCACAGTCCATTTGCTAGTCCCTCCATCCCTATTGTTACATCTCATGTCAATGTAAACAAGGCCAAGCAAGTGAGCCACCATTCATTGAAGTATTAGATGAGCCACCAGGCCGACAAGGAGTGGCTCAAGTGGTCAAGCACGATGTTCCCTAACAAAGGGACCCAGGTTTGAATCCTAGTTGCCACCTTGATTTACCACCCTCCCAGGCATTCGGCCTCTGCCACTGGCATGGGAGAGGGGGAAGAAATCTTTCTCTCTTAATCCCATTAGATGAGCCACCGGAAGTAAGGAGGAGACAAAAGCACAATGTTGACATTCTTGAGGTGTTTTGCCAAGTGAAGGTCAATATTCCATTGTTGGATGCTATTAAGAAAATCCCATCATATGCCAAGTTTCTTAACACTAATGCACTATGAAGAGAAGGTCAGTGAGGAGAATACCAAAGAGAGTGAAGGTGAATGAACAAGTGAGCTCTATCATCCAACTCACTTTCTGTGAAGAGGAAAGACCCAGGAGCTCCACTCATACCTAGTTACATAGGGGGACATCGCATAGACAAATCCTTACTTGATTTGGGGTCTAGTGTGAATTTGATGCCATACAATGTCTATGTGGAGCTGGGACTGGTGAAGTTGAAGCCGACACATTGCACACTCCAATTGGCAGACCATTCTATAAAAGTGCCTAGAGGAAGAGTAGATGATGTTGTGGTAATGATAGATAAAGAAAAGGGTGCAATGTTCCTGGTAGATTTCATTGTTCTTGATATGGAGCCAGAGGATAGAAATATTCCTATTATCTTGGGAAGATTGTTCTTATCTACAGATGATGCTGAGATACACATTCGTAGTGGCACGATGACAATTTCATGTATGGACATGAAGATCAAGATCAATATGCACAAGACCACAACCGGGCGATCCCAAGATGAGGATATTAGACGGATACTTTAAGAGTCCAACTGCTCATTAGAGAGAAGGAGGACAGGATGAAAGGATTGATGATGATTTTTGTGATCAAAGGGATGAGGATCATAGGTTGAATGTAAATGAGAGATGTATTTATTAAAAAAATGGACATGTGAGGATGCCAAATGGATGAATGAGTGAAGAATCACTAAGAAGCCTAGTTGAAGGCAGGAAACTCAACACTTGTGGGAGACAACCCACCTAGGTTTGGGAATTTTTCAGCCAACCTTCCATTTTTAATACTTTTGTTTTGTTTTTACACTTTCCAAGAAAACATACACACACTACACTTGATAGTTTTATTGTTTGTGAATCATTTTAGAATAGGTACAATGGAGGAAAGATGATTCATGGAAGAGTCAACCAAGGAGAAGATCATAACTGAAGAAGAATATTGCAAAATAGTAGAAAAGCTATAGGGAGGAGACCAACACGGTTGTTCTACACAACACGATCGTGTTTCTGGCAAGCCAGAATGGCCATTTTGTGCAACACAAACATGGTGGCTCGATCATGCACATGAAACTTAATATCTCCCTCCCCCACTTGGTGTTTGTCTACCCCGACTCCATATACTCTACCCTATCATGCTAAACTTCTACTTCATGTTGAGATCAATATGGTTTAAGAGTTTGGGGTGGTAGGGCGATATGCCCTTGCTTTACCCAACTTTCCTCCATGTTCCTTGTTCTAAATTCTCAAGATGATCAAATAGTATAACCATCCCTCATACTTATGTATCCATACTTTGTGTTCTTGCTTTACATACATGCATATCATATATGTCAATTTCATGCAATTTTGCATAATTTTAAAAAAAATTGCTCTTTTTGCCATGCGTTGCACATCATGTAGATTGTTGGTAATTTTTGCATATTTTAGCTGGATTTTGCTTATTTCCTGCTTTATGTTTAATAATATAGGATTAGATGTGATTGAAGTAACTTGGCACCATTTTGGCCAAATCTGACCAAATTTAGAATTTCTTACCTAAAAGTGTGTTTTGACCCAATCTCTACTTATTTGATTGAAAATGATGACCTTTGATAAATGCAATCTATTGCCAAATGGCCTCAATTTTGACTTTTACATGTGAACCACCTCTCTTATGCTTGTGAAATGTTCAGTTGAATTGTGATTGGAGAAAGCCGCAAATGTTTAGAGTTTTGTAGAATCTCATGATAAAAATGTGGTTTTAATATTACTCATTCATGTAGTGTGTCATTGCTTGATGAAATTGTTGGAGTAATTTTTATGCAGGAAATCTCATGTTGATGTCAACACTAGTAACCCCTATTTGACCCAACATTTCTTCCACCATCTTCTTACCTCTCCGCCTCATGCAAGGATGAGAAAGTACGCATATCAGCCGTGGCCACCTCCAAAAGTTTGGGGTGGCCACATCTATATTTCCCCGCTTCACTCTCATCACCATATGCCTTATCTAAACCAAGGACAAAGAAAAATAAAAATAAAAAGAAAATGCAAAAACAAAATAAAATATACTCTTGATTAAGAGCATCTAAATAAAGAAAAGATGAGTGTAAAAGCACTCCAAAATCTTACCACAACCATTTCTTCCTTTTACATGCCCATGGAGATAGGAAATGTCAAACCTATCTCATTTTGACCTTTTTCATAGCCACATGGGTTACTTGGTGTGGATGGACATATGATATTGAATGCATGAAAGCAGAACAACAAAATTAGCCACTTTGACCTTTGCTATCATGAAGTGGTTTACCTAGAGTGATATGACAACCATATAAAAGGATTGTGTTTTCTATGTTCTAGATTTCAAGTTTGCAGGCTCAGTGCTCTAATCATGATTGGTTTGTGAAAGAGGAGAGGAGATAGGTGGAATGCATGTACCTAGTCATCTTTGAGCCCATTTCAACAATATTCATCTATCGTAGTGTATTTGTCATTTCTTGATTATGGAACAATTGTAGAGAGATTGAGTTGGAGCATACTTGAGGACAAGTATGTTTTAAGTTTGGGGTGGTGATGCATCCCTATTTTAAGGCTCTATCTTGTGTCATATTGCATTTCAATCACATTTACAACTGTTAGATTGCATTTTATTTCCCTCAATATGTGTTTTAATATCAAATGCACTTAAGAATGGTTTTTACACGTTTTATAGGTACTTTGGCCACTACTTGATGGAATGCAGAGAAGATGGTTGAATCTAGGGTTTGCCCAGGCTTAGAGGAGCCCAAAATGAGTCCAAAACCACTCCCAACCTACCCCAAGTGGTGAAAGAATGTATTGAAGCAATAACCATCATGGATGGCCAAGTTTAAAACCCAAATGCATGGGAGGGACCCTAGCACGGCCGTGCTAACAAGGAACAACCATTCTGGGACTTGCCCCAATCACAGACTCTTCACAGAACTTGCAGAAATTGATTTTTATGGACAAAATGACCGTTTTGGGTAGAATGGTCATGCTGGGAGGTGGACAAAATGGCCGTGCTGACCAGCACAGCCGTGCTACCATTGAGCCCTACTTATTTTATCACTTTATGTACTTATTTTTCCCTCACTTAATCCTAGACCCCCTAGACATCTATATAAGCCTTAGTCTCTAAGATCTAGCCATCCTGACCTGGAGGACCTCCACGAAGGTGAAAGAGATCATAGACTGGCATGATAAGCCTTGGACCTCCTCCTATGAGCTTGCCAGAGTTTAACCTATGCTGAACAACAAGCAAAACAAATGATTATAGAGAGACAAGTAGCTGAAGTTGAGTGTTGACTAGGCCTAACCTAGACTAATAAGGTAAAACCACCCAACCCCTTTTCTAAGTGCATGAGTTCAAGTGAGAGTTCCTTGTGATTAGATTTTAAGGATAAATTCCCCCATCTTTTCCCATTTTTTTTATTATCCTTCTCTCGTATAAGTTCCAAAGAAATATCATTATCTTAACAAATTTCTAGTAAATCCTATGAGCATCAGAAAAAAATGAACAAGTACTCCATTTTGATTGGAAAATTATGAGGATCACGAAGCTTGCATCAGTCACTCCTAAATCTAAACCATGTAACCACCTTTGTCTATTTAGGGTTTTTCCTTGTTTAATTATATAAAAATTATACATATTGAGATAAATCATGAAACTCCACTATTATTGCACTTGATGTACTGCCTTAAATATATGATGCCTAGTTCTAATTATTATGTCTTAAATATCAATAAATTGGATTATTATTCTTACTCCCATAATTTTGTTTTCTAAATTGTTATAAATATCTACCATGACCTAGAGACCACCAAAATCAACTCATAATCCTCTTGTGATATGATGTTTATAATGATGGACTCAAATCTAAACTTTGTGACTTATACTCTACACTCGTGATCCTAATTAAGAAAAGAACCACATCTTACTCATTTAGAATTGAGTTATGATATTGACAATATATTTAATTAGTGCCAAATCTCTTATAATTTTAGGAATACCAAGATACTAGTGAGGAACATCTCATGAATCTGCACTTTTGAGTAGAAGAAACATTTTACCTCTTGCTTGGGCTACTATAACACTTTACCTCAATAGAAGGTACACTTTAGCTCTTGCTTGGGCTACTATCCTATCAAAGAGTGATTTCTATCTTTGTAAGCATATCACCATGTGCAATGATCTCTCTCTTTGGTAAGTAAATTATATGATCATGAGGCTTTTATCTCTTTGGTATATAGATGCATGAATGTTGTAATGAAAATTATGCTTAAAATATGTATTATCATTTATTCCTAAAGATCTTTATTTAAAATATTTCGTTATTTCATGCTACAACCATGTATTAAATTTATCTATTTGCCAAGTTATAGTAAGGCAAGGTATATGAATCATGTAGCATATTCAACACAATGTTTTATTATGTTGTGCTTACGTGTACCAGTTTCAAAGTTGCTTTTAGGTACCTTCTTCTTGTGACGATAAGGATGCAAATCAATATGATGGCTCAACAAAATCAGATCTTCATAGGGATGCTAAACTAAACAGGAATATTAGTTTAGACTTTACTTCTTCTATAAGTAGTTTCTCATGTATTGAGTTTCTTTTGTAGTAATCCTAGCCTTGAGTCCCATGTGTACATAACAATTATTTTATTTATGGAAGCTTTGTTAGTTGGTGTTTATAAATACTTGTGTGTTCGTGTCACTCTCGGATAGGTAATCTTAATCCTTTTGCACTCCTTTCCCTCTTGGGTTTTACATGTGCATTGGGATTTGGATTGTTAACCCGTGACAACCATGTAAAGATAAAACAACGAAAAAAGAAGCCTTTATAAAGTTAAAAGTTTCCCTCATTGCAAAAGATAGTATTATAAAATAAAAATTGTTATCTAAAAATAAGGCTGGTAGCCAAGGGTAATCCAACCACTCCAAATTATCCTCATGTTCATAAACATTTACACAATCTTCCTCAATCCACGTCCATTAAGCTACCTACATTTAGGTGATTTGGAAACAACATCCAGAAAGACTTATTTTTGAAATGTCATGCGTTCAAGTACTATCATGGATGCTGATTTTCCCACGTTCATAAAAAATGCATCGAACAAACACCTTGTCACAATCACTACCACAGTTAAGTAAAAAGTCAAAGTAAGAAGTCAGCAATTGTGGACCATGGGATTTGGGAGTATACATTTTATAAGAAAATCCGTACTATAGTTCATATTTAGGACTAAAATTTGTCCAGAATTCTGCCACACAATCTTAAACCAGACCTGACATAAATTTGTTTTACTTTAAACTTATGCAATATTTAGTACATGGTGAAAAAATTTGCTGGTGATGGGGATGGGGACGGTGATGGGGAAGTGGATAGTGACGATGATAGGAAAATGGTTAGAATGTGTTGTTTAGTAATATGTGCATGATGATAAGGATATGGATGCTGAAAAACTTAAAAATTGTTGTTACCTGATTATAGAGATGAAGACTGAAAAATTCTTTATAAAAATCACCCCACACAAGTAAGAATCATATTTATTAAAATATTTTTTTCTACATGTGTGTCTAAATTAGTAGTAGAGTCTTGAAAGAAACGTCTTTCACCATGATTCACCATACTTTTCCATAGAGATAAAAATAGACAAGTTTCAGCCTAGAATCATCATAGATTCACCATGACTCCCTATCAACATTGCAAATAAATAATATTTTTTATTTCATCATCATTTCCCTCCATATGATTCACCATGTAACAAAGGTAACCTTGGACTCAGTTTTTACAGGTCTTGCGGGTTGAACAAAGTGGTGATTCAAACAAACTGAGATAGCCCTGTGGCCCCTATCTCTCTTCGGGGTTGCTCTTTTTTGGAGGGAGCATTGCGGCCTTGACGATGCTAGGAACACTGGCCGGCTATTAGGAATACTCATTCTTAATGGATTTCCCTTCTCTATCACAGGTTCCCTGCTCCCTGAAGACTTCCACACCATTGGACATCCTTAGTCAAATCGGCCATGATATGAAATTGCACAGTTGTTGTTCCGACCATCTGAGGTTATACAGTCCGGGTCATCTCTATCAATGCATTTATGTCTCTTGAATGAGAAAAAAGCTGCACTCCTTGTGCTGATTTAGAGTCACTTAAAAAAGATTTCATTCTTGTTAAAAACTTTTTGTAATGGACTGCAAGTGGGGGCCGGGACGAATAAAATGACCCTGTCTTTAAAAAAAACTTTTTTCTTACTCAAACGAGATTATGCATATATGAAAACAACCCAAAATGTTATTATTTATGTTTAATTCTGCTTTGGATCTATACGAAGAACTTCTAATTTATAGGATTTCGAAAGGGTGATAATCTTAAAAACAAAACATACTCATCTCTTTGTTTTTCTAGTTCAATTTTATGTGGCCTTCCCTCACTATTTTGTAGTTTTGCAAAAATACACTACCACATCATTTAGTTGTCAGTGGTCATAGTCCAGGCATGTGACTGATTTGTTGTTAAAGGGGCCCGACTTAATTTGTGTCCTATAACTGTATCGGTGGTTCACTATGCCTAACTCAAGACTTAATTAGAGTACCCTGTAGTCTAAAGCAATCTATACTCGTTTAATCACCTCACTGTGGTCATGATTCTTGGGTCCCAAATTATGTCCAGTGTTTCTTGCCAAATGACTGACCGATGCAAAAGGTTCTCTCATTGGGTAGATTTGCAAGGATTAGTTGCAGCTAAAAGAGGAATAGAAAGAGTTTCGTGAAAGTGGAAGTTTGAGATGAAACCTTGTGCTCATTGTAAAGAGAAACAAAGGATGAAAGAGGATGAAATCAGGGAAAGGGGCTCTCAAGGGTGTCTCCTTGGGCAGCAAGCTATAGGTTTGGATGAGAGTCAAGGAGGGGTCACCAGTGCATTTAATGTTTTGGAGAGGAACATTTTGTTGGGTTTTAGGGGAGGCAAAGAAGGCAGCGGAAACAAAAAATTTTCTCCCCCAAACCCAGAACAAGGAAATGCGTCAACGTCTATATAATAGGAAAGGATGGTTTGTGGAATCATACCTTATCCCGAGGCTTGCTCGGTGACAATACCTCGTGCCTTGCACGGTCTTCAAAGCCAGTCTTGGACGGTGTCTGTGCATCTCCTGGTCGCACCGGGACTGATGACTCCTCCTCTCACTGGGACTGTCGAGGTTGACAGTTGTTCTCCTGAGCGGCAGTAACCTTCTGCCTCTGAAGTAGTCCACACGAACCACCTGGAACTCCAATCTCCTTGTCCCACAAGGAATTGGAAGGAGTCGTACCCTCCTGTTGGCGTACTAGTCACCAACACACTCTCCTGCCTCCAGTTGCAACTGTAGTTGTCTTTCCCTTGATGCACCTCCCTTTGCGGGTAGCACTTGCTCGGGCTCTCTCTCGGTTACCAAAACTAGAGAGAAGGATAACTTTGCAGAGCAACTGGTTGCACTGAGTTGTACTTCGAGAAGCCCCCAATACCCCTATATATATAGGAGGGTCATGGGACAGGGTTCTCCATCCCGGGCAATGCGGGACTAAAAGCAGGAGTAGAAGGGTTCGAGATTTTCCACAAAACAACCAACTCGCAACCTGAACCAATCGTTTCATAACTGAAACGGTCGGTTGGGGACCTGAACCGGTCGGTTGACACCTCAACCGATCGGTTGGGACCCATGAGCCGGTCGGTTCATTTCGAAACCGATCGGTTTGTGGTCCTGATCAGTTCTCGATTGACTTTCCTTCTTTTGTTTCTAATTGGTATCGAATACCAATCCTTGTTCCAATCAAATTGGGCAAGTGAAACGCAAGGAAAATTCCCACCAATCCTACTTTCCCAACTTTCTTGGTTGCACCAGTTGAATCGATCATTTCAACACTTGAAGCAATCGTTTCACCCTGTGCATGAGCCGGTCGACTCAACACTTGAGCCGATCGGTTCACCCAGCTCAGCCGATCGGTTCATCATATGAGCCGATCGGTTGGGAGTGCAGATCGTGCAGAATCAGTCAATTGCGATTTCAATCAATCTGATACTCCAATCAATGTGTCCAACACCTTGAACATTATGATATTGAGCTATCAATTGATTGAGTGTTTAATTGAACTACTAAACTCCTTTAGTAATCAATCTAAACATTGTTTGTGGACAAAACTCCTTTTCCAGGTTAAATCCTATGTGTGTGACCCTGTAGGTCCATTTCACGTTGGCTGTGAAAGTCCATAACATTTATGACTTCACAAGCAAAGAGCGGTGCCTAGTCACACATCAGTGCTACCCAAGTGAAAGTAGAAAGTCGGAGAACAACTTTCAATCCTACAATCCGTGAATGGTGTTACAGTGAATGTATAATTTCTTTGTCACTGATATCCCGAATGAACTCGAGGCATGGAACAGTCATCCTGTCAACGTTCATTCACTTTCTTGATCTCAGAGTAGATTGGAAGAGATATGTTATGACATCAGTATCACATACTGACTCACACATGCATGCACGCCTTTCTCAATCCTATTCATCAAGTGGCCATGGATATCAAACTCCCTCAGGAGGGACAAATCCCATATCTATCACTCACCCCTCAAAAGCCCCATGTGTCAAAGCCACCCAATCATCACCTTTATAACAACCCATGTTTCAGGACTGCGTTTGATGATGTCAAAGTGTGCCCAACGATATGTGTTGAGTGCAGTGATTTCAGGTCTAAGAATCACACTCACCACCATCACTGTGAGTACTGACTGTGACTACCATGTCATGGTTCCATGTGTCAAACTCACGGTGGGTCTGTCCGGTACACTTGTTCTCTAACAAGTACCTATGTGTTTGGTTTGATATCTCTATATCATGACTAATGAGATTCTGTCATCAACCAACACCACAATCTAGTCTTGTGTGTCATTGTTGTCTATCTACCTTCCACAATGACATCCGACTAGGGACATAACAAGAATGTAAAAACTCTTAGCATCTGTATGATCTCATCGTTCAGGTCATGAACCTGAAGGCATACGTCATTGAGTATTGTCATTCTCTAGACATTCAATCTGTTCTATCACTATCTCATATGACTGAACCAGAAAGAATTGGAAGCTTGCCTTTGATGTTTATCAAATCAATCTTAATGTATCCCACCAGTCATCCCATGATTGGCTCTCAGGGCATACATACCAACAGACTCCCACTTACACTGCGAGCCAATCACCCTTGAATCATATTCATAGTGATCTTCAAACATGTCCCACATGTTACTGTGCTCTTGTGCCAACATAGTGAGTTATGGCAACACCTTGCCAAAGTCGGTATTAATTGCATGCCTCACATTTCTTCACTGTACGTCACATGTATGAGATGGAGTTGCCGTAATATGCGATCTAGTATTCCTTTGCTAACCTTTAGCCACATTGCATGATCAAGGATTCCAAACTTGTCATCAATGAGTGGAATATCTATAAGTTCATCTCATGAACTTCCAGATCCATATAGTATCTACTGATGTTCTCTAACGCATAGATACTCGACATTTCCTTTTAAATGGTTTTATTGGAATACTTCCAATTATCAACAAACTTTCACTTTTATATATCTTATATATATTTTGCGATTAATTTTCTATCCTTTCAGAAGTTCGCATCAATGTAACTCTTTACATTGAACTCTTCCTTATCTCCATAGAACTAGTACTTCAAAAGTACTTATCAAGTTCTCATGGTATTCCAGTAACCCTTACTGGAAGCAGACAGACATCCACTCGGCATGTCCCACATACGAGTTATTAGGATGAGCACATCATATTGTCATGTCATACATACAAGATGATGAATGCATTTTGTTCTTGCCATGCAAGATAATGTGATGATTACATACATGATAGATCCATATCTATTCTTAGTGTTCCCATTCTTCATAAGAATTGGACACTTGGCCTTGGGATACTAACTCCATGTAACATGGACAAGTTTTCTCCCACTGAATCTGTGCATACTGAACCCTTCAGTATAGATTGCCAATGTATGCTTTCTCTTTTTAGGTCAAGATGTTTTCGAGAACTATCTCTATAGATCTCTATTCCTATCACATAGGAAACATCTCTATCTTCCTTAAAGAAAATTTCCACATTGGATTTTCCATTCTAGAACATTTCCATTTCACATCAACATGTGGAATGTGAACACGCTCCCACTAAATCACAGATCCCTTCTTTATCTTTGACATATCAGTCAAACCCTTTGACTATATTATCAAAGTAAAGATCCAATTCTGAGTTGCTTGTACTCAATCAATCACATTGATTAGTCCATTGTAACTTATAGACTTCATTTGCATTAGTGGATTCATAAACCTTATAGGTTGTGTTACGTACACATCCTTGTTTTATTCCTCATAGGAATGCGATTTTAGTATCCATATGCCAAATGTCTTAGTCATTAAGTTGCAATCAACAAGCATCATCCTTCTCAAAATGTTATTCATGTATCTTAACACTTAAGACTCATTTGCACTTATGCATTTCATCCAATGGGTGCTACCATAAAGGTCATACCTTATGGTTCACATGGATATCATTTAGGATGAAAGGGTCATAAACCATAATTCAGAATTTGATTCCTCATATTCATCTAGATAGTTGACTCATCATATGAACAACTCGTCACATAGATAATTGAGATGTAAGGATATAAGAATTCACAACCCTTGTGATTCTTAATTTCTTTTATTAGTGAGGGGTATTCTTTTATTAAGAAGAATTCGGTTATTTGATAATCATTCTCTAACTCGTTAGAGTATGATCCCTTCTTGATTTATACATCACCATGCCTTAATCATGAGTTCACTATGATACACTATCATAATCACTCATAAGGATCTCAAACATTTGGTCCAAGTATTTCATTCATTGATCTCATCAAGAATTAACACTTTACCAAATTTGCACTTCATCTATGATAATCTTGAACACTTCAAGATATTCATATTTGAAGTATTAGCATTTGTTCCAATAGGTATGTAAATACATCACATGTATTATACCTAATAGGACAATCATTCTCCCACTACCATTAGTGAAGATTGATTAATCATGTCCAAGATATTCATGTCTCTTACTGGTTCTCTAACCAAAAGAGTCTAGATTTATCCATCACATGGAAACTAGAAATGAATTTCTCATGATTGATGCTAATTTGATTGTTTGAGTTATCTATAACTTTTAGGTATCATTTTATCTTATGCATATCAAATACCACAAGATAAGCAAGGCATTTCCACAAAGATCACATCCTTAAAAGATTGAAACATCAACTTTATTGATTGTCATCATTGTCATACAATATGCAAAAATAAAGTGTTTCTATCTATTGGCAAATATGAAATAGTAGTTCACAACTCTATTTTGTTCCTTTTAGGCTGAAATAAACTGAAAGGTACTCCTATCTATGGCAGCAACAATTGCTCCAATGATGAGTACTCCTTTCTTGGTCCTTTCACAAAGGCCATCACTTCTTTGCGGATCTTGCATATCATATATGACATATCCATATCTTGGTATCATATACCTCAGATAAAGAAGCGGTTCATTTCATGATACCGTAGGCGGAGATCTCCATCCCCTCCTTCATCTTCTTTTGTTCTTCCAGATATAGAGGGCAATTCCATCATACACCCTTTCCCATGTGTCTTGAGGCTGAAGATAGCTTGGATTGTTGGCTAGCATCAGAACACTTCTTTGCTTTGCCCTTGTCCTTGCCCTTAAGAATTACCTTTTATTTGATCACGTCAAAGATCTTTGCCTCTACTGTCCTCAACATGTCCAACAACTTTGTCAACTCTTGTCAAAGTTGTTCATGTTGTAGTTTATCACGAATTGTATGATTCTCGCAACATTTGTAGTATCATACCAATAGCCAACTCTTGGCTCAGAGGGAATCCTTCTTAGTCAGGTCCTTCCACATACCCAATCACATTGAGTGTGTGAATACCTTACTGGATCTCCTTCTGTCATGATATACTAGGACAGTGTCTTTGAGACATCATATGTCTCATGTTGTCTCTGCAACTAATAGTTCAGAGAACACAACATCAAGCACTCCTCATCAATGTCTTCCTCGGTATGCTTCCATAAGCATACTTTCAGCCATTGATATGGTAGGATCGAGTTCATCTAGTTATGGTATAACTAGGACTTGGATCTTTCACTCTTTGAGAACACTTCTCATCATCCTAACCAGTCGTGGAATTATTCCCATTTAATTTGTTGGTCTCAAAGACCGATCGCAAATAAAGTGATTATTGTTGATTAACCATTTATTTTAACAAAAGGAAATATATGCAATTTTAGTCCAAAACTCTTTTGACTTGTTTGATTGATTTGAAAAGTTGACGATAAAATTAGGCCTTTAATTAATTATCGCTCCCACTGTTTTAGTTCAAATTGATAACCCTCACCATCAATTCAGAAGATTGCAGCGTACAACCTTCTAGTGGGCAAGATCCATATTTCATCAAGTCATGAGTCAGTTTTGGCTGATCGCCCACAATCTTGACTATTTAGGTAGGCCATCATGCCAATTGCATCATATGCAACTCTTGATGAATGAACATGCGCAACACCTTTCCATGAACATTCCTTGCCTCTGGGCTTAGACGCTCTAAGAATCACCAGTTAAGTCTAACCCAAAAGCCAACACGGTAAACATGCACCCTGCTTCGGCAGAACCTACATGTCTACCCTTCACACTTCCACAAGATAGATGGCACACCACGCTTTGGCATAACCTACGCTTGGTTGATCAATTTTTTCATGTGTGCCGCTAATGGAAGGCATATAAGACTTAATATTTTAATGAGGGATTTGGTTTTTATATACATATACATATCCAATCACCACAATACATAGTACGTATCATATACATGTTATATCCCACAGAAAACATGCAAAATGATAAAAGCGATGATTATGGCCACCCTAATGTGATTTCTCGAGCCAAGAGGAATCACGGTCATCTAAACTACATCACATGTAGCCTGTACAAGATGAACTTTGTGCTTTGCCTTCGGAGTAGATCAACTCATCACATGATTGACTTGCTTGTTCTGGCCCGGTCGTCTGGGTGCCACCAACCAATCAGTTGGCTCCTCCAACCGATCGGTTCACCTGGTCGTCGTGCATCTCTTCATGGCTGCCACCCGCTCGTCTCGCTCCTCGAACCGGTCATCAACCGATCGATTCACTCCTTGAACCGATCATCTAGAACGTCAACCGATCGGTTCACGCCTTTAACCGATCATCTCAGCTGTCATCTCGATGTCCTCCGTTCTTTGATATAACAGGAAATAAAATCTATCCTAATTTTACATTGCTTAAAAGGGAAACCACGAGTTATATTCGGGGGGAGCAAAGGTCAGAAAGAATATTGAATTATTTCGAGTTACATCAGGAATAGGAGATGGAAGATCAGTGCACAGATCGAGATGCAAGCAACCACATACAACCATACACAGATAGGGTTTATTGGCCATAATCACGCTATACATCCAACACAAAACTCGTTTAAGGGTGACGCGCATCGAGTGCATTAATAATACATATCATATACGTAATTGGGATTTGTGGATTTAGGATTGGACATGCATAAAGCCAATATTATTT
Organism: Alisma plantago-aquatica; assembly: GCA_963693085.1. Lineage (NCBI taxonomy): Eukaryota > Viridiplantae > Streptophyta > Magnoliopsida > Alismatales > Alismataceae > Alisma > Alisma plantago-aquatica. The sequence goes on along the minus strand of OY856414.1, from coordinate 103,409,491 downwards.
TCATCGTATGCAATAAATAGAGGCGACAAACCAAAATCGATCATATCAATATTCCTAAAATATAGAGAAGTTGACGTGGCTCTGATACCACTGTTGGGTTTTAGGGGAGGCAGAGAAGGAAGCGGAAACAAAAATTTTCTTCCCCAAACCCGGAACAAGGAAATGCGTCAACGTCTATACAATAGGAAAGGATGGTTTGTGGAATCATACCTTATCCTGAAGCTTGCTCGGAGAAAATGCCTCGCGCCTTGCGCGGTCTTCAAATCCGGTCTTGGACGGTGTCTGTGCAGCTCCTGGTCACACCGGGACTGACGACTCCTCCTCTCACCGGGACTGTCGGGGTTGACAATTGTTCTCCTGAGCGGAAGTAATCTCCCGCCTCTGAAGTAGTCCACACAGACCACCTGGAACTCCAATCTCCTTATCCCACAAGGAATTGGAAGGAGTCACACCCTCCTGTTGGCGTACTAGTCACCAACACACTCTCCTGCCTCTAGTTGCAACTGTAGTTGTCTTTCCCTTACCACACCTCCCTTTGCGGGTAGCACTTGCTCGGGCTCTCTCTCGGTTACCAAAACCAGAGAGAAGGACAACTTTGCAGAGCAATTGGTTGCACTGAGTTGTACTTCGAGAAGCCCCCAATACCCCTATATATATAGGAGGGTCATGGGACAGGGTTCTCCATCCCGGGCAATGCGGGACTAAAAGAAGGATTAGAAGGGTTTGAGATTTTCCACAAAACAACCAACTCACATCCTGAACCGATCGTTTCACAACTGAAACAGTCGGTTGGGGACCTGAACCGGTCGATTGACACCTCAACCGATCGGTTGGGACCCATGAGCCAGTCGGTTCAGTTCTGAACCGGTCGGTTCGTGGTCCTGATCAGTTCCCGGTTGACTTTCCTTCTTTTGTTTCTATTTGGTATCGAATACCAATCCTTGTTCCAATCAAATTGGGCAAGTGAAATGCAAGGAAAATTCTCACCAATCCTACTTTGCCAACTTGCTTGGTTGCACCAGTTGAATCGATCATTTCAACACTTAAAGCAATCATTTCACCCTATGCATGACCCGGTCGACTCAACACTTGAGCCGATCGGTTCACCCAGCTCAGCCGATCGGTTCATCATATGAGCCAATCGGTTGGGAGTGCAGATCGTGCAGAATCAGTCAATTGCAATTTCAATCAATTCGATACTCCAATCAATGTGTCCAACACCTTGAACATTATGATATTGAGCTATCAATTGATTGAGTGTTTAATTGAACTACTAAACTCCTTTAGTAATCAATCTAAACATTGTTTGTGGACAAAACTCCTCTTCCAGGTTAAATCCTATGTGTGTGACCCTGCAGGTTCATTTCACGTTGGCAGTGAAAGTCCATAACATTTATGACTTCACAAGCAAAGAGCGGTGCCTAGTCACACATCAGTGCTACCCAAGTGAAAGTAGAAAGTTGGAGAACAACTTTCAATCCTATAATCCGCGAATGGTGTTACAGTGAATGTATAATTCCTTTGTCACTGATATCAAGAATGAACTCGAGGCATGGAACAGTCATCCTGTCAACGTTCATTCACTTTCTTGATCTCAGAGTAGATTGGAAGAGATATGTTATGACATCAGTATCACATACTGACTCACACATGTGTGCACGCCTTTCTCAATCCTACTCATCAAGTGGCCATGGATATCAAACTCCCTCAGGAGGGACAAATCCCATATCTATCTCTCACCCCTCAAAAGCCCCATGTGTCAAAGCCACCCAATCATCACCTTTATAACAACCCATGTTTTAGGACTGCGTTTGATGATGTCAAAGTGTGCCCAATGACATGTGTTGAGTGCAGTGATTTTAGGTCTAAGAATCACACTCACCACCATCACTATGAGTACTGACTGTGACTACCATGTCATCGTTCCATGTGTCAAACTCACGGTGGGTCTTTCCGGTACACTTGTTCTCTAACAAGTACCTATGTGTTTGGTTTGATATCTCTATATCATGACTAATGAGATTCTGTCATCAACCAACACCACAATCTAGTCTTGTGTGTCATTGTTGTCTATCTACTTTCCACAATGACATCTGACTTGGGACATAACAAGAATGTAAAAACTCTTAGCATCCGTATGATCTCATCGTTCAGGTCATGAACCTAAAGGCATACGTCATTGAGTATTTTCATTCTCTAGACATTCAATCTGTTCTATCACTATCTCATATGACTGAACCAGAAAGAATTGTAAGCTTGCCTTTGATGTTTATCAAATCAATCTTAATGTATCCCACCAATCATCCCATGATTTTCTCTTAGGGCATACATACCAACAGACTCCCACTTGCAATGTGAGCCAATCACCCTTGAATTATATTCATAGTGATCTTCAAACATGTCCCACATGTTACTGTGCTCTTGTGCCAACATAGTGAGTTATGGCAACACCTTCCCAAAGTCGGTATTAACTGCATGTCTCACATTTCTTCGTTGTACGTCACACGTATGAGATGGAGTTGTCATAATATGTGATATAGTATTCCTTTTCTAACCTTTAGCCACATTGCATGATCAAGGATTCCAAACTTGTCATCAATGAGCGTAATATCTATAAGTTTATCTCATGAACTTCTAGATCCATATAGTATCTACTGTTGTTCTCTAATGCATAGATACTCGACATTTCCTTTTAAATGGTTTTATTGGAACACTTCCAATTATCAACAAACTTTCACTTTATATATCTTATATATATTTTGTGATTAATTTTCTATCCTTTGAGAAGTTTGCATCAATGTAACTCCTTACATTGAACTCTTCTTTATCTCCATAGAACTAGTACTTCACAAGTACTTATCAAGTTCTCATGGTATTCCAGTAACCCTTACTGGAAGCAGACAGACATCCACTCGACATGTCCCACATACGAGTTATTAGGATGAGCACATCATATTGTCATGTCATACATACAAGATGATGAATGCATTTTGGTCTTGCCATGCAAGATAATGTGATCATTACATACATGATAGATCCATATCTATTCTTAGTGTTCCCATTCTTCGTAAGAATTGGACACTTGGCCTTGGGATACTAACTCCATGTTACAAGGACAAGTTTTCTCCCACTGAATCAGTGCATACTGAACCCTTCAGTACAGATTGCCAATGTATACTTTCTCTTTTTAGGTCAAGAGGTTTTCGAGAACTATCTCTATAGATCTCTATTCCTATCACATAGGAAACATCTCTATCTTCCTTAAAGAAAATTTCCACTATTGGATTTTCCATTCTAGAACATTTCCATTTCACATCAACATGTGGAATGTGAACACGCTCCCACTAAATCACATATGCCTTCTTTATCTTTGACATATCAGTCAAACCCTTTGACTATATTATCAAAGTAAAGATCCAATTCTGAGTTTCTTGTACTCAATCAATCACATTTATTAGTCCATTGTAACTTATAGACTTCATTTGCATTAGTGGATTCATAAACCTTATAGGTTGTGTTACGTACACATCCTTGTTTTATTCCTCATAGGAATGTGGTTTTAGTATCCATATGCCAAATGTCTTAGTCATTAAGTTGCAATCAACAAGCATCATCCTTCTCAAAATGTTATTCATGTGTCTTAACACTTAAGACTCATTTGCACTTATGGATTTCATCCAATGGGTGCTACCATCAAGGTCATACCTTATGGTTCACATGGATATCATTTAGAATGAAATGGTCATAAACCATAATTCAGAATTTGATTCCTCATATTCATCTAGATAGTTGACTCATCATATGAACAACTCGTCACATAGATAATTGAGATGTAAGGATATAAGAATTCACAACCCTTGTGATTCTTAATTTATTTTATTAGTGAGGGGTATTCTTTTATTAAGAAGAATTCGGTTATTTGATAATCATTCTCTATCTCGTTAGAGTATGATCCCTTCTTGATTTACACATCACCATGCCTTAATCATGAGTTCACTATGATACACTATCATAATCACTCATAAGGATCTTAAACATTTGGTCCAAGTATTTCATTCATTGATCTCATCAAGAATTAACACTTTACCAAATTTGCACTTCATCTATGATAATCTTGAACACTTCAAGATATTCATATTTGAAGTATTAGCATTTGTTCCAATAGGTATGTAAAGACATCACATGTATTATACCTAATAGGACAATCATTCTCCCACTACCATTAGTGAAGATTGATTAATCATGTCCAAGATATTCATGTCTCTTACTGGTTCTCTAACCAAAAGAGTCTAGATTTATCCATCACATGGAAACTAGAAATGAATTTCTCATGATTGATGCTAATTTGATTGTTTGAGTTATCTATAACTTTTAGGTATCATTTTATCTTATGCATATCAAATACCACAAGATAAGCAAGGCATTGCCACAAAGATCACATATTTGAAAGATTGAAACATCAACTTTATTGATTGCCATCATTGTCATACAATATGCAAAAATAAAGTATTTCTATCTATTGGAAAATATGAAATAGCAGTTCACAACTCTATTTCGTGCCTTTTAGGATGAAATAAACTGAAAGGTACTCCTATCTATGGCAGCAACAATTGCTCCAATGATGAGTACTCCTTTCTTGGTCCTTTCACAAAGGCCATCACTTCTTTGCAGATCTTGCATATCATATATGACATATCCATATCTTGGTATCATATACCTCAGATAAAGAAGTGGTTCATTTCATGATACCTTAGGTGGAGATCTCCATCCCCTCCTTCATATTCTTTTGTTCTTCCAGATATAGAGGGCAATTCCCTCATACACCCTTCCCATGTGCCTTGAGGCTGAAGATAGCATGGATTGTTGGCTAGCATCATAACACTTCTTTGCTTTACCCTTGTCCTTGCCCTTAAGAATTACCTTTTCTTTGATCACGTCAAAGATCTTAGCCTCTACTATCCTCAAAATGTCCAACAACTTTGTCAACGCTTGTCAAAGTTGTTCATGTTGTAGTTTATCACGAATTGTATGATTCTCGCAACATTTGTAGTATCATACCAATAGCCAACTCTTGGCTCAGAGGTAATCCTTCTTAGTCAGGTCCTTCCACATACCCAATCACATTGAGTGTGTGAATACCTTACTGGATCTCCTTCTCTCATGATATACTAGGATAGTGTCTTTGAGACATCATATGTCTCATGTTGTCTCTGCAACTCATAGTTCATAGAACACACCATCAAGCACTCCTCATCAATGTCTTCCTCGGTATGCTTCCATAAGCATACTTTCAGCCAATTATATGGTGGGATCGAGTTCATCTGGTTATGGTATAACTAGGACTTGGAGCTTTCACTCTTTGAGAACACTTCTCATCATCCTAACCAGTCATGGAATTATTCCCATTTAATTTGTTGGTCTCAAAGACTGATCACAAATAAAGTGATTATTGTTGATTAACCATTTATTTTAACAAAAGGAAATATATGCAATTTTAGTCCAAAACTCTTTTGACTTGTTTGATTGATTTGAAAAGTTGACGATAAAATTAGGCCTTTAATTAATTATCGCTCCCACTATTTTAGTTCAAATTTATAGCCCTCACCATCAATTCGGAAGATTACAGCGTACAACCTTCTAGTGGATAAGATCCATATTTCATCAAGTCATGAGTCAGCTTTGGCTGATCGCCCACAATCTTGACTATTTAGGTAGGCCATCATGTCAATTGCATCATATGCAACTCTTGATGAATGAACATGCACAACACCTTGCCATGAACATTCCTTGCCTCTGGGCTTAGACGCTCTAAGAATCACCAGTTAAGTCTAACCCAAAAGCCGACACGGTAAACATGCACCTGGCTTTGGCAGAACCTACATGTCTACCCTTCACACTTCCACAAGATAGTCGGCGCACCATGCTTTGGCGTAAGCTACGCTTTGGCGTAACCTACGCATGGTCGATCGATTTTTTCATGTGTGCCGCTAATGGAAGGCATATAAGACTTAATATTTTAATGAGGGATTTGGTTTTTATATACATATACATATCCAATCACCACAATACATAGTACGTATCATATACATGCTATATCCTACAGAAAACATGCAAAACGATAAAAGCGATGATTATGGCCATCCTAATGTGATTCCTCGAGCCAAGAGGAATCACGATCATCTAGGTATGCATCACATGCAGCCTATACAAGATGAACTATGTGATTTGCCTTCGGAGTATATCAACTCATCACATGATTGACTTGCTCGTTCTGGCCCGGTCGTTTGGGTGCCACTAGCTGATCGGTTGGCTCCTCCAACCGATCGGTTCGCCTGGTCGTCGTGCATCTCTTCATGGCCGCCACCCGCTCGTCTCGCTCCTCAAACCGGTCATCAACCGATCGGTTCACTCCTTGAACCAATCGTCTGGAACGTCAACCGATCGGTTCATGCCTTGAACCGATCATCTCAGCTGTCGTCTCGATGTCCTCCGTTCTTTGACATAACAGGAAATAAAATCTATCCTAATTTTACATTGCTTAAAAGGGAAACCCCGAGTTACATTTGGGGGGAGCAAAGGTCGGAAAGAATATCGAATTATTTTGAGTTATATCAGGAATAGGAGATGGAAGATCGGTGCGCAGACCGAGATGCAAGAAACCACATACAACCATACAAAGATAGGGTTTATTGGCCATAATCACGCTATACATCCACCACAAAACTCATTTAAGGGCGACGTGTATCGAGTGCATTAATAATACATATCATATATGTAATTGGGATTTGTGGATTTAGGATTGGACATGCATAAAGCCAATATTATTCACATCGTATACAATAAATAAAGGCGACAAACCAAAATCGATCATATCGATATTCCTAAAATATAGAGAAGTTGACGTGGCTCTGATACCACTGTTGGGTTTTAGGGGAGGCAGAGAAGGCAGTGGAAACAAAAATTTTCTCCCCCAAACCCGGAACAAGGAAACGCGTCAACATCTATACAATAGGAAAGGATGGTTTGTGGAATCATACCTTGTCCCGAGGCTTGCTCGACGACAATACCTCAAGCCATGCGTGGTCTTCAAAGCCGGTCTTGGACGGTGTCTGTGTAGCTCCTGGTCACACCGGGACTGACGACTCCTCCTCTCACTGGGACTGTCGGGGTTGACAGTTGTTCTCCTGAGCGGCAGTAACCTCCCGCCTCTGAAGTAGTCCACACGGACCACCTGGAACTCCAATATCCTTGTCCCATAAAGAATTGGAAGGATTCGCACCCTCCTATTGGCGTACTAGTCACCAACACACTCTCCTGCCTCCAGTTGCAACTGCAGTTGTCTTTCCCTTGCTGCACCTCCCTTTGCGGGTAACACTTGCTCGGGCTCTCTCTCGGTTACCAAAACCAGAGAGAAGGACAACTTTACAGAGCAACTGGTTGCACTGAGTTGTACTTCGAGAAGCTCCCAATACCCCTATATATAGGAGGGTCATGGGACAGGGTTCTCCATCCCGGGCAATGCGGGACTAAAAGTAGGAGTAGAAGGGTTCGAGATTTTCCACAAAACAACCAACTCGCAACATGAACCGATCGTTTCACAACTGAAACGGTCAGTTGGGGACCTGAACCGGTCGGTTGACACCTCAACCGATCGGCTGGGACCCATGATCCAGTCGGTAAATTTCTGAACCGGTCGGTTCGTGGTCCTGATCAGTTCCCAATTGACTTTCCTTCTTTTGTTTCTAATTGGTATCAAATACCAATCCTTGTTCCAATCAAATTGGGCAAGTGAAACGTAAGGAAAATTCTCACCAATCCTACTTTCCCAACTTTCTTGGTTGCACCAGTTGAATCGATCATTTCAACACTTGAAGCAATCGTTTCACCCTGTGCATGAGCCGGTTGACTCAACACTTGAGCCGATCGGTTCACCCAACTCAGTCGATCGGTTCATCATATGAGCCGATCGGTTGGGAGTGCAGATCGTGCAGAATCAGTCAATTGAGATTTCAATCAATCTGATACTCCAATCAATGTATCCAACACCTTGAACATTATGATATTGAGCTATCAATTGATTGAGTGTTTAATTGAACTACTAAACTCCTTTAGTAATCAATCTAAACATTGTTTGTGGACAAAACTCCTCTTCCAGGTTAAATCCTATGTGTGTGACCCTGCAGGTCCATTTCACGTTGGTAGTTAAAGTCCATAACATTTATGACTTCACAAGTAAAGAGAGGTGCCTAGTCACACATCAGTGCTACCCAAGTGAAAGTAGAAAGTTGGAGAACAACTTTCAGTCCTACAATCCGTGAATGGTGTTACAGTGAATGTATAATTCCTTTGTCACTGATATACCGAATGAACTCGAGGCATGGAACAGTCATCCTGTCAACGTTCATTCACTTTCTTGATCTCAGAGTAGATTGGAAGAGATATGTTATGACATCAGTATCACATACTGACTCACACATGCGTGCACGCCTTTCTCAATCCTATTCATCAAGTGGCCATGGATATCAAACTCCCTCAGGAGGGACAAATCCCATATCTATCACTCACACCTCAATAGCCCCATGTGTCAAAGCCACCCAATCATCACCTTTATAACAACCCATGTTTCAGGACTGCATTTGATGATGTCAAAGTGTGCCCAATGACATGTGTTGAGTGCAGTGATTTCAGGTCTAAGAATCAAACTCACCACCATCACTGTGAGTACTGACTGTGACTACCATGTCATGGTTCCATGTGTCAAACTCACGGTGGGTCTGTCCGGTACACTTGTTCTCTAACAAGTACCTATGTGTTTGGTTTGATATCTCTATATCATGACTAATGGGATTCTGTCATCAACCAACACCACAATCTAGTCTTGTGTGTCATTGTTGTCTATCTACCTTCCACAATGACATCCGACTAGGGACATAACAAGAATATAAAAACTCTTAGCATCCGTATGATCTCATCATTCAGGTCATGAACCTGAAGGCATACATCATTGAGTATTGTCATTCTCTAGACATTCAATATGTTCTACCACTATCTCATATGACTGAACCAGAAAGAATTGGAAGCTTGCCTTTGATGTTTATCAAATCAATCTTAATGTATCCCACAAATCATCCCATGATTGGCTCTCAGGGCATACATACCAACACATTTTCCATGATAACTTCTCTCCCTTTTTATCTGGTGTTGTCCATTAATCAATATTGGGAGCAGGTAGCCCTTTTATAGAGCAGTGCTGGCTGCATATGCATAAGAAAGGAGGATATGATATTTCACACACTACATTTTTGTATATATGAAACTTCGTTCCTTGTTTTCCATGTCTAGGTTAGGGTGCATTTCATCGATAAAAAAAGATCCATGTGCTGCTCATGTTTAATCCGATGTCTGAACCCTGTCCGTGTCAATTAATGGGTGGTGCGTCTGTTATATGGAACTTCTATTGTAGGATACAATGTGGCAATCTAATTTAAATTACTTGCATCAAATGAAATTCTTAACACTTCACTCCTTACCTGATACGAATCAGATATTGGTGACTTGTGGAGTTGCTTCACCATATTAGTACCTTTTTTACATAATGTTGAAATAAGTACTAGGGGCATGTTATGAGATTGCAAGTCTCTTGTTGTGATGATTTCCAGTGATATGATCATAATCATATTTATCAAATGAATGTGGATAATGTTTTTTGCTAATCTCCTTCAGAGCTACTTGTGATATTTAAATATAGTTTGATAGTGTATTGTTGTTTCAAAAACCTTTTTTTGATACAAAGGTGTCATATCAGTTTGCTAAAATTCAAGTTTTAGCTTAATGATCGTGAGAATCCAAAAGGAAAATGGTTGGTTTGGGTTCCCTAATCAAGGATACAACGTTGATTCAAGAGCATGTTTCACTTTTATAATGCTCTTCTTCTTGTAAATAGGCAATACATGTCAAAATTTAGTCTTGGCTTGGTTACTAGTACACGGTACAAAGAAAGCATTCCAGTAACAGAGTACAAAAAAGGCATATTCCTTCCCAAATCTAAATTATATTTTTATATATTAGGTCATGTGTGGCAATGAGATTATTGGCTTGCTATAATAACCTTGACATAAACACCTTAAAAACTGCCTATAATAGAGATCAAACCATGTAGAAGTCAAGTTCTTTAGTCAGAATCTTCGCAAGGCAGTAGTGGATATAGGTCTGAAATGGAAGGGCATGGAGCACTCTGGCCTCGCTCGATGCTAGGAATACGTGCAGCAGACTGTCATGGATACAGATACTCATGCTTAACGGATTTTTCCTTCTCTATCACGGGTTCCCTGCTCCCTGAAGGCTGCCGCACCATTAGATATTCTTCGGCAAAGCTGGGCATAATATCAAATTGCACACCTACGATGCCAACCATTTGAGGTCATATGACCGCAATTATCTGTATGGAAACAATTTGTGTCTACATAATTAGGAAAGAAATGCACTCTTTGTGCATATTTAGATTAAAATAGGATTTTCTTTTCTTACCCAATGAGGAAGAAAGGTGAATACACACGTCCTCAATTTTCAATCAAAAAGGCAATTTATTGCTTCTTCTTATTCAGATTTTTTTCTTAATCAAACGAGATAAGCATATATGAAAATAACCCACAATATGTTATTTTTGTTCAGTTCTGCTTTACATTTCTAAAGGGTGATAATCTCATGTTCAATATATACTTCTCTCTTTGGTTTTCTAGTTCAATATTATTTGTCACATCGTCTGTTTTGTAGTTTAGCTCAGAGATATTGTATTGGTGCTTCACTAGGCTTACTCAAGAGTCAATTAGATCACCTCATATATAAATCAACCTGTACTCATATAATCACCTCCCACTATGTTCATGATGCTTGGGCCACAAATGACGTCTAGTGTTTATTGATCAAATGACTGACCAATGCAAATATTCTCTCATTATCAGATTTACAAGTAGTAGTTTCAGTTAAAATAGGAATAGAACGAGGTCGTGTTAGTGGAAGTTGGTGTTCAACCCTTGAGCTCCATTAAAAAGAGAAACAAGGGATGGAAGAGGTAGAAATGAGGGAATGGGGCTCTTAAGGGTGTTTCCTTAGGCTATAAGATATAGGGTAGGATGAGGGTCAAGGCCACGGGTCACCAGGGCATTCAATTTGTTGGAGGGTCATCATGTGGCATGATGGTTTCTCTCCCTTCTTTATGGTGTAGGTGACTACTAGATCAACAATAGTGACAGATGAGTTTTGTGTACAACAAGTAGTCTTTTGAAGAGGAGTGCTGGTTTGTGAGGCTGCATCTATAATAGAAAGGGGGAAATGATATTTCACACACTAATTTTGGTATATTTTGACGTTTTATTCCTTGTATTTCACATATAGGTTAGGGGGAATTTCATCTAGAAAAACTGTTTCTTCCACTTCTCATGTTCAACGAGACGTGTGGCCCCTATCTGTGTTAATGAATGGTGCATGCCTTTATATGGAACTTTTATTGTAGGTTATAATGAGATGTTTTGATTGAGAATTATGTGCACTAAAAAAAATTTAAACACCTTACTCCGTAACTGACATGTGGAGTTGCATCATTTTATAATTATCATTTTTTATGTAATGTTTAAATAAGTACCAATAGTATTATATGAGAATGCGAGTTTGTTGTTCTGATGATTTGAGGTGATATGATCTGAATCATTTTTATGGAATGAATTAACAAATCTCCTTCAGAGCTACTTATGAATAGTTGAATATAGTATGCCATTGTATTGATGAGTTAAAAAAAGAATCAAAAGTGTGGAATCGGTGTATTGAAAGTAAAGTTTATTTCAAGTGAGAAACCAAATGGAAATGATTGGTTTGGTTTCCCCAATCAATGAAGGGTGCAGATTTTTATACATGGACAAAGAATTGTTGCAAGGCATAATCAAATTTTGTGTATGTTGGAATCAATAAATCAACCTTGATCCAAGGGTATGCTTCACCTTTACACCGCCCTTCTTTCTGTAATTTGGTAATACATGTCAAAATTTAGTCTTGGCCTAGTTACCAATGCACAATACCAAAGAAAGCACTCTAGAAATGGAGTACAACAAAGGCATTTTCTTTCTCTCAAAATAAAATTATATTTTAAAGAGAACACAGTTTCTCTCATAATGTCTCTACTTCCATTATTGCAGGTTTTTCTTTATGCCTAGGCTTTCCTTCTTGAGATACTCTATATGTACGAGCTAATAGTTTAGTTATCAAGGCACTCGTCTAGGCGCCTCAAACTAGCCTCCCGACCTATTAAGTGCATTAAGTGGGTGTCTAAGTCTTTTTAGGCCCAAATTAAGCCATTCAAAGGCTAAATTAGAATGAATCAAGTATAGATTTGGTCAAATTAGTTCACTTGAGTCATTTTATGGTTTAAATAGGTCTGATTTATATCAAAGCAGGTCAAATTTTGGAAAATTAAGTGTGATCTAGGGGAAAATAGGTCTGATTGGGGTCAAATTTGTAAATCCTCATATTGTTGTTTGTTAAATATTTTCTACTTCCTCATATGTTTGTTGTTATTGTTTCTTGTTTCTTTTTTTTAATCTTTTCCCATGCATTGAATTCCTTAATACTACTGCTACTACATTTTTTGTGATTTATTCATCATGTATTCCCTCCTAATACTATGTGAGTATGTGCATGTCTTATTTCAAATTTGTCCTATATCTCCTGCTACCAAATCTAGTACACTATTTGTATATATTTGTTCTTCTTTTTCTATTTTCTTCCTCCAAAATCTCCTCTCACATCTACTGTTGTTTGCATGTTTTTATTTATTTTCACTGGCCTATTCTTCCTTCCTCTATATTTTCTATTTCAGCACCTTCTACTCCTGTAAATTATTTTGTTTTGTTGGATTCTTTCTCTTTCAATCTCCTTTTACTGTCCTTGTGTTTGTGTTATATAGACTTCTTTCTGTACAACTACCATTTGCATATTCTTTTTATCAAGTTTATTCTCTCCAATTCCTACTTATCTTCATTTTACTATCGTTTCTTTTTCTTCATGTCAATTCTCTTGTCTTTGATTCTCTTATAGTTATCAATTCAAATTACACTTACAATAACATTTAATGAATAAAAATTACATTATCACATATAGTATCATGTGTACAAACATTTAGATAAGGTAACTAAAAAAAGTATAAAAAAGACCCATAAAGGCCTCGGTGCCCCTTAGCTTAAACCCATCACCTAGATGCCTTGACAACCATGGCTCATAGTAAAATAACTAGTATTACATAAGAAAAAAATTCCCATATTATATGATAAGGAAAACATCATAGACTTGAATATGTAAAAAGAAGATTATACTAGCGGAATACAAACTCTATTTTACAACTTAGTCATAAACATTTTGTGTAGTTTTAAAAGACAGATATGAAAACTTTATCTATTTGGTCATTTATGGCGATGAGAATACTTATTTGCTGTAGTAACATTAATGTAAGCATCTTAAAAACTGACTATGATAGAAATCAAGACATGTAGCGGTCAAGTGCAGTGGTCTAATTGAAAAATTCATATAAAGTCACCCTTATCAAATGGATCTTTGTTTTGTAAATGGTGCAGTTCAAAGATTAAACATTGATGAATGCATATTCATCTAGTTTTAGTCACCGTGTTTGGCCCAGTTTTGCACTGAAAGCTCTCATATGCCCCCTAAATCTGCTCATATACAATTTTCCTTAGTTTCATATGATTATTTAGAGTTTTGATCGAATCCATTCGTCTTCATTTCATGATTAAGCATCACACTATGTGCACCAGTGTCGGAGATGGTGGTCCTGCTAACTGACTAGCAGGCCTAAGAAACTTTTGATAATTTCGAACCTATTTTTGATGGTCAGTCCCTTCATCAAAAAGCATCCTCATCAGTCAGAGGATTCATTGGCACAGACTTATCGACCAATAGAAATAGCCCCCCCATGGGGTGGGTTTGTTCCGCGATGCCAAAACCGCGACCAAGGAGACAATGTCGTGACTGTGGCCAAGACAACATGTCGATCGATACTCGGCACGACCAAGCCGAGATCAGCATGGTCGGGTCAACGTCAAGGTTGTAGGACCGTGACACCCCACCGTGATCGTGACCATGACCGCAACTAAGAATACCACACCTTGAATGCGACAATCACCTTGACTACGACAAACACCTTGACCACAACAAACACCTTGATCACGACAATCACCGCGACCGCGACAGGCACCTCGGCACAGTCGGGCACACACCCGGTATGGTCATGCTGAGGAGTATCATGACCGCTACTAAAGGTTGTGACCCCAGAAGCTAAGTCCGTGCTCCCCAAATTTGCACTATAAATAGACTACCCCCTCCTTCATTTAAGGCATCGCTTCTGCTCCATCCACGTCGACAGGCTACCGCTCTGTGCCCAGCCAAGGAAGAGGATCTCTGCCACCAAAGACTACCTTTGTGGTGTCTTTGCTACTCCACCATCTCTGCTCCATCAAGATCTATCTCCTTGCCACGGAAGTGGTAGGATTTCAGATCTATAGCACCTTCATCTATCAGCCATCTACTGCTCCATCTCCTACGAACAAGAGCACAAGAAGAGAAGTAAGAAGGAGAGAGAAGATCATCCTCGTCTATCTTGGTGTTCTTCCCCTTCTCATCCAAATCTGCCCCGCCATCATGTAGAAGACAGTTTCTCCACCGACTCACGACCATCTTCTCCACTATGAACATGGTAGAATCTTCTCTCTCTCCTATTCTTTTTGTTTCTATCATGAGAAGTGAGTACTCCATTTTGCAGAGGTGCAGGGACTAGCCCCACTGCTCATGCTTACATGTCCATCTTATAGCATTCCATGACTTGTATATAACTTTTTATTTCATTGTCAAAATTTGGATGCATGCTTTGTGGATCGATCACATGTCTTGCATGATCTATTATATTCCTTTGTTGCGAGAACTTCAATACTTAGGATTTGAATATGGATTAACATGGTTGATGACCGGACGAGAACTTCTGAAGGGATATCTCTGGAGTAGTAAGTGTGTGATCTTTGGGTAAAGATACATTGAGCCTACAAAGATGCTTACTTAAACTCTATTTTCTAACGGATGGTTTGCTACTCCATTTAGATAGTTGTTTCTTGCCTGGATGTGTTTTGGATGTGTTTCCATGTGCAGTGGTGGTGAAACCCGATTCCACTCCAGTGATTCCCATCATTAATCTAAACTCAGTTTTAATACTGCTATTTTAATTTCCTGGCAATTAGTTTAACTAAACCCAAATCTACTCTTTGTTCTAAATATTTGTCTTAGTTTATCCAGATTCAACTAGCAAGATTCTTAAAAGCATTGTCCCTTGGGATTCGATCCTTAACTATATTGCGATAAGACCCATCTACTTGTGGGTGGTATTATTGCATAAGGTTTTGGTAAAAACTTAGTGATTTCAGTTCTGGGTGGATTTGTTAGTGCAGTAAAACCCACGTCAAATTTTGGTGCCATTGTCGGGGACAACATAATCGTCTAGTTAAATCTAGTTCTATTGAGACTAATCTTGGATTTTACTTTCACTTTTGATACTATTGATCATCTACTTGAATTTAATTCTACTTCGTCCATCTAAATCCTGAAAGATATTTCCATCCCAGGTACCCCCAAAAACTAGTTATTGCCATGCTCCAACAACACCGGCCTTTCCAGCTAGCTTTGACCCTGAGATAGAATGAACCTTTCATCGTCAGAGTAGAGAGAACTAAGATAGGATGGAACAAGAGGAGGAAATTTCCCGAGGGTAACTCAAGCCCTTAATGCACAAAGGAAAAGGCTTATGCAAGAAGCCCGAGCTGCGGTTCAAGATAAAATGTAGGCAACTCAAGCAGCATCTCACCAAGATGAGTTACAAAAGGACCTTAGAGAATTCTCAATCCCTAAGGCTACTGGCGTTCAACACCCAATACAACCTCCTCCCATCACTACTTTAAACTTTGAGATAAAGTCACATTGGATTACACTGCTTCAAAACAACCCTTTCTATGATAAGCACGACGAGGATAGTCAAGAACATCTTCTGAGGTTCATAGATTTATGCGCTATGACAAAGCAAAATAGATTTACCAATGATGCTATTAGACTTTGTCTCTTCAAATATTCCCTTGGAGATAGAGCCATGAGCTGGTATAACTCTTTGCAATGCGACCCAATCACCACTTGGGAGCAACTTCAAAATATTTTCTTTAAACAATTCTACCATCCTTCCCTCAGCTATGATATTAGGGGTTAGATAACATAATTTATTCAGGTCCCTGGCAAAACCCTGGTAGAAGCATGGGAAAGATACAATGAGTTACTACACAAGTGTCCACACCATGGCATACCTAAGAATCATCTCGTTGAAATCTTCTATAGGGGTGTGGATGATGATATGAAGAAGTTTTTAGACTCCTCATATGGAAGAAACTTCATGCGTCAAAGTTATGATAGCACATGGAAGGTTGTCACCCTTGAATCTAAATATTAAGCCAACAGGGGGAGATTCGTAGGCAAAGGCGTGTTGAAGGTAGCTATGGCAGAAAGCAGTCCTAAGTACAAGTCCATTATTGAGTCTCTAAAGCTACTAGTTGCCAAGCAAGACCACCTTGTATCGTCTTTCAATGCCTATGAAAGGAGGCACTCACCCCCTCAACAATAAGAGCAAGTCAAGTCAGCTTCATCATTTTGTGATGCATGTAAAGGCACTGATAATTCTATTCTAGCTTGTAATATTCTCTACGATGTTGTTCTAGGCAATGCTTGTGCCCAAGGAGGGAATGGATAGATGGAAAATCTAAATGCCAGACACACCATCTCTGGTCAAGAGTATTATATTATGAATCAGAATAGGAACCATCCAGGTTTTCATTACAGAAATCCTTTGGGATCGGAAAACTCACAACAACTCAGTTCAGATGATCAACAATGAGGCCCGTCGGGATTCTAGTATAATCAACAACAAAATTTCAAGGAATAAGGGAACTTTAGGGGTAACTTTTAGAATAGAAATTACTACTAGTATCAAAACACCTCTTTGTTTCATAATCTCAACCAAATCCCCCATCAACAACTACAACAAGGACAACCAACTGGTCCCATATCTTCTGATGACAAACTGTCAACCATTGAGAAGATACTACAATCACAACAAACTATGATAGCAAATCAGCAAGCCCATCAGAAGGCTATTGAAACCCAACTAGCTCAACTTTCAGCTAGCCTTAAGCCACCTACTGGAGCTTTTACTGGCCAACCAGAGAACAATCCTAAACATCATGGGCAATTAAAAGTTGTTTCCACTCGATCTAGAAAGGACTATTCTGATCCTCCTGTCAAGAAACTTGTGGTAGTTTCAGATGAGCATGACTTGGTGATTGTCTAAGACACTAAAGTACCTAAATCTCAACCGAAAGAACCGCTCATGACTAATAAGGTGGACAAAGTAAGTTCTGAGAAACCTGTCATTGGAGAAACAGAAGACACTCCTGAGCATGTTATACCAATATACATGCCTTGACCTCCTTTCCAAGCTTGACCTCCTTTCTAAGATCGACTAAAGCAGACAAGGCTTGACACTCGTTTCATGAAGTTCAAGGAAGCCATGAAGAAGCTTCATGTTAATATACCCT
This sequence comes from Alisma plantago-aquatica, assembly GCA_963693085.1. NCBI lineage: Eukaryota > Viridiplantae > Streptophyta > Magnoliopsida > Alismatales > Alismataceae > Alisma > Alisma plantago-aquatica. The sequence continues at coordinate 103,391,810 of OY856414.1, read as the reverse complement.
TTATAGATGTGATGGATGAGATACCATCCTGGATGAAGTAATTAAAATTTCTCCTCACAAGGAAGTATATAACTGAAGAATATGAGATAGTCAAATTAGCAACAACTACCTCCTATATTATTCAGAGCAAAATGCCCAAGAAGCAGAAAGGTCCAGGATTGTTTGGGATTTCATGCCATATCGGTGACTCCACATGTAAGAAGGGACTATCTGACCTCCGTGCTAGAATCTCTATCATGCCACTTAGCCTTTGCAAGAGGCTAGAGTTTGTAGAACTTCTCCCAATTGGCATGACCGTACAACTTGCAGACAATTTGATGACTCTCCCTTTGGGAATCATTGAGTATGTCCCAGTAAAGATAGGAAAAGACTCTTATGTCCCATGAAACTTTGTAATCATGGACATAAAAGAGGATTCCATATACTCTCTTAACTTTGGCCGTCCATTCCTAGCAACTGTGAGAGCTTTGATTGACGTTGAAGCAGGAACCTTGCTCCTAAGACTGGGAATAAAATACTTGAGTTCAGATTTTTTGAAAGTATGCGAAGGCCAAGCATGTAATAAGAAGTCTATTTGATTTATTGCATGCAAAAAATGACACTCATCATGCAAGAGAATCACGAATCAAATGATCCTTTAGAAGTGGCTCTAATAAACCCGGCTACTAATAACTCCATCGACAAACAAGTAAAGAATTGTGTTCTCCACCTCAACACTATTGAAGAAGATCCTAAAGCTAAATTTGAGGAACTCAAGGTTGTGAATGTAACTGAAGACCTATGTGAGAAACTAGAGGCCCCTAAAATGAATACCCTACCTGAGGGACTAAAGTGTGTGTTTCTAGATAATCTCAAGATTTCCACAGTTATCATAGATTCTGACCTAACGGCCGAACAAGAAGATAAACTCTTGATAGAATTAAGGGAAAGAAGAAAGGCCCTCAGCTAAAAAATGAGTGACCTCACCGGGGTCAGTCAAGAACTTTGCATGAATAGAATCCCCACAGTGGAAGACCACAAGATGACTGTTGAACATCAACAGAAGTTGGATCTAAATATGAAAGAAGTAGTTCACCTTGAAGTCATTAAATTGCTCACACAGGAATCATCTATCCTATATCTGACTCACCAAGGGTAAGTAAGAAAGGTGGAACTACCATGATACAGAATGAAAATAACAAACTCATGCCCACTCAAACAACCACTGGCTGTAGGATGCATATCGATTATAGGAAACTGAACAAGGCCACGTGTAAGGATCATTTCCCGATGCCTTTCCTAGACCATGTCTTAGAGAGACTGGCTTGCTAGGAATATTTTTGCTATCTCGATGGTTTCTCTGGATTCTATCAAATTCCCATACATCTAGATGACCAAGAGAAGATAACGTTCACTTGCCCCTTTGGGACATATGCCTTTAGAAGGATGCCTTTCAGACTTTGTAATGCGCCCGCCACTTTCATACATTGCATGGAATCCATATTCGCTGGACTCACTTAACTATCATGGAAGTTTTCATGGATGATGTCTTTGTATATGGGGATTCATACGACTCATGCTTAAAGAACCTCTCCTTGGTCCTGAAACAATGTGAAGAAGCACATCTAGTGCTAAATTGGGAGAAATGTTATTTCATGGTAAAAGAAGATATTGTCTTCGCCCATAGGGTCAGCAATTGAGGGATTGAAGTAGACAAGGCAAAGATCAAAGTGATTTCTAAACTCGGTCTCCCAACCAATATAAGAGAGGTCTGCACATTTCTTGGCATGTAGGTTTTTATAGAAGGTTTATAAAGGATTTCTCCAAGATAACCAAGCCTATGACAAACTTATTACTAAAACATGTTGATTTCCACTTTGATGAAGAATGCATCAAGAGTTTCAACAATCTTAAGCATGCCCTTACATAAACCCCTATCATCAGAGATCCAGATTGGGAACACCCATTTCGAACAATGTGTGATTCTAGTGATTATGCAGTGGGTGTTATTTTGGGCCAATATATAGAAAAGAAACATCATGTCATCTACTTTGCATTTAAGACCCTTGACGAAGCTCAAAGGAACTATGAAACTACTGAGAAGGAACTTTTAGCAGTTGTGTATGCCTTTGACAAGTTTAGATCCTACCCCATTGGTTTGAAGGTCATCATCTACACTGATCATGCTGCAATTTGTTACCTCCTAGCAAAGAAAGATGCAAAACCCAAGCTAATTCGATGGATTCTCCTCTTGAAAGAATTTGATCTTGAGATAGGAGATAAGAAAGGCATTGATAATGTCATGGTAGATCACTTGAGTTGAATCCACACCCTGGACACTGAAAAAATCCCAATTAATGACTCTCTTCCAGACAACCAACTCATAAAAGCTTCAGAAGCTATCCCTTGGTACGTGGACTACGTGAACTACCTTGCGGCTGGTGTTGTCCACCCTGAATGCACCGACATTACACCGAAGAAATTCATGCATGATGTGAGGCAATATCACTGGCATGAGCCGTACCTCTTCAAGCTCTATGTTGATGGTATCTACAAACATTATATCACTGGGGAAGAAGCTCAGCTTGTTCTAGAGCAATGCCACTCAGGCTCTTCTGGAGGCCATATGAGTTCTAAGAAAACTTCTATGAAGGTTCTGCAATGTGGCTTCTTTTGGCCAACCATATCCAAGGATGCCTACAACTTTGTATTATCTTGTGACAAATGCTAGAGGGCAAGTAACATTACAAAAAGAGATGAGATTCCCCTTCAGCTCTGGAAGGAGGTCGAGACTTTTGACATTTGACAAGTTGACTACATGGGCCCATTCCCATCCTCGTATGGATTTTACTACATTCTATTCGCGAACTACTAGGTCCACCACTGGCTGTAGAGGAGTGGTGACCATCGTTTGTTCATATTTAGGTCAATAGGTGGTTGAACCATCGATTGATCATCCATTTAAGTGAACCATGGGTTCAAGTGAACCAAACCAACATGAACCACTGACCTAGGGACTTATAGTGATGACGACCGGATGTTCCATAGGTTTTTGGCCACATGATGTTTCCCAAACCAGTGGAACCATCATTTGATAGCCTTGAAGGTGGCTCATCCATGGGGTGGGGGGGGGGGTAAACCCTAATTTAATATAGAAAGGAATCTCCTCCAAACCAATGTACAATTGAGCACATACTTGTAGAGAGTTCTATCAATCATCATCATACTTGTGGTACACATCATATGATTTCATCAAAATAAGAGCTTTGATGTTCACAAGGTAACATAGTAGGGTTACCATATTAGTATGAGAGCATCCTCCCACTAACAACATAAAGGAAGACATGTATAATTAACTATCATCGGTTAATTACTTTAATTTAGCTTCAGCAAGGTAGAATGGATTAAATGTTAGAAATCAACACTCAAAGGAAGTCCATCAGTTTGTACACATGCTTTGGCAAAACACACACACATATACCTAGCATCCCAATCATATTATGGATCCACTTAGCCAAAATAAAGCCATCAGATCATGCGTGGTCACTAGCAAGACCATTGATTCACATACTAAGCTCAAGCATAGTCTCATACATAACAAAAAGCCTAACCATTGAATCATGTACATCAATCAAAACCATTAGATTCCAATTAGACTAAACCATCATATCATAAGCCTAGAAAAACCATCAGATCTTGGACCTAATAAAGCCATCGATTGTTAAGCTAGTAGTACCATCGTTTATCAATCAGAGCGAAGCCATCAGATGTTAAGCATAGGTAGATCATCAGTTGCAAAGTCTAGGAGAGAGTCATTGTTTTGATAAAGCTGGATAGACCATCAAATGTCAATCTTGAGGAGCCAAAAGGAGTTAAGACTTGATAAAAATAGATTTTACGCATTAAGGAAAGCATCTTTTGCTAGGGTTAAAGAAACCATCAATTGAACCACTTGATGAGAGCATCATGACCATAAACTCTTGAGAGAAACATGGCTAATGGTTCTCAAGCTCAAGAAGAACCATCCAAAATAGAAAATGATTAAAATCCATTGGTTTGCATAAGTAGCCAAACCATCAAGTCACATATCAAGAGGGAAAATCAATCCACAACATTTAAGAAAGACCATTGTTTTCCACTACAAAGAAACAATCAATTCATGGAAATGTAAGGTCTAAGACTCCTACTCCCAAGAAAGAAACGTGCAGTAGGTTAAGATATACATCAAGGAAGATTATCGACTATATAACTACCACATATTCTCAAACCCTAGTCAAAGAATCAACCTTTCTACTTACTACTATGTTTTAGAGCAAGATATATACATAACAAGTTAAGAGTAAGTAAGAAAGATGGATAACGTTATATAACTTGCCACAAGGAAGGTGATGAAGGTCAAAATATAAATATATCTCAAAGAGAGAGAGAGAAGAAACCATATCTTGCACACTCCACACATCCAAGCTAGCTCCTTTCTCCAAGAACAAGGAAACCCTAGGTCAAGAGAGAAGAAAGAAGTTGTTCTTTAACCACATGCACAAGTTCTACCAAGAACACCATGGAGCTGACCAAGAAGGAAGAGAGAAGGAGGACATCAATGAAAATGAAGGAAAAAATTGATCTTACTTTCTTAGCTCAAAAAGTTAGGTTAGGAAGCTCCATACAATCCTAGAGAGGGTTGATCCAAACCCTAGAAGAACATGCAACCAAGCTCGACCAAGATTCTCCTTATAGAGCTCCTTTATCTCCACTAAGAAAGAGAGTAGGACCTCCCAAGAAAAAATAAGAGGAAGAAGGTGATGGAGGTGTGTAAAGAGCTCATTTGGGTGAAAGGAGAGTGGTATATATAGCTTAAGGAGAGAGAGAGAAAGGTAGGTTGAGATGTCAAGACATGCATGCCATGTCTCCAAAAGTTGAACCCTCACAACCATTCAAACTAGGTCAACCATTGACCCCATCTTACATAAGAGAACCATTGGATCCTACCACCTCAAAGAGGACCATTGCATCCCAAGATCAGAAAGGCAAACCATCGAGTCATGGTACTTAGGTGAGAAACCTTAGATGACAACCCTAAGTTAGAGAATATTCAACATCCAATGGTGCAACTAGGCACCTAAAGATAGAAATATATAAAAAATGTTATCAAAACTTATGAATCACAACATACATGTGAAAAATTACATATAAACCCTAGATAAGGGAAAATTGCATAAAAGACCCTATAAGCACATAAATTGTAAAAATTACTCAAACAATGTCCAAACTGAATGGAACTTGAAACTTAGATTTGTTACATGATATCAAAGTACTATATAGGGTTTGATTAAGGTTTTGAGAATATAATTAATATAAGAAACCATGTTTAATCCTTAATCTAGGTTAGGGGTCTTACAATATTTGCATGCATAATTAACATAGACTAAATTTACCTAATATAGGGCCACAACACCATAGGATCATGGCCCAAAAAGTAAGGGTGGAAATACACACCCATGATAGAATACACAAACCTCATTAAGTATGTTGTACATAAGTACCACTATTCTAGATATTATAGGCAAACATTTAGCATGCACAAATCGTGTGGCAAGACTAGCAATTCAGTCATATTTCACATCAGACACTAAAAGTGTAGAAAGAGGGGTTAAAGGACCCATTTAAACATAATAATTCAATATCCATAGAAGTGCATAAAATTCCAATTAAGTAAATATGGATGTTCAACTTTTTATTTCCAGGAAAAAAATATAGTAGCCAAATAAATGCCTCAATACAAGATTTTAGATGATAGTCATGACAATGCCCAAAATAAAATAGGGACTACACATACCTAATATTCATAGCTAATGCTCAACTTAGTATACGTACTTGTTCCATGAATTCAATTTTTTCATCCTAGGAACTTATCAAGTATGTTAGTCAAACCAAAGCAAACCTATGTACACACTCTTATTATGGATTTTCACATTGTAGTTATCCTAGACCCAATTACCTAATGACATGTTAGGGTTGTTAATATTATGGAGTGGATAAACAATTAAATATATATTCTTGTTATAATATCCATCCTTCATCATGTAGATATAAGTGTGTCTAAGTCACATATATGTGTGGGTACTTCATTGCTAGGGAAAACATCACAAATAATTCTAATTGAAGCCTCATTTAAATTGTACTCCTATATATTTTATTCTTCAAGTAAGGTCTTCCTTTATAAATTTCCATTTAGAATAGAAAGGACCAACATGGATCAAAATATTATATATATGTCAATGTAGACTAGTCTAAGGGAACATAGTTCACTACCACATATTTTATTTTTGAAATAATATGACATAACATATATGTGTATCTAGGTTTTTTTATTTATACACAACATACACTAAGGTGAAAAGTAAACAAGTCAAAATTTTATAATGACCTCATTTACACCTAGTATATTGTCTTCCATATTTAATCTTACCAATTGTTTGATAGCTAACAAACTGATCAATTATTAGATCTATCATTCTATTATGTGTATCAATAAGATGAATACTAGGTTAGTTGATAAATAGATTTATATTATTATCATAAACAAGTTTTATACCATGACGCGTCATTACTATCTATTATATTGGTACTGTGACAACCTAAACTTTTCTCTCTCCTCCATAGTTCTCTATCTCTCTCATCTAGTGGTATATTACTCAACTTAATGTCAATTTTATAGCTTGAGAGTGGTGACACTTCAACTAGATCACAATAATGTTCAATTTTACTATATGTGACATTAATGTGTAATGTTGATCCATGTACCATTTTGTAATATGTCACCATCTTGCAAATTGAAATGAACATATTCTATATTATCTTTATTGTCTCCAATATACTTCATGCTTTAGATCTCTCAATTATGAATCCAACAGAGAAAGAATCATCTCAATTGGACATTCATAGCCTAAGTTATGAACAAATGAAGATCGAACAAATTACTTGTGATTTACTTGAATTTATGCAATTTTGACCCCTTTCTAGGCCCAATCTTGGGCGCGAGGACCAAAAATTGTGGCACCCTTCCACTGTTGCCATGTCATCTATCTGCTAACTTGTGTTTCTGCTTCCCCTCCTTCATTGGCTCAAGAAATGGGGGCCATTTGATCAAGTCCCATGGATCGGCGCCTTGCACATCCAACAACTATTGTGTATCTCTCACCTCCATACTCAGCTGACAGAAGTGGCATTGGCTGCCACCAACCATGACCTTGGTGCCAATCAATATCTCCCTTTCCTGCCTTATTTAGCATGACTAACACCCCAACCTCCGTCTTTCTTTTTCTTCTTCTTCTTCCTTTTCCCACTCTTTTCGTCCTCTTTCACATCCCAAACATCTCCTTCTCTGTCCTTCTTCCATACTCTAGTTTTGGTGACACTGCCGCCTTTAGGAGTCAGTGTAATAGCTCCCTAATCCCCCTTGGGCAAGCTTTGAAGGAAGCTTCAGCTCCGCGATGCATTGGTGGACTAGAGCAACATGCTGGCATGAGCTCACACACACTAGAGCATCGCGTGGGTGTGGTTCCAGTAAGGTTGCCACCCTGAGAGGCATGCTACTTTACAAAGCTAGGACATGAGGGAGGCAAAAGGCAAGCCCTCATATCCCTTGCCAATGCTCAAGGTCGCACCATGCAATGCACCGGTTAGGGGCGGGTCCAGTTCGTGTTGACTATCGTTGACCCGTCCCCATGCCACACATGTGTACATAAGGGAAACAAAAGTTGGCCATTCAATCTTGGATGAAGGGCCTCGATGTGCCGTCAAATCCAATAAATGATGCTGGTAACACGTATTGCTTTCTCTGAAGTTCTTGACAAAACTTCTAAAAATGATAACTCCTATCTACTTAATCCAAAATGCATGATCCAATATATCAAATTGATCAGCTCAAAAAGATCTACAAGTTGAGCATGTTTTCAAGCCCTAAAACTCCTTCCTAAGTATATGCTTTGGTAAAAATGAGGTCTATTGCTATGTTCGCTAAATTTAATGCATTCTTATGATAAAACTTGAATTATTAGTGTAATTTTACTTTATTTCTCATCTAATCAATAACTTTTATGCGCCTTTAAACTAAATGAGGCTCCTAATCACCCCTATTGCACATAGATGACTCTTAATGCACATATATGACTAGTTTTTGGGACTATGATTATGGTTTTGACCAAAAGTGCTAACCTTGCTTCCTAATGACACCAAATGCTTGATAAACCTTAGAATAAATAATTTATGTCTCTCCTTCATGTAATATCAGTCTCTTATATCACTCTTATGATGGTTGATTCATTGGACACCTAATGCATGAACATGCCCATTTATCTGATGTTTTATTATGCCTTGAACTAATGATGGGTTTGACCCAACCTATGCACCCAACCCTATTAAATCCTTGAATTTAGTGATCTTGTGGTGTTTCATGACTTACATGACTATGATCAACTCCTTGTGCTATGATGATGTTTGAAACCCTAGTTCTACTAGTGGTGACCTAGTGTGACACATTGCTTGATTGTTTTGCTTTTTTCCCCAAGCTTGATGCAAGCCTTTTTATTATGATCTCCCCTATCAAATCATAGTTTCTTAGTACCTTGTGACTCCTTTGGTATAGATGTCCCACTTGGGTCGTATGATGGACCTTAATGATATAAGTCTTGTATGGTTGATATTGCATGTGAGTTGATGTGTTGTTACCAAAGTGGTACAATGATGTTTGGACTCTAGAGACCCAAATGTGAATGAGTTTATATGTCCCATAATGTTGATCTGATATCATATCTTGTCTCAATCTCTTGAATTGATGAACCTTCATCTTAGTTTCCTAGTATGAGTCTTTTGACCCAAAATTGTACATAAGTAACATGAATCTTAAAATATTCACATAAAATAGATGGAACATCATAATGACATGTAACTTGAAACACACATTTACATTAACTTCTAAATTAGTAAAGGATCCTCAAACATGTAATTAACCAACTTGGAACTTAAATTGGCCAAAACATAAAATGGATCTAGTTAGGATTAATGATGAGAATCTAATACATGTATGTAATCTTATTCTTTACCAGGTGGTTGCTTGTGATCTAGATGGTAAAGGTTAATTTATGAAATCTCTAAAATTAGGTATGGTATTTAGATAATTATATGACTATGTCTTTCTTTCTTGAAATGTGGTACATACATATGCTTGTTTACTTTCTCAAATATTGGCATGTAGTATTCTAGTATGTACTCAATGTTTGTCTCATATCATTGTTTTATAACTTGTAAACAAAATATAGAAACTCCATTATACGATGTTGAAATAGAGTTTTGCTCAATGAATTTAGTCTTTGAGGTCCCTCATGATGAAACATGGTTAGCTCTTGGCAATGGCCTCGAGATCCCTCACGTATAGAAGGGTTATCTAATCTTGAGCACCCTTACAGATTCTTCCAATGGGAAGTTGATCAAAGGCCTAATAATACATGAAATTGATGGTATAATTGGAGTAAAATGACATAAAACATGGGCTCTCATTTTTCTAAGCACTTAACGTGTTATTTTCTTGTTTGTTACTACTGCAACTCTTTTCAAATTTTGTAAAGCTTACATGTATGTATCTTTTAGCCCTGTACTCAACACCTCATATGCTTGACCCGCATCATTTCACATATTTTATAGGTTTAGAGATGGCTAGAAGTTGATGGGCTCAGTGAGATATGTCATGTGTTCTTGTTGTAAGATACCTAATATACATGAGCATACTTGTAAAATTGTACTCTTGAATATGAAATTGAAAGCTTGTAATAAACAATTTTGCTTGACATATCTTGTTGGATGTTAAGATTTTGATTGGTGCTTTTATCATGTTATCTATGCATGTATGATAATATTTATGCTTCTACATTCACACTTTGATAATACCATGCCAGGGAAAAAATGCCTAGGTCCTATAACCATTGAATTTATAGTCATTTGGAGTCAGGATTCATGTAACAAATGGTTCTGTGATAGGTACTACATGTAAAATTACAGATTTCAATTTTATCAATGTCAATATACAAACATATTCTATGTATACATATGTATAGAGATGCATATACTAATGGGATGGAGTTCATTGGCTATATATTCTTAATGGCATTCATGATAGTCCTTTTATGTTATCTAATATGATTCATTTGACCCATTACTCCTAAAACTGGACAAAATCTGAATGTGGGTAGTAGAAGTTTATGGACTGATCAGTGTAGCTTGAAATGATCATTGGTGTCCATATCTACAATGAATTCTAAAGGCTGAGGCGGTTTTGAATCCCATCCACAGACTCTAAGGTTATGACCAAAGATAATGTTTGATGAAGAGGTGGCTCAAGGAGATCTTGCATAACTTGTCTGTTTGTTGTAAATAAACCCTAGACTATTCTAGCACGGTGGTAAACATGAGGAGTGTAAAATAGGGCCCACTACCCAAGGATCTAGTAGAGTTTCAAGAATGACGACTGGCCCCATAAACCACCACTATCCTTAACTGTGTGTTTTGTCCTCACTCAGGCGCAAGCCAAGATAAAATTCCTAACTAGTCACCCATCCTAGTAATACTCTTTGACAAGCATACTTAACCGTAGAGTTTTTTAGTGATGGGATCCCTAAAAAAGGAGGTGCACCTTGGTGATATGGATAGTCCAATCATTTCTTTTAAGATCATTTTATGTGAGGCCTCAAATCTTGGGACTTTAAAATCTCCCCCACATAGGTTCTTGACGTTCTCGTCAAGGCTCAACTATATGGCCTCATAATATTTCCCCATTTGAGTATAGACCCTAAATGTCCCATGAACACCCATCTCTTGATCACAGAATACTAGTGTAAGGGAGTCTACATCACCATGGACAACCCTTTCCAACATGAATGGACCGCAAGAATCAAGACTGGCATGCCACATGCCCATGTGGGCTTCATGTACTAGAGGGGTTTTGGATCTGATACTATTTGTAAGCCAGGGCCCACTACCCAAGACTCTAGTAGATTTTCAAGAATGATGACTGGACCCATAGACCACCACTAGCCTTAATTATGCACTTTATCCTCACTCACACACAAGCCAGGATAAACTTCTTGAGTGGTCACCCATCCTAGTACTGCTCTGGGCTGATCACACTTATCTACAATGGATTCTAAAGGTTGAGGCAGTTTTAAATCCCATCTACAAACTCCATTGTTCTAGCTAAAGATAATGTTTGATGAAGAGGTGGCTCAAGGAGGTCTTGCATAATTTGTTCATTTTTTGTAAACAAGCCCTGGACCATTATAGCATGGTGGTAGAATGTATAAGTGTAAACCAGGGCCCATTTCCCAAGGCTCTAGTCGAGTTTCAAGAAAGATGAATGGCTCCATAGACCATCACTACCCTTAAATGCATGCTTATTCCTCACTCACGTGCAAGATAGGATAAACTTCATGAATGCTCACCCATCCTAGTACTACTTTGGGCCGAGCACACTTAAACACAAAGTTCTTTAGTAATGGGCTCCCTAAAAAGGAGGTGCACCTTGGTGATATGGATAGTCCAATAATTCCTTTTCAGATCATTTTAACTAAGGAGGCCTCAAATCCTAAGACGTTACAATATCCCCCACTTAGGTTCTTTATGTCCTCGTAAAGGCCCAACTATATGGCGTCATAATATTTCCCCAGTTCAATGCAGACCTAGAATGACACACGAACACCCAGCTCCTGATTACAGAATACCAGTGCAAGGGTGGCTACATCACCATGGACAACATTTTCCAAGATGACTGACCGCATGACTCAAGACTAGCATGCCACTTGCCCCTGTGGGCCCCACCTACTGGAGGGGTTTTAGCTCTGATACCATTTGTAAGCTAGGGCCCACTGGACAAGGCTCTAGTAGAGTTTCAAGAATGACGAGTGGCCCCATAGACCACCACTATCCTTAATTATGCGCTTTGTCCTCACTCACATGCAAACCAAGACAAACTTCTCGATTGGTCATCCATCCTAGTACTACTTTGGGTTGAGGACGCTTAACCATAATGCTCTTTACTGATGGGCTACCTGAGCAGGAGGGACACCTTGGTGATATGGGTAGTCTAATAATTCCTTTTAAGATCATTATATCCAAGGCCTAAAATCTTGGTACATTACAAGAAGAGCTGGAGCTTCTCAAGTGGTCTCATTTATGAATCCTACTACTCATGGTGGCACAAGTAGTGTATGTATCAGGCACAAATCTTGTTGATAGATGTCAGAGCTATAGGAGAGGGGAAATAGTGGCCTACGACTAGTTTATTTAGGTGGTGCTTCTGTTGCATAGGTGATGAGTGGTTATGGTCCTAACCTAGAGATTAGAGGTGGACGGAAAGGAGGAAAGAAGAGAAGGAACCCCTGTAGTGTTTTGTATTGGCGGAGTGAAGTGAGTTTTAGTGGTTATTAGTGGTTCATCATGTATAGAAGGTGTTGACGAGGGTAATAGTTCTATCGCCATTTTTCTTTTCTAGTCAGATCCATTCATGGTGGAAAGAGTTTTGACTGATGGTATTAATGGAGAGAAGGAGTTGGAAGATAAGGAAGGAGGAAGTGAAGATGACAAATGGTGGTTTGCCATGATGTTGGTGGACTCTGATGGCGATCTTTCTATGTCATCGATTGGTTGTCAAGGTATATTATTCTGGTTCTTACTCCACCTATTGAAAAGAGGGAAGGAGGATGAGAGAAGAAGACACAGAGGAAATGTGAGGTCAAGAAGGTAAGGGAGATGTTGGAGGTAGAAGGAAATGGTATGTTTCAAGTTTAATATAATGATGGTGATTTTGATGAAGGGATGTGATTTGTATGTCACTTAAGATGGTGGAAAATTTCTTCTCTTGACACCAGTTGGGCATTGCAATGGAGGAGACTGGTGGTGTTGCTACCACTACTAGAGATGATGGATGTAGATATAGGTAGCTAGCAGAGAAAATGACAACCACCAAAATAGGGCCACTGCTTATCAACAACCACTTTGGGTGGTCACAAGTGGAGAAAGAGGAAGGTGTCAATTAGTGCTTATTATTGTAGTTGTGGGGATAAATATGAGAGGGAAGACAACTATGATTGGGTAGGGTTTTATGTTCATAAGGGAATAGGTGAAAAGGAAGTGAGGAAGTGGACAAGTTGGCATCTAGGTCTTCCTCTGTCGAGTGTCCATACATAGGGAGAAGAGAAGAAGATGGAGGCCATGGATCTAACATTATAGGAGGAGAAGCAAGATTGAGACCAAGGAAAATAAATAGGAGAGGGAGATAGAGGACAAGGGGAGTTTGAGCAAGTGCAGATCGTTAATGGGAACTAGTAGTCATGTATTAGAAAGCATGAGGTGTGCAATGAGGGGAGCAAGAAGGTGGGGCATCCCATGGTCTGGGTCAATATTGGTTAAGTAGATCATGGAAGAATTTAAAGTGTGACCAAGAATTAAAATCAATGTAGCCATGTCACATTATATAAAACTCCTTTATAATCATTTTGAGGGGTGCATTCAATGTTCAATGACCTCAAAATTAGTAGGTATCCTAATTTGACTATAAAGAATTCAGATTTCACATTAATTTTGCATTTCAAAATCTTTTGTATCACATGTATTTATATGTACCTTAAGTACTCAATTGGGGTATTCACAGTTCCATAATTAGAAAATAAGATGTAGTATTTCATATTCTCTCAATTTCTCCCACTTTGTAATCCTAGGGATATTCTAGATTATTATATTAAAGTTGGCATCATTATATTTTCTCATTAGTCACAACTATTTAATTTATTTATATTATCTTTTTCCCTCATACTTTGCATATAATTGATATTTTTGAAATAATGGTATTATTTCACTTCAATGAACCCTAATACATTTAACTTCAGTGGAAAAGGAGACTTGATGCCATCACAAACGAAAATCATTTTTAAAAAATGAGGGTTATCCTATGTTCCCAGACTCGGGTATGTTAAAGATTGTAACTCAGAGACAATTAGTATTGCTAATCTATTCATTGATATACTGGTAATGTGGTTAAGAAGATTAGGACTTGATGAAATGGATGCCTTTATGATTATTTATATTTATGTTATAAATTAGATTTTATATATACTAGAAATATCAGTTATACCTTCAAAGTATCTATAAGTTTCTTTTAAGTTCAATATAATTAACCTAATGACAACGCATGTACTTTGCTTGAGTGGGAGGTATCCACTCATTGGGGCTCTATTTGAGTCTCATGAGGTTGTTTTAAGTGTTTTTTGGTATAAAGTTATCCCGTAAAGAGGTCTAACATAGAGATATAAATAGAATAATCTATATTAGAATCTCCCTATACTCTCTCTTTCTCGAGATGGGTTGTAGTTAAAATTTGTTTCTTTCATATAGATGTAATCTGTTCTATACCAAAGTACATGTGAGTAAGAAGACTTGATTTGGATTTGAGGACGTGAATGAGATTTGTGATAATTGAGCATGTGGATTGACTGATGTGTATTTTGTTTCCTTGCTTTTTTTATATAAAAAAAATTTAGTTGTGATTCTTATATAGTTAATCATGCTTGTCACGAATGAGGTGTTTTAGTTTTTAGTTTTGATTTAGGTTTAGGGTTTCTCTCTGATTGTTGGCATTTATTCTATTCAAAAGAGAGGTCCCAATAAGGCTGATCCAGGGGTTGACTCCGTGAGTAGCTGCCTAATGCCCTTGAGTAGGGTCTTAATCTTTGTACATAGATACATTTAAGGGGCCTACAGACCAAAACAGATAGCACCCATCTATCTAGAATTTTTAAAAATTTTGACAATCCCCTTTGACGGAAAAAAAAACTTTTTGGATGTCTTCCTTTTTGTGTAGACACAATTAGTCGTTTATAAGTTGTATACACAGAGGCCAACAAGTTGGCATCAGAACTTGCCAAATAAGGGGTGGGCCTTATATGGAATGCAATCATAATTTTTATTATGGTTTTTTGTACCATTTTAGTAATGATTTTTATGAGTGCAACATTAGTGCTTTTCTTTAGTAATCTCATCGTAGTGAGTTGGGACGTCGTATAACTTCTTATCTTAGGAGAAGGCGTATATATGTTTTTGAGAAAGATAGGGTGGTTCAACTTGGATACACATGTAGGCATATATGGACATTGAAATTGTTTGTTCTTTCTCACTGACATCGACGTATGAAGTGGTTAGTATGGTTACGGGGATCTAGATAGGGTTCTTCTAGAGACACGTTTGATCTGGAACCATAGACTAGCTTTGAAAATTAACACCTTTATGTGGAAGTTCATTATATAGGCAATGCATATGGATGACCACTGTAAACCATATGACATGTAGATTATATCTAAGTGTGAATGTTGCATCCTGGGATAAATGGAAACAAAATGCCATCTCTTTCTTGACTTGGTATGTGGAGTAGGTAGTATTGATCAGAAATTTCTTCTCTAGGTCCTCTGGTCAAGAGCAAGCCATTATATTTTGTTGGATAACAACATTTTCAAACACATGGATTGGTCTGGTGAGATAACTCATCCCCTTATTCATTCTCTCTGGATGGGTAGATGCGCAAGCCATTTTGACAATGCAATATGAATCACATCATCATATTTCATAAGGTAAAGCACATCTTTACGACTATAGTTAAGAACCTAGCCTTGTCGAATCAAGGGGAACCAAGAGAGACCCTATAGGTTTGGAGACAAAGAGGATTCTTAAGTGTAATCAAGATCCATTGGTCCCTTTATAGTGAGCCAAGAAGGGATTACATGTGACCTACTTATTAAGTTTATTTTTTGTGGTAGTTTCCTAAAGAAGGCTATGAGTGGGACAAAGTGGAAGGCTTGGGGAAGCATGATTAGAGATGATGAAAGGTGTATGGTAGTGGGATCCTCTTAGCCAATCCTAAGGGTTTACTTCATGGATACCTACCTAGGAACCCTCAAGCTTAATCTTGAGCTTTGTACAGAGATGCCTTTAGGGGGTCTAGAGACAGAGATGGATAACATCTTCCTATCTAGAATTTAGTTAATCTAGACAGTTCCCCGTGGCAGTAGAAAAATAGTTTTTTGTATATTTCTTCCTTTTTGAGTAGACACAAATGACTGTGTATAGATGTATACAAAGAGGCCACCTTGATGGAGTCGAGGTATGCCAAATAAGAGGTAGGACTTATGTGGACAAATTTTCCTCCCCCAGTCAGTGGATTTTACAGACTAGAGGGCCTTGTCATGTCCTATGTTAAAAGGCACTATAATCAAGCTATGGAGTTTACGACCTTACATAGATAGATGCGACACATGAACCTGAGTCATATTTTTGGATTTTTTTGTAGTTTTTTTGGGGTGAAAATTAGTGAGGTTTATTAATCATATTAGAGTACAAGATCATGTTGAGATACAAAATAGTTTTTTAGTATATAGACATTGCAACATTGTAATATTCTAGATTCTTTTAGTATTGGGGAATGTGTTGAATATAATTCTCATGCAATTTCTTTCAAAAAAACCTTGATATCAGCGGTAAAGTGGCACATGATAAGTATATTGAAATAAAAAAGATAGGTGCCAATTTTTTCTACAAATTTAGACAACATAGATGTATACATCCAACCTCCCATCACGAGCAAACTATCTCAAATCAAACCCTAAACAGATATCTCTCTATCAAATAGCCTCTCCATGGATCCCACCACACTCTCTCTCTATAATGGCCCGTTTTCAAATTTGTCATCTAATTAGGGTTTACTTAGATGATTGTATGCTTAATTAAGTTGATCATTATTTAAACCTTGATTAATGATGGTAGTTAAGTTTTTATGTTTTAAAGACAACAATAAGGTTTAATCATACTTTGATTCACATAATTCGGGTTAAGATTTGGAAACCCTAACCAGCCCAAATTAGGGTTTTGATGACATGTGAATACAAAATTTGATAAGTATAATGTATCACTAAATGATTTTTAGTATTTTATATGTAACTCTAATTTAAATAAAATTTGTATATGATTTGTAAATATAAAATATGAACAACATTTAAAATTTTAGAATTTTGAAGATTTTTTTGACTTGTTTATCGGTTGAGTTTCAAACTTGGCCGATCATATTTCATATGGCAATGTGGAAATTGAATTTTATATTTTTATTGGTATATCCAATTGATCTCAAATTTTAACTGTAGTTGTAAAATGTCGGTCGAGTTCTGTGAAGGACAAACTCGACCGACCATGCTTCTGACTACAATATAGCAGTGTAGTATTTAATTTTTATTTATTTATTTATAACTCCAAATGATCTAAATTTTTTAATACATCTTGAAAACTCAATTTCAGACATTGGGTTAAAGTTTCATAATTTTTGGATAAGGTTGGAGTTCTAAAACGTGTGGTTTCGGTCGAGTTTATAACTTAGCCGACCAACCAGTTCGAGAAAAATAAAAATACATTGACGGGCTTGTTTGCAAATGTTCTAAGCACCTCAATTCATCTATATCACTAACCTAAATGATAAGGAGCTCTCATAACTCGTCCTTCCTATCAAAGAAACAAAATTCTTGAGAGAGAGGAGAGCTAGGGTTTTGAGAAGAGAAAGTGGTGGAGATGTTGATTTAGGGTTTCTCTATCCAAGATATGATTAAATCAACTAAGTTTAGCTTCTTTGCGTAGAAATTCATGGTGAATCTTCTATCACATTTCAAGATTCCATCCCTCCCCTGATTTGATTAAAAATCACATCAAATCTCCCCCTTTTCTCACTCTTTCTCTTCTAATCCCCATTTCTAGGGTTTTCGAGTTGAGAGGAGGAAGAATTGGATTCTTTTGCGAGAGTTTGATTGGGTTTCCACAAATTTAGAGGTTGACCTACGAAATTTAGGTGCTTGGCACCTGAGGTGAGTGTTTTTTTCCCTGATAAGCTTTGTATTCATGTTCAAAGCCTAATTCTATCTATCTAAAACAATCAGAAACCTTGTTTGTACATGTATGTGATTGGATTTGACTTGGGAAAGATATTAGGGATCTAATTCTACTGATTTTGATTATTTATCATTGATTGGAACTTTATTAGTTCCTGATATATTGATTGAGGATCCATGAGTTTTTGTTATGGATAGATGACTATGCTCTTTCATGTGAATTTTGCCTAAAAATCAGCCCAATGGCCGATATGCTTGGAATTGAATTGACATGTGTAAAATCATATTTGAAGTGTACTAGATTGTATGATACAAGTGTATTGTTGAATGTTAATGGAATTGAATGACCACATATCCTAATTAGGATTTGTGTTGAGGAAGTGAATGAAATGAGTAAATTAATCAATGTATACTTATGATTGATGAATGAAATGTGTAGAAATGGAAACTAGGGTTTCCATTTTTGTGAATAACCCTAAGGAACCTTGATTCATGATTGGATTACTAAATGATATGATTATTATGATATGTTGAACTAAGGAATGACTTCTTGAAAACCCTAAAAGTTTATTATTAAGATGATTATGAGTGATAAAGTTAGAACTTGTATATGATGTTGTAAATGTGATCAAATGCTGAAGTTGAAGGTATGACTACTTCAATTGAATATAATGAGTCTTACTAATATCATCTAAGTAGAATGCATTTGTTTTAGTATAATAAAGAATGATCATTGTTGAATATGGGATTGACATTAGTAGTCAATGAAAGGTACACTTATCTGAATATAAGAGACAATATGACAAGATGTACTTGATGGTGATTGCAAGATAAAGATGAAACTAATGAAGATAGTATGATGAAATATTTTATCTCTTATTTTAATTACATGTGGCTTAACCCAAATTAAATGAAATATACTAAGAACTGTCATTTGATAAATGTTATGTAGAATAGAAGCATTGTATGTAAAGTGAATCAAGAAAGATTGGTCCAGATAATGTAACGAACATGAAATGAAAGAAGTTGGGACTACTGAGTATAAAATGATGGAAAAAGATAGGAATTAGTAGATGATTCTAAGAATGTAACGCTTACCCTAAAATAATTAGTTTTATGATGCTAGTGAATGAAAATCTCAAATGGGGGATTAAGAGATGAACATAATTGTAGTTGAACTCAACTAAAAGATGAAAGTCAAGTATTTGAATTGATTTACAAGAATGTGTTCTTGAATTGTGAATTATACTCTGAGAATGGACTAATAGTACAAACTTCAATTGATAGTCAACATGTGTTGATTAGTAAACCCATATGAAGAATGTGAAATAAAAGAAGAAGAGAACTAAGTCTATTATGCATGTATATGCATGAAATTATTGGCATCTTTTCAGATTGGATGGAACAAGCATATGTTGTATGATAAATCTATTCTGAGTATGAGGAATGATACATGATATCTATATGCTTTTACTATTGCTAGTTCTAATGCCTCTTCTAATATTTGTTTAGAACTATGATATACAATGAACTGATAAGATTTATGTTGAAATTGAATTTAATATGCACTCCTTACATTGAGAAACACTGATAAGGGTAAATGTTGCATAATGAGATTATGTTTAGGGCTGAAAGCCCACTGAAGCTGATAAAACCTTGTTGGGGTAAATGTTGGACAATAAGATTATGTCTCGGGTAGAAAGTCGACTATTGATGATTGCTGTAAGATGATGAAGAAGATAGAAATAATCATATGTGTTGCAATCTACATATTTATTGTGCTTATTACTTTGATTATTTTCCTTATGGATAAACTTGATTTATTTCATGTTATTCTAGTTACGTGAGAATACACAAATATGATGTATGATGTTTTGAATTCTTTTAAGATGAGTAGAAGAGACTAATAATAAGTGAAATGATGGAACATCTAGTTAGGTGCCCTAAACATCATGAGTTTCCCCCGAGGACCACACTGGGGAAACAAAATAGATCTCCTTGTAGTAATCGATAAATTAGGAGAAGGATTTCCAGAGTATGGATAGAGACCTTAAAGGTTAGACCACCAGGATTTAGGAGTGAGTCATCTGGTGTGGCTCTGGCCCTAAATCCTTGTTGTAAAAGTCTATGTCCATATGGAATAGACTCTGATGAAATGAAATATGTGAAATGTGAAATGAAAAATATGTAAAATACTATGATATGTGATATACTGCTTTCCTAGTTCCTATCTCATGTACCCGAGATGAGGACGTAAGCCTCTTTAGGCAACCCTGAGGTGGCCATTGTCTGTTGTTAATATCTTAGAGTGGCCGACTAAACCCTAATATAGTGACGGTGAGTCGTTGACACGATAATTAGGCATGGCGACTTCTACTTCGTGAGGAACAAGCCAAGTAGTTTTAGGGGAAATGAATAAAAGATGATAAGCCGTGTAAAACATGATTTGAATGATTCTTACATTCCTTATACTATTATTTGATGATTTATCATTATTGATTAAGATTCATGTTGTGGAAAGTAATAATGTTTCTATGGATAGTTTCTATTTCATATTATGATCGGTCATGCTGAAAAGTTATAAATGTTGGGATATATATCCATTCTGAATATGAGTTGGATTGCTTGCTATTTGATAGTATTATTTGGTAGATATGTATTATGTGTACTTCAGCTTCAGAAGTCCAGGATGTGTTCTTGGTCCCGCTGGTGGAGTGTCACAAAGTTAATGTTATTGTTATGTATTGATTCAAAATTCTTAGAACTTGACTTATTACTCATGCATTAGGATTCTAAATCTGAACTAAGAAGTATCTGTTAATTTGTTCATAGACATGCTTTAAAAGATGTTTCAAAGTTATAGTTGGTTTAAGTGATTACCTTATCTGTTGGATTAGATTATCATTGCAAGTTAGAAATGACTTATGATAGATATATCTGCTAGACTTTTCAATATCTACATGTTTGTGTTAAGTTTATTATACTTAATCTGATGTTGATGCATGTACCTAGCTTGAGTGGGAGGTATCCACTCACTGGGGCTCTATATGAGTCTCATGAGGTTGTTTCAAAATTTTTTAGGTATAATGCTATCCAGTGGAGAGGTCGTGACAAAGAAGATGTAAATAGCATAATCTAGATAGATTAGAATGTCCCTATACTCTCTCTTTCCTGAGATGGGTTGTAGACTTAGTTTTTCATTAATGTACATGTATCTGATGTAAACTGACCCACATATGAGAACAAGATTTGATTCTGTTTTTAATGGAGTTGAATAAGATTTGTGATATCTAAATGTGATGTCCTTGTTGTGGCATTGATTTATGAATTTGTGAAGAAAGAAAAAGGAAAAGGAAAAATGTATCTGTGTTTTTCATATATTGTTTAATTGCCTTTGTCGAGAATTCATTGTTTTATTTCATAATCTAGGTTTAGGTTTTGGGATTACATCTAATGGTTGGTATTCATGTTGATCAAAAGAGTGGGTCCCAACAACGTGGTATTAGATCCTAGGTTAGATGAGTCTATAGGGACAATAGGATCTAGGACTTTTTGTTATTGTTGATGTTGAATGTAACGAAAATGATGTGTACACTGACTAAAGTCAGTATCCTGATACTCTGGTCAAGTATTTGGGTATTGAGCTAAGCTAGTAAGGAACTGCCAATTATACTTGTTGTGGATGCCCTGACCAAGTATCCAGATGAACATAGTTTGGTAGTATAATAAGATACATGATGAAAAAGAGAAGAATGGCGATAAAAATGTGAAAGAGAAAAGGATTTTATAATTTAATTTGGAACCTATGGAAAACATGAAATTTCATATAAGAAAGATGAAATCTTAATGGATTATGAACATAATCTCTAATGAGTTTGAGTCTGAATATGAAATCTGAAATTGTGAGAAAAAGCTATGAACTAAGATGCACACTAGATGATCTTCTTTATAATGGAAATTGATGAATGCAGATGATAATATGTGAGTGATTCATAATCTTAATCAATGAGATACACAATCAAATTTAAAAAAAGGATGTGAAAGGTGATGTGAATCAGATCTTGATAAATGATGTATTACTAATATTAGTGATTCATATGTTTATAATACTTAAGGAGAGATATGATGATGACATAGGATGAAATATCCATCAGATACAAAAAAAATGTCATATGAAAGAAAGATAAAATGGAATACTTTCTAAGTGGATGTCGAGAGAGATGAATGGTTAGATGATATGATATTCTTTTGTATCTTTTCTTGGATTTTGGGATGAAATCGTAAAAGGAGGGGAGAATTTGTAATGACCCATTTTCAAATTAGTCATCTAATTAGGGTTTACTTGTATGATTGTATGCTTAATTAAGTTGATCATTGTTTAAACCTTGATCAATGATGGTAGTTAAGTTTTTATGTTTTAAATACAACAACAAGGTTTAATCATACTTTGATTCACATAATTAGGGTTAAGATTTGGAAACCCTAATTGGCCCAAATTAGGGTTTTGATGACATATGAATACAAAATTTGATATGTATAATGTCTCACTAAATGATTTTTAGTATTGTATGTGTAACGCTTATTTAAATCCGATTTGGATATATAAAATGTGAAAAACTTTGAAAAATATCAGAATTTTTGATGAATGTTTTAACCTATTTATCGGTTGAGTTTCAAACTCGACCGATCATATTTTCATATTGATATAGTAGTGTGGAAATTGAATTTTATCTTTTTATTGGTATATCCATTTGATCTCAAATTTTAACTGTAGTTGTTAAACTCCAATATAGACACTATTTTAAATTTTTGTAATTTTTGATGATTTTTTATCTCTATAGAGAAGGGAGTCGGTCGAGTTCTGTGAAGGACAAACTCGACCAACCATGCTGCTGACAACAATATAATGGTGTAGTATTTGATTTTTATTTATTTATTGATAACTCCAAATGATCCAAAAAATTTAATACATCTTATAAACTCAATTTCAGACATTGTTTTAAAGGTTTATAATTTTTGGATGAGGTTTGAGTTCTAAAATGTGTGGTTTCAGTTGAGTTTATAACTCAGCCAACCAACCAGTCTGAGCAAACTAAAAATACATTGAGGGGCTTGTTTGCAAATGTTCTAAGCACCTCAATTCATCTATATCACTAACCTAACAAACAAGGAGCTCTCATAACTCATCCTTCCAGTCAAAGAAATGAAATTCTTGAGAGAGAGGAGAGCTAGGGTTTTGAGAAGAGAAAGTGGTGGAGATGTCAACCTAGGGTTTCTCTATCCAAGATGTGATGAAATCAAGTAAGTTTAGCTTCTTTGCATAGAAATTCATGGTGAATCTTCTCCCACAGGTCAAGATTCCGTCCCTACCCTGATTTGATTCAAAATCACATCAAATCTCCCCCTTTTCTCACTCTTTCTCTTCAAATCCCCATTTCTAGGGTTTCCGAGTTGAGAGGAGAAAGAATTGGATTCTTTTGCAAGAGTTTGATTGGGTTTCTAAGAATTCAGAGGTTGACCTACAAAATTAAGGTGCTTGGCACCTGAGGTGAGTGTTTTTCTCCCTCATAAGCTTTGTATTCATGTTAAAAGCCTAATTCTATCCAGCTAAAACAATCAGAAACCTTGTTTGTACATGTATGTGATTGGATTTGATTTGGGAAAGATATTGGGGATCCAATTCTACTGATTTTGATTATTTATCATTGATTGGAAATTGATTAGTTCCTGATATATTTATGGAGGATACATGGGTTTTTCTTATGGGTAGATGACTATGCTCTTTCATGTGAATTTATCCTAAAAATCAGCCCAATGGCCGATATGCTTGGAATTGAATTGACATGTGTAAAATCATATTTGAAGTGTACTAGATTGTATGATACAAGTGTATTGTTGAATGTTAATGGAATTGAATGAGCACATATCCTAATTAGTATTTGTGTTGAGGAAGTGAATGAAATGAGCCAATTAATCAATGTATACTTATGATTGATGAATGAAATGTGTAAAAATGGAAACTAGGGTTTCCATTTTTGTGAATAACCCTAAGGAACCCTTTAGTCATGATTGGATTACTAAATGATATGATTATTATGATATGTTGAACTAAGGAATGACTTCTTGAAAACCCTAAAAGTTTATTATTAAGATGATTATGAGTGATAAAGTTAGAACTTGTATATGATGTTGTAAATGTGATCAAATGCTGAAGTTGAAAGTATCACTACTTCAATTGAATATAATGAGTCTTACTAATATCATCTAAGTCGAATGCATTTGTTTTAGTATAATAAAGAATGATCATTGTTGAATATGGGATTGACATTAGTAGTCAATGAAAGGTACACTTATCTGAATATAAGAGACAATATGACAAGATGTACTTGATGGTGATTGCAAGATAAAGATGAAACTAATGAAGATAGTATGATGAAGTATTTTATCTCTTATTTTAATTACATGTGGCTTAACCCAAATTAAATGAAATATACTAAGAACTGTCATTTGATAAATGTTATGTAGAAGGGAAGCATTGTATGTAAAGTGAATCAAGAAAGATTGGTCCAGATAATGTAACGAACATGAAATGAAAGAAGTTGAGACTACTGAGTATAAAATGATGGAAAAAGATAGGAATTAGTAGATGATTCTAAGAATGTAACGCTTACCCAAAAATGATGAGTTTTATGATGCTAGTGAATGACAATCTTGACTGGCCTTTTTCACGCGTCTGGAAACGAACGCGGGACAAAGGAAGGAATCAAGCTTTAAATTTATAACCCGAAACCTTCTAGGCCCCCGCAACTTAATTACAGGGTCGAAGTAGATATACGGGGTCGAACACACGCACGTGGTGACGTTTAGGACGCCACAGATTTCTGTTCTTGAGTCAGACAAGCCAAAACGATAGTCGATAAAAGAAAGTGCTAGAACTAGTCTAGCGGGTTGTCACGATTAAAATAAGGAAAAGAAAAGAAAACAAAAGCAAAACAAGACAGAGCGCGAGGTTCTACTAACTAGAGAAAGAGAGTTCTTGGCTATGTAACCACAAAAGGGGCAGTCTATGCACTCGTTCTCGGGCGTAGACAACCCTCGAACACCCAAGCAAGCATCTAGCACGCATAGCGGCATCTGTCCTGTGGGGTCATCCCACTCACTCTCGCGATGCGTGACTAAAACCATCAACGATATGTCATTAACCCTCTCTCAAGGGATGACATATCAACACCTCAGTATATGCTAAGTTCCCTCTCGGGTCTTAGGATATTATGGGGTGTTAGGAACAGAATACCTTGGATCGTCCTCCTCTCAGGTTCAGATCCAAACTATCATCTCTTAGCTATTTCTACAATGGATCTCTCAATACAGGCAGAAATAGCAGTTCAAGCGAGTAAGAGATCAACCAAACTAGCAATCATAACTTGGAAAGAGAAAATAGAACATGCAACATACTAGATCTGATATGAATCTACTTGCTTAAGGCAAAAGTATGTAAACATGCCCAGATTGCCCAGATTGGGCTGCATAGCCAAGAAGGAGCTAACTAGCCATAGACAAGCATAGATGGCACCGAACAAAGATGGATAAACATCGTTTGTACAAGAAACAAAGGAATGCAGTAGAATGAAAGAGAAGAGGGAAGAGATATAGCCCATAGAGGAGAGGTGGCTCTCGCTCCTTGGTCTCTGTGTAGGCCGGATCTCGCCCCTGGGGTCTTCTCTTTGTCCCTCTAGACTCCTCGGTTCTCTCTCTCTCTCTAGACCGTATCAGGCAGCGGCCGTATCGGTCGGCGGGCATATCGGGCGGCGGGCGTATCGGTCGGCAGGCGTATCGGTCGGCGGCTGTATCAGTCAGCGCGGCCGTATCGGGCAACAGCCGTATCGGGCAGCGGCCGTATCGGTCGGCGGGCGTATCGGTCAGCGCGGCCGTATCAGGCAACAGCCGTATCAGGCAGCGGCCGTATCGGTCGGCGGGCGTATCGGTCGGCAGGCGTATCGGTCGGCGCGGCCGTATCGGGCAACATCCGTATCGGGCAGTAGACTTTTGGGGAACCCGACACACTAGCTCCTTGGTCTAGGAACTAGCTCTTGCAGGGTCCTTCCTCCAGCCCTCGGCTCTCTCCTCCCCTGAAGAAGCATTCTTGTAGGCTGGCAGGTGCTATTTATAGGCAGCGAGTTGATGTGAGTTGTAGCTTTTATTGGTCCACGTGTCCTTCATCCGTGGCTTCAATCTTGAGGAACCAGGTCGGCCAATATGACTGTCACTCGGCAACCGTATCGGGCAACCGTATCAGGCAGCCGTATCGGTCGGCGCACTCGTATCGGTCGGCGGCCATATTGGTCGGCGGCCGTATCGGTCGGCGGGCGTATCGGTCAGCGCAACCATATCGGTCGGCGCACCCGTATCGGCCAGGCCATATCGGGCGTCTTTGTCGGGCGGCCATCTCATCCAGACCATATCAGGCAGCTATATCGGGCACCCATATCAGGCAGCCATATCGGCCAGCTGCTGCGATTCTTGTCTTTTCCTGGTCTGGTACTTGAAAGTCCCAAAATTGGCTAGTTTCGGTGCCTGCAAGTCTAAAATTGGTTAATTAGCTACATTATTGGCTATTTTCACTACATTATCTAATGGAGAGATAGAAAAAATAAAACATGAACAAAAGAGTGCATATTAAGACTAAAGTGGCACAAAACTATAGATAAAATGCATAGAAAATATGCGCTAATTTGGGTGTTATCAACTACCCCAAGCTTAAAACTTGCTTGTCCTCAAGCAAGACTGTGCTCAAAGAACAAAAAGATAACATCCAAATTAAGCTTGGCAATAAATGCTAAGGTTAAGAAAAATAGTTTAAAGCATCAATACTCTTGATCCATGTCATTTCAGAACAAACCCCATCAAACAAGCACAATCCTGCCAAAGTAAGATCAAAGAATTTCCAGGCAAGATTAAGCAAATTCACTATAGCCTGCCAATACTCATGAGGGTTTGAATCATAATTATTTAAGTATGAAAGAGTTGTCACTTAGGTGATCAAGAAGGTGATGAGCAATGAGCCATCACCATGAATCCATGCATACCAATCTAGAATACCATGCCTCTCACTTATTCATGTCCTAAGAAATAAAGCAAAAAGACTCTAATGACTTCTGAGGATCCCGATCTGCGTCAGATTGGTCCATGTAGCGAGCAACAGTCCCTGCAGTCTGAACCAGTTGGTCCAAAGCAGTGAGACGAACTCCTCGTACTGCGCTCGAACCAACCCTGCTACTGAGATGATCTCATAGGTCTCCTAGGGGTTCCTAGTGACTCTCTAATGAGCATTTGGAGTGATACTACCAGGCGCGACATACCCGCGTTCATGAGCGCAGTCATACACCGGCTGGGCGCCATCCTCAACTCTCCTAAAAGATAAAACAAGCGCTCATTTATTGTTCACACTCAGGCTTTTATCATCTGCATTCTATTTTTAGGCTTGGGTGAGAACAATATAGATATTTTTGGGATTTTATGGGCAGCCAAACCTCTTTTGCACATTTTTATATTTTTCATCTTTTTGACTCAATCTAATGTGAGAAGGCATGTAGTCCATCAAGGAAAAGCACTTCACCTTGATCATGGCTCAAAACTCATCATGGCCCGCTTGATACCTGTGTGAAAAGACAACAATTATGATTCAAGAATCCTTAGAATAGAGGAAAACTTGTGAATCCACAACTAGGTTCTTTGATCGTGTTTTAGCTCATTCCAGCGGTCCTTTACCGTGGATTTTCGATTCACGACACAGATCAAGGGAATTTAGCTTTAAGCTATGAAAAAGGGATATAACCTTAGGTTTATTACCAAACTCAAGGAAAGAGTCAAAGAGCAAGTCAATCAAAAGGTCAAGCAATTTTTAAGATGAAAATTGTGCATCTAGGCATGAAGCCAAGCATTTATCTATTAGATTCACACCACATAGCCATAATTGCAAAGCTAAAAAGCTGAAAATTTAAGACTAAATGCAGGAAATAGACATGCATGCAAGAAGGGTGAAGAGAAAAGAAGGGCGAAGCCTACCACCCCAAGCTTAAAATTTTTCTCGTCCTCGAGCAAGTCTCAATCTTGAAAAAGTGAGGCAGGAATGCATGAGCTTAACGACATTTATTGAAGTTCTAAAGATGATGCATGGGTGCAAGGATATCAAAACAGTTAGAGGAAAGAAATTCACCAGCAAGAAAATGAAAAGCAAAATTTATTGTAATAAAAGGGCGGGAGGGTGGGTAAGAGAAAAGGGGGTGGATGCCCCACGATACCGACACTGGGATCCCAAATTCTGAGTTTTGGGACCAGTGTCACCTGTGTCTTGCCGACGGGTTCCGCCACATAATATGAGTAGAATAGGCGGATGCGTTGGCCCTGCCGAGTCTGAAGAAGAAAAGTAAAATCTGGTGACTCGGTGAAGTCATCTTTGTGCTGGAAGTGGCTTGAACTGCACTGGGATGAATTCTTCAGCATTTCATCCTCAGGGTACCTTTCATTATATTATTCTAAAAATGAAGGACCTGGGATGTCGACACAGGATGAGATAGATGAGAGAGGTTGGACGTTATCTTGAGGACTCATATCTTCTCTCTCCATCTCTGCACTTGAGGTTGGATGCTCAGATAAATCTTCATGTACTGTCTGACTCATCCAATCATCTTCTAAGCAAAAAGTACCCCCTGAAGAATTTGTTTGTGGTTCTACCACCCCAAGCTTATCACTTGGCATGGAGTCGAGGGTGTCTTCATGCTTAGCAGCCATGTTGTTGTGCACCGTCCATCCTACCCCCTTGACGTCCACCCTACCTTGTAAAGGTATGGGTGTAAATGGTGACTCGTGCTGCTCTAACTCGTCGTCGACATTATACTCACTGCTCCATGTCGAGCAGCTATCGTCGTCGTCGTCGTCGTTGTCATCATCGTCATCGAACAAATTGTTCCAAACCATGGTTGGCGTACTGCTCAAAGCGAAGTGACAAGTCTCAATATGAGAGATGTCACTCTGGTCTGGTTCAATATCTGACTCTGGTTCCTCTGAGCAACTTTCCGGATGTGAGGTTGTTTGGCTGTCATTGTGAGGATAAGAGTCTTCGTCATCGTCAGCGTTGGCCCATTCATGTCTATGACTCATATCGTCCATTGGTTCATCAGCTGGGTCATCTGGATAGAATGAAGGGCTTCCCCAAGTGGGTTGGTCTTCACAGAAAAATCCTGGCAAATCCAGTTGATGGTCTGAATAGGATGGTGAGATATACTCCGATTCAGATCCAATGGAATGGCCTTGATGACTAACGTCTTCATTATCTTGTGATGGCATTTGTAATTGGATTGCAACCAAATCAATGAGCTCTTGGAGCCTCCTACCTTTTTCAACATCTTTATCATGAAGTTGTTGTACTTGAGCAGCAATGCTTTCGAGACCCGTCGATTCTGCCATGCACATTGGTTGCTGACCTGCTGTACCAAACTGATGCGCTTGAATGAATTCTCACTCAACAGTTTGAACTAGACTTCTACTGCAGTCTGCAGCCTCGGTGCCTATTTTGAGAAGACGATCCTGCTCTTCTAGCAGTTGTTGCTTGGGATCAACATCTTCTTGGAGATGAGGGACTAGGGAGGTGAGCGCCTTGCCACTCTCTCCAGCTAACTCCACTGTCTTAATCAGTTCTTGATCCCATGCTAGTACGGGAGTCGATGGTTGACTGGCAGTCTCCTTTGTTGTAATTTCAACATATGACGACGGTGGAGGTGAGTATAACTCGACTAGTTGTAGAGCACGACCTTCAATTATTTGCCAATAGTCAGAACTGCGGAAAAACTCGGGAGGACAGGCGGACAAGATGACTTGTCTTGCCGAAGCAAGATCCATGGCTGAAAAACGTACAAGAAAAAGAGAAGGTATTCAGTATATATGAACACGTATGTTTCAAATGAATGAAAATTTATGCATATATATACAGGCTTATAGTGACAGAACAAAAATCTACTAGGCGTGTAAACGTGGAAAACCCATGTCCCCGGCAACGGCGCCAAAAGTTGACCGGCCTTTTTCACGCGTCTGGAAACGAACGCGGGACAAAGCAAGGAATCAAGCTTTAAATTTATAACCCGAAACCTTCTAGGCCCCCGCAACTCAATTAGGGGGTCGAAGTAGATATACGGGGTCGAACACAGGGACGTGGTGACGTTTAGGACGCCACAAATTTTTGTTCTTGAGTCAGACAAGCCAAAATGATAGTCGATAAAAGAAAGTGCTAGAACTAGTCTAGCGGATTGTCACGATTAAAATAAGGAAAAGAAAAGAAAACAAAAGCAAAACAAGACAGAGCGCGAGGTTCTACTAACTAGAGAAAGAGAGTTCTTGGCTATGTAACCACAAAAGGGGCAGTCTATGCACTCGTTCTCGGGCGTAGACAACCCTCGAACACCCAAGCAAGCATCTAGCACGCACAGCGGCATCTGTCCTGTGGGGTCATCCCACTCGCTCTCGCGATGCGTGACTAAAACCATCAATGATATGTCATTAACCCTCTCTCAAGGGATGACATATCAACACCTCAGTATATGCTAAGTTCCCTCTCAGGTCTTAGGATATTATGGGGTGTTAGGAACAGAATACCTTGGATCGTCCTCCTCTCAGGTTCAGATCCAAACTATCATCTCTTAGCTATTTCTACAACGGATCTCTCAATACAGGCATAAATAGCAGTTCAAGCGAGTAAGAGATCAACCAAACTAGCAATCATAACTTGGAAAGAGAAAATAGAACATGCAACATACTAGATCTGATATGAATCTACTTGCTTAAGGCAAAAGTATGTAAACATGCCCAGATTGGGCTGCATAGACAAGAAGGAGCTAACTAGCCATAGACAAGCATAGATGGCACCGAACAAAGATGGATAAACATCGTTTGTACAAGAAACAAAGGAATGCAGTAGAATGAAAGAGAAGAGGGAAGAGATATAGCCCGTAGAGGAGAGGTGGCTCTCGCTCCTTGGCCTCTGTGTAGGCCGGATCTCGCCCCTGGGGTCTTCTCTTTGTCCCTCTGGACTCCTCGGTTCTCTCTCTCTCTAGACCGTATCAGGCAGCGGCCGTTTCAGTCGGCGGGCGTATCGGGCGGCGGGCGTATCGGTCGGCGGGCGTATCGGTCGGCGGCTGTATCAGTCGGCACGGCCGTTTCGGGCAACAGTCGTATCGGGCAGCGGCCGTATCGGTCGGCGGGCATATCGGTTGGCGGGCGTATCGGTCGGCGCGGCCGTATCGGGCAACAGCCGTATCGGTCGGCGGGCGTATCGGTCGGCGCGGCCGTATCGAGCAACAGCCGTATCGGGAAGTAGACTTTTGGGGAACCCGACACACTAGCTCCTTGGTCTAGAAACTAGCTCTTGCAGGGTCCTTCCTCCAGCCCTCGGCTCTCTCCTCCCTCGAAGAAGCATTCTTGTAGGATGGCAGGTGCTATTTATAGGCAGCGAGTTGATGTGAGTTGTAGCTTTTATTGGTCCACGTGTCCTTCATCCGTGGCTTCAATCTTGAGGAACCAGGTCGGCCAATATGACTGTCACTCGGCAACCGTATCGGGCAACCGTATCGGTCGGCGCACCCGTATCGGTCGGCAGCCGTATCGGTCGGCGCCCCCGTATCGGTCGGCGCACCCGTATTGGTCGGCAGCCGTATCGGTCGGCGCCTCCGTATCGGTCGGCGGCCGTATCGGTCGGCGGTCGTATCGGTCGGCGCACCCGTATCGGCCAGGCCATATCGGGCAGCCATATCGGGCATCTTTGTCGGGCAGCCATCTCATCCAGACCATATCAGGCAGCTATATCGGGCACCCGTATCAGGCAGCCATATCGGCCAGCTGCTGCGATTCTTGTCTTTTCCTGGTCTGGTACTTGAAAGTCCCAAAATTGGCTAGTTTCGGTGCCTGCAAGTCTAAAATTGGCTAATTAGCTACATTATTGGCTATTTTCACTACATTATCTAATGGAGAGATAGAAAACATAAAACATGAACAAAAGAGTGCATATTAAGACTAAAGTGGCACAAAACTATAGATAAAATGCATAGAAAATATGCGCTAATTTGGGTGTTATCAAATCTCAAATGGGGGATTAAGAGCTGCACATAACTGTAGTTGAACTCAACTAAAAGATGAAAGTCAAGTATTTGAATTGATTTACAAGAATGTGTTCTGGAATTGTGAATTATACTCTGAGAATGGACTAATAGTACAAACTTCAATTGATAGTCAACATGTGTTGATTAGTAAACCCATATGAAGAATGTGAAATAAAAGAAGTAGAGAACTAAGTCTATTATGCATGTATATGCATGAAATTATTGGCATCTTTTCAGATTGGATGGAACAAGCATATGTTGTATGATAAATCTATTCTGAGTATGAGGAATGATACATGATATCTATATGCTTTTACTGTTGCTAGTTCTAATGCCTCTTCTAATATTTGTTTAGAACTATGATATACAATGAACTGATAAGATTTATGTTGAAATTGAATTTAATATGTACTCCTTACATTGAGAAACCCAGATAAGGGTAAATGTTGCATAATGAGATTATGTTTAGGGATGAAAGCCCACTGATGCTGATAAAACCTTGTTGGGGTAAATGTTGGACAATAAGATTATGTCTCAGGCAGAAAGCCCACTATTGATGATTGCCGTAAGATGATGAATTAGATAGAAATAATCATATGTGTTGCAATCTACATATTTATTGTGCTTCTTACTTTGATTATTTTCCTTATGGATAAACTTGATTTATTTCATGTTATTCTAGTTACGTGAGAATACACAAATATGATGTATGATGTTTTGAATTCTTTTAAGATGAGTAAAAGAGACTAATAACAAGTGAAATGATGGAACATCTAGTTAGGTGCCCTAAACATCGTGAGTTTCCCCCGAGGACCACATTGGGGAAACAAATCGGATCTCCTTGTAGTAATCGATAAATTAGGAGAAGGATTTCCAGAGTATGGATCGAGACCTTAAAGTTTAGACCACCAGGATTTAGGAGGGAGTCATCTGGAGTGGCTCTGGCCCTAAATCCTTGCTGTAAAATCCTATGTCCATATGGAATAGACTCTGATGAAATGAAATATGTGAAATGTGAAATGAAAAATATGTAAAATACTATGATATGTGATATACTACTTTGCTGGTTCCTATCTCATGTACCCGAGATGCGGACGTCAGCCTCTTTAGGCAACCCTGAGGTGGACATTGTCTGTTGTTAATATCTTAGACTGGCTGGCTAAACCCTAAGATAGTGACGGTGTGTCGTTGACACGAGAATCAGGTGTGGCGACTTCTACTTCGTGAGGAACAAGCCAAGTAGTTTCAGGGAAAATGAATAAAAGATGATAAGCCGTGTAAAACATGATTTGAATAATTCTTACATTCCTTATACTGTTATTTGATGATTTGACATTATTGATTAAGATTCATGTTGTGGAAAGTAATAATGTTGCTATGGATAGTTTCTATTTCATATTATGATATGTCATGCTGACAAGTTATAAATGTTGGGATTTATATCCATTCTGAATATGAGTTGGATTGCTTGCTATTTGATAGTATTATTTGGTAGATATGTATTATGTGTACTTCAGCTTCAGGACTCCAGGATGTGTTCTTGGTCCCATTGGTGGAGTGTCACAAAGTTAATGTTATTGTTATGTATTGATTCAAAATGCTTAGAACTTGACTTATTACTCATGCATTAGGATTCTAAATCTGAACTAAGAAGTATCTGTTAATTTTTTCATAGACATGATTTAAAAGATGTTTCAAATTTATAGTTGGTTTAAGTGATTACCTTATCTGTTGGATTTGATTATCATTGCAAGTTAGAAATGACTTATGATAGATATATCTGCTAGACTTTTCAATATCTACATGTTTCTGTTAAGTTTATTATACTTAATCTGATGTTGATGCATGTACCTAGCTTGAGTGGGAGGTATCCACTCACTGGGGCTCTATATGAGTCTCATGAGGTTGTTTCAAATTTTTTAGGTATAATGCTATCCAGTGGAGAGGTCGTGACAAAGAATATGTAAATAGCATAATCTAGATAGATTAGAATGTCCCTATACTCTCTCTTTCCCGGGATGGGTTGTAGACTAAGTTGTTCATTAATGTACATGTATCTGATGTAAACTGAACCACATATGAGAACAAGATTTGATTCTATTATGAATTTGTGAAGAAAGAAAAAGGAAAAGGAAAAATTTATCTGTGATTTTCATATATTGTTTAATCGCCTTTGTCGAGAATTCATTGTTTTATTTCATAATCTGGGTTTAGTATTTGGGATTACCTCTAATGGTTGGTATTCATGCTGATCAAAAGAGTGGGTCCCAACAACATGGTATCAGATCCTAGGTTAGATGAGTCTATAGGGACAATAGGATCTAGGACTATTTGATAATGTTGATGTTGAATATAACCTAAATGATGTGCACACTGACTAAACTCAGTATCCAGATACTCTAGTCAAGTATTTGGGTATTGATCTAAGCTAGTAAGGAACTGCCGATTATACTTGTTGTGGATGCCCTGATCAAGTATCCAGATGAACATAGTTTGGTAGTATAATAAGATACATGATGAAGAAGAGAAGAATGGTGATAAAATGGTGAAAGAGAAAATGATTTTATAATTCAATTTGGAACCTATGGAAAACATGAAATTTCATATAAGAAAGATGAAATCTTAATGGATTATGAACATAATCTCTAATGAGTTTGAGTCTGAATATGAAATCTAAAATTGTGAGAAAAAGCTATGAACTAAGATGCACACTAGATGATCTTCTTTATAAAGGAAATTGATGAATGCAGATGATAATATGTGAGTGATTCATAATCTTAATCAATGAGATACACAATCAAATTTAAAAAAAGGATGTGAAAGGTGATGTGAATCAGATCTTGATAAATGATGTATTACTAATATTAGTGATTCAAATGTGTATAATACTTAAGGAGAGATATGATGATGACATAGGATGAAATATCCATCTGATACAAAAATAGATGTCATATGAAAGAATGCTAAATTGGAATACTTGTTAAGTGGATGTTGAGAGAGATGAATGGTTAGATGATATGATATTCTTTTGTATCTTTTCTTGGATTTCGGGATGAAATCGTAAAAGGAGGGGAGAATTTGTAATGACCTATTTTCAAATTAGTCATCTAATTAGGGTTTACTTGGATGATTGTATGCTTAATTAAGTTGATCATTGTTTAAACCTTGATTAATGATGTTAGTTAAGTTTTTATGTTTTAAATACAACAAGAAGGTTTAATCATACTTTGATTCACATAATTAGGGTTAAGATTTGGAAACCCTAATCTGCCCAAATTAGGGTTTCGATGACATATGAATACAAAATTTGATATGTATAATGTCTCACTAAATGATTTTTAGTACTGTATGTGTAACTCTTATTTAAATCCGATTTGGATATGATTTGGATATATAAAATGTGAAAAACTTTGAAAAATATCAGAATTTTTGATGAATGTTTTAACCTATTTATCGGTTGAGTTTGAAACTCGACCGATCATATTTTCCGATTGATATAGCAGTGTGGAAATTGAATTTTATCTTTTTATTGGTATATCCATTTGATCTCAAATTTTAACTGTAGTTGTTAAACTCCAATATAGACACTATTTTAAATTTTTGTAATTTTTGATGATTTTATCTCTATAGAGAAGGGAGTCGGTTGAGTTCTGTGAAGGACATACTCAACTGACCATGCTGCTGACAACAATATAATAGTGTAGTATTTGATTTTTATTTATTTATTGGTAACTCGAAATGATCCAAAATATTTAATACATCTTATAAACTCAATTTCAGTCATTGGTTTAAAGGTTTATAATTTTTGGATGAGGTTTGAGTTCTAAAATGTGTGGTTTCAGTTGAGTTTATAACTCAGCCAACCAACCAGTCTGAGCAAACTAAAAATACATTGAGGGGCTTGTTTGCAAATGTTCTAAGCACCTCAATTCATCTATATCACTAACCTAACAAACAAGGAGCTCTCATAACTCATCCTTCCTGTCAAAGAAATGAAATTCGAGAGAGAGAGAGGAGAGCTAGGGTTTTGAGAAGAGAAAGTGGTGGAGATGTCAACCTAGTGAAATCAAGTAAGTTTAGCTTCCTTGCATAGAAATTCATGGTGAATCTTCTCTCACAGGTCAAGATTTCGTCCCTACCCTGATTTGATTCAAAATCACATCAAATCTCCCCCTTTTCTCACTCTTTCTCTTCTAATCCCCATTTCTAGGGTTTTGGAGTTGAGAGGAGAAAGAATTGGATTCTTTTGCAAGAATTTGATTGGGTTTCCAAAAATTCAGAGGTTGAACTACGAAATTAAGGTGCTTGGCACTTGAGGTGAGTGTTTTTCTCCCTCCTAAGCTTTGTATTCATGTTAAAAGCCTAATTTTATCCAGCTAAAACAATCAGAAACCTTGTTTGTACATGTATGTGATTGGATTTGATTTGGGAAAGATATTGGAGATCCAATTCTACTGATTTTGATTATTTATCATTGATTGGAAATTGATTAGTTCCTGATATATTTATTGAGGATACATGGGTTATTCTTATGGGTAGATGACTATGCTCTTTCATGTGAATTGTTCCTAAAAATCAGCCCAATGGCTGATATGCTTGGAATTGAATTGACATGTGTAAAATCATATTTGAATTGTACTAGATCGTATGATACAAGTGTATTATTGAATGTTAATGGAATTTAATGACCACATTTCCTGATTAGGATTGGTGTTGAGGAAGTGAATGAAATGAGTCAATTAATCAATGTATACTTATGATTGATGAATGAAATGTGTAAAAATGGAAACTAGGGTTTCCATGTTTGTGAATAACCCTAATGAACCCTTGAGTCATGATTGGATTACTAAATGATATGATTATTATGATATGTTGAACTAAGGAAGGACTTCTTCAAAAACCCTAAAAGTTTATTATTAAGATGATTATGAGAGATAAAGTTAGAACTTGTATATGATGTTGTAAATGTGATCAAATGCTGAAGTTGAAGGTATTAATACTTCAATTGAATATAATGAGTCTTACTAATATCATCCAAGTCTAATGCATTTGTTTTAGTATAATAAATAATGATCATTGTTGATTATGGGAATGACATTAATATTCAATGACAAGGTACACTTATCAAAATATAAGAGACAATATGAATAAGATTTACTTCATGGTGATTGCTAGATAAAGATGAAACTAATGAAGATAGTATGATGAAGTATTTTATCTCTTATTTCAATTACATGTGGCTTAACCCAAATTAAATGAAATATACTCAGAACTGTACTTTGATAAATGTTATGTAGAAGAGAAGTATTGTATGTAAAGTGAATCAAGAAAGATTGGTCCAGATAATGTAATGAACATGAAATGAAAGAAGTTGAGACTACTGAGTATAAAATGATGGTAAAATATAGCAATTAGTAGATGATTCTAAGAATGTAACTCTTACCCTAAAATGATAAGTTTGATGATGATAGTGAATGACAATCTCAAATGGGGGATTAAGAGATGCACATAACTGTAGTTGAACTCAACTAAATGATGAATGTCAAGTATTTGAATTGATTTACAAGAATGTGTTCTTGAAGTGTGAATTGTAATATGAGAATGGACAAAGAGTACAAACTTCAATTGATAGTCAACATGTGTTGATTAGTAAACCCATATGAAGAATGTGAAATATAAGAAGAAGTGAACGAAGTCTGTTATGCATGTATATGCATGAAATTATTGGCATCTATTCAGATTGGATGGAACATGCATATGTTGTATGATAAATCTATTCTGAGTATGGGGAATGATACATGATATCTATATGCTTTTATTGTTGCTAGTTCTAATGCCTCTTCTAATATTTGTTTAGAACTATGATATATAATGAACTAATAAGATTTATGTTGAAATTGAATTTAATATGCACTCCTTACATTGAGAAACCCTGATAAGGGTAAATGTTGCATAATGAGATTATGTTTAGGGCTGAAAGCCCACAGATGATGATAAAACCCTGATGGGGTAAATGATGGACAATAAGATTATGTCTCGGGCAGAAATCTCACTTTTGATGATTGCAGTGAGATGATGTAGAAGATAGAAATAATCATATGTGTTGCAATCTACATATTTATTCTGCTTCTTACTTTGATCATTTTCCTTATTGATAAACTTGATCTGTTTCATGTTATTCTAGTTACGCGAGAATACACAAATATGATGTATGATGTTTTGAATTCTTTTAAGATGAGTAAAAGAGACTAATAATAAGTGAAATGATGGAACATCTAGTTAGGTGCCCTGAACACTGTGAGTTTCCCCCGAGGACCACACTAGCAAAACAAAATGGATCTCCTTGTAGTAATTGATAAACTATGAGAAGGATTTCTGGAGTGTGGATCGAGACCTTAAAGATTAGACCACCAGGATTTAGGAGTGAGTCATCTGGAGTGGCTCTGGACCTAAATCCTTACTGTGAAAGTTTATGTCTAGATGGAATAGACTCTGATGAAATGAAATATGTGAAATGTGAAATGAAAAATATGTGAAATAATATGATATGTGATATACTGCTTTGCTGGTTCCTATCTCGTGTACCCGAGATGAGGACGTGAGCTTCTTTAGGCAACCCTGAGGTGGCCAGGGTTTGTTGTTGATATCTTAGGGTGGTCGGATAAACCTTAAGATAGTGATAGAGAGTCATTGACATGAGAATCAAGCGTGGCGACTTCTACTTGGTGAGGTACAAGCCAAGTAGTTTCAGGGCAAATGAATAAAAGATGATAAGCCGTGTAGAACATGATTTGAATCATTATTACATTCCTTGTACTACTAGTCGATGATTTGTCATTATTGATTAAGCTTCATGTTGTGGAAAGTAATCATGTTGCTATGGATAGTTTCTATTTCATATTATGATATGTCGTGCTGACAAGTTATAAATGTTGGGATTTATATCCATTCTGGATATGAGTTGGATTGCTTACTATTTCATAGTATTGTTTGGTAGATATGTATTATTTGTACTTCAGCTTTAGGACTACAGGATGTGTTCCTGATCTCACTGGTGGAGTGTCACAAAGTTAATGTTATTGTTATGTATTGATTCAAAATTCTTAGAACTTGACTTATTACTCGTGCATTAGGATTCTTAATCAGAATTAAGAAGTATCTATTGATTTTTTCATAGACATGCTTTAAAAGATGTTTCAAAGTTATAATCATTTTAAGTGATTACCTTATCTAGTTGGATCATATTATCATTGCAAGTTAGAAATGACTTATGATAGATATATCTGCTAGACTTTTTAATATCTGCATGTTTTTGTTAAGTTTATTATACTTAATCTGATGGTGATGCATGTACCTAGCTTGTGTGGGAGGTATCCACTCACTGGGGATCTATATGAGTCTCATGAGGTTGTTTCAAATGTTTTTAGGTATAATACTATCCAGCGGAGAGGTCATGACAAAGAAGATGTAAATAACATAATCTAGATAGATTATAATATCCTTGTACTCTCTCTTTCCCGAGATGGGTTGTAGACTAAGTTGTTCATTAATGTACATGTATCTGATGTAAACTAAACCACATATGAGAACAAGATTTGATTCTGGTTTTAATGGAGTTGAATAAGATTTGTGATATCTAAATGTGATGTCCTTGTTGTGGCATTGATTTATGAATTTTTGAAGAAAGAAAAAGGAAAAGGAAAAATGTATCTGTGTTTTTCATATATTATTTAATCGCCTTTGTCGAGAATACATTGTTTTATTTCATAATCTGGGTTTAGGTTTTGGGATTACCTCTAATGGTTGGTATTCATGCTGATTAAAAGAGTGGGTCCCAACAACGTGGTATCAGATCCTAGGTTAGATGAGTCTACAGGGACAATAGGATCTAGGACTATTTGATAATGTTGATGTTGAATATAACCTAAATGATGTGCACACTGACTAAACTCAGTATCCAGATACTCTGGTCAAGTATTTGGGTATTGAGCTAAGCTAGTAAGGAACTTCCAATTATACTTGTTGTGGATGCCCTGACCAAGTATCCAGATGAACATAGTTTGGTAGTATAATAAGATACATGATGAAGAAGAGAATAATGGTGATAAAATGGTGAAAGAGAAATGGATTTTATAATTCAATTTGGAACCTATGGAAAACATGAAATTTCATATAAGAAAGATGAAAGATTAATGAATTATGAACATCATCTCTAATGAGTATGAGTCTGAGTAAGAAATCTGAAATTGTGAGAAAAAGCTATGAACTAAGATGCACACTAGATGATCTTCTTTATAAAGGAAATTGATGAATGTAGATGATAAAATGTGAATGAGTCATAATCTTAATCCATGAGACACACAATCAAATTTGAAAAAAAAGGATGTGAAAGGTGATGTGAATCAGATCTTGATAAATGATGTATTACTAATATTAGTGATTCAAATGTTTATAATACTTAAGGAGATATATGATGATGACATAGGATGAAATTACCATCAAATACAAAAAAAAGATGTCATATGAAAGAAAGATAAAATGGAATACTTTCTAAGTGGATGTCAAGAGAGATGAATGATTAGATGATACAATATTCTTTTGTATCTTTTCTTGGATTTCGGGACAAAATCCTAAAAGGAGGGGAGAATTTGTAATGACCCGTTTTCAAATTAGTCATCTAATTAGGGTTTACTTGGATGATTGTATGTTTAATTAAGTTGATCATTGTTTAAACCTTGATTAATGATGGTAGTTAAGTTTTTATGTTTTAAATACAACAAGAAGGATTAATCATACTTTGATTCACATAATTAGGGTTAAGATTTGGAAACCCTAATCGGCCCAAATTAGGGTTTTGATGACATATGAATACAAAATTTGATAAGTATAATGCCTCATTAATGATTTTTAGTATTTTATTTGTAAATCTTATTTAAATCTAATTTGGATATGATTTGAATATATAAAATGTGAACAACACTGAAAAATATCAGAATTTTTTAAGAATGTTTTGACCTGTTTATCAGTCGAGTTTCAAACTCGACCGATCATATTTTCATATTGATATAGTAGTGTGGAAATTGAATTTTATCTTTTTATTGGTATATCTAATTGATCTCAAATTTTAACTATAGTTGTTAACTCCATTATAAACACTATTTTAAATTTGTGTAATTTTTGGATGATGTTTTAGCTCTACAGAGAGGGATGTTGGTCAAGTTCTATGAAGGACAAACTCGACCGACCATGTTGTTGACTGCAATATAGAAGTGTAGTATTTGATTTTATTTATTTATTGGTAACTCCAAATGATATAAAGCTTTTAATAAATCTTAAAAACTCAATGTCAGACATTATTTTAAAGTTTCATAATTTTTGGATGAGTTCTTAGTTCTATAACGTGTGGTTTCAGTCGAGTTTATAACTCAGCCGACCAATCCGTCTCAGCAAAATAAAAATCCATTGAGGGGCTTGTTTGCAAATGTTCTAAGCACCTCAATTCATCTATATCACTAACCTAACAGACAAGGAGCTCTCATAACTCGAACTTCCTATCAATGAAATGAAATTCTTGAGAGAGAGGAGAGCTAGGGTTTTGAGAAGAGAAAGTGGTAAAGATGTTGACCTAGGGTTTCTCTATCCAAGATATGATGAAATCAAGTAAGTTTAGCTTCTTTGCATTGAAATTCATGATGAATCTTCTCTCACATGTCAAGATTCCGTCCCTCCCCTAATTTTATTTAAAATCACATCAAATCTCCCCCTTTTCTCACTCTCTCTTCTAATCCCCATTTCTAGGGTTTCTGAGTTGAGAGGAGAAAGAATTGGATTCTTTTATGAGAGTTTGATTGGGTTTCCAAAAATTCAGAGGTTGACCTACGAAATTAAGGTTCTTGGCACCTGAGGTGAGTGTTTTTGTTCCTCCTAAGCTTTGTATTCATGTTGAAATCCTAATTCTATCTGGATAAACAATTAGAAACCTTGTTTGTACATGTATGTGATTGGATTTGATTTGGGAAAGATATTGGGGATCCAATTCTACTGATTTTGATTATTTATCATTGATTGGAACTTCATTAGTTCCTTATATATTGATTGAGGATCCATGGGTTTTTCTTTTGGGTAGATGACTATGCTATTTCATGTGAATATTGCCTAAAAATCAACCCAATGGTCGATATGCTTGGAATTGAATTGACATGTGTAAAATCATAGATTGTATGATACAAGTGTATTTTTGAATGTTAATGGAATTGAATGACCACATATGCTGATTAGGATTTGTGTTGAGGAAGTGAATGAAATGAGTCAATTAATCAATGTATACTTATGATTGATAAATGAAATGTGTAAAAATGGAAACTAGGGTTTCCATGTTTGTGAATAACCCTAATGAACCCTTGAGTCATGATTGGATTACTAAATGATATGATTATTATGATATGTTGAACTAAGGAATGACTTCTTGAAAACCCTAAAAGTTTATTATTAAGACAATTATGAGTGATAACGTTAGAACTTGTATATGATGTTGTAAATGTGATCAAATGCTGAAGTTGAAGGTATTAATACTTCAATTGAATATAACGAGTCTTACTATTATCATCTAAGTCTAATGCATTTGTTTTAATATAATAATGAATGATCATTGTTGATTATGGAAATGACATTAGTAGTCAATGACAAGGTACACTTATCGGAATATAAGAGACTATATGAACAAGATGTACTTAATGGTGATTGCAAGATAAAGATGAAACTAATGAAGATAGTATGATGAAGTATTTTATTTCTTATTTTAATTACATGTGGCTTAACCCAAATTAAATGTAATATACTAAGAACTGTACTTTGATAAATGTTATGTATAAGAGAAACATTGTATGTAAAGTGAATCAAGAAAGATTGGTCCATATAATGTAATGAACATGAAATGAAAGAAGTTGAGACTACTGAGTATAAAATGATGGAAAAAGATAGGAATTAGTAGCTGATTCTAAGAATGTAACTCTTACCCTAAAATAATGAGTTTGACGATGCTAGTGAATGACAATCTCAAATGGGGGATTTAGAGATGCACATAACTGTAGTTGAACTCAACTAAAAGATGAAAGTCAAGTATTTGAATTTATTTACAAGAATGTGTTTTTGAATTGTGAATTGTACTATGAGAATGGACTAATAGTACAAACTTCAATTGATAGTCAACATGTGTTGATTAGTAAACCAATATGAAGAATGTGAAATAAAAGAAGAAGAGAAATATGCCTGTTATGCATGTATATGCATGAAATTATTGGCATCTATTTAGATTGGATGGAACATGCATATGATGTATTATAAATCTATTCTGAGTATGAGGAATGATACATGATATCTATATGATTTCACTGTTGCTAGTTCTAATGCCTATTCTAATATTTGTTCAGAACTATGATATACAATGAACTGATAAGATTTATGTTGAAATTGAATTTAATATGCACTCCTTACATTGAGAAACCCTGATAAGGGTAAATGTTATATAATGAGATTATGTTTAGGGATGAAACCCCACGAATGATGATAAAACTCTGGTGGGGTAAATGTTGGACAATAAGATTATGTCTCGGGCAGAAAGCCCACTATTGATGATTGCTATGAGATGATGTAGAAGATAGAAATAATCATATGTGTTGCAATCTACATATTTATTATGCTTCTTACTTTGATCATTTTCCTAATTAATAAACTTGATCTTTTACATGTTATTGTTGTTACGTGAGAATACACAAATATGATGTATGGTGTTTTGAATTCTTTTAAGATGAGTAAAATATACTAATAACAAGTGAAATGATGGAACATCTAGTTAGGTGCCCTAAACACCGTGAGTTTCCCCCGAGGACCACACTGGGGAAACAAAATGGATCTCCTTGTAGTAATCGATGAATTATGAGAAGGACTTCCAGAGTGTAGATCAAGACCTTAAAGGTTAGACCACCAGGATTTAGGAGTGAGTCATCTGGAGTGGCTCTGGCCCTAAATCCTTACTGTGAAAGTCTATGTCCAGATGGAATAGTCTCTGATGAAATGAAATATGTGAAATGTGAAATGAAAAATATGTGAAATACTATGATATATGATATTCTGCTTTGCTGGTTCCTATCTCGTGTACCCGAGATGAGGACGTGAGCCTCTTTAGGCAACCCTGAGGTGGCCAGGTCTGTTGTTGATATCTTAGGGTGGCCGGCTAAACCCTAAGATAGTGACAGTGAGTCGTTGACATGAGAATCAGGCTTGGCAACTTCTACTTGGTGAGGTACAAGCCAAGTAGTTTCAGGGCAAATGAATAAAAGATGATAAGTCGTGTAGAACATGATTTGAATGATTGTTACATTCCTTGTACTACTAGTTGATGATTTGTCATTATTGATTAAGATTCATGTTGTGGAAAGTAATCATGTTGCTATGGATAGTTTCTATTTCATATAATGATCTGTCGTGCTGACAAGTTATAAATGTTGGGATTTATATCCATTCTGAATATGAGTTGGATTTC
The DNA here is from genome assembly GCA_963693085.1 of Alisma plantago-aquatica. Lineage (NCBI taxonomy): Eukaryota > Viridiplantae > Streptophyta > Magnoliopsida > Alismatales > Alismataceae > Alisma > Alisma plantago-aquatica. The sequence goes on along the minus strand of OY856414.1, from coordinate 103,347,183 downwards.
TTGCTACTTGATAGTATTGTTTGGTAGATATGTATTATGTGTACTTCAGCTTCAGGACTGCAGGATGTGTTCCTAGTCCCACTGGTGGAGTGTCACAAAGTTAATGTTATTGTTATGTATTGATTTAAAATACTTAAAACTTGATTTATTACTCATGCATTAGGATTCTTAATTTGAACAAAGAAGTATTTGTTGATTTGTTCATAGACATGCTTTAAAAATGTTTCAAAGTTATAATTGGTTTAAGTAATTATCTTATCTGTTGGATCAGATTATCATTGCAAGTTAGAAATGACTTATGATAGATCTATCTGCTGTACTTTTCAATATCTGCATGTTTTTGTTAAGTTTATTATACTTAATCTGATGTTGATACATGTACCTAGCTTGAGTGGGAGATATCCACTCACTGGGGCTCTATATGAGTCTCATGAGATTGTTTCAAATGTTTTTAGATATAATACTATCCAGCGGAGAGGTCGTGACAAAGAAGATGTAAATAGCATAATCTAGATAGATTAGAATATCCATGTACTCTCTCTTTCTCGGGATGGGTTGTAGACTAAGTTGTCCATTAATGTACATGTATCTGATGTAAACTGAACCACATATGAGAACAAGATTTGATTCTGGTTTTAATAGAGTTGAATAAGATTTGTGATATCTAAATGTGATGTCCTTGTTGTGGCATTGATTTATGAATTTGTGAAGAAAGAAAAAGGAAAAGTAAAAGGAAAAATTTATCTGTGTTTTTCATATATTGTTTAATCACCTTTGATGAGAATTCGTTGTTTTATTTCATAATCTGGGTTCAGGTTATGGGATTATCTCTAATGGTTGGTATTTATACTGATCAAAAGAGTGGGTCCCGACACTCTCTTTCATACCTATTCATCTCCACCAATCTCTCTCTTTCTCTCATATAGTCTCTTTCTCTCTCACAATCTCTTTCTCTTAGTACAATCTCCTACACTCTCATACTCTCTCTGTCTGACAAACTTACTCTCTGCTCTCTCTCTATTACAACCTTACTCTCCCTCTCTCTTATATACTCTTTCTCCTTCTCTCTCTCATACAACCTATTTCTCTTTCTTCTGATTTTTTACTCAAGACCCGCCATGTGGCTAGGTGAGGACATACAAACAAAGAGGATGATATGGGTTTGACAACCAATAATAGCGGGGGCAGAGATTGCGGGGGTTCTAGCCAAGACGATGTTGGGGGTGACATCACCTGCCAACTTGAGGCGCTACCCAGTAGTAGGGGTGTCGACTGCCTAGAACCACGCCATGACTGCGTGAAGCAGGATCAAGGGCAACAACCCCAATGCAAAGACACAATGACACAAGGTTTGGAAAGTAGAAAGTGGAGGCACCCAATCAAAGAGGAAAGCAGAGCCATGAGGGCCAGAGGGAGGAGGCATCGAGAGATGCAGGCTCCTCCTTGACGCCTCCTCCCCCCAACTGATCACTGGTCCCAAGGACTAGAGCGAAGCAGAGCAACGTTTAGAGAGAGAAGCAATACCGGGTTTGTAAACATCAAGTCCGATACAGGCCAACAACATCAACCAAAGGCACATTGCGGATGAGAATCAAAGCGAATACGATTACAAAATAGTAAAATTAACTAGTAGGATAGTTCTGTCCATGAAAATGGCAGGGGATCAGAATTGCCAAATGATGTACGCTAAAAAGGTGAAAAAAAATGCAAGCACCCTGATTTTTTGTTGAATAAAGTAAGGAAAATACTATATGGAATCAATTTTGGGACTCAAAATGAGACAATTATAAACATTTTCACACAAAATAAGAGATACAAAAGAAATGTTATTAATTTGTTTGCCCCTTATTTGGTGTGAAAATGGATAAAATGAGTTCGTATCGTAGATCCCTTAAGTAAGGTTCTGTGTTTTTTTGTTAAATGTGGAAAACACCTGCAAAGAACACACGACGCATTCCTGATCGATGATAATTCGAGTAACACATGATGATCGTACTTTCTTAGTTCTTTCGCATTCTAGCAAATGGAAAGAAAGGAAAGCTAACTTCTCGGCCAGCTATAACAGATAGACATGTATAGGTCTTTTTGTTTTTTGGCATATCCAGTTGTAACCGAGTGTTTTACCCGGATGAGGATCGAGATGAAATACTGTGTTTCCTCGGTTGATTAAAAAATAAAACTTATCGACCAGATCCAAGACGGCTATCTGCCTCACCGACAGAAAATGGATTGCCGTCAACGGTCACCCTCACTTCCTCCTAGCCTACGGAAAAGCTAGCGGCTTCATGTGGTTGGGCTGCTGTCATTTTTGCAATGATTTTGCTATTCCACTCACACATATCATTCAGCAGCGGTTTGGGATGCCGACGTTCGATTGGCTTGATGATTGAACGGACTCCTAATCTAAGAGCAACGCTACACACATCATCTCTATACCCGCCCACACACATCTGGAGTCGGTAAAAATTGTTTTCTTTGACGTGAATTAACTCCACAGCCATTCAGAAGTCAAAAAATCTCGAATTAACTCCTCTCTCTAGTCTTATTCCATCCCTCCATAGTTGCCCACACTAGTACACTATGTCCGACAATCACATTCCATCTCACCAACGTTCCCACACTAATACAGTGTGTGGTTCTCAACGCTCGTCAATCCTTTCAGTTCGCTTCGTTTGTGCTAAAGTCAAGCGTTTTATATTTTTCGTCCATCGCGGAATGTTATTACAGTACGTCATGTACTGTACTTCACGTACTTATACTATATATATTTTTTTATTTTAATGACATGTAAAATAAAATATGTATATACTGTAATGTGTGTATGTAATGAATGTATCGTACTGAACGTCATGTACTCTACGACTTGCATTGTACGTAAAATGAGATCAACGATTCATATCATCGAGAACTATCACTTTTAAAAGGAGAATTCTTCATTGAATATTGTATGTCTCTTACTATATGTCTTGTACTGTACGTCTTATACTTTACGTAAAAATATTAACAAATGTGTGTATAGTACGTGCGTTTACAATACTTGAGTTGGAAGGAATTAGAAACGAATAAAAATTTAATTCTAAATATTTTCGAAAGTTGTGGTGGAGTTAAAATATCACTTGTACAATTTATTGGGGAATGATGCAATAATTGCACTTTGCATGCACTTAATCTGTGTTGAAGTTAAGATATCACTTGTGCAATTTATTGGGAAATGGATTCAATAACTACACTTTGCATGACCATTGCATGAGCAATAATAGCTGCAAGTGGAATATCTCTGGACTGCATTAAATCTCGAATTTTCTTATGTTCCGGGTATGCCAACATGTGGGAGGGTGACTATGACTAGAATTTTCCTAATCCAATAACTATGTTAATCAATGAGTTGGAGTACTGAAGCCAAATCCAAAATCTATTTCACGTCCGCCTATGCTTTTCGTTGCCGCACAATGATCACCGCTGGCTTAGCCAACTTATTTTAGCAAGGGCTGGGAAACAAACAACACCATGCATGTGTCCCTTTGCGCTCCATATCCACATGTGCCTTTGTCGTCTAACGCTTGTATACACTTAGAAATATAGAAGCAGATAAGATACGTCTATGAGTACAACAAATACAATAGATCAATACACATATACTCGTCAATTTTTTTTCTATGACATGCGACTTTTTGCATCACCTCCAAAACAACGAATAGTTACCTAATAAACATTTGTAATCGAGAAATTCTTCATCTATGAATTTAAATCAACAACACCAACATCAACACCATCCGAACTTCATATTTGAGAACCCCAAAACTAAGATCAACCTGGTATACGAAAAGGTGAAAGACAAAAATAGTTAGTAGTATACCATATATAACATGCATTCTTGTGCTATACGGGTTAGAAGTGCGAGCCTCCATTGAATTTCAAACATATTGATTCATATACAGTTCGCAGGGGTTGTGCCAAATCGAGGTGCGCCATTAAAACTGGAAGCGGCATGTTTTCTTTGCACATACGAATCGACAAATTTTCTTTCTTTATAGCAAACTCTCTATATGGTGTCAAAATACGTCTTTTTTGTTTCCCAACACCTACCTTCCCTCCTCACAGACCCAAAAAATGTCGGTCTTGGAGCGGAAGGGGTCACGGCGCCTCATAGTCCATTATTCCGGTTTTTTTTTTTTAAGTCTCACAGTCCATTATTATGATTCACTGTTATATGAGCGTGAATCGTGATTAAATATGTTTATGTTTACTGTTTCATTTGGCAAAGCAGTGATGATTGTTCGGGCAACGATAAACAACCACAGGCAGTGGGTCAATCGCTCTCAATTGCGTTACCAAACACACAGTTGTTCATCTTTCTGATTTTATATTATATTTTTTGTCTGGAGCGTTCGGCAAACTCTACCGGCCGCTCATTTCTCACCGTGAGAAATTATTACGGTGAGCTATCTATAGTACGCCACCGGCGATGAATGCAATCGTGTTGTCAAACAATGCATAAATGTGGTAAGTGTTTGTCAAGCAACCCGTGACGCCGAGATGTTTTTCCTTTAAAGGTGAAAAGTTGACATCAGTAAGAACTACTTTGGTACGGAGATGTCCGATGACACTTGTAGGTTTGTTTTTGGTGTTGCCTCCATTTTGTTTGTTACTGCTAGTGACACAATCCCTTGTCATTGTCCGTACCGTTTTGGCTATTGAAAAGCGGCACACTTTGGAATGATACACACGACGGCAAAGCAAGCAAGCCACATGCTGTTCTATCAGGCTATGAGTACACTGTACACTAGATTGAGGCCCTGTTTGAAAAGGGTTGAGATCAGGTTCAATTTGGATCTGGCATTGTCATTTACACCGGTTCAGAGTGGCCTACTTGGGGTAGATGTTGGGAGTTGTTTGAATGATATCGTGTTCAAACCGGATTATGTGGTCGATTACCATGAACAACATCTAAATATCAGAATATTTCAATTATTGCCCTCGGATTGGGTTTCTTCCCCATATTAGGGTTATCATATGCTTGAGGGTACTCGGGAGTCACTTGACACTCAGTCTACCTCAACTTTAAAGTCAAAGTCTTCCCTCTCTTGACTATTCCATTTCCAGACTTCCCCTCCCCTCTCCCTATCTAGCTCCCTTCTCTAGTGACGACCTCCACCACTATCTCCTAACGTCAATGAATCCTCACCAATGACTCTGTACATGCCTTATGTTCTCATTTTGTCATTTCTAGGTTAAATCTGAGCCCACGACGGTGACACCTCGTAGGGTTTATTTAATTTAGATGTGATTTAACAATTCAAAGATGATATGAATACGATGATTGAAATTATACCTTTTTACTCTAATTTGATGTAAAACATACCAGTGCTACCCATTTCATTGATGCACATTTTAGTAATGAATTAGGTTTGCATTTTATTGATGCACATTTTGGTAAAGCCTTAAATGTTTAGGAACGTAGTTTGTCATTGCATTGCTATTGTACTTAGTTTAATATTATTTTTTACATTTATTCACCTCCCCAATAAAACAATCTAGTTAATTGGTTTCCTTTCTTCATTTTACATGTTAACTTAGTATATTTTTGAGTCAAGGATTAGGTATTTATTGTTATCATCATGTTTCTTTGTACGAATCTTAACTTGGGATGGTATATAAATACCATATTGTTCATACATTTTATTTTGATTCGATTCAGTAAACGTTACCCTTGATTTTTACAACTCATTAGTTCCATGCCCTTTCTTCAGTTCCATTTTATTACAACAATTTTTTATATTTGGTTAGTTTCTATTTTGGTGGAAATAGGGTGTTGTGCCTCTTTACTAATATCAAAAAGGTTTGGTGATTACAGGGTGTAATCACAAATGACTATACAAAAAAGAACAAAAACAAGAAAAGAAATAAGTTGTACAAAGAAATTATCTATACATTAGATCTCTGTCACCATTGCAACTTCCCAGATATCATTGGCTTCTCTGCTTGAGCATCTAGAGATTAAGTAATTCCTTTCCTTCCACAATATGTAGATAATCCAAGCTGCCAAAACCTTTTTCTCCTTCTCAAAGACTAGAAGATCTTCAAAAACAATGGGACATTGTTCATACTTGTTGTTGAACATCCCCCATATATACTTGGTATATTGACATTCAAAGAAGATGTGATCCCTACTTTCTACATTAGACTCACAAAGATAGCACCTCGACACCAACCGATAACCAACTTTTTGGAGGTATTCAATAGTACAAAGTTTCTTCAAAAGACCCTCCACAAGACCAAGGAATGTCTATAGCGATCCCATTGGACTAGATCGGCTTTCCCCAAGAGACCTTCTGCCATTTTTTTCCTTGAGATATCCCATCTGTCTCTAAGATTGAAGATAAGATTACCTCAATAAGAACACGATCTATTTCCATTGAAAGGTGATTTTGTTCATTAAAAATTGTTTGTGGAACCTCAACACCCCTAAGCTTAGGACATAACCATCCATTATCTTCAATACAACTAATAGCCTTATAGTTCAAGCCCTTCGCCAGTCTATACACAGACTAGGGGTCAAATATGTCAATTATCCACAATCCATGGAGCTCTCCATAAGAGGAATGTGTCACTAATACCTAAAAAGAACTCAATTTCATTAATTAGAGTTTCCCTCCATCAAAGGATTTCTTCTAGAGCCAAAAAGAATTGTCTTTAGCTTCTACAGACCAACTAGATTCTTCCTTAACATATCTCTCATGGTGCTATTTAACCCACACAACTTCTTTTTCTGTAGCAATACTCCATAAGTTTTTAGATGTCCACCAATAGACTAGTCTTTCATAGACTGAATGCCTAAGCCTTCTTCATATTTAGGTCTAAAATTAAGTTCCTATGAAACCATGAAAATGTTTCTTCTCTTCAGAGTCATTCGACATGAAATCTCTCATATTTTTCTCAATTATCTTAATAATAGATTTAGGTAAAGGAAAAGTTGTCGACTAGATAAGCAGTTAGATTTGGGATAATAAGCTCCAATCTCCCAACTTGCGAGAGTTGCCTACCTTTCAAAGAGTGTAATCTTCCTTTAATCTTGTCAATGATGGGAGAACACATATCCTTAGTAAGTTGTCCAGTGAATAGGGGGATCCCAAATACCTCATAGTTAATGGTCAAATGCTAATACCTGGAATTGTAGAAATATTAGTATCATGAGTATTCCTACTTAGAAAGATCTGACTTTTATCATTTTACAATCTTAACCCTAGGACCTTATAGAAAGTATCCAATATGCCCTTCATACAATAGGCATCTTGATCATCTACCTTAAAGAAAACTAATAGGTTATCTATAGAAATAATATGTGATACATCTACTTTCTAGAAGCATGCAAGGGTTTGAGCCTACCACTTGTAACTTCAACATTAATGTAAGGACCCTGACCTGCGTTTAGGGTTTACCCTATTTGTTTTGCTTGATCTTGGTGCTTTGGTGCTTGCTAATCACCTTTGAGTGGTGATTAGGGTTTTGTTATGCTTTGTTGAGAGTTCGAGGGGCTACTTGCAAATAACCCAAGTTTAGGGTTTTGTGGGCAAGTTTGCCATCTTGTGAGATGTTTTTCCTCTTTGCTTCCTCTAGGGTTGAGAGGAAGGCTTGGGCTTGTTGTTTGAGTCCTTTGGGCCTGAGTTGAGCTTGTTTGGGCCTTGGAGTTCCTTGTTTGGGATTGCTTGAGCCTTGTGTCGCCTAGGGCAGGTGGTGTGTCGCCCAGTTGCTTGGTGTGTCGCCCAGTTGCTTGGTGTGTCACCCAGTAGCTCTTGTTGTGTCGCCCAGATGGCTTGGCTTGGTTGATGAACACATGGTGCACATCTTGGACAAGTGCCTTATGGCTTGCATGAGAGGTGGCTTGAGTTGGTGGACATGTGTCCCTTGGGTGGACGACACATAGCATGGTTGTACCTCGGTTTCTCCTCCCCTTCTTCCTATATAGGTAGCTTTTCTCCTTGCCTTAGTCTCCTTTGCTCTTTTGGTCTCCCCTCCACCCTTGGTGCACGATACCCCTCTCCATCTTGCTTGTGTTGGACGATATACTTCCTTGGAGCTGAAGTGGTGGCCGATACACCTTCCTGGAGTAGCCGGGTGGATGATAGCTTTGGACCTTGGAGTGCTTTGGAGCTTTGGTGGCCGACAACCTTGGAGCTCAAAGTGCATCTTCTTCCTTGGAGCTTAAGGCGGGTTGCATAGTTTCTAACCCTAACTCTCTTACCTCTAGCTTTAACCTTGTTACATGTGAGTAGACTAGATTAGTTCCTTTCTTGAGCATCTTGCTTATATACCTTAGTGGCCGATATCCCTCTCTTGGGTTTAGGGTTCCTTGTATACCTTGCTTTTTAGGGTTTGTGCTCCCTTGTGTTGGAGGTTGAAGGTGACCTAGGGTTGGGCGATATCCCTTCCTTGTGGGTGTGTTGGGCGACACCCTTGTCCTTGAGTTGAACGATATCAGTGTTCTTGGTGTTGGGCAACACCCTTCCTCTTGGGTTGGACGATAGGTTGACCTAGTATGGATGTTGGCCGACATGGTGACCATGTTGGGCGATATGGTTCCTTGGGTTGAGCAACACCTTTGTTTTTGAGTTGGACGACATGGTGTTCCCCTTGGTGGACGGTATGGTAGCTGGTGTTGGACGATATGATGAGTCCTTTAGGTTGGCCGATACCCTTGCCCTTGAGTCGGGCGATAGGGTGAGTTAGGGTTTGTTGGCCGATATGGTGAGTACCCTTGGAGATGGGCGATACTCTCTCTCTCTCTCTCTTGTTGGGCGATATGGTCTGATGGTGTTGGGCGACATGGATGTCCTTGAGTTGGACGATAGAATGGGTGCTCTTGTGTTGAGTTATCTCCTTGTCCATGTGGTGGACGATAGGGCCAAGTAGTGCCATGTTGGACGATAGGCTATGTGCCCTGATGGCCGACACCATGGTGGCTGATAACCCTAATGACCGATAGCCCTAATGGACGACACCATGGTGGGCGATACCCTAATGGCCGATAGCCATGTTGGGCGATACCCTACCCTATGTGCAAGATGTGTGAGGGCCGATAGGGTTAGTAGTGAGTGTTGGCTGATAGGGTTAGTAGTGAGTGTGGGCCGATAGGGATAGTGTGGTAGTCGATACCCATGTTGGGTGATAGGCTTTAGATGAGGGTTGTGAGGCTATAGTGAGGGTATAAGTTTCTTTGGTGACGGTTCCTTATGTGATAGAAGTGGATGTTTATACATTAACCACTAAAATGATGGTGGTGTTTGTGATATCATCAATATGTAATATGTTGCCTTGCAAATAATAAGGATGCTAATGGTAGTAATGTATATGATGATAGCCCTCATGTAATAGATGCATGATGTGACCCGTTATGCTTAATTGTTAATGATAATGAAGATGATGATAACTACTCTAGTAGTTTGTTTAATGATAATAATGTTGGTAATAATGATGCTAAGTGACAGTTATGTTAAAGGTTGCTTCATGATAAAGATGACAATAGTTGATGACATAGTAATGACCTTGTTAATAATAGTGTTGGTTCTGTAAACACAACATGATCTCTATATACCCTGATTGTTTGTACAATCTCGATATAAGGGTAAGTATCAGTATGGTTGTTTAATGATGTACTTAACATACTCGGTTACCAAATAAGTGTAAAAATTGGTAATTAGATTATCTTGAATGATCTTTCAGGATAGCGAGCATATGCCTTATGTTGAATCTACGATTATTGTGTACTCTAACCTTGCAGGTGATGTCTTAGCCACGAAGGGCTATGTGACATATGTAATGAGTAACATTACTTTGATAATTGCTCTATAAGATTATGTATGTGATATGTCTGTCCCATGATGATGAGGTGAGCCTTAAGAGACAATGGCAGTGCATGATGAAGGGTTGAGACCCTGTGGTATGTGATGATCCTTGAGATGGATCTGGATGGTTGGCAAGAGGCCAAGTGATAACATGTGATGATTGGATCCTTAAGATGGACCAGGTTGATATGAATAGATCATAATATAATGTTCTTTACTTTCTGTTATATCTTTGCATGTTATACAACTTGGTTGAATCTTGCAATCCATATAAAAGATACTAATTAAGCACAGTGAAATATATCATGTAGTTTGCCCTGGCCATAGATCCATCATCGTCAGGACTTGGTGATGGTGAAACAGGTTTTCCTACGGGTTAACCTGGAAGCGCATATTGTTGAATATGTGTAGGTTGCTCCTAGCCTAAAAATGAGGAGGTAAGAGTGTAATTTCGGCTGCAGACTCAGATATGTGTGTAGAGCATGGTGAACAGGCCCATGGCTCAGGATATGTGATGTATGGAGCATGAATGCGTTCATGGCTCAGAGCACGGTGATCAGGCCCGTGGCTCAGTTTTACTAGCGCCGTGACATGTACCAAGGCGGGCTAGAGAATGGGTAGCCTATGGAGCTAACCCTGTGGCTTAGACCACTTCAGCATGTGACAGCGGTCCTGCTTGTGTTGTACTCATGTACTGACCATGAGGTGGGAGGTCGTGGAGTCCGGCTCTTCCATTGACCTTGTATGGCACCGTCTTGGGTTTCGTAACCGAAGGTCGGATTTTAACGGTACAGTTCAAATCCTCAGGGCATAATAAAATGTAATACAGCCTCTTAGTATTTACTAGTCATATCAAATATGAAACATTGGTTGAGGCCTTGTTTGTGTAATATTCCGTTATACCTTGCAGGTCATGTGGTAATCTACCTTATATTGATGATCAGGTTATATGGCATTATACCCTGTTCTAATAATCCTGTTACATGTTGATATATCTCGTCTTGATAGTCATGTTCCTTTGAAAGACATCTGGTTTTACGCTTTAGTACAGCTGGCATGCTTGCCAGTAAGAATGATCTTGCTATATATATATATAACTGCTTCTGATATATCTGCTCATGTTATAATTGCTGTTATAGTCTCTCTTGCTGAGGTTCTATAGTTGCGGTGGGGAGCTATGTTTCCCGCTGGGACAATTGTTCAATTGTCTCACCCCGCTGGTTTACACCCTTTTTAGGTGGTCGAGGTAGACATGGTCGTGGTTGTGGTGTTGCGGACGAGCAGCTTGAGGAGCAGTAGAAGGCAAGCAATGGACATGCTGCTGTTTTGGATGTTTTGTAGTAGAGTCTAGAGTCATCCCTGTACTCTCAGGTCCTTGGCAGTGTTTTGACGATGTTTCACGAAGATCGTTCGATGATATCTGTATATCTTGCTGTTGGCCGGATGTGGGCCTTTATGTATATATGAACAGGTGGTGAACTCATGTGATGGATGGACAGCTGTTCCTGAGCTGTGGACACGTGTCAGATCTTGTGTATGTACATATTTATATGACATGTTTCTGTGCAGGATGAGGACTGGAAAGTAATAGTTTCACAGTTTATCAGTTTTCCGCAATCGGTTTTAATTAACCCGTGTTTTTGATAATCTGTGGTTATGGTGTTTTCCGCACGTTTTCGCGTAACACCTCGTTATCTGTGTGATAATGGGATGTGTTGCCACAAAGCTTGGCATCAGAGCTTTAGGTTCGCTGAGTCTATAGGGATTTAGGACTAGGTTGAATCTGTTCTTATGAGTTCTCCAGGTTATCCTACAAAAATCTTCTGCCCTCAGCAGAAGAAAAGCCAAGATGTCTGGAAACCACGAAGAACATGCTCCTGAGCATAGTGATGCTGCATCGGTTGATGGAGCAGATGGACGGGCACATGAAGATCGGGTGCCTGAGGTCCCCCAACCAGACCCAGCCATACTTGAACACCCTGCCTACCAACAGCTTATGGGGCAGTTAATGGCTACGATGAATCTCATGGTTGAGCGATTACCAGTGCCTCCTCCGCGAGCACAGGTTCCCCATGGAGAAGCATCGGGTATTGGGAAGACCTTTGAGCGGCTTCGCCGAGTCAGAGCTTCGGATTATGCTGGAACGGCTGATCCAGCGGATGCAGATCTGTGGCTGACGAGTCTTGAAAAGGCTTTCCGGATCCTCGACATCCCTGAAGCAGACAAAGTAAAGCATGCTGTCTACCTTTTGAAGGGTAGTGCTGGTAACTGGTGGACCATCAAGGAAGAGAAGCGGCCTGGTGAGGTGATCTGTTGGGAAGTGTTTCGGCGCGAGTTCATCACCAGATACTTTCCGAAGACGTACCTGGATGAGAAGATCAGTCAGGTTGAGAAGTTGCGGCAAGGAACGATGAACATCACCAAGTATGAAGCTAAGTTTATGGATCTGTTGAGGTTGTGTCCTCACATAGCGGCGACAGATGATGAACGGATCAGACGTTTCGAGAAGGGTTTGAGTGCTGAGTTGACAACCCCTGTGTCTGCGCTGGAAAACCGAGAGCAGTTTGCTACGTTTGTGGAATCAGTTTGACGGATCGAGAGGACAGTAAGGGAGATAAGAGAGTCGGTGTCTCTTAAAAGACCTACTCAGTTTCAAGGACGAAGGTTTGGTGGCTTCAAGAAACCCAGGTTTTCAGCACCGTCAGTGATGAGAAGTGCTGGTGTACCATCTCAATGGTATCCGAGTAAGGGAAAAGGTTATGTTTCTTCACCATCTAAGGCGCACAGCTCAGCTTCGGTGGTAGTGACAGGGCCATCTAGTCCACGAGTTGACAATAGAGCATGTCATCTCTGTGGACAAGTCGGGCATTGGAAGTTCAATTGCCCGAATAGAGATGTTGAAGTGACGCAACAACCGAGGCAGAGTTTCCAGAAGTCTGAGAGACCACATCCCAGTGGTAGCAGAGGACAAGGACGCGGTCAAGCGTCTCAAGCTGGATCGTCTGCTCAAGGGAGCAGAGGTCGTGGACAGCAAGCTACGGCTCGATTCTATGCCATGAATCATCCGGAGGCAATAGTCAACCCGCGAGTGGTGACAGGTCAGATGGATTTATTTCATTCTGATATGTCTTCCTCTTGCTTTATATCTGTTCTGATTGACCCGGGTGCTACACACTCTTTCATCGCCTATAGTATGCTTGAAAACTGTCATCTACCTGTTAGTTGTAAGAAGGATAGCTTGTTGTTAGAAACCCCTCTAGATGGTTCCTCTTTGCTTCGAGAAGAGTGTCCATCTTGTGTTTGTCTTTTTCGGGACACAGCATTCAGGTGGATCTCATACCACTTGATATGCATGGTTTCGATGTTATCCTTGGGATGGATACCTTAGAGAAGTATAAGGTTGTCTTGGACTGTGGTTCCAAGCAGGCGGTGTTTGATGTTGCTGGAGAGAAGTGGATCTTCCAGGAAGATAGGAAGATTCTTCCGACGTGTCTGGTGTCAGCTATGGTGGCAAATAGGTTGTTGTGACAAGGATGTGAGGCATTCTTATCTCACATTGTGGATACCGTTGTGGATACCAAGGCGAAAGGCCTTAACCTTGAAGAAGTGTCAGTGGTCCGAGAGTTTGCAGATGTGTTTCCCGAGGAGTTTCCTGGTGTTCCTCCACCCCGAGAGATCGATTTTGAGATCAATCTGGTTCCGGGAACGCAGCCGATTGCACAGACACCTTATAGGATGGCTCCAGCAGAGATGGTAGAGTTGAAGAAGCAGTTACAAGAGTTATTGGAGAAAGGTTTCATCAGACCGAGCACGTCACCTTGGGGTGCTCCCGTGTTGTTCGTTAAGAAGAAGGATGGTTCGATGCGGTTGTGTATAGACTACCGAAAGTTGAACAAGGTCACGATCAAGAATAAGTACCCGTTGCCGAGGATAGATGACCTGTTCGATCAGTTGCATTGTGCTACAGTGTTTTCGAAGATCGATCTACGGTCTGGATATCATCAGTTGAGGATAAATGCGGATGACATACCAAAGTCAGCCTTTAGGACGAGGTATGGTCATTTTGAGTTTGTGGTTATGCCATTTGGATTAACCAATGCACCTGCTGCTTTCATGGACCTGATGAACAGAGTGTTTCGTCTGTTCTTAGATCAGTTTGCTGTAGTTTTTATAGACGACATCTTGATCTATAGTCGGAACCGGCTAGAGCATGAGCAACATCTTCGTCAAGCGTTGACTCTCCTTCGTCAACATCAGTTGTATGCTAAGTTTAGTAAGTGTGAGTTCTGGTTGGATGAAGTGACTTTCTTAGGTCATCTGATATCTGCTGAAGGAGTCAAAGTAGATCCGAAGAAAGTGGAATCCGTTGCGGATTGGGAACAGCCGAAGACGCCGACGGAAGTTCATAGTTTCCTTGGTCTAGCAGGATACTACCGGAGGTTTATCAAGGACTTCAGTTCGATATCTCTACCGATGACGAAGTTGACCAGGAAGGATGTACCTTTTGTTTGGAATGATCGATGTCAGCAAGCTTTCCAAATTTTGAAGGAAAAGCTAACCAGTGCTCCAGTGTTGATCTTGCCAGAATCTGGAAAAGGCTATGTTGTTTTCTGTGATGCGTCCAAGAACGGTTTGGGTTGTGTGCTGATGCAGGAAGATCATGTGGTTTCTTTTGCTTCGCGACAGCTTAAGAAACACGAGGAGAACTATCGAACCCATGACTTGGAGCTGGCAGCAGTGTTTCATGCGTTAAAGATTTGGAGACACTATCTTTATGGGGAAGTGTGTCAGATCTTTACAGATCACCAGAATCTGAAGTACATCTTCTCACAGCAAGAGTTGAACATGCGACAGCGTCAGTGGATGGAGTTGATCAATGATTATGATTGCACTATCGAGTATCATCTTGGTAAGGTGAATGTGGTAGCAGACGCGCTTAGCAGAAAGTCTTCTACTCCCAAGAAGGCACAGATGAGTTCTTTGGTATGCCATAGGCGGGACATGTTAGTCTCCTTACGGCAGATGAACATACAGATGGAGGTTTCCTCGTTAGCTGGACTTTTAGCACAGATGCAAATCAAGCCCACGTTGAGACAGCAGATCAAGGATGCACAACAAACGGATGATACAGTACAGCTAATCAGATCAGAGTTTGGCAGCAAAAAGCGTGATGTGTTCCATGAGTCCGAGGATGGAGTGGTTTGCTATCATAATAGGATGGTGGTTCCAGATGCTGATAATCTGAGGAAGTTGGTGCTCGAGGAAGCACACGTCGATGTATGCTATGCATCCAGGCGTCACCAAAATGTATCATAGTCTGAAGGACTTGTACTGGTGGCCCGGCTTGAAGAAAGATGTAGCTGAGTTTGTGGCTAGGTGTGCGGTGTGTCAGCAAGTCAAGGCTGAGCATCAAAAGCTGGCAGGTACGTTGCAACCTTTGCCTATACCACAGTGGAAATGGGATCATATAACCATGGATTTCGTAGTTGGTCTACCCAGGACAACTAGGAATCATGATTCCATTTGGGTGATAGTGGACATATTAACGAAGTCTGCCCATTTCATACCTGTGAAGACCACGTATACAGCTGAAAAGCTCGCTCGAGTATATGTGGATGAGATAGTTTGTTTGCATGGTGTGCCAGCAACGATAGTTTCTGATAGAGGTCCTCAGTTTACAAGTCGTTTTTGGGAACAGTTGCACAGGGCGATGGGAATGTAGTTGAAGTTCAGTACTGCTTTCCACCCGCAGACAGATGGACAGTCTGAGAGGACTATTCAGACTTTGGAGGATCTTCTTCGTGCTTGTGTTTTGCAGTTCCTAGGCAGTTGGGACGTACATCTCAGTTTGATAGAGTTTGCCTACAACAATAGCTATCAGCGGAGCATTGACATGGCTCCCTATGAGGCTTTGTATGGGAGGAAGTGCATATATCCTTTGTGTTGGTATGAATCAGGTGAATATCAGCTTTTGGGCCCTGAGTTAGTACAGCAAACGACAGAAAAGATCAAGGTGATACAACAACAGTTGAAAGCGGCACAAGACAGGCATAAGTCTTATGCAGACAATCGCCGACGACCCTTGGAGTTCCAGGTGGGAGACAAGGTGTATCTTAAATCTCTCCGTGGAAAGGTGTGTTGAGGTTTGGCCGGAAAGGTAAGTTAGCTCCCAGATATATGGGGCCTTACCCAGTCTTAGCACGTGTTGGCAAGGTGGCTTACGAATTAGAGTTGCCTCCAGAGTTGCACAGGTTACATCCAGTGTTCCATGTCAGTATGCTGAAGAAAAGTCATCCGGATACAGGAACAGTGATACAACCAGTTGAAGTTGAGCTTGACAAAGATGTGACTTATGAAGAGGGTCCTATGATGATCCTTGGCAGAAGAGTCAAGAAGTTGAAGAGAAAGGATCTGGTTCTTGTGAAGGTCCTTTGGCATCGCCGTGGCGTTGAGGAAGCCACGTGGGAGCTTGAGGAAGAGATGAGGAGGAAGTATCCCTCGCTTTTCTCTTCGGATTTCGGGGACGAAATCCTTTTGTAGAGGTTTATGGCTGTAAGGACCCTGACCTACGTTTAGGGTTTACCCTATTTGTTTTGCTTGATCTTGGTGCTTTGGTGCTTGCTAATCACCTTTGAGTGGTGATTAGGGTTTTGTTGTGCTTTGTTGAGAGTTCGAGGGGCTACTTGCAAATAACCCAAGTTTAGGGTTTTGTGGGCAAGTTTGCCATCTTGTGAGATGTTTTTCCTCTTTGCTTCCTCTAGGGTTGAGAGGAAGGCTTGGGCTTGTTGTTTGAGTCCTTTGGGCCTGAGTTGAGCTTGTTTGGGCCTTGGAGTTCCTTGTTTGGGCTTGCTTGAGCCTTGTGTCACCCAGGGCAGGTGGTGTGTCGCCCAGTTGCTTGGTGTGTCACCCAGTAGCTCTTGTTGTGTCGCCCAGATGGCTTGGCTTGGTTGATGGACACATGGTGCACATCTTAGACAAGAGCCTTATGGCTTGCATGAGAGGTGGCTTGAGTTGGTGGACATGTGTCCCTTGGGTGGACGACACATAGCATGGTTGTACCTCAGTTTCTCCTCCCCTTCTTCCTATATAGGTAGCTTTTCTCCTTGCCTTAGTCTCCTTTGCTCTTTTGGTCTCCCCTCCACCCTTGGTGCACGATACCCCTCTCCATCTTGCTTGTGTTGGCCGATACACTTGCTTGGAGCTGAAGTGGTGGCCGATACACCTTCCTGGAGCAGCCGGGTGGACGATAGCTTTGGACCTTGGAGTGCTTTGGAGCTTTGGTGGCCGACAACCTTGGAGCTCAAAGTGCATCTTCTTCCTTGGAGCTTAAGGCGGGTTGCATAGTTTCTAACCCTAACTCTCTTACCTCTAGCTTTAACCTTGTTACATGTGAGTAGACTAGCTTAGTTCCTTTCTTGAGCATCTTGCTTATATACCTTAGTGGCTGATATCCCTCTCTTGGGTTTAGGGTTCCTTGTATACCTTGCTTTTTAGGGTTTGTGCTCCCTTGTGTTGGAGGTTGAAGGTGACCTAGGGTTGGGTGATATCCCTTCCTTGTGGGTGTGTTGGGCGACACCCTTGTCCTTGAGTTGAACGATATCAGTGTTCTTGGTGTTGGGAAACACCCTTCCTCTTGGGTTGGACGATAGGTTGACCTAGTATGGATGTTGGCCGACATGGTGACCATGTTGGGCGATATGGTTCCTTGGGTTGAGCAACACCTTTGTTTTTGAGTTGGACGGCATGGTGTTCCCCTTGGTGGACGATATGGTAGCTGGTGTTGGACGATATGATGAGTCCTTTAGGTTGGCCGATACCCTTGCCCTTGAGTCGGGCGATAGGGTGAGTTAGGGTTTGTTGGCCGATATGGTGAGTACCCTTGGAGATGGGCGATACTCTCTCTCTCTCTCTCTCTCTCTCTCTCTCTCTCTCTCTCTCTCTTGTTGGGCGATATGGTCTGATGGTGTTGGGCGACATGGATGTCCTTGAGTTGGATGATAGAATGGGTGCTCTTGTGTTGAGTTATCTCCTTGTCCATGTGGTGGACGATAGGGCCAAGTAGTGCCATGTTGGACGATAGGCTATGTGCCCTGATGGCCGACACCATGGTGGCCAATAACCCTAATGACCGATAGCCCTAATGGACGACACCATGGTGGGCGATACCCTAATGGCCGATAGCCATGTTGGGCGATACCCTACCCTATGTGAAGGATGTGTGAGGGCCGATAGGGTTAGTAGTGAGTGTTGGCCGATAGGGTTAGTAGTGAGTGTGGGCCGATAGGGATAGTGTGGTAGTCGATACCCATGTTGGGTGATAGGCTTTAGATGAGGGTTGTGAGGCTATAGTGAGGGTATGAGTTTCTTTGGTGACGGTCCCTTATGTGATAGAAGTGGATGTTTATACATTAACCACTAAAACGATGGTGGTGTTTGTGATATCATCAATATGTAATATGTTGCCTTGCAAATAATAAGGATGCTAATGGTAGTAATGTATATGATGATAGCCCTCATGTAATAGATGCATGATGTGACCCGTTATGCTTAATTGTTAATGATAATGAAGATGATGATAACTACTCTAGTAGTTTGTTTAATGATAATAATGTTGGTAATAATGATGCTAAGTGACAGTTATGTTAAAGGTTGCTTCATGATAAAGATGACAATAGTTGATGACATAGTAATGACCTTGTTAATAATAGTGTTGGTTCTGTAAACACAACATGATCTCTATATACCCTGATTGTTTGTACAATCTCGATATAAGGGTAAGTATCAGTATGGTTGTTTAATGATGTACTTAACATACTCGGTTACCAAATAAGTGTAAAAATTGGTAATTAGATTATCTTGAATGATCTTTCAGGATAGAGAGCATATGCCTTATGTTGAATCTACGATTATTGTGTACTCTAACCTTGCAGGTGATGTCTTAGCCATGAAGGGCTATGTGACATATGTAATGAGTAACATTACTTTGATAATTGCTCTATAAGATTATGTATGTGATATGTCTGTCCCATGATGATGAGGTGAGCCTTAAGAGACAATGGCAGTGCATGATGAAGGGTTGAGACCCTGTGGTATGTGATGATCCTTGAGATGGATCTGGATGGTTGGCAAGAGGCCAAGTGATAACATGTGATGATTGGATCCTTAAGATGGACCAGGTTGATATGAATAGATCATAATATAATGTTCTTTACTTTCTGTTATATTTTTGCATGTTATACAACTTGGTTGAATCTTATAATCCATCTAAAAGATACTAATTAAGCACAGTGAAATATATCATGTAGTTTGCCCTGGCCATAGATCCATCATCGTCAGGACTTGGTGATGGTGAAACAGGTTTTCCTACGGGTTAACCTGGAAGCGCATATTGTTGAATATGTGTAGGTTTCTCCTAGCCTGAAAATGAGGAGGTAAGAGTGTAACTTCGGTTGCAGACTCAGATATGTGTGTAGAGCATGGTGAACAGGCCCATGGCTCAGGATATGTGATGTATGGAGCATGAATGCGTTCATGGCTCAGAGCACGGTGATCAGGCCCGTGGCTCAGTTTTACTAGCGTCGTGACCTGTACCAAGGCGGGCTAGAGAATGGGTAGCCTATGGAGCTAACCCTGTGGCTTAGACCACTTCAGCATGTGACAGCGGTCCTGCTTGTGTTGTACTCATGTACTGACAATGAGGTGGGAGGTCGTGGAGTCCGGCTCTTCCATTGACCTTGTATGGCACCGTCTTGGGTTTCGTAACCGAAGGTTGGATTTGAACGGTACGGTTCAAATCCTCAGGGCATAATAAAATGTAATACAGCCGTTTAGTATTTACTAGTCATATCAAATACGAAACATTGGTTGAGGCCTTGTTTGTGTAATATTCCGTTATACCTTGCAGGTCATGTGGTAATCTACCTTATCTTGATGATCAGGTTATATGGCATTATACCCTGTTCTAATAATCCTGTTACATGTTGATATATCTCATCTTGATAGTCATGTTCCTTTGAAAGACATCTGGTTTTACGCTTTAGTACAGCTGGCATTATTGCCGGTAAGAATGATCTTGCTATATATATATAACTGCTTCTGATATATCTGCTCATGTTATAATTGCTGTTATAGTCTCTCTTGCTGAGGTTCTATAGTTGCGGTGGGGAGCTATGTTTCCCGCTGGGACAATTGTTCAATTGTCTCACCCCGCTGGTTTACACCCTTTTTAGGTGGTCGAGGTAGACGTGGTCGTGGTTGTGGTGTTGCGGACGAGCAGCTTGAGGAGCAGTAGAAGGCAAGCAATGGACATGCTGCTGTTTTGGATGTTTTGTAGTAGAGTCTAGAGTCATCCCTGTACTCTCAGGTCCTTGGCAGTGTTTTGACGATGTTTCACGAAGATCGTTCGATGATATCTGTATATCCTGCTGTTGGCCGGATGTGGGCCTTTATGTATATATGAACAGGTGGTGAAATCATGTGATGGATGGACAGCTGTTCCTGAGCTGTGGACACGTGTCAGATCTTGTGTATGTACATATTTATATGACATGTTTCTGTGCAGGATGAGGACTGGAAAGTAATAGTTTCACAGTTTATCAGTTTTCTGCAATCGGTTTTAATTAACCCGTGTTTTTGATAATCTGTGGTTATGGTGTTTTCCGCACGTTTTTGCGTAACACCTCGTTATCTGTGTGATAATGGGATGTGTTGCCACAATTAACAATAGCAGTAAGTCCTTTAATGGAAATAACAAACACATTGGGGGACAATGGGCCCCCTTGTCTCACCACATTAGTAGATAAAAATTCTTTCATTGGGATTCTATTAACCAAGACCTTATATGAAGTAGTAGAAAAGGTCTCATTTATCTAATCAATCTAGAATTTGGGGAAACCCATCTTCCATAGTAAGGAAAAAATGTCCTCTTCGCCTTTAATTCCAATATGATATATATATATATATATATATATATATATATATATATATATATATATATATATATATATATATATATATATATCTTCTTATTTTTTGTTCATTTCTGCCTAAATGTGAGAGACTTTATTGAGTCCTTCTTTCACATTCTAAGAAATAATAGTAAGAGGATTAATCATTGGGGTGGATAAAGTCACTCTCACCTCCTTAGTGTATAACCTCCCCTCCGACAAGAATACTACTTATCTCCATGTTTCCATCCTTCTCCATAAAATTAGACAATAGCGTGTATTTGTTCTATGATGTAGGAATAGTCCTCATAATAATTTTTGGAACAATTCATGCCAAAGACTTCGATTTATTCCTACTCACTTCCCAATCAGGCTTAGGGGAAGGAGTTGGGGTAATGATAAATTCCAAACTCCTTTACATTTTATCAAGTTTTGAGCTGATTTCAATCACTTCCTTAACAACGCTAGTTGCAATGGTGTACATGGAATGAATTCAACAACATCAAAATATCTCAACATCTTTAGCTTTTGATGTTTTTAGGAACCCAGTTCTTGGTCACATTCCTCCTTGGTGTCCTCTATTTAGTCTTCCTCTCACCTTCTAAAAAGAGGAGACCCCACACATGCTAGATTCATGGAAAAAGAGTCCACAAGTCAGACACCTTATTGGCTATGATTCATATTCAAATTTGATGGCGTCACTCTTCCCATTATCAATGATGATCTGTAGTTCTTTTGGGAAAGTGAAGTTGGTGAGAATCAGAAGTTGCAATCTCACAAACTCCAATATCATAAACTCTTAGGTTAACTTATTGAAACAGAGTAGTTTGTGCTGGTATGTATGCTCGGAAAGCCAATCTTATGATGATTGTAATGATATAACTTGCGATTGATTTGATTAATAAAGGAAAGCTTCCAATTCATTATGTTAAATCTAGTTATGAGATAATGATGTAACATTATAAATGTCTAGAAAATAATATTACCCAATGATGTATGTCTTCATTTTTAAGACTTGGGGAAATGAGATCATACATATGTTAAGAGTATATATACATATTCTCGTTATGTCCCTAATACGTAGTTATTGTGGTAGGTTGACAGAAAACAATGATACATAAGATCAGAGTGTGATTTGGTTGATGACAAAATCTCATTAGTCATGGTATGGCAATATCAAACCAAGCACACAGATACATGTTAGACAATAGTGTATCAGACAGACCCACTATGAGACTGATACATGGAGTCCATAATCATGGAAGTTATTGTCAACTCTCACAGTGATGGTGGTTGTTGTGGTTCTTAGACCTGAAATCACTAAACTCTTCACATGTCATTGGGTATGCTTTGACATCATCAAATGCAGTCCTGAAACATGGGTTGTTACAAAGGTGATGATTGGGAAACTTTGGCCCATGGGGATAGACTATGAGTGATAGAAATGGAATTTGTACCTTCTATAGGAGTTTGATGTCCTAGGCCTCTTGATTATCAAGACTGAGAAATGCTTGGCTATGCACATGTGAGTCAATATGTGATATTGAGCTCACTTATATCTCAGACAGACTGCTCCGATTCAAGAAACAATATTGAACGATGAAAAGGATGACTACTCCATACCTCGAGTTCAATATGGACATCAATGACAAAGGAACTATACAAACACTACAACACCATACAAAGATTGTAGGTTGAAGTTGTTCTCCAACTCTCCATTTACTTAGTTGGCATTGATATGCGACAATCACTCATTTCTTGTGATGTCATAAGTTGTTATGGACATTCACTGCCAATGTAATATGGGACCTAAAGGGTCATACACATAGTTCTCAACCTAGAAGATGAGTTTAACCTTGAATGACAGTTGAATTGATTACTAAAGCATTTATGTATTCAATTCATGCAACATATAGGATGACAAAATTGCCAAACAACCATCTTAGTGAGACGGTCATTTAGAGTGCCAAACGGTCATCTCAAGGGTTGAGATGGGTGTTTGGGATGTCAGGCTAATTCAGACTAAAATTGGCCAAGTTCAACTCAATCTGAGATGTGAACCGACCAATTCATTCTAATGAACCGATCGGCTCGGCTCGTCACTCATCAGACTACCATCTGGGTGAGCGAGATGGGAATCTCACATGTGCAAGATGGAGTGGTTGGGGATGAATGAACATTTTGGAAGTTTCCCAAACTTGTTTCGATTTTACTTTTCCTGTGGTGCATGGAATTATTATGTAATATTAATTGGAATCAAATTGCCAATTTTCTATATGATTGGGAAACTGTGAAAATGCCATCTCATAGTATGAGACTACCATCTCACATGCTAGCCGACCGTCTCACATTCTAGACGATCGTTTGGTGTGCTAGAAGGCCATTTTGATGGTTGTAGGTTGCAAAAATTTAAGATCTTTCAGTCCCTTCCACTCCCACACGAACTGAGAACCCTGGCCCAAACCCCACCTATAAATAGAGGGGTATTGAAATGTGGGGACTTCCAGATCACTATGGCCAACTTTCATCTCTGTTCAACAGTTAGTCTCTTAGCCAGGAAAGCTTATACCATTACACTCACGAGCAGAATTGACGGCTTGAGCCTACGTTCGCACACCTATGTTACTCTTTAGTAGGCATCCACCCCAGATAAACTAATCAGCTCATAGTGTCCCACCCTTGAGAGCGGCTAGGCACCCATCATACGAAATAATGGTCTTTCAGGATTGGTCATTGTGTGGGACCACCTCCCATCCATCCTACACATTTGATCGATGGTTGTCACTATGAAGCTATAGTTCAAATAAAAGGTGCATGGGGTCTTACCATCTAGCGGTTGATACTCCGTATCTTCATGGAGAATTCAATTTCACTAGGTCCATGTATGAGACAATGGGGTAGTTGGGACACCATTCATGCAGGTCACTACTTATGCGGCAAAGTATTTTTCTACCTTAGGATAGTTTGAGTTACCGCATCCATTTACCAGGGCTTCCATTCAAAGCTCCTCAAATACTTCTCCTTTCGAACTTCCAACACATGTCAGGTGTTAGACTATATGCTTCCCATAGCATAACATAGACAATTGAGAATCAATTTCTCAGAAAATTGTTGTCCTCTTTGATTGTGATAATCAAGAGAGTCCAAGAAGTCCTACTTGACTAGGGAGGGATAGCAAGGGAGAGAACAACTGAGATCATTGTTGTGGGACAACAAGTTGGTGACTAGTATGCCAATGGGAGGGACTACTCCTTCCTGTCAATTACAGTAGGACGATACAAGTTCTAGGCGGTCCGTGTGGACTTCTCTAGAGGCAGGAGATTGTTATATGTCACTAAGGAGGACATCATCAACCAACAGTCCATGATGAGATGAGCTGCTATAGAAGATGACATTTGAGTCTATTGTTCATGTACGAGTAGTCAAACGAGTCCCCATGCAACTAGGAATCAAAGTTGCACATCAACAACGTCAAGGAGATGTCACTAGAATTGCTCCAGGACCAGTTATATCCTCAAAACCATCCTTTCCATCTTATAATTATTGACACGATCTCCTGATTATAGAATATAGTAGATAAATTTTTGTTTCTGTTACCATATTTTCCTACAGTGGTATCATGGCCAACATCAATCTACTATATTATGGAATAATCGATATGATTGAATTTTGGTTTTATCATTCTATTATTTCATGCAATGCAAATCATATCTTGTTAAATCCAATACCTCAATAATGCCAAACTAATATATATATATATATATATATATATATATATATATATATATATACATACACACACACCCACACACACACACACACACACATATATATATATATATATATATATATATATATATATATATATATAATTTACACACGTCTCCCTAGAAGAAATTTTTATGGTGGATGTGTAGCATGGTTATGGACAATAATACCTATTATCTGTGCATGGTTATGTGGTTGGTTTATCATTTTATCTTGGTCTGCGTACTGAGTTTCTATCTTATTTTCCCAATGTAAAGTTAATTCTTTCCTACCTTTGCTCTCCTCAAATGTAATATGAGGTTTCTCTATAATCATGTAAAATTAGGATAGTTTACTTTCTTGTTATGACAAAGAAGAAGACATCCCAAAGACGAGCAGACCGACTGAAGGACCATGAAGAACTAGGAGGATGAGCTAAATCGATCGCCTGGTGGACACGACTGATCAGCTGGAGGAGCCAGTAGATGGTGGATCGAAGAACCAAATGACTGATTAGACAACCAAATGACTAGCCAAAAGGTGAGATGATCATTTTAAAGGTTGAATCGATCTACCCAGATTGGCAAGCATGGATCTTCATCAACAACATGTTTCTACATGTGATGTAGACCTAGATGTGGTAATATCTTATCGCTCCAAGAGATTACATTATGATGGCTATAACCATCACTTCCGTTCATTGCATATTTTTATTGTGGGATATAACATGTATATGATACACACTATATATGTGGTGATTGGATAAAGTATATGTATTTATAAATACAAACTCCCTCAAATAAAATATCAGAATCTTAGATGCTTTCCGAAAGTGACACACATGAAAATCTTGATTGAACAAGCATAGGTTATGCCTCCGCGTGGTGCTCTATCTATCTTGTGGAAGTATGATGGTAATAATGTAGGATCCACCTCCGCAGGGTGCATTATTATCGTGTCATCTTTTGGGTCAGGCTTGACTGGTGATTCTCATAATGTTTGGGCCCAAAAGCATGCAAATTATTATATTAAGGGGTTGCACATATCATCTATCCACATCTTCATATGATGCTATTGGCAAGAGTTTCCTACCTTGATGGTTGAATGTGTTTTGTAGTGTTGATCAAGGCACAATCAAATTATCTTGGATATGGCCCACTAGAATATTGTATGTTGCAATATTCTAAATTCATATTCAAGGCTATCAATTTGAATAAAATAGTAGGAGAGGTAATAATTAAAGACCTAATTAATATTTTCAAATTTAAATCAAATCAAAAGTTTTTGACAAATGCAAATTTCTCATGTAGAATCAAATGACAGATAAATCAATATTGTCATTGGTCCTCAAGAAGGACAAACTTTACGTGACAAATTTCCATGACTAGATTTGGACTTTGAGAAGGGTTCTCAATGAAGTGTGTGAGCTCTACATCCTTGATAAACCAATGCTAGAAATATCTGCTCCTAATCCACCTATGGAACAAGTGGATGCTTATTGGAAGCATGCCAATGATGCCTTGAAGATTAAGTACCTTATGCTTAGCTGCATGAACTATGAGTTTGATGCAAAGTGTGAGGACATGAGTATTCTTGAGATGGTAACACATCTTAAGAAAGTGATACTTGGTGTTACAAAGCAATAAAGGGACTGTTACACCCCGATCTCACAATTACCACTAATCATGAGATTAGGGTATAAATTGAGGATTTAATGTAATACAAAAATCACCCTTAACTTTTTCTTCTTTTTCAAATTCTTTGTTTATTCGCATTGAACCACATAAACTAAATTTACAAGAGAATTAAACTTTTATTTCTCTAATATAATCTCAGCATTTAATGATACACATCCATACATTCATTATGTTTCTCACACTTCCATGTACATATGACATGACAATCATTTGCATTCTCTCCTATTAAGGATTCAAAAATACAAAACATCATTTACAACTCTCTCTCAGATCTATTCAAAGACCTAAAGTGACAGGAACTGACTGAATTTAACTATACTCAGACTTAACTCTTGTGGCAGATCTACTCTGATGCAATGACCTTCTTCAAGTCCATGTGGTTAATTTTAAAATTTTTGAGTAGAGGGGTGAGCCTACTTGCTCACACTACTACAGAACAGGCCTTTAGCATCAGTTAATTAAGGGCTTTAGTGTCAGTTTCCAAGTGACACCCAAGTGAGCACCGCTAAAGGTCGGCCCCTTCGACGTTGGTTCCCAACCGACGCCAAAACGCTTACCGCCACCGAAAATGCACCAGCAAAGGGACTATAGGTGTCAGTTTTTAAAGAAAACCGACACTATAGAATTGTTATAGACGTCGGTTATTAAAAGAACCGACATCAAAATGCTTCCCACAACCGAAAAACATGCCAGAAAAGGGCCTATAGGCATCGGTTTTCAAAGATAACAGACGCCATATCAGCTGAACCGACGTCTGTTTTGTGCTAATAACTGACACCATATCCCCTGCCTGCCACCATGGTCGTGCTTCCCAGCACGGCCGTAGTTCCTGGCCACATAGACGTCGGTTTTTTTTATCAAAAACCATTGTCGTATGTCTTTGGTGTTAGTTTTATTCAAATAATCGATGCCTATGTTATGATTTTTTTTTCTTATCAGTTTGTAGGCATGTTGTATGGCTGGTCAGCAGGATGAGAGTCTGCAGTTCAGTTCTGAACTACAGGTTTGCGATATCCATTGATATCAGCCAACAATAGGCCACAAACCTACAAAATTAACAAGATGGACAATATTATATATATGTGATTCACACACATGTATAAGCACATTTAATTCATATTATTTTTTCATCACACACATGTAGAAACCGGTAGCAACCTGCAATTCCATTCATTTCATCTCTTTTCACATTCAGACACATGCAGAAATATTTATGTATTGATCATCTTCACACACATATGATAATTCATAAAATTTCATTCACATTCACACAAAAATAATTCTGAGAACAAAGTTATTCTTTATTCATCATTGTCATCATTGTCAATAAAATTATATCTAAAAATTCCCACTCTTTGTAGGGCTTTTTCCCATTATTCTCTTATAACATCTAATTCATCTCTTGTATAGGGAGCATGTACATCAAAATGCTTTCCACCTATGCTGAAGTCAGTAGTTTTAAAGACCTGTAAAGAGAATGACGTATATATATAATTAATAATATATAATAAGATTGATATATTTCATATTATCTAATGAGACTATGTATAATACCTGTTGTATCTTATCGATTTCCATTACGACATGTTTGATGATTTGGTCCATAAATAGCATCACATAGTAGGCACATGCCTAGGTGTTGTCTTGTGTAGCACACTATAAATTGAAACATACAAAATATTCAAAAATACAAATAAGAACAGTTTACATAAATAATATATACATTGGAGTCAGGAAATTACTTTCACATTCTCCAAAATTAGTGACAGATCCTTTTTCCTAGGGACCTTTCCTTCAGCATTTTTATACTCTTGTAAAGCCCTACATATGTTAATGTAACCCATTAAATTGCATAATTAAATATTAATGTAGTAACAGATGTTAATAGATATAAAAATATTAAATATTTCTCATGAGAATAATGGCTTTGTAATTGCATGTCCATATAATGTATCCAACTCATTCCCCGCAGGATCTAGATAATAGACAGTGAACATCTTGGGGACAATAACTAGTAACTCTCAATGCTTACCACTATAGGTAAGAAAGTAGAAAATTAATAACTCAAAATCCACAATAAAAATATAATTTGCTTAAATCCAAATTATAAGCAATGTAAACTTACTCGACATTGAATGAAGGTATTATCACTGTCTTATTATTTTTACCAAAATATTGAAAAGCATCACAGCAGTATGAAGTAACTGAATATGGGTCTACAACTACAAGACTAACCAAACATGGAACCAAAAATCCTACATGGGAAAACCCAAAATCTGTACATATCTTGTGTAAGTGGCTGCAAAACATGTATTACGTATATATTAATATATAAGAAACTAGATCATCGTATATAAAACAAGGTATATGGATGTATAAATAAGATCTCACCATATCCACAGCTCTATCATAGATGTGTTCAGCCATTCATAACTAAACAACTCCAAAATATCTTGTATAAATATCTTGTTTTTGTATGATTGACCTACATTAATACCTATGCATTAATATGTACGTATGCAGAACTTGTATTACGTATGCATTAATATGTATGCTAAACTTGAATAAATAGATTGTTATCATATGATTTACCTGTAGCATCCTCCAAAATAGTAACAATTATAGGGAAATTTGTATCATGTTCGCCGATCCATACTGCCACACCACTACAATTAGGACCTATCGAGGCGTGTAGGTCCCTTGGAAGCCAACTCGGTAGTCAAGGAGGTGGAGGCTGACATGTAGCGGGTCTCGTCTTTTTGACCTGTATATATAATTTCATATCAATTGACTCATATATACACACTAAAAAATTAAAGTAATGGAAATTTATCATACAATATCAGTATAGAGGACATCCGCTTTGGGCCACAATATCACTCTGCCTATTGTCTCACCAAGTGTTTCACCATCTGGGTGTGTATGAGACAGTGCAAGATCCGTCCAGTCGGGGAGTACATGTATCGGGCTCACACGTACCACACCGTCTGGTACTGGATACCCAGGAAACATGCACCCTTTAAGGGGTGGGTAAGCCAACGCCTCTGCAACGATATATTCTTGACTTTTTAGTTGGCATGGCTTCAACCCCTACAAATTTATGTAAAGTATGTTATATGCATATATACACAAACATATCATCTTGAACAGACTAGCTATTATGTCATAAAAATACTTACAAAGGACGTGCTAGGTGGTGAGTCTATAAGTTTACTCCCAACCTCTGTAGTACGAGCAGTAGGAGAAGAGTGGCCCGCCACATGTACTATCTGAGTGGTAGTCTGAGACACCTGCCACTTGCTAATTGCTTCATGGAGTCTCTTATCAAGTACTTCCTCGACTCTCCTATCAATTAACGAATCTACCTATACATGGATAAAAGAAATTCTAGATTCTGATTATTGAATTCTCTTTCGCAATAACATTCTAAAATAAGAATAGGTTACCTCAGCTTGTGAAAGTCCCACTTTTGGGATAGGTTTGCACTGGGATGGCCCAAAGAATGCTTTGATGCCCACACCAGCGCCTGCACCCCTAACATGTCCAGAATGCTCTGGGTTACCCAGAGCAATTGCCAGTTCATCCCTTATGCCCTGAGGGGTGAACTTGCCTTCCTTCCTTTACTCGTGCAGCTCCCGCTAATCACCATCAACAAAAATTAGTAAGTAAACATAACAATAATCAATATCGATCGATTGCTCTAAGAGTTGATTTTTACCATTTTTGCAGCAGCCTCAACAGTTGCGGGCTTTGGTATGTCTCCCTTATTGTTTTACCTCCCAGCTATTCACATAGCATGGTGAGGCAGAGGTGTGGGAGCAGTAGTGGAGGACTCTGCAGTCTCCTGAGTAGTAGTAGGCTGAGCAAACTCAGCCTGTAGTCTTTGGTGAATGCCTGCATATCCTCTTGGACCCATTGTGTGGTCGTGCACATTCAGTGCACGCCTTACTCGTTGAGCATCGCTGATAGCCTAGTTAGTTAGCACA
This sequence comes from Alisma plantago-aquatica, assembly GCA_963693085.1. NCBI lineage: Eukaryota > Viridiplantae > Streptophyta > Magnoliopsida > Alismatales > Alismataceae > Alisma > Alisma plantago-aquatica. The sequence continues at coordinate 103,316,965 of OY856414.1, read as the reverse complement.
TTGATTTGGTTAGTAACACTAAAGGTTAATCTTGAATAGGTGAATACATAAAAATGTATATTAATTAAATTGGGAGTGGCGCTTAATACCTTTAATTCATCTGTTTTTCTTTGGGTAACAAACGCCTCCCAGTCTTTGGGGTCCAGGTAGTTCCATTTCTGTGTGGCTTCCTTTTGCCTAAATTTATTTTTTAAAGAGAATACAAACAAAATTTATTAGTGTAGAGTTAGTGAAATAGTGATCAATGTCTAGAATTGGAAATCAATCAAGAACCTCTTCTCAGCATCGTGTATGTAATCTCGAGTGAGATTGGTCCTATAGTTCCTTAGGACCCTCCCACAACGCTGCATCACACATTTATGATGTAACTTTTCATCCAGATCAAATATGCTCTGCAAATTAAATAGAATTGATATTAACTAGTATCCTAAAAATTATTAATCTATACAAATAGAATTATAAATAATAATAACTCACGCATAGTTCCTTCCATATGTGGTCTTTCTTCCCCTTAGGAACTTTATGCTAGGATTCTAGGATAGGACTGTAATGGCTGCAAGTAAGAACCCCAAGATATGAAACAAATGAGTTGCGGTTCACTCCATATGGATTTCCTGCATGATCAAAATCCACAGCCAATTTGGGTCCATTGACCCTTTGCTGTATTAACTTGTTCATCATTGTGATGCCCCTCACTTTCTCAATTTTCTTTTGCTAGTCATCAAGTGCTATAATTTCTTCAGGGGGTACATCACCAACCTAAAATTTGATAAAAAAAACACACTTACATGATATAATTATAAATGAACATATAGATAGAAACCTCAAGGATATATTCTTAAAACTTATATTGTGAGGCGACACAAACACGTCATCACCCTCATGGTGATCATCAGCATGGTCATCATGGGAATGCTCAGCCATCTGAATGTTCACATTCAAATTATAAATTTCATATTGTAAAGTAACACTAATTATAAAGTTCATATTGTAAAGTAACACTAAGTGAGATTAGGTGTTCAAGAACAATTCCAAACCGGGGACTATCCAAGATTTACTCCTAATGAGCAAAACTTAGACGGGTTTCTAGGCCAACAAATACGTGTGTTGTCATTCTTGTATATAATAAATGTGTACCACATATCCCATTCTTGAACACCTAATCTCACTAGTAAGTGTATAATGTGTATTTGGTTTTCAAGAAAATTTCGGCAACATTTCCCCGTTGTTCTCCAAGTACATATGTACTTAGAGAACAAATGGAGAAATGTTATCAAAATTTTCTTGAAAACCCAGTACACATTATACACTTACATCCTAAGTGAGATTAGGTGTTCAAGAATAGTCTCAAACCGGAAACTATCCAAGATTTACTCCTAATGAGTAAATCTTGGACGGGTTTCTAGGCCAACAAATACATTTTTGTTGTCACACACTAGGTTTTATCCTAACTAGAGCTTCATATATCAACATACATACTAGGTCACATAATCATTTTATAAATAGAAGACCCACATGTGAGTTAAGTTTGAGACATCAATGTATCTTAAAGACACATGTTTCAAGCTTCAAAGCACATAATCAAATCAAATTAGGATGTTAGAATGGACAAGTTTGAATCTTATTTCAACATGCACCAAAATTTATTGAATCAGGTCAAGTATGAGGATTAGAAGCACAAATATATGCAAGCACAAGATTTGTTCATATCCTAGGTTGATTTACAATAGCAACATCTAAATAAGTAAACTCAAAGCATTAGATAAATAGATATAATCAGTAGATAAACAAATAAAAACCAATATATAAAAAAGTAAAACTCAGTTGATAAACAAATATAAATCAGTAGATGATTAAATAACTTTAAAAAAGAGATGAACAAATATAAATCCCTAAATTTAAATAATGTGATGAACAAAAAATCATTAGATGAACGAATGAGTAGATAAGTAAATACAAATCAGTATTTAAGTAAATATAAATCAACACATAAGTAAATACAAATCAGTAGATAAGTAAATACAAATCAGTAGATATATACATTCAAATCAGTAGATAAGTAAATTGATAATACAATATACCTCCACTACATGCAGAATTTGTTTCCAATGTAGAAATTGATAATACAATATACCAATGCAAGCAACAACAAAAATCAGAATTGGCAAATAACACAATTTGTCAGTTGGCTTCTAAGCTATCTAGAAACAAATACAAGTAGCAACATAATTGAAATCGGAATTGTAAACACAGTAAGAGGGGATGATTGGGGGATATGTACTTACCTATACCAGTAGGGGAAGGTCCAAGATCCTTGCGACGGTGGCAGGCGAGCAGATGGCGGTGGCAGGTGCATGAGCGGCAGATGAGAAGACGACAGGGGAATTCTGATAAACCCGACGGATTAACAGGACTAGGCGGTGGAGGCCAGTAGGCGGTGGAAGGTAGGGACGGGATGGCTGGCGGAGGAGCAGCATGCGGCGACAAGTAGGACGGCCGGCGGAGAGGTGAATGTAGTGGCCACTGTAGTAGGAAGAAAACTATGTGGCGGCAGCAGCAGGAAGAGGAGGCAGAGGAGTTGGTGGCGACGTCGGCAGTAGTAGGAGGCAGAGGAGCTGGCGACGGTGGCGGCGGTAGGAATGGTAGGCAGGAGTGGCGGTGGCAGGAGCAGTTGTGGCGGAAATCGCCAGAGCCCTAACTAATCTTGAAATTAGGAATGAAACAGAGAAAGGGGAAGAGTCTGGTTCGCACGGGTGCTATTAAGTTAACAATCAGCGTCAGTTATAAAAAAAATAACCGACGCTTATAATAATAGACGTCGGTTACCACAAAAAACTGACACCTATTCTCAAATATAGTCGTCGGTTTCTACTAGAAAAACTGACGTCTATCTACATATGCTGACAAAAATGAAATGTTCTCAAATTCTGACCAAAGTCGTCGATTTCTACAAAAAAACCGACGCCAAATGGGGGGTGAAAATTTTCCTGGGGACAACGCGTGAAAACACATGGGCGTCGGTTATTATAAGAAAATCGACGATAAAATGGGCCCAATTTTCTATCTCACAAAAAACCTTTAGTCGTTGGTTGTTTTGTTAACAACCGACGCCATATGTTAAATTTTGGAGGTAATTTGTTTCGTTGGAAAATTTAGATTTGGCGGTTGAGTTTAGGCATCAATTTCTTATTGAGGAACCGATGCTAAATATAAAGTGATACATGTGTCTGTCACCCTTCACAGATAGATGTCAGTTTGTTTATTTAACCGACGCTTTATCATTTAGGCATCATTTTTTATACAACTGACGCCTTTAAAAGTGACGTTGTAAGCCATTTCTGTAGTAGTGTCAGTGAATGAGTACTTCAAAGAAATAGTCTAAAGCATTGATATAATTACAGATATACTTTTGAACAATTGATATCAATTATAATAGAAGTAAGATTTAAAGAGTCTAATAATTAACAATCATAAATATGGAAGGATACTCGAAATATCTATATGAGTGAATCAATATATGAAATGTTTGATTGATCATAAAGAGAACTAATAATTCAGAAACATACAAAGAATAATTGAATAACTGCACACACTTGTTTGATCTCTCATTTATTTTATTATGCCCTGACCATATGTAGTGTACTCTACATATGAAAACTCATAGTGCACTACGATCACACCATACAAGACTTAGCGGACACACCCGGGAAATGCTAAGTCTAACTACTCTCCTAGTCTGCAACAGGGAAATGGCTCTCTGGCCTAAACTGGACTCCTCCTCTAACCTGAGCACACAGGTAGAGACTCAAGCCACCTCTTAGCTTTTCTGTATTGTAGTGCCACCAGGACTTCTGGTGGATGTTGGACACTGCAAACTATATGTCACACCCAAATCTTTGGAACCTAGAAAGTACATGATTAAGTTATTAATAGGATCAATTTATGATATATTTATGTTTACTATAAGGTTCCATCCATTTTGCATGATCTTTGGATGTAAGGGGAAACAGAATGTAGTATGCAATTTGGATAGTTTTGTAATGTTCTTGTGAAGTTTGATGATTTCACATGTAACTCGATAATGGTTTGAACCTAGACCTAGTTGTGATCTTAATATTTAGAAAGAAATGTAATTTTGAGCAAAAGTATCATTAGGAAGTTTTGATTGGGAAATTATATTTATTCAACCTTTATTTTCATGATTTAGAACATGATTAAGCTCATGGGCCCTTTGCAAGACTATGGAATGTGCCATGTGCCCTAGAGTCCAATTCTAGCTCATTTGGGCCAATTTAGTCTTACAAGTACGTCCTTGGAGTATACATTTGGAAATCTAGTATTCTTACACATGATAAGTACTTTTCATATTTTTAATAGATGAAGAACTAAAACATAAGATCATAGGAAAAATTTTAGATAATTGTGGATTAGCTAGTGATCTAGGTAATTAATTTGGTAATTATCCAAGTCTTACTTAGAAGGTAAATTTAAAGTCTTTATCTATTTGATTTTGACCAAATCTCTTGTACCAGGAAAAGATAATAAAAAGATAGTGTTAATTATAAAATTTGGAATTAAATGAGATTAAGATATGATCTTGATAATTATTTTTAGAAATTGGACTTCTATCAAATAGAAAATGAAAAATAAAGGGGGCGACCCCAGTCCGTGCGGACTGGAGGCCACAACCCCTACTTTTGGGTCCAAACAGAGCAGCCATGATAGGCGGTCGTTGCCCAAGATTAGGTCAAAGTGGGGATATAAAACCCCTCGATCTTGGATGCTTGGTGGCAGTCGGACCCTATGCTAGGGTTTTGACATAGATTGAGAGAGAACAAGAGAGAGGGGACATGGAAGAGGACCATGACGGCAGCAGCTCTAGCGTTTGGATGAGGCTTGTTTTGACAGGCATCAAGGTAGCATACCATCGACAGAGATGAAGGGGAGGAGGATCGGCAGCCAGGTCAACCTTTGTCGGGTTCATGGCCAACTGGAGACACGAGCACGTTCACCGTCAGTAGCACCGGTCATCGTGTTCTGTTCTTACGACAAAACAAGGGAGAAACCCCCTTTTTTTCATCGGGTGAAGAAGACTCCGCCCAGATCTGGGAAGCTGGGCGCTCATCCATCAGATCAATCTTGAACGGTTAGCTTTGTTTTGTTGAAGTAGTTCTTTTAAAATTCATATCTTGAGATTGGGAAGTCGGATTTTATCAAACAAGATACATGTAGAATGGTCATGATGAGGACTATCACTTAAAAATACTTCCAGATTATGATTTTGATATCTAATATTTATTAAAAATAGTGTATTAAAAACTATATGATTTTGATGTTTGTTCAATTAAAAATAGTAAATGCCTTTAGAAGTTTATGCAAATTTTCCTGAATGTGTATTTTGATATATTTAACATTAATTCAAAGCATGATCATTCATATATGAAATTTTAATGAGGTTTAAAATGTAAGCCCTAATAAGGGTATTTTGGGTATTTCACCCATGATAAGACTTTTAAATGATATGATATTTCAATACATGATCATTCCTACATTATATGAATACTTTTTTGGAGATTTGATAAAGTTTCTTGTGCTACTATGTTAGTATTTAGTTGTAGATGAGTAGCCATTATGAAAGAATAATATATGATTATCTTGAGACAATAAGTGATATATATGCCTAATAAAGTCTGATATTATTTATCTAAATGGTATTTTAATTTGATTTCATAATAGAGTCAAGTAAGATTAGTATATATGACTATATTTGAGATTTTCTTCATATATGATCTATATGTTCATTAGTGCATAAGATGATTTATGTCTTATTTGAGTATAAAGATGATATTGATTATGTAGTATGAGTTTTATTTTATTTCAATGCCAAGATTTTATGATGATCATAGATTAAAGTTATGCTTAAGAACCCTAAGTTGGTACATATGTTTAGGAAGACGAGACTTGAGATTTAGAAATAAAAAGCGGGAACATCGGCTTGGACTAATAAACTTGTGATGATATCTAGGTTATTAAAGTTATGGAACTGGAATCATGACTTCCTTATTGATACCCCAATACAAGAGGTAAGTGGTCCATGCCCATGAGTACTCATGTGTTAAGTTCAGTATGTTTACATGTCTCCTGATAAGACTTTTATAATTTATATGGTTCAATGTTCTAAGATTTTAATGCAAACAAGAATATTCTCATATCTCTATCATTATGTAAGTTCAGATATCCAAAATCTCAATTAGAGACATGTTGCTCAAAATAGTTGTGACCCCTAGACCAAGTCCATGAGAAAATTTAAATAATCATGTTCCTACATGATTTCTTAGAAATATTTGAAATTAATGAATAATATTGTAAGATAAGATATGCAAGTAATGTATCCATACTTAGTTGGTGTTTTGGGATAGTTTTGTATTGAGAATTGAAGTACACATATGTTGTCAGGATTTTTCATATTTATAGGCATAATTATGTATTACAATTTCAAGTAGAAACATTCCATTAAGATTTCATACATATGTATAGATATAACAACTAGAGTCCATAGAATGAATAATAACTAGAATTTAATTACAATATAAGAATATGAATTTTAGAATATTAAGACATGGTCTACTTTTAGAGATAAAGGTACTTTTGGGATCACAATGTGTTGTAAAAATGAGTTCATGATGGCATTATGAGATAATGACACATTAAGTTACGATTAGGTTGCAATACAATATTTTATAAGATTTATATTGTGATATTTAAGGTTTAATATGTACGTTCATATATAAAGTTTCAGGGTAACATCATATTTTATAAGAAGGATTGAACAATCTTGTCAGAATTGATATTTTTAGATATGTTGTACCTATGATACTTTCATAAGCTTGACTTATGATACTTTGTATACTTAGTATTTCTATATTCATGTCAGATCCTTTCTCATAAGACATTAGACTCATTTACGATATAATTGGTATAAATGAAGTAAGTTTACCAAATTAGATTTTTAGAATAAAGTTTATCCAGATAATGAGATACATGTTCTAATCTAGCAATGAATTTAGTTTAGAACTTAAGAATAAGAGATTTAAATTCAGACTTAGACTACTCACTATGTGAGTAGTCCAGTTTTGAATAAAGATACATGATACGGGTTATAGACCCAATATCAATTGTTTTGTAATTTGAGATACATATCCAAATTCTACAATAGATTCAGTTCAGATTTTAAAGAGAAGAGATTCAGATTCAGATTTTGGATTCAAAACTAAGTACGTGTTGAGTACTCAATTTCAGATAATTTCAGATTTAGAGTTTAGTAAAGATAGACTTAAGATAATTAATTCAAAACCTTCACATAATACATTATATAATAAGTCCTCACCAGGTCCTCACCAGAGAGTCGCGGGACGATTCAGAGGGCGTGTTGCACCAGACACTTTGGGTGTCATAGAGGGCATGTTATGGCAACAGAGGGTGCGTTGCACCATAGAGGACACTTCGGTGTCAACAGAAGGCACGTTATGCCAACAGAGGGTGTGTTGCACCATAGAGGATACTTCGGTGTCATAGAGGAGGACTTATTGTATAATGGTGGCCACAGTCAGATAAAAATCATAAGTAAAAGATATCATAGATTATAGATGCCCATATTCTCATCCATGATTAATGATGAGAGGGAATTAGATAAGATAAGTAAGACCTAGGCATTTTGGCATAGGTCATGAGATCCATGTACCAGGGTACATGTCTCTAGAGAAAGATAAGATAGAAAGATATGAATTTCAGATTAAGAAATAAGAGATTTTATGTTTTAGATTTTACTCAGAGCTTGATAGTAATTTCTCATTTATAATGTCAGTTTCAGATTATTAGTCATGTACATTTTTAGAATACTCATTCCACTTACTCTAATGACTATTTTTCCCAATGCATGGCTGGGGACGTGATGTCTGCAGGGCTTGGAGCAGCTGAAGAGTTAAAGAATAAGAAAAGTTGTAGCAGGTTTTCAAGCTTGCCTAGAGGGGTGCCATCTACCGAGACGATCCAAAGTTTAGACATCTTCTTTTATGCATGGTCTTGTTATCACAATATATTAGATGACTTGTTTCCCTTTGTTAGAACTATGTATGAATCAGTTTTACTTAAATGCAAAGTGTTTCATTTATTTTCATTGCAATGATAGTTATGTTCATGATACCCTAGATAAAAAAATGCTTCTGCTCATGTGATATGAAAATTTGGGTGTTACAATATGGTATCAGAGCAATTTAGTAAATGGCCACTAGGCAAAGATGATTCTTATAGTCACCATAGGATGAAGATAAGAGATTAGAGTGTAGGGATTCATTCCCAAAGAATGGTACAATGACCTAGAATGACAAAGAATTTTCACCTTAGAAGAAATAGAGATGTCATAGATAGATGTTTACCTATTCTTGGTCTCAAGTTTCAACCTAACCCTAGCTAATGACGTTGCTTCTCCATTCTCAATGATTATGGCCAGCCAATTGAGAATTGAAGAGGAATGTCATAAGCACTAGACTTTGATGCATCTCTCATTTCTTACTAGTCTGTGTGTTATGGGACACTTGTATTAGTAGGTTAGTGAGAGATAACATGATTGGATCTCACATCTCTGGGTATGTGCTTGATCACCACATATCTAGAAATGTGGTAGATACCTAGAAGACCTAAGATTAGACTGTCAACTATACCTAATGTTAGGAATTCATGAGAATGTTGAGGTAGATGCCCTAAGTATAGAGCCAAGTTTAGTTTCATAAACCCTAAGTATGAGTTGAGTAATAGATCAAGGTAATAGATAATCCTCACATAAATATTTTATGAAAATACAGTACATACCTCTTTTCATGCAAAATTTCGAGCATATGCACCTTAATATGTTAATCATTAAGAGTTAATAATGTATGTGATGCACCCCTAAGGTGGGTAGCTTCCTATAGCTCAATCGAATTTCGAGGATGAAATTCCCAAAAAGGAGGGTAGTATTGTCACACCCCAATCTTTAGAACCTAGAAAGTAAATGATTGAGTTATTAATAGGATCAATTTATGATATAGTTATGTTTACTATAAGGTTCCATCCATTTTGCATGATCTTTGGATGTAAGGGGAAACAAAGTGTAGTATGCAATTTGGATAGTTATGTAATGTCCTTGTGAAGTTTGATGGTTTCACATGTAACTCGATAATGGTTTGAGCCTAGACCTAGTTGTGATCTTAATATTTAGAAAGCAATGTAATTTTGAGCAAAAGTATCATTAGGAATTTTTGACTGGGAAATTATAATTATTCAACCTTTATTTTCATGATTTAGAACATGATTAAGCTCATGGGCCCTTTGCAAGACTATGGAATGTGCCATGTGCCCTAGAGTCCAATTCTAACTCATTTGGGGCAATTAAGTCTTACAAGTACGTCCTTGGAGTATACATTTGGAAATCTAGTATTCTTACACATGATAAGTACTTTTAATATTTTTAATAGATGAATAACTAAAACTTAAGATCATAGGAAAAATTTTAGATAATTGTGGATTCTCTAGTGATCTGGGTAATTAATTTGGTAATTATCCAAGTCTTACTTAGAAGGTAAATTTAAAGTCTTTATCTATTTGATTTTGACCAAATCTCTTGTACCAAGAAAAGATAATAAAAAGATAGTGTTAATTATAAAATTTGGAATTAAACAAGATCAAGGTATGATCCTTATAATTATTTTTAGAAATTGGACTTCTATCAAATAGAAAAAGAAAAAAGAAAAATAAAAAGGGGGCGACCCCAGTCCGTGCGGACTGGATGCCGTGACCCCTATTTTTGGGTCCGAACAGAGCATCCATGATAGGTGGTCGTTGCCCAAGATCGGGTCAAAGTGGGGATATAAAACCCCTCGATCTTGGATGCTTGGTGGCAGTCAGACCCTATGCTAGGGTTTCGATATTGATTGAGAGAGAATGAAAGGGAGGGGACATGAAAGAGGACCATGATGACATTAGCTCTAGGGTTCAGATGAGGCTTGTTTTGACAGCCATCAAGGCGACATAGCATCGACGAAGATGAAGGGGAGGAGGATCGGTGGCCAGGACAACCTTTGTCGGGTTCATCGCCAACCGGTGACACGAGCACGTTCACCGTCAGAAGCACCGGTCGTCGTGTTATGTTCTTATGGAAAAATAGGGGAGAAACCCCCTTTTTTCATCAGGTGAAGAAGACTCTGCCCAGATCTAGGAAGTTGGGCACTCAGCCATCAGATCAATCTTGAACGGTTAGCTTTGTTTTGTTGAAGTAGTTTTTTAAAATTCATATCTTGAGATTGGGAAGTCGGATTTTATCAAACAAGATACCTGTAAAAAGCTCATTATGAGTACTATCACATAAAAATACTTCCAGACTATGATTTTGATATCTAGTATTTATTAAAAATAGTGTATTCAAAACTATATGATTTTGATGTTTGGTTAATTAAAAATAGTAAATGCCTTTAGAAATTTATGCAAATTTTACTGAATGTGTATTTTGATATATTTAACATTAATACAAAGCCTGATATTTTATATATGAAAATTTAATGAGGGTTTTAATGTAATCCCTAATAAGGGTATTTTGGGTATTTCACCCATGATATGATTTTTAAATGATCTGATATTTCAATACATGATCATTCCTACATTATATGAATATTTTTTTGGAGATTTGATGAAGTTTCTTGTGCTACTATATTAGTATTTAGTTGTAGATGAGTAGCCATTATGAAAGAATAATAGATTATTATCTTGAGACAATAAGTGATATATATGTCGAATAAAGTCTAGTATTATTAATCTAAATGGTATTTTAATTTGATTTCATAATAGAGTCAAGTAAGATTAGTATATATTGAAAAACCACTAGAGGGGGGGGGTGAATAGGGTTTTATGGATATTTTAAAATAATTTAACTCAAACAACGACAATTGAGATAATAAGGAGACAATGTGTTTAGAGTGGTTCCAACCTTAGCAAATACTAAGGCAGTCAATCCACTACCCGGTTGCTTACCCAAACGAGATTTTGAAAGTATTAAATTTTATTACCTCGCAAGGATATTACATAAAATTACAATACTTTCTACACCCTTTGGACAACCTTCACCTTGAAGTAGTCTCACCAACCTTGAAGCAGCCTTCCTTGAAGTAACTTCAAGCTCCCCCTTGAAGTAGCCTTCCTCTTGAAGTAGCTTCCCGTTGAGACAGCCTTCTAGAAGTAGTACAAAGATCTCCTTCTTCACCAATAAGATCAAACTCTCTCCAATCTGCAACCTCCAACCCTAGGAGTAGTAAGGAGAGTACAAGGAATAAGAAAGAACAAGAAAGGAAATGGAAATTACAATTACCACTTGAAGCACAAGGCTTGATTTCCTATATCAAGCATTTTGATCTCCTAACCAATGAGTATGGAAGTGTAGGTTTAGTGGATAGGAGATGCTAGCCTATAGAACATGAATTTGGAGCAAAGGGAATGAGTAGCAAGTACTAGTGTTTGCTCAATTGCTCAAAACAGATTGCCAATTGCAAGTATGAAAGCTCAAGTATTGCACAAGTGTGCTTTGGGTGCCCTATGGCTTGTCCTATTTATTGGAATGGCCTATGAATGCTTATGGATGTTCTAGACACTTTCTAGGGGGTTCTTAGTGCTTAACTAGCCGTTAGGTAACCATTAGTTGCTTTAACAATGGCTAGTTAATTAACTCTAAAAAGTGCAGACAGAACTCATCTCGGTCGAAGAATTTTCGACCGAGAGTCTTTCTCGATCGAGGACTTGTCGACCGAGGGACTTCCTGGGACAAGTGTATATAACGTTCTACTCCAACTCCCAACTACCTTGTCTGTTGTGTCTAACGACTACCTGGGTCTTTCTCGGTCGAAGAGTTTGTCGTCCGAGAGTGTCTCGGTCGAGAATTTTGTCGACTGAGATTAACCCTGTTTCAATGTTTTAAACTAAGTAATAAGTGTGTGTATGAGTGTGCAGATGTGACACTATTTTAGGGGATGGCCTATCTAAATGTTGTGATTGGCTAGGGAAGATAAAACACTTGATTTACATGATGTCTAAGTACGTGTACATTATATATTTGTACAAGTTTTTACATTTGATTACATTCATGACTTAAAGCGATTTTAGCATTTAGATCTTCCAAGTATTTGTCATCCACCTTATTCCTGCAACACTCAAGTAACATGTTAGATCCACAAGAGTGAAATGTTTGTCATTATCAAAACAAAGGGATTAAATGATGTCCATTTATCCAACAATCTCCCCCTTTTTGAAGATGATAAACATTTCCAAAATATAAATCAACTAGTCTTTAAAATGAGTTGAGTTTCATACTTGAGATTTACTTTGTGATTTTCTTCTCTTGTTTATGAAATGTGTGCTTATTATTCCCAAAGAAGTATGGAACATAAAATCCAATTCTTTAGGGAGTATAGCAACTTTTAATGTAAAGCCAAGAGATTATGAAACTCATTGATTGAGTTTTTCAAAGTTACCAATTTAAGATTTACATTTATTTCTCCCCCTTTGTCATTTCAAAAAGATATCCGTTAAAACCGAATGTAGAAAAACTCCCCCATTATTTGATATCCCTCATAAAAAGATAACTATCAAATCTTTCGAAAAGGATGTCCATTTGGAAGCCAAAAATAACACGATTAAAACCATTTTCAAGAATCACAAATATCAAATAAAACATCCTCTAAGGGAGTGATAAGTAGTTGCTTCCTTATTTTGTTAAATTGGTCTAGTGGAAGCAGTTTTGTGAAGATATCAGCCAATTGATCTGTCGTATCAACATGATGAAGGGATACATGATTTTTAGAGATATGATCCCTTAAAAAATGATGACGAATTTCAATATGTTTGGCTCGGCTATGTAAAATGGGATTATGTGCTAAGTTTATAGCACTTGTGTTGTCACAAAAGATAGGCGTGGATGAAAAAGTAAAGCCATTATCATTTAACACTTGTTGCATATAAAGCACTTGAGCACAACAAGATCCGACTGCCATATATTCAGCTTCAGTTGTAGAGATAGCAACCGTATTTTGTTTCTTGCTAAACCAAGATACTAAGGCTCTTCCTAACAAGAAACAACTACCACTTGTGCTCTTGCGATCAATTCGACAACCAGCGTAGTCGGCATCAGTATAATCTTTAAAATCCAAGGATTGTCCTTTAGGATACCATAAACCATAACATGTGCTGCCAACTAAATATCGAAAAATCCGTTTGACGGCTTGAAAATGGGTTTGCATAGGCTGTTATTGAAATCGGGCACAAAGACCAACTGAAAACATAATGTCCAGTCTAGAAGCGGTTAAGTAAATCAAACTACCAATCATGGCTCTATATAAGGAGTCATCAATAGGTTCCCCATTTTCATCCTTATCAATTTTAGTGGAGGTAGCCATTGGAGTGGTAGCATGTTTGCACTGGTCCATCCCAAAATGTTTTAAGAGTTCATTTGTATACTTTTCTTGGCTTATAAAAATTCTGGCAGATGTTTGTTTTATTTGAAAACTAAGAAAGAAAGTTAGTTCACCCATGAGGCTCATTTCAAATTCTTGTTGCATAATATCACTAAATTGTTTGCACAATGATTCATTTGAAGCACCAAAGATAATTTCATCAACATATATTTGAACAAATAGAAAATCAAATGCATATGTTTTGAAAAATAAAGTAGAATCTGAATTTCCAATAGAAAAATCATTATCAAATAGATAGTTCTTGAGCCTTTCATACCAATTCCTAGGTGCTTGTTTTAATCCATAAAGTGCTTTCTTAAGTTTGTATACATAGTCACCTTTTTCTAGTATTTCAAAACCAGGTGGTTGGGCAACATATACTTCTTCCGGGATTATTCCATTGAGAAATGCACTTTTTACATCCATTTGGAAAATTTTGATGTTTTTGTGTGTAGATATAGCTAGTAGCATTCTAATAGCTTCAAGTCTTGCTACTGGTGCATAAGTTTCATCAAAATCTATCCCTTCTTGTTGATTATATCCTTGTGCTACTAACCTGGCTTTATTTCTTACCACTTCCCCTGCTTCATTTAACTTATTCCTAAAAACCCATTTAGTTCCAATAATGGTTTTATCTTGTGGTTTAGGAACTAAGTCCCATACATCATTTTTAGTGAATTGGTTTAATTCTTCTTGCATTGCTATTATCTAATAGTCATCTTTCCTCAAAAAAAAATCTAATAGTCATCTTTGAGAGCTTCAGACACCTTCTTAGGTTCAATTATAGAAACAAATGCCATATTTGCAACATCTTTAAAAGAAGAACGGGTTTTGACTTTATCATTCAGATTTCCAATAATCAATTCTTGAGGATGATCCTTAATGAGTCTAGGAACATATTGTGTCTCAACTTGGTGATTATTAGTAGTATTGTTGTCACTGTCATTTGGTATGGATAAATTTTCTAATTGATGAGTGAGATCAATTATTTCAAGATTTTCATATTGTGGTTCTTCATGAAAAGAAATGTGAATGGATTCCTCAACTTTTCTAGAAATAGTGTTGTAAACTCTAAATGCTTTCCTAGAGGTGGAATATCCCAAGAAAAAGGCTTTATGTGATTTAGAGTCAAACTTGTCTCTATCCTCTTTTGTGTTTAAGATATAGCATGTTGACCTGAAAGTAGGAAAATAGTCAACCCTAGGTTTCTTAGTATATATGATTTCATATGGTGTTTTCTTCAAATAAGAGTGAACAGTTACTCTATTTAGCACATAGCATGCTTTGTTTACCGCTTCAGCCCAAAATGTTTTAGGTGTATTATGTTCGAGCATCATAGTCTGAGCCATTTTTTGTAGTGATCGATTTTTCCTTTCAACTATGTCATTTTTTTGTGGAGTGCGTGGAGCAGAAAAATTGTGAGTGTAGCCTTGAGATGTGCAAAATTCTTCAAATAAATGGTCCTCAAATTCTCCACCATGATCACTCCTAATTATACATATTTTGTTTTGTAATAGATTTTCAATCTTGGAACAAAATTTTATAAAACCTTGAATAGTGTCATCTTTACTTGTGAGAAAGTGTACCCATGTATATCTACTATAATCATCAACAATAACAAAACAATGTCTTTTGCCACCAATAGATTGTGTCCGCATAGGTCCAAATAAATCCATATGAATGAGTTCTAGGGATCTACAAGTGCTTAAGTACATTTTTGGGTTTAAAAGAGGTTTTAGTTTGTTTACCCAAAGTACATGGTTCACAATTTTCAATTTGATCAAAAGTGTATATAACGCTCTACTCCAACTCCCAACTACCTTGTCTGCTGTGTCTAATGGCTACCTGGGTCTTTCTCGGTCGAAGAGTTTGTCGACCGAGAGTGTCTCGGTCGAGAATTTTGTCGACTGAGATTAACCATGTTTCAATGTTTTAAACTAAGTAATAAGTGTGTGTATGAGTGTGCAGATGTGACACTATTTTAGGGGATGGCTTATCTAAGTGTTGTGATTGGCTAGGGAAGATAAAACGCTTGATTTACATGATGTCTAAGTACTTGTACATTATATATTTGTACAAGTTTTTACATTTGATTACATTCATTACTTAAAGCAATTTTAGCATTTAGATCTTCGAAGTATTTGTCATCCACCTTATTCCTACAACACTCAAGTAACATGTTAGATCCACAAGAGTGAAATGTTTGTCATTATCAAAACAAAGGGATTAAACGATGTCCATTTAGCCAACATATCTGACTATATTTGAGATTTTCTTCTTATATGATCTATATGTTCATATTAGTGCATAAGACGATTTATGTCTTATTTGAGTATAAAGATGATATTGATTATATAGTATGAGTTTTATTTTATTTCAATGCCAAGATTTTATGATGATCATAGATTAAAGCTATGCTTAAGAACCCTAAGTTGGTACATATATTTAGGAAGACGGGACTTGAGATTTAGAAATAAAAAGAGGGAACATCGTCTTGTACTGATAAAACTATGATGATATCCAAGTTATTAAAGTTATGGAACTAGAATCGGGACTTCCTTATAGATACCCCAGTACAAGAGGTAAGCGGTCCATGCCCATGAGTACTCATGTTTTAATTCTAGTATGTTTACATGTCTCCAGATAAGACTTTTATAATTTATATGGTTCAATGTTCTAAGATTTTAATGCAAACAAGAATATTTTCATATCTCTATCATTATGTAAGTTCAGATATCCAAAATCTCAATTAGAGACATGTTGCTCAAAATAGTTGTGACCCGTGGACTAAGTCCATGAGAAAATTTAAATAATCATGTTCCTACAGGATTTCTTAGAAATGTTCGAAATTAATGAATAAGATTGTAAGATAAGATATGCAAGTAATGTATCCATACTTAGTTGGTGATTTGGGATAGTTTTGTATTGAGAATTTAAGTACACATATGTTGTCAGGATTTTTCATATTTATAGGCATAATTATGTATTACAATTTCAAGTAGAAACATGCCATTAAGATTTCATACATATGTATAGATATAACAACTAGATTCCATAGAATGAATAATATCTAGAACTTAATTACAATATAAGAATATGAATTTTAGAATATTAAGACATGGTCTACTTTTAGAGATAAAGGTACTTCTGGGATCACAATGTGTTGTAAAAATGAGTTCATGATGGCATTTTGAGATAGTGACACATTAAGTTATGATTAAGTTGCAATACAATATTTTATAAGATTTCTATTTTGATATTTAAGGTTTAATATGTAAGTTCATACGTTAAGTTTCATGGTAACATCATATTTTATAAAAAGGATTGAACCATCTTGTCAGAATTGATATTTTTAGATATGTTGTACTTATGATACTTTCATAAGCTTGACTTATGATACTTTGTATACTTAGTATTTCTATATTCATGTCAGATCCATTCTCATAAGACATTAGACTCATTTACGATATAATTGGTATAAATGAAGTAAGTTTACCAAATTAGATTTTTAGAATAAAGTTTATCCAGATAATGAGATACATGTTCAAATCCAATAATGAATTCAGTTTAGAACTTAAGAATAAGAGATTTAGATTCAGACATAGACTACTCACTATGTGAGTAGCTAGATTTTGAATAAAGATACATGATATGGGTTATAGACCCAATCTCAATTGTGTTGTAATTTGAGATACATAACCAAATTCTATAATAGATTCAGTTTAGATTTTAAAGGGCAGAGATTCAGATTCAGATTTTAGATTCAAAACTAATTACGTGTTGAGTACTCAGTTTCAGATAAGTTCTCATAACCAAATTCTATAATAGATTCAGTTTAGATTTTAAAGGGTAGAGATTCAGATTTAGAGTTTAGATTCAAAACTAAGTACGTGTTGAGTACTCAGTTTCAGATAAGTTCAGATTCAGATTTTAATAAAGATAGACTTAAGATAATTAATTCAAAACATTCACATAATACATTTTATAATAAGTCCTCACCAGAGAGTCCCAAGACGATTAAGAGGGTGCATTGCACTAGACATTGTGGGTGTCACAGAGGGCATGTTATGCCAACAGAGGGTGTGTTGCACCATAGAGGACACTTCGGTGTCAACAGAGAGCACGTTGTGCCAACAGAGGGTGTGTTGTACCATAGAGGACACTTCGGTGTCATAGAGGAGGACTTATTGTATAATGGTGGCCACAGTTAGATAAAAATCATAAGTAAAAGATATCATAGATTAGAGATGCCCATATTCTCATTCATGAGTAATGATGAGAGGGAATTAGATTAGATAAGTAAGACCTAGGCACTTTGGAGTAGGTCATGAGATCCAAGTACCAGGGTACATGTCTCTAGAGAAAGATAAGATAGAAAGATATGAATTTCAGATTAAGAAATCAGAGATTTTATGCTTCAGATTTTACTCAGAGCTTGATAGTAATTTCTCATTTATAATGTCAATTTCAGATTATTAGTCATGTACATTTTTAGAATACTCATGCCACTTAATCTAATGACTATTTTTCCCAATACATGGCTGGGGACACGATGTTTGCAGGGCTTAGAGAAGTTGAAGATTTTAAGAATAAGAAAAGGTGTAGTGGTTTTCAAGCTTGCCTAGTGGGGTGCCATCTACCGAGACAATCCAGAGTTTAGACATCTTCTTTTATGCATGGTCTTGTTATCATAGTATATTAGATGACTTGTTTCCCTTGGTTAGAACTGTGTATGAATCAGTTTTACTTAAATGCAAAGTGTTTCATTTACTTTCATTGCAATGATAGTTATATTTGTGATACCCTAGATAAAAAAAATTCTTCTACTCATGTGATATGAAAATTTGGGTGTTACACTATAATTTAAGGAGACTTCCAATAGGGCTTCATCCCCCATGCCACCTGATAGCACGTTCTGACCCCCGTATACTGGACGCTTCTAGGGTTAGGTCATTTCACCCCTAAGGCGTAGACCTCACATAGAGGTTCTTTGGTTTTCAGGGCTCCTAAGTCTATTGTTTTATGATTCCTAGAAAGATCTTTTCTACATTGTACCCTTCTCTTACTTATACTTGACCCTGGTATCTCTATGGTGTCGCGTCTACTTATTTGAAGTTATAATACAACATGTATATCATTCTAAACTTGGCAGAGCAGTATATTCAAAACACTATAATATACTGAATAATCAACATACTATACATTCAGGCAGACTAAAACTCTTAAATAAACAGATTACATGTTCACTTGGCACATACACACTAGAATTGTGCAATTTATCATCTTATTACACTGATAAGAATTAATTACTTGACATATGATTAATCGTCAATAGCACCTGCAACTTATCTCTAATTTCTCAAAGAATGTGCATATCAACCCAAATCTTGAGTTGTGAATCTCATAACTCAATTAAGAGTTCATTACTTATCATGACAAGAATTATTAATAATAACTGAGAACATTGATATCACAATACTTGATTCATTGAACACCCTACCCTTAGGGTTTCATTTAATCACCACAAATGCTACAAAGAAAGGTGTAATACATCTATCACGTACTTTTCAAATCTTCAAAACATATGATACATGGGATCTCAATCCCTTATCACATTACTGGGAATTCTCATCCTTTCACATCATTATCATGATTACTGAATCTGGGTATTCAAACCCTTAGATCATCACATAGCATTGTTACCTCTATAATAGGTAACCATTACCTCTAGGTCCTTAGACCAAGGTATCCATTTCACTGGTTGTACAAGTATTCTCATGGCTCACAAGGCCATCATTCATCTTGTTACCTCTCACTAGGCAACAACTTATTCACATGGCTCCCATAAAGATTTCATGCGACATAAAAATTCATTGAATAAAGACTACTATCAAAAAATCATATAAAATCAACATATGTATGAAACCTTATAACTAAGTTGAATTTGGGTTTCCATGCCATTCACTAGGATATCATGCATCAATAATAATATTGAATAAATAAAGTCTATCATGTCAAGAAAATCCCTTCAAATAGCTTTCACGATATCTATTCACAAATATCCAACTTTCCTCGCATCTAGAGTTCCACCCTCTTTACTAGGATATCAAAAAAACACTATTCACTTTGAACAAAATCCAAGATAGTATCTGACATATATGTACTATGAATTTACATAAACAAGCATTCATATATACAACAAATTTCAGTCATAGACAAATTCCCTATATTTCAGTTTACTCTTATAACCACTACAAATACTTAGGGAATTCTCATTAGAATGTATTGTATACATTTATAATATGATCATATCATCTAAACTTCATCTAAACAGAGTAAGAATCCATTTCATATCATTTTTCAACAACTTAGAACAAATAGAGAATTCAGGTTTGTGGTCGCATACTAGCAATTAAAGATTATAGATGAATTAACAACTTTTCGTGCAATATACTATTTAAAGGAAGTTCCCACTCACCCTATGGTTTGAAAACACCTTAAAAAGGTAGCTCATCCCTAAAAATCTCGATCTCATATCAAATCCCTAGCAATTCATCCAATTCTTCTTCCTTTCAACTCAGAAACCCTAAAAATGAGGGTTTATGAAGAAAGAGTGAGAAAATGGGAAGTTTTGATACCATTTTGGATCAAATCAGAGGAGGGACGGAATTTTGACATGTGAGAGAAGATTCACCGTGAAACTATATCCAAAGAAGGTAAACTTACATGATTTCATCATTCCTCGGACCGCAAAACCCTACGTCAGCATCTCCATCAATTTCTCCTCTCAAACCCTAACTCTCTCTCTCTCTAGGATTTCGTTTCTCTGAATTGAATCATGAATTATGATAGCTCCTTGTGTTTTTGGTTGACCATATAGAGCAATTGAGCTGCTTGGGTTAATTGCACATTGACCCCTCACTAAACGTTTTCTTATTTCAGCAGATTTTTCTGTCATAAAAAGGTTTATGTGAATTCATGTATTTTAGAGATCAAACCTTCTCCAAAAATTATGGGAGTTTATAATTTTGTGTATAATTGAGTTATACATCTTAAGTTAAAATTTGAGACCATTCCAATCTTCCATTAAATAATTACAAATCAAATAATGCACTCCTATCTAGAATTATGCATAAATGTTAGTTACTGTAAATCGTGTACTGATAAATTCTAAATGCATCCAAAAATTATGAAAATTTTACATGTTGTTTATGATTGAGTTTCAGATCTTAATTTAAAATTTATATCATTTGGATTTACCAATAAATAATTAAAAATCAAACAATATACCACTCAACAACATTCTGTCAGCATGGTCGGTTGAAGTATATCTCGACCGAGAATGACTTTCAAAGAACATCCAAAAATTCTGAAATTTTTCACTAAAATGCATGATTGAGTTATACATATTATATCCAAATTTAAATTAAATCCAAATTACATATAAAATATGATAAATTATTTACCGTACTACTATCTTGATCAAATTCCATTCTCATGTACCATCAAAACCCTAATTTCAGCCAACTAGGGTTTATATTTCTCAAACCCTAATTTCTCAAACAATAGAACACTTAATGTTCTTATTAGGTTTAAAACATCATAATTGAATTATAATCATTAATTATATTTAAGAAATGATCCATCCAATTAAGCATATGATCATCTAGGTAAACCCTAGTTTACCAATTAAGCTCAGATACGGTCATAACAGGGACGTTATCCTAAAGGTGCTACTTGAGTCAAAGATGACAGAGGGAACCTCAGTAAAACATGTGCTCGATATGATTGGACATTTGTATCATCTTGAAGAACCGGGATTCACCTTGAGCCAAGAGTTGGTCACTGATATGATTCTAAAGACAATGCCAAAATCATATTGCCGCTTTGTTGCATTTTATCATGTTAATAATAGTGATCAGTGGACATGATTCCAAGGATAAAATCAAGACCGAGAAGGGTTATGAGGTCAAGCCTAAATCCAATTCTTCAACACTCAAGTTAAGGATAAATAAAAGTACAAGTGGAACTCATCCTTTGTACTTCAAGGAATTTAGGAAGAAGAAGATGGAGATGGTGATCACCACTTCAGTTATATACGTTATTAAGATAAATCTATCTACTTCATCATCATGGGTACTAGATATCAAATGTGGATCTCACATATGTTCTCATATGCAGGATCTGAAAGGAAGTGGATCTTTGGGAAAGGGCAAGGTGGAACTGTGAGTTGCTAATAGCGTAAGAGTTGTGGCCAATCAGTTGGAACCTATAGTATATCTTTGCCTACAAGGCTCGTAATAGAATTAAAGAACTCTATTATGTACATGTTATAAATAGAAACATCATTTATGTTTCTTTCATGGATAAGGATGCATTTGAATTCCATATTAAAAATGGTTGATGTTCTATTTCAAAAGATGGGATCTTCTATGGAAGTGCCCCAATGTCTTATGGTATTTATTTTTTAGATCTAAAAACAATTGTTTATAACGTAAATATGAAAAGCCTAAAACACAACAACTCAAACAAGACATACCTTTGGCATTTTTGTCCAGCCTCCATAAAGATGGTTATATAAACTCTTTTGATCTAGAATCTATAGAGACAGGTGAAACTTGTTTATTATGCAATATGGATAAGACCCCTTTCACTGGTAACAATGAGAGGGCTAAAGATCTATCAGGAATCATACATAATGATGTGTGCATACCCTTTAGAACAACCGCTAGATGTGGGTATCAGTGCTTCATTACCTTCACTATTTACTTCAGTAGGTATGGCTATGTTTATTTAATGAAACATAAGTCAAAAAATCTTGAAGCGTTCAAGGCATTTATGAATTAAATATAGAACCAACTTGGTAAAGTATTAAGGAACTTCTTTCTGATCAAGGTGGAGAATACTTAAACTAAGAATTTGAGGACCTTCTTAAAGCCTATGGGATTGTATCTTAGTGGACTCCACCTAGAAAACCACATCAAAATAGTGTCTCAGAATGAAGGAGTCACACATTCGTAGATATGGTGTGATAGATGATGAGTTTATCCACACTTCTGACTACCTTATGGGGGTATGCTCTACATACCACTGTGTTTGCACTAAACTAAGTACCATCTAAATCAGTTCAAAAGACACCATATGAGATATGGAATAGGAAGCGTCCCAATTTCTCTTTTATGAGGATTTGGGGATGTGAAGCTTATGTTAAAAGAATGATTACTGATAAGCTTAGTCCTAAATCTGATCAATGTCATTTTGTTGGATATCCTAAAGAAATAAGAGGATATAACTTTTAGTCCCAATATGACAACAATATATTTGTTGCCAGGTATGATACATTCCTTGAGATGGATTTCATTACCGAAGGAATCAGTGGGAGAAAAGTGGAACTTGAAGAGGTTCAAGACCAACAAGAAAACATTGAACCAATAAATGAACAAGAGGAACAAAGAGAATCACAAGAAGTTGTAGAGTCTCAAATTCCTCAAGTTAGATAGGCACCTTGTAGATCTAATAGGACACACCTTGAACATGAAATATTTGGATATCTTGTGACTTAGGAAGGTAGTGAATTGGTCATAGATGATGAGAAAATATCCTATCAACATTTTATTAACGGACCAAAGTTTGAGAAATGGCTTGAGGCCATGAGATCTGAGATGGAATAGATGTATACCAATAAAGTATGGACTTTTGTGGATCCACCTAAATGGGTAAAACCCATAGGGTGCAAGTGAGTCTCCAAGAAGAAGATCGACATGGATGGAAAAGTTCAAACCTATAAGTGGTAGATTGGTTGTAAAGGGTTTTAGACAAGTTCAAGGTGTTGACCATAATGAAACTTTTTCTCCAGTAGCCATGGTTAAATCCGTCAGGAACATGCTTGCTATTGCATCTTATTGTGACTATGAAATTTGGTAGATGGATGTTAAAACTACATTCCTTAACTAGAATCTACTAACGGATGTGTATATAACACTAACTGAGGGTTTCATAAATCCAAAGGATGCAAATAAAGTTTAGAAGATACAAAGATCAATCTATAGTTTGAAACAAGCATCTTTGAGCTGGAATCCTCATTTTGATGAGACGGTCAAAGGGTTTAGGTTTATTCAAAATGAATATGAGCCTTGTGTGTATAAGAAGGTTAGTGGGAGCATAGTGACATTCCTCATATTGTATGTAGGGATGGGGAATGACATCCCTACTTTACAAAAGGTAAAGACGTGGCTTGGAAATACATTCTCTATGAAAGATTTGGATCAATCACGTACACAATGTTGTGTACCCAACAAAACGCCTCATATGCCTTGAGCATGATGAGAATATATCAGCCAAATTCAGGTGATGCTCACTGGACAGTCGTGAAGAACATCCTCAAGTACTTGATAAGAACTAAGGATCAATTCTTGGTCTACAACAGAGAGGAAGAGTTGGTGGTAAAGGTTACACCAATGCAAACTTCCAGAGTGAAAAAGATGATTACAAATCTCAATCAACATTCATTTTTTGCCTAAAAAATGGAGCTGTAAGCTGGAAGAGTTTCAAGTAAGAGACAGATGCTGATTTTACAGCAGAGGTTAGGTATATTATTGCATCAAGTGTAGCAAAGGAGGCTATATGGATCAAGAAGTTCATTTAAGAACTTGGGGTTGTTCCTAGCATCAATGATGCAATCGAGCTATATTGTGACAACAATGGAGCTATTGCATAAGCTAAGGATCCTAGATCGCATCAGTTCTCAAAGCATATACAAAGGTGTTTCCATCGCATACAAAAGATTATACAATGAAGAGATGTGCAAAGTACCAACTGAGAATAATACTGCTGACCCCTTGATAAAGGCACTTTCACAATAGAAGCATGATGAACATGTTAGATCACTTGGAATACGATTCATGGGTGATTGGCTCTAAGTGAAAGTGAGAGTCTGTTAGTATGTATGCCCAGAGAGCCAATCATATGATAATTGTAATGACATAACTTGTAATTTATTTGATTAATAAAGGCAAGCTTCTAATTTATTCTATTTAATTGAGTTATGGGATGATGATGTAACATTTAAAATGTCTAGAGAATAATATTACTCAATGACATATGTCTTCATATTTAAGACTTGGGGAAATGAGATCATACAGATGTTAAGAGTACATATACATATTCTCATTATGTCCTTAATCGGTTGTTATTGTAAAAGGTTGATAGATAACAATGACACATAAGATCTTTGTGTGAGTTGGTTGATGACAAAATCTCATTAGTCATGATATGGCAACATCAAACTAAGCACGTAGATACATGATAGAGAACAGTGTATTAGAGAGACCCACCGTGAGACCTACTTTTGTCTATGTTCGACCAATCAGTCTCACAGTTAGGCAGGCTTATACCATTACACTCACGAGTAGAATCTATGGCTTGAGCCTACCTTCACACACCTCTGTTACTCTTTAGGAGGCATCCATCCAAGATAAACTAACCACCTTGTAGTGTCTCGCCCCCAATAGCGGTTAGGCACATGTTAGATGAAGGAGTGGTCTTTAGGATTGGTCGTTGTATGGGATCACCTCCCACCTATACTACACATTTGATCGACAGTTTTCACTACGAAGCTATATTGCAAATAAAAGGTGCACAAGGTCTTACCATCTAGCCATTGATACTCCACATCTTCATAGAGAATTCAATTTCATGGAGTCCATATTGGAGACAGTGTGACAGTCGTGGCACCATTCATGTGATTCGCTACTTATGCGACAAGGAATTTTTCTACCTTAGGACAATTAGAGTTACTACCCTTGTTTACTAGGGCTTCCATTCAAATATCCTCAAACACTTCTCCTTTTGACCTTCCAACATCGGACAGGTGTCAGACTCTATGCTTCCCTTAGAACAACACAGACAATTGATAATCAGTTGCTCTAACAACTATTGTCCTATCTGGTTGTGATAACCAAGAGAGCCCAAGCAAATCCTTCCCGGCTAGGGAAGGATATCAGGGGAGAGAACAACTGAGATCATTATTGTGGGAGAGTAAGTTGGTGACTAGTACGTCAATGGAAGGGACAACTCATTCCTGTGTGTTCCAGCAGGACGACATGAGTGATACATCATTTGTGTCGAATTCTCTAGAGCCAGGAGTTGTTATCTACCACTAAGGAGGACATCGTCAACCAACAATCCTCGATGAGAGGAACTACTTCCAAAGATGATGTTAAAGTCTTCTGTCCATGTAGGAGCAGTGAGATGAGTATGAATGCAACAAGGAATCAGAGTTGCACATCAACAACACAACAATGATGAGGAGATGTCACTGGACTTGCTCCAGGACCAAGTATATCCTCAAAACCATCCTTTCCATCTTATAGTTATTGACACGATCCGCTGGTTATGGGAATATGGTAGATAAAAAAAATTTCTTTCGCTGCCTGGTCTTTTGCCATATTTCCCTACAATGGTATTAGACCATCGCCAATCTACTATATTATAAATAATCGATACGATGGGATTTTGGTTTTAGCATTCTATCATTGCATGCGATGCAAATAATATCTTGTCAAATCCAATACCATCATAATCCCAATATATATATATATATATATATATATATATATATATATATGTGTGTGTGTGTGTGTGTGTGAAATTTACACGTGTTGCCATAAAAGCAGTTTTGATGGTAGATGTGTGTAACGACCCCGCCTCCCGGTAACCCCCAATTAAGGGAGACCCGAAGGTCAGAGATGTTATTCAATTAACAGGATCAAAGGTTCGACAAATAATCAGTAATAATTAATAAACTTTACCAACTAAACTGAAAACTGGTGTAAAATAAAACTTTTCTTACCTTGGAAAAACTGGGATTTCTAAACTTCTATCCATGAAGATGTTAATCTAACTAATCCTCCTGTGTACGTTACTTCTCATTTAATTCCACATATGCCACTTTACTGTTTGTTCTTTTCATTTGTACCTAAAACGCCGACAAACCAAACGTCGGTCAGTATATTAAAATATACTGGTATGTGGAGACAACCAAAAACTTGCACATATGGCTAACAATTTAATAATCACAATCAAATTATTTAACAAGCCAATTTACACTTTTCAGTATGACATTCTCCACCGCTTTTGCCCTAACCCTGGCATACCCACCTTAGGGTTTCTTTTTCCCATGACATAAGGCCACCTTCTCAATCCCGAGCTTGGTGCCTGGGGGTCACCACTCATGGTGCCCTCTAGTCATGCAATATCATAGGCCACCTTCTTGGTGCCTGGGGGTCACCACTCATGGTGCCCATTGGTCTACCCATCTGGGCCTGACTCTCTTGGCATCATCCATCAGGGTGGCATGTAGGTGCGAGAAGACATACTTCTATTATTAATGTGATAATCATAGTGACTTTATGATTTGCAAGTATGAACATCCAAACTGTTTAGTTGCAGTCAATGTGAATAACCATCCGGAAAATTCTCGTGAAACTAAAGTGGTTATTCATAAGCGTAACCACATACCTGATCCAGAGCAACTTGGTGTCCAAGCAATAAGGATAAATAACAAGCAACCATCAATCAACCATATCCTAAAATTAATGCATGGCATCCAAGTGTTATAGTTTATCTTGAACATTTTAAAGCTAGACTTGGATTCCGTCTTAGGCTTTCTACGCCACTTTAGGGTTTCCATTGCAATTAGTGTTTCCTTTTATCTTTTACTATTTTAAACCCTAATTTAACACAATTGATCACAAATCCTAATTATTTCCACATCTAATCCTCAATTTCAGATTAAAGGCATAATTAACCATTAATTCAGCTCATTAAGCCTCTTTTTATTAAAGCTACTATTTTTATCATTTTAATCCATGACAAGATCATTATACACATTTATCATTAACTCATAGTTCATTATGGTCCAAATCCCATATGAATTCGATTTGTTATAATTCCATCTTTTATTCATCAGAAAACCCTAATTACTACATTTAGGGCATTTATCCACAAATTAGGAACTTAATGCTTGAATTAGCTTAAATTCAGCATATTCCAACTTTAATCATGAAATTAATCAATTAAAGCCATTAATAGTCGAATTAGTCAACATTAGGGTTTCAAGGCTTATTAAAACATATTCATGCACATGGACTTTCAATTAAACTAATTACGTGCAAAAATTCATCCTTTTTCTGCCTAATGTTTTTTTATCATTAACAGGCTAATATCAACTTTAATCATCTATTAAACCCTACTAATCACTTTAATCATATCAAAATAAGGTTCTTTAAACATTAATACATTAAAGTTGATATCTTCCATTACTTTTCGAATTGCATAATGAATCATGCTTCAATTATATTTTACTTAGATTCCTCTCGATTTTCTGAGAAAGTTTCATATTTTATGCATACTCATCCGAGCTACCATTAGAGAGATATGAAATTTGTAAAATTACCTTCTTTGGGCCAATGGCATGTTGTCACGTCGTCAATCCCATGCAACACTTGCGATTTGGAAACATTTCGAAAAGACTGAAATGCCCCCACTTAACCAACTGGCCCTAGCACTGCGCGGAGGGTATAACTGTCCAAAGTATCTTTCCTTTCTTCTTCCTCCAGCAGCCAAACGACTGCCGCCCTAGCCGTCGCATTGCTGCCTTTCGCGGCCCGCCCTCTCCTCCATAGAGCCAGGAACTTGTCGCCGACTGACTCCCTTGGTCCACCGCCCCTCTGCGCACTTGGGGCGCCACCTGGTTGCGGCCGGCGCGGTCAAACACTTGCTCGACATGCCCTTCTCTTCAGGCCGACGCTGCATCCTAGGGGCTGCTGCTGCGCGTGTTTTGGGTCACCGCTCTGATGGAGAAGTTGTTCTTCAGCACCGGGACCCCATCTAGACTACTCCTCAACTCTCCATCACTCTTGGGAAAGTTCCCACTTAGAGGCTAGGGTTTATACGTAATGAATAAGGAAGAGAACGTGAGATCTTCCTCTTTCTCTCCCAGACTCGAAATAAGGCATTACCCCTTTATATAGGGTGAGATATGAAGCCCTAAGACGTGCCTCACAGGGACTCAAGTCCCAAACTCAAAAGGAAACATACTCTCCTTAGTCGTGAAGCAACCAACTCTCTCTCTCTCTTCATTATCTCCTATTTTCTTGATATTCCTTGTTGCATAAATAATTAGGAATTCGAAATTCCTCTCCAATACTCTTTATTCTTGTCTTTTAATTCATTGGCCTCAAATTTATATTTTCGTCAAGTAGGAAATACTTTCTTTTATCAAATTTACATAATCCATTAATTATGTATTCCCATTATCTCTTTATTTAACAATTTTGGTATTTTATATTTCTTTCCTCTTCGTTGGGTTTCCTTGGATCCCAAGGAACTCAAGAATTCGAAATTCCTTTTTAAGAAATACTCATTATCCTTAAATGCATCAATATGCATTATTTCACATTATCATGTTGCTTTCTCATTAAAATATCCCTTTTTGAGGATTTCTCTTTATTTCTCTTTTATTTTTCCTCATAACTATTCCTTTTATCATTAGGAATCCTTGGGATACGAAATTCCATTATGGATTACCCAATTATACCTCTTTTCACATATTTTCCACATTTCATCAATGTTTTCAATTTCTTTATTAACAAGGAAATACTTAATTGATATTTTCTTTTCTTATTGCCTTTTCTTTGCAACTTTGGACTCCTTGGAACCCAAGGAATCTAAGAGGAACGAAATCCTCTTTGGATTTGACTTATAGAGGTTTCCACACCTTTCTTATCTCAAATCCTCAGTTATTCATTAAATAAATTGAATATCCTTGTTATTGGGCCCAATAGCCAATAAAGCCCACAAATAAATCAACAAGGCTATTGGAAATGAAATACACTTATTCAAAATAGATTATATCATTATTCCTTCAAATATCTTTAATATGAGAAATTACATTTCTCACCAAAGGAACCCAAAATTGGGGTTGTAACATCCTTCCCCTCTTATAAGAATTTTGTCCTCAAAATTCCATCAAGAAAGCAAACAAACAGGATAAATCTTTCTTATGTCCATCAGGGCTACCATGTGGCTTCACCCTTTCCATGCTGCTTTCCAAGAACCTTCATCATCTCATATTATTCCATCTGAGTTCTTTCTTACCTTGGTATATCGTACCCTCATAGGTGACTCAAGACATTTCAGCCTCTCAAAAGCTGAAAAGGTTCAAGGCTCATCACATGTCTTGGGTACCTCACATAGTTCTCTAGATCAGACTTATGGGACACTTTATTCATCATGTTATCCTAAGGGGTAGGCTAAACACAACCATCTCCACCCATCCATCTCAAATGGACCCATATATTGGGGACTCAACTTTCTCAGTTGTAGCTTAGAGGGGTCGGACTTTCACATTATATTCCACCATAGTGAACTGCATGTCAGTCTGCTTTGCATCAGCTCATGACTCATGTCACCCTTGGGCTCTCTCTCAGCCATTGCTCGATCAAGCGACTTCATCTGCACACACTGTGGTTTTTTTCTGACCTTCGTGAGGCCTCCTTCACCAACATCATCTTAATGAAGTGGTGATTGACACTACCTCCTTATGGAACATCTTGCATCCCGATAAAGGCTATGGTGGTTAACATCACCTCTTAAGAACTGTCTCTTTGTATCACCCTGAACAAGCACACTTGCTCTCATCAGACCCTCTAGTCTGGATCATACTACTCATTAGTTAGGGGTGATAAACTATACTAACATCGAGTACTTCACACATCAACTTCCACCTTATGGAAGTGAACCTTTAGGTCCTACTTTAGAACTTTTGAACTCGCATCATGTGTAGTTGAACCATCTCTTTCTCTAATAAGTAGTTCAACCCAGTCTGTCCCTTGACAGTACAGTTTCTTTCTCATGTCATCTAGATAAGGCGATCTACCATAACCCACATTGCATCTTGACCTTCCTTGGCCAAGGGGAGACTTACCACAACATCCATAGGGATGTACTCCCATTCCCCCTTGGGGACTCTCTTTATCCTTCATATCAATGTAATGGGTTACTGGTGTTTGTCCTTCACCTCTATCATGCATGGAAACATACCACATGCAACCTCATTTTAAGCATCCAAAGTACTATTGTCATTTACTATCTTGGTAGTACCAAGGTATATCATGATTTCCTGCATTGTTATGATTCCTCAAGCTTGATACCTCGGAAACCCTAAAACATTCTAATCAGGGTTTCATCACATTCCCTTCCAGAGAAGTGCATCTGAGGCTCTAAACCATCCTTTCATTACGTCAAGGACTAGACTGGATAACCAAACAATCATTAACTTGTTCAACCTATCTCATTACATCTGAGTGTTAGCCAAAACACATCTTCTTTCCAAACGTAGGGTTAGCCTAACAACTCCCTTCTAGCCAAACTAGGTAGCTATATCTCCACCAGAGCATCCATTACCACTTCACATCCTTCGGTATTAGGTAACGTTGAAGACATACTCTTCCATGTATTCTACTTATCGTCTCATCTCAAACTCTAAGTTTGTCTTTATCAAGAACTCTAAGCGCATCCTCATGGTGATCACACTCAACCTGGTATAACTTGCAAACTCCACCTAGCTCTTGGTAAAACATCCTCATAAGATGACTACACTATTCCTCTTAGTGTTTGTAAGCCATCCATGTATCATTCACTCCACCAAGATATGTTAACATCTCTGTCCTCATACCTTGTAGCAATGTTTCAACCCGCATCGTCTTTTATCCTTAGTGTATGGCATACATACTATCCTATCTCTCACTCCCATAACAAGAGGAAATAAGCATTTGGCTGTAGTCCAAATACAGAGTTCTTCCTGTTCCAAGAGTAGAGATGGTACAACCCCCTTTCTCGTACACTTTCAAATCGAAGTTGAAACGTGCAACTTATGTCTCTATATCACAAACATCATGATGTCAAAATTATTTTCATGGAAAACTGGTCTCGAACCTACTTGGGTCACCACACAATCCTTGGTCATCTCCTCCAGGCCTATAGGGAGCCAGCACTTTTGGGGTCATCCCTCTTCCGCATGCATCAGAGAGTGCCCTACTCATCTGCCCTTTGGGTCCCATGAGTTCACAAAGGTGATCAACCTCCCAACCCATGGCCCTCAGACAATGATAGCTGTTACCTCCCGACCCTATGGTCATGTGCAACTAGGGAATTAGGCAACTCCTTCTTCCATCGGTCTTATCCCTACTTGACCCTTGGTTAGACTTAGGATTCTAACATAGTACATGTTCAACTTAGAACCTCACCCAATCCTTCATCATCTCTCTCTACATATTCTTGGGCTGTCTTTCATCCCTTCATAGGGGTCATGGCAACCTGCCTACCTTGGTCAGGCCTCATACCGGTTACCTCCATGGTAACACATCCGCATGCACTTAGAGATGGTTATCTATGGGTCTACAGGTTCATTCTCATACCACGTACATTTCACTTAGCTTCTCAAGATCCTATGAAACTTCTTTAGGTCACCTCAAAACCAACAAAACTGGTATACACCCTACCAAAGGGGTCCCTCTCCCAGGAAGGGAGGGAAACTACACCTGGATAACAAAGGTCACAAGCGTCCTTATGTTTAGGGTCTGCATCTACATGAGCTTGCTTAGCCCTGGCAAGCTACTAAGGCACAACCAGACACCTACAAAGCCAAGCTAGGTCACACTTGTTCTCATCCTCAACATTAGATCAACTTAGTTGTGAGGGGTTCATCAAACATACCCTTAACTTAAGGGGGGGTTCTTTTTCCCTTACGCATGAGGAGTACCATGCTCGAAACTATAGAGACTCAAATCTCATCATGAGCATTGGGTACACTGCTTCCCCTCTTAGGCCTAGGAACCCTAGCTTCATCTTTGAGTATCCAGCTGCATGCTCGAACTCTTAACCATGAATCAAGCATATCCAAGGTATGCTATGTACTTCCATGATCCTTTTATATGAGCAACATCTCAGGGTTGAGTCCTCTCAAGGACAACCAACTAGGTATAAGGCTTCACAACCTACTACCAAACCTCTCCAGGTCTAAGGAACTCTTCTCCCTATCTCATAAGGTAAACTCCTATACCACAGACACATAGGTACCAGAAGCATCATCCTCTCTTGAGGGTTTGGTTCCTCTAAAGAAAACCAAGATATCATCAGCCTTCAGGAATCGAACATAAGGCAACCACTATCATCCACTTAAATCACATCATCCTCAACTACTCACTGTTCCTTATGTCTCAGAGTCTAAGCTTCCAACCCCCTTGCTTTCTCTCTCTTACTACCCGCGATCCTTTCTCCATGATGAATCAAGTTCACTAGTGTACCTCCACATGGGTGAAGCCTATGCTTTAACTTACGTTTTCTTATGTCATAATACATCCATCATGATCTCTTAACTAGGATTTCATCAAGTTATACCCTACTTGCCTAAGCCCATAGGGTAACTATAGGTTCTTCTCTAACCTCATCGATGAAGGAGGTATCCTTCACTCTAACATGCATGACCCTTTCCAGGGTTGGGTTGCCATAGGTACTTGATCATTTAACCTCTTATGGCACCCCAAAGGCATGTCCAACCCAACACTCGGTCAACCATGATATCTAACTCATCATGTCATCTTTCTTTCTAGCCTTCACTTAGGGTTAGGGTTAACATCATCCTCAAAGGATGTGCTAGGTTTCTACTTTTAATGGAGGTCTCTACTTCAAAGCTTAACTCTCTCTACTTATCCTCCTACCAAGGAGGTCTATCCTCAGATCTCTCCTGAGGGAAATAAAAACTCATGTCATACGACCTAAGCATGTATCTATTCCTTTACGCTTACTCTATTAAGCTTATGTCCATGACATCTTATTTACATGCTTTTTATTAATTTGATGGAGGATCCCTTAATTCTTATCAACCTTACCCATACCTCAAGAGGGTGAGGGAAAGAGAGAAAACCCTAATCCTTAAGGTCCTTAATATAATTTGAGTTGAGAAGGGATGAACAAGATGAGAGAGTCCTAAAGGTATCTTATTTCGATTCATACCCTAAGACTTTGGCCAGGTAGTCACACGGATCCGGGGGTCCTCGTATTCCGACTAGCGGTGCGGAGGAAAATATTGCCAGCCCCCGGTCGTGATCCTTTTCTAGACACCTCTGTCTTTCGGATAATCCTCTAATAACTCCCTTGGGTTCTACAAAATTTGTAAAATTTAATAATTATTAAAGATTAAATGAGGAACCTACGCTCTGATACCATTTGTAACGTCGGGGCCTACTGCCCATGGCTCTAGTAGAGTTTTAGGAATGACGACTAGCCCCACAAACCACCACTAGCCTTAACTGCGCACTTTGTCCACACTGTCGTGCAAGCCAGGATCAACTTCCCGACTGGTCACCCATCCTAGTACTACTCCAAGCTGAGCACGCTTAACTATGGAGTTCTTTAGTGATGGGCTCCCAGAAAAGGAGGTGCACCTTGGTGATATGGGTAGTCCAATCATTCCTTTTAAGATCAACTTATCCAAGGCCTCAAATCCTAGGATGTTACAATCTCCCCAACTTATACTCTTGACGTCCTCGTCAAGTCTCAACTATATGGCCTCATAATCTGACCCCATTTTAGTGCAGACCCACAATGGCCCATGGACACCCAACTCCTGTCCACGGCTACCAGCGCAAAGGCGGCTCCATCTCGTCTCTAAGGATAGCCCTTTCCAACTTTCCTGGACCACACGGCTCAAGACTGGCATGCCACATGCCCATGTGGGCCCCACCTACTGGAGGGGTTATGGCTCTGATACCAATTGTAACGACCCTGCCTCCCGGTAACCCCCAATTAAGGGAGACTTGAAGGTCAGAGCTGTTATTCAATTAATAGGATCAAAGGTTCGACAAATAATCAGTAATAATTAATAAACTTTACCAACTAAACTGAAAATTGGTATAAAATAAAACTTTTCTTACCTTGGAAAAACTGGGATTTCTAAACTTCTATCCATGAAGATGTTAATCTAACTAATCCTCCTGTGTACGTTACTTCTCATTTAATTCCACATATGCCACTTTACTATTTGTTCTTTTCATTTGTACCTAAAATGCTGACAAACAAAATGTCGATCAGTATATCGAAATATACTGGTATGTGGAGACAACTAAAAACTTGCACATATGGCTAACAATTTAATAATCACAATCAAATTATTTAACAAGCCAATTTACACTTTTTAGTATGACATTCTCCACTGCTTTTACCCAAACCCTGGCATACCCACCTTAGGGTTTCTTTTACCCATGACATAAGGACACCTTCTCAATCCCGAGCTTGGTGCCTGGGGCTCACCACTCATGGTGCCCTCTAGTCATGCAATATCAGAGGCCACCTTCTTGGTGCTTGGGGGTCACCACTCATGGTGCCCATTGGTCTACCCATCTGGGCCTGACTCTCTTGGCATCATCCATCAGGGTGGCATGTAGGTGCGAGAAGACATACATCTATTATTAATGTGATAATCATAGTGACTTTATGATTTGCAAGTATGAACATCCAAATTGTTTAGTTGCAGTCAATGGGAATAACCATCTGGAAAATTCTCGTGAAACTAAAGCGGTTACTCATAAGCGTAACCACATACTTGATCCAGAGCAACTTGGTGTCCAAGCAATAAGGATAAAGAACAAGCAACCATCAATCAACCATATCCTGAAATTAATCCATGGCATCCAAGTGTTATAGTTTATCTAGAACATTTTAAAGCTAGAATTGGATTCCGTCTTAGGATTTCTACGCCACTTTTAGGGTTTCCATTGCAATTAGGGTTTCCTTTTATCTTTTACTATTTTAAACCCTAATTTAACACAATTGATCACAAATCCTAATTATTTCCACATCTAATCCTCAATTTCGGATTGAAGGCATAATTAACCGTTAATTTAGCTCATTAAGCCTCTTTTTATTAAAGCTACTATTTTTATCTTTTTAATCCATGACAAGATCATTAAACGCATTTATCATTAACTCATAGTTCATTATGGTCCAAATCCCATATGAACTCGATTTGTTATAATTCCATCTTTTATTCATCAGAAAACCCTAATTACTACATTTAGGGCATTTATCCACGAATTAGGAACTTAATGCTCGAATTAGCTTAGATTCAGCATATTCCAACTTTAATCATGAAATTAATCAATTAAAGCCATTAATATTCGAATTAGTCAATATTAGGGTTTCAAGGCTTATTAAAACATATTCATGCACATGGACTTTCAATTAAACTAATTACGTGCAAAAATTTGTCATATTTCTGCCTAATGTTCTTTTTTTTATCATTAACAGGCTAATATCAACTTTAATCATCTATTAAACCCTACTAATCACTTTAATCATATCAAAATAAGGTTCTTTAAACATTAATACATTAAAGTTGATATATTCCATTACTTTTCGAATTTCATAAGGAATCAGGCTTCAATTATATTTTGTTTAGATTCCTCTTGATTTTTTGAGAAAGTTTCATATTTTATGCATACTCATCCGAGCTACCATGAGAGAGATATGAATTTTGTAAAATTACCTTCTTTGGGCCATTGGCATGTTGCCACATCGTCAGTCCCATGCAACACTTGCAATTTGGAAACATTTCGAAAAGACTGAAATGCCCCCACTTAACCAACCGGCCCTAGCACAGCTTGGAGGGTATAACTATCCAAAGTATCTTTCATTTCTTCTTCCTCCAGAAGCCAAAAGGTTGCCGCCCTAGCCGCCGCATTGCTGCCTTTCGCGGCCCGCTCTCTCCTCCATAGAGCCAGGAACTTGTCGTCGACTGTCTCCCTTGGTCCGCCGCCCCTCTGCGCACTTGGGGTGCCACCTGGTTGTGGCTGGCACGATCAAACACTTGCTCGACATTCCCTTCTCTTCAGGCCGACGCTGCAGCCTAGGGACTGCTGCTGCGCGCGTTCTGGGTCACCGCTCTGATGGAGAAGTTGTTCTTCAGCACCGGGATCCCATCTAGACTACTCCTCAACTCCCCATCTCTCCCGAGAAAGTTCCCACTTAGAGGCTAGGGTTTATACGTAATGAATAAGGAGGAGAACGTGGGATCTTCCTCTTTCTCTCCCAGACTTGAACTAAGGCATTACCCCTTTATATAGGGTGAGATATGAAGCCCTAGGACATGCCTCATAGGCACTCAAGTCCCAAACTCAAAAGGAAACATACTCTCCTTGGTCGTGAAGTAACCAACTCTCTCTCTCTCTCTTCATTATCTCCTATTTTCTTGATATTCCTTGTTGCATGAATAATTAGGAATTCGAAATTCCTCTCCAATACTCTTTATTCTTGTCTTTTAATTCATTGGCCTCGAATTTATATTTTCCTCAAGTAGGAAATACTTTCTTTTATCAAATTTACATAATCCATTAATTATGTATTCCCATTATCTCTTTATTTAACAATTTTGGTATTTTATCTTTCTTTCCTCTTCATTTGGTTTCCTTGGATCCCAAGGAACTCAAGAATTTGAAATTCCTTTTTAAGAAATACTCATTATCCTTAAATGCATCAATATGCATTATTTCACATTATCATGTTGCTTTCTCATTAAAATATCCCTTTTTGAGGATTTCTCTTTATTTCTCTTTTATTTTTCCTCATAAGTATTCCTTTTATCATTAGGAATCCTTGGGATACGAAATTCCATTAAGGATTACCCAATTATACCTCTTTTCACATATTTTCCACATTTCATCAATGTTTTCAATTTCTTTATTAACAAGGAAATACTTAATTGATATTTTCTTTTCTTATTGCCTTTTCTTTGCAACTTTAGACTCCTTGGAACCCAAGGAATCTAAGAGGCACGAAATCCTCTTTGGATTTGCCTTCTAGTGGTTTCCACACCTTTCTTATCTCAAATCCTCAGTTATTCATTAAATAAATTGAATATCCTTGTTATTGGGCCCAATAGCCAATAAAGCCCACAAATAAATCAACAAGGCTATTGTAAATGAAATCCATTTATTCAAAATAGATTATATCATTATTCGTTCAAATATCTTTAATATGAGAAATTACATTTCTCACCAAAGGAACCCAAAATTGGGGTTGTAACAATGTGTATCATGGTTATGGCCAATAACCCCTAATATCTGTGTATAGTTGCGTGGTTGGTTTATCCTTTTATCTAGATCTACGTACTGAGTCTCTATCTTATCTTCCCAATATAAAGTTAATTATTTCCTACCTTTTCTCCCCTCGAACGTAACGTGTGGTTTCTCTATAATCATGTAAAACTAGGATAGTTTACTTTCCTATTATGACGAAGAAGAAGATGTCATGAAGAACAACATCGTATGTGTAAGACTAATATTAATGAATAAGAAATATTTATATAATGCTTTAGATTGAACCCAAATTCACTCTATGATAACATTAATTACATCAAGTTTGATAATAAACATAGTATGGAGACCATGATAATAATACATGACATGATGGAAATAAGATTAATTGA
The DNA here is from genome assembly GCA_963693085.1 of Alisma plantago-aquatica. Classification (NCBI taxonomy): domain Eukaryota; kingdom Viridiplantae; phylum Streptophyta; class Magnoliopsida; order Alismatales; family Alismataceae; genus Alisma; species Alisma plantago-aquatica. The sequence continues at coordinate 103,278,892 of OY856414.1, read as the reverse complement.
GAGATAATACATACATATAAATATATTCATATGTAATGTAACTAATTCGACTAATGGTTTTAATAATGATTAAAGTAATATGGAACATCTTCCTATAAAAAATAATAATAGGAAATATCATGATAGGAATAAAGAAGAATACATAGATTACAAAATAATAAGTTTTTTCTAAATTGGATGTCATTGAATGAGTTTAGTAGGAATCTTCACAAACTAACTCCTGACAATTAAATCCCAAAAATAACACTAGTCATTAAAGAGTATGAGAGACACGTGGACTATGATGATAATCGCAAAAGTAACATCAATGAAAACTATCATATCGAATTATCGAGTGAATAATATCAAAATTGAATTGAGTAAGCTATTGATGTAAATTGGAAGCTGTTGTAATGGTTAAACTTGAGTAGTAGATATAAGTAAAATAATGCACAATAATTGGAAACCTATTTACATCTATTTGAATTATAATGATATTTATTATAATAAAGGGAAGCTTAAATAAGGTTACAAGAATATGTAGAAATTGATATTAAGAAGAATATCTCATGACATGGAAACAACAAACTAAAGATACATTAGAAAACATTTCTGGTGAGCTTGATTAGAATAACATACATGGTAATAATATTAGTAAAATGTAATATAGTTTATGACCTTTTTTTACATAGCAAAATGACAAAACTAGATTCTACCTGTTCAAATTAGTCTATTTGTGAAATTTTATATTAACTGGACGATGATGTTTATTATAATATTATTATGAAAGACAATATCTCATTAGAACCCCTAATATATATAATAAGGTTTTATCACCTTTTTAGTGACTTCTTTCCCTAAAGTAGGCCCTTCACACAAATATTCTATGGTTTCCACTTAGGTTCTAGTTATTCGACGATCGGGTCAAATATGCCTGAAGTCTTAGTGACCCAGATCAATATAATGGATGGAACTTTGTTTCCTCAACCCGTCTCCTCACTGAAAATTTTATTACAGAACCTTGATCTCATTTCTCCATCGATATTTGTCTCTACTATACAAAATCTTAAGGTTTGTTTTCCTTTGGTTCTGACTTCTCCTCCTAACTTGTTTGAGCAATTGTTTTCCAATCATCTTCACCCCCTAACCATGGGTTGCTTTTCTCTCAACTTTCATAGAAAAAAGTTTTCATCCCCATAAAATAGCATGATCACCCAAGCCTCCAACCATATAAAAGACCACTCCCTCACAGTTCCAAGTCTTGAAAAAATGAAATCGAGCACCACATCCTTTCTCTTACGCTCTAAATTTTAGACTTTTAATTATTCTCCTATATCTCTGAAGGTCCTCGGTAGGGTCTTCAATAATTGCAATTAGCTTCCACGCATTTAATATGAGTGTAAAATTCAGTTGCACCTGTCATAGTTATATTACAAAAATGAAGTTTTTAGTGTCAAACTCTGGGAATTTGAGGCTAGAAATTACTACTAACCAACACCATATTAGCCAGGCCTTTGGAAAATATTTAGGTTTTTTTTGTGATCGACAGAACCAACCCCCAGTGACCTCGGCATGGAAAACTCTCAAGTCATGAGAGAGTGTCATCCAGTCAACCCCTCCTATACAAAATCACTATGGATTCCATTGACAGAGTGCCTTCCACATGGTTTAAATTTGGGTCCTTCATTAAGACGTACCAAGCTCTTACCACTTGGGCTAACGTGGTCATAGAAAAAAAAAGTTATTTGGTTCTTTAACTAAAGCTAAAATTAAAAAGTGGTGAAATAAGTTATTTTGAAATTAGAGATCCAAATTCTCTAGGATAGTCAATTATGCCATAATCTAATATATACTTGGTTTCTTTACACTCAAACATAAATAAACAATGCTCTTCTCCCATGTTCAATTCATAGACTAAATGATTAACAAACTCTATCTAGATACATAACCTCACAATTTTTAGCCCTCTTTAGAAGTGTGTTATTAATTATATTAATGAAAATCTTTCAAACAAATAATCCCTCTTTTGAAGTTGCTAAAAATTGTAAGGATGTCTAGCGTGATCAATCATGAACATGGTATAACAAATCACATTTTCTTTAAATTTCTAGGGAAAAAAATCATTTTTAATAAAAACAATCAAGTACAAACTTACACCAGTCTACTCTCAAGTTCTAGACAAAAGGAGTTTATCCTCACATACTGAACATGGTATCACAATGAACTTTAAGAAGAATAAACATGAAAGTTAATGTGTGCAAACTTGGATCCAAGAATATTTATGATCCACTAAAGATGGATGTTCGATGGGCATTTCAGCCATCAAATCACTCCTCTAAGGTGCCAAGATGATCATTTCACACCTTCTCTATTTTTTTTCTCTTCTTCTCTATATTCTAGATATGTAATACTTCCTGATAGACAATCATGAATTAGGTCATATAGAATCATAAGTAACAAAGAAACAATCCAGATCATCAGATTTTAACTCTAAAATAGGTGCATCAATACTTGCATGTCAGTGGTACTGACATAATCAGTGCAACCAACCTCTCTATTTTTTTGTTTGACCAGTATTGCATCACTACAACTAACTTGAGAGTTAGTGGCACTGACAAAACTCTATAACTTTATTGAAATGTGATGAGACATGCATTATGTTAAAATATAACATGATAAATCTATATGAAATTCATGTAAATAAATGATATTGAGGCATAATAGTTTCATAGGCTAGTTTGGCATATTTTGAGTGAAATCACATATATTGGAGAATAAAATCATGTAAAATCACCTAAAATAGTCGAAATCATGATAAATGCATGTGCACCGAAACCCATAAGCTTCAATATTTTTTATTAACAAGAAAGACTACTCTTAGATATGATTGAAAAAGTCAACAGGAGTACAACTCAGACGAACTTAACTCTTCTAACCATCATCCACACATCAGTCCCAAATCAGCCATACCCAACCATAAGCTAATACAAAGGTGATCCATCATGCTTATAATAGATGTCAACAATAAGAACAATGAAAACACAAGTATCTTAGTGCAAGAAAATAACATGGCCAGTAGGAAACGTGATTGTGTACTATGTGATCACCCTATCATGGACAGTAGGAACATTTTTTGTTCTATTATTTTTTCTTCTGTCCCTTCTTTTAGAAAGATTAATAAATTCATGCCTGGGCTTTCATTTATTCTTTTTTTTCTTGACGGAGAACTTAATGTGGAAAATTAAAGTAACATCTTATGATAAATGCAATGAAAATGTAATGTATATGAATATTTGTTATGGGAAACTAAAATGCACATATGAAATAACATGCATCATTTTTCTTTTACAATGAAAACATAAATAAAACAACTAGATGCCTCTGATCATGAAATGTAATTCAATATGAAGAAAATAAATTCAATTAACATGTTCATCCTATAGTGGTAAGAAAGATTAAATGAAGGTGGATGAGATCATATAACTAAGAGATATTATCTTTTTAACCATGATAGATCCCTCTCCCATTAATGTGTAGAATGTGACAACCTTAAAGTTTGTTTCTAAAATTTACATGAAAGTTCATGCTGTGCTATTGTTTGGTTGGTTTGGAATGAAGCATCATCACCAGGACACAAACCATAGGGTCAAGTTAGGCATATTGTTCACTAAGAATGTATGTAAGCTGACTAGTCTAAACAAGTCCTCAAGTTTTTGTACTCTTAGACCTGGCAAATTTCCTTATACAATATAATTTTAGCATCTTTTTGCACATTGGAGAATTTAATCATTTCAACATCAAAACTAGTCCTAAATAAAATTTATAGGTTTCTAGTATACTTTATAGTGTACATCCATAGTTACACTACATAGGTGTGGAGTAAAGTAAAGCAAACTACTTAACTTAAGAGAGACAAACATGCAAAAAGTAATTTAATTAATGATGCAAGATAGATAGTCCCATTTCAATCCCCCTAAGACGTAATTTTATAATGTCCTCCATTTTGAGAATCAATCTTAAAGGTGGAATGGGGTACTAACCATCATGCATCTATAGATGGTGGATATAACATAGTTGGTGGAAAGTTTGAATCTAGAGGGGAAAACATGTTGGTGAAGTTTGGTTGGTAGGCGGTCTTTGGTGATGGTTGGGTGCATCTTTTATAATTTCCTTGGCTCAAAAATAGTCATTGAGTGACTAGGTGAAGTGCTCCACTCTCTCCAAGTGTGTCTGGATGTCCTCTTGATTCTAAAAAAATAGATGCTCATTGTTGAACATCACTTGTTGGTGAGTGAAGATTTTCTCTTGATTGTGTAGTATATGCTCTTGATAGCTAGCCAACTAAGCAATGGATGATTGTTGATGTTATTGTCCCTCTTGGATTGAGTTGAGCATGGTATACATTCAGTTAAAGGAATATGTCCACTGTTGTGCTGGAAGCACTGATGTTAAAGAAGAGGCACTATGTTGATGACGAGTATGATGAGACCACCTTATCAACCTCTCTAGTGTATATTCTTTGTAATTGCTTTATCCTCCTCCTCGTTCTCTTCTTCGTCCCCCCCCATCATTATAAGGCCAATTAAGGTGATCAATATTGCAAAGGGAAAAGACTAGATCTAGGTGTGCACGATTACCTATTATGGATATGGTGTTGATCCTGAAGTAATGCTTGATGAAGGGCTTTGAGTTTATAAAGTGTTTAAAGTCTAAGTCTTCTTTTATCTTATGAGGTTGGATTTGAAAGAGGTCTAGGAGAAGGTACTCAACAATAGTGGTGGGTATACCCCCAATATGAATAGTCATCTTCCTCTTTTCACTCTTCTCTACCTAGTAGGCATCAGCCAAAAAGGGCGTGCCTAAAGACCCTCTCACTCCTTAGTGTGAGGAAGGTCCAGATCCCATAAAGATCATCTAATTGAACCTTTCACTACCCTTGTGTAGACCTGGTGAACAATGTGTTTGTTAGTAGATTGTAAAGTAGGTGGGAAAAGGGCTGGTTGATGTCAATGACATGAGTGATTCTAATTATTTTTGACGTTGGCAGATTATGATGTCATCTTATGCCCAGGAAGAGGAATGATTGAATTTATTATGATCACATCACTATCCCTAGTTGTCCCACCCATAGATAGCATTGATCTCAACTAGAGTGAGGTGATGGGGTGTTGAAGAGACGAAACTTGACCAATCCATCTTCTCATTCAGTAGTTGATGTGGTTCTTGAGAAATAACACCTTGAGAGAGGAGAGGAACTTGAGTGTGCATTCCAAATAAGACAACCAACCCCCAAAATAAGAGTGGTCATTTGTTATCCTTTTTCATTCACACACCATTTTCATGTTGTTGGTGAAGCAGTTCCTTTTGATGAAGGCCCATCATTGTATCTTGTAGCCTCGTGTGCATCATTTTAGAGCTCAATGTAGTTCTTGTTCTTCTCATCACAGTCATGGATAAAGTCTATGGGCTTGGGGATGAGTTGGTAAAGGAACATCATGTAGGAGAATCCTTCTTGTTGGAAGTGTTTCCTTACCATAGGAGAGCAGAGAGAGATAGGGGAGAGAGAGAACAAGAGGAGCCTAATGTTGTTGTACTTCCCAACCATCAAAGATGATTTCTTGGAGTTTCTCATGGAGTAGTGCTAGAGGAGGACTGGATTGGGAGTGGAGATGATGAAAGGATCACCTCCCATTATATAGATTAGAAGAAACATGTCAGTGAAAAGTCATGCCATTGTAGTGAGTCAGTGGTACCAACACCAATGATTGTTTGTGCACTCTCTGTATCCACCATTGGTACGAAGACTTTTGGAGAACTGACTACCGACCCATGGATATCAAAAGTAGATGGTATCAGTGGATATTGGTGGTACAGACATTTGGTAAAAGTCATATATTTGGACGTGAAGTTGTTTAGTCCATGTGCTATGGGATTGTGTTCCACAGATTTTTTTTGCCATTCCCATCTTGGTGGTATCGACCATGTGGTCAGTTCCATTGACATTGTCATGTAACTCTATAATAATGATAGTATTATCCATCAAATCACCTCAAGGGAATTGACTCTGGTATTGGCACCACTAAGTTTCACCCTTCGCTAGATAGCCAAATAATGCAACGTCTTGGTGCCACCGAGAGGTATGTCAATCCCACCAAAATAGTTCATGTGGGTTCCTATAAAAATAAAATGTTAGAAAATAAATAAACTCATGGATAATGATTGGTTAGTTTGTGCCATTGAGATTCACCTATAGAATTCTAGAAAACTAGATGCAACCAAAAAATACGCTCAGTGGTACCAAATATAGTGGGTTCCATAAAGAATCTCTTGTAGTCCACTCCTAAAAAAATCAATTTGGCCATGAACTGCACTCTATAACATCTATTGGTATGTTAATATCACTGGATATTACTTGAAGAATTCTACGACATATTTTCATACTGTCAGTGCCACCAATTGGGTGTTGGTAATAATGAATTTTCCTATTCTTGAACATGAAACACAACTATTAACTGCATCTAGTCTTGCATGAAATAAATTTAAACAAAGCACAAGTGCAAGTATGGAATATAAATCTATTAAAAGGGAAAATATAAAGTAATATACTACACATGGGTTGCCTTAGATAAGAACCCCTGTTTAACGTCGTAGGCTGAACAACTTTGAGATCAATTAATAAAACCCATTAGTTTTTGTTCTTCTTCATCTCTGATGATCTCTCTCCCAAAATAGTGTTTCATTTGCTGACTAGTAGTCTTAAAAATATATGATATATCACTAAGATCCACATCTCCATATGGGTAGACCTTAACTACATTATAAGAGCCACTCCATCTAAATCTAAGCTTTCTCCAATGGAACTTTAACCTAGAATTGGAAAGAAAGTCTCAATTCACAAGATGGAACTACTTGTGATATATGTTTCTATGATGGACCTTATTCATTTTCTCTTCATATCACTTAACATTTTCACATGCATGTAGGAAAATTTCATCAAGTTGATTTAGTTTCAACTTCCTTTTGTGCCTTCTAGACTTAGGTAAAAATTCAATTTCTTTAGATCCCATAGTGCTCTATGCTCTAACTTCATGTGAGGATCGCATGCGTTTCCATAAACCAATGTATTGGGCATTGTACCTATTAGATTCTAATAAGATGTCTTGTGTACCCACAATGCATCATTCAATTACATGCTCTAATTGGTGTGAGTATTACAAACTTTTTCTCTAAAATTGACTTCACTTCCCTATTCGACACCTCTACTTTCCCATGTGTATCTAGGGGTGGTATGGGGTACCTAAACAGTGTCACACAATAATTTCTAAACAAAGCCTCAAATTGGTGATTCATGAAATGTGAACTTTCATCACTAATAGTCACACGAGGCAATTAATTCTACCAAAAATATTATCCCTGACAAACCTACATACAAACTGTGCATCATTGGTGCAAGTTGGCATTGCTTCCACTCACTTTAAAACATAAATAACATGTAAGAGTATATACAAATACGAATTCAAGGAGAAAAAATGACCCATTAAATATTGCCCCAAATATGAAACACTTCAACACCTAAAGTATCTTCATAGTCTTGTCTCTCATAAATGTTTCAGTGTGTTGACATGTGTCACATCTCTATACAAAATCATATGCATCCTTGAACAACACTGTCCAATAAAAACCACACTCTAGAACATTAGTTGTCAACCTAGAGCTAGCATGGTGGCCCATGATAGATAGGGAGTGATAGTGAACCAAAATTCTATCTACCTTCCACTTGAGCATGCATCTCCTCAAAATCATCTACTTATTTCTTTAGAAGGATATGGTCATTCCAGATGATATATATCAAGGAATGGAAGGTTTACATCCTCTCCTAGTACTTTTAATCCTCATGCATAGCCCTATCGAATATGTATTTCAGTTTATTCACATACCAAGTATCATGACTCCTAACATCTAGTAATCTCTCATACGGAAAGGTCTCTTAGATAGGGATATCTAACTCCTTCTCTTACACTCTCTCAAGGATAGAGAAAGATGATCAACAACAAAACTTTTATGTTCTATTGAATTCTTGAAAGAGCAAGATCCACCTAACAAATGAGGTATTGCTTCTTTTTCATGACAAATATTTAACTATGCATGATCTGTCCACACTATGACCTTTGCCCTAATCAAATATTTTTGAATTTTTTTAAAGTGAAAAACCACAATCAAATTTTCCTTTGCTATTATGGTATAATTCAATTGTGTAACACTCAAAGTGCAAGTGGCAAAGTAAATAACTAACAAAGATTGGTCTTATGATTATCCTTAAATAGATAAGACTACACATTCATAGGAACTGTATACAAGATCAAAAGGGTGGCTCCAAAACGGGGCCACCACAACATGAGATGAAATCAACCTATCTTTCATAATGGTAAAGGACTTTAAATAGTGAGCATAAAAATTAAAATCCATATCTTTTCAAGAAATTCTAAAAGTAGCCTTGGGCTTTTACATGACATCTTTGGTAGAAGTCTTATAGAACCCAGTGTGTAACAAAAAGATCCTCACTACCTTAACAGATGATGGGGGATGAAGTTTATAGATCACTTCTATCTTTACTTGATCTACCTCCATTCCCTTATTGGACACCTCATGTCCTAACACAATGCCCTCATTCACCTTCATGTGGCATTTTTTCAAATTAGGAATCCAATGTGTCTCCCCACACCTTTGTATCACCTTATCTAAACTATCTAGGCAATATAAAAACAACTCCGCATACACAAAGAAATCATCCATCAATATGTTTCGGCATCACTCCACCATATCTAAGAAGATGGCAAGCATGAACCTTTGAAATGTAGTAGGATTACTACAAAGGCCAAAAGGCATGGATGGTACATGTAAGTACCACAAGGGAAAGTGAAAGTTGACTTCTCTTGATCCTTGAGCTCAACGGAATTGTAATTGTAGTCAGAATAGCCATAAATAAAATAAAAAGGAGAAAGGAAGGAGAGATTCTCTAAAAGCTGCACAACAAAACATAAGGCAAAATGATCATGTACATTGGTAGAGTTAAGGTGATGATAGTCTATGAAAACCATCCACACTATCACCAATATAGTGGAGACTTTTTTAGACGAGAAGCAAGACCATATTCATATGGATAGAGCAGTCGACCGCTAGCACAAAATGGAGTTTCCTTCTTGGCTTGGATGAGGCTCATGTTCGGAAAGAATCGTTTTCAGTTCTTTTGCAATATAAGTGGTCACGATTATTCTACCCTTTTAGGAACACCATATGTAGGGCCTACCCACTTATAGTAAGAGAGAGCATAAATAATACCTTATGATAAAAAGTTTTTTTATATCCTTTTTAATGACTTCAGTAATGATGGATTTAGCTACGTCTAGGGTTGTTCCACTGGCTTTGCTCCTTCCTCCTTATGAATTATATATTGATACAAGCTTGGAGAAGTACCTTTAATATCAATAATGGACCACCCCAATATTAGTCGGGGGATGTTTTGGACTTCCATCAGTTGTTTCTCTACTGAAGAGTTCAAGAACAAAGAGACTATCACTGGAAGCCTTGCCTCTACCCTAAGGTATACATATCTTAGATGTTATGGAAGAAGTTTCAATTCAAGTTTAGGAGGGAATTCAAGGGATGACACTGGAGGTGGGGTGGTAACCCCAAATATTCAAAGTTCTTGGTGTAGAAAACTCTATTGATTATGATAAAAAGGCAGCACACTCCAATTAATCAACATGAGAATTAATTTCTGCCAGATTCATCAAATATGGATTGAGAGGTAGACTAGGATAAGAGGGTTTAATCATTCCCACTACTGCTTATGTAATAGATGACAAAGCATCAAAGTCGCGTGGCTTCTCTATGTACTTCACAGTTTTAATGACCCCCTCCTCCCATTATCCCCAATAAGATTGATCAGGTATGCTAGGTATGTATGCATTAATTACTAAGGATATAGATTTAAATAAATAACAATTACTAATTAATAATTACATAAATGGGTAAATGTTTAAAAAGGAAATATAAATGCTCTAGAATGGGGTTGCATATGTTTTCAAAAGAAATGGACTACATCATATGAAGCATTATCTCTTACCTTGTGACATTAACTTTATGATTCCCAATGTATTCATCTATTTTCATATCTTCAATCTAAATATATGTTGAATGTCTAAAACGGGGTACACAAAATGATTTCAGTATATTACTACACTTTGTACATGGGTGCATACAAAATTGTGTATATAAGTATAACAAAATATCAAGGACATTCAATAAATATTAATGGTATTCAAAAATTTCACTTCTTGTATAATTTTGTAACCCATTTTTCCTCCATGTCTCAGTGCATACTAATTTACCTTTTGTTGTTATATTTTACTCTTAAGGTTCACAAGTTTGTCCTTTTGTTCCTGCATTGGACTCTTAGGGATTCATGGCAGCTGCTCCTTCAGTGGATTTATGCGTCATGAATCTTAGTGTAGTTTAGTCATATTTCCATGACTTCTCCAGTGTATTCTAGCCATGTTTCCATTATTTTCCTAGTTTTTTCCATGAGAGAGAGTGTGTTGGGTTCAAATATTTATTTTTAATATATGTGATAACATAGGGCATTATTTTGAGCTAGAAAAAAATAAACATCTAAAGAGTTTATTATGATATCAAACATCATGAAGCATCGAAAATTCTTGGAAGTTCATAATGTGGTTAGCCATAAAATAACCACATACCTTTCCATGTATAAACAATACAATATCAATTTATATAATTCATTTTCTATGTCATTCAACCAATCAAGTGTAGATTCAAGAAATCCATCAATTTTTGGCTATTTTTGCATGATAGGTGAGCCCCTATCTAGGGATTGTCAAAAATAGAGAAGAAGGATCATGCCCTCCATTAAATCCCCCTTGTACATTGTGATATATGAAATAAGCGCTTTCAAGGTGTATGTTGTGCCTTAACCATTGTTTCCTCTAAAGTAAACTCTATTCTGTTAGGATTTCATCACCAATACGCAACAATTGGTTGTCTAAAATAAAACATTAGAAAACCATATACATAGGTATTCCACTAGATAATTCATGCATTTTATACCACAAAAAAAGTCTTAATGACCTCAGTTCTAGGATTCCCTTTATTTCTCTCCCACATTGCTACCAAAAAATAGGACAACCTATTCATGTTACATTAATATATTTTTCTTGGATTATGAGCAAGCATTAAATTAAATATAAGGAAAAGTCACCAAAGTTACACATAAACTCATACAAAGTTCACACCAAGGAAATAATTTTGAAATCAATTTTACCAAAACTACATATGATCCCATAATATGTTTAAACAATGGGCATACTTTTCAAAATAATATCTACAAAAATTAAATATAATGTCATAGAATTGTTAAACCATGGAAATAAATTTCCAAAACCATATTACAATAATTACACACTATCTCATAAAATGTTAAACCATGGAAATAAATTTCCAAAACCATATTACCAAAACTAGACATAATCTCATAAAATGTTTAAAGCATGGATAACATTTCCATAAAAATATTACCAACAAAAGGATCATAACATGTTATATTTACTCAATAAAATGAATATTTTAGCTAATTAGTGTCTCGAAGGATTCAAGTGTAAATATAAAAATAGCCAAACAATTACGTAGAGGTTATGTTTTATATAGTCATTTTTAATTACAAATTCTATAAAGGTAAAAATGAGAGGATTATCTAAGTTCTCACATATTCCCCCTTAAATAAATTATTCTGACAAACTTTGCCTTATCTAGAAAAAAGGGGTCGGGTCAACTTCTAGCTTGTAAGAGGTTTCATATTTCAATGGTGATTCTACCTTAACATTAACTTTAGCACGCTCCTTCACCTTTGAATACAAGATTCTCCCATGTATCTCAACAGCGACAACTAATTTGAAGCATCTAGAGGTTTGTTAATCAACACATGGTAATTTTTACATGTTTTTTAAGTCAGACACATGGAACTTATTACTTATTGTTCCATATTGGGGTTGGTGGGGCACGATGTCAAAAAAAACCACAAACCCAATTCAAGACATCACCATCCTTAATTCATTGTAATGGCATAGTTGGCTCAAATATTTTTTGTAAAGGCACAAGTTTCCAAGTAGATAAGTGAGTCCATGTATCATGAATTAGTACAAGATTTTTTTTGTCAGGATTAGCATAGGGTTGGGTGGAAAATCATTACTATCACATATACTATTTTAATCCACATCACTAAGTTAAGCTAAAACTACAAGGTGATTATTTACCAATTAACAAGGCTAGCTTCAAACTGGGCTTCTATATCATCATAATTATTCTCGAGAAATGTAATCCTCCTTCAACATGTAGGCTTCAAGGTAGACCTCACAAGAATCTTAGGATGAGTTTTAAAGGATTATGTCACTCAAGCAAGGGTCTGCATAAAGCAAGACATATACTCATCACTACATATTATCCTAATCTCTTAGGTACCACTACTAGATTCCTATATTAGTGACCAACAACCAAAATACAAGACTTTGTCTATGCATCTACTCCATGGTCTTGGGAATCTTCCCACCCTATATGCATGGTTCATCACACCTGGCTCTTCAAATGTACTAGGATTATTCCCTCACCCAGATTTAAGGTCCAAACTACCACAATCTTTTATCAAAAAGAATATATAAGGTTATGTCCCCTCAAGACTTCTATGATTTCATATATCATCAATTAATCACGAGATGGTCTAAATTTTTATTTTGGGAGTAGTTTAGCTTAGGACTTTCATCACGTGTCACATCATAATTTAGGTTGGGCTTTTTTGCTACAACCTCTGGCCTCCTATGCTTGGAGCTTTCCTTCTCATGACTTACCTTTAACGGGGGATGATTACCACAAGTCCTGACACTAGATGACCTTCTCTAAAAATATCTCATGTCTCATGTTGATCTTGTAATATTTCTTATGTCAAGATATTTTACATGTATTGAATTTCAAATCCATATAAATATTGATGTTAAAACATCAAAATTATATCATACATGTTTTGTATACAAGGGTACCCAATTTTTTATGGGGTTTCATCGTGTACCATTTGGAGAAAACAACCCCTCCTGTTTAGGTTCTCATATATACCACCATAAAACTTTAGTAAAGTGATCCCATATATCCATAGAAGGTTGATACCAAGATTACCTTGAGTATGGTTCCACATTCTTAATCATCACATTCCTTTTTCTCATAATGTTTACATTTGATCATGTAAGGTTTATAATTAAACTCTGGTCATAAATTGGTGATGTCATATATATATATATATATATATATATATATATATATATTCTTATCATATTATAAAATTACTCTCAAGATATAGCTGCAACATATGTGCATTAGGGGTGGCTACCCAACCTCTTACACATTCACAAAGGTGAAGATATCAAGACATGATGAATCAAATGAAATGAACTGAAGACATTAAATCTAAGTAAATTAGGATAGTTAGATGCTTCTTCTCATATGTATTAGTCCCATGTTTGAAATTTATGTAACTCCTTATATTAGAAACACTATACATTTTGTAAACAATATTTATGAAATAATGGAAATTATTTTCTACTATTTGTTATTTGTTGAATCTTGATCATTTGAATTTAGGTTATGGACCTTGAGTTTAAGATCCTTTCTTAATTGGGAGACACTGAAAAGTGAGGTCATTACAAAGTCTTTTATGGAAGGATCAACTTTATGCCAATATGCTATTGTTATTATCACTTTGCTAAAACTAATACCCCCTAAATATTGCCTAAAAGAACTAAGATTCTCCCTAAAAGGATTTCCTATTTCATCAAATTCCATGGCCAACTTTGGACCTTTTCCCCTTTGGTCTACTAACTTGTTTATAAGAGTGATGCCTCTTTTAATTCATGATTATAGTGCTCATCAATGGACCAAACAAGATCCTAAGGGTGCACATCCTTAGGCTTCTCATCCTAAAATTGTCAAGAAACACATTCGAGTGATAAAAAAGTATCTTATATTACTATGACAGAGAATGTAAAATGCACATCCATGTAATAAAACAATACAATTTAAAATAGACTCATCCTCACGGTGCACATCATCACAGTTCTCATCCTCACGGCCAGACACCATCTGAAAAATGTCATATGAAAAATAGTCAATGAATTAAATATAAGTGATAAAGAATGTAATATGCACATGCAATATATGAAACATATACAATTGTAATAAAGAATGTAAAATGCATGCCTCTAGTATTGGTTGGGTATTTAATTAATTAATAATACTTCTGTGTGATCTCCACACATATATAAGTTAGTGTTATCTTTAACAATTACACTTGGAAAGCCAAGTGATAATGGACTAGAATCGTCATAATAGTCATAGTACTCTTCTTTGTCAATAGGATCTAAAATGAAATGCATTTTCCCAATCTTCAATAAGGATTTCTTTTTGGAACAAGCCTTTCATGACCAAGATATACGGTCTTGTTTCCATGTTCTAGTCCTATTGAATCAATGTTCTCCTCACATATCCTTTTATGTTGTTCTCAGACAAATTCCCATATGTTGGAAAGTCATTAATAGTGAAAAACAACATAGCATGCACACAAAATGTCTCTCTACACAAATCATCATAGGTGAAAACACCTTCTCTCTAGAGTTTATCTAAGTCATCAGTCATAGGTTTAAGAAAAAACATGAATATCATTTCCAGGTTGTTTGGGGCTTGATATCAACATGGGCAACATGACATACTTGTTTTTCATACACAACCAGGGAGGAAGATTTTATATAACCATCATAATAGTCCAAGTGCTATGTTGGTTGCTTAATATGTCGTATGGATTTGTCCCATTGGTAAAAATCCCATTGGTACAAAACCTAAGTCTTAGAATCCTCACTTCACCAAATTTAGGGTAGAATAATTCAATTTCTTCCATTGTGGGGAATCAAACCCATGTCTTAGGATCTCATCATTATTTTTCTTTGCCTTTGCATGCCAAGATAAATTCTACACATCGATTGTAATGGAAAATAAACATTGAAACTGTGGTAATAGGTAGATAGCACATCATCTTGGTAGGAGATCCCGTTTTGCATACCCAAAGTCATCATTTTGCACCTTTATGATCCACATTTTGGACAATCTTTCAAATCAATATAGTCCTTTTAAAATAACATATAGTAATTTGTGGTATGCATGTATCTTCTTAGCCTCCATTTCCATTCAAAACATCATTTTCTTTAATTTGTATGTTCACGTTAGAAGTTCGTTGCCTTTAGGAAGGATTTATTTCACTGAAGACAACAGAGACATGAAGCTTTTTCTTTCCAACTATTTTTATCCTTCAGAGTATATAATCTCAACACAACACTCAACTTTGTAAAATTAGTACAACCATAATATAACAGTCTCACACATCATGTATAATGTTTTAAATAAGAAAGGTGAATTAGTAAGATTTACCCCACAACTATCCAATATCACATCAAACATGTTTATCAGTATTGGTTCTTTCACATCTACATCATCAAAAATTTCTTGTTCAACACAAGTATTGCTATTGACATCTAAAGATTTCATGATAGAAATATCTCCATGTCACTTCCATTCTATATATCTATGTACAATAACATTTCACATGATATGACTTTTTTGTCAACAGTGTTGACTTTCAAGTTTTTACTACAATTCCTACCTAAAAATAGAACCTATCTCTAGGTTGTTTCCTATGTTCCTCCACAAATCTTATAAATTGATCAAGACCATTAGTAAAATCTAGAGTGAAACAATTTGGAATGGACTTCCATGCTCCATCCATTCATGACCAGATGGAAAGTGAATATTGAATTAGGTGTTCACTAATAAGTCAATTTCAAAATACAATATGTTTGAATTTAGATTAAATCATTGATTAGAATTCACTATAATAAATGTGTACCACCTATACCATTCTTGAGAACTTAATATAACTAGTAAGTGTATAATGTGTACTTAGTTTCAAGAAATTTTGGCAGCATTTCCCCACAGTTCACCAAGTACATAGATGTAGATGGGAAAATACCCACCTACATATGTTTCCAGAGAATAAAAGGGGAAATGCTAGGGGAAATGCTATCAAAATTTCTTGCGACCAAACACACATTATACACTTACATTCTAAGAGAGATCAAGTGTTCAAGAACAATCCCAACTCAGGGACTATCCAAGATCTAATGGTTAAATCTGGGATTGGATTCTAGGCCAACAAGCTATGTAGTTATGTGTTTACAAGTTTCAAGTATATTAGGGTTTTGTATTTATATAATTTCATATAGAATTAAAATTTAGGTCATGATGAAGGCTAGTTAACTAGATCAAAGACAACATATTCAGTATTAGCAACATTCATGCAGACTCACCATAATAAATTTATTTGACATTAGCAAAATAGTCAACATTCATATTGGGTAAACTTCAATATTAGCAACATATTCAACATACTCAACTTGGAAATTAGAGCAATTAATCAAGAAAGAGACTAAGCTAGCAAGCAAATAATCTATCCTAAATAAACAAATAAATGATAAGAACTAGTTAAGTAACCTAAGAGAGAGCAACTAGCATGAGAAATTAAGTTATCTAGGCATGGTGTTCTTGATTTAGCTAACCTAAACCCTAGTATGGGTTACCAACAACAAGAAGGGGGGAAAGAGTCTCGCTTCACCAAAACCAGTTGACAAGAGGTGTCAAGTAGAGGAAGTTAATGAAGAACACTGGAGGAGGAGAAACAATGGCAGTCTAGTAGTAGTTGTCATGTGACGCAATAGTGACAGTGGTAGTGGTAGCACAATAGTGGCAACCGAGCAGTGGAGGAGAACTAGTAGAGGCAGAGCAGTAAAGGAGTAGTAGTAGTGGATCCAATGGCAGCAGAGGAGAAACAAAGCCTCAAGAGAGGAGGTGGATGAGGAGGATAAATAATAGCAACGACATTGGAGGAAACAAGAGAAGGGGTGGTGGAGGAGTCATCATCCTTAAAGAGGAATATAGGTGTCAGGGGGCAATGAAACAGAGAACGGGAGAAAATTTTGTGGTTGTTATTAAGTGGAACTTAGTATAAGTAATTAGTCGTCAATTTCTTGAGAAAATATGATGCCATATTTCAATCTCTATCATTAGCTATTCACCAATAAATCGATGCCATATGTACTTATCCCTATTAAAAAGGTGATAATCTCACTATGATCTGATCATCAATTATCCAAGAAAATCAACAACATAGTTCATCCTATGTTTTCAGTTATCCACCTATAAACCTTTTCCATATGTACTTATCCCTATAAAAAAATGACAACTTCACTAAGATTTGTGCTTTTGGTTGTCTAGGAAAACTAATGACATATTTCATTCTTTGTTTTCAGTTATCCACCAATAAACGGACGCTATATGTACTTAGCCCTGTAAAAAATTCCAACCTTATAAGAAACACATTGTCAGTTTCTGCAACAAAACTGAGTGTATAACCCAATTTGGGGGGGGGGATATTTTTCATGTGGCATGTTGTGATAATCCTTTGTTGTCAGTTCCTTAAGAAGGAACCGACACCACATATTTTTAAGAGGTAATTTTTTCATTGTGTGTGACCTACTATGTGATTTTTTCTGGAGTACAACTGACAATAGAGGTTTTGTGGATGCAAATTTATTTTGTACAAAGGGCTTCATCATTGTTTTTGTATAACCAACACTAAATGTCTGATAACACCCAAATTTAAGTGTATTTGCTAAGCATTTATCTCTGGTCTTGTATCGTTATAGCCTTAATTTGCCCGCTTTTGCTCAAGTTTTAGTTCTTTTATTGTTTACTTAGATAAGATAACTAACTAGCCAATTAAGTAGCCAAATAACCAATTTTGGGAATTGCAGGCACCAAACCTGAGAAGACATCTATTCTCTAAAGATTTCTCCCCAACACATGCTTTTTGTGGCAGCTATCAACCTACCATGGTTGTGGCCCATCGCCATGACCGTGGTCAGGTGCCACGACCACAATCTTCATTACCGCAACTATGGTACTCCCTTCCATGACTTCAACTGTGATCCCTCGCCACAAACATGGCCATCCGCCACAATCATGGCCATGAACCGCAATCGCGGTCTTCGCATTCATCACTGCGACCGCGGTCTTCCCTCACCACGATCGTGACCATCCGCCATGACTGTGGCCATGAACCGCGACTACGGTCTTCTCCTTCAACACAGTGACTGCGGTCTTCCCTTGCCACGACTGTGTCCAACCGCCACGACCGTGGCCGATGCCCTCCACCACGACCGTGGCGCCCAGACCGCGATCGTGGTCTTCATCACCACGACCGTGATTTCCAATCCATGAACCAGGACCACGGTGTTGTCCATGACCATGACAGTAGGCCACGACTGTGGCTGACCCCGCAACTTGCTGACCGCGGTCTGCAGTCTGCCTCTATAAATAGATGCCCCCTCACTCATTTGAGGGGGGAACTTGACCAAAGATGTCGAGAGGCTACTTCTCCAAGATCTGAAGGTTCCCAGAGTTCTGTGGGAGAGTCTAGAGGTCTGAGAAGGCCAAAGAGTTCACCCTACACCCTCATCTTCAGTGAGCTTCCAATCTGCACCACTCTCCATAATCCCCTGGTCTTCAATTTCCAAAGGTGGAAGTTGAGGAGTGAGAAGACCCACGACCTCCATCGTCCCCCATCTTCGTTCACCCACCAAGCTACTGTTCGGGGCGGATCTATAGAGAAAGAGGACCAAGGAGTCCAGATCTGATCAAGGAGGAGGAATAAAAGATGAGATCCAGCCTATACAGAGGCAAAGGAGTGAGAGCCACCTCTCCTACACGGGCTAATTCTCTTCTTCTTCCCCTTTCTTCTGTCGTGTTTTTTGATTTCTTGTACAATGATGTTCTTTCATCATTGTTCGGTGCCAACTATGCTTGTCTATGTCTAGTTGAGCTCCTTCTTGGCTATGTAGCCTGATCTGGGCATGTATATGTACTTTTTAGTTAAGCAAGTAGATTCATATCAGAATTATTATGTTGCATGTTCTATTTTCTCTTTCTAAGTTATGAATTCTAGTTTGGTTGATCTCCTACTGGCTTGAACTGCTGTTTCTGCCTGTATCGAGAGATCTGTTGTAGGAATAGCTAAGAGATGATAGTTTGAATCTGAACCCAAGAGGAGGAAGATCCACGGTACTTTGTTCCTAATATCTCTGAATGTCTTAAGACCCGAGAGGGAACTTAGCATATTTTGAGGTATTGATATGTCATCCTCAAGAGAGGACTCAATGACATATCATTGATTTTTTAGTCACACATCACGAGAGAGAGTGGGATGACCCACATGAACAGACACGACAGTGCGTACTATGTTTGGATATAGATTTCTTACTTAGGTGTTCAAGGGTTGTCTATGCCTGAGAACAGATGTATAGACTACCCAAGTTGTGGTTACATAGCCAGGAACTCTTTCTCTCTGTTTAGTAGAATCATGTGGACTCTGTTTTGTTTTGTTTTGTTTTTTTTGTTTTGTTTTAATTCGTGACAACCCGCGGGACTAGTTCTAGCACATATTTTCATCAACTATAGTTTTGTCTTATCTAACCTAAGAATGAAATCTGTGGCATCCTAAACATCACCACGTCCCTATGTTTGACCCCGTATATCTACTTCGACTCCGTAATAAAAGTTTCGGGCAGCTTAGAAGGTTTTGGGTTTGTAAATGTAAAAGCTTGATTCCTTCCCTTATCCCGCGTTCGTATCCGGACGTGAGAAAAAGGAGGCGAACATGGGAGCTTGAGGAAGAGATGAGGAGCAAGTATCCCTCACTTTTCTCTTCGAATTTCGGGGGCAAAATCCCTTTGTAGAGGTTTATGGCTTGTAAGGACCCTGACCTTTGTTTTGGGTTTACCCTATTTGCTTTGTCTAAACCATGTGTTTAGATGCTTGCTAATCGCCTGAGGTTGTGATTAGGGTTCATTTGTGCTCTGTTGAGAGTTGGTGGTGCAACTTGTAATTTACCCAAGTTTTAGGGTTGATATGCAAGTTTGCCACCTTGAGAGACATTTTCCTCCCTCTTTGTATCCTCTAGGGTTGAGAGGATGAGTTGGGCTTGTTGCTTGAGTAGTTTTGGGCCTTGATGAGCTTTGATGGGCCTTACTTTGCTTTGCTTTGCCTTGATAAGGGTTTGTAACGTGCAGAGGAGAGCTTGAAGCTCTATGTCGCCCAGGAGTGTGTCAGTGGGGTGTGTCACCCATGTGACCACCTTGACCTTGCCTTGGTTGTGTCACCATACCTTGGACAAGTGGCTGATCCTTTGTTAGTTGGTGGCATGACATGTGCATGTGGTTTAGCAAGGTGGCATAGCTTTGGACAAGTGGTGCCTTGGACATGCACATGTGGAGAAACACCAAGGAGGATGCCCCTTAGACCCTCTGCTATATATGCCTCTCCTTTCTCTTGCTTGGGATCCCTTTTAGCTCCTTAGTTTCCTTCCCTTTTCCTTGGTGGACGATACCCCTCTTTGGTGGAGCTTGGTGGCTGATCTCCTTGGTGGAGTCTCCTTCTTCTTATTCCTCTAGGTGGTGGTCGAACCCTAGAAGGGTCTTTCTTCCTTAGTCAGCATATCCTCTCTCTCCTTAGCACCTTCTTCTCCTTCTTGCTTGTTCTTCGTCCATGGTGGTTATGAGCTTTGCTTCTCTTCTTGTGGTGGCCGAAGGTGGGGTGCTTTGGAGCTAAGAGCTTAAAGCTTGGTGCTTGGAGCTTTGGAGCTTGAAGAGCTTCCTTGAGGCCGGTTACATAACTCCTAACCCTAGCAATACTACTTCCTTTTCTTATTGCATGTTTATGTTTCATCTTGATCGGCCATGCATCTTGTGAGATATGTTTCTTGCTCTAGTACTTACCTTTAATCTTGGGGAGATAGTGGTTATCTTGTTTTTGATATGATGTTAATAGTTGTCTCCTTGGACCTTGTTGGCCGAACCTATGGTTTTGGGTTTCCTTTGGGGCAATACCCCTTTCTCTCTTTGGTTTTGAGAAGTGAGTTCGAGCTCTACTGGTGTAGGAAAAACCCCTCTCACTTGGTTGTTGAGAGGTGAGTCTGTACTCTAGTTTCTTGGACAACACCCTTCTCTCACCATGGATTTGAGAGGTGAGCCTTTGGTTGTTGATGATCTAGTTGAGGATGGAGTGTTGCCTGATATGTGACGGAGGTTGTGCAAAACACCTCTCACTTGGTTGTTGAGAGGTGAGCCAGCTCTCTTGTTGTGTAACATCCCTGACCTGGGTTATGCCTTAACCCTAGGTGTTTTTCTTGATAAAGTTAATTATATGCTTGCTCTTACTTCTTGAAAAGCAATTAAGGTTCAATAGGAATTTATGTTTCAATTTTAGTCCTTTTCGAATAATGTTGAAACATTATTTTGCTTGTTTTGGACTAAAGTGCAAATTACCCAAGTTGAGGGGTTAAATTGCAAATGTTACATGATAAGATGTTCCTCATATGTTGAAGCATCATGATAATGAAAATGATGTAGAGGTATGGCTTGTGGTAGCCTGAGTACCAAGAAAGAGCGGATAAAGCAATGTTTGTGCATTAAAACCTAGTTTTGGTGTAATGTGCAATTTACCCAAAACCCAGGGTTCAATATGCAAAATACCACTTCAAATAGTCCCTATTGTTTCTTATCATCATGTAGAGAAAATAAAATGAGAGGGGTGTCTCATTTATATCTCTTTGGAGAAGAGAGAGAATCTTGATATTTAAATAATTAAGATTTAAGCATAAATGGAACTTTACTTCAATTTAATGCAAAAATAAATATATTAATCGAAGTGCTCTTCAACCAAAATCATGTGGGTTGAAATACATATATGTGGACGACCTTGTTCCTTGCAAAGGCACGAAAATATCTAAAGGAAGTGGATAACTCACTCACATTATTAAAAGAAAAAGAATTATCCACTCACTTTAGGATATTATTATTATAAGGGTTAAGGTGCTTAATTTGCTTTTCTTTAAAACATGGATAATTGTGAGTAATAAGAGGAAAGTAAGATATCCTCGTCCCTAAGGAAGAAAATGTGGCTTATGTCAAGAAAGTTGAGGAGATAATTCCTACTTTCTCTCTCTTAAATGAATTTTCAATAAAATTCATATATAAGCTCCTTTATCTTTGAGGTAAAGGGATAATTTCGAAACCCCTTTCACTTCTTGCTTGTAAAAACTACCAAGGGAGCTTGGAGCAACAGGAGGACGACCCCCAACCTGTTGGTAAGCTTCTTGACCTTCTTTCACCATGATTTCATGGTGGAAATTGAAAATAAATGATGGATTTCTTCTTTTCTCCATGCAATCTTCTATCCTAGCCATTTCTTTTCACTCAAAAGCTTGAGGAAGATCTTGGGATAGTTGAGAAATCTTCTCCCACCATTAAATACGTGGATCTTGGAGCTTTGAAGCTCCATTGGAGGCAGGTTATATAACTTGAACCCCTCTACATTGTTATTCAACTATCAATCTTGCAATTTCATTGATTCCATAATCTTCTTGATTAATTGTTGGTTGAAATTGGTAATTCCATGAAATCAGAAGTACTAAGATCTTCAGGTACGGAGTTAGTTGATGATGACATCATCTTGTACACATTGCCCAAAGAAATTGTACTTCATTCGGTTTCAACAAAACTATTTGAAAGCAAACGGTTTCATCAAACCGTTTGAAGCTAAACGGTTTCAAACCATTTGGGAGAGTTGACCAAGGTTGACCATTTGGAAAAATTGATGCTAATATTAATGGGTGATGACCCATCAAATTTTATTGATTAATTCCAAAGGGTTCATCGGTTGAAGGTTAATCAATTAACAAACCCTAATCGGGTTAAGTGCTAAAATTCAATTTGGTTAACTTAGATTTTTGGTTGATTGAGCCCAAACGGTCTCAAGACCGTTTGGAGGTCACCCAAACGGTCTAAAGACAGTTTGGGGGTCACCCCAGACCGTTTGGAGGTCCAAGGTTAAGTATGGATGAGAATTCGAAGGTCCAAAGATACCCAATTGAAATGCAATTAAGTGCTGAATTGATGATCAATGTAATCATCTAAACCCTAATGAAATTTCACAAAATCCAAGCATAGGATGAGGCAAACGGTCTCAAGACCATTTTGAGGTCATCCAAATGATATCAAGACCGTTTGGGTCCAAACGATCCCAAACCGTTTGGAGACCCAAGCTCATTCGGTTTCCATACATTTTCCTCAAACAATTTCAAGGGCAGTTTGCCCAAACGGTTTCAAACTATTTGAACTCTGAGAGACCAAGACCGTTTAGGTTCTAAGTAATCAAAACCATTTGAAGTTAAATATGGTTAATCCTTTTGGATACCTAATGTAATTGAAGACTCAATTGGTTAATCCACTTGGACACCTATTGTAATTGAAGATTCCATTGGTCAATTCATTTGGACACCTCATGAGATTGGAGGTCCAATGTGATCAAATCCTTTTGAATTAAGATGATGATTGATCAAGTGATCCAATGGTTGATGTAACCTAATGATTATAAATGATAGGTACAAATGTTGAGATCCTAAGGTACCTAGATAATCAGTACCTTAAAAATGGTTAACCCTACAAGCCTATGAAAGCAATGTCTCAGTACACTATGTCAATCATAGATGTATGTACTAGATTGGAGGGTTGATGTAACCTAATCAAGTTGAATGGATGTTAGAAGTGAATTCTTACATGAGTATTGATCATGTGGTTATTTGGTTATGATCCTTAGTAAAGAGATCATGAAACCCTAATCCAAAAGGTTAATGAACCCTAACCCTAATTCAGGGTAACATAATGTAAAACCCCAATTATGGGAATGAAGAGTGAAACCCTAATTGGGATGAGTATCTCCAATTTATATTAAATGATAAACCCTAATTAAGGTTGATTCCATGTGAAACCCTAATTGAGGTTGATTCCATGTGAAACCCTAATTGAGGTTGATTCCATGTGAAACCCTAATTGAGGTTGATTCCATGTGAAACCCTAATTGAGGTTGATTCCATGTGAAAACCTAATTGAGGTTGATTCCATGTGAAACCCTAATTGAGGTTGATTTCATGTGAAACCCTAATTGAGTTTGATTCCATGAGAAACCCTAATTGAGGGTGATGCCATAAGAAACCCTAGTTGGGATGAATAGTAAACCCTAAGTATAGGCAATGTGATGTGAAAGCCTAATGAAGGGTGATGCTTTATGCAATCCTAATTCTAATGAAGTATGATAGTATGTGAAATCCCAAAGCCCTAATAAAGGGTAAAGGTATGTGAAACTCTAATTGGAGTTATAATACATGAAGCCCTAATCTTGGGCAATATGATGACAAACCAGAACCCTAATAATAAAGCAATGGATAAAACCTTATAAAGGTGAAATATCTTAAATGGTTGATTATAGATAACCTTATTGTAAGCAAAGCCTTAATCTGAGATGAGCCCATATCATTAAAGATAGTTGGACCATTCTTATGTGTGACCTATGCACTTCATGGTAAGAGTGATATGTTAGTGGATGAAAGGATTAAGATGGGAAATACCTAATCCAAGATAAGCTGAAAACTCAAGAAAGTGGGAAGTGATGAAGAAAGTGATACATAGAGATATGAAAGATATCACTTTTAGCATTCCAGGGTTGATATACCTTGATGCACCTCAAATCCAATAATACATGGACAAGAAACACATGAAGAGTGTTATTGGAATTGTTACAATGAAATGTAATATACCTTGATAAGCATAGGCTAATATACCTTGAAAATAAGGTTAAGCCAAACTAATGAGTATGATGTAATCATACCAGGATAAGGAATGAGGAATGAACTCATACCTTGTACTGGTAATTATTTAATGATAAATTTTAAGATTATTGAACATGATTGAATACTAAAGATGTGTAATAGCCCGGTGAGCCATATGGTTAGATGTTGCCTAGTGAGAGGTCACAAGGTGTTTTATGGGCCTCAAGAGCCATGAGAATGGTTGTTGCCTAGTAAGAGGTAATAAGATGTTTTAATGGGCTTTGAGAATCACATGAGTAAGTGGATACCTAGTGAAAGGTATCAAGATGACAATAAAAGTCTCTTGTAAGGGATGATAATGTTCATAATAAACTAAGGAATGGAAACTTAACAATATAATAATGATAACAAAAAGGATACAATTATAATAATGGAACCTGGATCATACATGTGTGGAGAAAAGAGGAATACTTGTAATACATAAAGAATGTGTTGAGCATGATTGGCATGGCCAAAGTTTAATGATAGTAAAAGAATAAGGTTCCCAATGTTGTGTAAACAGACATGGGGTGTAATCAGGATTGGTTAAAGTCCAATGCCTAGCAGTGTAATCAGGTTTAGAGATGTCCAATACCTGGCAGAGGTGTAATGCCTGTAATCAGGGTTGGTTAGAGTCAAATGCCTGTCTATGAAATCAGGATTGGTTAAAGTCCAATGCTTTGCGGTGTAATCAGGTTTGGAGATGTCCAATACCTGGCAGAGGTGTAATGCCTGTAATCAGGGTTGGTTAGAGTCCAATGTCTGGCTGTGAAATTAGGATTGGTTAAAGTCCAATTCCTGGCAGTGTAATTAGGTTTGGAGATGTACAATACCTGGCAGAGGTGTAATGTCTGTAATCAGGATTGGTAGTGTCCAATGCCTGGCGGTGTAATCAGGTTTGGAAGAGTCCAATACTTGCCAGAGGTGTAATGCATGTAATCAGGATTGGTAGTGTCCAATGCCTGGCGGTGTAATCATGTTTGGAAGAGTCCAATACCTGACAGAGGCTTAAGGCCTGTAATGATGACACAGGATTGGTAACAACCCAATACCTGTAATGATAATAATGGATTGGTAATAACCCAATGCATGTATTGATGATATATGAGTACATGGTAGATATAATTCCTTATCTCTTTAGCAGATTGGCTAAGGCCAACAGATTGAAACAAGAACACCTCATGGGTGACATATCAAGATGATGAGTGTCACAAGAAAAACTTGACATGATAGTATAATATGAAGGATAAATGATATACATGTTCTTCCTATTCCTTATTAAGAGAATAGTTGATCTATTATTCTATCATAAACAATTACAATGCTTTAAGATAAGAATGCTCTAAACTACTTAATCGTCTGCCCAGTTTTATATCATTAAATTGCAAAAATAATGTTTTTGGCGGAGAGTTATATCTCCCGCTGGGGTAATTACAATTGTCTCACCCCCGTGGGATCCAACATTTTTGAGGTGGACAAGAACGGAGGAGGCTGAGAATATCTTGCAGAGGAAGAACATCAGAAGCAGCAGTGACAGCTCAGGTTGAGAGTATTGTCTTTCATGTCTCGTAGATAGAAGTCCTATGTATCATCTTTGTACTCTCAGGTCCTCGAAGTTAATAGTTAGTGTTTTTAATGAATCATTTTTTAAATGTTGGCTTAATGCCTCGAGGTTCTTATGTTGTCTGTGTTTAGCTTTTAACAAGGCATTGGATGTTGTAACCCTCGAGAAGAGATGGTACAAGTTATGTACTTATAAACCAGGATGTAAATGCAATACATTGGTTCTTGTTGAAAGAGTTTTCCTATGAATGGATCTCTTTGAAAAAGGTTTTAATTTTTAGTGATTTTCAGTAATCCGTTGTTAGTAATTGCTTCCGCTTAATTAATAACGTTTGTTCGAACGCTTCGCCACAATATGTGTGGCTAAGTGCCCTAGCCGATAGTCTTTGGTGAGGGATATAGTCCTTCCTGATACCCCTTTGGGTGAGGGATGTGTTGCCCGCCACACTTATAGTGAGGGTAGGCATTATCTTTGGTAAGGGTTGCACCTAGCTCTGAAACCCTAGTTTTGGTGAGTCATTATCTT
Organism: Alisma plantago-aquatica; assembly: GCA_963693085.1. Taxonomy (NCBI): domain Eukaryota; kingdom Viridiplantae; phylum Streptophyta; class Magnoliopsida; order Alismatales; family Alismataceae; genus Alisma; species Alisma plantago-aquatica. The sequence continues at coordinate 103,251,902 of OY856414.1, read as the reverse complement.
GTAACTGCACCTCTGTTGATGATATGTTATGAATGATAGGTTGTAACCAATGATATATGTGATACCTAAAGATGGTGCTAAGTAAGATGATAAGATACATGTTTATGTTCATAAGATAAAGGCATAGTGAATGCCTGTGATTTGATTACAATAATGTAATTTGTCTACAGATACAGCTTTGTGCTTCTTATAGCTATGATCATGAATGTTGTTCCAATCACGTACCATCAACCCTAATAGCATGATAATCATAAAGATCTATGTTTGGTGATTCAATTATCTCTCTTGATATGCATACTAACCATGTAGGTGAATCAGGTGAATTCATAGCCAGGTAAGAGCTATGAGGTGTATGTGTTCTGTATAACACTCAATGATGATAATCCTTGTTGATGGGATAACATGTATCACCCATATGATGTGAAAAGGTCTATGGACCTGATAATGGCTTGAGTGCCTAGTTGAGGTGTTATCCTATAATGTTGAGATAAGGGATTGATATCCCATGGTGATGATGTAAGCCTTGAGAGGCAGTGGCATTATGTGGTGAGGGATTGAGATCCCATGGTAATAATGTAACTCAATGATGTTATGTTTTACAACTTGGTTGCCTCCACAATCCACTTAAAATATACTAATTAATTACAGTGGAACATATCATGTAGTTTTCCCTGGAGATAGATCCATCATCATCAGTAATTGGTGATGGTGAAATAGGTTTATCCTACGGGATTATGTGGAGCGCATATTGTTGAATATCTGGGGTTTCTCCTAGCCGAAAGTAGGAGGATATGAGTACAACTGCGGTTGTGTATAGAGCATGGTGAACAGGCCCATGGCTCAGTGATTATAGAGCATGGTGAATAGACCCATGGCTCAGTATTATAGAAGGGTATCCTGCGGAGCTGACCCTATGGCTAGGCCACTCAAGTAAGAGACTGCGGTGCTACTTTGGTTTTCATGCAATAACCATGAAGAGGTGAGGTCATGGAGTCTGGCTCTCCCAATGACCTTGTATGGCACTAGTTTTTAGGCTTTACAACCAAAGGTTTGATTTGAGCGGGATGGATCACTTCCTCAGTGCATAATAAATCATAATCCAGCTGTATAGAATATATTGCTTCAGGCAAAACATGGAACATTGATTGAGGTCTTGCTTGTATAGTTGATCCAGTTATACCTTGCAGCTATTTGTATGATCCTTATGTTTTGTGATAAGTTCTTATAAATCTTATCTTGTCAATCATGTTCCATAAAGAAATATATGGTTATATGCCTCCTGGATATTTGGTAAGATTGTTAATAAAATAATTTCTGCTCAGGATACTACTCCTATGATCTGCTGATATCAGTTATCTACTTTACCTACTTTTCTTGAAGTTTTATAGTTTTGGTGGGGAGTTATGTTTCTCTCTGGGACTGTGTGTCTCACCCTATTGGTTTACAACCTTTTTAAGTGATCATGCTAGACATGATGGTGGTCGTGAGGTTGCGGTTGAGCAGTAAGAAGAGCAGTAAGAGGCAAGAGATGGATACGCTGCTTTTTGGTTGTTTTGTAGTAGAGTCCTAGAGTCATCTCTATACTCTCAAGTCCTCAGAGGTATTTTGATGACATTTTATGATGTAGGTTGTATATCCTACTACTGGCCTGATGTGGCCCGTTATGTATGTATAAACAGGTGATGAACTCTGGTGCTGACAGGACAGCTGGTTCCTATAGGCAGTGGACATATATCAAGGCTTGTAAATATTTATATAACATCTTTTCCTTGCAGGATGAGGATCTAAATGTTATAGTTCCCTTTTATCTGCTTTCTGTAAATATTTTTAATTAACCTGTGTTTTTTGTAATATGTGGTTTATGGTGTTTCCGTACGTTTTCGTGTATCATCTCATTGTCTGTATGATAGCAGGATGTGGCATCACAATACTGTGACCCGGAGATGATGGCCATGTGTGCAGAGCAGGTCGCGGTTCTTTGTGTTGTGACAGCGGATAGGAAGCAGATGCGCTGAAGGTCATGATAGGGGTCACGCGTTGGTCGTGTGGAGGGAGTGCAGGTCGGGATCCTATTGTGGGTGATGCTGTAATGATCGTGGTTGATGGCGGCAGAGGAGGGACGACCATGGGCAGTGATGGAGTAGCGTATGATCAAGGTGTGTAAACTGAAGGAGGTGTCGCTAGGTCGCGGTGGGTGGAGAGGGTTGGAAATTGCAAGTTCTAGGGTAGATCGGGGTCCGATGAAGGAATTGCGATCTAGATGATGATCGCGATCAAGATGGAGGTGGGGCCCAATGGCTGGAGAGAAAGTAAAGGCCGACCGTGGGATGGAAAAGAAGGGAGTTGGCCATAGCAAGCCATTGACCATGTTGACCCAGCACCAAGCAAAGCCCAAAATAGAGAAATGGACCCATAACTTGGGCCCGATGCCTAATTTGATCTGCAAAAAAAGTGCAAAAATTCAATAAAAATGGGGATAAATTCGATTAAACCAAAATGAATCAAATGTTAGAAGATGTGGTCGATAAGCGCGAGAATGTAAGAAAAATTGGGCCAAATGAGGTGATTGAGCCTGGATGAATATGCATTCATCAAAATTAACTTGAATTGATGGACATCAAAATTCCTTTTTCCGAACATGAGAAAAGGGAGGCGAACAACTTTTTGGCACCGTTGCCGGGGATGTGGTTTTCCACGTTTGCATGCCTAAAAGATTTTGTTCTGTCACTATAAGCTTGTATATATGCATAGTTTTCCTCTTGCTTTACACATACTTGTCCATATATACAGAATAGTTTTCCTTTTTCTTTTTCTTATACTCTTTTTCAGCCATGGATCTCGCTTCGGCGAGACAAGTTATCTTGTCCACCTATCCTCCCAAATTTTTCCGCATTTCTGACTGTTGGCAAATAATTGAAAGTTGTGCCCTACAACTCATCAAGTTATATTCGCCCCCGCCGTCTTCATATTTAGAATCTCCAACTAGGGAGATTTCCAGTCATCCCTCAACTTTTGTTCCATCATGGGAACAAGAGCTGATCGAGGTAGTGGAGCGGGGTAGATAAAGTGCCAAGGCGCTCCTCACCTTATCCCCTCATCTCCAAGAAGATGTCGATCCAATGCAACAACTACTAGAAGAGTAGGATCATCATCTCAAAGTAGCCACCGAGACTGTAGATTGTAGTAGAAGTCTACTTCAAACTCTTGAGCAAGGATCCATCCAAGCACATCAGTTCGATACAGCGGATCTGCTACCAGAGTGCAAGGTGGAATTGACTGATCTCGAGAGCTTAGCTCTCCAAGTTCAACAGATTCATCATAAAAATGTCGAATAGGGCAAGAAGCTTCAAGAGATCATCGATTTGGTTATTACACAACAACAAGCAACACCGCCTGACAATGAAGACATTAGTCATTAAGACCATTCCATTGGGTCTAAAATGGAGTATCTGTTGGGCTTTTAGGGTAACAGAGAAGGTAGCCGAAACTAAAATTTTCTTCTCCCAAAACCCAGAATAAAGGAATCATTTCAACATCTATACAATAGGAAGGATGGTTTGTAGAGGTGTACCATGTCCCGAGTCTTTCTTGGCAATGATACCTCGCGGCTTGTGTGGTCATCACCTCTGGTCTTGGACGGTGTCTGTGCAGCTCCTAGTCTCACCCGGACTATCGGGATTGACAGTTGTCCTCCGAGCGGAAGAAGTCTCCCGCCTCTGAAGTAGTCCACACGGACCACCTAGAACTATGATCTCCTTGTCCCACAAGGAATCGGAAGGAGTCTCACCCTCCTATCGGTGTACTAGTCACCAACACACTCTCCTACAACCATTTTCTTTTATGCAGTTGTCTTTCCCTTGTTGTGCCTCCCTTATCAGGTAGCACTTTCTCAGGCTCTCTCGGTTACCACAACTAGAGAGAATGACAACTTTGTAGAGCAACTGGTGATCTGAGTTGTTGTTCCTGAGAAGCCCCCAATACCCCTATATATAGGAGGGTCATGGGGCAGGGTTCTCTACCCCGGGCAATGCGGGATTAAGCAGGAGTAGAAGGGTTTGAGATTTTCCACAAAACAACCAACTGCGCCACCTGAACCGATCATTTCAAGCACGAACTGATCGGTTGGGGGCATGAGCCGATTGGTTCACACCTGAACTGATCGGTTGGGACACCTAAGATGATCGGTTCAAGCATGAGCCGATCGGTTTGTGGTCCTGGTCCAACTCAAATTGACTTTCATATTTGTTTCTGATTAATTAAATATTAATCCTTGTCCAAATCGAATTTGTATAAGTGAAACAAATTGTATTTGCAAAATAGGCTTCTGACTTTCCAAATGATCTTGGTTGGTCACATGAATCGACCAGTTCAACAATTGAGCCGATCGTTTCCTGACACATGAGCCGATCGACTCACACCTTGATCCAACTGGTTCACCAATATGAGCTGATTAGTTCATCTCATGAGCTGATCGGTTGGGGCAGTAGACTGTGCAAATCAGTCAATTGCGGTTTCAATCAATCCAATACTCCAATCAATCGGTCTAACACCTTGAGCACTATGATACTGAGCTATCAATTAATTGAGTGTTTAATTGAACTACTAAACTCCTTTAGTAATAAATCTAAACATCATTTGTGGATAAACTCCTCTTCCAGGTTAAATCATATGTGTGTGACCCTACAGGTCCATTTCACATTGGCAGTGAAAGTCCATAACACTTATGACTTCACAAGCAAAGAGTGGGGCCTAGTCGCACATTAGTGCTACCCAAGTGAAAAGGAAAGTTGGAGAACAACTTTCAATCCTACAATTCGTGAATGGTGTTACAGCGAATGTATAATTCCTTTGTCACTGATATCCCGAATGAACTCAAGGCATGGAACAGTCATCCTGCCAACATTCATTCACTTTCTTGATCTCAGAGTAGATTTGAAGATATATGTATGACATCAATATCACATACTGATTCACACATGCGTGTACACCTATCTCAATCCTACTCATCAAGTGGCCATTGATATCAAACTCCCTCAGGAGGTACAAATCCCATATCTATCACTCACCCCTCAAAATCCCCATGTGTCAAAACCACCCAATCATCACCTTTATAACAACCCATTTTTCAGGATTGCGTTTGATGAAGTCAAAGTGTACCCAATGACATGTGTTGAGTGTAGTGATTTCAGGTCAAAGAATCACACTCACCACCATCACTGTGAGAAATGACTGTGACTACCATGTCATGGTTCCATGTGTCAAACTCACAGTGGGTCTGTCCGGTACACTTGTTCTCTAACAAGTACCTATGTGTTTGGTTTGATATCTCCATATCATGACTAACGAGATTCTGTCATCAACCAACACCATAATCTAGTCTTGTGTGTCATTACTATCTATCTACTTTCCACAATGACATATGACTAGGGACATAACAAGAATGAACAAACTCTTAGCATCTGTATGATCTCATCATTTAGGTCCTCAACCTGAAAGAATATGTCATTGAGTACTGTCATTCTCTAGACATTCAATATGTTCTATCATTATCTCATATGGCAGAACCAGAAAGAATTGGAAGCTTGCCTTTGATCTTTATCAAATCAATCTTAATTTATCCCACTAATCATACCATGATTGGCTCTCAGGGCATACATACCAACAGACTCCCACTTGCACTATGAGCCAATCACCCTTGAATCATATTCATAGTGATTTTCAAACATGTCCCACATATTACTGTGCTCTAGTGCTAACATAGTGAGTTATGGCAACACCTTGCCAAAGTCGGTATTAACTTCATGACTCTCATCTCTTCATTGTACGTCACATGTATGAGATTGAGTTGTCATAATATGCGATCTTGTATTCCTTTGCTAACCTTTAGCCACATGGCATGACCAAGATCTCCTAACTTGTCATCAATGATCGAAATATCTATAAGTTCATCTCTATGAACTCCTAGATCCATATAGTATCCAATGTTGTTCTCTAACACACATATACTCGCCATTTCCTTTTAAAACAGCTTTATTGGAACATTTCCATTATCAACAAACATTCACTTTTATATATCCCATATATATTTTTCGATTAATTTTTTGTCCTTTTCGGAAGCTTGCATTAGTGTAACTCTTTATAGTGAACCCTTCCTTATTTCCATAGAACGAGTACTTCTCAAGTACTTATCAAGTTCTCATGGTATTCCAGTAACTCTTACTGGAACTAGACAGACATCCACTAGTCATGTCCCACATACAAGTTATCAGGATGAGCATATCATATTGTCATGTCCTACATACATGATAAATGCATTTCGTTCTTGCCATGTCCATACATACAAGATGATGGGATGATTACATATCCATATCTATTCTTAGTGTTCCCATTCTTTATAAGAATTGGACACTTGGACTTGGGATACTAATTCCATGTAACATGGACAAGTTTTCTCCCACAGAATTTGTGTATACTGAACCCTTCACTATAGATTGCCAATGTATGGTTTCTCTTATCGGGTCAAGAGGTTTTTCAAGAACTATCTCTGTAGATCTCTATTCCTATCACATTGGAAACGTCTCTTTCTTCCCTAAAGGTAATTTCCACTTTGGATTTCCATTCTAAAACATTTCCATTTCACATCAACATGTGGAATGTGAATATGCTCCCACTAAATCACATATCTCTCTTTATCTTTGTCATATCACTCAAACCCTATGACTATATTATCAAAGTAAAGATCTCAGCTCTGATTTGCTTGTACTCAATCAATCACATTGATTAGTCCATTGTAACTTGTAGATTTTATTTGCATTAATGGATTCATAAACCTTATAGGTTGTGTCACGTACACATCCTTGTTTTATTCCTTACAGGAATGTAGTTTTAGTATTCGTATGCCAAATCTCTTAGTCATTAAGTTGCAATCAACAAGCATCATCCCTCTCAAAATGGTATCCATGTGTCTTAACACTTAAGACTCATTTGCACTTATGGATTTCATCCCATTGGGTGCTACCATCAAGGTCATACCTTATGGTTCACATGGAAGTCATTTAGGATGTAATGGTCATAAACCATAACTCAAAATCTGATTCCTCATGTTCATCTAGATAGTTGATTCATCACATGACCAACTCATCACATAGATACTCAAGGTGTATCTGTCAAGGATATAAGAACTCACAACCCTTTGTGATTCTAAAAGTCCTTTATTAGTGTGGGGTATTCTTTATTTAAGAATAAATTAGTTATTTGATAATCATCCTCTAACGTTTTAGGGTGTGATTCCTTTTGATTTAGGCATCACCATGCCTTAATCACAAGCTCACTATGATACATTATCATAATCACTCACAAGGATCTCAAACATTTAGTTCAAGTGTTTCATTCATTGATCTCATCAAGAATTAACACTTAACCAAATTCTTACTTCATTTATGATATTCTTGAACACTTCAAGATATTCATATTGGTATTTCTCTAAACATCATTTGATGTATTATCATTAACTCTAATAGGTATGTAAATACATCTCATGTATTATACCTAATAGGATAATCATTCTCCCACTACCTTAGTGAAGATTGATTTATCATGTCTAAGAGATTCATGTCTTTTACTGGTTCTCTAACAAAAAGAGTCTAGATTTATCCATCATATGGAAACTAGAAATGAATTTCTCGTGATTTATGCTAATTTGATTGTTTTGAGTTACCAATAACTTTTAGGTATCGCTTTCTCTTATGCATACCAAGTACCAAAAGACAAACAAGGCATTGCCATAAAGATCATATCTTTGAGATTGAAACATCAACTTTATTAATTGCTATCATTGTAATACAATATGCAAAAATATGTTTTTCTATCCATTAGCAAATATGAAATAGCATTTCATAACTCTATTACATGCCTTTATGGCTGAAAATAAACCAAAGTACTCCTATCTATGGTGGAAACATTTTCCCCATTTATTGGGTGATTTACACTTTATATCTTGGTATCATATACCTAAAACGTGTTACAGGTTTATTTCATGGCACCTTCAGGTGGAGACGTCGGTCGCCTCCTTCTTCTTTAGTTCTTCCAGATAGAGTAGACAATTCCTTTTCCAATGTCCTTGCTTTTTACAATGGTGGAAATTGCCTCTCTTGGTCACGCCTCCCTTGGCCTTGAGAGTTGAAGATGACTTGGGCTGCTGGCTAGCATCAGAACCTTTCTTAGCCTTGCCCTTTCCCTTGCGCTTGGACTTGCCTTTCTTGCTGCTGATCATCATCACAGACTTAGGCTTGTCCTTCTTCATTTGTGCTATGGCTGTCCTCAACATGCCCAAAAACTCTGTCAACAGCTTGTCGAAGTTGTTAATGTTGTAGTTCATCACAAACTGACTGTAGGATTCTGGCAACGATTGCAGTATCACGTCAGTAGCCAACTCTTGGCTCAGGGGAAATCCTAGTCTTGTCAGGTTCTCCAAATACCCAATCATCTTGAGTGTGTGAGGACCAACTAGATCTCCTTCTGTCATGACACACTTGAACAGTGCCCTGGAGACATCATATCTCTCTTGATGTGCTTCATCTTCATACATGTTCTTGAGATGCTGAATCATCTCAATGACACCCATGTTCTCATGTTGTCTCTACAACTCATGGTTCATGGAGCACAACATCAAACACTTTGCATCAATGGCATCATCAGAATGCTTCTTATAAGCATCCCTTTCTAGCTTTGGTGCAGTAGGAGCAGGTACCCCTGGAATTGGAGTATCCAGAACATAGAGCTTTCACTTTTGAGTGAGAACAATTTTCAATGTCCTAAACCAGTCATGGAAGTTAGTCCCATTCATCTTGTCCTTTTCAAGGACCAATCACAATGAAAAGTGATTGATGTTTGTTGTCATTTATACTACAAAAGGAAACATATGCAATTTAGTCCAAAACTCAATTTTGACTTATTTGATTGATTTAAAAATTAATGATATAATTAGGACTTTAATTAATTATCACTCCCACTATTTTGTTCAAATTGATAGCCCTCACTATCAATTCAGAAGATTGCAGTGTACAATCTTCTAGTGGGTCAAGATCCCAAAATCCTCTGAGTCATGGACTAGCTAGGGCTGTCACCTACAACTTAGATCTTCCAGGTAGGCAACTTTTACCAATTGCATCATATGCAACTCTTGAAATATGTCATGCACAAGTCCTTGACATGATCACCTCCATGCCTCAAGGTGCTAGATCCTATCTAGATTGCCTTGTTAAGTCTGACCCAAATCCAACACGATGAATATGCACCCTGCTAGGATAGACCCACATATCCATCCTTCATGCTTTCGTGAGATAGACGGTGCACCACGCTAGGGTGTGCCCACACTTGGACGATCAAGCTTTTCATGTGTGTCACATTTGGAAGGCATCTAAAACTTTAATATTTAATGAGGGATTTGGTTTTATAGGTACATATACATATCCAATCACCACAATACATAGTATGTATCATATACATGCTATATCCCACAGAAAACATGTGAAATGATAAAATTGGTGATTATGGCCATCCTAATGTGATTCCTCAAGCCAAGAGGAATCACAGTCATCTAGGTCTACATCACATGCAACATGTCCATGATGAAGTGTTATAGTCATCCGAGTTGATCAACTCATCTCATGAATGGCCTTCTCACCCTGGTCGGTCGTCTGGGTGCCACCAGCCAATCGGTTGGCTCCTCCAACCGATCGGTTCACCTGGTAGTCGTGCATCTCCTCATGGCTGCCACCCGATTGTCTCGTTCCTCGAGCCGATCGTCTGGATCACCAACCGATCGGTTCACGCCTTGAACCGATCGTCTCAGTCGTCGTCAGATTGTCCTCCGTTCTTTGGCATAACAGGAAATAAAAGATCTATCCTATTTTACATTTGAATTGGGAAACCTCGAGTTACATTTGGGGGGGAGCAAAGGTAGGAAAGAAATCTCAAGTTATCTCGAGTTACATCAGGAATAAGAGATGGAGAATCGATGCGTAGACCGAGATGCAAGCAATCGCATACAACCAAGAACACATACATAGGGTTTATTGGCCATAACCATGCTATACATCCACCACAAAACTCATTTAAGGGCAAAGTGTATCGAGTGCATTCATATTACATATCATATATGTATATTGGTATTTGTGGATTTAGGATTGGACGTGCATAAAGCCAATTTTATTCGCATCGTATGCAATAAATAAAGGCGAAAAACCAAAATTGATCCCATCGATAATCCTAAAGTATAGAGCAATTGACATGGCTCTGATACCACTGTTGGGTTTTTGGGGAGACAGAGAAGGCAGTAGAAACAAAAAATTTCTTCTCCCAAAATCCAAAATAAAGGAATCGTGTCAACATCTATATAATAGGAAGGATGGTTTGTAGAGGCGTACCTTATCCTGAGGCTTGCTCGGCAATGATAACTCGCGGTTTGCACGGTCTTCACCTCCAGTCTTGGATGGTGTCTGTGCAGCTCCTGGTCTCACCGGGACTGTCAGGATTAACAGCTGCCCTCCAAGTGGCAGAAGTCTCCCGCCTTTGAAGTAGTCCACACGGACCACCTAGAACTCTGATCTCCTTGTCCCACAAGGAATCGGAAGGAATCACACCCTCTTGTCGGTGTACTTGTCACCAACACACTCTCCTGCAACCAGCTACTTTTCTACAGTTGTCTTTCCCTTATTGTGCCTCCCTTATCAGGTAGCACTTGCTCGGGCTCTCTCGGTTACCACAACCAGAGAGAACGACAACTTTGCTAAGCAATTGGTGTTTTGAGTTGTTGTTCCTGAGAAGTCCCCAATACCCCTATATATATGAGGGTCATGGGACAGGGTTCTCTACCCCGGGCAATGCGGGATTAAACAGGAGTAGAAGGGTTCTAGATTTTCCACAAAATAACCAACTACGCCACCTGAACCGATCATTTCAAGCATGAACCGATCGGTTGGGGACCTGAACCGATCGGTTGGGGATCGAAGCCGATTGGTTCACACCTGAACCTATCAGTTGGGACATCTGAGCCGATCGGTTCAAGCATGAGTCGATCAGTTTGTGGTCCTTGTCTAACTCAAATTGACTTTCATATTCATTTCTGATTAATAAAATATTAATCCTTGTCCAAATCGAATTTGTACAAGTGAAATAAATTGTATTTGTAAAATAGTCTTCTGACTTTACAAGCGATCTGTGTTGGTCACATGAATTGACCGGTTCAACAATTGAGCCGGTCATTTCATGACACATGATCCAATCGATTCACAACTTGAGCTGACCGGTTCACCAATTTGAGCCGATCGGTTCATCTCATGAGCCGATCGATTGGGGCAGCAGACTGTGCAAATCAGTCAATCGCAGTTTCAATCAATATGATACTCCAATCAATCAGTCTAACACCTACAACACTATGATACTAAGTTATCAATTGATTGAATGTTTAATTGAACTACTAAACTCCTTTAGTAATCAATATAAACATTATTTGTGGATAAACTCCTCTTCCAGGTTAAATCCTATGTGTGTGACCCTGCAGGTCCATTTCATGTTGGCAGTGAAAGTCCATAACACTTATGACTTCACAAGCAAAGAGCGGTGCCTAGTCGCACATCAGTGTTACCAAGTGAAAAGGAAAGTTGGAGAAAAACTTTCAATCCTACAATCTGTGAATGGTGTTACAACGAATGTATAAGTCCTTTGTTACTGATATCCCGAATGAACTCAAGGCATGGAACAGTCATCCTGTCAACGTTCATTCACTTTCTTGGTCTCAGAGTAGATTGAAGGAGATATGTATGACATCAATATTACATATTGATTCACACATACGTGCACTCCTATCTCAATCCTACTCATCAAGTGGCCATGGATATCAAACTCCCTCAGGAGGAATAAATCCCATATCTATCACTCACCCCTCAAAAGCCCCATGTGTCAAAGCCACCCAATCATCACCTTTATAACAACCCATGTTTTAGGACTGCGTTTGATGATGTCAAAGTGTACCCAACAACATGTGTTGAGTGTAGTGATTTCAGATCAAAGAATCACACTCACCACCATCACTGTGAGAACTGACTGTGACTACCATGTCATGGGTCCATGTGTCAAACTCACGGTGGGTCTATTTGGTACACTTGTTCTCTAACAAGTACCTATGTGTTTGGTTTGATATATCCATATCATGACTAATGAGATTCTATCATCAACCAACACAACAATATAGTCTTGTGTGTCATTGCTTTCTATCTACTTTCCACAATGACATCTGACTAGGGACATAACAAGAATGTACAAACTCTTAGCATCCGTATGATCTCATCGTTGAGGTCCTCACCTTGAAATCATACATCATTGAGTACTGTCATTCTCTAGACATTCAATCTGTTGTATCAATATCTCATATGACAGAACCAGAAAGAATTGGAAGCTTTCCTTTGATCTTAATCAAATCAATGTTAATGTATCCCACAAATCATCCCATGATTGGCTCTCAGGGCATACATACCAACAATATGCCCTATCATCCTATTCAGACCATCAACTGGATTCATCAGGATTTTTTTGTGAAGACCAACCCACCTCGGAAAACCCTTCATTCTATCCATATGATTTAGCTGATCAACTAATGGAAGACACGAGTTAAGAGAATGAATGGGTCTATGATGATGATGATGAAGACTCTAAAAGCCAAGTTTTCTCATAGCCAGAACCAGAGTCAGACATTGAACCAGACCAGAGTAACATATCTCATATTGAGACTTGTCACTTCGCTTTGAGCGGCACGCCAACCATGGTTTGGAACAATTTGTTTGATGATGATGACGACGACAACTACTCGACATGGAGAAGTGATGATACTGACGATGACGAGTTGGGGCAGCACGAGCCGCCATTTGAACCCATACCTTTACAAGGTAGGGTGGATGTCGAGGGGGCAGGATGGATGGTTCACTAAAACATGGTTGTTGAGCATGAAGATACCCCTGACTCCACACCAGGTGATAAGATTGAGATGGTAGAACCACAAACAAATTCTTCCGGGAGTACCTCTTGTTCAGAAGATTTATCTGAGCATCCAACCTCAAGTTCAGAGATGGAGGGAGGATAAATGGATCCTACCCAAGTCATTCAACCTATCCCCTCCATCTCATCCAGTGTCGACACCCCAAGACCTTCATATTTAGATTCATATAATGAAAGGTACCCTGAGGATGATATGCCAAAGAATTCATCCCAGCACAATTCAAGCCACTTCCAGCACAAAGATGACTTCATCCAGTCACCGGATTTCACTTCGCTTCTTCAGACTCGGTAGGGCCAACACATCCGCCTATTCTACTCATATTATGTGGCGGAACCCGTCAGCCAGACAGAGGTGACACTGGTCCCAAAACTTAGGATTTGGGATCCCAATGTCAGTATCGTGGGGCAGCCATCCCCTTTCTCTTACCCACCCTCCTGCCCTTTTATTACAATAAATTTTGTTTTTCATTAACTTTCTTAGATAAGTTTCTTTCCTCTAACTATTTTTATATCCTTGCATCCATGCATCATCTTTAGAACTTCAATAACTTCCCTTAAAATCATGCATTCCTGCCTCACTATCTCAAGTATAAGTCTTGCTTGAGGACGAGAAAAATTTTAAGCTTGGGGTGGTAGGCTTCACCCTTCTATCTCTCCATCCTTCTAGCATGCATGTTTACTTCCTGCATTTAGTTTTAAAATTTTCAAAAATTTTAGCTTTTTTTTAGCTTTGCAATTATGGCTATATGTTGCAAATCTAATAGATAAATGCTTGGCTTTATGCCTAAATGCACAGTTTTTATCTTAAAAATTTCTTGACCTTTTTCTTGGCTTGCTCTTTGACTCTTTCCTTGAGTTTGGTAATAAAATCTAAGGTTATGTCCCTTTTCCATAGCTTAAAGCTAAATTCCCTTGATCTATGTTGTGAATGCCAAATTCATGGTAAAGGACCGTTGGAATGAGCTAAAACATGATTAGAGACTCCTAGCTGTGAATTCACGAGCTTGCCTCTATTCTAAGGATTCTTGAATCATAATTGCAACCTTTCACACAAGTGTCAAGTGGATTATGATGGGCTTTGAGCTATAATCATGATGAAATGTTTTCCTTGATGGACTATGTGCCTTCTCACATTAGATTGAGTCAAAAAGATGAAAAATATAAAAAAATGTGCAAAAGAGGCCTGGACACCCACAAAATCCCAAAAATATCTATATAGTTCTCACCCAAGCCTACAAATAGAATGCAGATGATGAAAGCCTGAGTGTGAACAATAAATGACTGTTGTTTTCTCTTTTAAGGGAGTTGAGAATGGTGCCCAGCTGGTGTATGACTGCACTCACGAATGTGGGTATGTCATGCCTGGTTGTATCACTCCAAATGCTCATTAGAGAGTCACTAGGAACCCCTAGGAGACCTATGAGATCATCCCAGTAGCAGGGTTGGTTCGGGCACAGTATGAGGATTTCATCTCACTGCTTTGGACCAACTGGTTCATGCTACAGAGATTGTTGCTCGCTACATTGGTCAACTTGACGCAGATCAGGATCCTCAGAAGTCATTAGATTCTTTTTGCTTTGTTTCTTAGGACTTGAATAAGTGAGAGGCATCGTATTCCTGATTGGTATGCATGGATTCATGGTGATGGCTCATTGGTTGTCACCTGCGTGATCACCTATGTGAAAATTCTTTCATGTTAAATAATTATGATTCAAACCCTCATGAGTATCGATATGTTGTAGAGAATTCACTTAAACTTTCCCGGAAACTCTTTGATCTTGCTTTGGCAGGACTGTGGTTGATTGGTAGGGGTTTGTTCTAAAACAACATGGATCGGGAGAATAGATGCTTTAAACTATTTTCTTAGCCTTAGCATTTATTGCCAAGCTTAATTTGGATGTTAGCTTTTTGTCCTTTGAGCACAGTCTTACTTGAGGACAAGCAAGTTTTAAGCTTGGGGTAGTTGATAACACCCAAATTTATGTGTATTTGCTAAGCATTTATCTCTGGTCTTGTATCGTTATAGCCTTAATTTGCCATCTTTTTCTCATGTTTTAGTTCTTTTCTTGTTTACTTAGATAAGATAACTAACTAGATAATTAAGTAGCCAAATAGACAATTTTGGGACTTGCAGGCACCAAACCTACGAAGACATCTATTCTCCAAATATTTCTCTGCAACACATAGTTTTTGCGACAGTTATCCACCTTCCACGACTGTGGTCGAGCACCATGACCACGGTCTTCATTATCGCAACCGCGGTCCTCCCTTCCATGATCGCAATCCCTCTCCGCGACCGTGGCCATGAACCATGATCGTGGTCTTCACCTTCATCACCATGACCACGGTCTTCCCTCGCCACGACCGTGGCCATGAACTGCGACCACGGTCTTCGCCTTCAACACTGTGACCTCGGTCTTCCCTCACCACGACCGTGTCCATCCGCCAAGATTGTGGTTGACACCCTCCACCACGACTGTAGTCTCCCACCACAACCATGATCGCGGTCTTCATCACCGCGACCCTGATTTCCACTCCATGAACCACGACTGTGGTGTTGGCCACGACTGTGGCCGACCCCGCGACCTACTAGTCGTGGTCTGCAAACTGCCTCTATAAATAGATGCCCCCTCACTCATTTGAGGGGGGACCTCGACCAAGGAAGCCGAGAGGCTGCTGCTCTGAGATTTGAAGGTTCCTAGAGTTCCGTGGGAGAGTCCAGAGGTCTGAGAAGGACAAAGAGTCACCCTACGCCATCCTCTTCAGTGAGCTTCCAATCTCCACCACTCTCCATCATCCCCTGGTCTTCGATCTCCAAAGGTGGAAGCTGAGGAGTGCGAAGACCCATGACCTCCATCGTCCGCCATCTCCGTTCACCCACCAAGTTGTTGTTTGGGGCGGATCTAGAGAGAAATAGGACCAAGGAGTCCAGATCTGATCAAGGAGGAGGACCAAAAGATGAGATCTAGCCAATACGGAGGCAAAGGAGTGAGAGCCACCTCTTCTCCACAGGCTAATTCTCTTCATCTTCCCCTTTCTTCTATTGTGTTTCTTGGTTTCTTGTACAATGATGTTCTTTCATCTTTGTTCTGTGCCAACTATGCTTGTATATGTCTAGTTGAGCTCCTTCTTGGCTATGTAGCCCGATCTGGGCATGTATATGTACTTTTTCCTTGAGCAAGTAGATTCATATCAGATCTAGTATGTTGCTTGTTCTATTTTCTCTTTCGAAGTTATGATTTCTAATTTGGTTGATCTCTTACTCACTTGAATTGCTATTTCTTCTTGTATCGAGAGATCTGTTGTAGGAATAGCTAAGAGACAAAAGTTTGGATCTGAACCTGAGAGGAGGAAGATTCAGGGTACTTTGTTCCTAATATCTCTAAATGTCTTAAGACCCTAGAGGGAACTTAGCATATTATGAGGTATTCATATGTCATCCTCGATAGAGGACTCGATGACATATCATTGCTGGTTTTAGTCACGCATCGCGAGAGTGAGTGGGATGACCCACTGGAACAAACATGACAGTGCGTACTACATTTGGATATAGATTGCTTGCTTAGGTGTTCGAGGGTTGTCTACGCCCGAGAATGGGTGCATAGACTGCCCAAGTTGTGCTTACATAGCCAAGATCTATTTCTCTCTATTTAGTAGATCATGCGGACTATGTTTTGTTTTCTTTTCTTTTCTTTTCTTTTCTATGTTTTGTTTTAATTCGTGACAACCCGCTAGACTAGTTCTAGCACATATTTTCATCAACTATAGTTTTGGCTTATCTGATCAAAGAACGAAATATGTGGCATCCTAAACGTCACCACATCCCTATGTTTGACCCTGTATATCTACTTTGACCCCATAATAAAAGTTGTAGGTGTCTTAGAAGGTTTTGGGTTTATAAATGTAAAAGCTTGATTCCTTCCCTTGTCCCACATTCGTATCTGGACACAATAAAAAGGAGGCGAACAACTTTTTGGCATCTTTGCCAGGGAGTAACCACCAAAAAGTTCTACCCATGCCTTTTAGGACCATTAATGTCTATGTCAAAAATTTTCCCTAAATGAATGAATTTTCATGCTTTCTATGACACTAATACTTGATGGAAAACAGACATTAAAATAGAAGTGGTACCCATGTTTTTTTCTTAATCGGAAAGACTTGACCAATAGTGACATTTGTGCTTTGCCAACTCTATAGGCATGTATTGTCGATCTTCTTTTAAAATTGACTAAGAAAACTGACACTAGAGGTAAAAAACGTACTAATTCAGGGACAACAGAACCGATCTTCAGGTCATTTCCTATGTTCCTCCACAAATATTATAAGCTAATCAAGTCTAGTAATAAACTCAAGAGTGAAGAGATTTGGAATAGACATCCATGATAAATTCATTATATGATCATATAGAAAATGATTATTGAATTAGGTGTTTAGATACTAGGATTTAAAGATCAGGGTTTAGAAATTAGGATTTATTGTTGACGATTTAGGGTTTAGAGTTTAGGATTTACATATTAGGGTTTAAATTTATATACTAGGATTTATGGTTTACGTACTAGGGATTAGGTTTTAGTAATGAATGTGTACCTCCTATTCCATTCTTGAACACCTAATCTCACTAGTAATTGTATAATGTGTATTTGGTTTTCATAATATTTTGGTAGCATTTCCCCACAGTTCTTCAAGTACACTAATGTAGATGGGAAAATACCCACCTACATATGTGCTTAGACAACAAATGGGGAAGTGTTGACCAAACATCTTGAAAATCAAATACACGTTACACAGTTAGATCCTAAGTAAGATTAAGTGTTCAATAACAGTCCCAAAATGGGGACTATCCACTATTTACTGCTAATGATTAAATCTTAGATGGGTTTATAGGCCCAAAGAATACATGTAATATATCATTTATATATCTATGATCCTAATGTCATCATTCATATCCTATGTGTTATCATCTATACATCATTTTATCATTTAACTAGATAGAGGCAAGCCATATATTCATAAAGAAGAAAAATAAACCAGCATCAATTAAATTCATTTCAATATGTAGCATAAAAAGCACTTGCTAAAAAACAACATTAATTAATTCTATTTCAATATTTGATATCAATTCAATATACTAGAAAATATATATATATTTTTTAATAGGATCTAACAACATCAGTATCAAGGAAAGGAGAAAAATAGGTAGTGGCAGTGATGGTGGTGTTGAGCAGCAGTGGCGATGGTGTCGAGTAGCAATGGGTTGGAAATTGACTTGAGCAGCAACAACGACATCCTGACAACATCAGTCATCGATCAACAATAGAAGGTGTCAGACAAACAAGAGGCCTGGCAGTGATGGTGATCAAAGGAGTAGTGGTGATAGGAGGAGAGAGAGGAGGAAGAAGAGGAAGGAAGATGAGTGAGGCGGTTACACACTAGTAGCCCCCAACAGTAGAGAATAGAAGTGGTCAAAGGAGGAATAATATGATTGTTAGATCTAGATATCAGGGGTGATCAAATAGAGACTGGGTAAAACAAAGTTTCACTTGTGATGTTAAATAGAACTTAGTGTCAGTTGTACCAAAAACCTAGCTACTAAGACCTACATCATTGGTTTGTTCATGAAAATTGACGATAGAGGATAAATTCTAGTTTTGGTTGGATACTTAGAAATTGACAATAGATGTCCGTATCCAAAATAAAAAGTGTCAACCTCACTAAGACATTCTTTGTCAGTTCATTCATAAAAACCAACGACTGAGGTTAAACTCCACTATTTATTGATACTTAGAAACTGGCGACATATGTCAGTAATAAAAAATGCTAACCTCATGACGGACTTAGTCATTTTGGTTAAAAAAAATTGATGACAGAGGTTACATCTTATCATCATTTGATCACTTACAAAATTGAAGACAAATTGTCTTATACTTAATAAAAAAGCCAACCTCACTGAGATCAATGTCATGAGTTTCTAATAGAAAAACTGATGACATAACCCAACTTGAGTGGAAATATTTTTCCTGGGGTATGTGGCGGGAAATCTATGTCGTCGCTTCTTTAAGAAGAACCTGACACCAAAGGTTTTTGGAGCTAAACAATTTCACGATGGACGTGACCTACATCGTTGGTTTTCATGGAGTACTACCAATTATAGAGGCCTTTTGGAGGTAAAATTTATTTTATAGGAATGGGTGAATTGGTGGTTTTAGTACAACCAATGGTAAACATCTACATCAAATTTTCTCCCTGAAAAGTTAAAATTTTTACAAGCTGCATGTGATGTCAGTTTTACACCAAAACTGAATTTATAATAGAAGTGGTACATGTGTTTTTTCTTAATCAGAAAGACTTGACCAGTACTATCATTTGTGCTTTACAAACTAATGATGTAGGCATATAGTTTTGGTTTATTTATTAAATTTGATGTTAAGAAAAGTGACACTAGAGGCTAAAAATGTACTGGTGAATCATCTAAGGACTTGGTTTAGTAATGATCCATCCAAATTACTTTTGATCTACCTTCTTTGGATAAGAAATTGAGCTTGAAGGTAAGGAGGAGTAATATCATAACTTAGAACACATTTTTCTCCATGAACAAGCTATAAGAAACAAATCTTACACCCTCAAAGAGATGGAGAAATCCTTCATTTCTTTCGATGAATTCTCACCAAACCACCTACAGTTGGCCTTAGTCACTAAAGATCACTAGAATTTGTTATAGGATTGCCCTCTCAGTTCCCTCTATATTTTTCTAGGGTTTGGTTGGGTGGACACTTGAATACGAAGCTATTGAAACATATTTTGTCCAATTCTACTAGGTATATCAAAATTCCTAAGCTTTTTAGTGAACAGTTGGTAGATGACAACACTAAAGTGAGTAGTAGCTGCATCATGTTGTAGACACGTTAAGAATATTATACCTGTGAAGCGTGCAAGCGCATTAGGCATGCAACATGTGAACCATGCATTGACATCAATGAGTTTCTCACATTGAACTGCTCACACATATTCTTACTAAAACGTGGTATGTTTCTCATTTGAGGTTTGATTGCAATCATTCTTTGTGTGTTGGATTTGTGATTAATTTCTTTTTAAATTTTTACTAAAATTATATTAAAAAGTAGTAATTTCTTAATTCAATAATGAATTAAGTCTCTTAAGTCTATAATACATTTCCAACATGGATTTCCTATTCTTTCTGTCTCCTTTAACGTTTAACTTTAAAATAAACACTACACATGCACTCAAGAAAGTTGCACTTTAAAATCCAGCTAGATAGTTCAAATCATCTTAATAACATAATTAGAGTGAAGTGTCATCACATGATCCAGTCATCATGTCATAATACTTAATTAACTTGATGAGAGGTATAATAGACTTAGCATGATATGTATTCTTTAGTTTAGGGATCACCTAACTTTGGGTCATTACATGAGGATAATGACTCTTGAACATCCCAACACCATAATATAGTCGTTCTTCTGTTCAACTTAAATATCTCTTGATATGTGAGCAAATCAAAATTATAAGTAAGAATTAGTAATGGTTGCATTTTCTAGTAATATAATTTCCAATATGTATATCAAAGGGTATAAAAGTTGTTGAAGTTTGACACGTATTTGTAACATACTAAATTCAAGTAATACTTAGTTGTAATTTTGTTTTAAATTTTTAACTAATCCATTTCTATTTAGCTTTGGTTAATTCAAATCTTGTGGATTATAGAAGATTCACAGTTCGGGTGGCACAATAGTAAATTCAAGATAAGAAGATGTTTCTATAGTAAAATAAGGTGTATTATAGAATCAAGGATAACACCTCAAGTGAATATGCCAAGTCAAAAGAAATTAATATGACAAAGTCTTTATCACAATAACAAATTAAGTATAACACCTCAGGAGAGTATACCAAGTCAAAAGAAAGTTCATATTTTAGAAAATTATCAAATAGAAACTTGTTGTTGGGTTTTAAATTGTTTTTGGAAAAAAATATTTTAATATAGAACATGTCACATAACACACATTTCAGATAAGTAATTTAGAATGAGAGAAACTAGTATCCAAAAAGAAACTTTTGAATTGTAACACCTCACTTTTCAAAAAATATAAATATCACTAGCAGAAGCATTCTTACTTAAGGGGGTGTTACAATATGTTGATATTAGCAATTTAAATAAATTAAACACTTTGCATTGAATGAAATTAGATTCATACATAGTTCTTGGATAAAAGAAAACTACAACCGTTTGTATTACAAAATCTAGTCTACTTGAAAACATGACTAAACATAGTGTAAACAATATCCAATTCGTTGGATCAACTTAGTAAATGGCACCCCACCCGAAAAATCTTGAAAAAGCTCTTAGTCTTGGTTGTCCTTTTGATCCTTCACTTGCTCCAAGTCATGCGGACATCGTGTCTCCTTACATGTGAAACAAACATCACATCAATAAGCAATATTTGGCACTTTATAAGACTAAAAATAATAATTTGAGATGATTAAAATGGACATGAAATCATTTGACATAAACTTAAACATGAATTATCTTAAGCATTCACGAGCCATTAAATACTTGATGAATTTAACAGTAAATATATGCATCTATCTATAACTACCACTTAAAGCACATAATTGCTCAGAAATCCCTTGATGCTAGGAAATCCCTTGACGACCTCTTGAGGTTCATGATTAGAGAAGCATATAAAAACTAATTCAATTCCAATAATCTTAGAATTAACTTTACCATGATCTTTGAACTTTAACATGATGGAATTTTCCCCTTGAATCGTAATGGGATTTCTCCCTCTTAGTGTCTAAATGGGATTACTCCCTCATAAACCGTAATAGGGTGTCCCCTTCTTGAGCATGAATCATTACTCTTAATCATATTCATAATGACAACCAACCAAACAATGATATATAGATGATGTCTTCTTAAGAAAGCATGCATAATTCATGATACATAATAATGTGCATAACCATAAAATAAAAATTCAATAAACCAAATTTTACTTGTGCCAAATATGCATGGAACACTTACCTCTGATACTGATAATTTCTTCAATGTGATCTCAATTCCTTTTTTGGATAATCACCTAGAAATCAACAAAATTCTATAAGTCATTGTGTGTGTCTTTTTTTCATTTTAAATATCAAATCTTCCATCTCCTTAACTTTGTATACTAAAATATGATTCTTATTTAGACTAAATCAAGCTCTAGTGTAAAATCATGATAAAAATCTTGGAATGGAATGTATACCAAAACTCACATTATATAGTCACAATAACTCTCATACTTGAATAAATCACACAATGCTAATATATTAATCTATAATTAAAAGAAAATCTTCAAATTTAATCATATCTCTCTAGTTACTTTCATTTGGTTGAAATCAATTATAAATACCAAAAAATCTATTTTATAGCAATTAAGCATATATGTAATTTAATATATCATGAATATATGTAAAACACATCATATAATATCATCTTGAGTATAAAACCAAATACTATTTTAAAATAGTATTCCACCTCATCAAAAGTTTAAAAACTATAATGATACCATGTAATAGGATCTGGATAAAAAATATCTAATCATTCCATAGACAAACTATGGGTGGAATATCAAAATACCCTTATTAGGATTTACATCAAAAACCTTAGTAAAACTTCAAACTATAATGATCAAACTTTGAAATCATGTTAAACACATGAAAATATACTTACCATAAAACATCCATTAATTTCTAAAGCTATTTGCTATTTTAATGCATAAAACATCAAAATCACATAGATTTCAAAATACATAGAATATTAAAATAAAAAACATCAAAATAAAATTCTAAACATATTTTTAGGACATAGTACACGCAAAATCCTTTTCAATGATATCTTGAAATCCCCAAATGGACATCAAGGACTTGAGTTTTGATTTTGTAAAATTACCTTAGCTTTACTTAATATCAACACCAACCACCAAAAAGCATATGATTGTTCATCTGGGTAGAGGGGGCTATGAGGCCACAAAAGTGGTGATCCTTAAACGACGTTGTAAGCATAGGAGGAGGCAATAATTGTATGTCTAGTGCATTGCAAAAATAGAGGGGGAGGCATCATTTTGGACGAGTAGGAGGTCACCTTTTGTTTCGTTGTTCCCTTATGTGGAACATCCAAAAAGGAGGGGGAAAACGAGGATTGGAAAAGGAGAACAGGGGAAGGGGAAAGCAGGGTTATGCCAGAACTCCAAAAATACAAGTCTCACTAACCCTTATAAACTCTCTCATGTTGTATACATTTTTGTTTCTTGCCTTCCAAGTCAGGATAAAGTATGAGTGGAATTATTTCAAGAAAATTTAAATGAAATATATTTAATTTAAAATGTTACCTATATTTTTTCTTCTCTATATCCAAACATTATCATGCATTCTATAAATTTCAAATAAATTGTTATTACATTACCATAATTTTCAAGAAAACTCAAACTATCTATTTTCATAACCATTGTCCATTCACTTCATTACATACAAAGCCTCTAACTTCTAGTTTCTTACCATAGATATTCAAACCAATAATTTCAATTAAGGAAAGACAATAAAATCATTCAAAACAGTATATGAATACATTTAAATAATGTTTGTAATATACTCTTCAAAAAGGTATATAACTTGGCCAAATATTATTTCAAAATTGTTGAATATAATTACTCATTCCCATATAATTCACATTCATTTGAAATGATGTTATACAATATAAAAGTAAACCATTTTAATTTTTCCATATTAAATACATCAATTTTAATTTCCAACTTATGTAACATCTTATCATCTATAATTATATCTCTTTTTCAATACCATGCTTCCTAGTTGTGTTGGAAAGGTGACAGGTCAAAACTCACACCTTTTTGTAGTCTCAACTGATATATTGCTCTTGTAAATTTGAACATGCTTTATTCAACTATTCAAACTTCAAAATGTTAAAAAAATAAAATAATAAAATAGCTTTTTCAACTTTCCTTCTACTATTTTAAGTATATAGTTTTCATGTTAATTAATTTTGACCAACAATTAATCAATGTTTAATTATTTTTGGTTTGCATGCGTTCAATGTATTAACATTGTGTTTATATTTATTTGAGTGGCAAACAAATTCAAAACTAAACCAAACTTGGACCAAACATTAATTAAGGAAATCTAAATCCTTCTTAGTCAATTAGTTTTGAGGTTTACATTTTTTTGCTCATAATTTCTATATTTATCAATAATCTTGATTTTATGCATTTAATAGATTAGGTAAAATGTAACATTTTCCATGATTATTCATTTGAGTTCAAAAGTGATATTTATACCTTTTGGAAAACTTTCTCAAAGAAGAGAGAAAGGGAGATAAATGGTTCTTTCTTTTTATGTTAAAAATTAAAAACAGAAAAAGGAAATTTCTTGCCCAAGTTATTTTCCTCCATATTTTTGAATTCTACTCCTCTTTTATTGAACATTTTCAAAGATATGTGAGAGAAAAGAAAGGAAAACTAATACCCATCAATTTTAATTAATGGAACACACAATGCATATACAAAAGAGAAAAGTATTTTTGTGTCTCATTTTATTTTATTTCATTCTTATTACTTCATTATCTTATAAGAATATCATTTTATGATATTCACAAAATCTCTTTAACTATTTCCATTTAATGAAATCATATTCTAAATTTTAAACTAATTGTGAAAATTGGGGTGTGACATGAATGTAGTCTCATCTCTAAGACTTGAAGGTCTTAAGAACACGATCTAAAGCCATAATCTCAATTCAATATGATAATTCAACATTCGATGTATATATAGTTCAATTTATATGTATGTATATATGATTTAAAGAATTACAAATGTAGTCTCCAATGAAAAGACCATTACTATTTATAATACACAAGTCAACCATAGTTCAATATCCTAGGGTTGAAAGATTATCCTGTTGAGAAATATCAATAAGAGTTCAATGGTCCAATTTAGCTGAAACTAGTACGACCAAATTATATGAAAAAAATATTAGTTGAGAATATAATTTCATTTTGTAAACAATCAAATACAAATGATACCCTTACACACATTTATACATAGTGGGATACATTAGGATTTATTTAGGATCATTATTGATGCTTTTTGGAATTGTTTAGAAACATTATCTGATGTGTATCTCATAAGAAACCTACTGTGATAGAAAAACTAGAAGTAGTCAATCAAGGTAGTCAAACTGATTATCTAGGGAACCATCAAACTACATGGTTTATTGTAATTTGCTTGCTGGATTGAGGTAATTTTGGTATTTACTCAATTGAATCTTTGACTTAACAAATGGAATTTGAGATGCAAGCTCAATTTCACCTATTTCACAATTCTAACACCATATATTCACCTAAGAGGAGATTTTAGGTGATTGAGAGGATTATTTATAAGAACATGTCCTAAATGTTTCAACAACTGGTTTTTGTTTTGTCTAGGACTTCATTGAAAAAAAATATTTTACATACTAAGCATGAAGGGAATTCACACCCGTTTCTATCTTTTTCTCATAGTTATACTACTAGGCACAGTCTCTTCTACTATTCTTTTTATTATATTTTTTCATTTTTTATAAACTATATACTATTGTCTACTACTACAGTGATGCTTGAAACTCTCCACCAAGTTGGATGCTTTACCCTCTACATTATATCTTTATCTGACCAGTATATCACTCTGATAAAACAAAAATCATGACAGGTATTTTGACTGTGTTTTTTCTATCAAAAAATAAATTACCCTAGAAATGAACGAAGGCTCGTCCAAAATGGTTTACAAGGCAGTGACGATCATTGCCTCAGCCCTCCATTGGTTGGCCTAGTCACCTACATTATCGTCTAGTTCCTTTGCAACATCAACTTGGCTTCACCATTAGGAGTCCTTCGGAAGACCTGGCACTTGCACGTAGAGGTGATTATTCTCTTAGCAATGAGGCTGCTTGGCAACTGTCACAAATTTATGATCAATTGTTAGTTTTGGAAACCAAAAAATTACACATTGTCTTTTGTGTTATTTTTTTGAATTGACTTTTATTTATTCTTGGCAAAGGAAGTAGAAGTAGAAGCCTCTATTTTTTTCTCTAATCCACAAATTACACATGTTCTCAGTGTGGCACGTCAACTACGATCTTTAGCTTTGTATCGAATGAGTTCTTGCTAAGTGTGCTCCAGGAACAAAACAACAATTAAACATGTCTATATATTATAAAGGCGAGAAAAAAAATCTCTATATAAAGAATCAAACCATGATTCATTGAATATTAGGAATCACTCTCTTTGTGAGAACCCTTCACACTAAACAAGATTACTCAAAACAAAAAATAGGGTCAATCATTAATTAATCACGTATCTAGAAAAGACGGTAAATTAAAACTGATTCCAACATCACCATCATGTTGATAGACATTTACATGAAACCTCAACACTTACTTGTATGCATATATCATGTCAAGAATCTTTCCAATTATTTTGTGGCCTCAACCACAACATATACATACAGAAGAGCATCATCCACATATACCACATGTACAAGCATCAAAATGCTATCAAAAGCATGATTTGATTGACACATCATATAAAAACTTTCCCACCCAAATCGAGAGTACATGGACGACTCTAGGATACACTAGACATCTAAAAACCTTCTTTAAATCCATCACCACATTTCCTCTTTGCTACCACATGTATGTTGTCGTTGTTTTGAATCACCTAAAAAGATGTGGTGACCCACGAGGTGAGACCCATGTCCTAGTGAGAGATATAACTCTCAACACCACTTATTGATTATAAAAGGTTAATCAATTAAATAAATTAATCAAATTAAACCATTGAGACAGATAGAGCAAATTATATAATATAGTAGAAATACCCAATATAAAACTTCTTGGGAATAGTTCTAATCAGAGTTGTATTTGTAACATTGAAGACTAACATTATTTTTAGGAGATAAAGCATAGTTAACATCATGGGCATGATTATTATCATAAGCATAAATAGAATCATGAACATAGCTAAAAATATTAGCATTTCTAATAGGAGAAGCAGATCTACATCACAACTAGAGCTAACAGCATATGCACAACTACTTTTATAAGCATGACTAGTTGTATAAGCATAGTTAAAAACATGAGATAACTATTATCATAAAACATAACCAACAGTAGCAGTGTATCTAAGAACGTAAGCATGACTACTTCTATTATTGCACTATACATCATCTATATGTGAAATAGTAAACAAGAGTTATCATCCAATGTGAAGCGTTGTGTATAACCCTAATAGATATACTACATGGTTGGTTTACGTCTTTTATTAAGCCCTGGGGAGAGTAAGGTATACCCCTTAGACTCCAACTAACCATTGCAAAGTGCTATTCAGTTCCGTACAAGATCTACGAGTACCAACATCCTAAGATCTCCCACCCTCAGTTAGTATGAGTGAAAGACAATGACATAACAATCAAGTTGTCTGTAGTGACATACAGTCAAGCTACTATATCATTGGCCCGTCCTTGGTATAAAGATCAAGGTTCCCAAAACTAGGTTGAACACATGTATCATCTGAGGTACAACTACAGTTGTTCTCACTGCCACCTCAAACAAATCACATATACAAATATCGAAGACATGGCCACAACTGTTATCAATCACCTTCGGATCGGGATGACAAGGATGCACTCTCTAAGAACCCCGCATACTCAACAATATGTGCTCTGAGTTTCCTGTAGGAATACTCATTTCCCCATCAGCAAGTTCTAACACTGAATGGTTCTACGGCTCAGGACACTACATGATTAGGGTTTCACTTGGTTAGTTAATGCCAGTTGGGTGAATTCAGGCTACATCAAACAAGTGGACATAAAAACCCCTAATCCATTTCTATCAAGCATTGATATATAACAACTCTAGAAGATATAAAATGTATGAGTTATAACTCCTGTCACATCATCACATGATATCAATTCTTGTCCCATAAGCAAGATAATCACACCCCCATTAGGCCTCAACCATGCCCAAGGGTCATTAAGACCATCGCATCATAATCACCTATAAGGACATCATTATCTTTCTAGACCTTATTACAAGGTTTAATAGACCATCACCATACTTGTGATACACAAATTAAGAACAACATAGCATTAAGAAGCTTATGATGTTCATATGAAAACACAATAGGGTTGTCTTAGTATTAAGAGCATTCCTTCATCATATCATCATACAAGAAGGCTAGGTATGATTGACCACCATCATACTTATAGTACACAGGTTTAGTAAAATGAATTATGACTTATCACCACTTAGTTGTATTAGGGTTTGGTGTATCAAGGTAAGCTAGATTGAGTTGCACATTATCTCATTATGGTGATCATAAGTTGGCAATCATATGAGGGAAAAGGTAAGACTACAAGATTAAGGAACATCAACATATATTATACATCACCTAAACCAAACCAGCATACCATGAGCATCACCCCAAAACAATCATATGTTGAGTAGGTAAAAGCATCAGTTGTGCACAAGTAAACACATTGGACAAACCATCAGTTGTCACCTAGAAAGAGTCACCAACTAAATGTAGTAAAGCCATTGTTTTATAACATAGAAAGCACCATCAGTTGTAGACATAATAAGAACCATTTTTTGTTTGCTCACATAATACCATCAGTTGTGATACCTAGGTCTACCATCGGTTGTGGTGTCTGGGGTCACCATCGGTTGAAGGCATGAAAAGCACCATCATTTGATGATTCAAAGAATACCATTGGTTGTGGTCATGCAATCCACCATTGGTTGTGAAAAAATGGATCACCATTGGTTGTGGTGTCTAGTGACACAATCGGTTGTGGGTGCATGCCTCCCATCGGATCATGGAGTTAGAACCTCCATTGGTTGACACCATCAAGTGTTGAGTCAGTAGAGCCATCAGTTGGTGATCATAGGTCATTCTACCATCAAGTCTTGGATTCAAAAAATCCATTGGTTGATGGTCTAGGAGGGCCATTGGATGTCAGACTCAATATTCCCCTTCAGTTGTCATCAACAGGTGGTGAAACCAAGCAAAACACAAGAGAAAACCATCATTTAGTGAAGGGATAGAAACCATTGATTGAAGCCATCACTAGAGCACCAAGATCATCGATTCTTGAGCACCAAAAGATAAAAATAGAACTTAAGTTAGTACCATCAGTTTGCATGAGAAGAAAAAGCCAAACATCACCAAAAGCAAGTTCATCAGTTCTTAGAAAAAAGGCAAACCATCAAGTCTCATACAAGGTAGAAAACAACTCAAAAACCCTAAGTAAACCCATTATTTGAGAGATACCAAGGGCCATAGTTTAATATATATGCAATCCCTAAAGCTTTATCTACCAAAGGAAGGTCGTACACTGGGTTTCACATTCATCCATGGGGATAAAATACTCAAGAAACATCACTTAATCTTAAACCCTAGGTAAAGGTAGCAGCTATATACTTAGAATTTTGTTTTAGAGCAAGAACATACGCATGCAAGGTAGTAGTAAGCAATAAACGTAAATAAAGTTATATAACTCACCTCTAGGAAAAAGATGAAGCTCCAAACAGCAAGGTAGCTCGAGAAAAGGAGGATGGAACCCTATCTTAGCACTCCATATGGCCTAGCAAGCTTCTTCTCCAAGAAAGAGAGCAAACCCTATGTCAAGGAAGCAAGAGAGAGGTGTTGTTTAAGCTCTAAAGAAAGATCTACCATGAAAATCCATGATTCTGACCAAGAAGAAGGAGGAATAAGGTAGGATAGTAATTGAAATGAAGGAAGAGAGGGAAAGGTTACTTTCTTAGGTCAAGAACAAGCAAAGGAAGCTCCAAAAGCACCAAGAGAGGGTAAATCTAAACCAAAGGTACACATGTAAGGAGATCGACCACCTTCTTCTACCTTGGGCACCTTCTTCTCCACCTATACCAAGAGGAAGAATCTCTAGACATCAAGGAATAGAAAGGGGAGTCCAAAGGGTTTGTTAGGGTGCAAGAGGGAGGGTATATAATGCTATGGTGAAGAGGGGAGATAAGGTTAAAGTGTCCTACTAGGTTTTCCATGTGTCCATGGCCTAAAACGTCATGACCATGCAAAGAAGAACATCCATCAGTTGTGGGAGTCTATAGGGCCATCAGATGTTGTCTTCCCAGCATGGCCAATAAGTTTCAAAGCATGGTGACCATTAGTTTTGGAACCCAAGGTCACAAGGGTCAAAACCATCATTTGTGCACCCTCCTAGGTGAACCACCGACCAAGGGAGCCTCAAAAAGGGAGGGGGGGAACCACCAACCTTTAGACTTCTAGGAACCACCAATGGGTCACCAATGGATCCCATCACCATTGGATCTCATTCAAATAGGAGGGCCATCGAGTTTTGGCCTCCAAGGTAGCTCATCTATGAAGTGGCAACCCTAACTCACCCATAAAGAGCTATCACCACTAAACAAATGTGTAAAAAAGCGCCCCATGCCACAACTAGAAAAAGAATGATAAGTAAACATATAAGGAATCACATGTATGTGACGGATTGCAAGAAAACTCTAGATATGGGTAAATTGCATAAAGTCCAAAACATGCAAAAAATTGCATAACTTGCTCAAACAATGTCCAAATTGGGAAAAACTTGAAACTTAAGTTTGTTGCATGATATAAAAGCACATCATAAAGTTTAATTAAGGTTTTAAGCATACAATTAATGTAAGAAAGCATAATTAACCACAATGTAAGGTTAGGGGTCTCACAACCATAAACCCCTAAAAGGGATTTCACCCCCAAAATCTAAGGAATGTAAAGATGGGTTCCTCTTATAAAACACCTCCACTAACCTCCACATGGTCGCTTCCATCCCTTAGTGATGTCACAACACTCTCATAGAAATCATGTTCTTCTCCCTCAACTACTGTATGTCTCACCTTGGGTCAACATAGAGACCTCCACATAAGAACATCCACATCCATCTTCATTGTCTATATCTCTGGTCCTTTACCATTGTGACACTTCCTCAACATGGAATGTAGAAATTGTTGTGCAACATGTACAACTCTAGTAGAAACTTCCAACTTTGAACTCTAGTTGTCTGTCATGAACTATTCCCATTTTTTGAATAATCATCATGTCCATTACTATAGTCTATTGTATCAACAAACATCACTCAAAAGTTGTACTTACTTGCTTTTACCAATCACTGAATGTCATGTATCTCTTACCATATGTAACTTGACAAGGTGTCATGTTTATGCTCCTCTGGTGGTTTTTGTAGTAAGCAAATCAATCAATCAGGTGGGTATCCCCTAGTGTCAAAAACTATAGGGTTTATGTTCTTAGAAGATTCTCCATTTGTCTGAATGGTTGACTGGCCATCTGTCTACCACGTAAATGTTGTGTTGAACTTCCACTCTATCCTTATCCCCATAGTCTTCTAATGTTTCTTATCGACTGGCTGATTATTGTGCACTTGACAATGTATGTGTCATACCTTGTTCCATGCATGATTGCCCTTGCACGTTCTTCACCATATGATACATGTGTGTGTTTACCAGATACTTCATATTGTTTAAAATGAGTCTCCTTAGGTATTGTCTCACTCAAACTATCAAAATATATAACCTATTTGGTTGTAGAATCATATATTGTCTTATTTCTTGCTCCATGGAAGCTATCATGCTCCCTGATGTGCTACTCTGATATGATGTCATGTATCATGGTATCCTCCACTTATACTTCTCTATCCTACTGTAACAACATTTATTTGACATGTAGATGTGTCCATCAATCCTATCAATTAAGATACTTCCAACTATGCATCCTCCTACTAAAGAAACGCTAGTATGTCTTGTCTCATGATATGTCGATGAGCATAACTATGTCCTATCTGCATAGGTTGATGGAGATGACTTCTTGGTTGACCATATACTGTATTGACACATATCCCAAACTATTCATCGAAGCTTTACAAAATAAAATATATCCTTCACTTTGTTCTAGAAACACTAACACTAGAACACTTGCCAATTTCTCCTTCAGCATCTAGAAAGAATGTTAAGACTTGCCATTCGATACAAGAAGGAACACCTTTCCTAGTCAACCTTGTTAGGGGTAAGGAAACAATACTGACATTTTGAATGGACTTCCTTTAGTGTTCATCTAGGCTTAAGGATCTTTGAATTTTTGTTGATGTCTAGGCTTCCCCCACTCTAATGCTATCTCCACCTTATTTAAATTCACACAACATACTTAACAAATATATTATAATTCCAAAAAAAATACTTTAGTCAACCCCAAACTCACTCTTACTGAACGAGGCACATAGTTATTTCTACTGGCCATCTTGAAAGTGCATAGAGATGTTATCCACAGAACTTGCCACAACTCATAAGGATACAACCTGAGCACTATGTTCATCAAGTTTGTAGACTCTGTTGATGCATTGGTTAGTCTAAAAGACACAACCATGAACTCATAGTGACCATACCATGAATGTCATCTACTTTGATTCCCATATGATGATACCCTAACCTCATTTTATCTGAAGGAACAATATAGCACCTATGGACTGATCGACAAACCATCTATCCTTGGCAGTGGTCTTGTCCAGTTGTTAGTAGCTCATATACAATATCATAAAATCACTCTTCTCCTTTCCAAACAAAACTTGGAGGATCTCAACATCAAACTCTCTCCTTCTAAGGGAAAGTGAACATCAAGAAACTCATCTAATAAACATCTTCAAATCACATACTACTGGTACACCCTGGATACTAGGATTTGTCACCTTGGTATCCACTACGTGTGCTATAAGCACTCACATCTCGTTCTCATCCACTTCTCTATCATCATAACCAACTGAAACTGTATATGAGGAGTCTTCCTAACTCTTGAAAGGATCAAAACGCATATTCATCACAAAACATTATCATCTTGGAACTATATTCCAAAACAACCATATGTCACACCAAGGTATCTACCCCCAGGGATACAGTGAATCCTCGCACACCAAGTGCCATAAGATCCACTTGAAAGTTGCATCCCAAAAAGAAAGAACACAAGGAAAAACACACTTCCCACAACACCACAACATTGTCCCTTGGTCACTACCAAGGGGTTACCGGATCTACCTTCAGCATGCAAGTTACAACTTTTATGTATCATTTTACCTATTTCTTTTGGATTCCTTACCATAAACATAGGAATTATTATACCTTATTTCTCTTTCTTGTTAAAGAATTAGTGTAATTATGTGTATGTCCATTCATATTATCTTGTTTCTCCCACACTTATCAAGGATAGTTCATCATTTTCACATTCTCTTCACTTATCTAGGATCATCTCTCTTCAATTTCTTTCGAACGTCATGAAGATTTTACTTTAATAATTTCTTACATGTGTAGATTGGTTTGATGTTAACTTAGGTTCCACTTTATTCATATATCAATGTTCTTATTCATCTTCTTATATCACACTTTTCTCAATAGTTATCTTCTTAGGTGGATTTTATACCTTGAATCGTTCCATTAGCATAGATTTGTCTCCCTTTTACTTTGTTATCTTCTTGAATTATATATTAAAGAACTCCTATTTTTCTTATTATTTAGATTTAGATTTTAGGGTGTCATATATTTTTCTTTAGTTAGTAAACATTCAAGTTTTGATAGGTTTACAATGATTTTATCATCTTCTTTTAGGGAAAGAATGAGATATTAGCACCATGAATTCTATTTTTTTATGTTGTTTAGATTGTTTCAAAATGACTACTTGATTAGAGTAATAAAAAGATAACAATCTAACAGTTCCACACTTACCTTTTCTTCAATATTTGAATACCTGGCAAGGGCATCCAAGTATTGAGATTAGGAAGTATGTGTCATGTTTACATGT
This sequence comes from Alisma plantago-aquatica, assembly GCA_963693085.1. Classification (NCBI taxonomy): domain Eukaryota; kingdom Viridiplantae; phylum Streptophyta; class Magnoliopsida; order Alismatales; family Alismataceae; genus Alisma; species Alisma plantago-aquatica. Next base: position 103,217,917 of record OY856414.1, on the reverse strand, counting down.
CATTTTCCACACTTAAACAACATCCTAATTCTAAATCCTAGTGTCCATGTAGACTTAACAAACCTAGAGATATAACACCAACTTGTCAGAACCCATCACACTAAACAAGATTACTCAAAACACAAAACATGATCGGTCACTAATTAATCACATATCTAGAAAAGAGGGTAAACTAAAACTGATTTCAACATCACCATCATGCTCAGAGACATTTACATGAAATTCCAACATCTTACTCGTACTCATATATCATGTCAAGAATCTTTACAATTATTTTGTGGCCTCAACCACAACATAGACATACAGAAGAGAATCATCCTCATATACCAAATGTACAATCATCAAAATTCTACAAAAATATTGATTGAATAGACGCATTATATACAAACTGTAAGGACCCTGACCCACGTTTTGGGATAACCCTATTTGCTTAGCTTAAGTGTGTTGCTTAGATCCTTGCTCTAATCATTTGATATGTAATTAGGTCATGTTGGAGGCTTGAGTTCCTTGTTTGAGCTTGTTTGTTTGATGCTTGTGTTTTGTCGAGAGGTTTGGTGCAAATTGCAATTTACCCATGATAGGGGTTGATGTGCAAGTTTGCCACCTCTAGTGTGTTCCTTCTCTCTCTTGACATCATCAAGAGAAAGAGAAAGAGAAAGAGGTGGACACCTTGTTAGAACCTTGGATGAGTGGTGACATCCTTGGTGAAGTTTTGCACTCATGTTTGGGGTGTGTCTTGCACCTAGGAGTGTTGTCTCGGGCTTTAGAGTCTTGAGGGGGGCCTTGTATTGTCTTGTGGATGTCTTGAGGGACATCCTATTGATTTTGTGGTGTCTCTAGATGCACCATATTAGTTTGTGGAACCTAGGGCTTACCCCTATCAATTTGTGAAGAAAGGTAGACATGTGTATCGGCCTTGACCTAGTGGTCAAGACATAGTTTTTATCACCTTGTTACATGTGGCTCTTTTTTCATGGACAAGTGTCATCTAGAATTCTAAGGTGGTGATGTGTTTCCCTTGATCTCTCTTTCATCTCTCTTGTATATATATCTCTTTCTCCCCATGTAAGAGAACCCTTTTGGCTATCCTTGCATTCTCTCTTTAGTGGATGACCTTGAGCTAGAGGAGCTTCTCCCTTGGATCTTGGTGGAAGAGTCCCTTGCTTGTAGTGCTCTCTTCATCCTCTATCTTGTTAAGCCATGATCCTTAGTTTCCTTTCTCTCCTTCTTTCTTCTCCTTGGCCAAGGACCTTGGTTATCTCCTTTTTCCGCTCATGCTCTCTTAATCGTGGTTCCATCTTCTCTCTTAGAGGTGTTGTTGTGATTGATCTTGGAGGATCTTATTCTACATTGGAGATTAGAGCTTGGTGGTGATCCTTGAGGGAGTTATATAACTCTAAACCCTCTTTGTTATTATCACCTTTTACTTGCTATCTTGTTCTTCATCCTTGGGCCGTTATTGCTTGCATTTTATTAACTCTTTTGAGTAGTTTAGTGTTCTATTTGGGAAAATGAACTTTGTTTAGATGATAAACTTGTGTTGCACCTTTGTTCCTTTCTTGTAACACCATTTAAGGTTGGAAATGATGAGGCCGATATGCTTGTATAGGATTATATGTATGTGGAGGCCGACATATAGGTTAGGCCATTAGGCTTTGGATGGCTATTATGACCTGTGACGCCCCTGACCATCACCCTTTGTGATAGGTCATCACAATCTTTGGGAGACTTAGTCCCACATTCTTTGTGGATGGTTGTCCTTGCTTGGAAACTCCTAGAATGGTACTTGATGGATGCTGCTACATGAGTCATCATGACCTTGGTTGTGTATAAGTTGACACGTTCTAGGCGAGCCTTAGTCTGTCATACCTTGTTCATCCATGGGTTGTTTTAGTCTCATTTCTAGTTGTTACCCAGCATAACACTTTTGACCGATATATGATGAGGAGTGTATCTGTAAATAGGTGTAATCAATCAACCTCTCTACTAATAACAATGGTAAACAAAATCCAATTTGGATAGCAGCGGAAGATAAAATTTCTGACTATATTCAATTTCATAAAAAAGAGTATACAAGATACATCAAACATCTCCCTTATAGGGTTTACATCATCATACACAACTAGGATCTAGATAGAGGGAAACTAGAATACTCCACTTTCGTCTCCAAGCAACATATCCATCAGCTAGTCAATGCCCACGCTAAGATCTTCATGCCTTATCCATCACCTTGCTCAATTCCTGGGTGGTTGGGAAAGCACCCAGCAAAAAGGGAAAGGAAAGAGAAGTATGTTTCACTAAACTATACTAAAGGTGACAAGATAAATATAACAAGTAAATCAGGCTAGGGATTCATCAAAAGATGAGACATCAAGAGAATGAGGCCATTTATATAAAAGAATATTTCAATAGATGCTTGCCATAAACAATATATAGCCAAGGATTTGCATGTATGATTAAAATTGACTATCTTAACTATGTTGGGTTGAGGCACCTACTGGACCTTCAACCAAAAGGGTGAGGGGAGAGTAACACATTCCCAGTCACCTACACATATTTCATGTGCGGGGGAGAATAACACATTCCCCCACTATGGGTGGTTGTACATACAAGTACCACTACACTAGTTAATTAGTCTAATGAAATCAACATGCTAGAAAAAGATTTATGACAAGATTAATCAAAGGATTTATACAACATGGCAGTGGGGTATAAAAACCCAAACAAGATAATACTACAACTGATTTTTGAGGCATAAACAAATTAAGTTGCAAGAATCATGAATTAGGTCAGATTAAGCCCCATTAGGGAATATGGGTATTGGTAATAAATTTTCCCAAATGAAGGAGGGTAGATGCACATACCTTAGCCTCAAGTGTTCTAGAACCCTCTTTCCAACCCTTCACACGAAATCAGAACGCACTTTCCCTAATATCATCATTAGATCTATGAATTAGAATTAAGTATACTCATTAAAGGTGGAAAACCCTAATATTACTAACTTTTTGCATAAACCATCGAACTAGACTCCAAAAACATCACCATTATCTTAGTTAGGGTTTTCTGATCAAAATGACATATAATATTAAGTATTTTGGAGATATGGACTTTTAGGGTTAATTTTGGTGATTTTTAGTTATTTAAATTATTCTAAAAATACTTTTTTGCAAACATTAGAATCAAACCTCAAAAACATTTTTAATGGATAGATCTCGTCTTCCTTATTTCAAAACACTATTTATTTTTAATTTTTGACCATTGGAATAATTTATAAGAATTATTTTATTCTGGCCAACCAAAACCTGCCACGTAGGCAAAGCATGAGGGAGAGAGCTAGCGCGAGAGACCGAGTTGGCAGAGGGGGCCCGTATCTCTGTGGTCGGGACCCATAGCAGTTGTTGCGTGGGCCACAGTTAGCACTGGTCAAAGGCGGGCAAGGGGCAAAGGACAAGAATGTCTCGGGCGCGGATCAGAGAAGGAAAAGGAACCGCAGGATGGCAAAAAGGTAATTTGCCTGGGGTTCTCTCCCTCCTGCAACTCGCGTGCCATGGCGCTAGCAGCAAGCTACTGCTGAGCTGTGATTTTGGGCGATTTTGATACATTGCACGAAACTTAACATAAAGATATGCGATGGAAAGCCAAGGAAACAACAAATTCAACCATACCTCTAATTTGAAAGGAGGCCAAAAGAGTAGAGCACGAGAGGCGCCGCAAGACCAAGAGCAAACAATGGCTAGGTGGTGGTCAAGACGTCCACGAAAACTGAAATTGAAGGCACGGGTGAGTTGCTAAGGTGATGGCGGTCCTAGGGACATAGATATATATATAGACAAGGGACCCCAAGTTAGGGTTGGACTAGAGGGAGGTAGAGGGTGGCGGCACCCATGTTGGGCGTTTCTCAAATCTTCACCAAAACCTAAAATCTTTGGGCGGAATCCAACAAAGAATCCAACGAACCAAAAATTAGCAAAATCCATCGAGTATATCTCCGGATATATTGATTTGAAAATGAGAGAAGCAAAGAACCTGTTGCCTTTTTCATTTAGAGGAAGAAGACGACCACGGGTCATCAGATCAGTGAACCCGGGTCCACGAAAGACCCTGAGCCATCCGATCTCACGGATGGGATAAGGAGATAATTCCTTGTTGCATTTAAAATTCGACCAAAGTGTCATTTAAATTCTAAATGTTTTTCTCTCTCCTCGTTTGAAGGCCCAAATGACATCCAAAAATTACCAAATTTTATATTTTGACTGATTTTGATGCGTATAATCCAAATATTGGGTTATTTTTTCCTTTTGAGGAAGTTTGATAGGTTAAATAATTAATATGTCATTTTCTCTTTCCTCCTTCAAAAGAGGTGATAACATTGCTTAAAATTTGTGTAACTTCACCCATAAGTCTCCCTATGGGAATAGAGCACGATTTTGTAATTAATTTGACAAGGTGAGATTATTTATTTATTTATTAAATAAATAGAAGATTCTACACACTTTCTCCCTCCTATTTTGTTCATTATTCAAACATTATCCAAATTAGTTGCAAATTTTCCCAAAGGCTTATTTTTATGTTTAGAATACGAATTTGGAGTTACTTTTCTAATTTGAGAGCATTAGTATTTTATTTCACTTTATTGGACTATATCCTATTTTCTTTTGATAATGACATTAATATATGTATTTATCTTCCCAATTAGATAATACTTGGCCCTTAAGTAACTTTTAAGTCAAGAAAACGAAATTAATATATTTATTATCCAAATTATCTTCTTGGGTTTCTATTTAGGATTTTTGGAACAATATATTCCTCATTATCTTCTTTTATCCAAAATATTCCATATTATCCCCAATTATTACATTTATCATTTCCTTTATTTATATTTCGGGATTTTCTTTCTTTTCATTATTCTAAAAAGCACTAGAAAGTTCTAGGACGAATTTATTTATTCTATTTATCACTTAAGTGGATATTTTGCATATTTGACCCATTACTATGCTTCCACTGAGGTATTTGTGCATAAACCCAAATATTGGAACAAATGTTCATTAAACCATCATATTGTCCATAAATTAAATAGAAAGGCCAAAGAGGATAGAAATGAAAGGAAAATATGGAAAAGAGGACCAAATAGGCAAAATTCCTAGAATTCGGTATGTTACAGCACTCCATCCCTTAAAGAGGATTTCGTCCCCAAAATCACTAGCAATTAGGGAAGGGTGAGTGTGCAACCTCACATCACCAAAACATCAGGTTGTTCCTCCAACCATACAACTTCCACCAAAACTTATACTTCAACTTCACATACAGCTCATCATAGGTTGGGTTCTCAAGGATCACCTAGGGTCTACTATTAATATATATTCTTTTTAAGAGATTTAACTTTATTTACATTTTTGACTTATTAACATTATATTCATGTGGTATCACATTGTCATCATTATATTAATTAGATCATGCCATATACACTTTATTGACAAAAGGGGTTATATTTCATCATCATGCATTAAACTATTTATATGTATTTCTCATTTATCTTATTAAAGATTTTATCACAATTAGGTGTTACTCAATTATTTTAACATTCATTATTATATTTGATCATTGTCCTTAATAATTTGGATTTATAGTTCATTATCCTCATATCACCACTTTATTAATTATGACAAATTATTTTACATGAATATAAGACATTCTATCCAATTTTTCATTAAGCATACAATTATTTCAATTAATGTCACAATAGTTACTTATATGCATATTAACATTGTCACAATGTCACAGTATCTTTATAGCTCACATTAATGTCATCATTAATCATTATTCATATTTATTCATTTATATTATGTATTTTGCACATATATGTGAATTCCAATCATCTCATATTCATATTGAACCCATTATATGTATTTTAATGATCAAGGTGGAACATATGTCATATTAATGATTTGATTCACATTAAGTGACTAATAACATGTATATTAGTTAATAAGGTAACATGCATTCACATTGATGACTTAATTAATATGTGATTAGATGATCATATATATCATTTATGTGTATCAAAGTGTGTTAACTGATTATGGCACTTAACATCATCAATGTATCATGAAAGGCATTAAAGATGTATAGATTAGGGTTAGATATTACAACTTAGGGTTTAGGTCAACATGACCATTATATTGCACTTATTCATTTCTTGACATGCATTATGTTATGAATTATAACCTTACTCATCATATCATTAGGGTTTACTGGTTCATGACATTATTAACATCTTACTTACTGAAAATTAGCATTGATATTCATATTATGTGCATTGGATGTACATTAGGGTTCAAGCACATGCATTATTCCTTAGATGATAATTATATGTTCATTAATATGTAAACAAGCATGTTAGGGTTACCATTATTACTTGTTTGGAGAACACTAAGGACAAAAACCTCCTAAGCATGGAGTTAGGGTTTTAAAGATAGATTAGATAGACTTTAAGATGTTATAGGGTTCCATCCCCCTAAAGTGGATTTCGTCCTCGAAATCTAACCACTTAAACATCATCAACTAACCATACTCCACCCCTTAAAGGGTTTGACCTACTACACTAGGGTTAAAGGATAAGTCTAACTAAACCATTATCAAGATCCATCATGCTTCCACTGTGCACTCTGATATTCTCACAAACATCCAAACTCTAAGGTCTAGGTTCAAAGGACATAAGAAATTATCTTGGTAACCATCCTCAAACAAATCAGATTACGGTTCCCAAAGATATACAACATAGAAGTCTAAGGTCACTATTGCCTAAAAGCAAACTATTTCGGGCAATTCGTATCAGCTCAGACCAGGCCGGTATCACATGGGCACAGGAGTCCTCATAAACCAAGCTAGTGGCGCGGAGGAAAATATTGCCAGCCCCCGAAACCCTGACCCTTTCTAGACACCCTTGCTTCAACTTCATGCCCTAATAGCTGCCTAAAGGCAAAACCTAAACAACATCAAGTTATGCATATTTTTAATTATGAGCATATTAGAGTTTTATTCATCAAGACTCTAAGGTGAAACTATAGGGTTCTAAGTCAACCTTTCAATGTAGATAAAATCTAGGGTAACCATGTCACCTAAAGGAACTATGTAAGTCTAAGGTTCTAACTAGGGAGACAAAATTGAAATAGTCAGATTTCCGACTACCATGGGCTCTGATACCATGTTGTAAAGAGATGAAATCAATCAACCTCTGTACTAATAACAATGGTAAACAAAATCCAATTTGGATAGCAGTGGAAGATAAAATTTCTGACTATATTCAATTTCATAAAAAAGATTGTACAAGATACATCAAAAATCTCCCTTCTAGGGTTTACATCATCATACACAACTAGGATCTAGATAGAGGGAAACTAGACTACTCCACTTTTGTCTCCAAGCAACATATCCATCAGCTAGTCCATGTCCACGCTAAGATCTTCATGCCTTATCCATCACCTGGCTCAATTCCTAGGTGGTTGGGAAAGCACCCAGCAAAAAGGGAAAGGAAAGACAAGTCTGTGTCACTAAACTATACTAAAGGTGACAAGATAAATATAACAAGTAAATCAGGCTAGGGATTCATCAAAAGATGAGACATCAAGAGAATGAGGCCATTTATATAAAAGAATATTTCAATAGATGCTTGCCATAAACAATATATAACCAAGGATTTGCATGTATGATTAAAATTGACTATCTTAACTATGTAGGGTTGAGGCACCCACCAGACCTTTAACCAAAAGGGTGAGGGGAGAGTAACACATTCCCAGCCACCTGCACATATTTCATGTGCGGGGGAGAATAACACGTTCCCCAGGGGAGAAATAACACATTCCCCAACTATGGGTGGTTGTACATACAAGTACCACTACACTAGTTAATTAGTCTAATAAAATCAACATGCTATAAAAAGAGTTATGGAAAGATTAATCAAAGGATTTATACAACATGGCAGTGGGGTATAAAAACCCAAACAAGATAATACTACAACTGATTTTTGAGGCATAAACAAATTATGTTGCAAGAATCATGAATTAGGTCAGATTAAGCCTCATTAGGGAATATGGGTATTGATAATAAATTTTCCCAACTAAAGGAGGGTAGATGCACATACCTTAGACTCAAGTGTTCTAGAACCCTCTTTCCAACCCTTCACACGAAATCAGAATCCACTTTCCCTAATATGATCATTAGATCTATGAATTAGAATTAAGTATACTCATTAAAGGTGGAAAACCCTAATATTAGTAACTATTTTTGCAAACCATTGAATTAGACTCCAAAAACATCACCATCGTCTTAGTTAGGGTTTTTTATCAAAATGACATATAATATTAAGTATTTTGGAGATATGGACTTGTAGGGTTAATTTTGGTTATTTTTAGTTATTTAAATTATTCTAAAAATGCTTTTTTGCAAAGATCAGAATCAAACCTCAAAAACATTTTTAATGGATAGATCTCGTCTTCCTAATTTCAAAACACTATTTATTTTTAATTTTTTATCATTGGAATAATTTATAAGAATTATTTTATTCTGGCCAACCAAAACCTGCCACGTAGGCAAAGCATGAGGGAGAGAGCTAGCGTGAGAGACTGAGTTGGCAGAGGGGAGGCCCGCGTCTCTATGGTCGGGACCCACAGCTGCTGTTGCGTGGGCCGCAAGCAGCGCTGGTCAAAGGCGGGCAAGGGGCAAAGGACAAGAATGTCCCTGGCGCGGATCAGAGAAGGAAAAGGAACCACAGGACGGCAAAATGGTAATTTTCCTGGGGTACTCTCCCTCCCGCAACCCGCGTTCCATGGCGCTAGCAGCAAGCTGCTGCTAAGCTACAATTTTGGGCGATTTTGATACATTGCACGAAACTTAACATAAAGATATGCGATGGAAACCAAGGAAACAACGAATTCAACCATACCTCGAATTTGAAAGAAGGCCAAAAGAGCAGAGCACGAGAGGCGCCGCAAGACCAGGAGCAAACATCAGCTAGGTGGTGGTCCAGATGTCCACGAAAACTGAAATTGAAGGCACGGGCGAGTTGGTAAGGTGATGGCAGTCTTAGGGGCATAGATATATATAGGCAAGGGACCCCAAGTTAGGGTTGGACTAGAGGGAGGTATAGGGTGGTGGCGCCCATGTTGGGCGTTTCTCAAATCTTCACCAAAACCCAAAATCTTTGGGATAAAATGGAGCGGAATCCAACGAAAAAATCCAACGAACCAAAAATTAGCAAAATCCATCGAGTATATCTCCGGATATATTGATTTGAAAATACAAGACACAAAGAACCTGTTGCCTTTTTCATTTAGAGGAAGAAGACGACCGTGGGTCATCCGATTAGTGAACCTAGGTCCACAAAGACCCTGAACCGTCTGATCTCGCGGATGGGATAAGGAGATAATTCCTTGTTGCGTTTAAAATTCAACCAAAGTATCATTTAAATTCTAAATGTTTTTCTCTCTCCTCGTTTGAAGGCCCAAATGACATCCAAAAATTACCAAATTTTATATTCTGACTGATTTAGATGTGTATAATCCAAATATGTAGTTATTTTTGCCTTTTGAGGAATTTTGATAGGTTAAATAATTAATATGTCATTTTCTCTTTCCTCCTTCAAAAGAGGTGATAACATTGCTTAAAACTTGTGTAACTTCACCCATAAGTCTCCCTATGGGAATAAAACACGATTTTGTAATTAATTTGACAATGTGAGTTTATTTATTTATTTATTAAATAAATAGGAGATTCTACACACTTTCTCTTTCCTATTTTATTCATTATTCAAACATTATCCAAATTAGTTGCAAATTTGCCCAAAGGCTTATTTTTATGTTTAGAATATGAATTTGGAGTTACTTTTCTGATTTGAGAGCATTAAGTATTTTATTTTACTTTATTGGCCTATTTCCTATTTTCTTTTAATATTGACATTAATATATGTATTTATCTTCCCAATTAGATAATACTTGGCCCTTAAGTAACTTTTAAGTCAATAAAACGAAATTAATATATTTATTATCCAAATTATCTTCTTGGGCTTCTATTTAGGATTTTTTGAACAATATATTCCTCATTATCTTCTTTTATCCAAAATATTCCATATTATCCCCAATTATTACATTTATCATCTCCTTTATTTATATTTCAGGAATTTCTTTCTTTTTCATATTATAAAAAGCACTTGAAAGTTTTAGGACAAATTTATTTATTCTTTTTATCACTTAAGTGGATATTTTGTATATTTGACCCATTACTAAGCTTCCATTGAGGTATTTGTGCATAAACCCAAATATTGGAACAAATGTTCATTAAACCATCATATTGTCCATAAATTAAATAGAAAGGCCAAAGAGGATAGAAATGAAAGGAAAAGATGGAAAAGAGGACCAAAAAGACAAAATGCCCAGAATTCGGTATGTTACAGCACTCCACCCCTTAATGAGGATTTCTTCCCCGAAATCACTAGAAATTAGGGAAGGATGAGTGTGCAACCTCACATCACCAAAACTTCAGGTTGTTCCTCCAACCATACAACTTCCACCAAAACTTATACTTCAACTTCACATACAACTCATCATAGGTTGGGTTCTCAAGGATCACCTAGGGTCCACAATTAAGATATATTCTTTTTAAGAGATTTAACTTTATTTATATTTTTGACTTATTAACATTATATTCATTATGGTATCACATTGTCATCATTATATTAATTACATCATGCCATATACACTTTATTGACAAAAGGGGTTATATTTCATCATCATGCATTAAATTATTTATATGTATTTCTCATTTATATTATTAAGGATTTTATCACAATTAGGTGTTGCTCAATTATTTCAATATTCATTATTATATTTGATCATTGTCCTTAATAATTTGGATTTATAGTTCATTATCCTAATATCACCACTTTATTAATTATGACAAATTATTTTACATGAATATAAGGCATTCTATACAATTTGTCGTTACGCATACAATTATTTCAATTAATGTCACATTAGTTACTTATATTCATATTAACATTGTCACAATGTCACAGTATCTTTATTGCTCACATTAATGTCATCATTAATCATTATTCATATTTATTCATTTATATTATTGATTTTGCACATTTATGTGAATTCCAATCATCTCATATTCATATTGAATCCATTATATGTATTTTAATGATCAAGGTGTAACATATGTCATATTAATGATTTGATTCACATTAAGTGACTAATAACATGTATATTAGTTAACAAGGTAACATGCATTCATATTGATGACTTAATTAATATGTGATTAGATGATCATATATATCATTTATGTCTATCAAAGTATGTTAACTGATTATGGCACTTAACATCATCAATGTATCATGGAAGGCATTAAAGATGTATAGATTAGGGTTAGATATTACAACTTAGGGTTTAGGTCAATATGACCATTATATTGCACTTATTCATTTCTTGGCATGCATTAAGTTATGAATTATAACCTTACTCATCATATCATTAGGGTTTATTTGTTCATGACATTATTAACATCTTACTTACTGATAATTAGCATTGATATTCATATTATGTGCATTGGATGTACATTAGGGTTCAAGCACATGCATTATTCCTTAGATGATAATTATATGTTCAATAATATGTAAACAAGCATGTTAGGGTTACCATTATTACTTGTTTGGAGAACACTAAGCACAACAACCTCCTAAGCATGGAGTTAGGGTTTCTAAAGATAGATTAGATAGACTTCAAGATTTTATAGGGTTCCATCCCCCTAAAGAGGATTTCATCCTCGAAATATAACCACTTAAACATCATCAACTAACCATACTCCACCCCTTAATGGGTTTAACCTACTACACTAGGATTAAAGGATAAGTCTAACTAAACCATTATCAAGATCCATCATGCTTCCACTGCGCACTCTGATATTCTCACAAACACCCAAACTCTAAGGTCTAGGTTTAAAGGACATAAGAAATTATCTTGGTAACCATCCTTAAACAAATCAAATTAGGGTTCCCAAAGATATACAACATAGAAGTCTAAGGTCACTATTGCCTAAAAGCAAACTATTTCAGGAAATTCATATTAGCTCAGACCAGGCCGGTATCACATGGGCACGGGAGTCCTCTAAACCAAGCTAGTGGCACGGAGGAAAATATTGCCAGCCCCCAAAACCCTGATCCTTTAGACACCCTTGCTTCAACTTCATGCCCTAATAGCTGCCTAAAGGCAAAACCTAAACAACATCAAGTTATGCATATTTTTAATTATGAGCATATTAGAGTTTTATTCATCAAGACTCTAAGGTGAAACTATAGGGTTCTAAGTCAACCTTTCAACGTAGATCAAATATAGGGTAACCATGCCACCTAAAGGAACTATGTAAGTCTAAGGTTCTAACTAGGGAGACAAAATTGAAATAACCAGATTTCTGACTACCATGGGCTCTGATACCATGTTGTAAAGAGGTGAAATCAATCAACCTCTCTACTAATAACAATGGTAAACAAAATCCAATTTGGATAGCAGTGGAAGATAAAATTTCTAACTATATTCAATTTCATAAAAAAGATTGTACAAGATACATCAAAAATCTCCCTTCTAGGGTTTACATCATCATACACAACTAGGATCTAGATAGAGGGAAACTAGACTACTCCATTTTTGTCTCCAAGAAACATATCCATCAGCTAGTCCATGTCCATGCTAAGATCTTCATGCCTTATCCATCACCTTGCTCAATTCATGGGTGGTTGGGAAAGCACCCAGCAAAAAGGGAAAGGAAAGACAAGTATGTGTCAATAAACTATACTAAAGGTGACAAGATAAATATAACAAGTAAATCAGGCTAGGGATTCATCAAGAGATGAGACATCAAGAGAATGAGGCCATTTATATAAAAGAATATTTCAATAGATGCTTGCCATAAACAATATATAACCAAGGATTTGCATGTATGATTAAAATTGACTATCTTAACTATGTAGGGTTGAGGCACCTACCGAACCTTCAACCAAAAGGGTGAGGGGAGAGTAACACATTCCCAGTCACCTGCACATATTTCATGTGCAGGGGAGAATAACACATTCCCCAGGGGAGAAATAACACATTCCCCAACTATGGGTGGTTGTACATACAAGTACCACTACACTAGTTAATTAGTCTAATAAAATCAACATGCTAGAAAAAGAGTTATGGCAAAATTAATCAAAGGATTTATACAACATGGCAGTGGGGTATAAAAACCCAAACAAGATAATACTACAACTCATTTTTGAGGCATAAACAAATTAAGTTGCAAGAATCATGAATTAAGTCAGATTAAGCCTCATTAGGGAAATGGGTATTGGTAATAAATTTTCCCAACTGAAGGAGGGTAGCTGCACATACCTTAGCCTCAAGTGTTCTAGAACCCTCTTTCCAACCCTTCACATGAAATCAGAACCCACTTTCCCTAATATCATCATTAGATCTATGAATTAGAATTAAGTATACTCATTAAAGGTGGAAAACCCTAATATTACTAGCTTTTTGCGCAAACCATTGCATTAGACTCCAAAACATCACCATCGTCTTAGTTAGGGTTTTCTGATCAAAATGACATATTAAGTATTTTGGAGATATGGACTTTTGGGGTTAATTTTAGGGATTTTTAGTTATTTAAATTATTCTAAAAATACTTTTTTGCAAACATCAGAATCAAACCTCAAAACCATTTTTAATGGATAGATCTCATCTTCCTGATTTCAAAACACTATTTATTTTTAATTTTTGACCATTTGAATAATTTATAAGAATTATTTTATTCTGGCCAACCAAAACCTGCCACGTAGGCAAAGCATGAGGGAGAGAGCTAGCATGAGAGACCGAGTTGGCAGAAGGGGGGGCCTGCGTCTCTGTGGCTGGGACCCATAGCTGCTGTGCGTGGGCCGCAGTCAGCCCTGGTCAAAGACGGGCAAGGGGCAAAGGACAAGAATGTCCTTGGCGCGGATCAGAGAAGGAAAAGGAACCGCAGGAGGACAAAAAGGTAATTTACCTGGGGTTCTCTCTCTCCCGCAACCCGTGCGCCATGGTGCTAGCAGCAAGCTACTGCTAAGCTGTGATTTTGGGTGATTTCGATACATTGCATGAAACTTAACATAAAGATATGCGATGGAAAGCCAAGGAAACAACGAATTCAACCATACCTTTAATTTGAAAGGAGGCCAAAAGAGCAGAGCACGAGAGGCGCCGCAAGACCAGGAGCAAACAGCGACTAGGTGGTGGTCAAGACATCCACGAAAACTGAAATTGAAGGCACGGGCGAGTTTCTAAGGTGATGGCGGTCCTTTGGGCATAGATATATATAGGAAAGGGACCCCAAGTTAGGGTTGGACTAGAGGGAGGTAGAGGGTGGCGGCACCCATGTTGGGCGTTTCTCAAATCTTTGTCAAAACCCAAAATCTTTGTGATAAAATGGAGTGGAATCCAATGAAGAATCCAACGAACCAAAAATTAGCAAAATCCATCGAGTATATCTCCGGATATATTGATTTGAAAATCATAGAAGCAAAGCACTTATTGCCTTTTTCATTTAGAGGAAGAAGATGACCGCGGGTCATCAGATCAGTGAACCCAAGTCCAAAAAAGACCCTAAGCCATCCGATCTCGCGGATGGGATAAGGAGATAATTCCTTGTTGCATTTAAAATTTGACCAGTGTCATTTAAATTCTAAATGTTTTTCTCTCTCCTCGTTTAAAGGCCCAAACGACATCCAAAAATTACCACATTTTATATTCTGACTGGTTTTGACGCGTAGAATCCAAATATGGAGTTATTTTTTCCTTTTGAGGAATTTTGATAGGTTAAATAATTAATATGTCATTTTCTCTTTCCTCCTTCAAAAGAGGTGATAACATTGCTTAAAATTTGTGTAACTTCACCCATAAGTCTCCCTATGGGAATAGAACACGATTTTGTAATTCATTTGACAAGGTGAGACTATTTATTTATTTATTAAATAAATAGAAGATTCTACACACTTTCTCTCTCCTATTTTATACTTTATTCAAACATTATGTTTAGAATACGAATTTGGAGTTACTTTTCTGATTTGAGAGCATTAAGTATTTTATTTCACTTTATTGGCCTATTTCCTATTTGCTTTTGATAATGACATTAATATATGTATTTATCTTCCCAATTAGATAATACTTGGCCCTTAGGTAACTTTTAAGTCAAGAAAATGAAATTAATATATTTATTATCCAAATTATCTTCTTGGGTTTCTATTTAGGATTTTTGGAACAATATATTCCTCATTATCTTCTTTTATCCAAAATATTCCATATTATCCCCAATTATTACATTTATCATCACCTTTATTTATATTTCGGGATTTTCTTTCTTTTTCATATTCTAAAACGCACTAGAAAGTTCTAAGATGAATTTATTTATTTTTTTATCACTTAAGTTGATATTTTATATATTTGACCCATTACTAAGCTTCCACTAAGCTATTTGTGCATAAACCCAAATATTGGAACAAATGTTCATTAAACCATCTTATTGCCCATAAATTAAATAGAAAGGCCAAAGTGGATAGAAATGAATGGAAAAGAGGACCAAAAAGGCAAAATGCCCAGAATTCGGTATGTTACAGTAGCCATCATAGCTTAGTGTTACGACCCTAGATACATTGTTTAGAGTGATGAACGTTGCTCGTTAGGTCTCTACCCTACATGGCTTGATGTGTTGCTAGCTCGCTACCTTTGGGGGTGTTGTAGCTCGAAAACCCTAGAATCTGTCACGGCTTGAGCATTTCCCGATACACGAATGATGCATGTTATCCCCTTGACGCCCATCACACCCCTATGATGGTGTTTCCCAATAGAAGGGGGTTGGACGACACCCTCTCCTAGAGGGGTTGTGCCTGACACACCCATGGTGATGGTAAACTAATATACACCTTGAGTAGGTAGACCGATAACCCCCCTTGGATTGGTTTCCTGACACACTTAGGATTAACCAATACCATACGTGGAAACCCTAATCGGTGCCTTGTGCTGGTGTTTATGATACACCATGTTGATGTTAGGGTTACATGATAAGATGTGATACTCTATGGGGTGTTGTGTGTATGATGATAAGGATCATGTTCCTTTAACCTTTTGTCTTATAACATGTCTCATAATGATAAGGAAAGTGATGACCTAAGGGTGGTTGTTGATCCAACCTTGTAAACCCTAATCCGGTAAAGTGAAACCCCAATTGTAATTATGTAAAATGTATGGCATGAATCCTATGAGATATTGGTGTTGATTATTTATTGATTTCTTGTTATTAGTTTCTAACCATACAAGCAACACCAATTGATGTACATAGCCAGGTTTGTCCTATGGTTGTTATGATCTATTTGAATAAGCCTTGTGAGGCACACATGATAAGGTGATACAGAAGGATAAGGTAAAAGGGTCTTATGACCTAATGATGGCTTGATACCCTGCATGAGATGTTTTACTCAATTAATGAGGCAAGGGGTTGTTACCCCAAGATATGTAGTCCTTGTGATGGATACAGGTTGAAAATAAACATGAAGTGATGAGATCACACCTTATATGTTTTATTATGTTCTGGTGATGTGTCATGTGCTTGTTTATGTAGAATTTGTTCAGGGGTTGTACGTTGTAACTTCATTGATGCTTAAAGGTGTTTAAATTGGACTAATTAATCAAGTGGAATTTAATAGTGTAGTTTGCCATATGCCATAGATCCATTAGTATCAACATTTGTTGAATGGTGAAATGAGTTTAACTTAGAATGCATATTGTTGAATATACAAGGTGTAAGTTTAGGTATCTCCTTGTGTCCTAAATGTATATCTAACATGGGATTGGCTGCATGCCATACTTGGAAGAGTGCATCTTTAGACTGCAGCTCCATAATCTATATCGTGGGACTGGTGGCATGCCATACTTGGAAGAGTGCAGCTTTAGACTATAGATCCATAATCTATATCACGAGATTGGCCATAAGACATACCCTGGAAGAGTGCAGCTATGGTCATAACTCACTAGCACCCTGACCTGTACCAAGGTGGGATAAATTTTCATAGCTAGACCATACTTCACTAGAAGGTGAGGTCATGAATTCTGGCACTTCCATTAGACCTTGTATGGCACCAATTTCAACTTATCAAGTGGTGAGTTGGATTTGGGTGGTACGACTCAGATCCTTAGGGCATAATAAAATATGTAATATGTCATGTAGTATACTTGCATAGGATCAAAATATGAAAACATTGATTGAGGCCATACTTGATCTTTGTACAATGTTGTTGATAAGAAATATACATGTTCTTCATATTCCTTTTAAAATATTAAGATGTTCCATAAATCAGATAGTAAATACTTTTCCTATTAATAATCATTACCTGCCTCACATAATTGTAATTATAGTGTTGCTTAGTTTATCTTATCTATGATAATAATAGAGTTGGTGGTGAGTTATATCTCCCGTTGAGATTTGGAATCTCACCACGTGGGTTTCCCACACCCTTTTGGGTGGGCGAGCACGAAGAGGTAGAGATCATGCATCAGAGGTTGAGGAGAAACAAGGGAGAAGTAGCTGATACGGTTGGAAGTATTGCTGGATGTCTTTTATTGATAGAGTCCTAGAGTCATCCTTGTACATTCGGGTCTTCGGGTATGTTTTGTGAACGTTCTTTCCTTATGTGTCCTTTTGTATTCCAGATGTGGTGGAATCATGTATATATGTTCTGGAATAGTTCTTTGGTTATAGGTTGACAACATGCCTTGTATATGCTTTGAGGCATGAAAGGACTTATATGTGAAGGTTCTTGTCGTTTGACAATTTTATGAAAATTGTTTTAATTTTTAGTATTTTCCAGTAATATGTTCATTAATATTTCATCCGCGGTTATATTTTGAGTAATCTCACTTTGTGTGGCGTGGGGTATCACACAAACTATCCCGCCTAGACCTACCAATATAGGGATGACTCTAGGACAAACTAGACTTCTGACAACCTTCTCTAAAGCCATCACTATAGCTCCTCATTGCTGCCATAGGTATGTTGTCATTGGTTTTGATCACCTAAAAAGATACGGTGACCCACGAGGTGAGACCATGTGCTAGTGAGAGATATAACTCACAACATTTCTTATTGGTTACAATAGGTTAAGCAATTAAATAAATTAAGCATATTAAGCCATTGAGACATATAGAGCATATTGTATAACAGAGTAGAAATACCACATACAAAACTTCTTGGGAACAATTTTATTCAGGAATGTATTTGTAGCATTGAAAATTAACAATATTCTCAGGAGATCAAGCATAGTTAACATTATGGGCATGATTATCATCATAAGCCTAAATAACATCATGAATATGCTAACAATATTAGCATGTCTAACATGCTTAGAAGATCTACATTACAAGTAGATCTAACAATAAGCACAACTATCTGTGTACGAATGACTAGCAGTATAAGCATAGTTAACAACATGAGATAACTATTATAATAAAACATAACCAACAATAGCAATACATCTAAGAACATAAGCATGGCTACCTTTGTTATTGCATTGTACATCATTTATATGTGAAAAGAGCAAACAAGGGTTATTGTTACAACCCCATTTTTCCAAAACATGTAATGAGATTGTAAATCTCTTTTTAAAGATAAATGAAATCCATGATTGATTGGATAAGTTGATTTGAATGAATTTCGTGTATGATATCCTTGTGTGTTTTCTTAATGGGCCTTATTGGACATTAAGCCCAATTGAAGGAAAAAGAAAAAGAAATGAAAAAGGAATTCAATTGGATAAAGGAACACATAAGAGAATAAATAAAATACGAACAAAAGACTAAGGAATACTTTCCAAAAATAGAATTTCGAATTTTTAGGGTTCCTTGGGGTTCAAGGAACTCAGGATAATAAATTAATGGTAAAGGAAATAGAAAAGATGTGGAAAATATGAATAATTAGATGATAGCTTGCAATCAAAGAAAAGGAATCGTTTCATTGAGATAATAATCCCAATTTTTGTAGGATGGAAGATAAAAGTATGAACAAGGTTCCCTCAAAATTTTAATGAAAAAGGAACTACGAATTTGGAGTTATGGTTTTTCTAAGTTATCTTTGAATTTGGAAGATAATTCGAATTAATAAGATTGTGTTTCCTTTTGGATCAAGTGCATGGCATGGAGACCCTTGGATTTAGATCCAACGGGTGCTTCTTGTCGTCCAAGTCCCAGAGGAACAAGGACTTTGGCCATGACAGGGGAAATTTCCCCCCTTGATTCCGACCACTCTGATGCATGTGCACACCTGGAGAGTTTCCCATCGAGTTCGAGAGGAAGGGAGGAAGCTTCCCGACCCTAGTTTGTTGGTGTTTTAACCTAACCTCACGAAACGCCCAACTGGGCTAGGACTCAGTTTGTGATAAGGTTTGGGAACCCTAACAAGGACTTCCCATGGCCTATAAAAAGGGTACCCATCGATCCCTCGACTCGCCACGATCACGGACGACTTATCTCTAGAGTCTATATCCCTCTCCATCTCTCGATTGAACTTGTTCCGGCGAGATTTCACCGCGGCGCCTCCGTGTTGCTCGTGTAGAGATAAGGAAAGGGATGACACACAGTCACCGTGCAATCAGGGATTACAGTGGACACGCGCAGGA
Organism: Alisma plantago-aquatica; assembly: GCA_963693085.1. Lineage (NCBI taxonomy): Eukaryota > Viridiplantae > Streptophyta > Magnoliopsida > Alismatales > Alismataceae > Alisma > Alisma plantago-aquatica. The sequence continues at coordinate 103,198,191 of OY856414.1, read as the reverse complement.
TCCAACAACCCTGAGGCGACGCGCTTTATTAGACGAGTTAGTGGGGGCGATCGTTGTGGATTGGCTGATCGGGAGTCCATCGTGGACTCAGAAGTGATCCAACAGACCGGGCCTGGAAGGCATGCACAGTGGAGGCAGCTGAAGTAGAGCGTCATATCCATATGGGGTCTAGCGGTGTACCGATCCAACGATCAAGTAATTTCGGTAAATTCACTCTCTCACCAAATAATCCAGAAAATGGTTTTCTTTGCAAAATTGATAGGAATAACTAGGAACCTCTAATGGAAAGACTTTATATATGAAAGATGCGTAGAAACATGCAAGGAATCTGATAAAAATACTTTGAGAACCTGATTCTACTCCGTTTTGCAAAAGTACCCTAATTTTCTAGTAAAGTGTATTAAAAGTTGATGAGAAACCCTAATTGAATATTAAGGGTGTAATTTGGTGAATTAATAGGTCAAATTGATAAGCTTAACCCTGTTAATTATAAAGATGGTATAATTATCCATTTTGAATGCAAAGCTGCCTAAATTGGAGTTGTAATCCATAAAAGAAGGCTAATCTATATGGGAACCCTAATTTGGGATAAAAGGAGATAAAAATCATATTTATTTGGAATAAGGAAATCAGATGCTTAATAAAGATTCTGAACTTGATAAGATGTGCTATAATGAGAAATTAGGGGTTTCATGTAGTTTTGATGAGTTAAGGTTCATAATAATTAAGAATGAAGGAAAAAAAACCTAATATCCAAGGAAACCCTAAAATTGGAATAGAAACCCTAAGGGATATGTTGAAATTGGATAAATATTAATAAAAGTAAACTTGTACTTTTATTTCAAGGTTTCTGTGAAATTTGCTTGATTGATTGGATTTTCTATCTCTACAAATTAATTTTGTATCTGAATCTACAATACATGTATGTGGTTACGCTTATGAATATCTCGAAATAGTTTTCCGAGGTTTTTCGAAGTTTTCATCAATGACTTGAAATAAACTGTTGGATGAATTTAGTTCTTGCAAACTATAATGTGGATATGTGATGCGATGATTTTGAGTCACATTTATAGACCTATTTGATATGTGTTTTATGCTTTTATTAGTCATTTTTATGGTTAATGTTGCATAATTCATCCACTTTGGTCTTTGCTACTATTTTATGTCAAATCCCCTTTATCTCATCGTTTTGAGCATTAATTGTCAAAATATTATTATTTGTGTGAATCTATGTGATCTTGTATTTGAATTTCAGGACAAACGAGTATTTTCTTCTGTCGATACCATCGACATGATCACAGGTTGCCAGTCGAAAGGAGCAGCAAAGTGTCGATACTATCGACAGGGATGTCGATGGTATCGAGTCACCTTCTGGTTGCTGGCGAAGAAGCAGTCGATAGTATCGACACCAAGTCGATACCATCGACGCAAGGAGGCTACAACGACACAAAATGACAAAGCCGTCACTACAGGGTAGTCGATACCATCGACCCGAGTCGATGGTATCGAGACTACATCAGGCACTCGGACGAAAAGAAAGAAGGGCTGTCGCTACCACGCTGGGTCGATATCGACCCGCATCGATGGTATCGACACCGTCAGATATGCGTTTGATTCAGATTGATCCCAATCGAACGGCCGTGGTTAATTAGCAACCTAATGAGGGAATTAAACCTAATGACGGCCGCCCAGACGTGGGGATGATCTCATGAGCCATTGCACGAGTACCGAGGAGCAAGGGAGAGGAGAATTGAGGCTAGAAGCTCATACCAGTTGATTCGGACGTCGTAGAAGACGGATTTCACCACCGAAAGGTGGGAGAGCACGTGTTCTACGCAAAGGATCAACCGGTTCTTCTCTGTTCAGGGGTTTCACCTCTCAATTCACGTTTTCCACATGATTTCCCCTATCTCTACCTTGTACTTGTTTGAGATGAACATGCGGGGCTAATCCCCTTTGTCTTTAGGACCGGGAGTAGCCCAGGAATTCATTGTATGACAGTTTTTAATAGTAATTCATATTTTATCTCTTAAATCCGTGGTATAGTTTTGTTTTCTCCATATATTGTTATGCTTGATCACCATAATAATAACCTAATGCCTTGAATCACTTTGAAAGAAGGATTAACGGCTGAAAAGAGACGAAATCTACATTAATCGATAAATCCCTTGACCAAGGTGGTGTAAAATTAATGGTGGATACTGAGAGATCGTTCATAATGCACCTAGTTTAGGGTATAGGTTACTACGATGGTGGAACCGACCTAAACCTAGGTAGTGAATTGCACCACGACAGTGGGTAATTCTGTTTTCAGGCCACTACCCGGATAGAGAGATAAAATTGAGGCATTATATAAAATCTAATACAATGAAAACCCGCGGTGAAATCGCAATCCTAAAGATACCCTTTTGAATTGATTAAATTAACATTTAATCGATCGTTTGTTCTGATTTTGTTTTTATTTTCTTTTAATTTTAACAACAACCCTCAATTTGTTATTCGGTTTAGCTGATCGCAAATAGTTAGTAGGAGTCTCCAACAATTCTGAGTATCCCTGTGTTCGACTCGGGCCTCACAAAGGCATGTACTACTCGACGCGTTCACATGCGTTTTAGCGCACAGTAAAATTGCATCAAGTTTTTGGCGTCGTTGTTGGGGATACGGCGAATTGTTGGCACTTTGAGTGCTACGAGCGGCCACTCTAGGCCACAATTTTTTTTATTATCTTGAAACAACTTCAAATATTCCTGAATTGTTTGATAATTTTTATACTCGTCATAGCACTGTACTGAACTCGAATTTTCCTATTTCAGGTACGTTGCATGGTGCAGACGCATAGTACTGACTACGTGAATCCCGCACCTGAGGTTCCGCTGTCGGGACCTGAGGACAAGGATTATCACGAGCAAGAGCAACAAGAAGAGGTAGATTCCGAACTTGAACAGGAAGAGATGGCCGAGCCACATACTATATGGGAGAAGATCAAGGCTTCTTTCTCATCAGCTTCCAAAGGGCCTATAAAGAAGCAAGCAATCAACATACCTACATATAAGATTGATCCGGCGTTGATAAATCTGGTGAAGTCGAATGCTTTTCATGGGCTTAAGAATGAGGATCCCGTCGCTCACATCAGCCAGTTTGTTGAGAACTATGACATGGTAAAAATTGATAGGTTTCCACAGGATGCACTGTATCTCAAGCTTTTCCCGAGTTCATTGGCAGGAGCGGCACGAGAGTGGTTACATAATTTAGATGACGAGTTCGTGGAGTCCTGGGACCATATGGTGGAGGTCTTCTTTGAGAGGTTCTTCCCTCCTGATAAGACTAACGACGTGATCCGGAAGATTCATAATTTTACCCAACAGGTCGGTGAGACATATTCTGAGACTTGGGAGAGATTTCAGGTCATGCTGAGGAGGTGCCCGCATCATGGGCTGGATAAAGAGACGCAGGTGAAGATCTTCTATTTTGCTCTCTCCGAGCACGATAGGAGTAATCTGGATTCCGCTGGGTCATGATTTTTTCTGAACAATACAGACACCAGATGCTGGGAGATACTAAAGAATATGGCTAGAAAGCAGTCATGGGGTGAGAGAGAAAGAGGCCCGGTAGAGCAAGTTCGAGTAGCAGGTGAGTCCAAGGCAATGAAAGAGCTGAATGAGAAGATGGATCTTCTCTCAAAGAAGCTACTGGAAAAGGAGGATAATGAGTCTGGGGATGAGGCTCAAGTCAAATACATGAGACAACAGCAAGGTTATAGGAACAATGATTATTAATGGAGAAAAGACAAAAAGTTCTCATGGAAGGATCCAAACAATTTTCTACAGGATCCGGATGCCAAGCCCTCGCCAGTCGCAGAAGACAAGAGCACGGAGCTGCTCAATCAGGTTATAAAGCAAAATCAAGAGCTAATGAATACATTTGGCCAGCAAATCAAGCAGCAAGGAGAGTACATAAATCAATTCGGGCAAACATTGCAGAGCCATGGGGCTCAAATGAGGACCATTGACACATCCATGGCACAGATGGCAGCCGAGATCGCCAGTTTGAAGAAACCGGCACATCCAGGGTTTTTGGGGAATACCAATGTTCCCGGGGGAAACCAGCAGGCAAAGGATATTCTGCTTAGAAGCGGCAAGAAAGTGTTGAATCTAAGAGCTGAGGAAACAAGCACACCACAAGCTGAAGTAGAAGTTGAAACCAATGAGGAGCAGCCCGCACCAGTCACAGGGCAAGTTGAGGATACAACCGTGGATGATACTGAAGAGCAGGTTGCAGAGGAGGAACCTCAGAAAAAGACACCTTATGTGCCACCTCATCAAAGGGCACAAGCTGTTCTGGTCCCGTATCCAAACAGTGCTAAGGCAAGGAAGGCAGATGCGCAGTTCAAGAAGTTCTTGGACAGTTTTAGGAAACTTTCAGTCAATATCCCTTTACTGGAAGCCATTGAGCAAATTCCTTCATACGGGAAGTTTCTAAAGGATGTCATTACTAAGAAGAGGAAAATTCCATATACAGAGGTCGTCGTGCTAAAGGAGCAAGTGAGTGCCTTCATCATGGGCACTTTGCCGCCAAAGAGGCAAGATCCAGGGTGCTTTAACATTTCTTGTTATATTGGGAAGGTTAAATTCGGTGAAGCGCTATGTGACTCAGGGGCAAGCATCAACTTGATGCCCCTTTCGACATTCAAAAAGCTAGGATTGAAGGAGTCACGACCAAGCAATATGACAATTCAATTGGCGGATAACTCTATGGTGAAGTCTTATGGAATCTGTGAAGATGTGTTAGTAAAGGTGGATAGGTTTGTCTTTCCGGCAGATTTTGTAGTCATGGAGATGTAGGATGAACATGGCAACGAGATGTTACTTGGATGTCCCTTCCAAGCTACAGCCGACATGATCTTAGAGATGGGGAGAGGTCGCTTGACCTTGGGCATAGCCGATGACCGCTTTGAGATGGTCATGCCTTCTAGTACTGCGTCATCTAAATCAAAGGAACAATGCAATATGGTAAAACATCTGGATTGTAATATTTCACTCTACCTTGGGAAGCCATTGCTGGACATGGCTCATGTGATGAGCAAGGTAGACAATGGAACTTTGGCTGTGGATATCATGGAGCAGACCAAAGTAGTTTCTCTGTGCAAAGATGTGGGATTCTCTAATGATGAGAATGAGGACATTCCGCTTTCTATGGAGGATGATGTGATTGCTATTTCTGTTTCTGATGCATACTCAGAATTACCGTTGGAGGCTTGCTTGTTAAATATTACACACAATTGGATGCGGAGCAAATCACTCAAGGAGTGCGCTAAAATGCTTCAGATGCTTCCATGCTTCTATGCGAGGCATTATGAAGATTTAGGTGAACTGCCCCCACCGCTTCAATCATCTCTTATAAGCCCGCCGGATCTGGAATTAAAGCCGCTGCCCCCGCATCTCAAATATGTCTTTCTAGCTGAGGAAGATAAGTTACCAGTGATCATCTCTGCTTATTTGAGTGCGTATGAGGAGGAACAATTGTTGATAGTGCTGAAGAACCACCAGGGAGCTTTTGGGTGGTCCGTTGCAGATATTAAGGGGATTCCCCTACTCTATGTTAGCACAAGATTCGGCTCAAGGAGGGAGCCAAGCATGTGATTCAACCTCAACGACGTCTCAATCCAAGCATGATGGAGGTTGTGAAGAAGGAAGTCATTAAACTTCTTGCTGCAGGTATCATTTACACCATATCAGACTCGACATGGGTGAGTCCCACATAGGTAGTCCCTAAGAAGGGGGGAATTACTGTCACCCAAAATATTTTAAATGAACCTGTCACCACCCGATTGGTAACCGGGTGGCGAGTTTGTATTGATTACCTCCGTTTGAACGCCACCACGCTAAAGGATCACTTCCCTTTACCTTTCATTGATCAAATTCTAGAGCGTCTTGCCGGTCGATCGCACTTCTGTTTTCTAGACGGATACTCGGGGTACAACCAGATCTCGATTGATCCTTTGGATCAAGAGGAATCTACGTTCACTTGTCCCTATGGGACTTTTGCTTACCACCAAATGCCGTTTGGTTTATGCAATGCACCAGCGACGTTTCAGCGATGTATGCTTCCCATATTTTCTGACATGGTAGAGCGATGTCTCGAGGTTTTTATGGATGACTTTTCGGTGTATGGTGCATCGTTTGATGAATGTCTCTATCATCTGGAAAAAGTTTTACAGCGTTGTGAGGACACACATTTGGTCCTCAACTGGGAGAAATGTCACATGATGGTGGCTGAGGGGATAGTGTTAGGACACAAGGTGTCTATCAAAGGTTTAGAGGTAGATCCGGTCAAAATTGAAGTCATTTCCAAGTTGCCCCCACCAAATTCTGTTAAAGGGGTAAGAAGTTTCTTGGGACATGTCGGGTTCTATCGGCGATTTATAAAAGATTTTTCTAAAATCACAAAACCTCTATTCGAGCTTTTGGAGAAAGACGTTGTATTTAATTTCAATGATAAGTGTCTACATGCGTTCGACGTGTTGAAGGAAAAACTGATTTCTGCACCGGTTGTTCAAACGCCGGATTGGACGAAACTGTTCAAACTAATGTGCGACGCTTCGGACTTTGCGGTAGGAGCCGTGTTGGGGCAGCGGGTGGACAATAAGCCCGCCGTGATTTTCTACGCTTCAAAGACTTTGAATGACGCCCAATTGAATTATACAACTACTGAAAAAGAATTACTCGTCGTTGTGTTCGCTTTTGAAAAATTTCGGCAGTACTTAGTGGGATCTAAAGTAGTTGTATGTACTGACCATACCGCAATCAAATACTTAATGGAGAAAAAAGACGCAAAGCCTAGACTCATTAGGTGGATTTTTCTCTTACAAGAATTTGACATCGAAATCAAGGATAAATCTGGGATTGAAAACATTGTTGCTGATCATTTATCTAGGTTAGAAAGGGTGGATGAAAAAGATTTACATATACCCATATCCGAGACGTTTCTGGATGAATAGATTTTGAAAATTACTTCTAAGGATCCTTGGTTCGCTGAGATTGTAAACTATTTGGCTTGCGGGATCATCCCGGAAGATTGGTCATATCAGGAGAAGAAAAGATTTTTCCATTCTTTGAGATATTATTTTTGGGATGATCCAATTCTTCTTAAGCAATGCAGGGATGGTATCCTACGCAGGTGTGTGCCTGAGGTGGAGTATGAGAGCGATCTCCGTCATTGCCACGCATCACCTACGGGAGGACACCACGCAAGCTCGTGCACGGCAGCTAAGGTTTTGGAAAGCGGCCTTTATTGGCCAACTTTGTTTCGAGATGCCTACGAGTTTGTGAGGCAATGTGATTCTTGCCAACGAGCAGGTAATATCTCAAAGCGATAGGAGATGCCCCTGAATGTGTTTCAGGAAGTGGAGGTATTTGATTTGTGGGGCATAGATTTCATGGGACCCTTTGTGTCCTCAAACACCAATTTATATATTTTATTAGCAGTTGAATATGTGTCGAAGTGGGTGGAAGCAATACCCACAAGGACTAATGATTCCACTGTAGTGTGCAGATTCGTGAAAGAAAATATTTTCTACAGGTTTGGAGTACCCTGAATGATAATCAGTGATGGGGGTACGCATTTTAGGAATCAGAAGTTCTGGACTTTATTGAAGAAATATGGGGTCAAGCACAACATAGGTACCCCATATCACCCGCAGACCCAAGGGTAGGTGGAAGTCTCCAATCGAGAAATTAAGAAAATTTTGGAGTGTACGGTGGTGTCCACGAGGAAGAACTGGAGTGCCCTATTACCGGATGCATTGTGGGCTTACAGGACGGCTTACAAAACACCTATAGGCACCACACCTTTTAGGTTGGCGTACGATCGGGCTTGTCACCTACCGATAGAGCTGGAGCACAAGGCCCATTGGGTGCTTAGAAGGCTCAATTTGAGTTACGATGGAGTGGGGAGAAAGAGAATGCTTGAATTGAATGAGCTGGATGAGCTGCGGATGACGGCATATGAGAACGCACGGATATACAAGGAGCGCACAAAGCTGATCCACAATCGCCACATCCAGTTGCGCATGTTCAAGAAAGGAGATAGTGTTTTGATGTTCAATTCATGACTCAAATTGCATCCCGGGAAGCTCAAATCTCGGTGGAGTGGACCGTTCGTGGTAGAAGAGGTCAAACCACACGGCGCGATCTTAGTGCGTGATGGTGATACCACGTTTTTAGTGAATGGACAAAGATTAAAGCTCTACTTTGGTGAAAATTATAAAAGGAAGGTGAATTAGGTCAAACTCATTTCACTCTCGGATGAATGAGGTGCCCGAAAGTCATCTAGCCTAAGACGTTAAATAAGGGCGCTTGTTGGGAGGCAACCCAACCATCGGTATATTAGGATAGTTCATGTACAATCGTAGGTTGATTTGTTTTAGTTCAATTTTTAGTGTAAAAAAGATACCGCGATCGGTTTGTTATTTGTGTAGGCTGAGGCAGAGTCGATACCATCGACACACTGGTCAGTGATATCGACCGGGTTACATGTTGACGACTGTGGATTTTTCTCTGCGTCGATACCATCGACGGCCTCGTCGATGGTATCGACCTACCTACAGGCAGGTCGTGGAAGTGAAGTCGATGGTATCGAGACACCAGTCGATACCATCGAGATCTCTGGAGATTTACAGGCAAAAATCGTCTCAGGAAAGTTGATACCATCGACGGCATGGTCGATGGTATCGACACGGCTACAGGTTGAGATGCAAAGCGGAGGTGTTGCAACAAAGACAAATCGATACCATCGACCCTCGTCGATGGTATCGACCATCCACATCACCGATCCATGCAAACAAATCAATGGTGGTCGCGGCTTCCACGTCATCGATCCGGGTGCAGCGTCGATACCATCGACCCATGTCGATGGTATCGACACGTCAGCGATCCGGGTTTCAAGATCCAGCCATCGACGACCGTCGATACTCGCGATGGGGGCGGATACCATCGAAACGTGTCGATACCATCAACTCACGTCGATGGTATCGACGGGTCAACAGTGGCGTCGGCCAAGTCTATTTAAGGAAATTCATTATGTCAGTTGACGTCACACCTTCAGAGTGATCTCCCTCCCTTGTGTCGCGCAACCCCCCGAGCCATCCAAGCCGACGAAGAGCAGCACCGAGCGAAGATCTTCATCGAGCGGAGATTCGATTCTCCAATCTTCACCGAGCTCTTTCTCTAATCCCTTTTCTCTCGCAACCATGGTGCACGTTGCTGGAGCGTCATCCTCTCACGCGAATCCGATGGATATCACGGAGTTCGTGCCACCTCCTCCCACGTCGGTATCACGCCCGTGCATGATCCACCCATCTCCGGAGGTGAAGAAGATCTACGACGAGATCTTGAAGAGGAAGATTGAGCCTACCCGGTATGTGGACCAGGAGATGATCTGGAATCTCGGATTTGAGGCCAACTTGGCCTACGTTCTTCAGGGGCAGGCGAAACGCACGAGCCGGAGGCCTGATGAGTTGCAGTACCATGCTGATGGCCAGCCGTTTTTCGGTGAGTGGCCAACCTATAAAGAGTTGGTGGCGGAGTTCATGGCGTCACTTGACGTCTACGTCGTGCCAAACGACGTCGTCGCCACCGATCGTGAGTGGATCAAGGGCCGGGTGTCTTTCCGGCTGTTCAACATCGACTACAACATCACTCTCTGGCAGTTCAGCGCAATATTCAACTAGCACCATTCTCAATACGACCACCGGTGACCAGACAACTGCACCGATTACGACAAAATCTTCGCCGAGCTGGTGATGGTGCCAGTGGGCAAGTCTGTGAGCTACCACAATGCTGCGGTAGCAGATTTCGAGCACCCATTCGTCTGGGTACTACACCGGATGTTGAGTTCTACACTTTTTGCTCGTGGCGATCTGGTGCTGAGCAAATTCTAGGAGACAGATCTTTTCTTCTTATATCAGCTCTTGAAGCGCCAAGAATGCAACTGGGGCGCTTTCTTCCTGCAGTGGGTTCTAGCGGTGAAGAGGAGTACGAGGAATGCCCTGATTCATTTCGGCGGGCTCATCACCAAGTTGGCACATTACCTCGGGCTCAACTTCTCTACCATGACCCCGCTTTCCACAAAGAGCAAGGTGAACGTGCAACATCTGCACCGTTCTAACCTTATTCTTTTGTGGGATGGTTTGGCGTTTGCACACTGCCACGTCAACCACGCCTACTAGGAGTGAGTGCTGCCTGATCCTGTCTTCAACATCGAGGGGGCACAACACTTCTGATGGCCAATCATAGCCATCGACTCCGATGAATAAGAAGGCGGCAACGACGGCGGCGACGACGGACATGACGACGAGGCTGAGGAGGAAGAGGAGGCCTTTACACCTCTTCGTTCACGAGTGGCACCCCGAAAGCGTCCTCGAATGCATCCGGGTGCATCTTCATCATCACAGTCTGCGCCGCCTCCACCACAGCCCTCGCAGCCAAGCGAGGATGCCTATTCCATGCAAGGCACGTACACTATGCTGCAAGATATCCACCAGACACAGCAGCAGCATATGGCAATGTATGTTGGTGTTCAAGACACTACGAACCACATACTGGACAACCAAAGGGTGATGTTCGAGAATGAACATCTTCTCCTCGACAACCAACAACAGATACATAATCGGTTGCAACGGATGGAGATGCAGCAGGAACCCTTCTACGACCATTATTGGAGCCATAGTTACTTTGGAGGCTATCCACAACCTCCACCTAGGGCCCAGTTTGATCCAAGCTTCCAGGGGGAGTATCCTTCTTGGGACCCTACGGCTCCGCAGTACCCGCCTCCACCACCACAGGAGTGATCCGGTATCACTGTTCCAATCTTTAAGTTTGTTTTTGACTATGAAGCCATAGTCGAATTCAAGCTTAGGGGGGTAGTTGGAACAGCTTTATCTTTTATTGTTTTTAGTTTTTAGCATTATTGCTTTTGTTCTTGTTATTTATTTCTTGCAATTTTAGCTTTTGTAGGATCCACATGCTATCTAGTGTAATCGTGGATGTCATAAATTTGTGTCATCTAATCAATAGTGCATGGGAAAATCAAGGGAAGTTTAAAATTTTTGTGTGTTTGGAAAGCTTGTCTTGTTTAACCTTGGGCACATATCCTATGAAAATGATTGGTTTTGTCAACTTTAAAACAATATTTCACAATTGTATTCCTAATGATTCATGAAAGTGGACGGAAATGGTTGTTTGAGCCTAAACTGACCAAATGGTAATGAGACTCTAATTGGATGTAAGAGAGAGAAACCCCTAAACTACTACACAGGTCAGTAAGGAGGGACGCATAATATCTTTCTAAGGTTCCGTCATCTAGTCTTGTGATTGTTCCACTTCATTGTTTCCATAATCCACCCAAGAATTGGAAGTAGAGTACAGTTTTAACTCTTTTTGATTGCATAGCATCTAGATAGGACTTGCATTGCAATTGTCTATACGTTCTGCATAAAAAAGAAGAAAAAAATTAGAATAGTGATACATGCACATTACCCTTAGGTGCATGCCATGTAGTTGCATTCATAATTTTCATGCATAAAGTATATCATGTATCTCAATTTTCCTCCAATGGTGAATTAAATTGTTCCATACCTTCTAATTAGTGCAAATTTCTGAGTATGAAGAAAAAATAAGCCCAATAAAATATTCTTTATCAATTAGGGATATAAGGGCTGGAAAATGAAAAAAAAGAGAAAAATCTGCAAAATGAAAATGAAAAAAAGAGTTAATTAGAAGAAAGTAGAATAAGAAGGAGAAAGGAACGTAATATCACCTGCATTTCAGGATAATTGAGTACATGATGTATCTTAACTAGATATCCATCTCATTTTGAGACAGATGGTTAGTGCATGCATCATTCCACTCAATTCTAAGCAGTAGGGCATTTTTTATGTGCATTTGCATCATGTAGGACATTTTTGTATTATGGATGTTGAAACAGTACAATACTTCCACTTTCTTCTATTATCCACCCATGTTCATCCACCCATTGCTCGGATTGGTAGGCCACCGTGAATTTCTCCTCACTAATGAATATCAGGAGAACTGCTTACATGTAGATGGTAGTTAGGGCGAGCAACGTAGTATAGGCGATCACAAGATGCACCAAGTCTGAACCAGCGAGTTTTATTATGTTAACTGCCTTATGTGATAGTGTTCATCGGTTTTGAGGTCAATTTATTTTATGGATGATTACTGTCGCCTTCAGGGTAATTACCGTTCCGTGGTTAGAGAGGGCTGGTATGTGAACGTCCGGTGGGAGTCATATGGGACGTTGGTTGTGGTGTGTTGTTTTTCAGTTGACATTGGCAATTCTATTCTAAGGATTAGTTGCTCGAGGTCGAGCAACGTTCAAGCTTAGGGGAGTTTGATGTGATGATTTTGAGTCGCATTTATAGACCTATTTGATATGTGTTTTATGCTTTTATTAGTCATTTTCATGGTTAATGTTGCATAATTCATCCACTTTGGTCTTTGCTACTATTTTATGTCAAATCCCCTTTATCTCATCGTTTTGAGCATTAATTGTCAAAATATTATTATTTGTGTGAATCTAAGTGATCTTGTGTTTGAATTTCAGGACAAACGAGTATTTGCTTCCGTCGATACCATCAATGGAAGTCGATACCATCGACATGATCACAGGTTGCCAACCGAAAGGAGCAGCAAAGTGTCGATACTATCGACAGGGATGTCAATGGTATCGAGTCACCTTCAGGTTGCTGGCGAAGAAGCAGTCGATAGTATCGACACCAAGTCGATACCATCAATGCAAGGAGGCTACAGTGAAACAAAATGACAAAGCCGTCGCTACAGGGTAGTCGATACCATCGACCCGAGTCGATGGTATCGAGACTACATCAGGCACTCGGACGAAAAGAAAGAAGGGTTGCCGCTACCACACTGGGTCGATACCATCGACCCGCGTCGATGGTATCGACACCGTCAGATATGCGTTTGATTCAGATTGATCCCAATCAAACGGCCGTGGTTAATTAGCAACCTAATGAGGGCATTAAACCTAATGACGGTCGCCCAGATGTGGGGATGATCTCATGAGCCATTGCACGAGTACCGAGGAGCAAGGGAGAGGAGAACGGGGGCCAGAAGCTCATACCAGTTGATTTGGACGCTGCAGAAGATGGATTTCACCACCGAAAGGCGGGAGAGCACATGTTCTATGCAAAGGATCAATCGGTTCTTCTCCGTTCAGGGGTTTCACCTCTCAATTCACGTTTTCCACATGATTTCCCCTATCTCTACCTTGTACTTGTTTGAGATGAACATGCGGGGCTAATCCCCTTTGTCTTTAGGACTGGGAGTAGCCCAGGAATTCATTGTATGACAGTTTTATAATAGTAATTCATATTTTATCTCTTAAATCCGTGGTATAGTTTTGTTTTCTCCGTATATTGTTATGCTTGATCACCATAATAATAACCTAATGCCTTTAATCACTTTGAAAGAAGGATTAACGGCTGAAAAGAGATGAAATCTACATTAATCGATAAATCCCTTGGCCAAGGTGGTGTAAAATTAATGGTGGATACTGAGAGATCGTTCATAATGCACCTAGTTTAGGGTAGAGGTTACTACGACGGTGGAACCGACCTAAACCTAGGTAGTGAATTGCACCACGACATTGGGTAATTCTATTTTCAGGCCACTACCCGGATAGAGAGATAAAATTGAGGCATTATATAAAATCTAATACAATGAAAACCCACGGTGAAACCGCAATCCTAAATATACCCTTTGAATTGATTAAATTAACATTTAATCGATCGTTTGTTTTGTTTTTGTTTTTATTTTCTTTTAATTTTAACAACAACCCTCAATTTGTTATTCGGTTTAGCTGATCGAAAATAGTTAGTAGGAGTCTCCAACAATTCCAAGTATCCCTGTGTTTGACTCGGGCCTCACAAAGGCCTGTACTACTCGACGCGTTCACTTGCGGTTTAGCGCACAGTAAAATTGCGTCAATATGACTATCACATAATATATGTTCCTACTAGCTCAGATCCTAGTCCCCTCTGTGGCTTAATAGTTGACCTAGTATATGGCTACCTAGAGGGTAGGTCCATCAGGTCATTGAATGACTTAGTATATGGCTACCTAGAGGGTAGGACCATCAAGTCATATTGAGTTAGATATTGGGCTACCTTTGGGTAGCGCCATGCGAATCTATTACCCTATATATTGGCTACCTGTAAGGTAGGAACATGGGGGTAAAGATCTACCTTTATAGAGGTATCATATAAGTCCACTGTAGGGATAGCACAGAGTAGTGGATAGGTATGTATTGAGTAGTTTGGCTTAAAATGTAATCTTGGTTGTTAAATGATTAATTACATGATTACATTGTTATTATAGTTGCACAATTATTGTTTCCCATGCATACCAGCTTCTTGCTGACTGACGTTTTGTTTGTCGGCATTTTAGGTACAAATGAAAAGAACAAACAGTAAAGTGGCATATGTAGAATTAAATGAGAACTAACTTGCACAAGAGGATTAGTTAGATTGGTATCTTCATGGATAGAAGTTTAGAAATCCCAATTTTTAAAAGGTAAGCAAAGTTTTATTTTATACCAGTTTTCAGTATAGTTGGTAGAATTTAATAATTGTTATTGATTGTTTGTCGAACCTTTGATCCGGGTTATTGGTTAATGGCTCTGACCTTTCGGTCTCCCTTAATTGGGGGTTACCGGGAGGCGGGGTCGTAACAATTGGTATCAGAGCATAGGTCCCTCACTTAATCTTTAATAATTATTAAATTTTAAAAATTATGTAGAACCCAAGGGAGTTATTAGAGGATTATCTGAAAGATGGAGGTGTCTAGAAAAGGATCACGACCGGGGGCTGGCAATATTTTCCTCCGCACCGCTAATCGGAATACGAGGACTCCTGGATCTGTGTGACTGCTTGGCCAAAGTCTTAGGGTATGAATCGAAGTAAGATACCTTTAGGACTTTCTCATCTCATTTATCCCTTCTCATCACAATTTTGTTAAGGACCTTAAGGATTATGGTTTTCTCTCTTCTCCTCACCCTCTTGAGGTATGGTTAAGGTTAATAATGTCTAAGGAATCCTCCATCAAATTAAAGGAAAGCATGTAAATAAGATGTCATGGATATAAGCTTAATAGATTAAGCGCAAACAAAAGGATAGATACATGTTTAGGTCGTATGACATAAGTTGTCATGCCCTCAGGAGAGATCTGAGGCTAGGCCTTCTTGTCAAGAGGATAAATAAGGAGAGTTAGTCTTGGAGATAGAAATCTCCATTGCAAGTAGAGACTTGGCACATCCTCTGAGGATGATGTTAACCCTAACCCTAAGTGAAGATTAGAGAGAGAGAGAGAGACAACATGATGAGTTAGATGCCATGGTAAACCAGGTGTTTGGATGGACATACCTTGGATGACGTATGAGCCATGAGAGGTTGGATGACCTGGCATCTTGGGCGACCTAACTTTGGGAAGGGTCGTGCATGTTTGAGTGAAGGATAGCTCATTCATTGATGAGGTTAGAGAAGAACCAATGGAAACCCCACGAGTTTATATGGGCATAATAGGCACCCAGAATGTATCAGTAGTGCGAGAAATAGGTTGAATCCCTGGCCGGGAGAGTTTGATGGATAGCTTATGTGACTAGCGTAAGAGGCTATGGATAACTTTAAGCGAACATAAGTTGGTCATAGGCTTCATCATGTAGGGGTATGCTTGTGAGCTTGATCCCTCTTGGAGAGAGATCCTCTCGTAGTAAGGTTGGTTGTAGGGTTGGCTCTAGAAAGAGAGAGTAGGACCCATGTAAGAAGGTTGGAAGCCTAGACTCTGAGATTTGAGGAACTGTGGGGAGTTGAGGATGATGCGACCTCAATGGATGATAGGGGTTGCCTCATGCTCAATCCCTAGAGGCTGATGATATCTTGGTTTCCTTTAGAAGAACCAAACCCTAGAGAGATATGATGATGAAGGCTTGGGTAAGGTTCTAAGTTGAAACATGTACTATAAGAGAAACCTCAGTCTATCCTAGGTTCAGGTAGGGATAAGACCGATGGAAGTAGGAGATGCCTAATTCCCTAGTTGCACATGACCATAGGGTCGAGAGGTAACAGCTATCATTATCTGAGGGCCATGGGTTAGGAGATTGATCACCTTCACGAACTCATGGGACCCAAATGGCAGATGAGTAGGGCACTCTCTGGATGCATGAGGGAAGAGGGGTGACCCCAAAAGTGTCGGCACCCTATAGACCTAGAGGAGATGACCAAGGATTGTGTTTGGATCAAGTAGGTTCAAGGTCAGCTCCATGGGAGTAACTTTGATATCGAGATGATTGTGATGAAGAGACATAAGTTGCGTGTTTCAACTTAGATTTGAAGGTGTACTAGCAATGTGGGATGTACCATCTCTACTCGTGGAACAGGTAGAACTTTGTATTTTGGACAGCTGCCAAATGCTTATTTCCTCTTGTTATGGGGGTGAGAGATAGGACAGTACGCAAGACATACACCAAGGATAAAGATGACGTAGGTTGGAACGTTGCCACGAGATATGGGGACAGAAAAGATAGCATACCCTGGTAAAGTGAATGATACACGGATGGTTTGCAACCACTAAGAGGAATTAGGAGGTCACCTTAAGAGGATGTTTCATCATGAGATATGAGTTATACAAGGTTGAGTTTGTTCACCAAGAAGAATGAGCTCAGAGTGTTCTCAATAAAGATAGACTTAGAGTTCAAGTTTGAGATGATAAGTGAAATACAAGGAAGTGTATGTCTTCAACGTTACCTAATACCTAAGGATGGGAAGTGGTAATGGATGCTCTGGTTGAGATATATCTATCTAGTTTGGCTAGAAGAGGTTGTTAGACTAACCCTAAGTTTGGAAAAGAAGATATGTTTGGCTAACACTCAGAGGTAACAAGATATGTTGAACAAGTTAATGGTTGTTAGTTAGTCAGTCTAGTCCTTGATGCAATGAAAGGAGGGTGGTAAAAACCTCAAATGCTTTTCTATGGATAGGAAGGTAATGAAACCCTAATGAGAGTGGTTTAGGGTTTCAAGGAATCAATCTTGAGGAATCATGACATACAGGAAATCGTGATTTTAAGATCACCATACATAATAGTACTAATTAGATAATGGGTGGTAGCAGTACTATGGATGTTGGAGAGGAGGCTGCATGTGGTATGTTCCCATGCATGACAGAAGGTGAAGGATGAACATCGGTAACCCAGTGAATTGATATAGAGGATAAAGAGTTCCCGAGTAGGAATGGGAGTTCATCACTATGGATGCACTGATCAGTCTCCCCTAGACCAAGGAAGGTCAAGATGCAATGTGGGTTATGGTAGATCACTTTACCTAGATGATATAAGAAAGAAAGAGTTCTGTCAAGGGACATATTTGGTTGAACTACCCATGAGAGAGATGGTTCAGTTGCACCATGATGCGAGTTCAAAGGTTCTTGAGTTTGACCTAAAGGTTCCCTTCCATAAGGTGGAAGTAGGTACATGAAGAATTTGATGTTAGTACAGTTTATCACTCCTAACTAATGGTTAGTATGATCCAGACTAAAAGGTATGATGAGAGCATATGTGCTCGTTCAGGGTGATGGCTAGGGACAGTTCTTGTCCTAGGAAAGATGTGATGATGACCACCGTAGCCAGTATCGGGATTTAAAGAAGCTCTGTAAGGGAGGTTGTGTCGATCACCACTTCAGTAAGGTGATGTTGGTGAAAGGACCACGTGATGGTTAGAAAAGGAACATAGTTCGTGTAAATGAAGTCGTTTTGATCATGCAATGGTTGAAAGGAGCCTAGAGATGACAAAAGTCATGAGCAGATGCAAAGTAGACTGACATGCAGTTCACAGTGGGAGAATATGTGACATAAAAATCCGACCCCTCTAAGTTATGGCTAAGAGAGTTGAGTCCCTGATGCCTGGGTTCTTTTGACATGGTTTGGTGGAGAAGGTTAAGTTTGACCTTACCCCTCAGGATAAAGTAATGTGTAATGAGTTCCATGTGTCCAATTTAGAGCTCTATGTGAGGTACCCCGACTATGTGTTGAGCAATGAACCTAGTGAGCCCAAGGGAGGCTAAAATGGCTTGAGTCACCTGTGCAGTTTATAGACGCCAGGATGAAAGAACTTAGAGAAAAGAATATGTGATAATAAAGGTTCTTTGGAAGTGCCATGAGTACGGTAAAGCCATATAGGGGCCAATGGTGGACATGGAAAAGTCTTATCCTAAATTGTTTGTTTGTTTGATTGTTGAATTTTGAGGGCAAAATTCCTATAAGGAGGGGAGGATGTTACAACCCCATTTTTCCAAAACATGTAATGAGATTGTAAATCTCTTTTTAAATATAAATGAAATCCATTATTGATTTGATAAGTTGATTTGAATGGATTTTGTGTATGATAGCCGTGTGTGTTTTCTTAATGGGCCTTATTGGACATTAAGCCCAATTGAAGGAAAAAGAAAAAGGAATTCAATTGGGTAAAGGAACACATAAGAGAATAAATAAAATAAGAACAAAATACTAAGGAATAATTTCCAAAAATAGAATTTCGAATTTTTAGGGTTCCTTGGGGTTCAAGGAACTCATGATAATAAATTAATGGTAAAGGAAATAGAAAAGATGTGGAAATATGAATAATTAGATGATAACTTGCAATCAAAGAAAAGGGATCGTTTCATTGAGATAATAATCCCAATTTTTTTAGGATGGAAGATAAAAGTATGAACAAGGTTCCCTCAAAATTTGAATTAAAAAGGAACTATGAATTGGGAGTTATGGTTTTTCTAAGTTATTTTTGAATTTGGAAGATAATTCGAATTAATAAGATTTTGTTTCCTTTTAGATCAAGCGTGTGGCATGGAGACCCTTGGATTTATATCCAACGGGTGCTGCTTATCATCCAAGTCCCAGAGGGACAAGGACTTCGGTCGTGACAGGGGAAATTTCCCCCCTTGATTCCGACCACTCTGATGAATGTGTACGCCTGGAGAGTTTCCCATTGAGTTCGGGAGGAAGGGAGGAAGCTTCCCGACCCTGGTTTGTTGGTGTTTTAACCTAACCTCACGAAATTCCCAATTGGGCTAGGACTCAGTTTGCGAAAAGGTTTGGGAACCCTAACAGGGACTTCCCATGGCCTATAAAAAGGGTACCCCTCGATCCCTCGACTCGCCACGATCACGAACGACTTATCTCAAGAGTATGTATCCCTCTCCATCTCTTGATTGAACTTGCTCTGATGAGATTTCACCACGACGCCAGCGTGTTGCTCGAGCAGAGATAAGGAAAGGGACGATGCACAGTCACCATGCGATCAAGGATCACAGTGGACACGTGTAGGATCCAACGACCCTGAGGCGACGCGCTTTATTAGACGAGTTAGTGGGGGAGATCGTTGTGGATCGTTTGATCGGGAGTCCATCGTGGACTCAAGAGAGATCCAACGGACCGGGCCTGGAAGGCGCGCATAGTGGAGGCGGCTGAAGTAGAGCATCAAATCCACAAGGGGTCTAGTGGCGTACCGATCTAACGATCAAGTAATTTCGGTAAATTCACTCTCTGACCAAATAATTCAGGAAATGGGTTTCTTTGCAAAATTGATAGAAATAACTAGGAACCTCTAATGGAAAGACTTTATATATGAAAATTGCATAGAAAAATGCAAGGAATCTGATAAAAATACTTTTAGAACCTGATTCTACTTTGTTTTGCAAAAGTACCCTAATTTTCTAGTAAAGTGTATTAAAAGTCGATGAGAAACCCTAATTGAATATTAAGGGTGTAATTTGGTGAATTAATAGGTCAAATTGATAAGCTTAACCATGTTAATTATAAAGATGGTTTAAGTATACGTTTTGAATGCAAAGATGCCTAAGTTAGAGTTGTAATCCATAAAAGAAGGCTAATCTATATGTGAACCCTAATTTGGGATAAAAGGAGATAAAAATCATATTTATTTGGAATAAGGAAATTCGATGCTTAATAAAGATTCAAAACTTGATAAGATGTGTTATAATGAGAAATTAGGGGTTTCATGTAGTTTTGATGAGTTAAGGTTCATAATAATTAAGAATGAAGGCAAAACCCTAATTTCCAAGGAAACCCTAAAATTGGAATAGAAACCCTAAGGGATATGATGAAATTGGATAAATATTAATAAAAGTCAACTTGTACTTTTATTTAAGGGTTTCTGTGAAATTTGCTTGATTTATTGGATTTTCTCTCTCTACAAATTAATTATGTATCTGAATCTGCAATACAGGTATGTGGTTACGCTTATGAATATCTCGAATTAGTTTTCTGAGGTTTTCTGAAGTTTTCATCAATGACTTGAAATAAACTGTTGGATAAATTTAGTTCATGCAAACTATAATGTGGATATGACTATCACATAATATATGTGCCTACTAGCTCAGATCTTGGTCCCCTCTGTGGCTTAATAGTTGACCTAGTATATGGCTACCTAGAGGGTAGGTCCATCAGGTCATTGAATGACTTAGTATATGGCTACCTAGAGGGTAGGACCATCAAGTCATATTGAGTTAGATATTAGGCTACCTTTGGGTAGTGCCATGTGACTCTATTACCCTATGTATTGGCTACCTATAAGGTAGGACCATGGGGGTAAAGATATACCTTTATAGAGGTATCATATAAGTCCACTGTAGGGACAGCACAGAGTAGTGGATAGGTATGGATTGAGTAGTTTGGCTTAAAATGTAATCTTGGTTGTTAAATGATTAATTGCATGATTACATTGTTATTATAGTTGCACAATTATTGTTTCCCCCGCATACCAGCTTCTTACTGACCGACATTTTATTTTTCGACGTTTTAGGTACAAATGAAAAGAACAAATAGTAAAGTGGCATATGCGGAATTAAATGAGAATTAATGTGCGCAGGAGGATTAGTTAGATTGGTATCTTCATGGATAGAAGTTTAGAAATCCCTGTTTTTAAAAGGTAATTAAAGTTTTATTTTATACAAGTTTTCAGTATAGTTGGTAGAATTTAATAATTGTTATTGATTATTTTCCGAACCTTTGATCTGGGTTATTGGTTAACAGCTCTGACATTTCGGTCTCCCTTAATTGGGGGTTACCGGGAGGCGGGGTCGTAACAGTTATCATCCAATGTGAAGCGATGTGTATAACCCTAATAGATATATTACACAATTGCTTTACTTTTTTTAGTAACCCTTGAGGAGAGTGAGGTATGCCCCTCAGACTCCAACTGACCAATTTGAAGTGCTATTCAGTTCCATACAAGATCTTGGAGTACTAGAATCCTAATATCTCCCATCCTCGATCACTATGAGTGAAAAGATAGTGACATAACAATCAAGCTTCTTGTAGTGACATATAGCACAACTACTAAACACTGGCCCGTCCTTGGTATAAAGGTCACGGTGTCCGAAACCAGGTTGTACAGACATATATCATCTGAGGCACAACTACAGTTGTTCTCACTGTTTCCTCACACAAATCACATATAAAAATATTAGAGTCACAACTACATCCATTCTCAATCACCTTAGGATTAGGATGACATGGATGTACTCTCCAAGCACCCCGCATACTTAATAGTATGCGCTCTGAGTCTCCCGTAGGAATATTTGTTTCCCTATTCAACAAGTTTAAACAATGCATGGTTCTACGACTCATGGCACTACATGATTAGGTTTCACTTGGTTAGTTAATGCCAATTAGGTGATTTAAGGATGAATCAAATAAGTGGACATAGAAAACCCTAATCCATTTGTAGGAAGCCTAGATATATAGCAACTCTAGAATATATAAAATGTATGAGTTATAACTCTTATCACATCTTCACACTGTATCAATTCATGTCACATAAGTAAGAGGATCACACCTCCATTAGGGCTCAACCATTCCTAAGGGTCATTAATACCATCACATCATAATCACCTGCAAGAACATCATTATATTTCCACACCTTATAACGAGGTTCAATAGACCATAACCATACTTATGATATACAGATTAAGAACAATATAACATTAAGAAGCTTATGATGTTCATATGACAACATAGTAGGGTTATCTTAGAATTAAGAGAATTCCTTCATCATATAATCATAAAAGAAGGCTAAGTGTGATTGACCACCATCATATTTATAGTAAATAGGTTTAGCAAAAGAAATTGTCAACTATTACCACTTATTTGTATTAGGGTTTGTTGTATCAAGGTAAGCTAGATTGAATTACACATCATCTCATTATGGTGATCATAAGTTAGCATTCATACGAGGGAAAATGTAAGACTACATGATTAAGGCACATCAGCATCGATTCTACATCATCAAAACCAAACCAACATACCATGAGCATCACCCAAAAACCATTGGATGTTGAGCAGGTAAAACCATCAATTGTGCACAAGCAAACACATTGGACAAACCATATAGAGAAGCCATCGAGTTGTGATCTAGAAAGAGTCACCAACTAAACATAGTCAAGACATTGTTTGATAACATAGAAAGCACCATCAGTTGTAGACATAAGAAGCACAATCTTTTTCTAGCTCAAGGAATACCATCAATTGTGACACCTAGGTCCACCATCGGTTGTGGTGTCTAGGGTCACCATTGGTTGAAAGCATGAAAAGCACCACCATTTTCTAACTCATAGAATACCATTGGTTGTGGGCATGCAACCCACCATAGGTTGTAGCACAATGGATCACCATCCATTGTGGTGTCCTGTCCCACCATCGTTTGTGGTGTGCAAGGGCCCCATCGGATCATGGAGTCAGAAACTTCATTGGTGACACCATTAAGTGTTGAGTCAGTAGAGACCGGTTGGTGATCATAGGTCATTGGACCATTGAGTCTTAGAGTCATAACATCCGTTGGTTCATGGTCTAGGAGGCCCATAAAATGTCAAACTCAATACTCTAATCGGTTGTCAAGTGGTGAAACCAAGCAAAACACGAGAAAACCATCATTTGGTGAAAGGAAAGAAACCATCGATTGAAGCCATCACTAGATCACCAAGGCAATCGATTCTTGAGCACTAAAAGAGTAGAAATAGAACTTAAGTTAGGACCATCACTTGGCATGAGAAAAATAAGTCAAAAAACACCAAAATCAAGTCCATCGGTTTGTAGAAAGTAGGCAAACCATTGAGTCTAGCCTAAAGTAGAAAACATCTCAAAAACCCTAAGTAAACCCATTGTTTGAGATATACCAAGAGTCATAGTTTGACATACATGCAAACCCTAAAGCTTTATATACCAAAGGAAGGCCGTGAAAAATTTTTTAGGTTCATCCATGGTGATAAACTACTCAAGAAACATCACTTAAGCTTAAACCCTAGATAAAGGTAGCATCTTTATACTTAGAATTTTGTTTTAGAGCAAGAACATGTGCATGCAAGGTAGTAGTAATAAATAAACATGAAGAAAGCTAGATAACTCACCTATACAAAGAATATGAAGCTCCAAACACCATGGAAGCTTGATAAATAGAGGAAGGAAACCTAGCTAATCACTCCACACGACCAAGCAAGCTTCTTCTCCAAGAAAGTGAGCAAACCCTAGGTCAAGGAAGCAAGAAAGAGGTGTTCTTTAAGATCTAAAGCAAGCTCTACCATGAAACTCCACGGTTCCAACCAAGAAGGAGGAGGAAGAAGGCTTTACAGAAAGGGAAGCAAATGAAGAGAGGGAAATCTTACTTGATTAGGCCAAGAACAAGCAAAGGAAGCTCCATAACCACCAAGAGAGGGTAGATTTGAACCCTTAGTACACATGCAAGGAGATTAGACACCTTCTTCTACCTTTGACACCTTATTCTCCACATAGTCTAGGAGGAAGAAGATATATACAACAAGGAAGATAAAGGGGAGATCAAAGGGTTCATTTGGGAGTAAGAGGGTGGGTATATAAAGCTATGGTTAAGAGGGGAGATAAGGTTAAGGTCTCCTACTGTGTTTGCCATGTGTCAATGGCCTAAAACGTCATGTCCATGCAAAGCATCAGCTCCATCAGTTGTGGGAGTCTATAAGTCCATTATATGATGTCTTCCAAGGATTTACATTGAGTTTTGAAGCATTATGACCATCATTTTTGAAACCCTTATAAGGGTCAAAATCATCGTTTGTGCATCCTCCTAGGTGTACCACGAATCAAGGGAGCCTCAAGAGGGGGAAACGATCCACCTTCACACTTCTTGGGACCAACTAGGAGTCACCATTGGATCCCATCACCATTTTATATCATCCAAATAGGAGGTCCATTGAGTTTTGACCTCCAAGGTAGCTCATCCATGAGGGGGCAACCCTAACTCACCCCTAAAGAGCTATCACCACCAAACCAAGGTGTAACAAACTATCCCATGTCACAACTAGCACAAGCATGATAATAAAATATATAAGGTACCACATGCATGTGACAAATTTCAAGGAAAATCATAGATATGGGTAAATTGCATAAAAGTCTAAAATGTGCAAAAAAAATTGCATAACTTGCTCAAACAATGTCCAAATTGGACCAAACTTGAAACATAAGTTTTTTGCATGATATCAAAGCACATAATAGGGTTTAATTAACGTTTAAATTATTTAATTAAGTTAATAAAGCATGATCAACCAAAAACCAAGGTTAGAGGTCTCACACTCTTTGAAGCATGTAATTACTGAACATTACAACATGGAAGGAAACTTCAATTTTTGAGAGGTTTCCCAGTGAGAACGATCCTTTAAATTATCTACAAAACTACCATGGGTTATATATAATTTTGGATCAATGTGTCATTTGAAGGTATTCTCCTTTTAATCATTCGACATCATCTTGTTGCTATATATTCATTGATACATGTATATAAAGAAAAGTTATATTGTTTGGGTGCAATCGTCTAGATTAACAACTGGAAAATAGTTCTTTACTGCCATCTTCATCCTTCTTAAAGAAAATCAATACATGTAAGGTAAAACATAACTACTTTTTCCTCAGTTTTGTAGGTATTATTATATGATGATTCTTTTTTTATTTTTCTTTATATCATTTACTATATTCTAAATTGGCCCTTCACAAGACTTCAAAATTTCTTTATTTTCTAATTCATTTCTATTTTAGCTGTTACTCTAAGACCTTCCCCTCATTTTTATAAAATCATATGGTGTTTTTCTTTTCCCTTTCTGTGAAATATTCTAACATATTTTTTTAACTTAGTTTCATTTGTAATCATCTCGTCTCCTTTTTTTATCACTTGAAGACATTGAATATTGTGTGGTTGTTATATTTGTTGCTTTCAAGATAGAAAAAAAGTTGTCTTTTCAAGTTTAACACATGTATTGCTTTGTATCCTTATTTTATTGGGTCTACTTTTCTTTATTTTAACACAACCTTGTTATTGCAACACATAATATTTTCTCAATTCCTTAGCTACAAAAATCCACAAATGCATCTAGTACGATGATCTTGTCCTCATGTTGATGTGTCATGATGGATTTTATTCTACTGACCTTCTTTACACAAAATTTTAATGGATTAGAACACATGTTAACGTTTTGTTTTTATGAATCTTTAGGTTGAAGATTAGTTCATTCATAATGGTGAAGTCTACTTGACATAAACTTGTTCTATACCCTCTTAAATTTAGTACCATTTGCTTGTCTTTAGTCTTTGAATTAGGAAGATGTTCTCTGCCTTGTCGGTTTAACCTAAATGTAACAAGATAGAAATATATTCATTTTTTTCAAAAGCTATGTTGTGGTCACTATTCTCTTGTTTGGATATAATTCAACTAAAATATGATCAAAACACCTAAATCAAAAACTATACAACAACAATTCCTTTTGGTTAACTCATATGCAGTCAATATTTAATTTTAGAAATCAAACATGAAAGCCACCTTTCAAATGCATTTTCTTACATTTCTTCCCATAATGGTCATTTTTTGTTCTTCAATACTCAAGGAGAAGTTCTGTAAATTTTAGATTCTAGATGTTATTCACTTTCTTTAATATAATTTGAGCATCATGATGTTGTCCATAAGCTCACATTCTAACAATATGATCATTAAATCTTAGCAAACCTCAATATCATGAAAGTCTCTAAATTTGTCAAGTATAAATAAGATAAAGTGTTTGACAGAGAGAAATTTAATCACGCACATTAGAAATACATTTAGATAAGCATAATTAGGCTTAACTTGCAAATTTAATAAGGATGTGACCAACATGGAACACCTATAAACAAGACTTGGTTTTTATATTTATCTATAGGTAAAGGAAGGAAAATCTAAAATAGATGTCTAATATGAATTTCATGTTTCCTCTAGATATTGAAAAAAAAATGAAAATATTGATCATGAAAACTCTATCATGAAAATGTATTATGTTTGGTTATTGCACTCTTAATTAACAAATTGCAGAAGTAGCATGGATCCATTAACACAAAAAGAAACATAGGAAGAATAAGTATTCTTTATGTAGTTAAAGAGATCACATTTAATTATTTAAGAATATCACATTATCATGATATGATTTTTTATAAAAATACTAATTGTTAACTGGTTTGAAATGTAATTGACTTCCTTTGTGGTGGTTATAATGGCATCAATTTAACAAATAACTAACCAAACTCCAGTCATGAAATTTATTCCAAACAAAATATATTTGATTCATGTGACTTTAGACTCACATTTATAAAAGGATATATTCTTGAGAAACATATATATCTTATGGTGATTTATATATATGTACTAGAATTTGTTTGTGCAAAAGAAATTATTGAAATGGAAATAATTCCCCTTTGTTCAATGCAAAAGATACAAGTAAATAAATTTCTTTCATGTGGTGGAAAATATAATGGTTCCTTCCTATCACCTAAATTAAGCTAAAGTAACATGTTAAACTATAAAAATTGATCTTGATCACACATAATCCCTCCTTACTTTTTGTCAAGCATGATTGATGTCATTTAAGAGAATACATTATCAACATGGTGTCCCATTCTAAACTGGTGTTAAATAAAATACTTGAAGAGTCATAGAACAATATTATGAGATGTCATGTAACTGAAGATTATTATGAGAACAAGTAATACAACACCTCGATTCACCTTTCTCAATCCAAATGATGTTGTTTACTAGGTTGATATCAATCATAGCCAATAGCACATGCAAATAGTGGCTTTCTTAGTTTGTGAGGTATCACTTTTTCTCACCTCTCTCTCTCTCTCTCTCTCTCTATATATATATATATATATATATATATATATTCCTATGTATGACAATATGCCATATGGTGAAATTAGAGAAGGAATAAAGACCCCAGAAGACGATATAAATCGAGTATGTAAACTCACAAATCAAGACATCATTGTTTTTATGTAAATTTATGATCTTCAAGTTTTATAACAAAATATGGTCTTTTTGGTGTAAGACTAATAACACAATCAAGGAAGCCTCTTTAACTCATGAATCATGGAAGGTTATTTATATATGATAAATGTTGTTGGAACTATGTAGCCAATCAAAGCATGTAGTGTGAGGCAATTTTTGGTTTCTATGTGCGATACAGAATGAAATGTAGTTGTCACCCTTACACCCACCACCTAATTTTATTTGTCACCAAACATCCCTCAATTTCTCTGTCTCACTGAAACAATGATTTTTTTAAATTAATCATAAGTATTTCAAAAAATAATAAAATGTATCAGCTGAGAAATAATTTATTTATTATAAATTAGTGAATTATAATAACCCACATGATATATATCATTTTTATTAGAATGCCTATTTATATACTTATGTTAATATTACAATAAAGAACAACTTTGGAATGTTTCATTTATTAACATGAGGATTTTCAAAGTTATGCTAGAGTTTTTTTGAATTTTCTTAGTAACCTAATTGATAGATAAAACATTAAAATATTTAAAAATATATCATGCAAACATTTTTCATAGTATTTTGTATATCTCATGTATTTTTAGCTTTAGATATGGTGAACCATGTAGCTTTACTCACCCAATTTACTCAACACTAAAAAAATATAGAATAAACTCAACATCATAGAGCTGAACATTTTGATCCTTTCTGTATTACACAAATGATATATGATGTTTATGTAAATATATCCATATTACAATTTGTATGCATGCCAATTATTGTATTATGTGTTAATCGCCTTCATTTGAAAGTTGGATTTGTGTAAGATAAATAGCTCCAGTAAGAAGGTAGTAGTCAACAAGTGATATATCCCACTTCTTTCCAACTCCTCTATTTGATTAAAATGTGTTCTTGTTTCTTTCACTAGTAAGACCAATAAAACTTTAGGGAGCTCTAGATAAAAAATACAAATACCACACGGTCTCAAAAATTATAACCATGAGAATACTTTTTCATAATAGATGAGGAAGGTTGTTGGATGTTCTATTCATTTTATATAATCTTCAACATTATAAGCTCCCAACTATTAAATTAAGAGATCACATCATATATTGAAAATAGCCTTTTGGAAAAACATCGTTAAAAAAGGAAAGAAAGATGATTGTACTTCCATTTTATTGGAATTTTTCCATTATGGTATCCAATATTGCATTAAAAAAAAATTCCACATGTTAGATAAGGTTAAGAATTCACTTTAATAAGAAAAGAAGTGTGTCAACAAAGATGGTGAATCACTCTCATTTGAAGGAGGGAAATAAAGAAGGAAACAAATAAGTCAAGAGTGCATTTCTTGACCCATATTGTATTATAGATTAAAAAAAATGAAAGCTCTCACTACAATTTGTACATTTGAATTTCATCTTAAAACATTGTAAGTAATTCTATATGTATCTATGAGATTGAATTTTCCAATCTAAGTTATGAGATTCAACAAACTAATGCCCAACCTCTTCTCGAAAAGGATTTTGTTTAAACACACTTCTTACGTTTTCTTTATGAACTTTTTTCATACATTTTTTAGATCGCATTGTACTTTCCCCATCATGTAAAAAAGGCATGTAATTCACATATTTAGTTTTATTCATCGTGATGTAAATAACAACATCTATCAATTAAATATTTTATTTATGGTCGTTTCTATATCATGCAATATGAGTGTTCATGTGAATATTTCCTTGGGGTGAGTTTCTGTAAAAAATTAACTACTATTGATATTACTCTCTTTGTGTTGAATCTCAATCTAATACCAATTATGTTTGTGTAACATATATGTCGTTCTAATTATATGGTTTCAAACAACATGAAGTTTAATAAATAAGAAAGTGAGAGCTATCACTTGTATTTTCCTTTATAGGCTGCAATGACTAATTTTTTCATGAGGTGGTGAATAATTCATCATGGATTAGTGATTTTATTTCAAAGGTGAAATTAAGATCATTTTTTTAATTATTTTTATTGTGTAGCTTATCTTGCAATTTGAGGTAGCTCAAGAATATTTTTCTTTCAACCATATAACAAAATTGAAGTTCATTATCATTTGAGTTAAAAATTATAATATATGTGCATATTAATAACTAATGATGTTTATGAAAAATACTAACCAGAATCAAGATTTAGGTGATATTATTTATATGTTTATTAACATAAGGTTTCCCATGTTATTTAATAATAGTTTGGTTTTTATATTCTTTGTGGTAATGAGAGAATTAGTTTCACGAACATAAATATAGTGACATATTGATAAACTTTGATTTTTTGTTTCTACATCTTTATTTCATTTCAGCATAAATGTGAAAAAAATGTTCATATATTTCGAATATGAATTTTGGTTAGAGTTAATAATGAGTTACAAGGCATTAACATGATTATATTTTTTATTCTTTTACTCAAATGATTTTGAAATGTGTATTTGACCTTACCATTTTTATTTTTGTTGCATGTTTCCTACTGTCTCTTATAATCACCCTCTAAATGAAGACTTATTGGATATATCAAATGTTATTAAAAAAACATTGATTTAGCATCATAGGAGTTTTATCAATCCAAAATATATTTTTTTTTAAATGTGAATTGCGGTGCCCATTAAGGTTGCATCAAAATTGTATTTCTCAAGAACTTGAATTTGATCATGCTAACACCGAAAATTAGGTAAAATGCACCTTGTGTTTGATCCTACACTAAATTTCTTACCATTTTCAAAAAGTGATATGCCTTTCTAAAAGTAAAGTAATGAATATAGTTTACATTTAAATGTTGAAGTTAATAGAAGTGGAGTTAATATAGGTCTGAATTCTTAATTAATAGAAAAAAGAGTATATCTCAAATAACATAATTTTTTATATGATAATTCTTATAGTTTTGCAATATCTATAAATCATATGCTGATTTTCTTCACATTAAAGATCACCTATAAACAATAAACCAACCACAAGTAGGAAAATTCAGTTCCTTATTCAATGTTATAGTTAGAGAACTAAGACTATTGATGATATAGTAACCTTACTTATGTTAAGAATATCATTATAAATATTAAATTTCATCATATATTTTATGATTTTGTTGAGTCATTTTCACTTTGTGATTATAATTTGGAACTATATTGTATCTTATATGTCTTAAATAATAGAAAAAGAGTACATGTAGTAACATATATTTTTTTCCATGATAACTATAAGAGTTTTGCAACATCTATAAATCATATGTTAAATTTGTTCACATTAAAGATCACCATAGAAGACAATAAATACAAAACCTACACATGTGCTACATGGTTACACTAAACAATAAACCAACCACAAATAAGAAAATTAAGTTCGTTATAATTATAATAGTTACAAATTTACAGTCGTTGATGAAATATTAAAGTTATTCATGATAAGAATACCATTGAAAATATTAAATTTATTATATATTGCATGTTTTTTTGAGTCATATTACCTTTGTAATTATAATTTTCAAAATATTGATCTCATTTATTCATATCCAACAAACACATGTTTTGCATGTACATTAACTAGTTTCATATATCTCCTTCCTCTTTCCTTTTCTCAATTTGCTCTAGTTTTTATTCTAGGAGCTTGAAAGGAACCATTTTCTTCATGTAATAACTTTTCTTCTTATAGTTTTTCTTTAATTAGAAGTTGTGTTGGTTACTCTATGATCTAGGTCATATGCTACCTGAGAATTGTGAGTGGGTGATTCATTTTCGTAGTCAAATACACCCAATTTATAAAAAATCTTTAAACATCTTCATCATTTTATGATAACAAGTTTTGACATTCATATTCTTGACATGATAAAGCATGACAAGTTAGAAATTACTATGTACATGACCTAGTGATTATAAAATGATTCAATAGACATGTAAATAAATGAATCTCAACAATTAGATAATTAATATATGTACATATAGATATACTTCAAAATTTTATTAAAAATAACAAAAACTACAGTTTTGGGTATTTGAAAATGCGGTATAGCCAAATAGTAGAAAAAAATCTTGTCTTTCCTTTGTGCATTTGGTGATTGAAATTGTCATGTCTAATTAATTGGATGTGATATTTTCAAGTTTTGATTTGTAACTCGTATAAAATCTGGCAAAATCAATGGATGCATAGCTTACTTTTCTTTTTTGATGAAGAAAATGTGTTATTCAACCATATATAAGGTGTTGAAGTAATCTTTGTATTAGCTAGATTACCAGTTGAAGTTTTTCTATGTGCAAGCAATGCTAAATGTGAACCAATGATGTTGCAATAATAATTTAGATCCATATAGAATGCTTGATCTTCTGGTTGTAGTTGGATATATGGTATAATATATTTCCTTCCAATAGGATATCATTTAAAATAATTGTTGATAACAAAGACATGTTGAATGAAATTGACTTATATGAGACTCTATCTATAGGGTAAACAATAAATTAAGCAATCGAGTCAAATTTTATTTGGGAATCAACCCATAGTATGCTGGACCGGATAACATTTTTTCATTTGTTTTTGTAGATAAAATGTTTCCGCTTTAATGTTAATTCTTCCCCGAAACCCTTTCTTGCGATCTTTCGAAACTAAAATGTAAGCTCGGGGATTTAAGTTAGGCTTAGCGTACCGCAAATTCAAAGAATAGGAAGGGAAGCACGTCGTTGTAGTAAAATTAGCAGTATTTCCTGGTTTATATGAATTGTGGATAAACCAAAAAGAAAAAGTCGCATGGAAAGCGGCTTCGCCATCGCACTTTGCAGACAAGATGACCATATGCGTCACCAACAGGTCGTATTCGCCGATGTTGCGTTCCCGTGGATCCTTTCTGAATTGAAGAGCTGATGGAGAAAGTTGTCTGCCTTCCCACATCTTTTGATTAAGCACCAGACGATACCCACTGGCAGTTAATTTCGTTTGATGATTGGAACGTATGCTACTGGTCCAGGGCTGGCTGGTGCCCGTCCCTGATCGTCGGCAAGGTGTGACGCCGTGAGTGCGCGCCGTGATGGGCGGCTGCCCCCACTATGAGTGACCACCACCACCACAACCACCACCGAACCCGGCCAACTTTTCTGTCCCCGGAGGGGAGCCGTGGGAAACGAACAAAAACATCCCACTCCATCGGCCCTTGTTGAGATGGAAGATAGGTGCTGAGACGGAAGATGCTCGATCTAGTTGGCCATCCTGATTGTCTTGTGCCTTTCTCGCCCAACTCTTATTGCTCCCTCGGCTCCGCCATTAATCAACCCCACATGTATTCCGAGTTGTCGTCTTCAATAATTTTCTGAGAGGCGGCAATGATCAATTTCTTCATTAATTTTCTACTGCCGTGGTCTTTCTCCCACTTGGTACTCCTTTTGAGTATTTTGGCTTTAGTATTCCCAAAATAGAAAGCAACATACATTTCTCAAAATAATAGTAATAGTAATAGTATGTATAATATATCCGCTTGCCGTCTCACAATCATTTGACTACCACTACACATATTAGCCCTGCTTACCTACAATTTCATTCCTAATTTCGTATTTTACGCTACATCCTTCGTTTTAATTATGTTAATTATCATTTAAAAGAACTACATCGAGATAGAAAGAAGACGGACAAATAAATTATATTTCATATCTGCCACGTACTACAACTTTTATGAATGTCATTTTTCAGATTGACTGTTTGATGGGTCTGAAAAAGTACAACGGTTTTCACTTTCTACAAGATTTTTTGCACAATTATCCTAGGCGATAATTTTGCTTGTGAATTCTAACAAATCAGATTTGTGTAGTATTAATTGCATTACTCTCTTTCTCACACACACTCACAATATATATATATATATATATATATATATATATATATATATATATATATATATATATATATATATATATATATATATATATATATATATATAAAGAGAGAGAGAGAGTCAGGCTAGAATACACTCGAGTGTACGGATCGCACGAATACACTCAAGTGTGTTTGCATATCAAGAGTATTTTTTGTAAAATGTAAAGCATTGATTTTCACCGTCATACTATAACTAGGCTACATACAAATTTTGAGCCCATTTGGATGAGTGTAAGTCACTCATCCAAGGGCAACAAAATCGACGCGCGAAACTAATTTGAAATGCATAATTTTTGCGGTCTTCATAACATGAGCTATACATATCCAAATGTGCTCAAATTTTATGTATGAGTTGTTCACAAGATGTTTAAGAAGATCAACGGATTAGATTTAAAAAAAAATATTACATCATGAAAAACTACTTGAGTGTATTCCGCTCTGAATACACTCGTATATATATATATATATATATATATATATATATATATATATATATATATATATATATATATATATATATATATATAACTTTTTAGGTTTTCCTCTTTGAACTATTATTCTCCTAAAACACACTTTAAATCATCCGCACTGATTTTTCAATTATTCGCTAATAATTGCATGCGCACACACTCCACCATACTTTCTTTTTTCTTAGCTCTCTCTCTCCTCCCACATCTCGCAACGATAAAGTAGTTAAAGTGGATGGTTGTATATGATTCTCGTCAACCATCTATTATAAGATGACAATCAAGTGATGAGGGCAACCTCCTCCAGAGAAGGGAGAGAGGGATCTAAAGACGGAAATTAGGGTTATCCCCCTAAAAAAGTCACAATCCTATACAATATAAGTATCACCTATCATATAAATGTTCTTAAAGTATAAATACAATGTGGCATAGATCAAAATAACTATGTAGAGGTGATGTGTAGTGGATCAAATGAGATTATTTTCAACTCGACTATATTGTGATCCCAAGTTTGAATGTTGGGATGATCACATTATGTTTTTTAATAAAAGCAAGAGTTTATCCCTTATATAGTTCAATTATATAGTTACTTATATTTTACATAATATCTTCACAATTGAGTTTCCAAAAGGTGATTTTTTATTATTTTCAATTACCAAAATTACTTATAGTATATATTCTGTATATGCTCTTAGATAACACCAACACTTTTCTTGTACAATTTTTTTTATCCGACTAATTGTTTTTATGCGTATATATATTTACATATACTATTTTATAAGTTCATTATACGTTTCTACTGCTATTTATCATAATAAAAAGTAATGGATGCATCAAATGTACTTCTATTATCTTCATACCTAAAACTTTACAGAAGTTGTTACAACCCCAATTTTGGGTTCATAAGGAGAGAAATGTAATTTCTCATTTTAATGATATTGGAATAAATGATGATATAATTTGTGTTGAATAAATGAGTTTCGTTGAAAATAGCCTTGTTGTTTGATTTGTGGGCTTTATTGGCTATCGGGCCCAATAACAAGGAAATTCAATTAATTAATGAATAATTGAATATCTGAGAAAAGAAGGATGTAGAAACCTCTAGCAGGTGAAAGAACTTAATCCAAAGGTAGATTTCGTGCCTCTTGGGTTCCTTGGGTCCCAAGGAATCCAAAGTTGCAAAGATAATGCAACAAGAGAAAGAAAATATCAATTAATTATTGCTTTATTAAAAGAAATAAGGAAATATGAGATAATAATAATATTACAAGAAATATGTGGTTTTTTGGGATAATGGACCCATCTTGGATAAGATTTTGTGTTCACATAGTTTCTCATAGAAAAAGGAATCAAAATCAAAAGAAAAACCAGAGATAAACAATTAATCAAGAATATGTGAAATAAAGTGAGATAATGCAAGAAATAAAGAGAGAAATGAGGGTTTGGTCATAATGAGTGATAAGTCGAACCCCACTTGCTTTATTGGTTTTCAAGAAATAGAAATAATGGGAAATAAGAAAATAAGAGAGAGAAAAGATGTGAGAAATAAGCCAAATTGAGAAATACCTTGCACCTAAAGAAAAGGCATGTTTTCTCTTAGATAATGAGCCCAATGTTGGCAGAGAGGTATATTAAGTCATTAATAAGTTTCCCTTAAAATTTGGGATTAATCGGACACTCGGTTTGGGAGTTATGATTTTTGGAAGTTTTGTTAAAGTAATGAGGATAATAGTAAATGTCACGATTTTAATTGAATTAGAGTTTCTTTTATCTCGGCGCGTGCTATATGGATCGTTGGATCTGAGATCCAATGGCGCACTGTTATCTTCTTCCTTCCGTCATATAAGGAAAGAGTATACAGTAACTGGAATCTTCCTTGACTCGGTTCTCACTCTCCGTTTCTCCTTTTTCGTCAATTCTTTTCCCTTTGGATTCGGGAGTACAAATCGGACCTGATGATCCCTGGATGTTCCTATTTTGGCGCAAGGGTTGAAGTTTCCCCAAAGTACTGCTAGAGTTATACTACATTAGCGGTTGGCCGCACAACAACACCTATATAAGCCCTTCGCACCTATTTGAAAGATCTATAGTGCGTTGTCGAGTCGCAATACTCAAACAACCATCTACACAAGGTCAGGAAATTGCTCACGAGATGTAGTTCTCCCCCCCCCCTCTTCTTCTCTATTCTGTTTCATGGAGCCGTCGCAAGCAGCTATGTCGCGGTCTTCCTTGGGGTCCCTAAAGGACAGGGGTGCATCGCGAAGAAAGCTCCAAGCATGGAGGAGGACTAGGCTCTGTTCTCGGCACCGATCTGGCCATCTCCCCTCGGCCCGGACGGAGCAGCAAGGTACTCTGTTCCTCCGTGGAAACAGAGACCTCTGCGCGAGCGTCTGCAAGGAAGGCGAGAGGGGAAGGGCGATTGGGTCAGGTGGGAATCGGATCAGGGAAAGGATCTGCGAGCCAGTAAAGCAGAAAGGAGGAAGAAAAAAAAAGGATATGCACGGATGACGTGGCGATCTTCTATTGGTCTAAAAAGGTATTAATTTGCATAAATCATAACTAATGATAGGATTATCGTATGATGACAAACTACATATGAAAGTTGATCAGGAAAATGTAAGGATTTCGTTAAAAATATAATTGAATCCTAATTATTCTTAGAATTCAAAAAGTGCTTAAAGTTGTCACCTTTAATGTTGTTATTAATGAAAAACCCTATTTTGAAATGAATAAAGTGTTTAGTAGGGTTTAATGGATGATTATAGTTGATAGTAACTTGTTAATTGTAAAAAGGCACATTAAACACAAAAAGGATTAACTCTGCACGCAATTGGTTAATTTGGAGTTTCTTGTGCATAAATATGATTTAATGGGCCTTGAAACCCTAATATTGTATATGTGATTCATAATGGTTTTAATTGTCCAAAATCGTGAATAAAGATAAGATATGATGTTTCTAAGCTATTTTGAGAATAAAGATTCCTAATTATGGGTAAATACTCTTAATCTAGTAATTAGGGTTTTCTAATGAATAAAAGGTGAATTTAATGATATATATAGAGTTCATTTGTGATTAGACCATAATGAACTATGAATTGATGATAAATGAGCATAATGATCTTTCCATGGATTAAAAGGATAAATATGGTAGTTTTAATATAAAAGAGGCATAATGGGCTTAATTAATGTTTAAGTGTGCCTTTAATCTAAAATTAGGGCTTTTAAGTAATTGTATAGAATTAGGGTTTAAAATAGTAAATGAAGTGAAACCCTAATTGCAAACGAAACCCTAAAATGGATACGGAAACCTTAGGAAGCAATTTCAAGTTGAATAGAAAGAATCTTGATAAAGTGTGTAGTAAATAGAGTACATGTGTTTTTTAGGATTCTTGATTGTGTGGTTGAACAACTTTCTTGGATTGCATGCTTGGTTGGATTTGCTTAAATCATCAAATCAGGTATGTGGTTATGCATATGAATATCCCGAATTAGTTTCTCGAGGATTTTCGAGGTTTTATCGATGACTTAAATTAAACTATTGGTTGCATTTAATTCATGCAAATTATAATGTGAATATGACTATCACATAAGAGATGTGCCAACTAGCTCAGATCTGAGTCCCCTCTGTAGCTTTATAGATTGTCCTAGTAAATGGCTACCAATGGGGTAGGTCCATCAGGTCATTAAATGACTTAGTAAATGGCTACCAATGGGGTAGGACCATCAAGTTATCATGAGTTAGATATTGGGCTACCTTCGGGTAGTTCCATGCGACTCTATTACCCTAGGTATTGGTTACCTATAAGGTAGGTCCATGGGGGTAAGAATCTACCTAAAGAGAGGTAGCATACAAGTCCACTACAGGGATAGTACAGAGTTAGGGGATAGGTAAGGATTGAGTAGTGTGGATTAAAACATAATCTTGGTTGTTAAATGATTAATTGAATGATTACATTGTTAACATATTTACATGATTATTGTTTCCCCCACATACCAGCTTCTGGATGATCGACATTTTGTTTGTCGGTGTTTTAGGTACAATGAAAAGAACAAACTGTAAAGTGGCATATGTGGAATTAAATGAGAATTAACGTGCAAAGGAGGATTAGTTAGATCAGTACCTTCATGGTTAGAAGTTTAGACATCCCAACTTTTAAAAGGTAAGTAAAGTTTTTATTTTATACCAGTTTTCAGTTTAGTAGTAGAATTTCATAATTATTATTGATTATTCGTCGAACCTTTGATCCTGTTAATTGAATAACTGCTCTATCCTTCGGGTCTCCCTTAATTGGGGGTTACTGGGAGGTGGGTTCATTACAATTGGTATCAGAACATAGGTTCCTCACTTAACCATTAATAATTATTAAATTTTACAAACTCCATAGAACCCAAGGGAGTTATTAGAGGATTATCCAAAAGACAGAGGTGTCTAGAAAAGGATGACGACCAGGGGCTGATAATATTTTCCTCCGCACTGCTAGTCAGAATACGAGGAATCCCAGATCTGTGTGACTGCCTGGCCAAAGTCTTAGGGTATGATTTAAAATAAGATACCTTTAGGACTCTCTCATCTTTTTCATCCCTTCTCAACTCAAATTTTGTTAAGGACCTTAAGGATTAGGGTTTCCTCTCTTCTCCTCACCCTCTTGAGGTATGGGTAAGGTTGATAAGGATTAAGGAATCCTCCACCAAATTAATAAAAAGCATGTAAATAAGATGTCATAGACGTAAGCTTAATAGAGTAAGTGTAAAGGAATAGATACATGCATAGGTCATATAACACGAGTTGTCATTGCCCTTAGGAGAGACCTGAGGATATACCTCCTTGGCATGAGGATAAGTAGAGAGAGTTAGTCTTGGAGGTAGAGACCTCCATTAAAAGTAGAAACCTAGCACATCCTTTGAGAATGATGTTAGCCCTAACCCTAAGTGAAGGTTAGAGGGAGAGATGACATGAAGCGTTAGAGGACATGGTATACCAAGTGTTTGGATATACATACCTTGGATGCCATATGAGCCATGAGAAGTTGATGAACGAGTACCTTTTGGCAACCCAACCCGGGGAAGGGTCGTGCATGTTTGAGCAAAATATAGATCCTCCATGGATGAGATTAGAGAAGAACCTATAGAAACCTTATGGGTTGTTCCAAGTAGGATATAGCTTGCACCCTAAGTATGCCAGTGGTACGACAGTAGGTTGAAACCCTTGCTGGGAAAGCTTATGAGATAAACATAAAGAGCTATAGATAACCATGAGCGAACATAAGTTGAACATAGGCTTCACCTAGGTAGAGGTATGCTTATGAGGTTGATCCTTCATGAAGAGAGGACCTCTCATGGTGAGACTGGTTGTAGGGTTGTCTCTAGAGAGAGAGCAGGACCCATGCAAGAAGGTTGGAAGCCTAGACTCTGAGATTTGAAGAATAGTGGGGAGTTGAGGATGATGTGACCTAAGTGTATGATAGGGGTTGCCTCATGCTCGAGCCCTAGAGGCTGATGATATCTTGGTTGCCTTTAGATGAACCAAACCCTAGAGAGAGGATGGTGCTTCTGGTACTTATGTGCCTATGGTATAAGTGGTTACCTACTGAAATGATACAAAGAGTGCCTTAGACCCTGAGGAGGTTTAAGTAACCAGTTGTGAGGCTTTATACCTAGTTGGTTTTCCTTGAGGAGGACTCAACTCTGAGGTTCTGCTTATATAAAAGGATCATGGAAGTACATGACATACCTTAGACATGCTTGATTTGTGGTTAAGAGATTGAGCATGCAGATGGACACCCAAAGGTGAACCTAGGGTTCCTAGACCTAAGAGGAGAAGTAGTGTACATGATGCTCATGATGAGGATTGAGTCTCTATAGTTTCGAGGATGGTACTCCTCATGTATAGAGGAAAAGGAAACCCCTTAAAGTTAAAGGTAGGTTTGATGAATCCCTCATAGCTAAGTTGGTCTAATGTGGAGGATGAGAACCAGTGTGACCTAGCATGGTTTTGTAGGTGTCTGTTTGTGCCTTAGTAGATTGCTAGGGCTAAGCATGATCATGTGGAGGCAGACCCTAAACATAAGGATGCTTATGACCTTTATTATCAAGGTGTAGTTTCCTCCCATCCTGGGAGAGGGACCCTTTTGTAGGGGTATACCAGTTTTGTTGGTTTTGCGGTGACCTAACGAGGTCTCATAGAATCTTGAGGAACTAAGTGAAAAGTACATGGCATGAGAATGAACCTGTAGACCCATAGATAACCATCTCAAAGTGCATGTGGGTGTGATACCATGGAGGTAATCAGTATGGGGCCTGACCAAGGTAGGCAGGCTGCCATGACCCCTGTGAAGGGATGAAAGACAACCCATGAAGGCAGAGAGAGATGATGAAGGCTTGGGTAAGGTTCTATGTTGGACATGTACTATAATGGAATCCTAAGTCTATCCTAGGGTCAGATTGGGATAAGACCGATGAAATTAGGAGTTGCCTAATTCCCTAGTTGCACTTGACCATGGGGTTGGGAGGTAATGGCTATCATTATCTGAGGGCCATGGGTTAGGAGATTGATCACCTTCATGAACTCATGGGACCTAAAGGACAGATGAGTAGGGCACTCTCTGGGTGCATAAGGGAAGAGGGATGACCCCAAAAAGTGTCAGCACCCTATAGACCTAGAGGAGATGACCAAGGATCGTGCTTGGACCAAGTGAGTTCGAAACCAGTTTTCCATGGAAGTAATGCAGATATCATGATATTTGTAATGTAGAGACATAGGCTGCACATTTCAACTTAGAATTGAAAGTGTACTGGCAAGGTGGGCTGTACCATCTCTACTCTTGGAACAGGAAGAACTCTATATTTGGACTGCAGCCAAATGCTTATTTCCTCTTGTTATGAGAGTGAGAGATAGGACAGTATGCATGCCTTACACCAAGGATAAAAGATGATGTGAGTTGAAACGTTGCTACAAGGAATGAGCACAGAGATGATAACATACCATGGTGAAGTGAACGATACCTGGATGGTTCACAAACACAAAGACAGTTAAGCTAGTCATCCTATAAGGATGTTGCTAGTAGAATCTTTGTGGAATTTGCAAGTGATACAACGTTGAGTTTGATCACCATGTGGATGAGCTTAGAGTTTCTTGATGAAGATAAACTTAGAGTTTGAGATGAGATGATAAGTATAATACATGGAGGATGAGAGGGGGTAATGAATGCTCTAGTTGAGATATAGTTGCCTAGAAGAAGTTGAGGTTGTTAGGCTAACCTTAAGTTGAGAAAAGAGATAAGTTTGGCTAACCCTCAGACATATGAGATCTGTTGAATAAGATTAGTGGTTGTTTGGATAGCCAGCCTAGTCCTTGATGTGGCAGAAGGATGGTTGTAGAACCATGGATACACTTCTTTGGATAGGAAGGTAGTAAAACCCTGATGAGAGTGGTTTAGGGCTTCCGAGGAATCGATCTTGAGGAAATCATGATCACCATACACCATGAAACTACAAAGATAGTAAGTGATGGTAAAGCTTTGGATGCCTGATACATGTGACCATGCAAGCCAGGAGGTGAAGGACGAACACCAGTAACCCAGTGCATGGATATAAATTATAAAGAGTTCCCAAGAGGGAATGGGAGTTCATCACTATGGATGTTGTGAGTCTCCCTTAGACCAAGGAAGGTCAAGATCCAATATGGGTTATGGTAGATCGCCTTACCTAGATGACATGAGAAAGAAAGAATACTGTCACGGGACAGATTCGGTTGAACTACTTAAGAGAGAAAGATGCTTCAACCACACCATGATGAGAGTTCAAAAGTTCTTGGGTTTGACCAAGGTTTACTTCCATGAGGTGGAAGTAGATACATGAAGAACTCGATGATAATACAGTTTATCACCCCATACTAATGGAAAATATGATCCAGACTAGAGGGTGATGCATAGAGACAGTTCTTAAGATGTGATGTTAACCACCATAGCCTTTATCGGGATGCAAGAAGTCTTATAGAGAGGTTGTGTTGGTCACCACTTCATTAAGATGATGTTGGTGAAGGAGGCCTCGCAAAGGTCAAAAAATAACCATAGTGTGTGTAGATGAAGTCACTTTGATCGTGCAATGGCTGAGGGAGAGCCCAGTGGTGACATGAGTCACAAGCTGATGCAAAGCAAACTGACATGCAGTTCACTATGGGAGAATATGTGATATGAAAAATCCGACCCCTCTAAGCTACAGCTGAGAAAGTTGAGTCCCCGATATATGGGTCCATTTGAGATGGATGGATGGAGATAGTTGTGTTTAGCCTTGCCCCTCAGGATAACATGATGAATAATGTTCTCCATGATTCCGATCTAGAGCACTATGTGAGATACCCAAGCCATGTGCTGAGCCTTGAACCTATTCAGCTTTTGAGAGGAAGAAATGTCCTGAGTCACCTATGAGGGTACGATATACCAAGATAAGATAGAACTCAGATGGAATAATATGAGATGATGAAGGTTCTTGGGAATCACCATGGAAAGGGTGAAGCCACATGGGAGCCATGATG
This sequence comes from Alisma plantago-aquatica, assembly GCA_963693085.1. Classification (NCBI taxonomy): domain Eukaryota; kingdom Viridiplantae; phylum Streptophyta; class Magnoliopsida; order Alismatales; family Alismataceae; genus Alisma; species Alisma plantago-aquatica. The sequence continues at coordinate 103,155,883 of OY856414.1, read as the reverse complement.
GACATATGAAAGGCTTATCCTATTTGTTTGCTTGCTTCATGGAATTTTGAGGGCAATATTCTTATAAGAGGGGAAGGATGTTACAACCCCAATTTTAGGCTCATAAGGTGTAAGGACCCTGACCTACATTTAGGGTTTACCCTGTTTGTTTTTCTTGATCTTGGTGCTTTGGTGCTTGCTAATCACCTTTAGTGGTGATTAGGGTTTGGTTGTGCTTTGTTGAGAGTTCGAGGGACTACTTGCAAATAACCCAAGTTTAGGGTTTTGTGGGCAAGTTTGCCATCTTGTGAGATGTTTTTCCTCTTTGCTTCCTCTAGGGTTGAGAGGAAGGCTTGGGCTTGTTGTTTGAGTCCTTTGGGCCTGAGTTGAGCTTGTTTGGGCCTTGGAGTTCCTTGTTTGGGCTTGCTTGAGCCTTGTGTCGCCCAGGGTAGGTGCTGTGTCGCCCAGTTGCTTGGTGTGTCGCCCAGTAGCTCTTGTTGTGTCGCCCAGATGGCTTGGCTTGGTTGATGGACACATGGTGCACATCTTGGACAAGTGCCTTATGGCTTGCATGAGAGGTGGCTTGAGTTGGTGGACATGTGTCCCTTGGGTGGACGACACATAGCATGGTTGTACCTCGGTTTCTCCTCCCCTTCTTCCTATATAGGTAGCTTTTCTCCTTGCCTTAGTCTCCTTTGCTCTTTTGGTCTCCCCTCCACCCTTGGTGCACGATACCCCTCTCCATCTTGCTTGTGTTGGCCGATACACTTCCTTGGAGCTGAAGTGGTGGCCGATACACCTTCCTGGAGCAGTCGGGTGGACGATAGCTTTGGACCTTGGAGTGCTTTGGAGATTTGGTGGCCGACAACCTTGGAGCTCAAAGTGCATCTTCTTCCTTGGAGCTTAAGGCAGGTTGCATAGTTTCTAACCCTAACTCTCTTACCTCTAGCTTTAACCTTGTTACATGTGAGTAGACTAGCTTAGTTCCTTTCTTGAGCATCTTGCTTATATACCTTAGTGGCCGATATCCCTCTCTTGGGTTTAGGGTTCCTTGTATACCTTGCTTTTTAGGGTTTGTGCTCCCTTGTGTTGGAGGTTGAAGGTGACCTAGGGTTGGGCGATATCCCTTCCTTGTGGGTGTGTTGGGAGACACCCTTGTCCTTGAGTTGAACGATATCAGTGTTCTTGGTGTTGGGCAACACCCTTCCTCTTGGGTTGGACGATAGGTTGACCTAGTATGGATGTTGGCCGACATGGTGACCATGTTGGGCGATATGGTTCCTTGGGTTGAGCAACACCTTTGTTTTTGAGTTGGACGACATGGTGTTCCCCTTGGTGGACGATATGGTAGCTGGTGTTGGGCGACATGATGAGTCCTTTAGGTTGGCCGATACCCTTGCCCTTGAGTTGGGCGATAGGGTGAGCTAGGGTTTGTTGGCCGATATGATGAGTACCCTTGGAGATGGGCGATACTCTCTCCCCCCCCTCTCTCTCTTGTTGGGCGATATGGTCTGATGGTGTTGGGCGACATGGATGTCCCTGAGTTGGATGATAGAATGGGTGCTCTTGTGTTGAGTTATCTCCTTGTCCATGTGGTGGACGATAGGGCCAAGTAGTGCCATGTTGGACGATAGGCTATGTGCCCTGATGGCCGACACCATGGTGGGCGATACCCTTATGGCCGATAGCCATGTTGGGCGATACCCTACACTATGTGCATGAGTGTGATGGTCGATAGGGTTAGTAGTGAGTGTTGGCCGATAGGGTTAGTAGTGAGTGTTGGCCGATAGGGATAGTGTGGTAGTCGATACCCATGTTGGGTGATAGGCTTTAGATGAGGGTTGTGAGGCTATAGTGAGGGTATGAGTTTCTTTGGTGACGATCCCTCATGTGATGGAAGTGATTAGCTATGCACCAATGAGCGATGGTGGTGTTTGTGATATCAATAATGTAATATGTTGCCTTGCAAATAATAAGGATGCTAATGGTAGTAACAATGATGTTAGCCCTCATGTAATAGATGGATGATGTGACCCTTATGCTTAATTATTAACGATAATGAGAATGATGATAGTTGCACTAGTAGGTTGTTTTATGATGATAATGTTGGTAATAATGATGCTAAGTGACAGTTACATTAAAGGTTGCTTCATGATAAAGATGACAATAGTTGATGACATAGTAATGACCTTGTTAATAATAGTGTTGGTTCTGTAAACACAACATGATCTCTATATACCCTGATTGTTTGTACAATCTCGATATAAGGGTAAGTATCAGTATGGTTGTTTAATGATGTACTTAACATACTCGGTTACCAAATAAGTGTAAAAATTGGTAATTAGATTATCTTGAATGATCTTTCAGGATAGCGAGCATATGCCTTATGTTGAATCTACGATTATTGTGTACTCTAACCTTGCAGGTGATGTTTTAGCCATGAAAGGGCTATGTGACATATGTAATGAGTAACATTGCTTTGATAATTACTCTATAAGAGTATGCATGTGATATGTCTATCCCATGATGATGAGGTGAGCCTTAAGAGACAATGGCAGTGCATGATGAAGGGTAGAGACCCTGTGGTATGTGATGATCCTTGAGATGGATCTGGATGGTTGGCAAGAGGCCAAATGATAACATGTGATGTTGGATCCTTAAGATGGACCAGGTTGATATGAATAGATCATAATATAATGTTCTTTACTTTCTGTTATATCTTTGCATGTTATACAACTTGGTTGAATCTTGCAATCCATCTAAAAGATACTAATTAAGCACAGTGAAATATATCATGTAGTTTGCCCTGGCCATAGATCCATCATCGTCAGCACTTGGTGATGGTGAAACAGGTTTTCCTACGGGTTACCATGAAAGCGCATATTTTTGAATATGTGTAGGTTGCTCCTAGCCTGAAAATGAGGAGGTAAGAGTGTAGCTTCGGTTGCAGACTCAGATATGTGTGTAGAGCATGGTGAACAGGCCCATGGCTCAGGATATGTGATGTATGGAGCATGAATGCGTTCATGGCTCAGAGCACGGTGATCAGGCCCGTGGCTCAGTTTTACTAGCGCCGTGACCTGTACCAAGGCGGGCTAGAGAATGGGTAGCCTATGGAGCTAACCCTGTGGCTTAGACCACTTCAGCATGTGACAGCGGTCCTGCTTGTGATGTACTCATGTACTGACCATGAGGTGGGAGGTCGTGGAGTCCGGCTCTTCCATTGACCTTGTATGGCACCGTCTTGGGTTTCGTAACCGAAGGTTGGATTTGAACGGTACGGTTCAAATCCTCAGGGCATAACAAAATGTAATACAGCCGTTTAGTATTTACTAGTCATATCAAATACGAAACATTGGTTGAGGCCTTGTTGGTGTAATATTCCATTATACCTTGCAGGTCATGTGGTAATCTACCTTATCTTGATAATCAGGTTATATGGCATTATACCATGTTCTAATAATCCTGTTACATGTTGATATATCTCATCTTGATAGTCATGTTCCTTTGAAAGACATCTGGTTTTACGCTTTAGTACAACTGGTATGCTTGCCGGTAAGAATGATCTTGCTATATATATATATATATATAACTGCTTCTGATATATCTGCTCATGTTATAATTGATGTTATAGTTTCTCTTGCTGAGGTTCTATAGTTGCGGTGGGGAGCTATGTTTCCCGCTGGGACAATTGTTCAATTGTCTCACCCCGCTGGTTTACACCCTTTTTAGGTTGTCGAGGTAGACGTGGTCGTGGTTGTGGTGTTGCGGACGAGCAGCTTGAGGAGCAGTAGAAGGCAAGCGATGGACATGCTGCTGTTTTGGATGTTTTGTAGTAGAGTCTAGAGTCATCCCTGTACTCTCAGGTCCTTGGCAGTGTTTTGATGATGTTTCACGAAGATCGTTTGATGATATCTATATATCTTGTTGTTGGCCGGATGTGGGCCTTTATGTATATATGAACAGGTGGTGAACTCATGTGATGGATGGACAGCTGTTCCTGAGCTGTGGACACGTGTCAGATCTTGTGTATGTACATATTTATATGACATGTTTCTGTGCAGGATGAGGACTGGAAAGTAATAGTTTCACAGTTTATCAGTTTTCCGCAATCGGTTTTAATTAACCTATGTTTTTGATAATCTGTGGTTATGGTGTTTTCCGCACGTTTTCGCGTAACACCTCGTTATCTGTGTGATAATGGGATGTGTTGCCACAAAGCTTGGTATCAGAGCTTTAGGTTTGCTGAGTCTACAGGGATCTAGGACTAGGTTGAGTCTGTTCTTATGAGTTCTCCAGGTTATCTTACAAAAAAATCTTCTGCCCTCAGCAGAAGAAAAGCCAAGATGTCTGGAAACCACGAAGAACATGCTCCTGAGCATAGTGATGCTGCATCGGTTGATGGAGCAGATGGACGGGCACATGAAGATCGGGTGCCTGAGGTCCCCCAACCAGACCCAGCCATACTTGAACACCCTGCCTACCAACAGCTTATGGGGCAGTTAATGGCTACGATGAATCTCATGGTTGAGCGATTACCAGTGCCTCCTCTGCGAGCACAGGTTCCCCATGGAGAAGCATCGGGTATTGGGCAGACCTTTGAGCGGCTTCGCCGAGTCGGAGCTTCGGATTATGCTGGAACGGCTGATCCAGCGGATGCAGATCTGTGGCTGACGAGTCTTGAAAAGGCTTTCCAGATCCTCGACATCCCCTAAGCAGACAAAGTAAAGCATGTTGTCTACCTTTTGAAGGGTAGTGCTGGTCACTGGTGGACCATCGAGGAAGAGAAGCGGCCTGGTGAGGTGATCTGTTGGGAAGTGTTTCGGTGCGAGTTCGTCACTAGATACTTTCCGAAGACGTACCTGGATGAGAAGATCAGTCAGTTTGAGAAGTTGCGGCAAGGAACGATGAACATCACTGAGTATGAAGCTAAGTTTATGGATCTGTTGAGGTTCTGTCCTCACATGGAGGTGACAGATGATGAACGGATCAGACGTTTCGAGAAGGGTTTGAGTGCTGAGTTGACAACCCCTGTGTCTGCGCTGGAAAATGGAGAGCGGTCTGCTACATTTGTGGAATCAGTTCGACGGATCGAGAGGACAGTAAGGGAGAAAAGAGAGTCGGTGTCTCTTAAAAGACCTGCTCAGTTTCAAGGACGAAGGTTTGGTGGCTTCAAGAAACCCAGGTTTTCAGCACCGTCAGTGATGAGAAGTGCTGGTGTACCATCTCAGTGGTCTCCGAGTAAGGGAAAAGGTTATGTTTCTTCACCATCTAAGGCGCACAGCTCAGCTTCGGTGGCAGTGACAGGGCCATCTAGGCCACGAGTTGACAATAGAGCATGTCATCTCTGTGGACAAGTCGGGCATTGGAAGTTCAATTGCCCGAATAGAGATGTTGAAGTGACGCAGCAACCGAGGCAGAGTTTCCAGAAGTCTGAGAGACCACAACCCAGTGGTAGCAGAGGACGAGGATGCGGTCAAGCGTCTCAAGCTGGATCGTCTGCTCAAGGGAGCAGAGGTCGTGGACAGCAAGCTACGGCTCGATTCTATGCCATGAATCAGCCGGAGGCGATAGTCAACCCGTGAGTGGTGACAGGTCAGATGGAGTTATTTCATTATGATATGTCTTCTTCTTGCCTTATATCTGTTCTGGTTGACCCGGGTGCTACACACTCTTTTATCGCCTATAGTATGCTTGAAAACTGTCATCTACCTGTTAGTTGTAAGAAGGATAGCTTGTTGTTAGAAACCCCTCTTGATGGTTCCTCTTTGCTTCGAGAAGAGTGTCCATCTTGTGTTTTGTCTTTTTCGGGACACAGCATTCAGGTGGATCTCATACCACTTGATATGCATGGTTTCGATGTTATCCTTGGGATGGATACCTTAGAGAAGTATAAGGTTGTCTTGGACTATGGTTCCAAGTAGGCGGTGTTTGATGTTGCTGGAGAGAAGTGGATCTTCCAGGGAGATAGGAAGATTCTTCCGACGTGTCTGGTGTCAGCTATGGTGGCAGATAGGTTGTTGCGACAAGGATGTGAGGCGTTCTTAGCTCACGTTGTGGATACCGTTGTGGATACCAAGGCGAAAGGCCTTAACCTTGAAGAAGTGTCAGTGGTCCAAGAGTTTGCAGATGTGTTTCCCGAGGAGTTTCCTGGTGTTCCTCCACCCCGAGAGATCGATTTTGAGATCAATCTGGTTCCGGGAACACAGCTGATTGCACAGACACCTTATAGGATGGCTCCAGCAGAGATGGTAGAGTTGAAGAAGCAGTTACAAGAGTTGTTGGAGAAAGGTTTCATCAGACCGAGCACGTCACCTTGGGGTGCTCCCGTGTTGTTCGTTAAGAAGAAGGATGGTTCGATGCGGTTGTGTATAGACTACCGACAGTTGAACAAGGTCACGATCAAGAATAAGTACCCGTTGCTGAGGATAGATGACCTATTCGATCAGTTGCGTTGTGCTACAGTGTTTTCGAAGATCGATCTACAGTCTAGATGTCATCAGTTGAGGATAAATGCGGATGACATACCAAAGTCAGCCTTTAGGACGAGGTATGGTCATTTTGAGTTTGTGGTTATGCCGTTTGGATTAACCAACGCACCTGCTGCTTTCATGGACCTGATGAACAGAGTGTTTCGTCCGTTCTTAGATCAGTTTGTTGTAGTTTTTATAGACGACATCTTGATCTACAGTCGGAACCGGCTAGAGCATGAGCAACATCTTCGTCAAGCGTTGACTCTCCTTCGTCAACATCAGTTGTATGCTAAGTTTAGTAAGTGTGAGTTCTGTTTGGATGAAGTGACTTTCTTAGGTCATGTGATATCTGCTGAAGGAGTCAAAGTAGATCCGAAGAAAGTGGAATCCGTTGCGGATTGGGAACAGCCGAAGACGCCGATGGAAGTTCGTAGTTTCCTTGGCCTAGCAGGATACTACCGGAGGTTTATCAAGGACTTCAGTTCGATAGCTCTACCGATGATGAAGTTGACCAGGAAGGATGTACCTTTTGTTTGGAATGATCGATGTCAGCAAGCTTTCCAAAGTTTGAAGGAAAAGCTAACCAGTGCTCCAGTGTTGATCTTGCCAGAATCTGGAAAGGGCTATGTTGTTTTCTGTGATGCGTCCAAGAAAGGTTTGGTTTGTGTGCTGATGCAGGAAGATCATGTGGTTTCTTTTGCTTCGCGACAGCTTAAGAAACACGAGGAGAACTATCCGACCCATGACTTGGAGCTGGCAGCAGTGGTTCATGCGTTAAAGATTTGGAGACACTATCTTTATGGGGAAGTGTGTCAGATCTTTACAGATCACAAGAATCTGAAGTACATCTTCTCACAGCAAGAGTTGAACATGCGACAGCGTCGGTGGATGGAGTTGATCAATGATTATGATTGCACTATCGAGTATCATCCTCGTAAGGCGAATGTGGTAGCAGACGCGCTTAGAAGAAAGTCTTCTACTCCCAAGAAGGCACAGATGAGTTCTTTGGTATGCCATAGGCGGGACATGTTAGTCTCCTTACGGCAGATGAACGTACAGATGGAGGTTTCCTCAATAGCTAGACTTTTAGCACAGATGCAAATCAAGCCCACGTTGAGACAGCAGATCAAGGATGCGCAGCAAACGGATGATACAGTACAGCTAATCAGATCAGAGTTTGGCAGCGAAAAGCGTGATGGGTTCCATGAGTCCGAGGATGGAGTGGTTTGCTATCATAATAGGATGGTGGTTCCAGATGCTGATAATCTGAGGAAGTTGGTGCTTGAGGAAGCACACACGTCGATGTATGCTATGCATCCAGGCGTCACCAAAATGTATCATAGTCTGAAGGACTTGTACTGGTGGCCCGGCTTGAAGAAAGATGTAGCTGAGTTTGTGGCTAGGTGTGCGGTGTGTCAGCAAGTCAAGGCTGAGCATCAAAAGCCGGCAGGTACGTTGCAACCTTTGCCTATACCACAGTGGAAATGGGATTATATAACCATGGATTTCGTAGTTGGTCTACCCAGGACAACTAGGAATCATGATTCCATTTGGGTGATAGTGGACAGATTAACGAAGTCTGCCCATTTCATACCTATGAAGACCACGTATACAGCTGAAAAGCTCGCTCGAGTATATGTGGATGAGATAGTTCGTTTGCATGGTGTGCCAGCAACGATAGTTTCTGATAGAGGTCCTCAGTTTACAAGTCATTTTTGGGAACAGTTGCACAGGGCGATGGAACGCAGTTGAAGTTCAGTACCGCTTTCCACCCGCAGACAGATGGACAGTCTGAGAGGACTATTCAGACTTTGGAGTATCTTCTTCGTGCTTGTGTTTTGCAGTTCCTAGGCAGTTGGGACGTACATCTCAGTTTGATAGAGTTTGCCTACAACAATAGCTATCAGCGGAGCATTGACATGGCTCCCTATGAGGCTTTGTATGGGAGGAAGTGCAGATCTCCTTTGTGTTGGTATGAATCAGGTGAATATCAGCTTTTGGGCCCTGAGTTAGTACAGCAAACGACAGAAAAGATCAAGGTGATACAACAACAGTTGAAAGCGGCACAAGACAGGCAGAAGTCTTATGCAGACAATTGTCGACGACCCTTGGAGTTCCAGACAAGGTGTATCTTAAAGTCTCTCCGTGGAAAGGTGTGCTGAGGTTTGGCCAGAAAGGTAAGTTAGCTCCCAGATATATGGGGCCTTACCCAGTCTTAGCACGTGTTGGCAAGCTGGCTTACGAGTTAGAGTTGCCTCCAGAGTTGCACAGGTTACATCCAGTGTTCCATGTCAGAATGCTGAAGAAAAGTCATCCGGATACAGGAACAGTGATACAACCAGTTGAAGTTGAGCTTGACAAAGATGTGACTTATGAAGAGGGTCCTATGATGATCCTTGACAGAAGAGTCAAGAAGTTGAAGAGAAAGGATTTGTTTCTTGTGAAGGTCCTTTGGCATCGCCGTGGCGTTGAGGAAGCCACGTGGGAGCTTGAGGAAGAGATGAGGAGGAAGTATCCCTCGCTTTTCTCTTCGGATTTCGGGGACGAAATCCTTTTATAGAGGTTTATGGCTGTAAGGACCCTGACCTGCGTTTAGGGTTTACCCTGCTTGTTTTGCTTGATCTTGGTGCTTTGGTGCTTGCTAATCACCTTTAGTGGTGATTAGGGTTTGGTTGTGCTTTGTTGAGAGTTTGAGGGGCTACTTGCAAATAACCCAAGTTTAGGGTTTTGTGGGCTAGTTTGCCATCTTGTGAGATGTTTTTCCTCTTTGCTTCCTCTAGGGTTGAGAGGAAGGCTTGGGCTTGTTGTTTGAGTCCTTTGGGCCTGAGTTGAGCTTGTTTGGGCCTTGGAGTTCCTTGTTTGGACTTGCTTGAGCCTTGTGTCGCCCAGGGCAGGTGGTGTGTCGCCCAGTTGCTTGGTGTGTCGCCCAGTTGCTTGGTGTGTCGCCCAGTAGCTCTTGTTGTGTCACCCAGATGGCTTGGCTTGGTTGATGGACACATGGTGCACATCTTGGACAAGTGCCTTATGGCTTGCATGAGAGGTGGCTTGAGTTGGTGGACATGTGTCCCTTGGGTGGACGACACATAGCATGGTTGTACCTCGGTTTCTCCTCCCCTTCTTCCTATATAGGTAGCTTTTCTCCTTGCCTTAGTCTCCTTTGCTCTTTTGGTCTCCCCTCCACCCTTGGTGCACGATACCCCTCTCCATCTTGCTTGTGTTGGCCGATACACTTCCTTGGATCTGAAGTGGTGGCCGATACACCTTCTTGGAGCAGCCGGGTGGACGATAGCTTTGGACCTTGGAGTGCTTTGGAGCTTTGGTGGCCAACAACCTTGGAGCTCAAAGTGCATCTTCTTCCTTGGAGCTTAAGGTGGGTTGCATAGTTTCTAACCCTAACTCTCTTACCTCTAGCTTTAACCTTGTTACATGTGAATAGACTAGCTTAGTTCCTTTCTTGAGCATCTTGCTTATATACCTTAGTGGCCGATATCCCTCTCTTGGGTTTAGGGTTCCTTGTATACCTTGCTTTTTAGGGTTTGTGCTCCCTTGTGTTGGAGGTTGAAGGTGACCTAGGGTTGGGCGATATCCCTTCCTTGTGGGTGTGTTGGGCGACACCCTTGTCCTTGAGTTGAACGATATTAATGTTCTTGGTGTTGGGCAACACCCTTCCTCTTGGGTTGGACGATAGGTTGACCTAGTATGGATGTTGGCCGACATGGTGACCATGTTGGGTGATATGGTTCCTTGGGTTGAGCAACACCTTTGTTTTTGAGTTGGACGGCATGGTGTTCCCCTTGGTGGACGATATGGTAGCTGGTGTTGGGCGACATGATGAGTCCTTTAGGTTGGCCGATACCCTTGCCCTTGAGTTGGGCGATAGGGTGAGCTAGGGTTTGTTGGCCGATATGATGAGTACCCTTGGAGATGGGTGATACTCTCTCCCCCCCTCTCTCTCTCTTGTTGGGCGATATGGTCTGATGGTGTTGGGCGACATGGATGTCCTTGAGTTGGACGATAGAATGGGTGCTCTTGTGTTGAGTTATCTCCTTGTCCATGTGGTGGACGATAGGGCCAAGTAGTGCCATGTTGGACGATAGGCTATGTGCCCTGATGGCCGACACCATGGTGGGCGATATCCTTATGGCCGATAGCCATGTTGGGCGATACCCTACCCTATGTGCATGAGTGTGATGGTCGATAGGGTTAGTAGTGAGTGTTGGCCGATAGGGTTAGTAGTGAGTGTTGGCCGATAGGGATAGTGTGGTAGTCGATACCCATGTTGGGTGATAGGCTTTAGATGAGGGTTGTGAGGCTATAGTGAGGGCATGAGTTTCTTTGGTGACGATCCCTCATGTGATGGAAGTGGTTAGCTATGCACCAATGAGCGATGGTGGTGTTTGTGATATCAACAACGTAATATGTTGCCTTGCAAATAATAAGGATGCTAATGGTAGTAACAATGATGTTAGCCCTCATGTAATAGATGGATGATGTGACCCTTATGCTTAATTATTAACGATAATGAGAATGATGATAGTTGCACTAGTAGGTTGTTTTATGATAATAATGTTGGTAATAATGATGCTAAGTGACAGTTACATTAAAAGTTGCTTCATGATAAAGATGACAATAGTTGATGACATAGTAATGACCTTGTTAATAATAGTGTTGGTTCTGTAAACACAACATGATCTCTATATACCCTGATTGTTTGTACAATCTCGATATAAGGGTAAGTATCAGTATGGTTGTTTAATGATGTACTTAACATACTCGGTTACCAAATAAGTGTAAAAATTGGTAATTAGATTATCTTGAATGATCTTTCAGGATAGCGAGCATATGCCTTATGTTGAATCTACGATTATTGTGTACTCTAACCTTGCAGGTGATGTTTTAGCCATGAAAGGGCTATGTGACATATGTAATGAGTAACATTGCTTTGATAATTACTCTATAAGAGTATGCATGTGATATGTCTATCCCATGATGATGAGGTGAGCCTTAAGAGACAATGGCAGTGCATGATGAAGGGTAGAGACCCTGTGGTATGTGATGATCCTTGAGATGGATCTGGATGGTTGGCAAGAGGCCAAATGATAACATGTGATGTTGGATCCTTAAGATGGACCAGGTTGATATGAATAGATCATAATATAATGTTCTTTACTTTCTGTTATATCTTTGCATGTTATACAACTTGGTTGAATCTTGCAATCCATCTAAAAGATACTAATTAAGCACAGTGAAATATATCATGTAGTTTGCCCTGGCCATAGATCCATCATCGTCAGCACTTGGTGATGGTGAAACAGGTTTTCCTACGGGTTACCATGAAAGCGCATATTTTTGAATATGTGTAGGTTGCTCCTAGCCTGAAAATGAGGAGGTAAGAGTGTAGCTTCGGTTACAGACTCAGATATGTGTGTAGAGCATGGTGAACAGGCCCATGGCTCAGTATATGTGATGTATGGAGCATGAATGCGTTCATGGCTCAGAGCACGGTGATCAGGCCCGTGGCTCAGTTTTACTAGCGTCGTGACCTGTACCAAGGCGGGCTAGAGAATGGGTAGCCTATGGAGCTAACCCTGTGGCTTAGACCACTTCAGCATGTGACAGCGGTCCTGCTTGTGATGTACTCATGTACTGACCATGAGGTGGGAGGTCGTGGAGTCCGGCTCTTCCATTGACCTTGTATGGCACCGTCTTGGGTTTCGTAACCGAAGGTTGGATTTGAACGGTACGGTTCAAATCCTCAGGGCATAACAAAATGTAATACAGCCGTTTAGTATTTACTAGTCATATCAAATACGAAACATTGGTTGAGGCCTTGTTGGTGTAATATTCCATTATACCTTGCAGGTCATGTGGTAATCTACCTTATCTTGATAATCAGGTTATATGGCATTATACCATGTTCTAATAATCCTGTTACATGTTGATATATCTCATCTTGATAGTCATGTTCCTTTGAAAGACATCTGGTTTTACGCTTTAGTACAACTGGTATGCTTGCCGGTAAGAATGATCTTGCTATATATATATATATATATAACTGCTTCTGATATATCTGCTCATGTTATAATTGATGTTATAGTTTCTCTTGCTGAGGTTCTATAGTTGCGGTGGGGAGCTATGTTTCCCGCTGGGACAATTGTTCAATTGTCTCACCCCGCTGGTTTACACCCTTTTTAGGTTGTCGAGGTAGACGTGGTCGTGGTTGTGGTGTTGCGGACGAGCAGCTTGAGGAGCAGTAGAAGGCAAGCGATGGACATGCTGCTGTTTTGGATGTTTTGTAGTAGAGTCTAGAGTCATCCCTGTACTCTCAGGTCCTTGGCAGTGTTTTGATGATGTTTCACGAAGATCGTTTGATGATATCTATATATCTTGTTGTTGGCCGGATGTGGGCCTTTATGTATATATGAACAGGTGGTGAACTCATGTGATGGATGGACAGCTGTTCCTGAGCTGTGGACACGTGTCAGATCTTGTGTATGTACATATTTATATGACATGTTTCTGTGCAGGATGAGGACTGGAAAGTAATAGTTTCACAGTTTATCAGTTTTCCGCAATCGGTTTTAATTAACCTGTGTTTTTGATAATCTGTGGTTATGGTGTTTTCCGCACGTTTTCGCGTAACACCTCGTTATCTGTGTGATAATGGGATGTGTTGCCACATAAGGAGAGAAATGTAATTTCTCATTTTAATGATATTGGAATAAATGATGATATAAATTTTGTTGAATAAATGAGTTTCGTTGAAAATAGCCTTGTTGTTTGATTTGTGGGCTTTATTGGCTATTGGGCCCAATAACAAGGAAATTCAATTAATTAATGAATAATTGAATATCTGAGAAAAGAAGGATGTAGAAACCTCTAGAAGGTGAAAGAACTTAATCCAAAGGTGGATTTCGTGCCTCTTGGGTTCCTTGGGTCCCAAGGAATCCAAAGTTGCAAAGATAATGCAACAAGAGAAAGAAAATATCAATTAATTATTGCTTTATTAAAAGAAATAAGGAAATATGAGATAATAATAATATTACAAGAAATATGTGGTTTTTAAGGTCGATGGAGTGGGAAAGTGATAGATGCTCTGATTATCTTGTTTGAGGTCATGAACTTTGACGTAAATTAAGGCTTACAATAGAGTCAAACCATTATATGAGTGGATATATAATTGAATTGTTTAAGATGTGTTAAATAAACAATTATTTTTATTAGTGATATGCATAATTATTGTCCTCTTATAATTACAATAGTTTAAGAAAATATAGGAGAAAAATACAATAGGGATTTAGAAAGCAGTAGTAAGGAAGTTGATGAGGGATACATGGGAAGATTGATCTAGAAGAAGATCCAAAGATAGAGATAAAGTGAGATTTGATATGAAAATCATTTTTTGAAGAAGGGTTTGGTGAAGACGTAAGAACATTTGAGAAAATAAACTGACGTAGTAATTTAAATTCATGCATTCTGTTATCTACAATTTTTAGAAATCTTAAAAAGAATGCATAATGATAATCTCTAGGGTGAACTCACTCTTTTTGTAGATGATTATAATTTAATCATTATGTATATGCACTTCTGTAATGACCCCACCTCCCGGTAACCCCCAATTAAGGGAGACTCGAAGGATAGAGCCGTTATTCAATTAACAGGATCAAAGGTTCGACAAATAATCAATAATAATTATGAAATTCTACTATTAAATTGAAAACTGGTATAAAATAAAAACTTTACTTACCTTTTAAAAGCTAGTATTTCTAAACTTCTAACCATGAAGGTACTCATCTAACAAATCCTCCTTTACACGTTAATTCTCATTTAATTCCACATATGCCACTTTACTGTTTATTCTTTTCATTGTACCTAAAACGCCGACAAACAAAATGTCGATCAACCAAAAGATGGTATGTGGGGGAAACAATAATCATGTAAATATGTTAACAATGTAATCATTCAATTAATCATTTAACAACCAAGATTACGTTTTCAGCCACACTACACAATCCTTACCTATCCCCTAACTCTGTACTATCCCTACAGTGGACTTGTATGCTACCTCTCTTTAGGTAGATTCTTACCCCCATGGACCTACCTTATAGGTAGCCAATACCTAGGGTAATAGAGTCGCATGTCACTACCTGAAGGTAGCCCAATATCTAACTCATGATGACTTGATGGTCCTACCCCATTGGTAGCCATTTACTAAGTCATTTAATGACCTGATGGACCTACCCCATTGGTAGCCATTTACTAGGTCAATCTATAAAGCTACAGAGGGGACTCGGATCTGAGCTAGTTGGCACATCTCTTATGTGATAGTCATATTCACATTATAATTTGCATGAATTAAATGCAACCAACGGTTTAATTTAAGTCATCGATAAAACCTCAAAAATCCTCGAGAAACTAATTCGGGATATTCATAGGCGTAACCACATACCAGATTTGATGATTTAAGCAAATCCAACCAAGCATGCAATCCAAGCAAGTTGTTCAACCACACAATCAAGAATCCTGACAAACACATGTACTCTATTTACTACACACTTTATCAAGATTCTTTCTATTCAACTTGAAATTTGCGTCCTAAGGTTTCCGTATCCATTTTAGGGTTTTGTTTGCAATTAGGGTTTCACTTCATTTACTATTTTAAACCCTAATTCTATACAATTACTTACAAACCCTAATTTCAGATTAAAGGCACACTTAAACATTAATTAAGCCCATTATGCCTCTTTTATATTAAAACTATCATATTTATCCTTTTAATCCATGGAAAGATCATTCTGCTCATTTATCATCAATTCATAGTTCATTATGGTCTAATCACAAATGAACTCTATATATATCATTAAATTCACCTTTTATTCATTAGAAAACCCTAATTACTAGATTAAGAGTATTTACCCATAATTAGGAATCTTTATTCTCAAAATATCTTAGAAACATCATATCTTATCTTTATTCATGATTTTGGACAATTAAAACCATTATGAATCACATATACAATATTAGAGTTTCAAGGCCCATTAAAGCATATTTATGCACAAGAAACTCTAAATTAACCAATTGCGTGCAGAGTTCATGCTTTTTGTGTTTAATGTACCTTTTTACAATTAACAAGTTACTATCAACTATAATCATCCATGAAACCCTACTAAACACTTTATTCATTTCAAAATAGGGTTTTTCATTAATAACAACATTAAAGGTGACAATTTTAAGCACTTTTTGAATTCTAAGAATAATTAGGATTCAATTATATTTTTAATGGAATCCTTACATTTTCCTGATCAACTTTCATATGTAGTTTGTCATCATACGATAATCCTATCATTAGTTACAATTTATGCAAATTAATACCTATTTAGACCAATAGAAGATCGCCACGTCATCCATGTATATCCTTTTTTTTCATCCACCTTTCTGCTTTACTGGCTCATGGATCCTTTCCCCGATCCAGTTCCCACCTGACCCAGTCGTGCTTCCCCTCTCGCCTTCCTCGCAGACACTTGCGCGGAGGTCTTTGTTTCTACGAAGGAACAAAGTACCTTGCTGCTCCGTCTGGGCCGAGGGGAGATGGCCAGATCGGCGCCGAGAATAGAGCCTCATCCTCCTCCATGCTTGGAGCTTTCTTTGCGATGCACCCCTGTCCTCTAGGGACCGCAAGGAAGACCGCGACATAGCTGCTTGCGGCGGCTCCATGAAATAGAATAGAGAAGAAGGGGGGGGGGACTGCATCTCGTGAGCAATCCCCTGACCTTGTGCAGATGGTTGTTTGAGTATTGCGACTCGACAACACACTATAGATCTTTCAAATAGGTGCGAAGGGCTTATATAGGTGTTGTTGTGTGGCCAACCCCTAATGTAGTATAACTCTAGCAGCACTTTGGGGAAACTTCAACCCTTGCACCAAAATAGGAACATCTAGGGATCATCATGTCCGATTTGTACTCCCAAATCCAAAGGGAAAAGAATCGATGAAAAAGGAGAAACAGAGAGTGAGAACCGAGTCAAGGAAGATTCCAATTACTATATACTCTTTCCTTATATGATGGAAGGAAGAAGATAACCGTGCGTCGTTGGATCTCAGATCCAACGATCCATATAGCACGCACCCAGATAAAAGAAACTCTAATTCAATTAAAATTGTGACATTTACTATTATCCTCATTACTTTAGCAAAACTTCCAAAAATCATAACTCCCAAATCAAGTGTCCGATTAATCCCAAATTTTAAGGGAAACTTATTAATGACTTAAGATACCTCTCTGCTAACATTGGGCTCATTATCTAAGAGAAAACGTGCCTTTTCTTTAGGTGCAAGGTATTTCTCAATTAGGCTTATTTCTCTCATCTTTTCTCTCTCTTATTTTCTTATTTCCCATTATTTCTATTTCTTGAAAACCAAGAAAGCAAGTGGGGTTCGACTTATCACTCATTATGACCAAACCCTCACTTCTCTCTTTTTTTCTTGCATTATCTCACTTTATTTCACATATTCTTGATTAATTGTTTATCTCTGGTTTTTCTTTTGATTTTGATTCCTTTTTCTATGAGAAACTATGTGAACACAAAATCTTATCCAAGATGGGTCCATTATATTTATATATATATATATATATATATATATTCTATTATCTTTAACTTTGTTGTTATATTTATTTTATTTCAAGGAACATGCAACCCTGATAAGAGAAAAATACAAGATATCTAACATAGAGGCTCGTAAAAATATATACTCACTTTCATTTCAGGTTGTATTTTGTGTACTAAGCGAATAATGTACTTAATAATAGTAATATGCTAGTTATATTTGATAGTCATTCATAGTCAACCGCCTTTCCAAATAGACACTGCAAATATTAGCTAAATGTACTTAAAATTTCACTCTCGGTTTTATCCATGTGATACACAACAACATGCATAAGTGTCTCTTTATGATATTGTGTTTTTTATTGGGTACGAGAAATAAGTACAATGGTTTATTGCTCGTTACCAAAATTCATAAATTTCTTACCGTAATCTTTACCACAATCATCCTAGTACTATAGCAGTACTTTGCTTGTGAATTCTAACAAATCAGATTGATTGGATTAATTTTCATTCTTTGTTTAATATTTCTTTGTGCACATTTTTCTCTCCTTTCGTTTCCATGTTTAAACCTTATCTTCCTTGAATCTGATTAAACTATCCTGACTACTTTTTTTTCAAGTATTCCATAACAATTGCACTCACACTTCCATCATCCTTATCGCAAAATGTCAATCAAGTGATATATGCAGTCTTCTCCATAGTAGGCCTGAGATGTGTCAGACGAGAGGTGAACAAGACTCAAGTCTTTTCTAAGAAAATCAGAATACACTTAAAGTTATAGGTATCCCTAACCATTTGGACGTATAAGGTATAAATATTATATCGAATGCATCAAAATAAAATTATAGTATGGTGTAGTAGGCCAAAAAGGGTAATTTTGAACACATCCATATAACGGTCCGGTGTTTGAGTCTTGCCATAATTACATTTTTCTTCAATGAGTGTCGGTTTATTCCTTACATAGTCCAATTATATATATAGTTGCGTTTATTTTATATAACATTGAAGTAGTGATTTTTTTGAAGTTGTTTTTTCTCAAAGTGCTAGAGATTACATGTCTAGTTAGTTTCAATTATTTGCTCTTAGGTGAAATACATTAAAAATAATTGCAAAAAAAGTCGTGCATGTTTTCATGCTTTAATATGACATAAGTTTATTATTCTTGTGAGTTCATAATAAGTTTCTAGTGCTATATATAGCAACAAAATAGTATTTTTGTATAAAATATAATTTTATTATCTTCTTGCATTGAAATATGTTGATATACATATAGCTAAAGACCAAAAATTATAACGTTCTACAAAAAGATTGATTTCATCTTAGTAATTTTTTTTTATGACCAAGAGAACCCACCCCGCACTAGTCTGGTATGATAAATTCTCGAGGCATAAGAGGGTGTGATCCAGTCACCCCCCCCCCCCGCACGTGCCAAAAGCATAGGTTGTTTTTCACAAAGTGTCTTCGATGTGGTTTGAATCCGGGTTCTTCACTGGAACTTACCGATCACTTACTACCTGAGTTACTTTTTCCAAACATCTTAGTGATTATCATTTTTGTTTCTTTCAAAATATCTAAAAATTTGTTGACGTATGGAGATGCATGAATTTAAATTGCACATTCTATTTAACCCTTATTATCCGTTCAATGGAAATTTCTTTAGTCAATGATCCCACGTCTGAGAGTCAGAGTCTGATTCTGCTTTGACCCTTCTCAAGGAGGAAGGCCCCCAAGGGAGGTCTTTGCTTGCTTTTCCTGGCTAGTATGCTCATATTTTTTAAAAACTATCTTTTAATATAGCTCCAATTAACTCTTATGTAGAAAATGATTTTCCTAATATTTATCACTTGATCTTTATTTTTGTGACTCTCTCTCTCAATCCATCTCCCCCATTTCACCATCATCGGCTTCTCTCTCTCTTTCTGTAACGAACCAAGATTTGACCAAACAGGGATAAAAATTAAAATACATTTACATAATGAATTAATTATGTGCCAGTATGTAAATAAAACCATGAAATATTCTACATATATTTCCTTTACTAACATAATGGCTAAATAAAAATGAATAATGTACTTTAGAGTAACAATTGGTAATTTCATGACCACACATATTAATAGTATTTTATAATTTAAATATTTACAATATGAATAGATTAAATATGTTAAATAAGAAAAATATGGATTTTCAATCATATTAATAGTATATAACTCTTTGGCAAATCAAACGAAGATAATATAACTCAAATGAGTAAATGTTGATAACAAAGATATAATATTTTGACAAACATAATGGTAATAAGCCAAAAAATTTAATGGTGTCATAACTCATAAAAGGAAATATCAAGAGTAAAATATAATGATAAAATATTGTTGCTTGGGTGTTGACTTGGGTGTCATGTTTCACATTATTTGCATAATGATAACTATTTTAATTTTATTTGGATAAGAAAATAAGAATAGGAGCCTAAAGTGTTAAATAAACTACTAAATATATTTAATAGTATATATAAATCCAAATTTGAAATTAGTCTATGTGTAAATTTGCACATTAATTGGACAAATTATTAATTCTAGTGTAGTTTAAGAGAGAGATTGTATATTAAAATCCAAAATATTAAAGAATATCTTAAATAACCCCAAAAGTAAAAATTAATTATAAAATTGTGTTCCTCATGTTTAACTTTTCTTGTAAGATAAGTTTCACATATTTTAGGAGTTTTTATATGCCTCAAATTCCTTAAGAAAAAAAAGATAAGGACAAAAATATTGAAATTATTATTAAAAAGAAAACATCTAATAAATTAAATGAATAATGTAAATCAACTTGTATGGATTGTAATAAATAAAATTGTACTGTAACATAATGGGAAACAATATTGTACATGAAAAATAAAAGAAACAAAATCTCAAATTTATTTTAGAAACACGCTAATTAATACATATGTAAAGTATAGCATCGCATCGCACTCGTATGTACTAAATAATTAGATGTAAAATGTCAATAGTAAAAAGTAGTATGAGAATACATATGTACCCTCTTATATTATCTCTAGAGGATGTTAATAATATTATGGAAACAACTAACATGTATTGGCAAACTAATTTACTTTTATTTGGAAAAAAATAAATAAACATAGTTGAGGATAATGAAGAAAGATTGAGGAATTTAAGTAAATATAATATATTATTTACTTCTCTCATGAGTGGAAAATTTTTATAAGGATCATAATTACCCAATATAGTAAGTAATAGTTCATGTATATCAAACAATCCACTATATAATTTTTAAATAAGAAAGTAATGTCAAATTTATTTCTCATGTATTAATTGGTCCAATTGCCAAATTTTGTATTAGTTGGATAATAATTAGTACCCATAAAAATATAAAATAATTAATGACATAATTCTAAAAGGATTCAAATAAATTAAATGACATATTGAACATTTAAAAAATAAAAACTAATGTACAATTCAAATTCTACATGTTTTAATTAACATATGTGTCAAAATTTACTGTATTTTAACTTTGTTTGGACCCTCAATTAAATTTAGAAAGAGGATTTATAATTGGAAACATTAATTGTTAACTATTTCATTTAATACATTCTACTTGATATGATTTTTAATTTTCTTACCTATCATTTTCTAACAAATTCTTGACTTTTCTACATTTACAATATCTGTTGTATATTTCTCTTAGTAAACAAAAATAGATAACTTTCTTTCTACCCAAGTCACATAGTCCTATATACATACCCCTCCCCATGGCATTCACACACATAGAAATCACTTGACCAATCAGTCATCCTAACCTTCTCTCTTATCCTCCTATTCAAGCCCCTTGTATGAGCCGTCAAAGACTTGTAATTTCAGGGTGATCCCTCCTCAACCATCAATGTATCAAACTTTGAAACCTTGACTTAGATAAAATTTTTGAACTGTTAGGTATGTACATCTACTCTTCAAATTGGGCATAATATTATGACTAAATGACCTTTTTCCCATATGAGGCATTCATTCTTATGATGGTTTTCTTCCTTATGAATATCTCCATAATTTGTTACCATTGATATGTGAGTGCCACATTGGTGGTCGTCTGACCAAATTATTTGGGTTCTCTGACCCAACTTGTTGAAAACTTTTACTTCTTATCCTTTACATCAGAGAAATTTTATCTTGCTCTTTCATGCCCTTGCATGAGTGATTGAGTAGTCATAACTAGAAGTAGTGACACTATATTTGAGGCATTAAGATTTTAGTCCTCCTTCTGATGCATTGTGGTTTGAGTC
Organism: Alisma plantago-aquatica; assembly: GCA_963693085.1. Taxonomy (NCBI): domain Eukaryota; kingdom Viridiplantae; phylum Streptophyta; class Magnoliopsida; order Alismatales; family Alismataceae; genus Alisma; species Alisma plantago-aquatica. Next base: position 103,134,538 of record OY856414.1, on the reverse strand, counting down.
CTCCTACAATTTACTGTTTTAAGCATTGAGGTTATATTCCTCCTATCAATACACTGACGTTTTAGTCCTCCTACATTATTATATCTTATTTGGCACTAATTATCTTTGTGATTATGTTGAAGTGAGTATGGCAAGAAACATTTTATTTACCGTATCCTTATTAATAATTGCCTCATTTTTTGGTCGTATTAAATATTTTCAACAAGCCCTTCTCTTTTGGATATCTTATTATTGACATCTTTTTATCTCAAATCTTCTCTCACTTTAGTTAATGCCCAATTATTTTACTTTTTGCATACTCAACATTCACTGACGTTCTTTCCTTTTGTTTTCCTCCTCCCACCCAAAGGTAGCACAACATCAGACATAGGACATAGAAGACACTACATGTAGGCGTGGACCTAAAATAAGGAGTTGATTCTTGGGAGACATACTTGATATAGTTTAGATAGCCATTTGTTGTTCATATGTGTGTTTTCATATGTATCACCCCGTGTGGTGAAGGATAGTGATAATATCAAGCTTTGTAATAGTTAGATATTTTATATTCCACTACTACATTTAGCTACTTAATCATATTTTTGAATAAAATGGATTACCATCCCTTTGAAGAAAAAGATTATAGTGGTGTTTGCCTTATGGGATGTTCCTTTTTGTATGATATAGTAAGTGAGTGGATCCCCTCTCGGGTCCCACTCCTTACATTTTCTTTATGAACCGTTCATTGTATTTCCTTCTTTTTCTTTGTAACCTATGGTTAGTTTAGTTGGATGTAGTGGGTGTAGTTTACTGAGTTTGCAATGTAAAAATGTACATCAAACATACACTTTGTCGTCCAACTATACCCTACCAAAAATGCCCCTACTCTGATTATAAAACAAGTGTGCTACACTATGGGGATGTTTGAGTGCAACCCAAATTTTATGTTGACAAGCCTTTTTGGGAGGATGTCCTGACAATGACCCGGACCACGCATACGGAATGTTTTGATTTTTTTTATTTCTAAGGTCCTCTCACATGGGGCATTTTTGGAACTCCAGCAAAGCATTGTTTTTCTTCTAACTACAACCTTTCAATATTCCACTATTGGAATGATTTCCATTCAAAAAATAGCTAAATCTTCTCCAAAGTTGGTCTGAGATGTGCCATACCAGAGTTGAGTATAGCTCAAGTATTTTCTAATAAAAAAAAATTTAAATTATAGGTATCCCTGATTATTTGGATGTATAAGGTATAAACTTTCTACTGAATACATCAAATCAAAATTAAAGTTTGATGTAGTAGACTTGAAAAGGGTAATTCTGAACACATCGATATAATAGTTTAGTGTTTGAGTCTTCTGATCATCACATTTTTCTTAGATAAGTAACAATTTATTCTTTACATAGTTCTATTACATAGTAACTTGTATTTTATATAATAATGAAGTACTTAAATTTTTTGAAGTTGTTTTTTTAAGTACTTGAAATTATTTATCTTGTTGCAAATTTTGCATACATGTTTTCATGCTTTAATATGTTAAAATTTAGTATTATTATGAGTTGATAATAAATTTCTAGTGTTATATATAGAAACAAAATAGTAATTTTGTTTAAAATAGAATATAATCATATTATCTTCTTGCATAGAAATATAGTTGAAATGCATATAGTTAAAGACCAAAAATATAACATTCTAGAAAAGATTGACTCCATCTTAGTGATTATCATTTTTTCCTTTAAAATCTCTAAAAATACGTTAACGTATGGGAATTCTTAAATTTAAATTGCACATTCTCTCCAACCCTTATTATCCCACTTTTTAATATGGCTACAACAAATTGTTCTCTAGAAAATATTTTTCCAAGTATTAATCACTTGATCTTTATTTTCTGACTCTCTCCATCAATCTCACTTTTGTCAAAATACTCTCTTTATATGAACCGCCCATCGTACTTCCTTCTTCTTTGTAACTAACACCGATTATAAAAAAATGCTAAATTAAGGAAATGTTTTAGTGCAATCCAGATTTAATACTGATAGCTCTTTTGTGAGGATATCCTGACAATGATCCGGATAATACTTATAGAGTATTTTGACACTTTTTGTTTCTACAGGAAAGATCATGTAGGGATATATTTGAAACTCTAGTAGAGCTTTTCTTCCAACTACCTCATCTTAGTATTCCAAATACTGGAATGGTTTTTATTTGAATACCAAATCAGCTTCCCTTCTACTGGAACACCCTCCATCATAAAAATTATGATTATAATTGCTTATAGATGGTTTAAAAACCCAAACCTCTTAGTTGAAAGGTGAATACATTTATCATTACACCACCATCAGATCCTTGTTAGATTATGCTAGAATATATATAGAGTATAACTTTATAATGCAATGCACGAGTACATTTCAGCGCACTACCCATAGTGCACTATAGTTGCCTAGTTGGAACACACTTTCCCAACTTCTAAAAATAACTAGTCATTCAAAAATGCCCCAAATATGCTCATTCGTTTCCACGGTTGAGATTTTTTTTAGCATGTGCTGACAAAAAAGAGTGCTAATATTGGATCATTTTACGTTTTAATGTTTATGACTAACCACTTCCACATTTCCTTTGGAAATTATAACTAAAAGTAGATAACAATCACATGTTCCATTAATCATATTATTTTTTACACTACATATCTTAAGCAACTTAATAATCAACCCACTCATACAATGATTTGACTTATTGCAAACCTAAACATTATGGAAAATTTGATGATCAAAAATAAGATAGACATGCCATTTATCACTTTCCTACTCTATCCACCGCAATTTTTCTTCTTCTTTTTATTATCTTTCATCTATTATGTTATCTGCTTAGTAGTAATAGTCAAAGTTGATAGACCAATAATGCAATAATTGAACACAGAGGTTAGTAAAATCATATACTTAATTTTATTTGAAGAAGTATTTTGTTTGTTAAATGAAATATATACCAAATAATAATAATAATATTAGTAAATTTCATAAACTTTTATTACCATTTAGAATCATCAACTTCCCAAATTTCCACACACTATTTGCATGTACATATAATTTCTCTCCTAATTTCATCCTTGTGGTGCTTTGCAATTTTGATAATAGCTTCTTGATGAGATTGTCTAATTGATTATGTATGAGAAAAAAATACAACCATACAATGTTGTAACATTCTTTACATCTAACTCATTCACTTCTAATAATATTCTTTTCACTATTAGCATAACACTATAGTGACATTTTCCTAGATAATTATGAAAAATATATCATATCTCTTAATTGCAATCTTATCTTATGTTCTCCTCTCTCTATGCATAGTTTTCACTCCTTTTAGTTTCCATTTTTAAATTATCTTCCTGAAACACTCTTTAACTTTCATCATTATTTTTGCAACTATGCACAACGATTGCACACACCATCCACTATCATATACTTGTTATGTGTTGGCTCTCTATCTCTTTGCATCTAGCAATGGGAAAAAAGTAAGTAAAGTAAAGAGTCATGGATTCATCTCATCCTACACTTGTTATAAAATGAAGACAAAGTAACGTATACTATCTCCTACAAGGTAAGTGAGAGATGTGATAAACCAAAGAGAAAGCCATTGATGTCTAGATCCTAGAACTTAATTGTTGCACATCAATATTTCATGTCAACATCTGAGAACAAAAAATCAACACAGGAAACCTAGCCAACTAGCCACTATCATCATAGGCCAAATCTCTCTTCTATCTTAGATTCTTAGTAGGTCTCTCTCTTAAATTTGCAATATTAGAAGAGAGGTACCCCCAACACATACTGAAATCAACAATATTATTTCCCAAAAGATCATAAGTTAGAGAAAATTTCATATCTTATCTTAAGAGGGAAAGAGATCAACAAATGCATGAAAAAATGGTCTACCATACCCTATAAAGTAGTCCCCAATATTTTCCTCCATTCAGTTGACTTTATTCTTAAAAAACGAATCTCAACATTAGGGATGATGTATGGGTGGTTTGTTGACATGTGTATCAATAGTTTGATTGAGAACATATGTTACCTTGTCTAATATTAAATTCATAAAAAATTATATATCTAACTTTAAGTGAATGACAATCTAACGGTGGAACATTTATGTGCATGCATAACATTCTAGTCATTGTGTTTCTTTCAGTAGTGATTGTGTGTTCCATAGAGATAGAGAATGATGAAGTTGTAGAACATTGACAATCAAATGCACAACATTTTTGTTTCTTACTAGTATCTCCTATAAATTATAGCAAAGCACAATGCAGTTGATGGGGTTTCTAAAAGGATTTCAGATTCCACAAAAAATTCTCCAATTAACCCTACATTTGAGACAACATACTACCATGATAAGATCTTCATTTAATACCTATATAATGAGAATCTTACATATAAAGTGAGGATATTACAATTAAGAGGGAAAAGAATCAACATTCTGATATTGGAAGGAAAAAACACATAGCTCTACTATAGGTAGTTGATGACTACCATATTTGGCGGAGGCCTTCTTCTCATCTCTGACTACATTTCATACCTAGAGTAATCATCAGTTAAATTCTTCTAATCTTCCAAAATTGATTAAAAAGTTGTTCAAAATGCAACGTAACTAATAGTAAAAACCATTGAAGGGGGCCCAAAACACCGAAAGCACCTAGTTTCCAAGAATCTTGTAGAAACCCAGGAAGGAACACAAGATACATATATAAATCTACAAATTTTAAATCATTTATTAAATCCTAAAATATCCCCATCTCAAACCTCAAAATTTTCCCCATCTCAACTTTGCAAAGTCTATAATGGATGTGACAGAGCATGAGCTTCTAGAAAGACCTCGGGTCCATATCAAGCATCCAAAATTTTTTTTGGCAAAAACATACTTTATAGTATAAATATAGAATATAATTACGATATTACAACTCAAATGCACCAAATATCAACACAATACCTCACACGATATATATCAAATCCAATAATAAGCCAAGATACATGCTCTTACATTTGGGATTCAAGATGAGCATACTAGAAAATAATAATGTAAAAATCTAACATATCATCTTCACAACAGCCAGTAAATTGGTGGAATTAACATTTTAAATAAGATTGCAAGAAAGTTGGTAAATTGTGAGAATGACATAACTTTACCAAATATCTAGAGTGTTCAGATTACATGTGATGAATTGCATGTTTGTAGATGAGCTTTCTAAGCTACCAAATCTCACATAAAGACATATATCATAACATGTGGTGGGTAGTCAAACAATTTTACAAATAATGTCTGAATAGGCACATAACATATTCATTCATGACCTTCATATCTGGCTAGTTTTCTACAAGCTTTCTCAAATATGCCTTATTAGAGCAAACAAATTCAAAAAAATATTAAATTTCGACACAGAGACTTCTAAAGTATAGGAAGTGCCATGAATATGTTTTCCTATTTGGCCCAAAATAATGGGTTGATTGCCTATGAACCCAAAATAATCATCATCCTTTTTCTTTAATATTAACCTAAAAATATATCAAATCCCCATACTAGTACTTCCTCATATAGCAAAAAATTTTGGGATCCTACTTTGGATTCATGTCATGTGTAATTATTTCATTGATCACTGTAGAATATCCAATATTAAAAATTGCCATTTCATAACCACTAGAAAAAATAAAATATAGAAAACTAATTTTTTAAAGACAATTTGGAGTTAGGTTCAATATCTGTAGTCAATGACACACTCAGACAAAATTTGTTGGGCATGGACAATTGTCCAAAATTCATATGGTCTTAAAGATATAATCTACATTAATTTTCTAGTATAAGGTAATGAAAGTCCAAAATTCAACAAAACCTCAATAATGTTACCATATATGGTAAAGGCCAAAAATAATTTCACATAAAAAGAAGGGTAATACACCAAGGTGTTAATTACATATTTTTTGAAATGAATAAATTCACACAAAAGTACAAAAGAAAAAATGTCTAAAAACATGCAAAAAACTATTTTTGAAGTCATTATTGGAGGAAAATTAGTTCTTCTTTAAGAAAAAGAAGCCTTATTCTGAAAACTCTTTTCCTTATCACCATGCAAAAAAGAGGGGACCTGAGAGGGGCATCACTCATTACTGAATTAAATAAGAGTAAACATCCACATGCCAAGCACACATATTTTATCGCTTGGGATAGATATATCATTATTCAATATATCAAGTATATTCTCATAGCAAGCATCATATAATAACAGAATGCAAACATGTAAATAATGCATTTTTTAAGAAAAAAGGTCCAACACCCACATGGGTGAAACATAAAGGAAACCAGGTAACTGAATATGACTGGTTGTAGGGGAAACATGGTCATCTCAATTCTATCTCCAAGGAAAGCAAACTATGCTTATGTGAGCCCAAGGCCTAATATGTCATCTCTTCCTTATCATTCACCTAAGGGGTTGGGGAAAAAACCCACAAAAGAGAAACCAATAGGAAACATAATCAAAAGTTGATATCCTCATGTAAATAGTAAAGTGGGCAATGTTGAGGGAAACGCACAATGATTAAGATAATAAGGCTACTATGAAAGAGAGATAGATGTATTATCCAAAGCATGTTAAATGTAACTTCTAAACAAAATGATATCTAATATATGAAGGAATAAAGTCATATCTTGTCGTTAATAACAAAATAGTTCACAATAATGAAAAGGTGTTGATTTATAATAGAATGTAGAATAAGAGTAAGCAGGGTCCATGGCATCACCACAATAAACTAATGGCTTTTATGTTGAAATCTGTGGAGGAAACATGTGCAGTGGAAGCAACAAAAAATATATATTTCCACACAACCCGCAACAGGATCTCATCAACAACTAATATTTAGAAAGAGTATTTGTGGAATATATCTTGTCACGGATCAAGTATGGCGATGTCCCGCTGCATGATGGTGTGCAATGATCCTAGCTTACATAGACAATACTTCTCTCCCGTCCTCCAAACATGTCACAGGAAGATCCGGCGGTGCTTCTTTTATGCATTGATGTACTCCGCTCGTAGTGCATATGCACAGTCTTTACCGTCCTCCAAACGCATGTGTCTCAGCGTCTGTGTCTCTACTTCATCCACATTGTAATGACCACATTTGTGTTTAATTGGTAAACTAGGGTTTACCTGAATGATTACATGTTTTATTAGATTGAACATCATTTAGACTTGATTAATGATAGTAGATCAATTGTGGTGTTTCAAACCAAAGAAGAAACTCGAACTATGATTTTAGTTTGAAGAATTAGGGTTTGAGAAATGTAAACCCTAATCGGAAAAAATTAGGGTGTTGATAGTACATGAATATGGAATTTGATCAGGATGGCAGTGTGGTAAATGATTTTTCATATTTTCTACAAATTTTGTATTTAATTGAATTTTGGATATGATATGTATAACTCAATCATGCATATTGGAGAAAATTTCAGAATATTTGAATGTTCTTTGAATGTGGTTCTTGATCAAACTATACTTCGACCAAAATGATGATAGAGTGCTTTTAAGTAGTGTAGTGTTTTATTTTATTTATTTATTGGTAACTCAAAATGATATGAAATTTTAACTGGAGATCTGAAACTAAATCATAAAGAACATGTAAAATTTTCATAATTTTTGGATGTGTTTAGACCTTATCAGTAAATGAATTACAGTAATATTTTTATGATAGAAAATTCAGCTGAAATGAGAGAAAGTATAGTGAGGGGTCAATGTGCAATCGACCTAAGAAGCTCAATTTTTCTATATGGTCAACCTAACATACAAGGAGCTCTCAAAATTCGTGATTCAATCCAGAGAAACAAAATCCTAGAGAGAGAGGGAGAGTTAGGGTTTGAGATGAGAAAGTGATGGAGATGCTGACCTAGGGTTTTGCGGTCTGAGGAATGATGAAATCATGTAAGTTTAACTTCTTTGGATATAGCTTCATCGTGAATCTTCTCTCAGATGTCAAGATTTTGTCCCTCCCCTGATTGGATTTGAAATCATATCAAATCAAGTCCTTTTCTCACTCTTTCTCTCCAAATCTTCAATTCTAGGGTTTCTGAGTTGAAAGGAAGAAGAAAGTGGCGATTGCTAGGGTTTTGATATGGATTCGAGATTTTCAGATATAGGATACATTTTTAAGCTATTTTATAGCTTAGGGTGAGTGGATAAAAGAATATTTCAGTCAATTGTACTCAATTAGATGGTTTTAATTTATATTCTCAATTTCTCCCTAGATGACAATAAATGAAAAGAACTATTCTTGAATTCAGTTTATAGAATACTTCAATTCATGTTCCAACTATGATCTGAAAACGTTTATATGATGACATGGATATAGATATCCACGTATCTTGAATACTACAGAATTAAGAAGTTTATTCAGAATCTTCTGAAGATCTGAATTTTCAAGTTATTCGGGTGCTTGAACAACATTATAGCTGAAATTTGAATTTATGCTTATACAATCTTACTTATGTTCCTAGTGCATATCTACATGTTTGATATCTTGATTTGATATATGGACAAATAGAGTTTTTGATTTTCATAATAAATATCATGTGAATAGCAAGTAATAAAGGATGGAAACCCAATCTAGTGTGCTTTTACAAGTATACATATCTAATTTAGTAGTAAATGGATGATTGAAATGATTCATGTGATATTGTGGGATTTTATCTGAATATTTATATGCATACATACTTTGTATATGAGATTTGGATTTCCTAACTCAAATACTTATCATGAAATGCATATGTTGTTATGCTATTGCAAGTAGAGATATGACATGCCCTAGATAAGTATGTTATCGATGCCATGCATAAATGTGAGAAATGTTGAATGAGAATATTTATATTAGTAGACATGATATATGTTTGAATACATGAGAAGTGCTATATGTGCATGAGTAAGGAGAAACCCTAAGAAAAGGGTAAACAATATGTTAAGCATTCAGTATAGTATCATCAGTGATTTCAATTCAATAGTTCGAGTAGTCATTAATATACAGAGTTAAAAGAGATCAGTCTAAGAGAAAGATATAATCAAAGTCACAGTAATGATAGACTTAGGGGCCCTGAACACCATAGATTCCCTATGAGAGGTTTGCGTCATAGGGATGAAATGACCTAACCCTGGCAGTGTTTAGTATACGGGGGTCGGAACGTACTAACAGGTGGTACGAGGGACGAAGCCCTAGTAGAAGTCTCCTTAAAAATACAGTATGTAGTGTCCAACATCAACCAGAGATCCTGGTGGCACTAGAGTACAGAAAAGAAAATAGGTGGCCTGACTCTCTTCCTGTGTGCTTAGGTTAGAGGAGGAGTCCAGTTTTACGGCCCATAGGTGTGTTGAGGCCAGAGAGCCATTTTCCTATTGCAGACCAGTGATGTAGTCAGGCTTAGTATTCCCAGGTGTGTCAGCTAAGTCTTGTATGGTGAGATCGTATTTCATTACGATTCTTCATATGTAGAGTACACTGCATATTATCGGGGCATAAGCTAAAATATGATAATATAAGTTTAAAGAGTTTCTTATAAGTAAAAAGAGTTAAGAAAGGTTCAATTTCAGTTTCACAGTAGTTGTTCTTTCAATGTAATATTGAATATAGTGAGGATTATATTTCCATACTTGTTTATTTCTAATGATGTAGGCTTTAATGTTATTAGTATGTTTTTGAATATCTGGTCTTTTAATTTGAAATTGCTAACTTGTTTTATTTCAATTATCCAAGAATGATTAATGTCTGGTTCAGTACTTTAGACTGCATTATCATTTTACTCATTCACTGAGCGAGTAGGCTCACCCCTCTACTCAAAGTTTTTAGGGAAACCATGGGGATTGAAGATATTATTGCATCATAGTAGATCTGTCACAAGAGTTAAGTCTGAGTATAGTTAAGTTCAGTCAGTCCTTGTCACTCTAGGTCCTTGTAAAGAAATAAGAGAGAGTTGTAAATGATGATGTATAATATTATTCCTCTTTTAGCAATATATGTGAATAAGCAAGTCTTATGTGCTTAAAAGTATGAGAAACATAATGAATGTTCATACATGCATTTTTACTATTGAAATCGGATTAGAGAAATCAATGTTTGGATTCCCTTGTAAAGTTAATTTCTGTGGTTCAATGCAAAAAAACAAAGAGTTTGAAAAAGAATAAAAAGTTAAGGGTGATTTTTGTATTACATTAAATCCTCAATTTATGCCCTAATCTCATGATTAATGATAATTGTGAGATCGGGGTGTAACAACTTGGTATCAGAGCTTAGGCTGAGTTGTCAGGGACCATTAAGTTAGTAAGTTAGAGTTATAAGTGTGGCAGATAGGACATGTTATGATGTTAGCTCTGGGGATTTGAGTATTTGGATATATTGGCCCGGTATCTGAGTACTTTGATCAACCAGTATCAAGCTACTATGTCTATTCTTTCATGTATACCCTGGCCAGGTATATAGTGAAATGATGGTCTAGAGAGGAATCTTAGAAATATTAGGGTTAGGAACAAGATAAGTAACATGAATTAAGAGCATAAATATAAAATGAGATAGAACTTTCATTTCATATTGTTGTTTTATTGGAGATGAATAGAAAAGCTCTTATATGTTTGAAGTCAGATATTCAGTATTTTGAAATATATATGGTTCTTTAAGATTTTTTGTACACTATGCAGTTGTATCATTTATTGATTACATTCTTTGTATCAAGTAGACTAGAAATGATCTTTAAATGAGTTTTCCTAAGTGGATATTATTTCCACATGCTTGAGATTAATAGGAGTTGGATAATCTTCAGTAGCTCTTGGCTTCAGGACTGCAGGTTCGGCCTGGTCCAACTGGCAGGGTGCGTTATTGGGATCTAATGACTCCTATTAACAATATAATAAGAGTAGACTATGGACAAATTAGACACACATCATAGTGAGAATGTACATATACTAAGATGTTGAAACATATGGGAAAGATTAGAATAGCTAAGAATTAGTTGGAACTAATATCTGAGATCCAACTTTGGGGCCTCATATGGGAAACCCTTAATTCAGATTAAGTTTAATGATTAGTATTATATGAACTTTAAATATGAAATATGGAAAAAAAATGGGAAAAGTATGTAAGGGCCAATATAGTAAGACACAATCATGAGGAATGGATTATATGACTGAGTACAATGCATTTATGTACTCCAAAGCAAAGGGGAAATAGAAGAAAAGAGCTAAGTATACAATAAGTACATAGAAGTGAAGAGTCTTCAGAAGAGTTAAAGTGAAGAGAACTAGATGAGCATGTAAATCATAAAACTAGGATAAGAAACTTAGTTGAAACAAAGAGAAATGTTGGAAATAATGAGCTTGATTAAGGAATGAGGGTTATGATATAATTGAGAGCATGGAATGTATACCTTTATTAATAAGTTTAATACATTCATCCTTACTATCTTTGGATTCCAAGTCACTATAGAACAACAAACTAGTTTCTAAAAGAAGAACAAACGTGTAGATTAACCAATGAATAAGTCATACAAAGGTAGACTATATTCGGGAGGGAAAAACTTGATTAAAAGAGATACTAAGTTTGACCCATGCATGAGCCATTTGATTTAAAATGAAGGATATGTAATGTTTTAAACATGAGTTGAAACTAGTAGAGAGATTATTGATTTAGAATTTCAACTTCACAATACTATAAGGATAAAAAGAAATATGTGCAACATGGTATACATGATCATACACATGAATAAGCAACATGATCATAAGAAAAAAATTAGAAGTTAAAGATGACAGGTGGAAGAGTAGTATATGGTAAGAGGATTATGGAAAGTAAGGAAGGGTTTGAAACATGATGGAGTAATATAGATTATAAAAGAAAGAGGTTAGGAGATTCAATCAAGTGCTAGTTAGTCAAGTATCCTTGTTGACAACTAATTAAACCTACATATGACAAATGTATTAAGGGAATGTTTGAAGATAAGAATTCTAAGTATCAGAATCATCTTCTCTTTCATATCTTCCTTAATTAGAGCAATATGGGAATGAAGTGATAAGAAAATGAATCATATATGATGCATAACCATTGTGGTAGAGACATCTAGTGAATGTAATAATGAAACACAATATGATGATGAAACCCTAGAAGGGTAATTGAGAATGTAATCTATCTGAATGGCCAAGTAAGAGAAAGGAAATTCAATCGATAAGATAAAGAAGACTTTAGTAAAACTTGTGAGATCTAAAGTTTGAATTTCAAATTAAGGGAGCAAAGTCACATCACAATAACATTATGCTACTGATAAGGACCAAACCCTAGAATGTTTAGAGTTGTAGTAGTTCAAGGGATGTCACTAGTGATTTGACTTTGAATACTAGCATCTCTATAAAACAAGATCATGAGATTTGCACTATGAGAAGTAAACTAGCACTGATAGTAATCCAGGGTTTAAAGATAGATAATCTAAAAGGTAGATAAACAATATGGAAATGATTCAGAGTAAAGAGTAAGATATAAATTTGAAATGTAATAAGTGTGTTTTGAACAAAAGGAGAAATACAATATGAGTGAAGTGTGATATGAGATAAATTCTTGCAGTGATAGCAAGAATGACAAATAATCTATTTGTACCTTGTATATTTCAATTTTAGGAATGTCTAATCTACATGATTAAAATGAGAAGGATAAGTAGCAAAAAGTAAGTAGTAATGGATGAGGAGAGAGATAAGAGAAAATAATGACTTTTAGTAATATGTGAATTTGTTTTTAGAAGTATAATTTGTTGAAGGTGTGTTAAGGGATGTAAATTGGTTCTACGCATGATTTCAGTGTACATGTGCAAGCAATATGCTAATTAAAGGTGTCTGATAACTGTAGTCATTCATACCAGTAATCCCTCTTAGTATTGTAAAATTGTGGTATGGTGATATGGGTTGAATGATGATGGAACAAATGGAGGGTTACCCTGAATAAGGTAGTCTTACATATTCACTCATATGAATAGAAGGGATGGTAACCATATTGTATTGATATGTAACCCTAATGAGGAACAGCTTGTTATACCTAGCTTTAATATAACTAAGTGATGGTAATTGGGTATGAATAGTCCTTGAATGACTAATACAATCATGTAGTACTCTATTACTGTTCTTGAAACCCTAGTATGTTATAACCTGATGGTTACACCTTGAATTATGTGTGGGTTCATACTAGAGAATAATATGGAATGTGATGGTAATGCTTCACCTTATGCATCCATGACGCAATGGGAATGTTGTGAGTAGTATTGTACAATTGTTGTTCAATCTAGTCTTCCAACTCAAGACTGTTTTGTTATTTGAGTAGCACAAGAGTAAAATTCAAAACAACATGGTGAACTCTCTTTTGTGAGTTAGAGGTAATACATAACAATAGTACATATTGAGCTGTGTGAATTGAGATAGTTGGATCAGAATATCAATGTTGAGGTAACACCTCAAGAGTATGAAAGTGTTGAAATGGTTGTTTCTCTCTCTATCCTATGATTGATTATGGCATAGAGAATTTATTTGTTATCATTGAGAACTGTTTTAACATGTTGTGATTAGAAAAGAAATAAAGTACTTAACATTGAAAACTACATTCAAGTATAAAATACAAGAATGTAATGACATGTGAGATTTCAGAAGCTTAAAATAAAGTTTGAATATACTTTGTTTGTGTATTTATGTTTCGGGGATGATACTCTTTAAGGGGGTGAGAATTGTAATGAACACATTTGTATTTAATTGGTAAACTAGGGTTTACTTGAATGATTACATGCTTGATTAGATTAAACATCGTTTAGACTTGATTAATGATAGTAGATCAATTGTGATGTTTCAAACCTAAGAACAAACTCTAACTATGATTTTAATTTGAAGAATTAGGGTTTGAGAAATGTAAACCCTAATCGGCAAAAATTAGGGTTTTGATAGTACATGAATATGGAATTTGATCAGGATAGCAGAGTGGTAAATGGTTTCTCATATTTTCTACAAAATTTGTACTTAATTGAATTTTGGATATGATATGGATAACTCAATTATGCATATTGGATAAAAATTTCAGAATATTTGAGTGTTCTTTGAATGTGGTTCTCGGTCGAACTATACTTTGACCAAAATGTTGACAGAGTGCTTTTCAGTAGTGTAGTGTTTTATTTTTAGTTAGTTATTGGTAAATCAAAATGATCTAAAATTTTAAATGGAGATTTTAAAATCAATCGTAAATAGTATGTAAAATTTTAATAATTTTTAATGCGTTTAGACCTTATCAGTAGACGAATTACAATAATATTTTTATGATAGAAAATTCAGCTGAAATAAGAGAAAGTATAGTGAGGGGTCAATGTGTAATTGACCCAAGCAGCTCAATTGCTCTATATGGTCAACCTAACACAAAGGAGCTCTCATAATTCGTAATTCAATCTAGAGAAATGAAATCCTAGAGAGAGAGGGAGAGTTAGGGTTTGAGAGGAGAAAGTGATGGAGATGCTGACCTAGGGTTTTGCGGTCTGAGGAATGATGAAATCATGTAAGTTTAGCTTCTTTGGATATAGTTTCATGGTGAATCTTCTCTCAGATGTCAATATTTTGTCCCTCCCCTGATTGGATTCAAAATCATATCAAATCAGGTCCTTTTCTCACTCTTTCTCTCGTAATCTTCAATTCTAAGGTTTCTGAGTTGAAAGGAAGAAGAAAGTGGCGATTGCTAGGGTTTGATATGGATTCGAGATTTTCAGATATGGGATATGTTTCTAAGCTATTTCATAGCTTAGGGTGAGTGGGTAAAAGAATATTTTAGTCAATTTTAGTCAATTAGATGGTTTTAATTTATATTCTCGATTTCTCCCTAGATGACAATAAATGAAAAGAACTGTTCTTGAATTCAGTTTATAGAATACTTCAATTCATGTTCCAACTATGATCTAAAAATGTTTATACGATGACATGGATATATATATCCATGTATCTTGAATGCTACAGAATGAAGAAGTTTATTGAGAATCTTCTGAAGATCTTAATTTTCAAGTTATTTGGGTGCTTGAACAACATTATAGCTGAAATTCATATTTATGCTTATATGATCTTACTTATGTTCCTAGTGCATATAATTCTACATGTTTGATCTCTTGATTTGATATATGGATAAATAGAGTTTCTGATTTTCACAATACATATCCTATGAATAGTAAGTAATCAAGGATGGAAACCCAATCTAGTATGCTTTTAGAAGTATACATATCTAATTTAGTAGTAAATGGTTGATTGAAATGATTCATGTGATATTGTGGGATTTTATCTGAATATTATCTTATATGCATACATGCTTTGTTTATGAGATTTGGATTTTCTAACTCAAATACTTGTCATGAAATGCATATGTTGTTATGCTATTGCAAGTGGAGATATGACATGCCCTAGATAAGTATGTTATCGATGCCATGCATAAATGTGAGAAATGTTGAATGAGAATATTTATATTAGTAGACATGATATATGTTTGAATACATGAGAAGTGCTATATGTGCATGAGTAAGGAGAAACCCTAATAAAGGGGTAAACAATATGTTAAGCATTCAGTTCAATATCATCAGTGATTTCAATTCAATAATCCGAATAGTCATTAATATATAGAGTTAAAAGAGATCACTCTAAGAGAAAGATATAATCAAAGTTACAGTAATAATAGACTTAGGGGCCCTGAACACCGTAGATTCCCTATGAGAGGTCTACGTCATAGGGATGAAACGACCTAACCCTAGCAGTGTCCATTATACGGGGGTCGGAATGTACTAACAGGTGGTACGGGGGACTGATGTTTAGGTTTTGAGTTGCTTTTTATAGGCCTATTTTACATTTGTTTTGAGCATTTATAGCCAATGTATTGACCATATGTACATAATTCTTGATAACTGACTTGTATAGTGTTGGTGCATCAAACTATGTTATTTCATTGCAATTTTATAATTTTTTATATATCGTGACTTAATACTTGGTCATTGTCGAATTTTAGGGGCACCCATATTTTCAAGGAGTCGGTGCCACCGACGTGACATTAGTATCCAGGATGCAATCGACCACAAAGTTGATGCCACCGAGAGGGAACTCTAGAGATAGAAGTGATCGCCCAGAAGAGTCGATAGCACCGACTCCTACTTGGTGCCCCCGAGTCAGCCTCATCTAGAAGAGATTGACTATAGCCCGATCAGGTCAGTGCCACCGACTCTGTCGGATTCTAGTAATATAAACGGGCACCCCGATCTAATGGTCCACATTTTGAGGTACCCGTAAGTGGATCTATGACCTAAAGGAGGCCAGCCAGACCTAAAGGAGAGCATCATTGCATGCACCAAATTCGAGAGAGAGAGAGAGGAGGAGGAGAAAAGAACGGAGCTGAAGGACTGCATCTGGGTGATTCAAGCACTTCAGACAGGCAAATTTGCTGCTAGAAGGTTGAGATTCACACAACTGAAGAGGAGGATCACCCGTTTGTACTTCCTAGCCAGGGGTTACTCGAGTTTCTCCATGTTTCCCCCATTTTTCTATTTTTTCTCTATGTTTGCATTGTTGAAAACCATGCGGGGCTAAACCCCTTGATTCCTTAGGACCCAGAATAGCCCGTGGAACCACTGTATTGACTTTTACATGATTTGATGCAATTTTCCTCATAATTTGTGGATATTTATGTGTGTGAATGAATGTTCTTTTATTGATTGATCACCTTTATTGGAAATCATAGGTGAATAATTAATCTGGAAGGAGAATTAAATGCCTGAAACCCACACATAAACATTATCTTATGCATTCTTTGGTAAAGGTAATGTACGGGTAGTGGAAAAATACCTTGAGATTGAACGTAAAGCACCTGATCTAAGATATAAACTACTACAGATGTGGAGTTAGCTTAGATTTAGGTAGTGAATTGTACTGTGGAATCGGACAATTCTCGCTACGGGCTTTCTATCTAGGAAGAGGTTAAATTATATAAAAGTCAGTAAAAGAAGATACAGTGGGAATCCATGGTGAAACTGGCATTCCTGAGGAATTCCATCTCTCTTGACTAAAGCAATCCATTTTTCATTTAAATTTTCTCTTATTTTGTTTTGAATACCAATTATGTCAAACGTTTTATCGGTCTAGTTGATTTCATGTTGTTAGTAGTAGTCTCTGAACGCACGTCTCCCTGAGTTCGAATTGGGCCTCATTTGGCCTATATTATGTGATGCGTACGCTTGCATTTAGACACACATCAAATACGTGTCAAGTTTTTGGCGCCGTTGTTGGGGAGTACGACAACGTTCAACACTATGAGTGCTATGGTCGGCCACTCTAGGCCATTTTTTTATTTGTCTTGTAATTTTATTTTAATCTTTTGAACTAAATTGCAAATCCTATGTATCTTTCTCAATTATCAGTACTGGTTCATACACTATTATTTGAAATTGCAAGGTACTAGTAAAGCAACAATGGGTGACGGAGTAGCAGCTGGAGAAAAGACCATATGGGTGAAGATCAATGCGTCTTCTTTGATTAATCAGTTGGGCTCGATCAAGAAACAGGCAGTGAATGTGGCATAATACAAGATTGATCCGGGGCTAATTTCACTAGTCAAGTCATAGGCTTTTCACAGGCATATTCATGAATACCTGATTGCACACATCAGCAACTTTGTGGAGTGATGTGACATGGTGAAAGTGGATAAATTTCCACAAATAGCTATTTACCTAAAGCTATTTCCATCATCACTGGCTGACAAGGCAAAACAATGGCTATACAACCTGCCAAAGGAATTCATTGAGACATGGGATCAGATGATTGAGGTATTCCTTGAAAGGTACTTCCCTCCTAAAAAGACAAACGAGCTGGTGAAGAACATCCACAATGTCAAACAGCAAGTAGTTGAGTCCTATTCTGAGGCTTGGGAGCATTTTTAGAACATGCTCAGGAAAGTTCCCCATCATGGGATATATTAGGAGGACCAAGTCAAGATGTT
This sequence comes from Alisma plantago-aquatica, assembly GCA_963693085.1. Classification (NCBI taxonomy): domain Eukaryota; kingdom Viridiplantae; phylum Streptophyta; class Magnoliopsida; order Alismatales; family Alismataceae; genus Alisma; species Alisma plantago-aquatica. Next base: position 103,116,515 of record OY856414.1, on the reverse strand, counting down.
TTACTTTGATCTCAACCACAATGAACGTGTCACTCTGGACAGTGCAGGCACAGGTTTCTTTCTTAATAACTCGCCATCTAAGTTCCAGGAGATACTACAGAATATGGCTAAAAACCAATCTTGGGGTAATGAGAGAGAATGCCCAAAGCACATCAAGAGTATGGTAGAGTCAAGGGCAATCAATGTTTTGAATGAAAAACTTGATGTGATTGCTAAGAAGATATATCAGAAGGAAGAAGAAGAAGAGGCAGAAAAGGTCAAGTACATGAGGCAGCAGGGGTATAGAAATAATGAAGAAGATAGTACCAATGAGATGTTGAGAAAACTGCTCCAGCAAAATGAGCAGTTTATGGGACAGACACAGTAGGTTCTTCAGAGCCATTGGGCACAGATATAGAACATGTAGTGTCAAATTTCTCAAATTGTAGAGGAGATGGCTTCCAAGAAGAAGCTCATTCAAAAGGAAACTATTGGGAATGTCGCACCCGCTCAACAACATCAACAGGTTAAATATATCTCAATCAGCAAGGAGTCAGAGCCCCCTATTGAGGAGATACCTGAGTGTAACATCATGCAGCTAGATATGGAATATGTCCCCAAAGTTCCATACCCCCGTAGTTTTCATGGAATGTCGGGAGGATGCAGAACGCCACACAAGGAAGAGCAGGTGAAGGCTCTACTCCATAGTGGAACAACCACAGTCAATGAGGAGACACCCACAAGCAAGGAGAAGCAGCCACAAGCCGTTCCATCCACAGAAGATGTGTCATACTCCATCTTAGAACGTGGTGTTGAAGCAAGCTTAAGGGAGGAGACCCCCAAAGTTCCATATATTCCACCACACAAGCACATAGAGAAGCCAAGTGTGTCATTCCTGGATAGTCTGAAGCCGAGGAAAGAGCAAAGGCACTTTAGGAAATTTCTTGAGATCTTCCAAAAGCTCCACATCAACATCCCACTAGTGGAGGCTATAGAGAAAATCCATGTATATGGAAGGTTCATGAAGGACATCATCAACAAGAAACGCAGGATCAAAAATATAGATGTTTGGTGTGCTGATGAAGCGGTGAGTTCTATTATTTAAGGAAAGTTGCCAAGAAAGAGGAAGGATCCATGATGTTTCTACATCCCACGTTCTATAGGTGGACAACAATTCTCACAAGCACAATGTGACTCTGGGGCAAGCATTAACCTCATGCCTCTTGCTACTTTTCAGAAGTTGGGATTGAAGAAGCCAACAAAGACTTCCATGACAATTGAGTTGGCATATGGGTCAATTGTGAAGCCACAGGGTATATGCGAGGATGTGCTAGTCAAAGTAGACAAGTTCATCTTTCCTGTAGATTTTTTAGTCATGGATATGCATAAGAAGAAAGGATCTGAGATGCTATTGGGAAGGTCAATTCAAGCTACAGACGATGTGATCACTACCATTGGGCGAGGTTACTTGACACTTGGGATTGGTGATGATAGAGTTGAGTTTAAGATTCCATCTGAATCATCAAAGCCACCCCTTGACAACCCAGGTTGAAGGTATTCCTCATGTCAAGCCTAGGACATTAAATAAGGGTGCTTGTTGGGAGGCAACCCAACTTTTAGATTGTTTCTTTATGTTATTTTAATTTTATGCACTTAGTTTTGCTTAACTTTTAGTAATTTTTTGTAGAAATGGTACCTTGATTCGTGTTTGGAAGTGTGCACAACTTACATAGTCGGTACCACCGACATCCATGTCGGTGGCACCAAGATTTGATCAGTGCTGGATCAGCTTTGGAAAGGCAGATTCAGTGCCACTGACTTCCCTGAAGATTTTCAGAAAGTTACAGGCACGTATAATTGATAAAAAGTTGGTGTCACCGACTCCTGGCTTACAGCCACCTAAAAATGGCTGTAAACATCACTAAATTTTTTTAGCACCGTTTTTTGTAGAGAAAAGAAGGCTAAAGAATGTCATGTCTTAGCACCACTAAGACACAAAAATGGGCCACTAAGAAGAGGGAAATTATCAAGCACAACTTGGTCAAATGAGCCTCCAACCATCCACCTCCACCACCCTTCAGAGAAAATGGTACAGTTATTCCACCTCTTAAGTTGGAATTTTGACTATGAGGCCATAGTCATATTGAAGCTTGGGGGGTTCTGGAACAGCCTTTTATCTTATTTTCTTTCATCTTAGTTTGTAATTTTTATTTTTGAATAAATTAGTTGTCTTTATTTCTAGGTTTACTGCTTTTGTAGGATCCACAATCTATCGAGTGTAATCTGTAGAGAAATTAAATGCATGGTTTTAACTTAGTGTCTACTTGGTTCAAGTGCAATAAAAAATGATGCTTATCTTGTGAGGAGTTGAGTAATACAGTTGAGGAAGTGCTTGAGTAAGTCAGCTTTAGGACATAATACCATAAATGACCATCTTAATTGTCTAAGAAAGTGGTTGATATGGCTACTAAGCCCAAACTGACCAAAGATCAACAAGACCTTGAGTCAAAGTTTAAGAAAGAAATCCCTTAATTATGTGCACAACCAAATCTGAGTGCATGTCATGTAGTTGCATTACATATCTCTATTTTTCATTCATAGTTACATTTCATTTTCCATTTAATGATATCTTGTACTCAGTCTCTTCTAAAATGCAAAAAGGTGATGATTATGCCTATACCCTTGAAAAAGAAGGAATTAATGCCATGTAGAGAAATGCAATAAAAGTCCATCACTATGAGAAATTCATAAAAAAAAGAAAAAAAGGAAATAGTTACAAATATAGAGCATAATTGAGAAATGAGGGAGAAAGGGCATACTCTCACTGTAGTGGAGGAAGAACTAATACTTGATGTAGTTGTAGGTATTTTGTCTCATCCTGAGATGAAAAGTACATGATTTCATCATTTCCCTTCATTTACTAGGCATTAGGAGCATATTTCAATCCTTTTTAGCATCTAGGTTCATCATCCTTTCATTGCATGAATGATTTAATGTGCTCATGAGTCTTCCATAGCCGCCCATTTCATCCATCTTTTGCTCTTACTAGTGGGCCACATAACTGATCACCTCCTCACACATTCTTATCAGGAGATATGCTTCCAAGTAGATGATAGGTAGAGAAAGAGAGCAACGTAGATAGGAGATCACATGATGCACCATGGGTGAATCCAAAGAATTTATCATGTTAACTGCTCTATTTGATAGTGATATGTTGATTTAGGGATAAACATCTTTTATAGAGATTCTTGGTCGCTTTTAGAGTAGGTGGTGTTCAGTGGTCAGTAAGGGCTGGTATGAGGACCGAAAGGTGAGAGACACCTAGATATAGTTTATGCACTTATGTCCTTTTGCTGACTTATTTCCATCAGATCCAAGGTGTGTTGCTCAAGGATGAGCAAGATTTAGCTTAGGGGAGTTTGATGTACATGTTTTGAGTCACTTTTTACAGGCCTAGTTTACATTCATTTTGAGCATTTATAGTCAATTTATTGATCATATGTACAAAATTCTTGATAATTGGTGTGTATAGTGTTGGTGCATCAAACTATGTTATTTCATCGCAATTTTAAAATTTTTTATATTTCATGACTTAATACTTGGTCCTTGTCAAATTTCAGAGGCACCCATATTTTCAAGGAGTCAGTGCCACCGACCATGCAGGTCGGTGCCACAGATGTGACATCAGTAGCTAGGCTGCAATCAACCAAAGAAGTCGATGGCATCAACCACAAAGTCGATGCCACTGAGAGGGAACTCTAGTGACGGAAGTGATCGCCCAGAAGAGTCGATAGCACCGACTCCTGGTCGGTGTCACCGAGTCAGCCTCAGCCAAAAGAGATCGACTACAGTCCGATCAGGTCAGTTCCAACGACCACCAAGTCAGTGCCACCGACTCTGTCGAATTCCAGTAATCTAAACCGGCACCCCGATCTAACGGTCCATGTTTTGTGGTACTGTAAGTGGGTCTATGACCTAAAGGAGGTTGACCGGACCTAAAGGAGAGCATCATTGCACACACCAAAGCCGAGAGAGAGAGAGAGAGAGGAGCAGAAAAGAATGGAGCCAAAGGACGCATCCGGGTGATTCAAGCACTTCAGACGGGAAAATTTGCTACTGGAAGGCTGAGATTCGCACAACTGAAGAGGAGGACCATCCGTTTGTACTTGCTAGCAAGGGGTTACTCGATTTTCTCCATGTTTCCCCCATTTCTCTACATTTCCTCTATGTTTGTTGTGGGCTCCGATCTCCAAAACACGATATAAACTTAGCAGAAGCGATTCGATTAGCAGGGGAATACGAAAAATCACTAAAAATTAAAATTTTTTGAGACATGATCTTGAAATCATAAACTTCCTTTATAAAAGCAAAGTAAACAGTTTACATCTCTGTTAAATCACTTCTTGAGTGATTATATACATTCAGATACAAAATCTCAAGATTTAAAAACCAAAATCTCAGACCTACTGTCTCCTAGGACCCGAGAGTATAGACACGACATAAGACTAACTATCTACATGACTCAGCAGTCAGTATCTCCACCTGAGATTCATTGTTGCCCCTGGTGTTGCTATTGATACTGCTCACCCTCATATTAGTTTCTTTGTCCTCGACGTCCACCTAAAAATTTGAAATCTTTGGGGTGAGACAATTTTAAATAATTGTCCCAGCGAGAGTTATAACTCTCCGCCAGAAGCTTTATTATAGCAAGTAAAGAATAACATAAGAAAAGTAACTTAAATCATTCAACAGCAGGTTTGATAATAAGTAAAGCCTCTTTTACCTAAGAAATCACTTCATTAAAGCATATGAATAACAGGTATACTAACTACATGAACATACTATTAATATAAACAATGTAACATCAATCATTGTTTCTCGTAGTTCAACCTAAGCAGATATGGTATGCGGTGGATTATGTTTTACAAACATTATTATGCCCTGCGGAGATAAGGTATGCCGCTCATACTCCAACCGATCACTACTAAGTCGCATCGGTATCATACCTAGGTCATCAAAAGAGCCGGATTCTTATGACCTCATCTTCCTCGGTCAGTGTGAGGATCAACATGCAGGACATCTAGTGTCTCTGCTACTATAGCTCACCAGGGTATTCTGGCACTTCGCTATTAGAGTCACAGTGGCATTATGTACTCTCTTCACCATCGAAAGATCTCATGTTTATCTCTCATCGATGTGGCATTAAAGATTCCTCGGGTGATTAGTGATACATCATCCCGGCATAAACACATAGTGCAGTGTTGATAGATTAAGATACATCTACATCAACTCCTACACTAGGACGTAAGGATATTTGCATCCATATTCCCCCACATACTCAAAAGTATGTGATCCAGGAGTTCCCTTAGGAAAACCTGTTTCACCATCATTTAACTACCGACAATGATGGATCTATGATTAGGGCTCTACATTGCATGATTATACTTGATTAATTAGGTACATTTCAGTATTCTTTTAGCATCAAGCATGTTTTCAATCATTATTCATTAGAACAACAGCTATGAAAGTAGAATACTAAATGTATCAAGTTTAACTCATATCAGTTGTCGAATGGATATCAATTCACCATAAGTCATCTAATCAGCATGACCTTGATGTTACTCATGGCTCTTACAGCCCACTAACTTCATATGTTGTCACTTAAACATAAACAACATAGTATACATTACTATTCATATAGTCTACAACATGCTTTCAATGAATACACTATCATAATCCTTACCTGGTTATGATTAATCTCTTATGAGGACCTGCATAGTCAATTCAACTTGACAATCATAACATTTCATTTCTAAATCAGCAATTTATAAGGCAGAAATAACATTCCATTTCAAGGGTTGTACCTTTATGCCTTTAATAAGGCTAGGCTCCCTTATTAGTATCAATTAGGTTTATTCAATCCCTTTCATTATGATTAGGAACACTAATTCCCCACTTCATACTTCAATTATAAAGATTCATGCTTAAACGCATAACCTAGAATTAGGGTTTAATTAAACAAGGGTGTCATCTACTTGAGCCCTTCAAGGGTACATTGGTAAAGTACACCATTAATTCACAACATGGGTCAATCAATTAATCACTTAACCCCTTAATGTCTTTAGGTATCATTAGGGTTTGGATTAGACAACCATTGAACCATTTAAACCTTCAAAGCATTAAGTAATCATAACCCTAAAGTTCCCAAACGATTTCACACTTTCAACCTCCAAACGGTCCTGAGACCTTTTGGAAGTGTTGACCGTTTGGTTAGGTTAACTTCCAAACCGTTTGAACTTGGTCACCCTCAAGACCATTTGAATCTAAACGGTCTTGAGATGTTTCAACTTGTTGACCATTTGAGAGAGTTGACTTTGAAACCGTTTGAATTTAAACAACCTTGAAACTGCATGGGTTCAAACCGCATAAGCTCCAAACCGCATGACCTTCAAACGGTTTTGAAACTGTTTGAGCCCAAATGGTCTTGAGACCGTTTGGCCCCAAATGGTCTTGAGACCGTTTGGACTAAACGGTCTTGAGACCGTTTGGTCCAAATGGCTCAAAACCGCATGGACCTAAAAGGTATATCAACACTTGTAATCGATTAGGGTTTTCAAGGTTGAACCCCTCAATTGTCCTCATATATGTTAACCACTTATCAATTGAGCCAATTAGGGTTATCCTTAACCAATTGGACACTCAATTGACCTTTCATTGATAGCCAATTAGGGTTGAAACCAATTCAATTAGGGTTTGTAATCGGTTAACCATCAACATTAATCAACATGAGTCTAATTGAAGTTGAACCCATCAATTGTCACTCAATTGGGCCCCAACTTGGCCCAAACGGTCTTGGGATCATTTGTACATCCTCCAAAGGGTCTTGAGACCGTTTGCCCAAAGTTACATCAAAATCTAAGTCAATTTGATAAGGGTTGAACCCTAATTAAGTCTAAAATCAGCACTTTCAAATAACTCAACAACCTATTGTGATTGGACCCTCAATTGGTCAAATTACCTTAACCCTAGACCTCCAAACAGTCTTGGGTGGTCACCAAATAGTCCAGAGACCGTTTGAGTGATCCCCAAATGGTCTTGAGACCGTTTGGTCCACTCAACCCTAAGTTCAACAAAATCAATCATTGAAATCATCAATTGAACCCGATTAGGGTTTCGAGGGTTGAAGTGCCTTCAACTTGTTATTGGTTTGCAATTAGATTATGAATCTTTGTAAATGATTAATTCAATATGTATCCAAAAAACCTATAAATGGTATTCACTTGGTCAACCCTACCAAATGGTCTTGTAGACCGTTTGAATCTAAACAGTCTTGCAAACCGCATGAATTCAAACGGTCTTGAGATCGTTTGATTTCATACGGTCTTGCAAATTGTTTAGACCAAATGGTCCAAGGTCGTTTGGTAAAGTTACCTAGGAATTCACACCCATCATCTTCAACCTTAGAATAGGTCAGTTACTTCATGGTTTTGCTTGCAAAAGTGCAAGGAAGAGTGGGGAAGAAGAAGAACTAACTACTAACTGCAAGAACAAGAATATGCATAAGAAAGCAAAAGGTTAAGAGTTATAAAACCCACCTTATGGTTGTTCCTAGAGCTTCAAGATTCCAAGATTCAATCCTTTAATGGATTTTTGAGCTCCACAGGTCGGCCAAAGGTGTTTCTCCAAGAAAAGGTTGGGGAAAGTCAGCTAGAACAAGAAAGCTAAGTGAGATAACCATAAAACCAACCTTATAATCCACTTTCCTCCATGAATTCGAGCAAGAAGATGCTCCAAGCTTACCTAGATTCTCCTTAGCCGTTCTCCTCTGTTCCTAAGCTCTGCCTTAGTTGGTCCAAGCAGGATGATAAGTGATAGAAGAAGAGAAACGTTCCTTTGTTTGCAAAGGCAAGTTGTATATATATCTTTGGGTGAAACTTCAACATAAGGACATCTAATTCTCCATTTTTCATCTAGGTCCCTCCTTTCTTCTTTGCACGTCCCTTCTTCTTATTTATAAGGCAAAACTCCTTCTAAGACCAATAACTAAAGGAAAAGAAGGTCAACTTACTACCTTGTTGCACATATAAGAGGGTTCCATTACTCATAACTTGGTGATTTCATTACAAAGGTGTTCCTTATTATATGATTATTCAAATGAAGCGCCCCCTTCATCACTATTACTCTAAATGATGTCAAGAGTCATAAAAGATATTCTAAAAGGTATATTTTACAAGTTACACCCCACATTTTGGGTAAATTGCACTTTACACCAAAATTAGGGTTTAAAGCTCAAGGATTGCTCCACAAGCTGCATCTTGGTGCCCAAGCTTGGAGAACCCATCATATTTCATCATATTCATTCTTATGATGTCTCAACACCAAGGGAACATATCAACATGTGTAAATTGCAAGTTAACTCCTCTAGTTGGGTAATTTGCACATAGGTCCCTGTACTACAAAATAATACTACAACATTGTTTAAAAAAAAAGACAAAAATGGAAACATATGTTTCTCAAGGGTTTTAATTACAGACCAAAGATAATCACAAGTATGTTAATTACATAATTAAGCAAAACACCTAGGGTTAGCTCATAACCCAGGTCAGGGATGTTACATTTGCATTGTTGAAAACCATTTGGGGCTAAACCCCTTGATTCCTTAGGATCACGGAGTAGCTCGGGGAACCATTGTATTGACTTTTACATGATTTGATGCAATTTTCTTCATAATTTGTGGATATTTATGCATGTGAATGAATGTTCTTTTGTTGATTGATCACCTTCATTGGAAATCATAGGTGAATAATTAATCTGGAAGGAGAATTAAATGCCCAAAACCCACACATAAACATTATCTTACACATTCTTTGGTAAAGGTAATGTATGGGTAGTGGGAAAATACCTAGGGATTGAACGTAAAGCACCTGGTCTAAGATATAAACTACTACATATGTGGAGTTGGCTTAGATTTAGGTAGTGAATTGTATCGTGGAATCGGGCAATTCTCGCTATGGGCTTTCTATCCAGGAAGAGGTTAAATTATATAAAAGTCAGTAAAAGAAGATACAGTGGGAATCTGTGGTGAAACTTATGTTCCTGAGGAATTCCATTTCTCTTGACTTAAGCAACCCATTTTTCATTTTAATTTTCTCTTGTTTTGTTTTGAAAACCAATTCTCTCAAACGTTTTCTCAGTCTAGCTGATTGTCTATTGTTAGTAGTAGTCTCTAAACACATGTCTCCCTGAGTTTGACTCGGGCCTCATTTGGTCTATATTACGTGATGTGTATGCTTGCTTTTATACACATGTCAAATACGTGTCAAGGATGAAACCCTAGTGGAAGTCTCCTTAAAAATACATTATGTAGTGGCCAACATCAACCAGAGATCATGGTGGCACTAGAGTACAGAAAAGCCAATAGGTGGCTTGACTCTTTGCCTGTGTGCTCAGGTTAGAGGAGGAGTCCAGTTTTATGGCCCATAGGTGTGTTGAGGCCAGAGAGCCATTATCATGTTGCATACCAGCAATGTAGTCAGGCTTAGCATTCTCGGGTGTGTCAGCTAAGTTATAACGACCCCACCTTTTGGTAACCCCCAATTAAGGGAGACTAGAAGGTCAGAGCCATTATCCCAATTAACAGGATCAAAGGTTCGACAAATAATCAATAACAATTAATAAATTTTACCAACTAAAGTGAAAACTGGTATAGAATAAAACCTTGCATACTATTTAAAAACTGGGATTTCTAAACTTTTATCCATGAAGATCCTAATCTAACTTATCCTCCTATGCACGTTATTTCTCATTTAATTCCACGTATGCCACTTTATTGTTTGTTCTTTTCATTTGTACCTAAAACACCGTCAAACAAAACATCAGTCAGCAAGAAGTTGGTATGTGGGGGAAATAATAATCGTGCAACTATAATAACAAAGTAGTCATCCAAATATCATTTAACATAAAAGATTACACTTTAAGCAATACTACTCAATCCTTACCTATCCCCTATCTATGTGTTGTCCCTGCAGTGGACATGGATACTACCTCTATCATATGGTAGATCCTTACCCCCATGGCCCTACCACACAGGTAGCCTGTGACAGAGCGAGTTTTTACATATATATTAATTAATTCCTCTCTCTTACAAATTTTATTGTTCCAATTATGCCCTCAATCATCTCTCTCACTAATTTGATTAAATAGATTACCAATTTCACTTAAGACCATCCATATTGGTGCATAAAATCAAATAATACAAGTATAATGACATTTAGTCTATTGACATAGTCAATAATCGAATTATGACTCCAAATTTGTAGCTTAGATACTTAATGGCATCGTTAAGCTATCCCTAGAGTTTTGTTGCAATTGGAATTACCAATAAAGAGTTATAACCAATTTAATTTTGAGCTAATATATCACCTTTTACATAGCCTAGACCTAAGTTTCTTATTAAATCGAGTTGATTTAATTGTCACACTACCTAAGAAACCCGCCCCACCCTCCTAACCGTTGGATTGGGTGATCCGGGGATTAGCTTTGATCTGAGGGAGGAGACTTCATCTCCTACCTCCCGCAAAGGACGGGGAGGCAGTAGGAGATGAGGCCCGCCCTACCTCGCCACCTCACCCTCAGTTTGATTTTTTTAACCCAACAGACCTCTTCGAAACTCCGCGACGAACTCGTCTAGCCCCAGTTTGACCCCCCCCTCATTCTCGGATTAGAGAGAACAGATCCCGACTCCCTCGCTGCTCTCACCGGTGGTGGCGCACGAATTAGGGATTTACCCTATACATCACCTCACGCCTATATAACGCTCCCAAGAGCTCCACCAAACCTCCTTTCGTCATCTCGTACCTCTAATTCCAACGGAATACGCCCCTACCACCCTCACCTCGAGCACCCCCTGCTCACCCGACTTCGATCTCGCCCGCCCTCCAGTGGCCCTCTCCGTTCAATTGAACGCACCCACACCATCTCGGGATCTCGGCGAGACGACCGACACCTTCGGTTGGAGCCACGAAGGCCTAGGAGCCTGGGTCGACTAGCCGCCGGAGCTACGCGCAAGGCTGCCATCGTCGGCGAGGTCCAGTGTACGTCGAGCTACAGAAGTGGACCAACAACTTCACGAACCCCACACGGAGCTTCGTGACCCCTCAATCCAGCCGGAGGGCAGGTAAATACCTGGAACCCATTTTCCATTTTCAGAGCACCCCGCCATCAAAACCAGGGCTGTAGCTAACCTCTGGCGAGCTTCTTGGGTTCGTTGGACTCAGGAAGACCTCGCGAACGCGTTCCGCCCATCATCACACTCCCAGACACCCCCTAACCTTCCTATGCTTCTTCACCCCCCCTTCTTCTCTACTGCCCGATCCTCGTTGCTGCCTCGCGCGCGAGGGAAGCAATCAAAGGGGCAGAAGTACTAAACTGCCCTAACCCGTCGTCATGACAACCAAAGCCCAAAAGGGGCATTTACGTCCTTTTCCCCCCATCCTTGACCCGGCTGACCGAGGCTGGCTCGCGGGTTAAAGAGAGGATCCACGTAGCTGGATCCCTCTTCTGATCCGCGAGACCAGCAATCCTTTTTCTTTTTTTATTTTCGTTTATTTCTTTAGAAATTTCCTGATTGGTCAGAACTTGTAAAAATCCTAGAAAATGGTAGGATTATCAGAAACTATCGAATAAATATACCATTTTCATCAGAAAAATCTAATTAATTTAAATAAAATCATTCTAGGACCTAGATCTGATTCCTTCTTTGAAAATATGGCCTACACTCACTAATGACCTTTTAACACATTGTTTTGTGAAATAATGGTTATAACTGATTCTAATTCTGCCTTGGGAACATTTTAAACCCTAATTATGATCTTGGTCATCATGTTACTCGAAAACCTATTTAAGGAGGATAGTTGATCCAACAATGATGAAAAACCCTACTTTCAAGATTTCACTCTTCATAATGTATACAATTCTATGTCACACAATTAATTGCCTTGAGTGACTTCGATTAACCCTGACCTAAGAACCAACTCTGACCTCTCGAATCACATGTATCCTAAAAATGATATCCCAAATAACCTAAACCCTAATTATAATAGTAATTAATGTTGATTGATGAGAAACCATGGTGACTCTAGGGTTTTACTATATTTCAAGGTGATCTACTATCTTTCTCCTAATCTAAGATTTGTGGAATCCAGATCTGAGAACTAAAGGTACGTGGATATAATTATATGACTAGTTTTTGCTGGATGTTAAGTATATGTAATTGTTTGCATGAAATTGATATACATTGATGGATGTGAATATATGATTAATTGCTGATTTACCGCCTTGAACATGAAAGAACATAATTGAATATAAGTGAAATGTAGTTACTAGTGGTGCTCATTAATCTCCCTATTAGAGAGGGAAAGTATTAATGTTGACTAGCACCTCCCTAATGGTACAAGGTACGCAGGGAGATCCCTAATGGTACAAGGTACGCAGGGATAGGGCCCAATATTTATGTTTGTGCTAAGTCCACCATAGTAATGCATATTCATTCTAAATAAGGATAATAACTTGGGATTTTCTGATTTTCGGCTTCTAAATAATGTTTTCATTCCTTTCTCAAATTTTGAGTATTTTATATACCAGCATAGTATAGCTTTCATTCCACGTACCAACTTTGTTGATGTTTTTGTTTCTCGTATTTTCTAGGTACAAGGAACAATTGATGATTAAAGTGCAATGCATATTCAAAGTACCTGAAGGCACAAATATTAAGCGTGGAGGATTTAGTAGATAGACCTAGTCCTCTTATCTCTTTCTTGCTAGATGTTAGTTTATTTCTTTTCCTAGATTATGTTGAGGATGATTGAGATCCAATGTAATAATCATAGACTTATTCTTCTTCTTTCTCCAGTATCAATATGTATGACTTTATCTTACATTGTTGAATGAAATGTTGTGTGGCTATTTGCTATGATGTGAACTTGATCTTGGCTTTAGTTGGCTATCTTGATTTCTATTATTTTCCCTTTTGACATTTATAGATATGAGTGCACGCATATCTGTATATGTCACTAAGGAAAGTATGTAGAAATTTGGGGTCGTCACAGTTGGTATCAGAGCCAATGTTCACACATCATAGTCACATGACTTTCATTCACCCTATTATGAGTCTAGGGTAGTCCTTGAGTTAGGGATGTGAAGGGTTGAGGTGTCTAGGATAGCATCTTCCATGGGTCTGACTAAAGTCTCCGAGCCACTTAGCTTGGCAATCACGAGGCTACCTTTATGGCAGTATAAGTCTACCTGGCCGATATCCCAAGTGTCCCCTATTCTTGGGCATACCTTAATTTAGGAATTTTCTCATCTATAAATTTTTCCCTCTCACCTCTTCTATAGGAAAAATTCCTCCCTCTCATCTATGTTTTGAAATAAATTAAACTTTCCCTCTTACCTCTGTAATAAGGTTAGGAAGGAGTCTCTCTATTTAGAAAGTCCTAAGGATCGACTGATAAGGATTTTAGGATATCCTCCCTAAATCATAACATTCAGAATATTAATCATTAAATAATGAGAATAATAAAATATCATGTGAAAAATAATAATGATAATGACGAGAATAATTGTTGAAGTAATAATATAATATGTTCAAATTAATTTCAGGATGCCCCTAAGACTCGCAGCTCAGGGGAATCGTCCTCTAAGAAAAGAAAAGAACGTGAACCCTCTGAAGTACCTGATCCCGATGCTGAGGCCAAGGAAAGGTGGGAAGAACAGAAGAAAATCCTTTTAGATTTTATGGAAACCCTCGCCATAAAAGGAACCCCAGAACCCAACTCATCTAGGAAGAAAGAAGTGACAGTGATAGATTTTATTAAACTAAACCTTGATTCTTTTTGGGGTGAGGATCAGCCTGAGGTTATGGATAAGGCTGAAGCCTGGATTTTGACCATAGAGAATGGTTTTCATACCCTAGAAGTACCCAATGAGAAGAAGGTTAGGTTCGCCACCCATATGCTTAAGGGAGGGGTAAAAATCTGGTGGGATAACTATGGCGGGAATAGGGGTGAGGAAATAGACAACATGGAGTGGGAAGCCTTTAAAAACCTCTTCACGGATCGTTTTATGCCCATAGCCGAGAGGAAGAGGAAGGAAAAGATGTACATGGAGTTAAGGCAGGGTAGTCTTTCAGTAGCTGATTACACCCGGAAGTTTAGGCTTCTGGAACGTTATGCACCCATCAAAACTGAAGACCGCCTTACTGAACACTATGTTGACTGCCTTTCCGCCCACCTAAAAACCCTAGTCATAGCCTCTCATCCCAGAAGCATAGATGAAGCCCTAGATATGGCCCTCAAGCAGGAGAGAGAGCAGGGCATGCAAAAACCTTCTAGCATGGGATATTTAGGGTTAACCACAACTGAAGAGGATAAGTTTAAGAAGTTCCACCCAGGCCAAAACAACAAAGGATCAGGGAAACAAGGAGGTTCAGGAAAAGGAGGACAGAAAAGCTACCAGAACCAGCCGAGGACAAATCATCCCAAGTGCAAGACTTGTGGACGTTTCCATGGTGGAGTATGCCGCCACACCAAGCCAGTCTGCTATAACTGCAAAAAGGAGGGTCATTTTGTCTCCAAGTGCCCCACCCCCTTCATCTTTGGAAATCCTACGGGTGGTGCTCCGCAGCCTCAGGGACACCACAATGGCAGGGTATTTGCAGTAAATGCAGAAGAGGCCAAGGCAAACCCAAACCAGCTCTGTGAAGGTAACTTAATTTCTTTATAATTCAATATCTTTTGTCAAGCCTGCAATTATTCATAATTTGATTACCTTATGTAGGCACTGTATTATTAAATGGTCATCCTGTTAAGGCTTTATTTGACTCCGGATCTACAAATACTTTTATTTCTCGAACTCTGGCATCCATATTAAATCTTCATTTAAGGGATTTGGGATATACTCTGGACGTGTCTACTCCAAGTGGCAAAATACTCACAACTCTGCAGAAAACTAATGAACTTTCTCTTAAGTATGAAAATCATGATATGCCCTTTGAATTCATTCTCTTAACTATGGAAGACTTTGATGTTATACTCGGTATGGACTGGCTTTACACATACCATGCTCACATTGACTGTAGAAACAAGATGGTCGTTCTCTCTCAACCTCATTCTTATCCTGTGAAAATCCCTAGGGGAAGTGGATTATGTAATAATATTATAATCTCCTCTCTTAAAGCTAAAAAGCTCATTTCTAATGGATGTAAAGTCTTCCTCGAATTAGTCTCAGAGACCAGTCCTAGTAGCGGGCCTGTAGAAAGTCTGGAGGTGGTACGTGACTTCCCTGACATTTTTCCGGAGGAGCTTCCTGGGCTGCCTCCAAATAGAGACATTGAGTTCTCCATAGATCTTCTTCCTGGAACCACTCCAATTTCTAGGGCACCGTATAGGATGGCTCCTGCTGAGCTGATGGAGTTGAAGAAACAGTTGCAAGAACTTCTCGAAAAAGGTTTCATTCTTCCTAGTGTTTCCCCCTGGGGAGCTCCTGTTCTTTTTGTCAAAAAGAAGGATGGTTCCATGCGTATGTGTGTTGACTACCGCATGTTAAACCAAGCTACTATTAAAAACAAGTATCCCCTTCCTCGTATTGATGACCTTTTTTATCAGCTTCGTACTGCTAAAGTATTCTCAAAGATTGATCTCCGTTCTGGATACCATCAACTTAAAATCAAGGATTCTGATATTTCTAAAACTGCTTTTCGAACTCGTTATGGGCATTACAAATTTCTGGTGATGCCATTCAGGTTAACCAACGCACCAGGTGTATTTATGAATCTGATGAACAAAGTCTTCCAACCCTATCTTGATGAGTTTGTGGTCGTCTTCATTGATGATATCTTGATCTATTCTGATTCTATGGAAAAACACCGTGAACACTTGCGATCAGTTCTTGACATTCTTCGAACCCAGAAGTTTTATGGCAAACTTTCAAAATGTGAGTTCTGGATTGATAAGGTTATGTTTCTTGGGCATGTCATTTCTGGAGGTAGTATATCTGTTGATCCCGCCAAAGTCTCTGCAGTACTTGATTGGCAACCTCCTCATAATCCTTCTGAAATTCGGAGTTTCCTGGGTCTGTCCGGATACTATCGTCGTTTTATTCCAAACTTCTCCAAAGTTGCACTCCCTCTCACCAAGCTTACTCGGAAGGATGAGCACTTTATCTGGTCAGATACTTGTGAGTCCAATTTCCAACAGTTAAAGCAGAAGTTGACATCGGCTCCTGTTCTTGTTCTACCCTCTGGCAATGAAGGGTTTGTAATATTCACTGATGCCTCGAGGAATGGGTTAGGGTGTGTCCTACAGCAGAATGGTAAGGTAGTGGCCTTTGCGTCTAGACAGCTAAAACCCACTGAACTTAATTATCCCACCCATGATTTGGAATTAGCTGCAATCATTCATGCCCTCAAAATCTGGAGGCACTACCTGTATGGGGCAACATTCGACATCTTCACCGATCACAAAAGCCTGAAGTACATCCTAACTCAGAAGGACTTGAATCTGCGTCAGCGCCGATGGATTGAATACCTAAAGGACTACGATTTCACTATTGCCTATCATCTGGGTAAGGCAAATGTAGTCACTGATGCCATTAGCAGAAAAAGGGCAGTGTGTACATCTCTTTCTGTCCCTGAATGGAGGAACATGGAGGATCTAGTGGGCTGGAAGTCACAGTTTCTGTCTGATCGTGTGCATGTTAATAACATTTCCATCACATCCAACCTGCACTTTGAACTTCTTGAGGCACAAAAGGCTAGTCCCGATCTTACAGAGCTCTCTTCCCTTCTGTCAAAGCCGCAAACACATCTGTCTGTGGGTCTTGATGGAGGTCTCCGTTACAAGAATCGTATATGGGTTCCTGAGCAGTCAGCTATAAAGACATCAATCCTAAATTAGGCACATGGGTCCAAGTACACAGTTCATCCAGGCACAACAAAAATGTACAAAGACCTACAACGTCAGTTTTGGTGGAGGGGCATGAAGCGCGATATTGCCGATTTCGTGTCCAGGTGTTTGACATGTCAAAGAATTAAGGCCGAACATTAGAGACCAGGCGGTCTACTACAACCCCTTGAGATTCCGGAATGGAAATGGGAACACATCACCATGGATTTCATGGTGGGATTACCCAGGACCAGGAAGGGATACGACGCTGCATGGGTCATAGTGGATCGTCTCACCAAATCAGCTCATTTTCTTCCTGTGAAGACTACTGCAAAGGTTTCTGAGTTGGCGGACCTCTACATACGGGAGATAGTACGTCTGCATGGAGTTCCAGTATCTATTGTCTCAGATAGGGACCCAAAGTTCACATCAAAGCTGTGGAAGCATGTTCAAGAGGAATTGGGTACCAAGTTGAACTTCAGTACAGCCTACCATCTGCAAATAGACGGGCAGTCAGATCGTACAGTACAGATTCTAGAGGATCTTCTGCGAGCTTGTGTTCTCGATTGGGAAGGCTCATGGGACTATTACTTGCCTTTAGCTGAGTTTGCCTATAATAATAGCTATCAGGCAAGCATTGGGATGCCTCCCTATGAAGCTCTTTATGGCCGACCTTGCAGATCACCTTTACACTGGGATGATGTCGGAGAGTGTACCCTGATGAAATCCGAGGAGATGCAGCTGTATACTGATAAGGTTGCTCTAATTAGACAGAGAATGAAGCGAGCACGGGACAGGCAAAAATCGTATGCAGATGCTCACAGAAAGGAACGTCATTTCAAGGAAGGCGACCATGTCTTTTTGAAGATTCGACCTATCCGAGCTTTGGCCAAGAACAAAGGAAAGCTCAGTCCTCGTTATGTTGGACCCTTCGAGATCCTTGAAAGGGTTGGTGAATGTGCCTATCATCTTGCTTTGCCACCTCAGTATAGTGCCATGCATAATGTGTATCATGTGTCTAATCTGAAGCCCTACGTCAAGGACTCAAGTCATATCCTGAATCATGAGCCTCTCGAGTTGAAAGATGATCGGTCATATGTCGAGTCCCCAGTCAGAATTCTCGACTTCAAGTCGAAGGAGCTTCGCAGTAATCATCATATTGAAATGGTGAAAGTTCTCTGGAGCCACCATGACAAAACGGATGCCACCTGGGAGCTAAAGACCAAGGTCGAGAAGAAGTATCCATATCTTTTTCAGTCTGCTTGAATTTTGGGGACAAAATTCTTAAAAGGAGGGGAGAATGTGACAGAGTGAGTTTTTACATATATATTAATTAATTCCTCTCTCTTACAAATTTTATTGTTCCAATTATGCCCTCAATCATCTCTCTCACTAATTTGATTAAATAGATTACCAATTTCACTTAAGACCATCCATAATGGTGCATAAAGTCAAATAATACAAGTATAATGACATTTAGTCTATTGACATAGTCAATAATCGAATTATGACTCCAAATTTGTAGCTTAGATACTTAATGGCATCATTAAGATATCCCTAGAGTTTTGTTGCAATTGGAATTACCAATAAAGAGTTATAACCAATTTAATTTTGAGCTAATATATCACCTTTTACATAGCCTAGACCTAAGTTTCTTATTAAATCGAGTTGATTTAATTGTCACACTACCTAAGAAACCCGCCCCACCCTCCAAGCCATTGGATTGGGCGATCCTGGGATCAGCCCTGATCTGAGGGAGGAGACTTCATCTCCTACCTCCCGCAAAGGACGGGGAGGCAGCAGGAGATGAGGCCCGCCCTACCTCGCCACCTCACCCTCGGTTTGATTTTTTTAACCCAACAGACCTCTTCGAAACTCCGCGACGAACTCGTCTAGCCCCAGTTTGACCCCCCTCATTATCGGATCAAAGAGAACAGATCCCGACTCCCTCGCTGCTCTCACCGGTGGCGGCGCACGAATTAGGGATTTACCCTATACATCACCTCACGCCTATATAACGCTCCCAAGAGCTCCGCCAAACCTCCTTTCGTCATCTCGTACCTCTAATTCCAGCAGAATACGCCCCTACCACCCTCACCTCGAGCACCCCCTGCTCACCCGACTTCGATCTCGCCCGCCCTCCAGTGGCCCTCTCCGTTCAATTGAACGCACCCACACCATCTCGGGATCTCGGCGAGACGACCGACACCTTTGGTTGGAGCCACGAAGGCCTAGGAGCCTGGGTCAACTAGCCGCCGGAGCTACGCGCAAGGTTGCCATCGTCGACGAGGTCCAGTGTACGTCGAGCATCCGGAAGTGGACCAACAACTTCACAAACCCCACGCGGAGCTTCGTGACCCCTCAATCCAGCCGGAGGGCAGGTAAATACCTGGAACCCATTTTCCGTTTTCAGAGCACCCCACCATCGAAACCAGGGCTGTAGCTAACCTCCGACGAGCTTCTTGGGTTCGTTGGACTCAGGAAGACCTCGCGAACGCGTTCCGCCCATCATCACACTCCCAGACACCCCCTAACCTGCCTGTGCTTCTTCACCCCCCCCTCTTCTCTACTGCCCGATCCTCGTTGCTGCCTCACGTGCGAGGGAAGCAATCAAAGGGGCAGAAGTATTAAACTGTCCTAACCCGTCGTCATGACAACCAAAGCCCAAAAGGGGCATTTACGTCCTTTTCCCCCCATCCTTGACTCGGCTAACCGAGGCTGGCTCGCAGGTTAAAGAGAGGATCCACGTAGCTGGATCCCTCTTCTGATCCGCGAGACCAGCAATCCTTTTTCTTTTTTTTATTTTTGTTTATTTCTTTAGAAATTTCCTGATTGGTCAGAACTTGTAAAAACCCTAGAAAATGGTAGGATTATCAGAAACTATCGAATAAATATACCATTTTCATCAGAAATATCTAATCAATTTAAATAAAATCATTCCAGGACCTAGATCTGATTCCTTCTTTGAAAATATGGCCTACACTCACTAATGACCTTTTAACACATTGTTTTGTGAAATAATGGTTATAACTAATTCTAATTCTGCCTTGGGAACATTTTAAACCCTAATTATGATCTTGGTCATCATGTTACTCGAAAACCTATTTAAGGAGGATAGTTGATCCAACAATGATGAAAAACCCTACTTTCGAGATTTCACTCTTCATAATGTATGCAATTCTATGTCACACAATTAATTGCCTTGAGTGACTTCGATTAACCCTGACCTAAGAACCAACTCTGACCTCTCGAATCACATGTATCCTAAAAATGATATCCCAAATAACCTAAACCCTAATTATAATAGTAATTAATGTTGATTGATGAGAAACCATGGTGACTCTAGGGTTTTACTATATTTCAGGGTGATCTACTATCTTTCTCCTAATCTAAGATTTGTGGAATCCAGATCTGAGAATTAAAGGTACGTGGATA
The DNA here is from genome assembly GCA_963693085.1 of Alisma plantago-aquatica. Taxonomy (NCBI): domain Eukaryota; kingdom Viridiplantae; phylum Streptophyta; class Magnoliopsida; order Alismatales; family Alismataceae; genus Alisma; species Alisma plantago-aquatica. The sequence goes on along the minus strand of OY856414.1, from coordinate 103,096,161 downwards.
TAATTATATGACTAGTTTTTGCTGGATGTTAAGTATATGTAATTGTTTGTATGAAATTGATATACATTGATGGATGTGAATATATGATTAATTGTTGATTTACCGCCTTGAACATGAAAGAACATAATTGAATATAAGTGAAATGTAGTTACTAGTGGTGCTCATTAATCTCCCTATTAGAGAGGGAAAGTATTAATGTTGACTAGCACCTCCCTAATGGTACAAGGTACGCAGGGAGATCCCTAATGGTACAAGGTACGCAGGGATAGGGCCCAATATTTATGTTTGTGCTAAGTCCACCATAGTAATGCATATTCATTCTAAATAAGGATAATAACTTGGGATTTTCTGATTTTCGACTTCTAAATAATGTTTTCATTCCTTTCTCAAATTTTGAGTATTTTATATACCAGCATAGTATAGCTTTCATTCCACGTACCAACTTTGTTGATGTTTTTGTTTCTCGTATTTTCTAGGTACAAGGAACAATTGATGATTAAAGTGCAATGCATATTCAAAGTACCTGAAGGCACAAATAATAAGCATGGAGGATTTAGTAGATAGACCTAGTCCTCTTATCTCTTTCTTGCTAGATGTTAGTTTATTTCTTTTCCTAGATTATGTTGAGGATGATTGAGATCCAATGTAATAATCATAGACTTATTCTTCTTCTTTCTCCAGTATCAATATGTGACTTTATCTTACCTTGTTGAATGAAATGTTGTGTGGCTATTTGCTATGATGTGAACTTGATCTTGGCTTTAGTTGGCTATCTTGATTTCTATTATTTTCCCTTTTGACATTTATAGATATGAGTGCACGCATATCTGTATATGTCACTAAGGAAAGTATGTAGAAATTTGGGGTCGTCACATAGCCAATACCTAGGGTTATGGGGTCGCATGGCCCTACCCAATGGTAGCCCAATCCCTGACTCATGGTGATTTGATGGTCCTACCCCATTGGTAGCCATGTACTAAGTCATTCAATGACCTGATGGACCTATCCCATCAGTAGCCATGTACTAGGGACTAGGATCTGAGCTAGTTGGCACATATCTTAGGTGATAGTCATATCCACACTATAATTTGTAAGAATTAAATGCAACCAACAGTTTAACTCATGTCATCAATAAAACCAAGAAAATCCTCGGGAAATTAATTCAAGATATTCATAGGTGTAACCACATACCTGTCAGGAAGACTCAGATGAAGGAATAGTCCAAACAAGCAAGTAATCCAGAATCGAGCAAGTACACAGTTAAATCCTAAAATATACATCCAATTCCTTTTTATCAAAACTATCCAAACCATCTTGCTACTTATGGGTTCTATTCCTTTTTAGGGTTTCTTCCTCTTTTTAGGGTTTACTTTGCAATTAGGGTTTTACTTCCCTTTACTCTTTTTAAACCCTAATTTTCTCATCTATCCTTCACAAAAGTTATTAAGGTTACCTTTTACAAACACATAACCTTAATTCCAGATTAATGCACAAATAACCATCGTTAAGTCCATTAAGCTTCTTTTACATTAAAGCTACCATTTTTATCCTTTTCAATCTATGACAAAGTCATTATGCTCGTTTATCATTAATTTTTAGTTCATTATGCACTAATACTCATATGAATATTATTTATCATTAATTCTACCTTTTATCCACTGGGAAACACAAATTTTCACATTAAGGGTATTTAACCACAATTAGGAACTTTATTGCTCGAAATATCTTAGATTTAGCATATTCCAATTTTAATCATGAAATTAATCAATTAAAGCCATTAATAGTCTCATTCACTAATATTAGGGTTTCAAGGCCCATTAAAACATATTTATGCGCACGAAACTCTAATATTAAACTAATTACGTGCAAAGTTAATCCTTTTCGATCTTAATATTCCTTTTTATCATTAACAGGTTAATATCAACTTTAATCATCCATTAAACCCTACTAAACACATTAATGATTTCAAAATAGGGTTTCTTAATAATCATTAAAGCATTAAAGTTGATGATTTCCATTACTTTTCGAATATAAAGAAGAATTAGCTTCTAAAAATATTTTTATTAGATTCCTCTCATTTTTCTGAGAAACTTTCATATTTTATGCATATTCATCCGAGCTACTATTAAGGAGATATGAATTTAGCAAAATTCACTTACTTTGGACCAATCAGAAGTAGCCACGTCGCCTTGGCCCCATGCGCTTGCTCACTGGTTTGCAAATCATAATGCAAAGACGAAACTGCCCTTGATCAGTTGCTTGTTTCTTCATTACCCGGAGGGGTATTTCTATCCAAACAGCCGAGGTCTTCTTCAACCTCTTGATACCTAGCAAAACCGCGATCTGCATCATATTGTGGGTGAGTTCTCTCTCCTCCAAGGCCTCAATGGCTGCCATCGACCCTCCCCTAGCTCCGTCGTGCCTCGGTGCATCTGGTGTGCCCTCATTTCTCGGCCAAGGTGGCCATTTTACCGCTTTCCAAGCCACGCACAGCGGTCGTCATTGCAGCCTTGGTGTCGCTGCTACACGTGCTCTAGGACACAACTTCAATGGCAGAGTAGCTCCTTGACACCGTGGTACACCATGCTGCCAACGCAAACCCTCTAGTCCCCCTTGTTGCGTCATGCTCATGATGGTACTTGGAGTTAGGGTTTGAAGATGAAAACAAGGAAGAAGAAGATAGGGAAGAGAGAGGAAGATGTGGGTTTTCTCTTTGAGTTTGAACCAGGGGTCTACCCCTTTTATAGGGGAGGATATCCTCACCCTAAGATGTCCATATAAGAGGAAACAAGCCCTCTCCTATTAGGAACCCTATTCCTTCAATGAGAAGCAAGCTTTCTCTCTCCTCACTATCCCTTTGACTTTTTTCTTATTTCTTGGATAATTAGAATTATGAAAATCCTCTCACTTATTCTCTTTATTCTTGCCTTTTACTTTATTGTCCATGAAAATATATTTCCATTAAGTAGAAAATGCTTCCTTCTTTACAATACCACATGACCCATTAATTATGTATTCACATTATCTTCTTATTTTCTATTATAGGTATTTTCTCTTTCTTTTTCTCCATTGGGGATCCTTGGACCCCAAGAAACTCAAATATTTTGAAATCCTTTTTAGTGGATACTCATTATCCTTCTAGATGCATCTATTTCCATTATTTCTCATTATATTGTTTACTTTTTATCAAAATATCTCTTTTTGAGGATTTCTCTTTGTCTTTATTTCTATTTTCCTTATTGGCATTCCTTTTAACCTTAGGAATCCTTTGGATACGAAAATCCACCAAGTATAATTCAATTATACCTCTTCTCTCTTATTTTCCACATTTTATCATTGTTTTCAATTTCTTTCTTAATAAAGAAATATTTAATTGATCTTTTCTTTTCTTATTACATTTTCTTTGCAACTTTGGACTCCTTGGAACCCAAGGAACCCAAGAGGCACAAAATCCACCTTTGGATCATATTCTTTTGCCCTCTAGAGGTTTCCACGTCTTTCTTCTCTCAAATTCTCAATTATTCATTGAATTTCCTTTCTTCATTTCCTTATTATTGGGCCCAATAGCCAATAAAGCCCACAACACAATCATCAAGGCTATTGTAAATGAAAACCATTTATTCACAACAAATTATATCATTATTTTTTTAGATAACTTTAATATGAGAAATTATATTTCTCACCAAAGGAACCCAAAAGTTGGGGTTGTAACATCCTTCCCCTCTTATAGGAATTTTTACCTCAAAATTTTAACAAGCAAAAAAAAACAATTCAGGATAAGACTTTTTCATGTCCATCATTGGCCCCTATGTGGCTTTACATTACCCATGGCACTTCCAAAGAACCTTTATCATCTGTATTCTTTTCTCTGAGTTCTTTCACTCTGGCATCTATAAACTGCACAGGTGACTCAGGTCATTTCATCCTCCCTTGGGCTCACTAGGTTCATTGCTCAGCACATGGTCTGGGTACCTCACATAGTGACACATGGAACTCATCACACATTACGTTATTTTGAGGGATAAGGATAAACACAACCCTCTCCATCAATCCATCTCAAATGGACCCATATATTGGGGACTCAACTTTCTCAGTTGTAGCTTAGAGGGGTCGGATTTTCACATCACATATTCTCTCACAGTGAACTACATGTCAGTCTGCTTTGCATCAGCTCGTGACTCATGTCACCATTGGGCTCTCTCTCAGTCTTTGCATGATCAAAGCGACTTCATCTACACACACTGTGGTTCTTTTCTGACCTTCACGAGGCCTCCTTCACCAACATCATCTTAATGAAGTGGTGACCGACACAACCTCCTTCTCGAACTTCTTTCATCCCGATAATAGGCTATGGTGGTTATTATCACATCTTACAAAGGACAAGAACTGTATCTATGTATCATCCTAAATGAGCACACATGCTCTCATCAGACCCTCTAGTATGGATCATACTAACCATTAGTTAGGGGTGATAATCGGTACTGACATTGAGTTCTTCATGTTCTAACTTCCACCTTATGGAAGTGAACCTTTAGGTCATACTCAAGAACTTTTGAACTCACATCATGGTGTAGTTGAACCGTCTCTCTCACGTTTAGTTCAACCCGATCTGTCCCTTGACAGTACTCTTTCTTTCTCATATCATCTAGGTAAGGCGATCTACCATAACCCATATTGCATTATGACTTTTCTTGGTCAAGGGGAGACTTTCCACATCATCCGTAGTGATGAAATCACATTCCCTCTTAGGGACTCTTTTATCCTCTATATCTATACACTGGGTTACTGGTGTTCGTCCTTTACCTCCTGGCTTGCATGCAACATACCACATGCAGCCTCATCTCTAGCATCCATAGTACTGCTACCACTCATTATCTCAGTAGTACCATGGTGTATGGTGATCTTAAAATCATGATTTCCTATATTTCATGATTCCTCAAGATCGATTCCTCATAAACGCTAAACCACTCTCATCGGGGTTTTATTACCTTCCTATCCAAAGAAGTGTAATTGAGGTTCTATCACCATCCATTCATTATATCACGGACTAGGTTGGCTAACCAACAACTACTAAATTGTTCAACAGATCTCGTTACATCTGAGTGTTATCCCAAACATATCTTTTTTCCAATTGAGGGTTAACCTAACAACCTCTTCTAGCCTCTTTCCAAACTAGTCAGATATATCTCAACCAGAGCATCCATTACCACTTCACATCCTTAGGTATTAGGTAACATTTAAGACATACACTTCCATGTATTTCACTTGTCATCTCAAACTCAAACTCTAAGTCTATCTTCATTGATCACAGTTTGAGCTCATCTTCTTGGTGATCAAACTCTACCTTGCATCACTTGCAAATTCCACATGGCTCATGCTAAAAAAAACATCCTTATAAGATGACTACCTTATTCCTTTTATTGTTTGCAAACCATCCATGCATCATTCACTCCACCAAGGTATGTTATCATCTCTGTCCTCATACCTCATAGCAATGTTCCAACTCACATCATCTTTTATCCTTGGCGTATGGCATGCATACTGTCCCATCTCTCCCTCCCATAACAGGAGGAAATAAGCATTTGGCGGCCGTCCAAACACAAAGTTCTTCCTATTCCAAGAGTAGAGATGGTACATCCCACATTGCCAGTACAGCTTCGAATCTAAGTTGAAACGTGCAACTTATGTCTCTACATCCCCATCGTCTTGATATCAAAGTTGCTTCCATGGAAAACTGGTTTCGAACCTACTTGGGTCCACACCCATTCCTTGGTCATCTCCTCTAGGTCTATAGGGTACCGACACTTTAGGGGTCATCCCTCTTCTCTTATGCATCCAGAGAGTGCCCTACTCATCTGCCCTTTGGGTCCCATGAGTTCATGTAGGTGATCAATCTCCTAACCCATGGCCCTTAGATAATGATAGTTGTTACCTCCCGACCCTATGGTCATGTGCAACTAGGGAATTCGGTAACTCCTTCTTCCATCGGTCTTATCCCTACCTGACCCTAGGACAGACTTAGGATTCTAACATAGTACATGTTTAGCTTAAAACCTTACCCAAGCCTCCATCATCTCTCTCTCTCTGCATTCATGAGATGACTTTCATCCTTTCATAGGGATCATGGCAACCTGCCTACCTTGGTCAAGCCCCATACTGGTTACCTCCATGGTAACACGTCCACATGCACATAGAGATGGTTATCTATGGGTCTGCAGGTTCATTCTCATACCATGTACTCTTCACTTAGCTTCACAAGATCCTCTGAAACCTCTTTAGGTTACCAACAAAACTAATATACACCCTACAAAAGGGTCCCTCTCCCAAGATGGGAGGAAACTACACCTTGATAACATCGGTCACAAACGTCCTTATGTTTAGGGTATGCATCCACATGAGCATGCTTAGCCCTAACAAGCTACTAAGGCACAAGCAGACACTTAACAAACCATGCTAGGTCACACTTGTTGTCATCCTCAACATTAGACCAACTTAGTTGTGAGGGGTTCATCAAACATACCCTTAACTTAAGGGGTTTCCTTTACCTCTACACATGAGGAGTACCATGCTCGAAACTATAGAGACTCAAATCTCATCATGAGAATTGGGTACATTGCTTCCCCTCTTAGGCCTAGGAACCCGAGGTTCACCTTTGGGTGTCCAACTTCATGCTCGAACTCTTAACCATGAATCAAGCATGTATAAGGCATGACATGCACTCCCTGTCATCCTTCTACTTGAGCAACACATCAGGGTCGAGTCCTCCTTAAGGACAACCAACAAGGTATAAGGCCTCATAACCTATTACCAAACCTCTCCAGGTCTAAGGAACTCTTCTTCCTGTCTCAGAAGGTAAACTCCTATACCACAGACACATAGGTACCAGAAGCATCATCCTCTCTCTAGGGTTTGGTTCCTCTAAAGGCAACCAAGATATCATCAGCCTACAGGGATCATGCATGAGGCAACCACTATCATCCACTTAGGTCGCATCATTCTCGACTCCCCACTATTCCTCACATCTTGGGGTTTTAGGTTTCCAACCTTCTTGCTTGGTTCCTTCTTTCTCTCTCTAAACCTAACTCCACATCCAGTCATACTACTAGAGGTCATCTCTCCATGAAGGATCAAGCTCACAGGCATACCTCTACGTGGGTGAAGCCTATACTCAAGCTTATGTTTTCTCATGATTATCCATAGCCCCTTATGCTTATCTCATAAGCCATTCATCATGTCCTTCTGGCCTCAGTTTTAACTTACTGCTCGTACTACTGAAACACTCTAGGTGCAAGCTATACCCTACTTGCCTAAGCCCATAGGGTATCTATAGGTTCTCCTCTAACCTCATCCGTGAAGGAGCTATCCTTCACTCTAACATGCACGACCCTCTCCAGGGTTGGGTCGCCAAAGGTACTAGTTCATCTAACCTCTTATGGCATCCCAAAGGCATGTCCAACCAAAAACTCAGTCAACCATGACATCTAACTCATCATGTCATCTTTCTCTCTAACCTTCACTTAGGGTTAGGGTTAACATCATCCTCAAAGGATGTGCTAGGTCTCTACTTTGAATGGATGTCTCTACCTCCAAGACTAACTCTCTCTACTCATCCTCTTGACAAAGAGGTCTATCCTCAGGTTTCTCCTGAGAGCAATGAAAACTCGTGTCATACGACCTAACCATGTATATATTCTTTAGTTTGCGCTTAATCTATTAAGCTTATGTCCATGACATCTTATTTACATGATTTTCATTAATTTGTTGGAGGATTCCTTAGACCTTATTAACCTTACCCATACCTCAAGAGGGTGAAGAGAAGAGAGGAAACCCTAATCCTTAAGGTCTGTAATAGAATTTGAGTTGAGAAGGGATGAACAAGATGAGAGAGTCCTAAAGGTATCTTATTTCGAGTCATATCCTAAGACATCGGCCAGGCAGTCACACAATCTGGGAGTCCTCATATTCTGACTAGCGGTGTGGGGGAAAATATTGCTAGCCCCCAGACGTGATCCTTTTCTAGACACCTCAATCTTTCAGATAATCCTCTAATCTCCCTTGGTTCTATGGAATTTGTAAAATTTAATAATTATTAAAGATTAAGTGAGGAACCTATGCTCGGATACCAAATGTAATGACCTTGCCTTCTAGTATCCCCCAATTAAGGGAGACCAGAAGGACAGAGCCATTATCCCAATTAACATGATCAAAGGTTCGACAAATAATCAATAACAATTAATAAATTTTACCACCTAAACTGAAAACTGGTATAGAATAAAACTTTGCATACCTTTTAAAAATTGGTATTTCTAAACTTTTATCCATGAAGATCCCAATCTAACTAATCCTCTTGTGCATGTTAATTATCATTTAATTCCACATATGCCACTATACTTTGCAATTAGGGTTTTACTTCCCTTTACTTTGCAAAAGTTATTAAGGTTACCTTTTACAAACACATAACCTTAATTCCAAATTAATGCTCAAATAACCATCAATTAAGTCCATTAAGCTTCTTTTACATTAAAGCTACCATTTTTATCCTTTTCAATCTATGACAAAGTCATTATGCTCCTTTATCATCAATTCGTAGTTCATTATGCTCTAATACTTATATGAACGTTATTCATCATTAATTCTACCTTTTATCCACTAGGAAACCCTAATTTCCACATTAAGGGTATTTAACCACAATTAGGAACTTTAATGCTCGAAATAGCTTAGATTCAGCATATTCCAACTTTAATCATGAAATTAATCAATTAAAGCCATTAATAGTCTCATTCACTAATATTAGGGTTTCAAGGCCCATTAAAACATATTTATGTGCACGAAACTCTAATATTAAACTAATTACATGCAAAGTTCATCCTTTTTTATCTTAATGTTTCTTTTTACCATTAATAGGTTAATATCAACTTTAGTCATCCATTAAACCCTACTAAACACATTAATCATTTCAAAATAGGGTTTCTTAATCATTAAAGCATTAAAGTTGATGATTTCCATTACTTTTCGAATATAAATAAGAATTAGCTTCTAAAAATATTTTTATTGGATTCCTCTCGTTTTTTTGAACAACTTTCATGTTTTATGCATATTCATCTGAGCTACTATTAAGGAGATACGAATTTAGCAAAATTCACTTATGTTGGACCAATCAGAAGTAGCCACGTCGCCTTAGCCCCATGCACTTGCTCGTTGGTTTGCAAAACATAACGCAAAGATGAAACTGCCCTTGATAAGTTGCTCGTTTCTCCATTACCCGGAGGGGTATTTCTGTCCAAACGGCCGAGGTCTTCTTCAACCTCTCGATACCTAGCAGAACTGCGATCTGCAGCATATTGTGGGTGGGTTCTCTCTCCTCCAGGGCCTCGATGGCTGCCGCCGACCCTCCCCTAGCTCTGTCGTGCCTTGGTGCATCTAGTGTGCCCTCAGTTCTCAGCCAAGGTGGTTGTTTTACCGCTCGCCAAGCCAAGCATAGTGGCCTTCACTGCAGCCTTGGTGTCACTGTTGCGCGTGCTCTAGAACATGGCTTCGATGGCAGAGCGGCTCCTTGACACCGTGGTACACCATGCTACATGATGGTACTTGGAGTAAGGGTTTGAAGATTAAAATAAGGAAGAGGAAGATAGGGAAGAGAGAGGAAGACGTGGGTTTTCTCTTTGAGTTCGAACCAGGGGTCTACCCCTTTGATAGGGGAGGATATCCTCGCCCTAAGATGCCCATCTAAGAGGAAACAAGCCCTCTCCTATTAGGAATCCTATTCCATCAATGAGAAGCAAGCTTTCTCTCTCCTCATTATCCCTTTTATTTTTTTCTTATTTCTTGGATAATTAGAATTATGAAAATCCTCTCACTTATTCTCTTTATTCTTGCCTTTTACTTTATTGGCCATGAAAATATATTTCCATTAAGTAGAAAATACTTCCTTCTTTACAATATCACATAATCCATTAATTATGTATTCACATTATCTTCTTATTCTCTATTATAAGTATTTTCTCTTTCTTTTTCTCCATTGGGGATCCTTGGACCCCAAGAAACTCAAATATTTCGAAATCCTTTTTAGTGGATACTCATTATCCTTCTAGATGCATCTATTTCCATTATTTCTTATTATATTGTTTATTTCTTATCAAAATATCTCTTTTTTAGGATTTCTCTTTGTCTTTCTTTCTATTTTCCTTATGGGCATTCCTTTTAACCTTAGGAATCCTTTGGATACGAAAATCCACCAAGCATAATTCAATTATACCTCTTCTCTCTTATTTTCCACATTTTTTCATTATTTTCAATTTCTTTCTTAATAAAGAAATATTTAATTGATCTTTTCTTTTCTTATTACATTTTGTTTGCAACATTGGACTCCTTGGAACCCAAGGAATCCAATTGGCATGAAATCCACCTTTGGATCATATTCTTTTGCCTTCTAGAGGTTTCCACATCTTTCTTCTCTCAAATTCTCAATTATTCATTGAATTTCCTTTCTTCATTTCCTTATTATTGGGCCCAATAGACAATAAAGCCCACAACACAATCATCAAGGCTATTGTAAATGAAAACCATTTATTCACAACAAATTATATCATTATTTGTTCAAATAACTTTAATATGAGAAATTATATTTCTCACCAAAGGAACTCAAAAGTTGGGGTTGTAACAATTGTAACCCCCACTCAAAGGCTCTGATACCAATTGTAATGACCCCGCCTCCCGGTAACCCCCACTCAAGGGAGACCAAGAGGTCAGAGCCATTATCCCAATAAACTGGATCAAAGGTTCGACAAATAATCATTGATAATTATGAAATTCTACAATCTAAATTGAATTCTGGTATTAAAATAAAACTTTGCATACCTTTTAAAAACTTTGGAAATCTATCTATCCACAGCTTGAAACTACTCTATCTAATCCTCCTTGCACTTTACTTCTTATTTTTACAATGTGACAATTTACTATTTATTCTTTTGGGGTTTGTACCTAAAACACCGACAAAGAAATACGCGGTCAGCATAAAGTTGGCATGTGGGGGATTATAAAAATTGTGCAACTATAATAGCAATGTAATCAACCAATCATCATTTAACATTCAAGATTACATTTTAAGCAATACTACTCAATCCTTTCCTATCCCCTATCTCTGTGTTGTCCCTACAGTGGACATGGATACTACCTCTCTCACATGGTAGATCCTTACCCCCATGGCCCTACCTTACAGGTAGCCAATACTTAGGGTTATAGAGTCACATGGCCTTACCCAAAGGTAGTCCAATCCCTGACTCAAGGTGACTTGATGGTCCTACCCCATTGGTATCCATGTACTAAGTCATCCAATGACCTGATGGACCTTCCCCATAGGTAGCCATATACTAGGTCAGTCTATCAAGCTATAGAGGGGACTAGGATCTGAGTTAGTAGGCACATATCTTAGGTGATAATCATATCCACATTATAATTGGCATGAATTCAATTCATCCAACTGTTTAATTCAAGCCATGAAGGAAACATCGACAAAATCCCCAGAAAACTAATTTGGGTAGTCATAAGCGTAACCACATACCTGTACCGCAGATTTGGAGATAGAACTATGTAGAGAGAGAAAATCCAATCAAGCAAGCAAAGTGCATAGAAATCCTAAAATAAACATTCCAACTTCCTTTTATCAATATTTATCCAATTTCATCTTATTCCTTAGGATTTCTATTCCAATTTTAGGGTTTCTTGAAAATTAGGGTTTCATTTCCTTTTTACCACTTTTATTTTACTTTTATCAAAATATCCATCAAACCCTAATTATCTTGTCTTATTTTCCATTAAGATCCTTAAGATCAGGTTTGGTCCACAAAAACCCTAATTTTCGTATTACTATATCTTTTCTTCCCTTTTTCCTCACTTAGGGTTTCTAAGGGTATTAATTACAACATTAGGTTTAAAACCCTAATTCTTGCAATTTCATCATCAAAATAGGTTAAAATCTAACTTTATCATTAAATAAGTTAACCATGCTTTAATTAACCTAATTGTAATATTAAATCTATCCTTGATTAACAATTAGGGTTTCTAACCACAAATTAACACCTTTTCTGTGATCGTATTTTACGGCCAATATGAGTCCAGTTTTACGGCCCATAGGTGTGCTGAGGATAGAGAGCCATTATCCTATTGCATACCAGCAATGTAGTCAGGCTTAGAATTCTTGGGTGTGTCAGCTAAGTCTTGTACGGTGAGATCGTATTTTGTAAGGATTCTTCATATGTAGAGTACACTGCATATGATCAGGGCATAAGCTAAAATATGAAAATATAAGTTTAAATAGTTTCTTATAAGTAAAAAGAGTTAAGAAGGTTCGATTTAAGTTTCACAGTAGTAGTTCTTTAAATGTAATATTGAATATAGTGAGGATTATATTTCCATACTTGTTTATTTCTAATGATGTAGGCTTCAATGTTATTAGTAAGTTTTTGAATATCTAGTCTTTTAATTTGAAATTACGATCTTGTTTTATTTCAATTATCCAAGAATGATAAATGTATGATTCAGTACTTTAGACTGTATTCTTGTTTTACTCATTCACTGAGCGAGTAGGCCCATCCCTCTACTCAAAATTTTTAGGGAAACTGTGGGGATTGAAGATATCATTGCATCAGAGTAGATCTGCCACAAGAGTTAAGTCTGAGTATAGTTAAGTTCAGTCAGCCCTTGTCACTCTAGCTCCTTGTAAGGAAATAAGAGAGAGTTGTAAATGATGATGTATAATATTATTCCTCTTTTAGCAATATATGCAAATCAGCAAGTCTTATGTGCTTAAAAGTATGATAAACATAATGAATGTTCATACATGCATTTTTACTGTTGAAATTAGATTAGAGAAATGAATGTTTAGATTCCTTTATAAAGTTAGTTTAGGTGGTTCAATGTGAGAAAACAAAGAGTTTGAAAAAGAAGAAAAAGTCAAGGGTGATCTTTATATTACGTTAAATCCTCAATTTATGCCATAATCTCATGATTAATGGTAATTGTGAGATCGGGGTGTGACACACACGGATGGACTGGAACTCCACGTCACGCTTCCTAGGCTGACAGGAAGGAGAAACCTCTCTATGATGATGTGCTAGTGTCATGGTGCTCTCCTTTCTCTCCTAAGGACGGTGATGTATATGGTTTGTGTACGTGAGAGTTGTTGGCTAAATGGACATCTATAAATCCCTTTGTTTTGATTATGACAAACATTTCATTCTTATTAATCTAACGGACTACTTGAGTGTGCAGGACTAAGATGGATGGCAAAGCAACTAGGGAAAATCCACAAGCTAAAATGTTTATATTTTCATGCAATGTAATCATTGTTGTAAAAACTTGTACAAATATATAATGTACAAGTACTTAGAATTGCATATAAATCAAGCGTTAGATTTTCCCTAGCCAAACACCATAGTTAGACATGTCATCCCATTTAAATAGGATCATTTATGCACACTCACACATATAATTAGTGCCTAAATTGAAATCTTGAAACAGGATCATTCTCGGTCGACAAACTCCTCGACCGAGACACTCTCGGTCGACAATCTTCTCGACCGAGAAAGATCCAAAGTAGTCGTTACACACAACAGACAAGTTAGTTGGCAGTTGAAGAAAGATGTTGCAAATCACTTGTTCCAGAGAGCCTGTCGGTCGACAAAAGTTCGACCGAGTAGGTGTCTCAGTCGACCATTTGTCGACCGAGATGGTCTCTGACAGCAACTGCAGAATAAATTAATTAGCCGTTGTTAAAGCAACAACTTTTTACCTAATGGCTAGTTAAGCACTTAGAAACCCCTAGAAGTTGTCTAGAACGTCCTTAAGCATACTTAGGCCATTCCTATAAATAGGACAAGCCATAGGACACTAGAATTCACTTGTTACACTTGAGAATACACTTGAGCATACTTGAGCAATCTATTGCAAGCAATTTGAGCACTATGATCATTAGTCTACATTCTCCTTAGCTCAATCTCGTGTCCTATAGGCTAGATTCTCCTACCCACAGCAATCACAAGTTCACACACTTGGCTAGGAGATCTATACGCTTGATCTAGGCATATCAAGCCTTGGGCTTAAAGGATAAGTTGTAATTTCCTTTTCCTTTCTTGTTCCTTTTTATTATGTGTACTCTCCTTGCTACTCCTAGGGTTGGAGGCTGCGGATTGGAGAGGATTGACTTCTCAGGTGGAGAAGGGGACTTCAAGCTACTTCAAGAAGGCTATCGCCAAGGAAGCTACTTCAGAAGGCTGGTGCAACGGAAGTTGGTGCATCTTCTTCAAGGGAAGGCTGCTTCAAGGTTGGGCGATTACTTCTAGGTGAAGGCTGCTTGAAGGGTTTGGGAAAATAAATTGTATTTTATGTAAAATCCTTGCGAGGTAATAAAATAAATTTCTTTTCAAATCCCGGTTGGGTAAGCAACCGGGTAGTGGACTGACGGCTATAGTATTTGCTATAGTTGGAACCACTCTAAACCTTGTGTCTCCTTGTCCAATATCTTCATCGTGGTTGTTTGAGTTTAAATTATTATTAAAATCTTTATAAAACTCTATTCACCCCCCCTCTAGTAGTTTTCAATTGGTATCAGAGCAGGCTTCAAGGAACCCTAACCAGGTCTTGAAGAATGGAGGGAAATGGTGAAAAGTGCTTGGACAAAACCACTACATGCTGCAATTGGTGTTTAGGAACAAGCCACAAAACAACCGGATGCCCATGGAGATCAAAGGAAGAGGATAAGCACAAAGAATGCCTTATTGCTACAACTAGTGAAGAAGAAGAAGAAGAGGTAAGTCTTTTTTATTTATCTAAAGAAGAACTAGTTGCTATTATTGAAGAAACACATAATAAATATGTTGAATGCAAAAAAAAATTAAAGAAATCAAATAAGGAAAATGATGATCTAAATGTTAAACTTCTTGCTCTTGCATCTGAAAATGAGGATCTCAAAGAGGGAAATAAATTTTCTGATCTTAAGTTAAAATCTATGGAAGCCGATTGCAAGCTCCTTTCTGTTGAAAATTCAAACTTACAGACTCAAGTAAACGATCTTCAAAAACAACCATTATTGTGCACCCATATAGATTATGACACTATTGTTAAAGAAAGAAATTTATTGTCATCCAATCTAGACCAAGCAAAAATAGACATTAAGAAAAGAATGGATGAGATTGCCAAGCTACAACAACAAGTTCGTAGTTTGAATAACCATGGTATTCTTGATCAAATTATAGATAATCCCTATCAACAAATTGGGAGAAGGGGACTAGGTTACAAGCCTAAAGGAAAATCTCATCAACAACCTAGTCAGAGAAAGTCACAAACCCAATCTATATATGTACCTAAAAAGACATCCTCATCCAATGACAACATAGGACACAACCATAGAAAAAGATATGAAGTTGACTCAATATGTTGTCATTACTGTTTGCGCCTTGGCCACTATTCATTTTCATGTCCTTACAAGAGAAGAGATGTCGAGTTAGTTTGGGTTCCTAAACCTCCAAACCAAACAAATAAGATTAAGTTGAGATATGACCAAAAGACATTAGTTGCATAATTCTATGTCTATCTCAACTTAACATAATGAGATTACAAATAAATGTAAGCATCTAAATAGTTAACCCATATAATAACCTCGAAACAAATAAACAGTTCCAGGAATCTTGTCGGTCGAGCAACTGTCGACCGAGACCTCATCGGTCGAAAAATTGTCGACCGAGCATATCACTGTTTTCAGTTTACTACGAAAATTGCTGCATTTATTTTTCTAGTAAAATTGCTATCTTTTTATTGATGACTGGATACACTTTTGGAAAACATCTTTACAAAATTAAAATAGTTTATTTTCTGGAAGATTTAAGCTTACACTGAAATTATGCTTAAGGCAAGCAAAATGAGTTATTGATAGTATTATGCTTCAATTTGATATTTATTGCAGATATTATACTCATACACTAAATTTGAAAAATCTGCAAAATTTGCCTTTTGGTCACAGTCAAATTTGACCAAGGGGCGCTATGGTCGTAGTCAAATTCGACCTAAAATAAGCTTGACATAATAACTATTTTGGATATCCTTTTATGGTTAAAAGAAATTAATTTATGATCACAACTTGTCCCAATACTGTCAATAATAAACACAATATTAATCTATATATGTGAGCTCTACAAAAATAGTCTTAAAAATCAGCCTCAAATTCGTACTCAGTAAGTCTCTCGGTCGACGAACACTTCGACCGAAAACCTCTCGGTCAGTCCCTCTCTCTCGACCGACAGAATATAGGCAGACTTAATGTCGAACACACTATCGGTCGACAAATTCTCGACCGAGACAACGTCGGTCGACAAGTGTTCGACCGAGAAATAGCCGTTGGATACGACCGTTGCAGACCGACCGTTATTTGACCGTTGGTAATTCTACCGTTAGGGAGCCGAGTGGCGCGTCTGCAACATGACCGTTGCGGACGCTCGGTCGACGAATCGTTGACCGACCTGGTCGCTGGATTGTTATAAAAGGGAGCAAAAACGGGACACTTACTCACACTTGCATACTCTTGCTTCCTTTGTCCCTCTCTAGTGCACTTTTGTGCAACTCTTCAGCATCCTCATTCCCAAACCTTCCTTGCTTCTTCTCCACATTCAAGTAACACAAATGGCCTCATCCTCAGTTGCCCGTGGGAAGAAGGTCGCCGGAAGGAAAGGAAGGGAAGCTCGGGAAGCCACTCCGCCACTGACGATCATCAACAACATCGCCTTCATCGATGGAGATGCTGGTGATCGATATCTACGGCTTTCCTCCAAAGCCCCTCTTCCACGACGACCAGTCGAAGTCATGGACTTCATCAACATAGTCGATCTGGAGGATCTCTTTGAAGTGCAAAAATTGAAGGACTTCATCAATCCCTCTTTCCCTTTCTATTCCACTAAGGTAGTCAACGAATTTTATGCCAATCTCATATCCCATACTGAAAATGAAACCACATTTTTCTACACCATGGTCAATGGGCATAGCCTTAAATTTACCGAAGAGGATATTCTTGACATGCTAGAAATTGACATAGATGAATACCAAGATTCCCTTGATCTCACCACCGGAAATCCACTAAATCAACTTTCCCAAGATGATCATACCATTAGCCTTAGTGACATAAAAAGAGCTATTTTTCAATCCAACACTACTTTTCATGAAGATAGGGGAACCTACTACGCTATAAATCTCAAACCAGCCTGTAGGATTGTAAATCTCATTGTTTCTACAAATATTCACCCTAGAGCCAACAAATCTGAAGTTCCAATATTCCGTATGTGCCTCATTTATGCCATCATAAGCCGCATTCCCACAAACTTCATCCGTATAATTCTTAAAAACATGATTGAGTTCTATGGAAACCCACCATATGCGGATTTCGTTTGCCAAATTACTCAACATTTTCTTAAAACAAACATTGAGGATATGGGATATACATGGGAGCGTAGACCTCAAAAGATAAGTAAGAATACCGTAGAGAAAATGGGAATAGATTTTGGTCACAAAAGGGCTAGAGTAGAAGGAGAAACATCTCATCAGGACATACCACCACCTCCCCCTACTACCCTACCACAGGACCCCATTCAAAATACTCTTACTTATATTGTTGGCTCCCAATATCACCTTAGTAGACAATTAGACTACAATCATCATGCCATGACATATTTAAACCAAAGAATGCAAACCCTTTCCCCAAACCAAACTGATGAATATCCATATTCTTTAAATCCAGGCATGCTCAATCCATACAATCCTTTGTACAACTACTATCAAACTCCACCTCCACCATCCATGGATCTAACGCATACTCAATTTTCATCTATGCAATTGCAAGATATTGTTGCTCATTTCCGATTTGACCGAGTTCCTACATTCTTGGAAGCATATGCTTTAACCAAGACGAGAGCTCTAGATTGGCAAACCTTGGTCCAATACTATGGAGCTGAGCCATTTATTGGGAAAGATCCTGACGTTGATGTAATTCTTAAATATTTTCAGTGAGTGTTGGAGTAATATTAGTTGTAATGACTTGCTTTGAATGATTGTTATGGATCACTTCTGTATGATGTGTCTATCTTTCCATATTTCTTAATGAAATTGGTTATCCTTTTGACTTGGATGGATATCTTTTTGCATATGAGACATCTTGTAAATAAATGGATTATAAAGATTATTATTGTAAAGCATACAAATTAAGGGGAGTAACAAATAAAAAACTTGCGGTTAGAATTAACAACAATCGTTGACACAGAAACAGTCTCGGTCGAGACCTGTTCGACCGAGAACACTGTCGGTCGAGAAATCGTCGACCGAGCAGGTCTCTGTTGTCAAGTCTGAAATAATTCTGCTGCAAATGATTGCTCATCAAATAATTTTAAACCAAGGATGCATGTTGAACATCATTTGTGAAACAGAGCATTTTTTATGCATATGGACACTCTTCAAACATATTGCAAAGCATTTAAGTCTTTATTTGGGATATCTAAGGGGGAGATCATAAAAACAACTTTGACCATTTGATTAAAGAAGCTTACAAAAACATTGTAACCACCATGTGTAGCTGGAAATTTTCATTGATTATAAAGAAATTTATAAATTTATTGAAAATGGTATCTTGTACTTGAAGGAACTCTCTACCCAAAACAGGGCCTAACATCCCTTGCATTTGGATGGAGACATTTTATGTAGTCTAAGATTAAACGATTCTCTTTTTATTTAGGGCTTAATATCCATTGATAGATGAGAAATCAATAAACATTCATCATAATCTTAAAGGAAACTCATATCATTTCAAGGCTTAACATCCTTTGCAAATGATTGAGAAACAAATTGTGGCTAAATTAGAAAAATATGATATTAAATCCATGTTCCTAATAGGATATCTAATTAAGGGGGAGTTTTTATTCTTAACGGTTATCTTTTTGAAATGACAAAGGGGGAGAGATAAATAAAACTATAACTTAGTATTTCTGTAAAACTCAATCAATGAGCTTCATAAATATACTCTTGGCTTTACATTGAAAGTTGCTATATTCCCAAATGAACTGCATTTCATGTTCTATAATTCATTGGGAATAATAAGCACACATTTTATAAACAAGAGGAAAAGCTACATAAGGCAATCTAAAGGTATGAAACTCATATGTTTTATATTTCCTTTATTTATATTTTGGAAATGTTTGTCATCTTCAAAAAGGGGGAGATTTTTGGCTAAATGGACATCTATAAATCCCTTTGTTTTGATTATGACAAACATTTCATTCTTATTAATCTAACAGGCTACTTGAGTGTGCAGGACTAAGATGGATGGCAAAGCAACTAGGGAAAATCCACAAGCTAAAATGTTTATATTTTCATGCAATGTAATCATTGTTGTAAAAACTTGTACAAATATATAATGTACAAGTACTTAGAATTGCATGTAAATCAAGCCTTAGATTTTCCCTAGCCAAACACCATAGTTAGACATGTCATCCCATTTAAATAGGATCATTTATGCACACTCACACATATAATTAGTGCCTAAATTGAAATCTTGAAACAGGATCATTCTCGGTCGACAAACTCCTCGACCGAGACACTCTCGGTCGACAATCTTCTCGACCGAGAAAGATCCAAAGTAGTCGTTACACACAACAGACAAGTTAGTTGGCAGTTGAAGAAAGACGTTGCAAATCACTTGTTCCAGAGAGCCTGTCGGTCGACAAAAGTTCGACCGAGTAGGTGTCTCGGTCGACCATTTGTCGACCGAGATGGTCTCTGACAGCAACTGCAGAATAAATTAATTAGCCGTTGTTAAAGCAACAACTTTGTACCTAACGGCTAGTTAAGCACTTAGAAACCCCTAGAAGTTGTCTAGAACGTCCTTAAGCATACTTAGGCCATTCCTATAAATAGGACAAGCCATAGGACACTAGAATTCACTTGTTACACTTGAGAATACACTTGAGCATACTTGAGCAATCTATTGCAAGCAATTTGAGCACTGTGATCATTAGTCTACATTCTCCTTAGCTCAATCTCGTGTCCTATAGGCTAGATTCTCCTACCCACAGCAATCACAAGTTCACACACTTGGCTAGGAGATCTATACGCTTGATCTAGGCATATCAAGCCTTGGGCTTAAAGGATAAGTTGTAATTTCCTTTTCCTTTCTTGTTCATTTTTATTATTTGTACTCTCCTTGCTACTCCTAGGGTTGGAGGCTGCGGATTGGAGAGGATTGACTTCTCAGGTGGAGAAGGGGACTTCAAGCTACTTCAAGAAGGCTATCGCCAGGGAAGCTACTTCAGAAGGCTGGTGCAACGGAAGTTGGTGCATCTACTTCAAGGGAAGGCTGCTTCAAGGTTGGGTGATTACTTCTAGGTGAAGGCTGCTTGAAGGGTTTGGGAAAAGAAATTGTATTTTATGTAAAGTCCTTGCGAGGTAATAAAATAAATTTCTTTTCAAATCCTGGTTGGGTAAGCAACCGGGTAGTGGACTGACGGCTATAGTATTTGCTATAGTTGGAACCACTCTAAACCTTGTGTCTCCTTGTCCAATATCTTCATCGTGGTTGTTTGAGTTTAAATTATTATTAAAATCTTTATAAAACTCTATTCACCCCCCCTCTAGTAGTTTTCAAGAGTAAACTGAGAAACCTCTCTCAATATCTCATAAAGACATCGGTTGTCAATCCCTTTTTAAATAGGAGACGAAAGAAAGCAGGGTTTCTTAAAACCTTTGGTAAATAGAAAGACTGTGTTAATTAAAATTCTTATGGATTAATTTGAATATTCTAGAATTAATTAATTAACCAATTAATCATATTAATTGATTAATTAATATCTGACTCCACACAATCACTCAGGATGTCTCTATAGCCATACATACCAACAGAGTCCCACTTTCATTTAGAGCCAGTCACACCAATTAATTGGCTCAAACATTTTAATATATTCTAATGGATTACATAAACATTTTAGTAATCAACGTAATTCCGAACAATTCTAATCAAATCCATAATTATACTCCTATTCCAACACACCTTGTGTGTGTGACCCGATAGGCTCCAAATTACATTGGCAGTGGTATCCATAATCATATTATGATTTCAAAAATAATGATTGGTATCTAGCAAGACTTCATTGCCACCCAAGTAATTGGATAAGTTGGAGAACAAGTTAACCTATCATTCATGACTGGTGTTACAGTGATTGTATAGTTCCTTTGTCACTAATATCCAGATTGAACTCAAGTCATGGAACTATTATCATCTTCAACGTTCAATCCATGTTCCTTGAACTAGAGTAGACTATATGAGATATATGTAAGCTCAATATCACATATTGACTCACATCATCATGGTCATGCATTTCTCAATCTCGCTTATCAAGTGGCCAGAATATCAAACTCCCATAGGAAGGACAAATTCCATCTACATCACTCACAACCATCCCCATGTGTCACAGTGCACCCAAGCACCATCTTTATGGAAATCCTTATTCAGGACCACAGTGGGTGATGTCAAAGTACACCAAATGACATGTGATAAGTGTAGTGACTTTAGGTCTAAGAACCACAATCACCACCATCACTATGATATGTGACTCTAACTACCAATCATGGTATCCATGTGTCACTCTCAAGGTGGGTATGTCTGATACATTGTTCTATAACAAGTATCTACGTATTTGGTTTGATATCTCCATATCATGGATAATGAGATTCTTCCATCAACCAACATACATTCTAATCTTATGTGTTATTGATGTCAATGGATATTTCCACCATAACAATCGATTCAGGACAAAACAAGAAAATATACTCTTAGCATACATATAATCTCACTGTTCAGGTCATCAACCCAAAGACATATGTCATTGAGTACAAATTTGTAGACATCTATAAGTTTTGTGGTCATCTCACAATATAAAACACAAACATACAGATTGGAAACTTGCCTTCATTAATATGATCAATTTAGTATTACATATCATTTACATAGTATCCCATTATAATCATCAAATGATAGTCTCTATGGGCATACATACCAACAGATTCCCACTTGCACTTATACCCAATCACTCATGAATCCAATCCAAGTGATCGAACATGTCTATCATGTTTCTGCTATGAAAGTGATTTTGTGTGAGGGTCAACCACATTGCTTTCTATAGGTACTCTACAAATCTTCACATCTCCTCGATGTACGATCTCTCGTATGAGATGGAATCGTCATAGAATATGTTTGGAATGTTGGTGATATCTTGATTCTTTAGCATGTGAAATTGCTCCTTGTTGTCACAAAACAACTCAATTGCATTACTAGTGCTTGGAACCACTCCAAGTTTAGAAATGAACTTCTTGATCCACACAGCTTCCTCTGTAGCATTAGATGTAGTAATATATTCAGCCTCTCTTGTATAATCAACAACTGTCTCTTTCTTGGAACTCTTCCAGCTCACGGCTCTGTTGTTCGGGCAAAACACAAATCCAAATTTTGATCTATAGTCATCTTTGTCAGTTTGGATGCTAGCATCGATGTAACCCTTTACCATGAGCTCTTCCTCACCGCCGTATACCAACAATTGATCCTTATTCCTTATCAAGTACTTTAGGATGTTCTTTACGGCTATTCAGTGACATTCACCATGATCTGACTGATACCGACTCGTCATGCTTAAAGCATACAATACATCAGGGCGAGTACATAGCATTGCATACATGATAGATCTAATTGCTGATGCATATGGAATCTTACTCATACGCGCTCATTCATCACATGAACTAGGACATTGGGCTTTAGATCGTAACCCCATGGGACATGAGAAAGTTACCTCTCTTAGAACCCTCCATGCTAAACCTCTTTAGCACCTTGTCAATGTATGTGCTCTATCTTAGGCCTAGAAGCCTTCTAGATCTATCTCTATAGATCTTGATTCCTAGTATATAGGATGCTTAGCCTAAATCCTTCATAGAGAAGGTCTTCCCTAGCCAACCTTTTACTGTTTGAAGAGTAGGGATGTCATTTCCCATCAATAGTATGTCATCAACATACAATATGAGAAATACAACTGTGCTCCCACTAACCTTTTTGGAAATACAGGGTTCATCTTCATTTTAACTAAAGCCAAACTTTTTTACTACTTCATCAAAACATAGATTCCATCTCTAAGACGCTTGCTTCAATCTATAGATTGATTCTTGTAGCTTACGAACTTTATTGGCTTCCTTCGGATTGATAAAACCCTTTGGTTGTCTCATGTACACATCATCGAGCAAATTCCCGTTAAGGAATGTTGTTTTAACATCCATCTTCCAAATCTCATAGTCATGATAAGTTATAATGGAAAGCATGATCTTGATAGATTTAACGATGGAAATTGGTGAGAAGGTCTCATCATAATCAACACCTTGAATTTGATGGAGTCCTTTTGCAACCAATATACCTTTATAGGTTTGAACATTTCCATCCATGTCATACTTCTTCTTGAAGACCCACTTGCACCCTATGGGTTTTACCCCTTCAGGTGGATCCACTAAGGTCCATACCTTGTTGGTGTACATGGATTCCATCTCATATCTCATGGCTTTGAGACATTTCTCAAATTATGGTCCCTTAGTAGCTTCTAGAGAGGAAGTTGGCTCATCTATTATACCCAATTTGTCATTGTCTTGAGTCACAAGAAATCCAAATCTCTCAGGCTCAAGTCGTGTCCTTCTAGTCCTATGAGGTTCCTATGTTACATTTGGAACTTGAAATTCCACTATAGTTTGTGAGTCTTCATGTTCTTTATGTACCTCCTCGGATTCTCTTCTTTCTTATTGATCTCAAACTTATTCGAGCTCTACATTCCTCCCATTGATTCCTTTGGAAATAAGTTTTTTTTCAAGAAATACAGTAGTCCTAGGAACAAACACTTTGTTGTCTGTTGGTGTGTAGAAGTAATATCCCTGAGTTTCCTTGGGGTATTCAGCAAAATAGCATTTTTTTTTAGATTTGGGTCCAAGCTTTTCAGGAAATTATTTCCTAACATAAGCTTCACATCCCAAAATTTTTAACATAGACAAATTGGGATGATTCCCATTCTATATCTCATGTGTTGTCTTTTGAACTGATGATGAAGAACTATTTAAGTATATCTCAATAATGTATATACCTAAAGTAGAGATCTCTATCCCCTGCTTCTTCTTCCTCGGTTCCTTCAGGTAGATAGGACAGTTTCTTTTCCAATGTCCAACCTGGTGACAATGGTGACAACTGCCTTCTTTGGAGATCCCACCTTTAGCTTTGAGCGCAGATGATTTTGGCTTATGCCCAGCTTTAGAACCTTTCTTAGCCTTACCTTTGCCTTTTGACTTTCCCTTTATCTTTTTTATCATCATCATAGACTTGGGCTTGTCTTTCTTCATCTGTGCTTCAACTATCCTCAACATGCCCAACAATTCTGACAACGGCTTGTCAAGATTGTTCATGTTGTAGTTCATAACAAAATGACAATATGATTTAGGCAACAAATACAGAATCACATCCATGGTCAACTTTGACCTAGGGGAAATCCCAGCTTGGATAGTCTTTCTACGTACCCAATCAAAGTGAGTATGTGGGTGTCAACTGACTCTCCCTCTTTCATCTTGCTTCTGAATAAAACCTTGGAGACATCATCTCTCTCTTGTCTTGGTTGATGTCGATACATGTTCTTGAGATGTGTTACCATCTTCGACATTCATGTTCTCATGCTGCTCTTGCAACTCATAGTTCATTGAGCACAACATCAAGAACTTGACATCCACGGCATCATCAAGGTGCTTCTTGTAAGCATCCTTTTTAGCCTTGGGTGCATTTGAGGCGAGTTCCACTGGATCTGGTGTTTCAAGGACATAGAGCTTACGATCCTGCGTGAGAACAATTCTCAACATCCTAAACCAGTTTTGAAAGTTGATTCTGGTAAGTTTCTCCTTCACAAGGACTGATCGCAATGAGAATGTGTGTGTTATTTTTCATTTGGTTGCTACAAAAGAAAAAGTTTGCATTTAGTCCAAAATATTTTGACTTGTAAAGATTTGATAAACATTATTAATTAGGCCTTTAATTAATTACACTCCTACTATTTTATTCAAATTGATAGCCTTCACTATCAAATCAGAAGATTATAGTGTACAACCTTCTAGTGAGCCAAGATCTAAAATAATTGGATCAATGCCCAGCCAATGTCGGCATCAAAGACCAAATAGTAAGGTAAGCAACTTTTACCAATTGCATCATATGCAACTTTTGGATAGATGAGCATGCACAACTCCTTGCCATGATGCATCAGTGTGCCTCTAGGTACTTGATCATATCAAGGCTCCCTAGTTAAGTCCAATCCATAAGCCAACACGATGAGTGTGCACCCTGCAGAGGCAGACCCACACACCCACCATCACACTTCCACGAGATAGATAGTGTACCACGCGGAGGCATGCCCACACATAGTCGATCAAGCTTTTCATGTGTGTTACTTTATATAAGGCAACTAAAATTTAATATTATTAATTGAGGGGTTTTATTAATACATATACATATTCAAACACCACATGCTTATAGTATGTATAATATACTACTATATCCACAAGCACAAACGATAAACATGAAATCTCAAACACAAAAACATCGGTTATGGCCATACAATTATAATCATTTGGAGCCATAAAATATTGCGGTCCACCTAAGGTCTTATGCATATCATGCAACAACACTTGTGAATCAACCTGTAAGGATCAACATTTTTATGGATGCTTCGTGAGGTTGGAACTTCAAGTTGTTTCTCCATGAATGCTCCTTGGATTTGGATCTTCAGGTTGCTTCTTGGAATTAGATCTTCAGGTTGCTTCTCCATGTATGCTCCTTGGAGTTGGATCTTCAAGTGGCCTCCTTACATCAAGTTTACAAAGACCAAAATTAATCCTATCTCTATTACATCATATGAGTACAAATATAAACCAGTGCTCAGGAAATCGGCCCATGCGGTCGCATATGCGGCCGAATAAGTAGTTCGGTCAATGGGCCACTGCGCATATCATGAATCGCCCATCCAAGCAGGCTCGGCCCGATTAAACAGCAAAAATGTCGCATATGCGGCCGACTATTCACCGCTTTTCAAACATGGATCATTTTTTTAATTTCCTACTCTCGGGCTCTTATACCCTGGCCAAATAAACCTCGCGTGTATTGCGCAGGCTATTTCCACAGGTGACGACTACCCGATACCCTAACAGCTGTGGCGATCCTTGCATTGGCCCCTTCTACTGCTGGACTTCTAGACGGTGGTTGCCCTGCAGTCGTGCGGTGGTTGCTCTCCAGTCGTGCAACAGCTGCCCTCCAATCGTGCGGCGGTTGTCCTCAAGGTGCGCCAGCTTGCCTCAAGCAGTGCGGCGGCTCTCCCTCAAGCACTGCGGCACCTCTCCCTTGATTGCTTGGACGGCGGCTTCCCTCAAGCACTGCGGCACCTCTCAAGCTTGGTCGGGCCTTCTTCAACCTTGGACGGCGACTCACAGGTAAGCAGTTGTTCTATTTTGGGGTTAATCAGTAGTTGTTTCCTCTTCCCTTAGGGCCGGTTTGGTTGAAGCACCCTCCATCTAGAATTCTAGATCATTCATTATTTGCCACGCCATCCATTAGAAAATAGCTACTCACTTCTAGCTATGGATCGTCTTTCCCCTCTGTTAGAAGAGGAGTTGCCGCACACCCCTCTGTATTTAATAAGTTTCCGCACAGGCGCACACCCTTCTGTTGCTTATGATTCTTAAAAATCTTATTAATCTTGATTCTAAACTTTAGGATCACATCTCTATGGCTAGAAAAGGGACTTTGTCTCTCAAGGATTGTTGGAATATGTGTAGGATGAAAGACCAATGTATGAATTGGCCAAAGTTCACCTGGAATAGTCTGATTCTGAGGAGTATTTCTATCATTATCTAGAAATGCTACCTTCTTTGTCTCCTTACTCATGATGTTCTGAAGAGATTTGCCTTTCAGTTGTTGTCTATTAAACCCTACTACCCTATTTAGAGGAGATGGGAGAGCACAGGAAAGCCTTTCTGCCTAACAGGAAACCGGTCAAGGGATGTCTACAACACATGAATTAATAATGAAATAAACACAAATCTACACAGATTATAGAGGCAGAGTAACTTGAAATAGTTCTTTTATGATGAATGAGATCTACATAAAACTAAACTATTGTTTATTTATGTTTATTTGTAATTTACAAAAGTTTTGTTATGCATTGTACTTGTGCTTGAAATGGTTCCTATAGATTGGTGATTCCATCCATTTACAATGATCTAGTTATATTATCAAACTGAAATATAACGTGAAGCACATGGCACATCAATGCATGGTCTCAATAATAGCATCTTAGATATCAAATAGTTAGTGGGGAAAACTACTATACACACATACATGATTCTATTTTTGTATCTATTTAGAAACCATACTATTGCCATTATGAATCATGATAGATGATGCATATGGCATAAACTTCAGCCAATTGAACATTTCTACATGTAGTGAACCATTGATGCAAGTCCTCTTCTTGATGATCCTATCATTGAATTGAAGGTTTTCTGTAAAATTTCTGACTTGTCACTTCTCACGCATTGAGCTAGCATGTTCAGGTGCTTACTTCCAACTACCATTTCTTACACATGCCAATTTGGGTTATTTCTCTCTCATATTAGTTTGGAAGTGTCTCTTACTCTCATGTGAGTACTCTATTTGTTATCTGTGTTGGATTAGTGAAGAAAATGCACATCATATTTTCTTCTCATGCTGCTATTTTTATGATCTATGAGCTTATTTCAGTTCATTCTTTGGTTGTGTACCAAGATGGCTCAATGATATTTTGCACCTCAATAGGAAAGCTAAATGTGTAGCTTTCTTTCTTATATACTCTATCTGGAATGACAAGAATAGGAAAATATCTATGTACATATAGTTTTTCATTTCTTATTCTTTTGTATAATCTGTAGCCGTTAGGCTTTCTACTCAGCTTGAAAACTCTGCTATTTGGTGCTTGTTGTTTACTTAGTATGAACCTTTTGGGATATGTTATTTAAATTATTTTCATCTTCAATCATGCTTATTTCTTAGTTAATATTCAAATGAAATTTCATTTTTTGTTATATCCCCAGTTATGATTGTTCCCTTTATATATCGAATTATATATGGTCAATATATAAATTTAAGTAAATATATAATAAATTTATAAAAAAATCCAAAACCGCATATACTCCCACATACCGTATATACTCTATTCAGTACCATGTCCGACCGTACACCGATTACCGCTTTTTAGAACACTGATATAAACAGAAAGAATTAATGACACTTTTAAAATAAGAGATGAGTCTCGGCATGCAAGCCAAATACTTTATACAAAGGATCCACATACAAACATTATACATCCATAGCATTTAAAAACAAACATATCCACAACATTGACAACAATATTCATTCACAACATTCAAAAAAAGGATTCTAGGTTATAACCGTGCATGCATTCACCACATACAATATATTTTAAAGGTGACGTGTATGATATCATAGGTATATCTACATATACGTATATACATATTAAAATTATAGTCTTTTTAACGGGGGACATTTCCCATTATAAAAAAAATTTACTCCCACGCAGACTATGAAAAATGATATTTTTCATAGTCGACCCGTCCGAAACGTCAAAAATAGAAGCATGCGGTGTATGTGGAATTAGGTTTAGAAATGCACATTAATAGTTTTAAGTTCACATCATATGCAACCATAGAAAATAGTACATAGTGATTCGATCATATCGAAATAAATCCAAATACGTCATAGATCGATGCTGCTCTGATACCACTATTGAGTTTTATGGAGAAAACATGTGCGGCGGAAGCAACAAAAAATATACATTTCTACTAGGGTTGTAAATGGGTACGGGTAGACCCGTGGACCCGCAAATGCGTACCCTTAAAAAACTCCTCACGGGTCTAATTTTTTATACCCACATACCTTCGGACCCATACACCCTTGGACTCGCATATAAGCAGGTCCAATAATGGGTATGCTTGGACCCAAACCTGCTAGACTCCTTCTATAATAAGTAACTACTTAAATAATATGTTATATATCATACTTTACTAGTCCAACTAATATAATTCTTGAGATTATATCCTACTCTAACCACAATAAGGTTGAGATTTATCATATAATTAAGAATTAACTATTCTAGTTACAATAATGAACATCATATTTAAACTTAAATTAAAATATCTACTAATTTACTTTCTATATAAGTTAAGTGTTATGATGATGACTATAAATATGTAAAATACTAACTCAATTAATATTAATGTATAAAATATAGCATTCTCTAATATAACTATTGTATGTTAATATACTATATAATAACAATATATTCTTGTATTAAAATATATAGAATATAGTCATTTTTCTTACATAAATAATATGATGTTTATAGAACCGTTTATCCACATACTCGCTATTATTATGGGTACAGGTATGGTGCGAGTCTAGATTTCATATTATGCGGGTCTAGAACTGGAACCGAATCCGCTAAATTAGATGGGTATGGATATGGGTATGGCAAGACCTGCCCCGTTTATGCCCCTAATTTCCACACAATATGCAGCGTATTTAGAAAGAGTGTTCGCAGAATATACCTTATCGCGGAGCAAGTAGGAAGATCTGACAGCGCACCTTTCGTGCGGTGATGTACGCCGCTCGTAGTGTGTATGGATGGTCGTTGACATCCTCTGAATGTAGGCATCTCAGCTTCTGCATCTCTACTTCATATCACCGAACAAACTAACAGGTGGTATGGGGGACAAAGCCCTAGTGGAAGTCTCTTTAATATACAACATGCAGTGTCCAACATCAACCAGAGGTCCTGGTGGCACTAGAGTACAGAAAAGCCAATAGGTGGCTGGACTCTCCGCTTGTGTGCTCAGGTTAGAGGAGGAGTCCAATTTTTATAGAATAATAGGTGTGTCGAGGTCAGAGAGCCATTTTCCTGTTGCAGACAAGTGACATAGTAAGGCTTAGCATTCTTGGGTGTGTCAGCTAAGTCTTATACGGTGAGATCTTAGTTCTCTACGAGTCTTCATATCTAGAGTACACTGCATATGATTAGTGCATAAGCTAAAATATGTTCATATAGGTTTAAAGAGTTTCTTATAAGTAAGAAAGGCTAAGAAATATTCGAGTACAGTTTCCCAACAACTATTCTTTGTATGTTTCTGAATTATTAGTTCTCATTGAAATTAATCAAGCATGCTCATATATTGGTTTACCCTTGTTGATATCTAGAGTATCCTGCCATATTTATGATTGTTAATGATCAATCTCTTTAAAGCTTAGTATTGTTATAATTAATATTAGTTGCTCAAAAGTATATCTGTAATTATATCAGTGCTTTAAACTATTTCTTTGAAGTACTCATTCACTAAGCGAGTAGGCTCACCCCTCTACTCACAATTTTTAGGGAAACCACGTAGACTTGAAGAAGGTCAAAGCATAAGAGTAGATCTACCACATGAGTTAAGTATGAGATTAGTTAAGTTCAGTCGGTCCCTGTCACTATAGGTCCTAGTATAGATGTGAGAGTGTTGTAAGTAATGTTTTGTATCTTTGTTTCCTTAATAAGAGAGAATGTATCTGATTATCATGTCGTATGTACCTAAGAATGAATGTATGGATGTGTATCGTTTATGTTGAGATCATATTAAAGAAATCAATGTATAGATTCCCTTGTAAAGTTAGTTTATGCGGTTCAATATGAGAAAACAACGAGTTTTGAAAAATAAGAAAAAGTTAAGGGTGATCTTTCACTACGAAAAATATGGTCTTTAACTACAAAAAACATTGTAGCGAAAACCCCAAAATTTGTAGCTAAAACCTTTGGCTACATTTATCCTTACATTTATAATATATAGCTAATACCCGTGTAGCTAATTGTTTAGGCTACATTTTTTTAAGTTGTAGTTAGTTATTCCTCACGCTACAAATTCATATGTAACCCTAATTGTAGGTAAGAATGTCCTTACACATAAACATGTAGTTTCAATTGTAGCCAAATGTATGACTACAATTCAATTTGTACCTATGATATGTAGGGAGAGATGACATTCGTTATAATTTGTATTTGTAGTTCATGTATAGCAAAAATTAGCACTTGATACACATGTAATTATAGATAGTGTGTAGTGAAAGACACCATGTACTATACATACATATGTAGTGAGAGACATTATGTAACCAGTCAGTCTCTTGCCAATATAGAGTGGTTTTCAATAAGAAAATAGATGAATGTTAATCAAGATCGAGTTGTGCTTACAATGTCACCAATGATACTTTTATTTATATTTGAACAATGAGTACACATGGGGAGGACATTAACATGGCCCCTATTTTATAATATGCATGGAAAAAATATACATGTATACAATATCTTCTTCTGACTACACGTATCCACTGCAGACTACAAAGCACAATATAACGAGGGCTCATCTCCCTTAGTTCCTACACCTAATTCACAGTGAGTTTAACATCCCTTTGAATCTCAGCTTCAGTGGTGAATCTTCCAATCCCAAACACGATAGAGGTATGTTCCATGCCCTCATCAACTCCCAGAGCTCGAGTTTCAGCCTTTCCTGTTGGCAACTCATGTAGAGGTTCATGTATGGTTAGTTTTGGTTGGAGAATCCCCTGGATCAGAACATATTGACATTTCTTCTCATAATCTATACATTCTGTACTTTTGTATTTGTGGATCAAGCACCATCAAGTTGATGTTAGCATCCACTTTGTGCGAATCACCATGGATACCTATAAAGAAACATACAAGTTTTGAGATATAGCTCACGAAAGAAACAAGAAAGCATAGTTTCTCCTACTCATAACTTACCTATTCTATAAGCTTTCTTCTCCCAGTGCATTTAAGAATAAGCCCCTACCTATACACGATGACCTCTATATTACATTTTGTCATTCTCATTGATCTGCAAAATGCTACCAAGCTGATGGTTGGACCTGTTTTCACTGTTTACCCAAGGTTTCCTCATTGACTGTAGTATAAATTTTGTAAGGAAGACCGCTGAGGCATCTATTAACGATGGAGCATAAGAAAGAAAACCGTACTCCAAGAGTGTCAACTATGCTATATAAATAGCTAAGAATTCAAGTTGCAGAGAAGGAACCTGCAACAAAAAAATGGATAAATACTTAAAAACTTGAACTATATTTAAAAGGTGACAGCAATGGGAACTAGACGCTTACCCCTTCTGACTATTGAGCTACACGAATGAATCTCCTATAATTATAGAAGAAGAAGAAAAGGTTTGTCAAGGTCAAGTTAAGAAAATTTTAAAGCAGTGTTCACGGGTAATATACATCAAAGCAATGTGGAATACCTCAAAAGCATTTCACTGTTGGAGCAGTCATCTCAAACTTGAGGTGTCTAAGTATAGCGGCTTCCATTTGTAGAACCTATATATGGCATTGTTAGGTACGCATAGAACTGTGAAGACGAGCACGATAAAGGACATCAATTCTCCCCTTCCGACATTTGAGTGTGTTGCTATGATACAATATTA
Organism: Alisma plantago-aquatica; assembly: GCA_963693085.1. Lineage (NCBI taxonomy): Eukaryota > Viridiplantae > Streptophyta > Magnoliopsida > Alismatales > Alismataceae > Alisma > Alisma plantago-aquatica. The sequence goes on along the minus strand of OY856414.1, from coordinate 103,063,494 downwards.
GATGGGATTAGACAAAAAATTGTATACAAAATGAGGTAAAGAAAATTACCTGAGATATGATTTGGCCATCTAATCTTCTCAATGAATTCCATACAGTCTACCCATGATGATGGATCTTCTATGTTGTTGACAACTCAACCCATTTGAGGATGTAGAAAGTCAAGACATCCCACAGAAAACATTATGCAAATGATTGCATGCAATTATTTTCCTCCAAATAGTCAAGGAGTTATTTTTTTTCACAGAGGAAAATTAAATAAGAACAGCAAGGTTATCAAGCATGTGACTTATTAATGATTCTAGTAGATCTTTTAGGACTCACTACCAAGTTTTAATGGATTTTCTACTGATTCTTAATATGTCAACACATAGCTTCGACAGATTTTGAAAAAGCAAACATAAATAAGCATATAGTTTACAAATATTGATCTTGTTTAATAAATAATAGTTTATTTAATACATGCACATACAAAATATACATTCAGGAGAAAGATGATGAAATTGGAGGCAGTACGGTTACAGAAAACACAAGCTATGCAGCTAAGGCGATATCAAGTGAGGAATCGACCCCTACTCTCGATCTTGGAGATGAAAGCAGTTCACGAAATGTATCAGATGAAATAAGCAAGCCAACTCATGCAGTAAGTCTTAAAACAGTTTACAAAGTAAGTATTCTCTCACTGGTGACTGTGTTTTTTATTCTATGGGAAATGAAACAGGAACGCCAAGGTTATGAAGAAGGCGGGTTTAGAACAATGGACTTACTATTGTTTTCAAAATATTTTAAGAACTTACTACTAATGTTTTTTTTGGTTGGCAAAAACTCATGCTTCTTTTTTTGTATTTTTCCTGTAGTGTCTGTACAAAACTTACACCTTCAAACAACGGAAGAGAAAACTAAACAAACTATACAAAAAATAGGTGTTGAAAAGGATAGCCACAAGAATCTAAAGGAAACAAGGAACTCCCACAGAAACATATGTACAGAAAACTCAGAAGCCTTCCACAAACAAAAGGATAGCCATAAGCTCAACCTCAAGAATGTAGATTCAGCAATCCCATTGACTGAAGAAACTAGCAGGCAATATAAAGCCTCAAAAGAACACCAGGAAACCACTCATCCAAGAAAAAAAAGGAATCCATCCAAGCTTAAGGAGGAGCCCAAAGGGTTAAAGACAACAAAGCAGCAGGAAACATCCACTCAAGCATAAGTCAATCAGAAGAATATCCACAAAAACTCTTCGCTATCCCAACAGCCAAAGGACCAAAGAAGCCAAAGAAGGGTCCAAAAGTGAGAAAGCCACCATATCTGCATATAAGCACTACCAGTAGAAATACGAAAGGGGAGAGGGGAGCCTCAACTCTTAGAAGGAAAGGATACTCAACCTTCACCACCAGACCGAGTAAAGCCCAGAGCTGCCAAGGTTAAGACTTTACAAGAAGCCTCTAAGGTACTCCAAGCAAAAATAAAACCAGGAAGCTAATTCAGCAGTCAAGACTAAGGTAACTTGAATACGAACTCAGATAGCAGCAGACCAAGAAAAGGGAGAGGGGAGCCTCAACTCTCAGAGAGAGGATACTCAACCTTCACCAACAAGCATCATCACCCAGAGCAGCCAAACGCTAACAGGAAAAGAAGGAACTCCCAGACCACCAAACAAATCTTCAAAAGGATCCAAAAACTCCACACATCCAGAAACTAAGGGAGAGCCATACAGCTAGAGAAGGACGCCAACCAGTCCAATCATGGAAAAACATCCACCAATCCTCAAGAAGCCTACCCCAACCAAAAAAGGATAGTCAAGCCTCAAGATTGTAGATCCAGTTGCACGTTGACTGAGGAAACTAGCAGACAATAAATCCTAAAGGAAAACCAAGCATCCACTCATCCAGAAAAGAATAGAGGCATCCAAGCTTCAGAAGGAAAGCCACCAAGGCTCATCGCTAACCCAGAAGCCAGAAGACCAAGATATCCAAGGAAGATCCTAACATGAGAGGGCCATCATAAAAGCATATAAGCACAGACCAGCAGGAACAAGAAAAGGGAGAGGGGAGCCTCAACTCTTAGAAGAAAGAGGATACTCAACCATCACCACCAGGGAGCCTTAACTCTCAAACTGATCAGCATACATGTCGACTAAAAAAGCAGGCTAAAAACGACCATGAAGGTGCTCCAAGCAACACTCAACTAGAACAAGCTAAACCAGCAGCTAAAAGACCAAGATAGCAGGCAATATAAAGCCTCAAAAGAACTCCAGGAAACCACTCATCCAGGACAAACAAAAGGGAACCATCCAAGTCAACCTTCACCACCAGAATGAACAAGCCTCAAGATTATAGATCTAGCTAACACGTTGACTGAGGAAAACAAGCAGGCAAAATAAGCCTAAAGGAAAACCAGGCATCCACTCATCCAGAAAAAAGAAGAACCATCCAAGCTTGAGAAGGAAAGCCACCAAGGTCCAAAGTAGCCAATGAAAAACCTTCACCACCAGGGAGCCATACACGCAAATAGATAAGTAATCATGTTGACTAAAAGAGCAGGCTAAAAAACGACCATAAAGGTGATCCAAGCAACACTCATCCATAACCCAGGTCTTCCTGGTTGCTTGTATGAGCAAAAAACAACCAATAAGGTGCTCCAAGCAACACTCAACCATAACAAGCTAACCCAGCAACCAATAGACCAAGATAGATAACAGACGAAAGTAGACATAAGTTGGACTTGTCTAAAGCATTACATTTCAAAATTTTATAATTAATTAATGTAACAGCAGCTCAAGAAAAAGAAAGAAGCATGTTATCAACTTCTAGAACTGATCAGAGAATAAATTGAGGCTTCCAACCAGACTCTTTCAAGAATAAGTATAATTACAAGTAATCAAGAAAACTCCCTTCAAGAAAGAACAAAATAGGAAGAAAACTTCCAAGGCCATTTTTGAATAACATTTGTCACCCATTTAAAATCAATATGGTCAAATAAACAATATTAGAAGGCACCACTCAGCCTCAAATGAGTAGAATACAAGAGCATAGGCATCAAGGTAAATTGACTCAACTCCAACACTAACTTTGTTTCCAACCAGAAAATCAGAAAACCAACTATCTTAGACATAGGAGAAAATGAGGTTCACTCCACTAGATGAAAAGAACAGAAGATTGGGCACATTGTTGAAGAGAGACGAGAAAATTCAAGCACCGAATATCTGTAAATCTGAAGTAGCATCTACTTGTGTATATAAAAAGAATTCGAACTTCAAACAATAAGCAATCTCTTGAAAATGTAGAATACCACCTAATGAACACACGCCTCATAAAACCAGAGAAAGGAGCCTCAAAACTACACGAGGCTTGAAGCTTCAAGGAGCCCTCAAAAAAGGAAGAAAGCAGAGTCAACCATCACTTCTAAAGTGAGAGGGGAGTATAAAGGATAACCATGCACCGCAGCAACCATCAGAACCTCCAACAAAAAAAACATCACCCTTCATCTCAACAAACACAGAAGGGGAATAGGATCAACCAAAACCTCAAAGCCTTCAGAAAACATACCACCAACCCACCATAGACAACACTCTCTCAGATAAGCATATAGACCATAGGAAAGAAAGTCTACGAAAGGCATCCATAGATCACCACTGCAGACTCAGAAACAGAACATGTACCAGCTACCGATCAAATCCTTCAGCCTCAACTAGAAATAAAACATCAACCAGCAAAACCAGAGCATCACAGACCTACTACCTTAGAAGGGGAAACAAAAATAGGCAAACCCCCAGACTCAACCATCATAAAACTGTGAGAGGGGAGCAAAAGCACAGGAGCACACCATCTACCAACACAGCTTCAGCCTTCAACCACCACTCATCAAGAAGAAAATAAGCAGGCTTCTAAAGACACCAGAACATTCTGATCAACTGCCACAGCAGACAAAGGGACCAACACCAACCAGACTCAACCATCACTAAAAAAATGAGAGGAGAGCAAGGAGCACAGTTCAGAAACACCCAACTTTGTGAGAGGGGAGCATCATTCAACCATCACAAAGCACGGGGCCATCCACATCTGTGAGAGGGGAGCATCGACACTCACACAAGGGGACTCGACCATCACAGGAAAACCAGCAAAACAGGAGCCAATCCCATCCATCTTCATACAGCATCATCAAAACTGATAAGGCAAAATAACACAACCAAGGCGAGCACAACCATCAACATCAGGCAACAGAACCATAGGAATAAAAGATCAGAGCATAAAGGCCCCTACCACTCCAAAACAGAAACCACCACCAACACACAACACATAACAGAACAAGAGAAGCTTCACAAAACCACCTAACCAGAAAAAACCATCAAAACCAACGACCACCAACAAAGACTCTTCCCCTTCAGAAACCCTTCAGCTCAGGAACACCTTAAGGTATCATCAAATTCGTGATTTAGTATTAAACAATCATGTGTCCAATTCATGGATTGGTAGAATTAAAATATAGGATACCTTTATCACTTTTCTATTACCCTTGTTTTAGTAGGTTCGAGGTTTAACACTATGAATGAACTCCAACTGATTGGATTCGTGCCTGAAAAGTGAAAGAGTTCTCATATGTTACCAATTGGCTAACCATAGACAACATTTTGAACTGAAAGATTAACTAAAGACCATAACAATGCTAAGATCTGGAGTTCAGTACATTCAGGCCTATCTATAAAATACTTGTTGTAATCTTGAGTTGTTGTAGTGCAATTTTGACATGTTTTGGTAAGTGATTCATCTGATTGCATAGTGACTTCAGTTGTAGATTATGCATAATCCTAGAGAAGAAATTTGCAAGCAAAGGTATCCCTTTGACATCTATTTTATTATTCGCTAAACTATTACCATAAATCATGTCACCCAATGATATCCTATTACTTTGTTAACAACTAGTGTTTCAGAAAGAGGAGTCTAATCTAATTTTAGAAGAGAGGCAGATTCTTGGGAAGCTTCCATCATTGAAATGATATAACTTGTTAAAGAGGTGCTCATGAACTATATTAGAAGGATATTTCTCCTATAGGGAGATGATATATCACTTGCTTTATCGAGGAGAGTTTGTTGGAAAGGAACTTGTGATCAATAATATAGGGAGTAACTTAAGATTCCCTTTGTTGGCACTAAAAGCATCTATCTTGGAGTTCTATAAGGAGCAACTTCTTGTTGTTTTACTGTCTTGGTTCCCAAGTACTCCAGCCATGTAACAATGTACGAGTATGTTATGAAATTTGGAGTGGCACTTCAGTGTGTTTAAGTTGTTTCTATGCCTTGGATATTCCTCCTCCCTGTGACCTTCTGTGGATTCTATGGAGAAATTGTCACAGGCATGTATACACATCCTTTAACTATGGAAAGCTCCAGATTGGATTGGCTGAGATAACCTGACTGAAAGTGGAGATTCATTCCATTCAGGATCCATTTTTTTTCTCTTGACGTTTGTCATTTTAGATTGAAGTTTATCATCAATAAGATTGAGCTCTATAAAAGGGTCTGACTTTCTCTTAATATAATATTTTTATGTTTGATTCCCCTCAAAACTTTCACGTGTAAATTGAGCCCAACTGGTTTCTTCAGGGATCTTCAATTATAAAGAAGAAACAAAAATTTAGCAGTGAGTTAGAAAAATACTTGCACCATACAACTTTAGAAGGATATCTAAGTCGCCATCCTAAAATTGTCAAACGAGGAGATTCTTGCTCAATTGGAGGCTTGAAGTCTGGACCTAACTACTTGAATGCAAGGCACGCGAAATGGTTTGTTCATCATGTACAAACCTTTTGGAAAGCCATCCACCCTTTAAACACAATACAAGGATAATCACCATTGACGTAAATTAAACAAAGAAACTAATTGTGCATGCCATTCACTTTATAGTTACCTCTACACATGTTTTAAATGCAAAATCTAAGCCACAACAATGAGCAAAATCAATTTGCATTCATAATTTATAATGTGAGTGATCAACAAATGTATTATATAAAAGATATGAAACCCATCAACAAACTATATGCTCAGGTACCTGGATCATGAGATATACACAATGCAAAGAAGTGTTAAATGATGGACTAAATAATGTGACCATACCTTCCACAACCCAGCACAGCCTTTAAAAAGGATCGGCTCCTCAACTGAATCAAGGTAGCTATAATAGAAGGCAGGCATTCTCAGAGAATGTTTAAGTGTTCACAACCCACATAATTAGCAGATCAACTGAATGGTGAATATTGAAAAAATGAACTCATAAGTATTTACAATACACATAATCCTAGAACCATGTAGTGTATAATAAATAGGTATAATATTAGTTTATGATATACTAAGGTGGAAATTTCAGTGGAAATGGTTGGTCTGATAGTTGTTTATGATATCAATGGATCGTTAATCCTACAAGAAGACAATATGACACAATTTTCTAAAATTCAAAGGCATATTAATATTACTAGATTAATATCCATCTTATCCTATTTGACTAACTAACTAATTGAAAATGCATTAAACCCTACCAACTAATAAGATGCGTAGTTATTACTTAGCTAACAACCATTATGCTTCACGGAGACTTATACACTGACTTGTATTTAGTGTAGATGGCACTATGAAAATGTAAATGTTTACTGCTTATAAAGAAATAGGAACTACAGTTAACCCTATCATTTCCAATTCCTCATAAACAAATTCATAATGTAAACATCTCACCTTGGTCATTTGGCCCATAAAAAAACATCAATTTCAATAGCCATTGCCTTAACTTGAGTCTGAGTTGAGACTGACCTTAATACTTCAACATAGAAATATTATAGTGATCATGTGATGTGGCAACTCAATTTCTAGGCATTCCATCTAGCAGTGTCAAAAAAGGCACAATAATACCCAACTATAAACTAGGTGTACAATTTGTTATATATATATAACGTTATTCAAAATGTCCAAAATGCTAACCTATTGGTTGTGTGATGAACTGCAGCTCCTTGTTCAATTTGCAAGTGTTTAGAACAAAAAAAATAGTGGAGATATTTACTTAGATGTCTTACAAATTCAAGCTTCAAAGAGGAGAACATATATGATGAATGTTGATTCTGTATCCACCACCAATATATTCATGGACATGCAAAAAACATTAAGTGAAATGAGCAATGTTTATTAGCATATATGGTGAACGCCAATTGCTTCAGAATATTAAATCTATAATTAAATGTTCATCTTACATTGTCTAGGCCCTTATAACCAAGTAAATGATGTGTTACCTTTTAATCTTTGTTTATAACCTGAAGTAAGCATGCAAGTCAGGAAGTTGTATATATCAAAATGTTGGAATCCCACCTTGTTCTTTCTAGCATTTTTCTACTGTTGGCTTTATCAAAACAATTAAACTTCTAGTCCCTTGTTGACTTTCCCAAGTGCAGTATCCTTTGTTATAGAGCTTCTCTTGAATCTGCATGAACCAAATGTTCTAATATACCATTTCAAATACTAAATGACTTTGATTGACACATTCAATATGTTTAAAATCAAGGTGTGGTATGAAGTAGTAGACACTGGAAAAGATTTTCTATTCAATACACTATTGCATCCTGGATCAAAGTACATGATTATCATGCATCATAGTAGAAAGTATAAAATGGACAAATGGAAAGGACAAGTTACATATAAATTGCAGTTGGAATCGTGATTATTTCTTAGGGGCAAGATATATTATATTAATTGAATGTTAAAGAAATGGTCCTATTACTGAATATGAGAAAACTGAAGTATGTTAGTCTTTGGTTAGTACATATTGGAGTTATAGAAGATACAACTTAATAGAAAGAAGGTAATACAAGTTGGGTCACCTAAACCAAAAATGAGGAGTCAAAATCAATGCAAGACTCCTTAAGGTTAATTGGTCGTTGACTCCAAAATGTGAGGTTGACACACAGTTCAAACGTGCACAAGCCATATGATATCATTACAATACACTATTCTTGATGTGTTTCCCATCCTCACACTTTTAAAGACAACATAAAGTCAGTTGGATTCTCCATATCTCAGGAACAACTATCAACACATGGAGACATCATAATCAGATCTTTGGCATCTTCCAAAAGCCTCGGTCGACATAAAAGTTTTACCATACAAAAATCATCTTATATCCAGGAAACAAGTCCTCTTTATAATAAAATCCCAGTATAACCTTCCTCTTTCTAAAAAGACACATTTGGTACATGCAGATATAAGTGACAAGAAAGCAAAATTATCCAAACTCAACCAATGTTCTAGTATCTCATCATGTTAATTAGTTTACTACATATAGACACACTGCAACCCATTTTGAATTTCTCAACTTGGACATGTATTGGCTTTCCATAGTGCATTGTTGTGGAGGATTCTGTCGAAGAAGTTATTGCATTATGTGAATAGTCATTTGGCTTTGTATCATTTGCAGACATAGATAAGAAATGCATGAAAAATATCATTTCATTGATTACATTTCCATTATCTACATGGACAACAATCAAACAATTCCAAGAATCCAAGTGTGAATGTCAATCTCTTAAAACACAACAACTTATGCAACAACGTCCCCACAACTTCAATACATGAATGAAAGGGAATTCTAAACTGAATAAATTTGAACAATACAAATTAGTGATAAATTTCTAAAAGGAAGTAAAATGATTAAGTTCCGCTGAATATGACAGTATAAGCTAATTTGCATCATAAAATAAGATCACCTATTATTCACGGTGAATCTCTCTCTGTGTTTCATAATTGACAAATTCATAGAATAGATAAGCACTAGGAACTACAAGAAAAAAAATCAGATTAGGACAATTACAACAAAGTAGTGATCTCATTATTACTAGGAACTAGCATTTCGTTATCAACATGTTACTTTTTGCAATGGCGATATATAATCTAGACCAAAGTTGATGATAGTTAAACATGAACAAAAAAACTATAATTATTACAAGTTCATCTGGTCACCAACATAAAGTCAAGTGAGTTTTTTCAAAATACTGCTGCAAACATGGAGCTAGTAGATTCTATAGAAAGTCTGGATGAAATGACCCAAAAAATTGGATGAGTTGTAAACATGGGATTAAGTACAAATTGTTATGAGAAAAATATTCCATGGACCCCAAGTAATGTCAATGATATAATCATCTTTTCATAAAAATGAAATACATAATAAACCCCTTCCTTAGATTTCAGACCAGTCTTACAACCATCTAGAGAGTGTACAGACTGAGAACAAATAATGTACACTACAAATTTATGCAGCAACTATTTATACATGAGTAAATCGTATTTATGATCAAGCGTATGGATACATACACATTGAATAGCATGTGGAAAAAGTTGATCCCCAGAAAAATTATGAGATGAAGCATGGACACAGTAAGAAATATAATTGTGTCGGGGCAAATCAAAGAACTAGCTTGGTGGGCACCTCACACAAAACTATAACTTAACAGAACTAGGCCAACATGAAAATTCCAGATGCCTATGGGAAATGTAACCTTCATACAACTTGACGGTGATCATGTATAATGAAAAGGGTAGTAGTAAACTTTCAGGTCAAAATATAAGGATCAATAAATTAGCATGAGCACCTAATTAGAAATCACTTAAGAGCCTATTGTACAACAAATGTAACTCAGTGCTTAAGAGGGTAGTTACCTGAAGACGATTAGTGCTGAAGATTATTAGAGATGATTGAAAGAGAATAAATGCAAAGAAGATCATAGATGGTTCAGGGATGAGGATCGGAGAAGTACAACTACCGTCATAAGAAATTCTGGAAGCATCTTCAAGGCCTTCATCTTGTGGAAAGTTGTCCCTCGGGCTCTAGGCAGAAGCTCGCATGATAAGAATGGCTAGAGGCATCCTAATGCCTATGGGAAAATACAATGAGAACCAGAGTTGTCTGTGGCACCTCAGGCAGATCGGCGGAGGTGTTGAGGGGGGAAGAGTGGCACATCAGGAGAAGAGTTGTCATGCAATCTATAGGTGGCTGGGCAGAATGCGAACACAGAGAGACTAGTAGGGAGAGTGTGGACGGAAATTTGGAAGAAGATGGAGTGGGAGAAATTTGGGGGAAGGAACTCTATCATGAACGAATGAGGACGGATTGCGCAGGATATCAGCCGCGCGACGAAAAGTGAAATTTAATTGAGATGGAGAGAGATGAGAGAGGTGTTAAGAAGTGTAGTTATGAATCACTACAAATCTTTTCTTTATATTATTTAACCTTTGTAAACAAAAATAGTTTTAACTACATGTATTTCATATGTAATTAAGAAATTTGTAGCCAAAGAACCTTTTTTTTGTAGTGTTTGTATTACGTTAAATCCTCAATTTATGCCCTAATCTCATGATTAATAGTAATTGTGAGATCGGGGTGTAACAGGTTGTGTCTACCGATTTGTGGGTGTGTGGAGATATGGTATCGGGCATGACCTTGGTAGGAGACCAAGAGGATGAGACCTAACCTAGACCTTATCACCATGTCTTGCATGATCTTATATGTGGCTCTTTTCTTATGGACAAGTGTCACCTAAGATCCTAAGGTGATGACACCTCTTCCATGATCCCTCTCTCACCCCCTTGTATATAATCCTCTTTCTCTCCATGCAAGAGGATCCTTTTGGCCATCCTTGCTTTCTCTCCTTCTTGGTGGATGATCTTGAGAAGCCTAAGGATCTAGAGAGTTTCTCTTGGAGCTCGGTTTACAAGTTCCAAGTTGTGGTGCTCTTTGAACATCCTTCATATTCTCTCTTGGTAAGCTACATTTCCTAGCTCTCTTCTTCTTCCTCCTTCTTGACCATGGATCTTGGATACCTTCTTTTCATCTTAAGCCATCTTAACCTTGGTCTCATCTTCTTCCTTAGAGGTGTAGTGGTGCTCAAGTTGGTGGTTCATCTTCTACCTTGGTCTCGTGAGCTTGAAGCTTGACCTTGGATCTTGGATCGTGGTGGTGATCTTTGACGTGGGTTATATAACTCTTAACCTCCTTTGTTATTTTCACTCTTCTTATGCTTATGATTAATCTTCATCTCTAGATCGCTCAATTCTTGTATGCTAGTAGTTGTTAGTGGTTTTAGAACAATTTTTATGATGGAATCTCATTTGGTTTACAACTCATGTCTTGCACCTTCTTTCTATGTTAGTAGATGGACTAGTGGCCGACAAGGTTGAAGACAACAAGTCCACATACATGTACTATGTTGAGGGTAGGTCATCCTGACTTGTAGTGCAACAAACTGACACACCATGTGGTAGGTCGTCATGACTTGGAGATGCTTAGGTCGACATGTATTGATGAGGTTAATCCGTCATGGCTTATGGTTGTTAAACTGGTATGTTTGTTAAACTAGTATGTATGGAGGGTGTTAGCCTATTCATGCTTTTGATGTACCTAAATCGATAGGTGTTGCTTAAACTGATATGCTTGGATGGAGTTATCCCATCATGGCCATGGGGGTACCTTGTCTGAGTTGGTCTATTTTGAGGGCTAAACCATGATTCCCTGGTTGAGTAGAGGCTGACACACTTTAGTGAAGGGTTGCCGGATACACCTTGAACCATGATGCCTTGCTGAAACCCTAACCCTAACAACATTTTACACCTATTGTTGCCCATCACACCTCTAGGTGGTGTTGCCTATCACACCTTTAGGTGGTGTTGTCCATCACACCTTCAGGTGATGTTTCCCGTCACACTCTCAAGAAGGGATAAACTGATACACCATTGTGAGGTTAACCTAACACCATCTATGCCCAACCGATACACCCTTCTGAGGTTAACTTGACACCATGAGTGCCCAACTGGTACACCTTTTGTAAGGTTATCCCATGTGCCTTGCATATTGTTAGCTGACATGTTATGATGATGACAATTTGACACCCCATGGAAAGTATCAACCAATACACCAAGATGGCCTAAACCGATACACTATGTGATAGCCTCAACCGATACCTTGTCATGGTGGTTATGTCACATCAGGTTGATAATAGGGTTACATGATATGATGTGATACCCTATGGGGTGGTCATGTGAAGAATAAAGCAGTGGTGTTTTCTATAACCTTTATCTCATAACTGTTGGGTTTTAGGGGAGACAGAGAAGGCAGCGGAAACAAAAAAATTTCTCCCCAACCCATACCGAGGAAACGCGTCAACGTCTATATAATAGGAAAGGATGGTTTGTGGAATCATACCTTGTCCCGAGGCTTGCTCGGCGACAATACCTCGCGTAATGCGCGGTCCTCAACTCTGGTCTTGGACGGCGTCTGTGCAGCTCCTGGTCGCACCGGGACTGACGACTCCTCCTCCTACCGGACTGTCGGATGACAGTTGTCCTCCTAAGTGGCAGTGTCCTCCCGCCTCTGTAGTAGTCCACACGGACAACCTGGAACTCCACTCTCCTTGTCCCACAAGGAAGTGGAAGGAGTCGCACCCTCCTGTTGACGTACTAGTCACCAACACACTCTCCTGCTACCAGTTGCAACTGCAGTTGTCCTTCCCTTGCTGCACCTCCCTTTTGCGGGAAGCACTTGCTCGGGATCTCTCACGGTTACCAAAACCAGAGAGAACGACAACTTCGCAAAGCAACCGGCTTGCATTGAGCTGTCCTTTGAGAAGCCCCCAATACCCCTATATATATAGGCGGGTCATGGGACAGGGTTCTCTGTGCCCGGCAATACGGGACTAAAGCGGGAGTAGAAGGGTTCGAGAATTTTCCACAAAAAGCAACCAACTCGCAACCTGAACCGATCGGTTCACAAGTGAACCGGTCGGTTGGGGACCTGAACCGGTCGGTTGGAGCACCAACCGATCGGTTGGGACCCATGAGCCAATCGGTTCACTTCTGAACCGGTCGGTTCGTGGTCCTGGTCGGTTCCCGATTGACTTTCCTTCTTTCGTTTCTAATTGGTATCGTATACCAATCCTATTCCCAATCAAATTGGGCAAGTGAAACGCAAGGAAAATTCTCACCGACCTGACTTTCCCAACTTGCTCGGTTGCACCAGTTGAACCGATCATTTCAACACTTGAACCGATCGTTTCACTCTGACCATGAGCCGATCGACTCAACACTTGAGCCGACCGGTTCAGCAACCTCAGCCGACCGGTTCAACACTTGAACCGATCGGTTGGGAGTACAGGTTGTGTAGAATCAGTCAAATGCGATTTCAATCAATCCGATACTCCAATCAATGCGTCCAACACCTTGAACCATATGATATTGAGTCATCGACTGATTGAGTGTTTAATTGAACTACTAAACTCCTTTAGTAATCAATCTAAACATTGCTTTGTGGACAAAACTCCTCTTCCAGGTTAAATCCTATGTGTGTGACCCTGCAGGTCCATTTCACGTTGGTAGTGAAAGTCCATAACACTTATGACTTCACAAGAAAAGAGCGGTGCCTAGTCACACATTAGTGCTACCCAAGTGAAAGTAGAAAGTTGGAGAACAACTTTCATCCTACAATCCGTGAATGGTGTTACAGTGAATGTATAATTCCTTTGTCACTGATATCCCGAATGAACTCAAGGCATGGAACTGTCATCCTGTCAACGTTCATTCACTTTCTTGATCTCAGAGTAGATTGAAGGAGATATGTATGACATCAATATCACATACTGATTCACACATGTGTGCGCACGCCTATCTCAATCCTACTTATCAAGTGGCCTTGGATATCAAACTCCCTCAGGAGGGACAAATCCCATATCTATCACTCACCCCTCAAAAGCCCCATGTGTCAAAGCCACCCAATCATCACCTTTATAACAACCCATGTTTGAGGACTGCGTTTGATGATGTCAAAGTTTGCCCAACGACATGTGTTGAGTGCAGTGATTTCAGGTCTAAGAATCACACTCACCACCATCACTGTGAGTACTGACTGTGACTACCATCTCATGGTTCCATGTGTCAAACTCACGGTGGGTCTGTCTGGTACACTTGTTCTCTAACAAGTACCTATGTGTTTGGTTTGATATCTCTATATCATGACTAATGAGATTTTGTCATCAACCAACACCACAATCTAGTCTTGTGTGTCATTGTTGTCTATCTACCTTCCACAATGACATCCGACTAGGGACATAACAAGAATGTACAAACTCTTAGCATCTGTATGATCTCATCGTTCAGGTCCTGAACCTAAAGGCATACGTCATTGAGTATTGTCATTCTCTAGACATTCAATCTGTTCTATCACTATCTCATATGACTGAACCAGAAAGAATTGGAAGCTTGCCTTTGATGTTTATCAAATCAATCTTAATGTATCCCACCAATCATCCCATGATTGGCTCTCAGGGCATACATACCAACAGACTCCCACTTGCACTGCGAGCCAATCACCCTTGAATCATATTCATAGTGATCTTCAAACATGTCCCACATGTTACTGTGCTCTAGTGCGAACATAGTGAGTAATGGCAACACCTTGCCAAAGTCTGTATAAATTGCATGTCTCTCATCTCTTCATTATACGTCACACGTATGAGATGGAGTTGCCGTAATATGCGATCTAATATTCCTTTGCTAACCTTTAGCCACATTGTATGATCAAGGATTCCAGACTTGTCATCAATGAGTGGAATATCTATAAGTTCATCTCATGAACTTCCAGATCCATATAGTATCTACTGCTGTTCTCTAACACATAGATACTCGGCATTTCCTTTTAAAAAGTTTTATTGGAACATTTCCAATTATCAACCAACTTTCACTTTTATACATCCCATGTATATTTTGCGATTAATTTTCAGTCCTTTCGGAATTTCGCATCAATGTAACTCTTTACATCAAACTCTTCCTTATCTCCATGGAACTAGTACTTCATAAGTACTTATCAAGTTCTCATGGTATTCCAGTAACCCTTATTGGAAGTAGACAGACATCCACTCGTTATGTCCCACATACGAGTTATCAGGATGAGCACATCATATTGTCATGTCATACATACAAAATGATGAGTGCATTTTATTCTTTCCATGTCATACATGCAAGACAATGGGATGATTACATACATGATAGATCCATATCTATTCTTAGTGTTCCCATTCTTCATAAGAATTGGACACTTGGCCTTGGGATACTAACTCCATGTAACATGGACAAGTTTTCTCCCACTGAATCTGTGCATACTGAACACTTCAGTACAGATTGCTAATGTATGCTCTCTCTTTCCAGGTCAAGAGATTTTCGAGAACTATCTCTATAGATCTCTATTCCTATCTCATAGGAAACATCTCTATCTTCCTTAAAGATAATTTCCACTTTTTGGATTTCCATTCTAGAACAATTCCATTTCACATCAATATGTGGAATGTGAATATGCTCCCACTAAATCACAGATCCCTTCTTTATCTTTGACATATCAGTCAAACCCTTTGACTATATCATCAAAATAAAGATCCAATTTTGAGTTGCTTGTACTCAATCAATCACATTGATTAGTCCATTGTAACTTATAGACTTCATTTGCATTAGTGGATTCATAAACCTTATAGGTTGTGTCACGTACACATCCTGATTTTATTCCTCAAAGGAATGCGGTTTTAGTATCCATATGCCAAATGTCTTAGCCATTAAGTTGCAATCAACAAGCATCATCCTTCTCAAAATATTATCCATGTGTCTTAACACTTAAGACTCATCAGCACTTATGGATATGATCCAATGAGTGCTACCATCAAGGTCATACCTTATGGTTCACATGGAGGTCATTTAGGATGTAATGGTTTTAAACCATAACTCAAGATTCGGTTCCTCATATTCATCTTGATAGTTGACTCATCACATGAACAACTCATCACATAGATAATTGAGGTGTATCTGTTAAAGATATAAGAACTCACAACCCTTGTGATTCTTAATTTCTTTTATTAGTGTGGGGTATTCTTTTATTAAGAAGAATTCAGTTATTTGATAATCATTCTCTAACTCCTTAGAGTACAATTCCTTCTTGATTCAGACATCACCATGCCTTAATCATGAGTTTACTATGATACACTATCATAATCACTCATAAGGATCTCAAACATTTGGTCCAAGTATTTTATTCATTGATCTCATCAAGAATTAATACTTTACCAAATTTGTACTTCATTTATGATAATCTTGAACACTTCAAGATATTCATATTGGTATTTCTCTAAACACCATTTGAAGTATTAGCATTCGCTCCAATAGGTATGTAAATACATCACATGTATTATACCTAATAGGACAATCATTCTCCCACTACCATTAGTGAAGATTGATTAATCATGTACAAGAAATTCATGTCTCTTACTTGTTCTCTAACCAAAAGAGTCTAGATTTATCCATCATATGGAAACTAGAAATCAATTTCTCATGATTGATGCTAATTTGATTGTTTGAGTTATCAATAAATTTAGGTATCATTTTATCTTATGCATACCATGTATCACAAGATAAACAAGGCATTGCCACAAAGATCATATCTTTGAGATTGAAACATCAACTTTATTAATTGCCATCATTGTCATACAATATACAATAATAAAGTGTTTCTATCTATTGGCAATATATGAAATAGCAGTTCTCAACTCTATTTCGTGCCCTTTAGGCTGAAATAAACTGAAAGATACTCCTATCTATGGCAGCAACACTTGCTCCAATGATTAGTACTTCTTTCTTTGTCCTTTCACAAAGGTCATCACTTCTTTGCGGATCTTGCATATCACATATGACATATCCATATCTTGGTATCATATACCTCAGATAAAGAAGTGGTTCATTTCATGATACCTTAGGTGGAGATCTCTATCCCCTCCTTTCATCTTCTTTTGTTCTTCCAGATATAGAGGGCAATTTCCTCACACACCCTTTCCCCATGTGCCTTGAGGCTGAAGACGGCTTGGGCTGCTGGCTAGCATCAGAACACTTCTTAGCTTTGCCCTGACCCTTGCCTTTAAGACTTACCCTTTCTTTGATCACATCAAAGATTATGGTTTGTCTTTCTTCATCTTTGCCTCTACTATCCTCAACATGTCTAACAACTATGGCAACGCTTGACAAGGTTGTCCATGTTATAGTTCATCATGAATTGTATGATTCTTGCAACATTTGCAGTATCATACCAATAGCCAACTCTTGGCTCAGAGGGAATCCTTCTTAGTCAGGTCTTCCCACATACCCAATCACATTGAGTGTGTGAATACCTTACTTGATCTCCTTCTGTCATGACATACTTTGACAGTATCCTTGAGACATCATATGTCTCATGTTGTCTCATCAAGCACTCCTAATCAATGTCATCTCGGTATGCTTCCATAAGCATATTTTCAGCCATTGATGTGGTGGGATCGAGTTCATCTGGTTCTGGTATTACTAGGACTAGAGCTCTCGCTCTTTAATTGAGAACACTTCTCAATGTCCTACCAGTCGTGGAAATTATTCCCATTCAATTTGTTGGTCTCAACGACTGATCGCAAATAAAGAGATTTGTTGATTAACCATTTATTTTAACAAAAGGAAATATATGCAATTTTAGTCCAAAAACTCCTTTTTGACTATTTGATTGATTTGAAAGTTGACGATAAAAATTAGGCCTTTAATTAATTATCGCTCCCACTATTTTAGCTCAAATTGATAGCCCTCACCATCAATTCGGAAGATTGTTGCGTACAACCTTCTAGTGGGCAAGATCCTGAAATCCTCTAAGTCATGAGTCAGCTTTGGCTGATCGCCCACAACTTAGATCTCTCAGGTAGGCAACTCTTGCCAATTGCATCATATGCAACTCTTGTTGAATGAACATGCACAACACCTTGCCATGAACATTCCTTGCCTCTGGGCTTAGACGCTCTAAGAATCACCAGTTAAGTCTAACCCAAAAGCCGACACGGTAGAACATGCACCCTGCTTTGGCAGAACCTACATGTCTACCCTTCACACTTCCACAAGATAGATGGCGCACCACGCTTTGGCGTAACCTACGCTTGGTCGATCGAGCTTTTCATGTGTGCCGCTAATGGAAGGCATATAAGACTTAATATTTTAATGAGGGATTTGGTTTTATATACATATACATATCCAATCACCACAATACATAGTATGTATCATATACATGCTATATCCCACAGAAAACATGCACAAACGATAAAAGGCAATGATTATGGCCATCCTAATGTGATTCCTCGAGCCAAGAGGAATCACAGTCATCTAGGTCAACATCACATGCAACCTGTACAAGATGAACATCTGTGCCTTGCCATCCGAGTTGATCAACTCATCACATGAATGATCTGTACTCTCCAGCCGGTCGTCTGGGTGCCACCAGCCGATCGGTTGGCTCCTCCAACCGATCGGTTCGCCTGGTCATCGTGCATCTCGTCATGTCCGCCACCCGCTCGTCTCGCTCCTCGAACCGGTCATCAACCGATCGGTTCACTCCTTGAACCGACCGTCTGGAACGTCAACCGATCGGTTCACTCCTTGAACCGATCGTTTCAGCTGTCGTCTTGATGTCCGCCGGTCTTTGACATAACAGAAAATAAAAATCTATCCTATTATTACATTGCTTTAAAAGGGGAAACCCCGAGTTACATTCGGGGGGAGCAAAGGTAGGAAAGAATCTCGAATTATTTCGAGTTACATCACGAATAAGAGAGGGAAGATCGGTGCGCAGACCGAGATGCAAGAAACCACACACACAACCAATCACATATAGGGGTTTATAGGCCATAATCATGCTACACACATCCACCACAAAACTCATTTAAGGGTGACGCGTATCGAGTGCATTAATAATACATATCATATATGTAATTAGGGATTTGTGGATTTAGGATTGGACATGCATAAAGCCAATATTATTTGCATCGTATGCAATAAATAAAGGCGACAAACCAAAATCGATCATATCGATATTCCTAAAATATAGAGCAGTTGACGTGGCTCTGATACCACTGTTGGGTTTTAGGGGAGACAGAGAAGGCAGCAGAAACAAAAAAATTTCTCCCCAACCCATACCGAGGAAACGCGTCAACGTCTATATAATAGGAAAGGATGGTTTGTGGAATCATACCTTGTCCCGAGGCTTGCTCGGCGACAATACCTCGCGCAATGCACGGTCTTCAACTCCGGTCTTGGACGGCGTCTGTGCAGCTCCTGGTCGCACCGGGACTGACGACTCCTCCTCCTACCGGACTGTCGGATGACAGTTGTCCTCCTAAGCGGCAGTGTCCTCCCGCCTCTGTAGTAGTCCACACGGACCACCTGGAACTCCACTCTCCTTGTCCCACAAGGAAGTGGAAGGAGTCGCACCCTCCTGTTGACGTACTAGTCTCCAACACACTCTCCTGCTACCAGTTGCAACTGCAGTTGTCCTTCCCTTGTTGCACCTCCCTTTTGCGGGAAGCACTTGCTCGGGATCTCTCACGGTTACCAAAACCAGAGAGAACGACAACTTCACAAAGCAACCGGCTTGCATTGAGCTGTCCTTTGAGAAGCCCCCAATACCCCTATATATATAGGCAGGTCATGGGACAGGGTTCTCTGTGCCCGGCAATACGGGACTAAAGCAGGAGTAGAAGGGTTTGAGAATTTTCCACAAAAAGCAACCAACTCGCAACCTGAACCGATCGGTTCACAAGTGAACCGGTCGGCTGGGGACCTGAACCGGTCGGTTGGAGCACCAACCGATCGGTTGGGACCCATGAGCCGATCGGTTCACTTCTGAACCGGTCAGTTCGTGGTCCTGGTCGGTTCCCGATTGACTTTCCTTCTTTCGTTTCTAATTGGTATCGAATACCAATCCTATTCCCAATCAAATTGGGCAAGTGAAACGCAAGGAAAATTCTCACCGACCTGACTTTCCCAACTTGCTCGGTTGCACCAGTTGAACCGATCGTTTCAACACTTGAAATGATCTTTTCACTCTGACCATGAGCTGATCGACTCAACACTTGAGCCGACCGATTCAGCAACCTCAGCCGACCGGTTCAACACTTGAACTGATCGGTTGGGAGTACAGGTTGTGTAGAATCAGTCAAATGCGATTTCAATCAATCTGATACTCCAATCAATGCGTCCAACACCTTGAACCATATGATATTGAGTCATCGACTGATTGAGTGTTTAATTGAACTACTAAACTCCTTTAGTAATCAATCTAAACATTTCTTTGTGGACAAAACTCCTCTTCCAGGTTAAATCCTATGTGTGTGACCCTGCAGGTCCATTTCACGTTGGCAGTGAAAGTCCATAACACTTATGACTTCACAAGCAAAGAGCGGTGCCTAGTCACACATCAGTGCTACCCAAGTGAAAGTAGAAAGTTGGAGAACAACTTTCATCCTACAATCCGTGAATGGTGTTACAGTGAATGTATAATTCCTTTGTCACTGATATCCCGAATGAACTCAAGGCATGGAACTGTCATCCTGTCAACGTTCATTCACTTTCTTGATCTCAGAGTAGATTGAAGGAGATATGTATGACATCAATATCACATACTGATTCACACATGCGTGCGCACGCCTATCTCAATCCTACTTATCAAGTGGCCTTGGATATCCAACTCCCTCAGGAGGGACAAATCCCATATCTATCACTCACCCCTCAAAAGCCCCATGTGTCAAAGCCACCCAATCATCACCTTTATAACAACCCATGTTTCAGGACTGCGTTTGATGATGTCAAAGTGTGCCCAACGACATGTGTTGAGTGCAGTGATTTCAGGTCTAAGAATCACACTCACCACCATCACTGTGAGTACTGACTGTGACTACCATCTCATGGTTCCATGTGTCAAACTCACGGTGGGTCTGTCCGGTACACTTGTTCTCTAACAAGTACCTATGTGGTTGGTTTGATATCTCTATATCATGACTAATGAGATTCTGTCATCAACCAACACCACAATCTAGTCTTGTGTGTCATTGTTGTCTATCTACCTTCCACAATGACATCCGACTAGGGACATAACAAGAATGTACAAACTCTTAGCATCCGTATGATCTCATCGTTCAGGTCCTGAACCTGAAGGCATACGTCATTGAGTAATGTCATTCTCTAGACATTCAATTTGTTCTATCACTATCTCATATGACTGAACCAGAAAGAATTGGAAGCTTGCCTTTGATGTTTATCAAATCAATCTTAATGTATCCCACCAATCATCCCATGATTGGCTCTCAGGGCATACATACCAACAATAACATACCTTATAGTGATAATGGAAGTGATGATCTATAGGGTAGTTGTTGATCCAACCTTGTAAACCCTAATTAGGTAAAGGGAACCCTAACCTTAATGATGTAATGTGAATGACTTGAATCTTTATGGAATGGTTGTGGTAATGAAGTATTATCCTTCTTGTTACAAGCCTCTAACCATGCAGGTAACACAAGTTGATATGCATATCCAGGTATGATCTATGGTGACTATGATATGTTTGAATGGTCCTTATGAGGCATATGTGGGATGTTGGTATTATTGAAAGAGGAGGAAAATGGTCTTATGACCTAGTGATGGTTTATTGCCTTATATGAGATGATAATTTACTCCGTGATGAAATGAGGGGTTGCTACCCCAAGATATGTGGTCTTTGTGATGGAAAATATGGTGAATGAAAAACATCAAGTGATAATGTGAAGAGATCACACTTCATATGCTCAATTACTTTCCGATAATGTGTTATGCACTTATTTTTGTAGATTTTGTTTAAAGTTTATACATTGTAACTTGATTGATGCTAAGAGATGCTTAAATGGTCTACTAATCAATTGGAACCTAATCTTGTAGCTTGCCCTGTGCCATAGATTCATTTAGTGTCAACATTTGCTGAATGGTGAAATGAGTTTAACTCGAAGTGCATATTTTTTAATATGCAGGGTAAAAGTTGAGTAATTCCTTGTATTCTTAATTACAGGGTGTGTGAGATGACCATGCATGAGTCGATCTCGTTGTGATATGGATGTCCATGTGTGAGCCACTCCTTCTTTCCAGAACGTCCATGTGTGAGCCTGTTCTTCTAGTAACGTACCATTACCAAGGTGGGATAGGTATGATTATATATGTGGATGGACATGTGTGAGCCAATCCCTAAGCTTGACTATATGTCATTGTTGTAGTTGACTGATATGTCTCTATCGTGTTTTCTCTTGTGCTGACCAAGAGGTGTGGGGAGGTCATGGATTCCGGTTCTTCTATTGACCTTGTATGGCACCAATTTTGACTTAGCAGTGGTCAGTTGGATTTGGATGGTACGACTCAAATCCTCGGGGCATAATAAAATATGTAATTAGCCACATAGTATACTTATATATGATCAAATACAAAAACATTGGATGAGTCCTTGCTTGTTTTTATACAATATTGTTGGTAGGGAATATGCATGTTCTTCATTTTCCTTTTAAAATGTTAATATGTTACATAATCCAATAGTAATTGTTCATCCTGTTAATGATGATTTTATGCTTATCATATTTGTAACCTTTACTGCTTGCTATAATCATCTTATTTGTGATAATAATAGAGTTGGTGGAGAGTTATATCTCCCACTGAGATTTGGAATCTCACCCCATGGGTTTCCCACATCCTTTTTAGGTGGACGTGCACAAGGAGGTAGAGATCGTGTAGCGAAGGTTGAGGAGCAGTAGGAAAGACAGTAGCTGACAAAGTTGGAAGTGTTATAGGATGTCTTTTGTTGTTAGAGTCCTAGAGTCGTCCCTATACACTCAGGCCTTTGGGGATGTTTTGTGGACATGCTTTGGATATGTGGTTGGCTTGTGTGCCCTTTTGTATACAGATGTAGTGGATATATGTATATATGTTCTGGAATAGATTTTCTGGTAACATGCTGATGGCACATGCAATAAGTGCTTTGAGGCATGAAAGGACTCATATGTAAAGTCTTTTACTGCTTGACATTTTTATGAAAATGGTTTTAATTTTTAGTATTTTGTGATAATCTGCTTGTTAATCCTTCTTCTGTAGTTTTATTTTAAGTAATCTAGATATTGTGGCGTGGGGCGTCACAATCTCTCTCTCTCTCTCTAGAAAAAATATGTTTTTTATTGACATGTAAAGAAAATATTTTGTTGTGAATGAACAATACATTGAGGAATTATCTATATGTAAGATCATAATTATTGATACGGGCCTTTCCCACATAAAAAGGGAATCCTTTGTTACAATAGAACCAAAAATGATGCAGATTATTCAAGAATCATAGTCGATTTGCTTTACAAAATGAGGATGTCAATGAACTTCTATGAAATGGTTTCATAGGATTCAACCAAATGTATCGATCAGGGGATATCGTTGAGAACTAGGAATCTATGTTATCAAAGGATTTCATGTGATTATTTCTAGTATGTAATGGGTCAATCATCCACTTTGGTATCTTATTGAACAAAAAAGGTAATATTATTCCTCCGTTGATCAAGAATCTCAATCTTTGGGAAGTATCAAGATCATCCAATAATAAGGGTTTATATATATTCATATCAACAATTTGAACACCTATTGATTCTAATAATTGATTGTAGGGTTGATCATTT
Source organism: Alisma plantago-aquatica (assembly GCA_963693085.1). NCBI lineage: Eukaryota > Viridiplantae > Streptophyta > Magnoliopsida > Alismatales > Alismataceae > Alisma > Alisma plantago-aquatica. The sequence goes on along the minus strand of OY856414.1, from coordinate 103,039,927 downwards.
CGTTATTTTAATTCATAGATGTGAATCTTGGACCTATGAATGGGAATACTCTCGATACTCACAAAGAAAAATGGAAGTGGCTTGGACAAAAAGAGAAGTGGCTTAGAAAAAAAAGAAACGAAGTGACTTAGAGAATTCTTCTCCATCGATAGTGTTGGACCAATCAATCGAATATTGATTAATATGGAATTGATCAAATACTACTTGAAAATGGTTCTTATGTTTAGAAATGAAATGTTCCAAATGTTCCTAGATATTCTTACTTACATTGGACCATTTGTATCTATATGCATCAGGATCCCAATTCATGGATCTCTCAGATCAAAAAATGATATTTTTCATAGTCGACCCGTCCAAAACGTCAAAAATAGAAGCTTGCGGTGTATGTGGAATTAGGTTTAGAAATGCACATTAATAGTTTTAAGTTCACATCATATGCAACCATAGAAAATAGTACATAGTGATTTGATCATATCGAAAGAAATCCAAATACGTCATAGATCGATGTTGCTCTAATACCACTGTTGAGTTTTATGGAGAAAACATGTGCGGCGGAAGCAACAAAAAATATACATTTCTACTAGGGTTGTAAATGGGTACGGGTAGACATGTGGACCCGCAAATGCGTACCCTTAAAAAACTCCTCACGGGTCTAATTTTTTATACCCACATACCTTCGGACCCATACACCCTTGGACTCGCATATAAGCAGATCCAATAATGGGGTATGCTTGGACCCAAACCTGCTAGACTCCTTCTATAATAAGTAAATAATTAAATAATATGTTATATATCATACTTTACTAGTCCAACTAATATAATTCTTGAGATTATATCCTACTCTAACCACAATAAGGTTGAGATTTATCATATATTTAAGAATTAACTATTCTAGTTACAATAATGAACATCATATGTAACCTTAAATTAAAATATCTACTAATTTACTTTCTATATAAGTTAAGTGTTATGATGATGACTATAAATATGTAAAATACTAACTCAATTAATATTAATGTATAAAATATAGCATTCTCTAATATAACTATTGTATGTTAATATACTATATAATAACAATATATTCTTGTATTAAAATATATAGAATATAGTCATTTTTCTTACATAAATAATATGATGTTTATAGAACTGTTTATCCAAATACTCGCTATTTTTATGGGTACAGGTATGGTGCGGGTCTAGATTTCATATTATGTGGGTCTAGAACTGGAACCGAATCCGCTAAATTAGATGGGTATGGCAAGACCCGCCCCGTTTATGCCCCTAATTTCCACACAATATGCAACAAGATCTCATCGACAACAGCGTATTTATAAAGAGTGTTCGCAGAATATACCTTATCGCAGAGAAAGTCCAGTGACATCCCGCTGCATGATGGTGTGCAATGCTCCTGGCTTACACAGACGGTACTTCTCTCGCATCCTCCGAACGCATCGTAGGAAGATCTGACGGCGCACCTTTCGTGCGGTGATGTACGCCGCTCGTAGTGTGTATGGACGGTCGTTGACATCCTCCGAATGTAGGCATCTCAGCTTCTGTATCTCTACTTCATCTCACCGAACAAACTAACATGTGGTATGGGGGACAAAGCCCTAGTGGAAGTCTCCTTAATATACAACATGTAGTGTCCAACATCAACCAGAGGTCCTGGTGGCACTAGAGTACAGAAAAGCCAATAGGTGGCTGGACTCTCCGCTTGTGTGCTCAGGTTAGAGGAGGAGTCCAATTTTTACAGAATAATAGGTGTGTCGAGGTCAGAGAGCCATTTTCCTGTTGTAGACCAGCGACATAGTCAGGCTTAGCATTCTTGGGTGTGTCAGCTAAGTCTTATACGGTGAGATCTTAGTTCTCTACGAGTCTTCATATCTAGAGTACACTGCATATGATTAGTGCATAAGCTAAAATATGTTCATATAGGTTTAAAGAGTTTCTTATAAGTAAGAAAGGCTAAGAAATATTCGAGTATAGTTTCCCAACAACTATTCTTTGTATGTTTCTGAATTTTTAGCTCTCATTGAAATTAATCAAGCATGCTCATATATTGGTTTACCCTTGTTGATATCTAGAGTATCCTGCCATATTTATGATTGTCAATGATCAATCTCTTTAAAGCTTAGTATTGTTATAATTAATATTAGTTTCTCAAAAGTATATCTATAATTATATCAGTGCTTTAAACTATTTCTTTGAAGTACTCATTCACTAAGCGAGTAGGCTCACCCCTCTACTCACAATTTTTAGGGAAACCACGTAGACTTGAAGAAGGTCAAAGCATAAGAGTAGATCTAACACATGAGTTAAGTATGAAATTAGTTAAGTTCAGTCGGTCCCTATCACTATAGGTCCTAGTATAGATGTAAGAGTGTTGTAAGTAATGTTTTGTATCTTTGTTACCTTAATAAGAGAGAATGTATCTGATTATCATGCCGTATGTACCTAAGAATGAATGTATGGATGTGTATCGTTTATGTTGAGATCATATTAAAGAAATCAATGTATAGATTCCCTTGTAAAGTTAGTTTATGCGGTTCAATGCGAGAAAACAAAGAGTTTTGAAAAAGAAGAAAAAGTTAAGGGTGATCTTTCACTATAAAAAAATATGGTCTTTAACTACAAAAAAAAAATTTGTAGCGAAAACCCCAAAATTTGTAGCTAAAACCTTTGGCTACATTTATCCTTACATTTATAATATATAGCTAATACCCGTGTAGCTAATTGTTTAGGCTACATTTTTTTAAGTTGTAGTTAGTTATTCCTCTCGCTACAAATTCATATGTAACCCTAATTGTAGGTAAAAATGTCCTTACACATAAACATGTAGTTTCAATTGTAGCCAAATGTATGACTACAATTCAATTTGTACCTATGATATGTAGGGAGAGATGACATTGGTTACAATTTGTATTTGTAGTTCATGTATAGCAAAAATTAGCACTTGATACACATGTAATTATAGCTAGTGTGTAGTGAAAGACACCATGTACTATACATACATATGTAGTGAGAGACATTATGTAACCAGTCAGTCGCTTGCCAATATAGAGTGGTTTTCAATAAGAAAATAGATGAATGTTAATCAAGATCGAGTTGTGCTTACAATGTCACCAATGATACTTTTATTTATATTTGAATAATGAGTACACATGGGGAGGACATTAACCTGGCCCCTATTTTAAAATATGCATGAAAAAAAGATACATGTACACAATATCTTCTTCTAACTACACGTATCCACTGCAGACTACAAAGCACAATATAAAGAGGGCTCATCTCCCTTAGTTCCTCCACCTAATTCACAGTGAGTTTAACATCCCTTTGAATCTCAGCTTCAGTGGTGAATCTTCCAATCCCAAACATGATAGAGGTATGTGCCATGCCCTCATCAACTCCCAGAGCTCGAGTTGCAGCCTTTCCTGTTGGCAACTCATGTAGAGGTTCATGTATGGTTAGTTTTGGTTGGAGAATCCCCTGGATCAGAACATATTGACACTTCTTCTCATAATCTATACGTTCTGTACTTTTGTATTTGTGGATCAAGAACCATCAAGTTGATGTTAGCATCCACTTTGTGTGAACCACCATGGATACCTATAAAGAAACATACAAGTTTTGAGATATAGCTCACGAAAGAAACAAGAAAGCATAGTTTCTCCTACTCATAACTTACCTATTCTATAAGCTTTCTTCTCCCAGTGCATTTCAGAATAAGCCCCTACCTATACATGATGACCTCTATATTACATTTTGTCATTCTCATTGATCTGCAGAATGCTACCAAGCTGATGGTTGGACCTGTTTTCACTGTTTACCCAAGGTTTCCTCATTGACTGTAGTATAAATTTTGTAAGGAAGACCACTGAGGCAGCTATTAACGATGGAGCATAAGAAAAAAAACTATACTCCAAGAGTGTCAACTATGCTATATAAATAGCTAAGAATTCAAGTTGCAGAGAAGGAACCTGCAACAAAAAAATGGATAAATACTTAAAAACCTGAACTATATTTAAAAGGTGACAGCAATGAGAACTAGACGCTTACCCCTTCTGACTGTTGAGCTACACGAACGAATCTCCTATAATTATAGAAGAAGAAGAAAAGGTTTGTCAAGGTCAAGTTAAGAAAATTTTAAAGCAGTGTTCACGGGTAATATACATCAATGCAATGTGGAATACCTCAAAAGCATTTCGCTGTTGGAGCAGTCATCTCAAACTTGAGGTGTCTAAGTATAGCGGCTTCCATTTGCAGAACCTATATATGGCATTGTTAGGTACGCATAGAAGTGTGAAGACGAGCACGATAAAGGAAATCAATTCTCCCCTTTCGACATTTGAGTGTGTTGCTATGATACAATATTAGATGGGATTAGACAAAAAATTGCATACAAAATGAGGTAAAGAAAATTACCTGAGATATGATTTGGCCATCTAATCTTCTCAATGAATTCCATACAGTCTACCCATGATGATGGATATGCTATGTTGTTGACAACTCAACCCATTTGAGGATGTAGAAAGTCAAGACATCTCACAGAAAACATTATGCAAATGATTGCATGCCATTATTTTCCTCCAAATAGTCAAGGAGTTATTTTTTTGGTTTCACAGAGGAAAATTAAATAAGAACAGCAAGGTTATCAAGCATGTTACTTATTAATGATTCTAGTAGATCTTTTAGGACTCACTGCCAAGTTTTAATGGATTTTCTACTGATTCTTAATATGTCAACACATAGCTTCGACAGATTTTGAAAAAGCAAACTTAAAGAAGCATATAGTTTACAAATATTGATCTTGTTTAATAAATAATAGTTTATTTAATACATGCACATACAAAATATACATTCAGGAGAAAGATGATGAAATTGGAGGCATTACGGTTACAAAAAACACAAGCTATGCATCTAAGGAGATATCAAGTGAGGAATCGACCCCTACTCTCGATCTTGGAGATGAAAGCAGTTCACAAAATGTATCAGATGAAATAAGCAAGCCAACTCATGCAGTAAGTCCTAAAATAGTTTACAAAGAAAGTATTCTCTCACTGGTGACTGTGTTTTTTATTCTATGGGAAATGAAATAGGAACACCAAGGTTATGAAGAAGGCGACTTTAGAACAATGGACTTACTATTTTTTTCAAAATATTTTAAGAACTTACTACTAATGTTTTTTTTTGGTTGGAAAAAACTCATGCTGCTTTTTTTGTATTTTTTCTGTAGTGTCTGTACAAAACTTCCACCTTCAAACAACGGAAGAGAAAACTAAACAAACTATACAAAAAAATAGGTGTTGAAAAGGATAGCCACAAGAATCTAAAGGAAACAAGGAACTCCCACAGAAACATATGTACAGAAAACTCAGAAGCCTTCCACAAACAAAAGGATAGCCATAAGCTCAACCTCAAGAATGTAGATCCAGCAATCCCATTGACTGAAGAAACTAGCAGGCAATATAAAGCCTCAAAAGAACACCAGGAAACCACTCATCCAAAAAAAAAGGAATCCATCCAAGCTTAAGGAGGAGCCCAAAGGGTTAAATACAACAAAGCAGCAGGAAACATACACTCAAGCATAAGGCAATCAGAAGAATATCCACAAAAACTCTTCGCTATCCCAACAGCCAAAGGACCAAAGAAGCCAAAGAAGGGTCCAAAAGTGAGAAAGCCACCATATCTGCATATAAGCACTGCCAGTAGAAATAGGAAAGGGGAGAGGGGAGCCTCAACTCTCAGAAGGAAAGGATACTCAACCTTCACCACCAGACCGAGTAAAGCCCAGAGCTGCCAAGGTTAAGACTTTACAAGAAGCCTCTAAGGTACTCCAAGCAAAAATAAAACCAGGAAGCTAATTCAGCAGTCAAGACTAAGGTAACTTGAATACGAACTCAGACAGCAGCAAACCAAGAAAAGGGAGAGGGGAGCCTCAACTCTCAGAGAGAGGATACTCAACCTTCACCAACAAGCATCATCACCCAGAGTAGCCAAACGCTAATAGGAAAAGAAGGAACTCCCAGACCACAAAACAAATCTTCAAAAGGATCCAAAAACTCCACACATCCAGAAACTAAGGGAGAGCCATACAGCTAGAGAAGGACGCCAACCAGTCCAATCATGGCCAAACATCCACCAATCCTCAAGAAGCCTACCCCAACCAAAAAAGGATAGTCAAGCCTCAAGACTGTAGATCCAGCTGCACGTTGACTGAGGAAACTAGCAGACAATAAAGCCTAAAGGAAAACCAAGCATCCACTCATCCAGAAAAGAATAGAGGCATCCAAGCTTCAGAAGGAAAGCCACCAAGACTCATCGCTAACCCAGAAGCCAGAAGACCAAGATATCCAAGGAAGATCCTAACATGAGAGGGCCATCATAAAAGCATATAAGCACAGACCAGTAGGAACAAGAAAAGGGAGAGGGGAGCCTCAACTCTCAGAAGAAAGAGGATACTCAACCATCACCACCAGGGAGCCTTAACTCTCAAACTGATCAGCATACCTGTCGACTAAAAAAGCAGGCTAAAAATGACCATGAAGGTGATCCAAGCAACACTCAACTAGAACAAGCTAAACCAGCAGCTAAAAGACCAAGATAGCAGGCAATATAAAGCCTCAAAAGAACTCCAGGAAACCACTCATCCAGGACAAACAAAAGGGAACCATCCAAGTCAACCTTCACCACCAGAACGAACAAGCCTCAAGATTATATATCCAGCTAACACGTTGACTGAGGAAAACAAGCAGGCAAAATAAGTCTAAAGGAAAACCAGGCATCCACTCATCCAGAAAAAAGAAGAACCATCCAAGCTTGAGAAGGAAAGCCACCAAGGTCCAAAGTAGCCAAAGAAAAACCTTCACCACCAGGGAGCCATACACGCAAATAGATAAGCAATCATGTTGACTAAAAGAGCAGGCTAAAAAATGACCATAAAGGTGCTCCAAGCAACACTCATCCATAACCCAGGTCTTCCTGGTTGCTTGTATGAGCAAAAAACAACCAATAAGGTGCTCCAAGCAACACTCAACCATAACAAGCTAACCCAGCAACCAATAGACCAAGATAGATAACAGACGAAAGCAGACATAAGTTGGACTTGTCTAAAGCATTACAATTCAAAATTTTATAATTAATTAATGTAACAACAGCTCAAGAAAAAGAAAGAAGCCTGTTATCAACTTCTAGAACTGATCAGAGAAGAAATTGAGGCTTCCAACCAGACTCTTTCAAGAATAAGTATAATTACAAGTAATCAAGAAAACTCCCTTCAAGAAAGAACAAAATAGGAAGAAAACTTCCAAGGCCATTTTTGAATAACATTTGTCACCCATTTAAAATCAATATGGTCAAATAAACAATATTAGAAGGAACCACTTAGCCTCAAATGAGTAGAATACAAGAGCATAGGCATCAAGGTAAATTGACTCAACTCCAACACTAACTTTGTTTCCAACCAGAAAATTAGAAAACCAACTATCTTAGACATAGGAGAAAATGAGGTTCACTCCACTAGATGAAAAGAACAGAAGATTGGGCACATTGTTGAAGAGAGACAAGAAAAGTCAAGCACTGAATATCTTTAAATCTGAAGTAGCATCTACTTGTGTATATAAAAAGAATTCGAACTTCAAACAATAAGCAATCTCTTAAAAATGTAGAATACCACCTAATGAACCCACGCCTCATAAAACCAAAGAAAGGAGCCTCAAAACTACACGAGGCTTGAAGCTTCAAGGAGCCCTCAAAAAAGGAAGAAAGAAGAGTCAACCATCACTTCTAAAGTGAGAGGGGAGTATAAAGGATAACCATGCACCGCAGCAACCATCAAAACCTCCAACAAAAAAAACATCACCCTTCATCTCAACAAACACAGAAGGGGAATAGGATCAACCAAAACCTCAAAGCCTTCAGAAAACATACCACCAACCCACCATAGACAACACTCTCTCAGATAAGCATACAAACCATAGGAAAGAAAGCCTATGAAAGGCATCCATAGATCACCATTGCAGACTCAGAAACAGAACATGTACCAGCTACCGATCAAATCCTTCAGCCTCAACTAGAAAGAAAACATCAACCAGCAAAACCAGAGCATCACAGACCTACTACCTTAGAAGGGGAAACAAAAATAGGCAAACCCCCAGACTCAACCATCATAAAACTGTGAGAGGGGAGCAAAAGCACAGGAGCACACCATCTACCAACACAGCTTCAACCTTCAACCACCACTCATCAAGAAGAAAATAAGCAGGCTTCTAAAGACACCAGAACATTCTGATCAACTACCACAGCAGACAAAGGGACCAACACCAACCAGACTCAACCATCACTAAAAAAGTGAGAGGGGAGCAAGGAGCACAGTTCAGAAACACCCAACTTTGTGAGAGGGGAGCATCATTCAACCATCACAAAGCACGGGGCCATCCACATCTGTGAGAGAGGAGCATCGACACCCACACAAGGGGACTCGACCATCACAGGAAAACCAGCAAAATAGGAGCCAATCCCATCCATCTTCATACAGCATCATCAAAACTGATAAGGCAAAATAATACAACCAAGGCGAGCACAACCATCAACATCAGGCAACAGAACCATAGGAACAAAATATCAGAGCATAAAGGCCCCTACCACTCCAAAACAGAAACCACCACCAACACACAACACAGAACAGAACAAGAGCAGCTTCACAAAACCACCTAACCAGAAAAAATCATCAAAACCAACCACCACCAACAAAGACTCTTCCCCTTCAGAAAACCTTTAGTTCAGGAACACCTTAAGGTGTCATCAAATTCATGATTTAGTATTAAACAATCATGTGTCCAATTCATGGATTGGTAGAATTAAAATATAGGATACCTTTATCACTTTTCTATTACCCTTGTTTTAGTAGGTTCCAGGTTTAACACTATGAATGAACTCCAACTGATTGGATTCGTGCCTGAAAAGTGAAAGAGTTCTCATATGTTACCAATTGGCTAACCATAGACAACATTTTGAACTGAAAGATTAACTGAAGACCATAACAATGCTAAGATCTGGAGTTCAGTACATTCAGGCTTGTCTATAAAATACTTGTTGTAATCTTGAGTTGTTGTAGTGCAATTTTGACATGTTTTGGTAAGTGATTCATCTGATTGCATAGTGACTTCAGTTGTAGATTATGCATAATCCTAGAGAAGAAATTTGCAAGCAAAGGTATCCCTTTGACATCTATTTTATTATTTGCTAAACTATTACCATAAATCATGTCACCCAATGATATCCTATTACTTTGTTAACAACTAGTGTTTCAGAAAGAGGAGTCTAATCTGATTTTAGAAGAGAGGCGGATTCTTGGGAAGCTTCCATCATTGAAATGATATAACTTGTTAAAGAGGTGCTCATGAACTATATTAGAAGGATATTTCTCCTATAGGGAGATGATATATCACTTGCTTTATTGAGGAGAGTTTGTTGGAAAGGAACTAGTGATCAATAATATAGGGAGTAACTTAAGATTCCCTTTGTTGGCACTAAAAGCATCTATCTTGGAGTTCTATAAGGAGCAACTTCTTGTTGTTCTATTGTCTTGGTTCCCAAGTACTCCAGCCATGTAACAATGTACGAGTATGTTATGAAATTTGGAGTGGCACTTTAGTGTGTTTAAGTTGTTTCTATGACTTGGATATTCCTCCTCCCTGTGACCTTCTGTGGATTCTGTGGAGAAATTGTCACAGGCATGTATACACATCCTTTAACTATGGAAAGCTCCAGATTAGATTGGTTGAGATAACCTGACTGAAAGTGGAGATTCATTCCATTCAGGATCCAATTTTTTTCTCTTGACATTTGTCATTTTAGATTGAAGTTTATCATCAATAAGATTGAGCTCTATAAAAGGGTCTGACTTTCTCTTAATATAATATTTTTATGTTTGATTCCCCTCAAAACTTTCACGTGTAAATTGAGCCCAACTAGTTTCTTCAGGGATCTTCAATTATAAAGAAGAAACAAAAATTTAGCAGTGAGTTAGAAAAATACCTGCACCATACAAATTTAGAAGGATATCTAAGTCTCCATCCTAAAATTGTCAAACGAGGAGATTCTTGCTCAATTGGAGGCTTGAAGTCTGGACCTAACTCCTTGAATGCAAGGCACATGAAATAGTTTTTTCATCATGTACAAACCTTTTGGAAAGCCATCCACCCTTTAAACACAATACAAGGATAACCACCATTGATGTCAATTAAACAAAGAAACTAATTGTGCATGCCATTCACTTTAGAGTTACCTCTACACATGTTTTAAATGCAAAATCTAAGCCACAACAATGAGCAACATCAATTTGCATTCATAATTTATAATGTGAGTGATCAACAAATGTATTATATAAAAGATATGAAACCCATCAACAAACTATATGCTCAGGTACCTGGATCATGAGATATACACAATGCAAAGAAGTGTTAAATGATGGACTAAATAATGTGACCATACCTTCCACAACCCAGCACAGCCTTTAAAAAGGATCGGCTCCTCAACTGAATCAAGGTAGCTATAATAGAAGGTAGGCATTCTCAGAGAATGTTTAAGTGTTCACAACCCACATAATTAGCAGATCAACTGAATGGTGAATATTGAAAAAAGGAACTCATAAGTATTTACAATACACATAATCCTAGAACCATGTAGTGTATAATAAATAGGTATAATATTAGTTTATGATATACTAAGGTGGAAATTTCAGTGGAAATGGTTGGCCTAATAGTTGTTTATGATATCAAAGGACCGTTAATCCTACAAGAAGACAATATGACACAATTTTCTAAAAGTTAAAGGCATATTAATATTACTAGATTAATATCCATCTTATCCTATTTAACTAACTAACTAATTGAAAATGCATTAAACCCTACCAACTAATAAGATGCGTAGTTATTACTTAGCTAACAACCATTATGCTTCACGGAGACTTATACACTGACTTGTATTTAGTGTAGATGGCACTATGAAAATGTAAATGTTTACTACTTATAAAGAAATAGGAACTACAGTTAACCCTATCATTTCCAATTCCTCATAAACAAAATCATAATGTAAACATCTCACCTTGGTCATTTGGCCCATAAAAAAACCTCAATTTCAATAGCCATTGCCTTAACTTGAGTCTGAGTTGAGACTGACCTTAATACTTCAACATAGAAATATTATAGTGATCATGTGATGTGGCAACTCAATTTCTAGGCATTCCATCTAGTAGTGTCAAAAAAGGCACAATAATACCCAACTATAAACTAGGTGCACAATTTGTTATATATATATAACGTTATTCAAAATGTCCAAAATGCTAACCTATTGGTTGTGTGATGAACTGCAGCTCCTTGTTCAATTTGCAAGTGTTTAGAACAAAAAAAATAGAGGAGATATTTACTTAGATGTCTTAAAAATTCAAGCTTCAAAGAGGAGAACATATATGATGAATGTTGATTCTGTATCCACCACCAATATATTCATGGACATGCAAAAAACATTAAGTGAAATGAGCAATGTTTATTAGCATATATGGTGAACGCCAATTGCTTCAGAATATTAAATCTATAATTAAATGTTCATCTTACACTGTCTAGGCCCTCATAACCAAGTAAATGATGTGTTACCTTTTAATCTTTGTTTATAACCTGAAGTAAGCAAGCAAGTCAGGACGTTGTATATATCAAAATGTTGGAATCCCACCTTGTTCTCTCTAGCATTTTTCTACTGTTGGCTTTATCAAAACAATTAAACTTCTAGTCCCTTGTTGACTTTCCCAAGTGCAGTATCCTTTGTTACAGAGCTGCTCTTGAATCTGCATGAACCAAATGTTCTAATATACCATTTCAATTACTAAATGACTTTGATTGACACATTCAATATGTTTAAAATCAAGGTGTGGTATGAAGTAGTAGACACTGGAAAAGATTTTCTATTCAATACACTATTGCATCATGGATCAAAGTACATGATTATCATGCATCATAGTAGAAAGTATAAAATGGAAAAATGGAAAGGACAAGTTACATATAAATTGCAGTTGGAATCGTGATTATTTCTTAGGGGCAAGATATATTATGTTAATTGAATGTTAAAGAAATGGTCCTATTACTGAATATGAGAAAACTGAAGTATGTCAGTCTTTGGTTAGTACATATTGGAGTTTTAGAAGATACAACTTAATAGAAAGAAGGTAATACTGGTTGGGTCACCTAAACCAAAAATGAGGAGTCAAAATCAATGCAAGACTCCTTAAGGTTAATTGGTCGTTGACTCCAAAATGTGAGGTTGACACACAATTCAAACGTGCACAAGCCATATGATGTCATTACAATACACTATTCTTGATGTGTTTCCCATCCTCACACTTTTAAAGACAACATAAAGTTAGTTGGATTCTCCATATCTCAGGAACAACTATCAACACATGGAGACATCATAATAAGATCTTTGGCATCTTCCAAAAGCCCCGGTCGACATAAAAGTTTTACCATACATAAAATCATCTTATATCCAGGAAACAAGTCCTCTTTATAATAAAATCCCAGTATAACCTTCCTCTTTCTAAAAAGACACATTTGGTACATGCAGATATAAGTGACAAGAAAGCAAAATTATCCAAACTCAACCAATGTTCTAGTATCTCATCATGTTAATTAGTTTACTACATATAGACACACTGCAACCCATTTTGAATTTCTCAACTTGGACATGTATTGGCTTTCCATAGTGCATTGTTGTGGAGGATTCTGTCGAAGAAGTTATTGCATTATGTGAATAGTCATTTGGCTTTGTATCATTTGCAGACATAGATAAGAAATGCATGAAACATATCATTGCATTGATTACATTTCCATTATCTACATGGACAACAATCAAACAATTCCAAGAAACCAAGTGTGAATGTCAATCTCTTAAAACACAACAACTTATGCAACAACGTCCCCACAACTTGAATACATGAATGAAAAGGAATTCTAAACTGAATAAATTTGAACAATACAAATTAGTGATAAATTTCTAAAAGGAAGTAAAATGATTAAGTTCCGCTGAATATGACAGTATAAGCTAATTTGCATCATAAAATAAGATCACCTATTATTCACGGTGAATCTCCCTCTGTGTTTCATAATTGACAAATTCATAGAATAGATAAGCACTAGGAACTACAAGAAAAAAAATCAGATTAGGACAATTACAACAAAGTAGTGATCTCATTATTACTAGGAACTAGCATTTCGTTATCAACATGTTACTTTTTGCAATGGCGATATATAATCTAGACCAAAGTTGATGATAGTTAAACATGAACAAAAAAACTATAATTATTACAAGTTCATCTGGTCACCAACATAAAGTCAAGTGAGTTTGTTCAAAATACTGCTGTAAACATGGAGCAAGTAGATTCTATAGAAAGTCTGGATGAAATGACCCAAAAAATTGGACAAGTTGTAAACATGGGATTAAGTACAAATTGTTATGAGAAAAATATTCCATGGACCCCAAGTAATGTCAATGATATAATCATCTTTTCAGAAAAATGAAATACATAATAAACCCCTTCCTTAGATTTCAGACCAGTCTTACAACCATCTAGAGAGTGTACAGACTGAGAACAAATAATGTACACTACAAATTTATGCAGCAACTGTTTATACATGAGTAAATCATATTTATGATCAAGCGTATGGATACATACACATTGAATAGCATGTGGAAAAAGTTGATCCCCAGAAAAATTATGAGATGAAGCATGGACACAGTAAGAAATATAATTGTGTCGGGGCAAATCAAAGAACTAGCTTGGTGGGCACCTCACACAAAACTATAACTTAACAGAACTAGGCCAACATGAAAATTCCATATGCCTATGGGAAATGTAACCTTCATACAACTTGACGGTGATCACGTATAATGAAAAGGGTAGTAGTAAACTTTCAGGTCAAAATATAAGGATCAATAAATTAGCATGAGCACCTAATTAGAAATCACTTAAGAGCCTATTGTACAACAAATGTAACTCAGTGCTTAAGAGGGTAGTTACCTGAAGACGATTAGTGCCGAAGATTATTAGAGATGATTGAAAGAGAATAAATGCAAAGAAGATCATAGATGGTTCAGGGATGAGGATCGGAGAAGTACAACTACCGTCATAAGAAATTCTAGAAGCATCTTCAAGGCCTTCATCTTGTGGAAAGTTGTCCCTCAGGCTCTAGGCAGAAGCTCGCATGATAAGAATGGCTAGAGGCATCCTTATGCCTATGGGAAAATACAATGAGAACCAGAGTTGTCTGTGGCACCTCAGGCAGCTCGGCGGAGGTGTTGAGGGGGAAGAGTGGCACATCAGGAGAAGAGTTGTCATGCAATCTGTAGGTGGCTGGGCGGAATGCGAACACAGAGAGACCAGTAGGGAGAGTGTGGACGGAAATTTGGAAGAAGATGGAGTGGGAGAAATTTGGGGGAAGGAACTCTATCATGAACGAATGAGGACGGATTGCGTGGGATATCAGTCGCGTGACGAAAAGTGAAATTTAATTGAGATGGAGAGAGATGAGAGAGGTGTTAAGAAGTGTAGTTATGAATCACTACAAATCTTTTCTTTATATTATTTAACCTTTGTAAACAAAAATAGTTTTAACTACATGTATTTTATATGTAATTAAGAAATTTGTAGCCAAAGAACCTTTTTTTTGTAGTGTTTGTATTACGTTAAATCCTCAATTTATGCCCTAATCTCATGATTAATGGTAATTGTGAGATCGGGGTGTAACAGGTTGTGTCTATCGATTTGTGGGTGTGTGGAGATATGGTATCGGGCATGACCTTGGTAGGAGACCAAGAGGATGAGACCTAACCTAGACCTTATCACCATGTCTTGCATGATCTTATATGTGGCTCTTTTCTTATGGACAAGTGTCACCTAAGATCCTAAGGTGATGACACCTCTTCCATGATCCCTCTCTCACCCCCTTGTATATAATCCTCTTTCTCTCCATGCAAGAGGATCCTTTTGGCCATCCTTGCTTTCTCTCCTTCTTGGTGGATGATCTTGAGAAGCCTAAGGATCTAGAGAGTTTCTCTTGGAGCTCGGTTTACGAGTTCCAAGTTGTGGTGCTCTTTGAACATCCTTCATATTCTCTCTTGGTAAGCTACATTTCCTAGCTCTCTTCTTCTTCCTCCTTCTTCTTGACCATGGATCTTGGATACCTTCTTTTCATCTTGAGCCATCTTAACCTTGGTCTCATCTTCTTCCTTAGAGGTGTAGTGGTGCTCAAGTTGGTGGTTCATCTTCTACCTTGGTTTCATGAGCTTGAAGCTTGACCTTGGATCTTGGATCGTGGTGGTGATCTTTGACGTGGGTTATATAGCTCTTAACCTCCTTTGTTATTTTCACTCTTCTTATGCTTATGATTAATCTTCATCTCTAGATCGCTCATCTCTTGTATGCTAGTAGTTGTTAGTGGTTTTAGAACTATTTTTATGATGGAATCTCATTTGGTTTACTACTCATGTCTTGCACCTTCTTTCTATGTTAGAAGATGGACTAGTGGCCGACAAGGTTGAAGACAACAAGTCCACATACATGTACTATGTTGAGGGTAGGTCATCCTGACTTGTAGTGCAACAAACTGACACACCATGTGGTAGGTCGTCATGACTTGGAGATGCTTAGGTCGACATGTATTGATGAGGTTAATCTGTCATGGCTTATGGTTGTTAAACTGGTATGTTTGTTAAACTAGTATGTATGGAGGGTGTTAGCCTATTCATGCTTTTGATGTACCTAAATCAATAGGTGTTGCTTAAACTGATATGCTTGGATGGAGTTATCCCATCATGGCCATGGGGGTACCTTGTCTGAGTTGGTCTATTTTGAGGGCTAAACCATGATTCCCTGGTTGAGTATAGGCTGACACACTTTAGTGAAGGGTTGCCGGATACACCTTGAACCATGATGCCTTGCTGAAACCCTAACCCTAACAACATTTTACACCTATTGTTTCCCATCACACCTCTAGGCGGTGTTTCCTATCACACCTTTAGGTGGTGTTGTCCATCACACCTTCAGGTGATGTTTCCCGTCACACTCTCAAGAAGGGATAAACTGATACACCATTGTGAGGTTAACCTGACACCATCTATGCCCAACCGATACACCCTTCTGAGGTTAACTTGACACCATGAGTGCCCAACTGATACACCTTTTGTAAGGTTATCCCATGTGCCTTGCATAGTGTTAGTTGACATGTTATGATGATGACAATTCGACACCCCATGGAAAGTATCAACCAATACACCAAGATGGCCTAAACCGATACACTATGTGATAGCCTCAATCGATACCTTGTGATGGTGGTTATGTCACATCAGGTTGATAATAGGGTTACATGATATGATGTGATACCCTATGGGGTGGTCATGTGAAGAATAAAGCAGTGGTGTTTTCTATAACCTTTATCTCATAACATACCTTATAGTGATAATGGAAGTGATGATCTATAGGGTAGTTGTTGATCCAACCTTGTAAACCCTAATTAGGTAAAGGGAACCCTAACCTTAATGATGTATTGTGAATGACTTGAATCTTTATGGAATGGTTGTGGTAATGAAGTATTATCCTTCTTGTTACAAGCCTCTAACCATGCAGGTAACACAAGTTGATATGCATATCCAGGTATGATCTATGGTGACTATGATATGTTTGAATGGTCCTTATGAGGCATATGTGGGATGTTGGTATTATTGAAAGAGGAGGAAAATGGTCTTATGACCTAATGATGGTTTATTGCCTTATATGAGATGATAATTTACTCCGTGATGAAATGAGGGGTTGCTACCCCAAGATATGTGGTCTTTGTGATGGAAAATATGGTGAATGAAAAACATCAAGTGATAATGTGATGAGATCACACTTCATATGCTCAATTACTTTCCGATAATGTGTTATGCACTTATTTTTGTAGATTTTGTTTAAAGTTTATACATTGTAACTTGATTGATGCTAAGAGATGCTTAAATGGTCTACTAATCAATTGGAACCTAATCTTGTAGCTTGCCCTGTGCCATAGATTCATTTAGTGTCAACATTTGCTGAATGGTGAAACGAGTTTAAATCGAAGTGCATATTTTTTAATATGCAGGGTAAAAGTTGAGTAATTCCTTGTATTCTTAATTACAGGGTGTGTGAGATGACCATGCATGAGTCGATCTCATTGTGATATGGATGTCCATGTGTGAACCACTCCTTCTTTCCAGAACGTCCATGTGTGAGCTTGTTCTTCTAGTAACGTACCATTACCAAGGTGGGCTAGGTATGATTATATATGTGGATGGACATGTGTGAGCCAATCCCTTAGCTTGACTATATGTCATTGTTGTAGTTGACTGATATGTCTCTATCATGTTTTCTCTTGTGCTGACCAAGAGGTGTGGGGAGGTCATGGATTCCGGTTCTTCTATTGACCTTGTATGGCACCAATTTTGACTTAGCAGTGGTCAGTTGGATTTGGATGGTACGACTCAAATCCTCGGGGCATAATAAAATATGTAATTAGCCGTATAGTATACTTATATATGATCAAATACAAAAACATTGGATGAGGCCTTGCTTGTTTTTATACAATATTGTTGGTAGGGAATATGCATGTTCTTTATTTTCCTTTTAAAATGTTAATATGTTACATAATCCAATAGTAATTGTTCATCCTGTTCATAATGATTTTATGCGTATCATATTTGTAACCTTTACTGCTTGCTATAATCATCTTATTTGTGATAATAATAGAGTCGGTGGAGAGTTATATCTCCCACTGAGATTTGGAATCTCACCCCATGGGTTTCCCACATCCTTTTTAGGTGGACGTGAACAAGGAGGTAGAGATCGTGTAACGAATGTTGAGGAGCAGTAGGAAAGACAGTAGCTGACAAAGTTGGAAGTGTTATAGGATGTCTTTTGTTGTTAGAGTCCTAGAGTCGTCCCTATACACTCAGGCCTTTGGGGATGTTTTGTGGACATGCTTTGGATATGTGGTTGGCTTGTGTGCCCTTTTGTATACATATGTAGTGGATATATGTATATATGTTCTGGAATAGATTTTCTGGTAACAGGCTGATGGCACATGCAATAAGTGCTTTGAGGCATGAAAGGACTCATATGTAAAGTCTTTTGCTGCTTGACATTTTTATGAAAATGGTTTTAATTTTTAGTATTTTGTGATAATCTGCTTGTTAATCCTTCTTCTGTAGTTTTATTTTAAGTAATCTAGATATTGTGGCGTGGGCATCACAATCTCTCTCTCTCTAGAAAAAATATGTTTTTTATTGACATGTAAAGAAAATATTTTGTTGTGAATGAACAAGACATTGAGGAATTATCTGTATGTAAGATCATAATTATTGATACGGGCCTTTCCCACATAAAAAGGGAATCCTTTGTTACAATAGAACCAAAAATGATGCAGATTATTCAAGAATCATAGTCGATTTGCTTTACAAAATGAGGAGGTCAATGAACTTCTATGAAATGGTTTCATAGGATTCAACCAAATGTATCGATCAGGGGATATCATTGAGAACTAGGAATCTATGTTACTAAAGGATTTCATGTGATTATTTCTAGTATGGAATGGGTCAATCATCCACTTTGGTATCTTATTGAACAAAAAAGGTAATATTGTTCCTCCGTTGATCAAGAATCTCAATCTTTGGGAAGTATCAAGATCATCCAATAATAAGGGTTTATATATATTCATATCAACAATTTGAACACCTATTGATTCTAATAATTGATTGTAGGGTTGATCATTTCGTTATTTTAATTCATAGATGTGAATCTTGGACCTATGAATGGGGATACTCTCGATACTCACAAAGAAAAATGGAAGTGGCTTGGACAAAAAGAGAAGTGGCTTAGAAAAAAAAGAAATGAAGTGACTTAGAGAATTCTTCTCCACCGATAGTGTTGGACCAATCAATCAAATATTGATTAATATGGAATTGATCGAATACTACTTGAAAATGGTTCTTATGTTTAGAAATGAAATGTTCCAAATGTTCCTAGATATTCTTACTTACATTGGACCATTTGTATCTATATGCATCAGGATCCCAATTCATGGATCTCTCAGATCAAAAAATAAGAGGATCAAACCATTTATTCAGACTCTTTTTCAAATTCAATAAATGTTGGTTGATCATATATTTCATTATAGTTATATGATTTAGAGTATCATTTCATATTTCATCCCTTGGAATTCCATATTCCAAGGATCTATTCATTAACATTAAAAAAATCAATATGATACATTTCTTATGTACCCACAAGCTCTATATTGGATTTGAATCAGATTTCAGATCAATATATATTGATTGACTATCTCCATTATGTTGTTGCCAGCAAATAACACTTTTTTCATTTTGGATCTTCAAAATCATTACCAAAGTGGATTTGGATCAATTTTTTTCTACTCCTTTGATAAAAGGTTCATCCTATTCGTAAAAAAAGAGGGGGTAGGACCAATAAGGATTTTATTTTGGAGTCATCTCTGGAGTTGAATACTCAATTTAAGAATTTGTTTTGATCCAATCTGTAGGAATCAATAGAAAAGGTGAATCCCCTATGACACACGAGATACGTCTCGGTTATTGATAGAGCGAATAGATCTACCACTTATTGAAATCTCTCTTCTATTTTGAGATCTCTTCTATTTCAAGATTGTGACATAACTCATATTCCCCTCTAGGTATTTTAGTCATTGAACAAATGAAATAAACCCCAAAATGGATTTTTCTTCAAGAATGAAATCTTATTGGAATTATCTATATCTAGTTTATCCTTCTGAACCATATAACATCCTAGATATGGTAGAATAGGATGAATTGAGAAGGAATTTCATAAATATGTAATTATCTTGAATATGTCAACCATTTCTTGATTTTTTGATTGCCTGAAAGGAACAAACAAAACATCTTCTTTTTTTTCTTAGAATTTTTTTGATCTCTAGTAGACTTATCAATAGTATTCAAACCCATATGAAGTTCTGACCATTGGTTTAGGAGTTATGAAGTTTAGAAATAGAGAGGAATTGGACTAAAGTTTATCTTTTAGACCTTGGTTTTGTTAAATTGTGATAGTTAATGTCCCTCCATTTTTCAACCTTGGGTGCGACCAATATGATTATGGGTTACATAGTGGTCACAAGGTTGTCTTCAACCTTGTGCCAAAGATGGAAAGTAAACACTATATCCCAACTTTTCCTCCCTAAAATTGTTCTTACATTAAAATCCTCTCATCAATACAATCATGTGCATAATATGGGTCATTTTTGTGCCACAATTCCAATTTTACAAGGGGCCCCTACCATGGTTTCTCACCCAATTTATATCCAACCCTAAAACTGTAACATCCCTGACCTGGGTTAAGGCTTAACCCTAGAAGTTTTGCTTAAGCAAGTCATTTATATTCTTATCTTTATCTTTTAAAAAGTAATTAAGGATCAAGAGGAACTTATGTTTCAATTTTAGTCCTTTTTGAATAATGTTGAAACAATGTTTTACTTGTTTTGGACTAAAGTGCAAATTACCCAAGTTGAGGGGTTAACTTGCAAATGTTACATGATAAAATGTTCCTCAAGTGTTGGAGCATCATAAGAATGAGAATGATTCTGAGGTATGGCTTGTGAAAGCCTGGGCACCAAGAAAGAGCTTATTAAGCAATGTTTGTGCATTAAAACCTAGTTTTGGTGTAATGTGCAATTTACCCAAAACCTAGGGTTCAATATGCAAAATACCACTTCTAGAGAGTCCCTAATGTTTCTTTGTATCAATTAGAGATAAGAAAATCAGATGGGCGTCTCATTTGAATCTCTTTGGAGGAGAGAGAATCTTGATATTAAAATAATCAGATTTAAGCATAATTGAAACCCTAATTCAAATTAATTCAAAAATAAATATATTAATGGAAGTGCCCTTCAACCAAAATTAGGATGGTTTAATTTGTATAAGTGTGTACGTCCTTTTGCCTTGCAATGGCACCGAAATATCTAAAGTGAGTGGAGAGCCCACTCACATTAGTTAAAGAAAAAATAATATCCACTAATTTTTGGATATTATTATTATATTGATTAAGGTACTTAAATTGTTTTCTTTTAATTCATGGATAAAGAAGAAGATTTCTAAGGATAGGATGATGTCTTCGTATGCAAGGAAGTGAGTGGGATAAGTGGCACCATTTTAAGGAATTGAAGGATTTTTATAACACTTTCTTTCTCTTGAAATTCCCTTACATATATCCCATTTTCCACCCACCTGAAAGACTCTTTTTCGAATCTACTTTCTTTCCTTGCTTTGGACGAACACAAGGAAGATTAGGAGCAACAGGAGGACATATCCCAACCTGTAGGTAAACTCCATAGTCATCTTCAACCTTGATTTCATGGTGGAAATCGAAATTCAATGCTTATATTCTTCTTTTCTCTATTCAATGCTCAGCCATGATCATCCTTTGCATCCAAAGACTTGAGGACGGACCTTGGGAAGTTGAGAAAGCTTCATTCACCATTAAATATGTGAATATTGAAGCTTGGATTCAACTTTGAAGGCAGGTTATATAACTTGAACCCTTAAATGTTATTATTGATTTCATTTCTTCATCATATGTTGAATCTTTCTTCTGTCCCAAAATTCCTTTTGATTAGTTGATGAAATTAGTATAAGAAACACAGCAAATTTCGAAGGTTTGTAGCTTGAACATGATGATGTCATCTTATCACACACCTCAATAAATATCATGAGCAAACGGTTTTCAATTTTGATGACCAAACGGTCTCAAAACCGTTTGGTGATCAAATGGTCTCAAGACTGTTTGAGGGAAAATGGTCTCAAGACCGATTGGGATCAAATGGTCTCAAGACCATTTGGGGTCAATTGCTAATGTGGATGAATGAAGAACTAATGGTTCAAACTTATTTAATTAGAATGGATTCAAGAATGGGTGATCCATTGATTACAAACCCTAACTGGATTGATTGGTTGAAACCTTGAATTGATTGAGTCGATTTCTATGTTGAATGGCCCAAATGGTCTCAAGACCGTTTGGAGGGAAAACAGTCTCAAGACCGTTTGAGGTCAAATGGTCTCAAGACCGTTTGAGGTCAAGAGGAGTCATGGATGGATGGAGATCCAAGGGTTACAAGTTGATCTACTTACAATGGTCTTAATGTTGGATGATTCAATAAGTGGAAACCCTAAATCGATTGATTAAGAAACCCTAATTGATAATTTCGATTTCAAGGTGGTTTGGACCAAATGGTCTTGAGACCTTTTAGGATCAAATGATCTTCAAACCATTTCAGATCAAATGGTCTTCAAACCATTTAAGATCAAACGGTCTCAAAATGTTTGGAGGTCCAATCGGTTTCAAGGTTGATTTATCCAATCGGTTTCAATGATGGGTTGTTCATTCAGTCTCAAGGTTAATATGATCAAATGGTTTCAAGGGTTAGATTCCCAAATGGTTTCAAAACCATTTGGAGGGCAAACAGTCTCAACCCTAGATGCCCAAACAGTTTCAAAACCATTTCGAGGGCAAACGGTCTCAAAACTGTTTGGAGGTTGAGGGGTCAAAACCGTTTGGAGGTTCAAGGTAACCAATACCATTTGAAGACTTAATGTGATGAAAGATCAATTACCCTATGATTATTAATTATTTTTATCAAAGATAATTACAATGGTTGTACCTTTAAGGTACTAGGGTGATTAGTACCCTTAGAGGGGTTAACCTTTGATGCTTATGGAAGCAATATCTCAATATATTATGCTAACCCTAAATGCATGTACTTGAATGAAGGGTTGACCTAATCTAATCAAGCTGAAGTAATCAACATCCTAGAGAGGATGAGAGAGAGAATTCATACATGTATAGTGATCATGTAGTGGTTAACCTCAACACTTTCAACATGAACAAAATATGTAATTAGGGTATGATCCTTGATAAAGAGATCATGAAACCCTAATCGAGAAGGTTGATGAGCACTAACCCTAATTTAGGGCAATTCTAGGTGAAACCCTAGTCTAGAGCAATGGTGTAACTATGGGCTCCGATCTCCAAAACACGACATAAACTCAGCGGAAGCATTCGATTAACAGCGGAATACAAAAATTATTGGAAATTAAAACTTTTTGGAACAAGATCTTGAAATCATAAAACTTCTTTCATAGGAATAAGATAAACAGTTTACATCTCTGTTAAATCACTTCCTGAGTGATTATACACAACTAGATACAAAATCTCAAGAGTCAAAACCAAAAGTCTCAGACCACTAACTCCAAGGACCTGAGAGTACAGAGACGGCATAGGACTATCTAACTACAAGACTCAGTAGTCAGTATCTCCACCTGAGATTCACTGCTGCTCCTGGTGCTGCTGCTGGTACTGATCACCTGCAGACTGGTTCCTTCGTCCTCGACGACCACCTAAAAAGTTGAAATCTACGGAGTGAGACAATTTTAAATAATTGTCCCAGTGAGAGTTATAACTCTCCGCCAGAGGCTTTATTATAGCAATCAAAGAACAACATGAGCAATAAAAGCTTTTAAGGTAATCAACAGCATATTGACTTAAGTGGAACAACAACATTTAAGAATATGAAGAACATGCGTACTAAGCAGTGTAATCATCAATCATTGTATCTCGTAGTTCAACCTAAGCAGATATGCTACGTGGTTGATTATGTTTTACAAACATTATTATGCCCTGCGGAGATGAGATATACCGCTCATACTCCAACCGATCATTGTTAAGTCGCGTTGGTATCATACCTAGGTCATCAAAAGAGTCGGATTCTTATGACTTCATCTTCCTCAATCAGAGTGAGGATATACATGCAGGACATCTGGTGTCTCTGTTACTATAGCTCACCAGGGTATTCTGATACTTCTCTATTAGAGTCACAGTGGCATTCTGTACTCTCTTCGCCATCGAAAGATTTCTTGTTTATCTCTCATTGATGCGGTATAAAGGATTTCCTCAGGCGAATAGTGTTACATCACCCCGGTATAAACATATTGTGATGACCGTCTCGCAAAAACAAGATTAACTAATGCGGAAGTGTTCATCAAGCAGTGGATTAGCGAAAATCACTAAAAATTAAAACCTTTTTATCAAAATATCCATTGAAGGAAAACTTTCTCACATAGAACCAAAGTAACATAATTACATTCTTGTTCATAGGTATATATTCTGTATCATCTCCTTTTGAGAATTACAAGCATTAACTGTCCTGTCAAGCTAAACACAGGCAGTATAAAATCTCGAGGCTCTAAGCCAAAATCTCGAAAGCACTAACTACTACTCCAAGGACCTGAGAGTACAGAGACGACACATAGGACTCTATTTACATCTATACAAGGCATAACAGTCAGTGTCTCCACCTGAGACTTCACTGTTGTCTCTGCTGCTGCTATTGTTGTCCTTCACCTATTGAAGGATTCCTATCTCCTCGTCCGCGTCCACCTAAAAATGTGGTTCCCACGGGGGTGAGACAATTATAAAAATTGCCCCAGCGAGAGTTATAACTCTCCGCCAGTAACATTGTTATTGCAACTTAAGAAGATAAATATGAATAGAAGAATCATATTTGTATAGCAGCAGATATTTTAATGTCTAACAGATTAGAACATTATTCTATATCAGAAGCATTGCAACTATAACTTGATAGAATCAACATGTCATTTATCCTTTAAGGAATATAAAGAACATGTATAACATCTATTCAAACTACAGAATCATTACCACTGCTTTAACTCTCTTCAGGATTAGATCATATATCTAAAGCCTGGTATTATCATTGTGGAGTCATGGCCCGTAGCCATATTCTTTTCATAAAGTGTTGGGATCTTAATCCCTCAATTCACCACTGGAAATTCTCATCCTTTCACAATTTCAATACCCTAACCATGTGATTCTGGGTGTTTAAACCCTTAGCTCATCACCTGAGCATTGTTACCACTTCCTTAGGTAACTAACACATTTAGGTCATTTGACCAAGGTAAGTATGATACTTGATGCCTATTAACTCTCTTGCTACCTCTTATCAGGCAACAAGATATATTATGGCACACAAGGCCCAATAAACAAATTCAAATTAATAACATATCATAATGTGTACCTGGCTATGCCCATCATCTCATGATACCTGCATGGTTAGCACATATGATAGCAGCACATCAATTATGTATCAACATCATGCAAAAACAATGTATTAATAATTCAAGGGTATTACCCTTAATCCTTTACCAGGATTAGGATTTCCATCACACATCTCATGTATCATTCATCCAATCATATTGGACTTATATCACAACAAGGTATACCAGTATTTGGGGTGTTGGATATGATATCTATCATATCTTGATGTCTCACTTCCCTCAATACCATTAACTTTCTTAAGTTCACATACTTAGCTTGTATTAGGGTATTACCCATCCTAATACTTTATGCACCAGTTTATCACATTCATCATGTAAAGTAGTGATCAATTGTCACTTACTTGGAATATACAACTATTGCCAATACTATGGATTCATACATAAGTCAGGAATTAATAAAAAGACCATGCTAGGTCCTTTTCAAAACAACTCTAAGTCAAGCTTAGAGTACCACGGCCGTGCAACCAAAAACGGCCGTGCTAAGGGAAGCCACCACGTCCGTGCTACCTTGCACGGTCGTGCAAAGTGAAAATACCACGGCCATGCTACCTAACACGGTCGTGCTACAGGAGTTCACCTCTTGAATCATATTCAAGCATGAATTATATTCTGTTATTAGGGAATTATGGTTTCACATACCATTTCCCTTCATTAGAATAGGGATTGCATATAGCTTCACCCTTCATTAGGGTTTCATATTACATTACCCATAATTAGGGTTTACTACTCAATCCCCATTAGGGTTTCTCATAGAATCACCCTCAATTAGGGCTTTACATGGATACACCTTCAATTAAGGTTTGAGTTCAATAACCCTGTCAATTAGGGTTTATGTTCATGTTTAGGGTTTCATGATCTCTTTGCTTAAGGATCATAACCCTTAATCATCACATGAATCATATTCATGTATGAATTCATACTATCAACTTCTCAACTTGATTAGGTCATATCAACCCTTCAGTCGAGTACATACAACTATGATTAACATAGTGTACCAAGTCATTGATCCTATAAGCAATTAGGGATTCATCCCTTAATTGGCACTTAATTACTTAGGTACTATTAGGGTTTCAACCATTTGTACCTTCATTGATTATGATTACTAATCATTATTGGATCAATAGAACATTCATCATCTTAATTCTCAAAGATTCAATCACATTGGACCTCCATTACATAAGGTATCCAATTGAATTAACCAAATTGAATCACAAACGATTTGAAACCGTTTAAGCAAAAAGCTTTGAAACCGCATGGACTTGAAACCGCATGGGTCTCAAACGGTTTGAGACCGTTTGGTCCAAACCTCTCAAACCGCATGGACCAAAGAGTCAATCAAGACTTCAACAACACTCAATTCCAATCTATGGAATCTCAACCAATTGGATCATCAACTCAATCATCAATTGAGTTATGAACTCATCCCTTAATTGGAACTTCAATTAGGGTCTGATCTCAATGGAATTAGGGTTTATAAACACCAATTAGAGTTTTGAAGTTGATCATCAATCAAGCTACTAATTATGTTTCAATTGATTGCATTGGATCTTCAATCATTGAATTCATGGAACCAATCATCAATTGGACCTATGCTCATACTTCAATTGAGTTTAGTAGGTCAACCTTAAACTGATTTGACCCTCAATTGACCCTCACTTGGTCATCAATTAGGGTTTGATTCAATTGGATTAGGGTTTAGAATCGATGATTCAACAACACTCATCAATACAAGATTGTTTACTTTGAAACATTTGAACCATCATCCAAATTGGGTATGACCTGACCCCAAACGGTGTTGAGGTCGTTTGGATGACTTCCAAACGGTCTTGAGACCGTTTTCCCATCATATCATTCAAATCCAAGCCATCCAATTAAGGTTTGGATCATGGAATTGATCACCAAATCAGCATTGCATTGTATATCAGCTTGGTACCTTTAGACCTTCAAACACCTAACCATACTCAACCCTAGACCTCCAAACGGTCTTGGGTGACCACAAAACGGTCTTGAGACCGTTTGTATGAGCTCCAAACGGTCTTGAGACCGTTTGGCTCATCCAACCTTTGGATTCTAGTGAAATTTCATCAATGTTTGGTCTATCGAGTTGATCAACAAATCAGCACTTAATTGCAATATGATTTGGTACCTTTAGACCTTCAATTGGTCAACTATACTTGACCCCAGACCTCCAAACGGTCTTGGGGTGACCCTCAAACGGTCTTTAGACCGTTTGGGTGATCCCCAAACGGTCTTGAAACCGTTTGGGCTAATCAACCCAAAATCTCCAATTAACTCATTGGAATTTCAGCACTGTTTTCAATTAGGGTTTGCCCAGTTGAATAGCCTTCAACTCACGATTACTTGGGAGTTAATCCCTCAAATTTGGTGAGTCATTATACCACATCATTAGGAACATTAATACCAAACGGTCAACCCTTGGTCAACGCACTGAAATGGTATTGAGACCGTTTGACCAAAAAGTTCAATTAAATCAGATTCATAATCAGCACTTAATCCAATTAGGTTTCCCTAATTGATTAGCCTTCAACTCACGATTCCTTGGGAGTTAATCCCTAAAATTTTTAGGGTCATAAACCAACATAATTATTAACAGGAATCCGAAACGGTCAATTCTTGGTCAACTCACTCAAATGGTCTTGAAACCGTTTTCCCAAACAGGTCAAGTTAATCAGGTTGAAAATCAGCATTTAACTCAATTCGATTGTCCTAATTGGTTGGCCTTCAACATACGATTCCTTTGGAGTTAACCCCTCAAATTTGGTGGGTCATTAGCCTACATAATTAGGAACAAAATTCCCAAACGGTAAATGCTTGGTCAACCATCTCAAACGGTTTTGAAACTGTTTTCTCCCAAACGGTTTCAAACCGTTTGCCCTTAGACGGTTTGCTGAAACCGCATAACCAATCAAATTAAAACGATTTGGAGTAGCTATCAAAATAGTTTGGCATGGTACTTTTCTTTGGATAAGCATCTAGGATGATGTCATCATCCCCTTCCTTCGAACAACCAAGAACAGCAACCGTTCTTGATGGAAATTGCAGCAAAGAAACAAGAGTGTAACAATTTAAAGAAAACAATCAACAAAGTATAGAGAATTGATGCAATATCAATGATTAAGGGTTTGAGTTATAAAACCCGCCTCAAATCTGATCTCCAAGCTCCAAGATACACGGCTCTAATGGTGTATGAAGCTTCTCCAACTATTCCAAGGCTCAACTTCAAGATTTGGAGTGAAATAATCGGCTAGAATTGAAGATTGAGTGAAGAAATGAAGGAATTACACATTGTTTTATGATTTTCACCATGAAATCATGAAGAACGAAGATCAAAGGCTTACCAACAGGTTGGGGACTTTCTCCCTGCTTTCCTTAGCCTTCTTGGTCGGTTTTGCAAGCAAAGAGAATAAGTGGGGTCGTAAAAGCCTTTCATTTGGCTTGGAAAAGGTACTTTTATTAGAAAATTGAGGAGAGAGAAGATACTTTATAAAAGTCTTTTAATTCCAAAATTGTTGTCACCACTTCCCCCTTGGTTTCTTGCATGCAAGGGCATCTCTATCCCCACCGAACTCCCTTTCATTATCCATGAATTAAGGGAAAAGAAAATAAGCACCTTAATGCTTATTATATTAATATCCCATATGTGAGTGGAAATTACTTTCCTTTATAATAAGGTGAGTGGAGTTTCACCTCCTTTAGATATTTTCGTTCCTTATCTTGGAAAAAGAACGTCCATCCTTATTCAAAATCAACCAATACCATTTTGGTTGAAGGCCCTTTAATTAATACATTCATTTTTGCCCTAAATTGGATTAGGGTTTCACTTAGGATTAAATCTTGATTATTTTAATATCAAGATTCTCTCTCCTCCATCTTAATTAAAATGAGATGCCCCTCTCATTTTATTTGCTCTACATGATGCCAAGAAACATTAGGGACTTTATTGAAGTGGTAATTTGCATATCAAACCCTAGGTTTTGGGTAAATTGCTTATTACACCAAAACTAGGTTTTAATGCACAACATTGCTTTATCAGCTCTTTCTTGGTATTCAGGCTTCCATAAGCCATACCTCAACATCATATTCACTCTCATGATGCTTCAACACATGAGGAACATATTATCATGCACAATTTTCACATAAACCCCTCAACTTGGGTAATTTGCACTTTAGTCCAAAACAAACAAAACATTGATTCAACATTGTTCAAACAGGACCAAAATTGAAACATAAGTTTCTCATGAGCCCTGATTGCTTTTCCCAAGATAAGATTAAGAATCTACTCAACCTTATTAAGCAAAACATCTAGGGTTAACACATAGCCCAGGTCAGGGATGTTAGACATATAGTGAAGGGTTGATAGATTAAGATACATCTACATCAATTCCTACACTAGGATGTAAGGATATACACATCCATATTCCCCCACATACTCAAAAGTATGTGATCCAGAAGTTCCCTTAGGAAAACCTATTTCACTATCATTTAGCTTCTGACAATGATGGATCTATGATCAGGGCTCTACATGGTATGATTATACTTGATTAGTTAGGTACATTTCAGTATTCTTTTAACATCATTCATGTTCTCAAACATTAATCATTAGCATAGCAGCTATGAAAGTAGAATACTAAATGCAACAAGTCTAACTCACATCAATTGTCATTTCTTAATTATTTCATCACAAGTCATCTAATTAGTATGACCTTGATGATACACTTGGCTCTTACAGCCTATCATCTCATGTGATGCCACTTACTGGGCAACAAGATATGTCACTATTCATAAATCTAATAGCATGCTTTCAATGAATATGGTATCATAATCCTTACCAGGATATGATCATCCTCATATAAGAACCTGCATGGTTAATTCAACTAATAATAGTAAACAATTCATTTCAAGAG
The DNA here is from genome assembly GCA_963693085.1 of Alisma plantago-aquatica. Classification (NCBI taxonomy): domain Eukaryota; kingdom Viridiplantae; phylum Streptophyta; class Magnoliopsida; order Alismatales; family Alismataceae; genus Alisma; species Alisma plantago-aquatica. Next base: position 103,009,772 of record OY856414.1, on the reverse strand, counting down.
TTGTACCTTCATACTCTTACAAGATCTAGATTCCCTGATTTACAACAATTAGGGTTATCCAATCCCTTCCATTATGATTAGGAATAGTGGTTCCTCCTTTCATACTTAACTCATGAAGATTCATGCTTAAAAGCATAACCTGGAATTAGGGTAATTGTACATTTCATCACATTACCCTCAATTAGGGTTTACTATTCACATTACATGTTATTACCCTAGAATTAGGGTTTACTATTCACTTCATGATGAATTGAACTCATATCATCATCATGTATGAGAAACATCATCATTGATGCCTTTAAATTAGGTTAAGATTCATCAGTTATCATAATTTGGGTTTTCATGATCTCACATAGGTGGATCATACCCCAATCATGCACATTCATATGTATTGATGGTACTTTACTTGAGTTTCAACCATAAATGGTACTTTCTCTCTCCTCTTACTAATAGATGGTGATTACATCACTCTAGATTAGGTTGGGTCAAGTCCCCATTGATTAACATAAACCAAATCACCACTATCATATCATTAGGGTTTGATTAAAACAAGGTATCATTTAGTTGAACCCTTCAAGGGCATATTGGTAAAGTACACCCTTGATCACCATCATGGGTCAATCCATTAGTCACTTAGTCCCTTAATGTCTTAGGGTACCATTAGGGTTTATATTAGACCATCATTGGATCAATTATACCTTCAAACGATTAAGCAAAAACAGCCCTAAAAGTCTCCAAACGGTTTCACCTCTTAACCTCCAAACGGTCTTGAGACCATTTGGGGGCGTTGACCATTTGGGCACTTTGACCTCCAAGACCGCATGGGTCACCAAGACCGCATGGGTCTCCAAGACCGCATGGATGCATTGACCGTTTGGGCAAAGTTGACTTCCAAACCGTTTGAAGTTATGTGACTTGAAACTGTTTGATCTTAAACGATCTTGAGATCGATTGGTCCAAATGACCTTGAGATTGTTTGAGCCCAAATGGTCTTGAGACCGTTTGGCCCCAAACGGTCTTGAGACTGTTTGGCCTCAAACGGTCTTGAGACCGTTTGGTCCAAATGGGCTCAAAACCGCATGGACCTCAAAGGTGAATCAAAGGCTATAATCGATTGGGATTTTCTATGTTGAAGCCTCCAATTGGCCATAACTTTGTTAGCCACTTATAAATTGAGTCAATTAGGATTAGCCTTAATCAATTGGACATCAAATTGACCCTCAATCGAAAGCCAATTAGGGTTGAATCCAACTCAATTAGGGTTTGCAATCGGCTAATCATCAATGTTCAATAATGTGAATCAAATTGAGGTTGAACCCGTCAATTGACATCCAATTGGGCCCAAACGGTCTTGAGATCATTTGGACATACTCCAAACGGTCTTGAGACCGTTTTCCCAAAGTTTCATCAAAATCTAAGTCGATTGGATAAGGGTTGAACCCTAATTAGGTCTAAAATCAGCACTTTTATTTAATTCATCAACCTATTGTGATTGGAGCCTCAATTCACCAAATTACCATAACCCTAGACCTCCAAACGGTCTTGGGTTGTCACCAAACGGTCTTGAGACCGTTTGAGTGAACCCCCAAATGGTCTTGAGACCATTTGGGCCCTTCAACCCAAAGTTCACCAAAATCTATCCTTGAAATCAGCAATTCAACCCGATTAGGGTTTAGGGGTTTGAAGTTCCTTCAACTTATGATTGGTTTGGAATTAGTCTATGAATCTTGGTATTTATTAAATTCAACATGTTTAGAACAGACCTCTAAATGGTCTTCTCTTGGTCATACCTATCAAATGGTCTTGGAGACCGTTTGAATCTAAACGGTCTTGCAAGACCGCATGAGATCAAACGGTTTGAGACCGTTTGATTTCAAACGGTTTGCAAACCGTTTAGACCAAATGGTCCAAGTTCGTTTGGTAAAGTTGCCTAGGAATTCACGCCCATCATCTTCAACCTCTGTTCATGTCAGTTACTCCACGAATTGCTTGCAAAAGTGCAAGGAAGAATGGGGAAGAAGAAGAACTAAGTACTAATTTGCAAGAACATAAATGTGCATAATAAAGCAAGAAGTTTAGAGTTATAAAACTCGCCTTAAATGTTGTTCCTAGAGCTCCAAGCTTCCAAACTTTAAGCCTTTAATGGTGTCTTGAGCTCCACTGGTTGGCCAAAGGTGATTTTCCAAGAAAAGGTTGGGGAAGGTCGGCTAGAACAAGAAACCTAAGTGAGATAACCATAAAACCAACCTTATACAAGGAATTCCTTCATGAATCTGAGCTAGAAGATGATCTCTTCTTACCTTAGAGCAAGTTGGTCATCTCCTTGAGCTCCAGAGCTCTGCCTTGGTCAGTTGAGCAAGATGAGAAGTGAAGAAGAGAAGAGAATATGTTTACTTGGTTTGCAAAGGAAGAGGCTTATATAGCTTAGGTTAGTTTTCATCATAAGGACCTCTAGTTTATGGATTTCTCATCTAGGTTCCTCCTTCCTTCTAAGGCACGTTCAAACTATCATAACTTAAGCAAATCCCTATCAAAACTCAAGATCTAAGGGTAAAGAAAGCCAACATGCAAACTAAGGTACATATATAAAAGGTCTCTTTACTCATACTAGGTGATTCTACTGCAAAAGACATTCTTCTTATCTGATTATTCAATTAAAGCACCCCTTTCATCATTCCTACTCTAAATGATGTAAAGAGTCATAAAAGATATTCTAGAAGGTGTATTTTACAAGTTGCACCCCATATTTTGGGTAAATTGCACTTTACTCCAAAATTAGGGTTTTTAAGCACAAGGATTGTTCCACAAGCTGCATCATGATGCCCAAGCTTGGGAAATCCATCATACCTCATCATATTCACTCATATGATGTATCATCATCAGAGGAACATCTTAACATGTGTAATTTTTCAAGTTAACCCCTCTAATTGGGTAATTTGCACATAGGTCCATGTATCACAAAACAATACCACAACATTGTTTAAAAAGGACAGAATGAAAACGTATGTTCCTCAGAAACTTAATTACATGCCAAAATATAATCACAAGTATTTAATTACATGATTAAGCAAAACACATAGGGTTAACTTATAACCCAGGTCAGGGATGTTACAAATTATCCACCCCTTACAAAGATTTCGTCCCCAAAATCGATAAAACATATTAGGAGAAAAGAGTAGGGTATTTCCTTCTTATCTCATCCTCTAGTTCCCAAGTGGCTTCTTCAACACCATGGTGATTCCAGAGGACTTTCACAAGGCTTATATCTTTCTTCTTTAACTTTTTAATTCTATTGTCAAGGATTGACACTGGTCCTTCCTCATAAGTTATATCTTCATTCAATTATACTTCCATAGGTTGTAGAACTGACTCGGTTTCAGGGTGACATTTCCTCAGCATAGAAATGTGGAACACAGGGTGTAACTTCTGCAACTCTGGAGGTAACTCTAGTCTATAGGCTACCTTTCCAACCCGTTCAATGATTGGATAAGGCCCCATAAATCTAGGAGATAACTTCCCTTTCCTTCCAAAATGAAGGACTCCTTTCCAAGGCGAGACCTTAAGGTACACTCTGTCTCCAACCCGGAACTCTAAGGGTCTACGACGTCTGTCAGCATAAGACTTTTGCCTATCCTGTGCAGTCTTAATCTGTTGTTGTATTACTTTAATCTTCTATGTGGTCTGCTGCACAAGATCAGGACCTAACAACTGATGTTCACCGGTCTCATACCAACATAAGGGTGATCTACAACGTCTACCATACAAAGCTTCATAAGGTGCCATATCAATGCTATGTTGATAGCTATTGTTATAAGCAAACTCTATCAAGCTTAGGTGTATATCCCAACTCCTGGTAAACTGGAGAACACATGCTCTCAACAAGTCTTCCAAGGTCTATATAGTCCTTTCTGATTGTCCATCAGTCTGTGGATGAAAGGCTGTACTAAACCTTAACTTGGTGCCTAAAACTTTGTGTAACTGCTCCCAAAAATGACTTGTAAACTGGGGACCTCTGTCAGAAACTATAATGACAGGAACTCCATGCAATCGCACTATCTGTTGAACATACAGCTGTGATAACCTTTCAGCAGAATAGGTTGTTTTGACAGGTAAGAAATGTGTTGTCTTTGTCAACCTATCAACTATTGCCCAGATGGAATCATGTCCTTTGCTTGTCCTGGGTAGGCCAACAACAAAGTCCATGGTCACATGGTCCCACTTCCACTGTGGTATGGGTAAAGGTTGCATTGTTCATGCAGGCTTCTGGTGTTCAGCCTTAACTTGCTGACACACAAGACACCTCAGAACAAACTCTGCAACATCCTTCTTCATCCCAGGCCACCAATACATATCTTTCAAGTTTCGATACATCTTGGTGCTCCCTGGATGCATGGCATAGATTGAAGAATGAGCTTCTTCCAAGACTAACTTCCTCAAGTTATCCACATCAGGTACTATCATCCTCCCATGATAGCATGCCACTTGATCATCTGAGTCATGAAAACCATCTCTCTTTTCATTACCATACTCCGATCTAATCTGCTGAACTGTAACATCAACTTGTTGTGCTTCCTTAATTTTCTCTCTTAGAGTAGGTTTTATATGCATCTCAGCCAACAATCTGGCTAACAATGATACCTTCAACTGTACATTGTCTTGCCTTAAGGAGATAAGCATATCTCTCCTAGAGCATACTAAAGAGTTTAGTTGTGCCCTATCCATGGTTGATGTTGCTGATTTCCTACTCAAGGCATATGCAACCACATTGGCCTTCCCTGGATGGTAATCAATTATACAATCATAGTCCTTGATTAACTCCATCCAGCGATGTTGCCTCATGTTAAGTTCATGCTGAGAAAAGATATACTTAAGGTTCTTGTGGTCTGTGAAAATCTGGAATGTCTCTCCGTAAAGATAATGTCTCTAGATTTTCAAGGCATGAACCACATCAACTAACTCCAGATCGTGTGTCGGATAATTCTCCTCGTGTTTCTTAAGATTTCGGGAAGCAAAAGAAATCACTTGCTTATCCTGCATCAACACGCATCCGAGTCCATTCTTTAAAGCATCACATAAAACTACATATCCCTTACCTTGCTCAGGTAGCACAAGTACAGGTGCACTTGTCAACCTTTCCTTCAACATCTGAAAAGATTGCTGGCACTTATCACTCCAGGCAAAAGGAACATCTTTTCGGGTTAACTTGGTCAAGGGTAGGGCTATAGAACTAAAGTTCTTAATGAACCTTCGGTAGTAGCCAGCTAACCCTAAGAAACTACGGATCTCCGTCGGTGTCTTCGGTTGTTCCCACTGTAGAATAGATTCTACCTTTTTAGGGTCAACACGAATACCCGAGGCAGATACCACGTGTCCAAGAAAAGATACTTCCGGCAACCAGAACTCGCACTTGCTAAACTTAGCGTATAACTTATGTTCTCTTAGCAAAGTTAGAGCCTGACTGAGATGATGTTCATGCTGCTGAGCATCTCTACTATAGATCAGAATGTCATCTATGAAGACAACAACACACTGATCGAGGAAAGGTCGGAAGATTCTATTCATGAGTTCCATAAATGTAGCTGGTGCATTAGTTAGTCCAAACGACATAACTGTGAACTCATAGTGACCATACCTTATCCTAAAGGAAGACTTAGATATGTCACTATCCTTAATACGGAGTTAATGATATCCAGACCTCAAGTCTATTTTCGAGAAGACGGTTGCACCATGAAACTGGTCAAAAAGATCATCAATCCTCGGCAGAGGGTACTTGTTCCTTATTGTTACTTTATTGAGTTGTCTATAATCAATGCACAACCGCATTGACCCGTCTTTCTTTTTAACAAACAAAATCGGAGCACCCCAAGGTGAAGTACTTGGTCGGATGAAACCCTTCTCAAGCAACTCTTGAAGTTGTTTCTTGAGTTCTGCCATCTCGGCAGGCACCATCCTATACGGTGTTTGAGCTATAGGTTGTGTATCTAGGACCAAATTGATTTCAAAATCAATTTCCCGAGGCGGTGGTATACCTGGAAGTTCTTCAAGAAACACGTATTCGAATTCCCTGACTACAGGAACTTCAGCAGGGTTAGGACTCTCCATGATAGTATCTACCACATGGGCCAAGAATGCATAGCATCCTTGCCTCATCAGCTTATCAGCATTCATAGCTGACACAAGATAGGTGGGTAGAATCTTTCTCTCTCCTTGAAAGATCCATGTGTTGCTTTCATCAGCAAACACAGCCTGCTTGGATTCACAATCCAAGACAACCCTATACCTTTCCAAGGTATCCATCCCAAGGATTATATCAAATCCTTGCATCTCAAGTGGTATAAGATCCACTTGAATGCGATGATCAGAAAAGAAGAGGATGCAGGGAGAGCATACCTCCTGCAAAACAGCAGACCCTCTCAACGGAGTCTCAAGCAACAAGCTATCTGCCCTATGACTGACTGTCATGTTGCAGTTATGAATCACTCTTCGAGTGATAAAGGAGTGTGTAGCACCTAGGTCAATCAAAACAGATACAACACAGGATGTAGACATATCAGAATATAACAATTCCATCTGACCTGCCACAACCCGTGGATTGACCATTGCATCTGGCAGGTTCATAGCATAGAACCTCATTGTCGCATGAGGTTGAGTTGGTGCTGACGATCCAGCTTGAGACGCTTGTCCACATCCTCTAGCTACTCCTTGAGATTGCCTTCTCTGTGATCCCTGTTGATTCTGTCTCAGAGGTTGTGTCACACTGACAGGCCTAGACCTGCAGTCCTTCATCAAATGTCCCACCTTCCCACAGTTGTAGCAGCTTCTCTCCAGTTGTTGTGGTCTTGGTGGTCATGTGACTGACATTGATGTTGAACTGCGAGTCTCTTGTAGCGGTAGGCTTCGTCCTCTACCTCTACTCGGTGCCCACTGTATCTGAGCACTAGATCTGGGTGGTGGAGGTGTAGGTGCAGAGAGTCTAGGCTTCTTAAAGTCTCTAGATGAAGAACCCTGGAACTGTGGATATCTCTTATGGGTTTGCCTCTTCTCAGCTACAGATCTCTCTATCCTTCGGACTGACTCAACGAAGGTAGCGAACATTTCCCGATTATCTAGGGCAGACACGGGAGTAGTCAAGTCGGCATTCAAACCCTTCTCAAACCTTCTGATCCTTTCTTCTTCTGTGGTAGCCATGTGCGGACAGAACCACAACAACTCCATGAACTTAGCTTCGTACTCGCTAATGTTCATCATGCCCTGCCTCAATCTCTCAAACTGAGAGATCTTCTCATCCAGGAAGGTCTTTGGAAAATATATGTGGACAAATTCCCGACGAAAAACTTCCCGCGAGATCTCTATTCCAGGTCTCTTCTGCTCTTCCATGGTCCACCAGTGACCAGCACTTCCTTTGAGAAGATAGACAGCATGTCTAACCTTCTCAGCTTCAGGGATGTTCAAGATTCTGAAGGCTTTCTCCAACTCGGTTAACCACAGATCAGCATCTGCGGGGTCAGCTGTCCCAAAGTATTTGGTTGCTCTGACACGACGAAGTCGCTCGAATGTCTTACCGATACCTTGTCCTTCAGGATGGACAGGTGCCCTAGGTGCAGGCATGGGCATCCTGTCAGTGATATGTATCATGGAAGTCATAAACTGCCCGAACATGGTTTGAACAGCTGGGTTACCCATATCATCTGGGTCAAACTGAGGTGGCTCCCTGGGTGGCTCAGGTACGAGCTACTCTATTTTTGGGTTCCTTGCACCTTCCCGAGGTGCAGCAACGCTACTTTCTGCCACGTACTCCTCATGTGGCTCAGACATCCTTATATATCGTCTTCTCCTGAGGAGCAGAAGATTCTATTAGGTAAGAAAGAAACACTAAGGATAGACTCGACATCCTAAGTCCTATGTCTCTGTAGACTCAGTGAACCTAGAGCTCTGATACCACTAAATTATGGGCTCCGATCTCCAAAACATGATATAAACTCAGCGGAAGCATTCGATTAATAGCGGAATACAAAATTTACCGGAAATTAAAAAATTTTGGAACAAGATCTTGAAATCATAAAACTTCTTTCATAGGAATAAGATAAACATTTTACATCTTTGTTAAATCACTTCCTGAGTGATTATACACAACTAGATACAAAATCTCAAGAGTCAAAACCAAAAGTCTCAGACCACTAACTCCAAGGACCTGAGAGTACATAGACGACATAGGACTATCTAACTACAAGACTCAGCAGTCAGTATCTCCACCTGAGATTCATTGCTGCTCCTGGTGGTGCTGCTGCTGGTACTGATCACCTGCAGACTGGTTCCTTCGTCCTCAACGACCACCCTAAAAGTTGAAATCTACGGAGTGAGACAATTTTAAATAATTGTCCCAGCGAGAGTTATAACTCTCCGCCAGAAGTTTTATTATAGCAATCAAAGAACAACATGAGCAATAAAAGCTTTTAAGGTAATCAACAACAGATTGACTTAAGTGGAACAACAACATTTAAGAATATGAAGAACATACATACTAAGCAGTGTAATCATCAATCATTGTATCTCGTAGTTCAACCTAAGCAGATATGCTACGCGGTTGATTATGTTTTACAAACATTAGTATGCCCTGCGGAGATGAGGTATACCGCTCATACTCCAACCGATCACTGTTAAGTCGCATCGGTATCATACCTAGGTCATCAAAAGAGCCGGATTCTTATGACCTCATCTTCCTCACTCAGAGTGAGGATATACATGCAGGACATCTGGTGTCTCTGCTACTATAGCTCACCAGGGTATTCTGGTACTTCGCTATTAGAGTCACAGTGGCATTCTGTACTCTCTTCACCATCGAAAGATTTCTTGTTTATCTCTCATCGATGTGGTATAAAGGATTTCCTCGGGAGAATAGTGTTACATCACCCCAGTATAAACATATAGTGAAGGGTTGATAGATTAAGATACATCTACATCAATTCCTACACTAGGATGTAAGGATATACACATCCATATTCCCCCACATACTCAAAAGTATGTGATCCAGGAGTTCCCTTAGGAAAACCTATTTCACCATCATTTAGCTTCTGACAATGATGGATCTATGATCAGGGCTCTACATGGTATGATTATACTTGATTAGTTAGGTACATTTCAGTATTCTTTTAACATCATTCATGTTCTCAAACATTAATCATTAGCATAGCAACTATGAAAGTAGAATACTAAATGCAACAAGTCTAACTCACATCAATTGTCATTTCTTAATTATTTCATCACAAGTCATCTGATTAGTATGACCTTGATGATACACTTGGCTCTTACAGCCTATCATCTCATGTGATGCCACTTACTGGGCAACATGATATGTCACTATTCATAAAGCTAATAACATGCTTTCAATGAATATGGTATCATAATCCTTACCTGGATATGATCATCCTCATATAAGAACCTGCATGGTTAATTCAACTAATAATAGTAAACAATTCATTTCAAGAGTTGTACCTTCATACTCTTACAAGAGCTAGATTCCCTGATTTAAAACAATTAGGGTTATCCAATCCCTTCCATTATGATTAGGAATAGTGGTTCCTCCTTTCATACTTAACTCATGAAGATTCATGCTTAAAAGCATAACCTGGAATTAGGGTAATTGTACATTTCATCACATTACCCCCAATTAGGGTTTACTATTCACATTACATGTTATTACCCTAGAATTAGGGTTTACTATTCACTTCATGATGAATTGAACTCATAGCATCATCATGTATGAGAAACATCATCATTGATGCCTTTAAATTAGGTTAAGATTCATCAGTTATCATAATTTGGGTTTTCATGATCTCACATAGGTGGATCATACCCCAATCATGCACATTCATATGTATTGATGGTACTTTACTTGAGTTTCAACCATAAATGGTACTTTCTCTCTCCTCTTACTAATAGATGGTGATTACATCACTCTAGATTAGGTTGGGTCAAGTCCCCATTGATTAACATAAACCAAATCACCACTATCATATCATTAGGGTTTGATTAAAACAAGGTATCATTTAGTTGAACCCTTCAAGGGCATATTGGTAAAGTACACCCTTGATCACCATCATGGGTCAATCCATTAATCACTTAGTCCCTTAATGTCTTAGGGTACCATTAGGGTTTAGATTAGACCATCATTGGACCAATTATACCTTCAAACGATTAAGCAAAAACAGCCCTAAAAGTCTCCAAACGGTTTCACCTCTTAACCTCCAAACGGTCTTGAGACCGTTTGGGGGAGTTGACCATTTGAGAACTTTGACCTCCAAGACCGGATGGGTCACCAAGACCGCATGGGTCTCCAAGACCGCATGGATGCGTTGACCGTTTGGGCAAAGTTGACTTCCAAACCGTTTGAAGTTATGCGACTTGAAACCGTTTGATCTTAAACGATCTTGAGATCGATTGGTCCAAACGACCATGAGATCATTTGAGCCCAAATGGTCTTGAGACCGTTTGTCCCCAAACGGTCTTGAGACCGTTTGGCCCCAAACGGTCTTGAGACCGTTTGGTCCAAATGGGCTCAAAACCGCATGGACCTTAAAGGTGAATCAAAGGCTATAATCGATTGGGATTTTCTATGTTGAAGCCTCCAATTGGCCATAACGTTGTTAGCCACTTATAAATTGAGTCAATTAGGATTAGCCTTAATCAATTGGACATCAAATTGACCCTCAATTGAAAGCCAATTAGGGTTGAATCCAACTAAATTAGGGTTTGCAATCGGCTAATCATCAATGTTCAATAATGTGAATCAAATCGAGGTTGAACCCATCAATTGACATCCAATTGGGCCCAAACGGTCTTGAGATCATTTGGACATACTCCAAACGGTCTTGAGACCATTTTCCCAAAGTTTCATCAAAATCTAAGTCGATTGGATAAGGGTTGAACCCTAATTAGGTCTAAAATCAGCACTTTTATTTAATTCATCAACCTATTGTGATTGGAGCCTCAATTCACCAAATTACCATAACCCTAGACCTCCAAACGGTCTTGGGTTGTCACCAAATGGTCTTGAGACCGTTTGAGTGAACCCCCAAATGGTCTTGAGACCATTTGGGCCCTTCAACCCAAAGTTCACCAAAATCTATCCTTGAAATCAGCAATTCAACCCGATTAGGGTTTAGGGGTTTGAAGTGCCTTCAACTTGTGATTGGTTTGGAATTAGGCTATGATTCTTGGTATTTATTAAATTCAACATATTTAGAACAGACCTCTAAATGGTCTTCTCTTGGTCATCCCTATCAAACGGTCTTGCAAGACCGCATCAGATCAAACAGTTTGAGACCGTTTGATTTCAAACGGTTTGCAAACCGTTTAGACCAAATGGTCCAAAGTCGTTTGGTAAAGTTGCCTAGGAATTCACGCCCATCATCTTCAACCTCTGTTCAGGTCGGTTACTCCACGGATTGCTTGCAAAAGTGCAAGGAAGAATGGGGAAGAAGAAGAACTAAGTACTAATTTGCAAGAACATAAATGTGCATAATAAAGCAAGAAGTTTAGAGTTATAAAACCCACCTTAAATGTTGTTCCTAGAGCTCAAAGCTTCCAAACTTTAAGCCTTTAATGGTGTCTTGAGCTCCACAGGTTGGCCAAAGATGATTTTCCAAGAAAAGGTTGGGGAAGGTCGGCTAGAACAAGAAACCTAAGTGAGATAACCATAAAACCAACCTTATACAAGGAATTCCTTCATGAATCCGAGCTAGAAGATGATCTCCTCTCACCTTAGAACAAGTTGGTCGTCTCCTTGAGCTCCATAGCTCTGCCTTGGTCGGTTGAGCAAGATGAGAAGTGAAGAAGAGAAGAGAATATGTTTACTTGGTTTGCAAAGGAAGAGGCTTATATAGCTTAGGTTAGTTTTCATCATAAGGACCTCTAGTTTATGGATTTCTCATCTAGGTTCCTCCTTCCTTCTAAGGCACGTTCAAACTATCATACCTTAAGCAAATCCTTATCAAAACTCAAGATCTAAGGGTAAAGAAAGCCAACATGCAAACTAAGTTACATATATAAAAGGTCTCTTTACTCATACTAGGTGATTCTACTACAAAAGACATTCTTCTTATCTGATTATTCAATTGAAGAATCCCTGTCATCATTCCTACTCTAAATGATGTCAAGAGTCATAAAAGATATTCTAGAAGGTGTATTTTACAAGTTGCACCCCATATTTTGGGTAAATTGCACTTTACTCCAAAATTAGGGTTTTTAAGCACAAGGATTGTTCCACAAGCTGCATCCTGATGCCCAAGCTTGGGAAATCCATCATACCTCATCATATTCACTCATATGATGTATCATCATCAGAGGAACATCTTAACATGTGTAAGCTTTCAAGTTAACCCCTCTAATCGGGTAATTTGCACATAGGTCCCTGTATCACAAAACAATACTACAACATTGTTTAAAAAGGACAGAATGAAAATGTATGTTCCTCAAAAACTTAATTACATGCCAAAAGATAATCACAAGTATTTAATTACATGATTAATAAAAACACCTAGGGTTAACTTATAACCCAGGTCAGGGATGTTACAGTAACCCTAATCTAGGGTGATGATATGAGAAATCCCAATTTAGGGTAATATAATGAAAAACCCTAATTTAAGAGAATGCTTCATGAAACCCTAATTTTGGGTTATAGTGCATGAAACCCTAATCTTGGGCAATATTATGATAAACCATAACCCTAATTTTGGGCTATGGGTTGAGAAACCCTAATTTGGGGAAAGGTTATAAGGAACTTTAATTCAAGATAATGATGTGTGAAACTCTACTCTAGGGTGATGCCACGTGAAATGCTAATGCAGTGATGTGATGTGAAACTCTAATCCAGGGTGATGCTATGTAATGCTATATGAAACCCTAATATGAAACCCTAACTCTAATATAGGGTGAAGGTATGTGAAACCCTAATATAGGGTGATGTTATGTAAACCCTAATTGATAAAGATGGGAAACACTATTCCTAATAATGGAATAGTGACTAATATATTGATAAGTGAAACAACTAAAGTGGTGGATAATGGATAACCTTATAGTATCAATGCCTTCACCTGAGATGATTCCATATCATTGAAGATAGTTGGATAATTCAAATGTGTGACTTATGTCTAGTACACTACATGATAAATGTGATGAGTTAGTGCATAAAGTATTAGAATGGGAAATACCCTAATACAAGATAAGTTGATGAACTTAAGTAAGATAAAGGTGATGAGGGAAGTGATACATCAAGACATGATAGATATCACATCCAACACCTCAAGATTGATACATCTTGATGTATCCTAAATCCAATATACTTGGATGAGTAACACATGAAGTGTGTCATGTCAATTGTTACATAGAGATGTAATGCACTTTGATAAGAGTAGGCTAACATACCTGAAGAAAAGGTTAAGTCAAGTTAATAAAGTATGATGTAATCATATTCTAGTAAAGTTGAGAGAGGAACTCATATCTTGTGTTGATAATTCATTTAATGATAAATGATGAGAATAAATAAGCATGATTGAATACTTATGTTATCAATGTTGGCTTCTAGCTGTGTGGAGCAATGAATTAGGGCTTGATCATTAATAATATGATCTTGAGAACCTAAATGGTTAATAATGGAAAATGCTAAACCTAATGAAGGGTGATGATATGTAAGACAAACCCTAATTAATAAGGAAGGGAAACCCTAGCCCTAATGATGGGAAAGTTGTAATTCTTTTATTGTATAAGCCTTGTAAGGCATGTTAAATACTTGAATAAAAGTATAATGTGCAATGGCCTTGTGAGCCATGTGAATAAATTGTTACCTAGTGAGAGGTGACAAGATGTGCAATGGCCTTGTGAGCCATGTGAATAAGTTGTTACCTAGTGAGAGGTGACAAGATGTAATGGCCTTGTGAGCCATGTGATAGTTTGTTGCCTAGTGAGAGGTGATAAGATACTTAATGGGCCTTGTGAGACATGTGAGATGCTTGTGTAGCAAGTATCATGTTTACCTTGGTTAGATGACCTGAAGGTATTAGTTACTTGATAAGTGGTAACAAGTGTTCTTTGATGAACTAAGGGTTTGAATACCCATATTCCATAATCATGATGATGAGATATTAATGGATGACAATGCCCATGATGTGATAAGGGATTGAGATCCCAATGTGTTATAAAGTTTTGAAAAGTACTTGATATATGTATTATAATTTTCTTTGTAGCATCTGTTATAATAATTTTTATTTGAAACTTGACTGATGCTAAAATAATATGGCAATACACTTAATTAATCAAGTGAAATCTCATCATGTAGTGCCTTGGCCATAGATCCATCAACGTCAGAATTTGCTGAATGGTGAAATAGGTTGCTCCGCGGCATAACCCAGAAACTGCATATTTTTGAATATGTGGGGGTAACAGGCGAATATATCCTTATGCATCATAGGAATGAATGCGGGCCATATCCTATGCACATGAATGGTTACAGACCATATCCCAATACAAGTATGGCTATGGGCCATAACTCCATAATACCAGGCATTGACTACGGGTCATATCCTAAAAAGAGTATATACTACAGGCTATAACTCTATAGTGAAGTTGCCAGTATACCCTAGAAAGCTATTTAGCAGAGACACAAGATGTCCTGCATATAGTCTCGTACTGACTGAGACAGATGAGGTAATGGAGTCTGGCTCTTCCATTGACCTATATATGGTACCGATTTCAACTTCGCAATGGTCGGTTGGAGTATGAGCGGTATACCCCATCTCCTCAGGGCATAAGTGTGATTGTAAAATGTAATTAGCCATATAGTATGTTTTCTTAAGGATTGAATGCGAAAATCATTGGCTGATGTTACATTTCTTTTATGTATCTTTAGTTGATAGATGATATATTTATGATTCCTTACATTCCTTGCAAAGTAGATACATGATGTACAATTCTACCATGGGTAGATACAATGTTCTCCTTAAGAGAGGAGATTATCCTATTATGTTCATACAATGATTAATACTGCTATTAATATAAAAGAACTCCTACTCAGTTTATTACTATTTATCTGCAATAATAATATTTTTGGTGGAGATTTATATCTCTCATTGGGACAATTTCAATTGTCTCACCCCCATGAGATCCAACTTTTTAGGTAGACGCGGAAGAAGAGGTAGACACCCTATAGTAGGGGAAGAGTAGTAGCAGCAGCAACAGGGACAATAGTGATATTCCAGGTGGAGGCACTGGCTGTCATATTTTGTATAGAGAGTCCTATATGTCATCTTTGTACTCTCAGGTCCTTGGAGTCAGTAGTTAGTGCTTTTAATGAATCGATCTGAGATTTTGTCTTGATGCCTCGAGGTTCTTATGCTGCATGTGTATAGTTTTAACAGAGCAGTTGATGCTTGTAAATCCTCGAGAAGGGATGGTACATGATATGTACTTATGAACCAGGATGTAAATAAAATACATTGCTTCTTGATAAAAGGAATTTTCCTATGTTTGGATCTCTTTGTAAATGGTTTTAATTTTTAGTGATTTTCAGTAATCTGCCGTTAATGATCGCTTCCTCTTAGTTAATAATATTTTGTTCGAATGGTGTGTCTCAATTTAGTGGTATTAGAGCTTAAGGTTTGCTAAGTCTACAAAGACATAGGACTAAGGTGTTGAGTCTTTTTTAGTGTCCTTCAATATATCTTATAGTGACTTCTGCTCATGCAGAAGTTAGAATAAAGCTTAAAGATGTTTGGACTACTGAAGGAGTACATTGGTGAAAGCAATGTTGCTGCACCAACAGAAGGTGCAAGGGACCAGGCGAGAGAAGAATGACTACCTGAGAACCCCCAAGATGATCCAACTGTGATAAGGGATTCTTTTTTTAATATCACTCTTGGACAAGTTAGGACTGAAATGATGCATATAGTGGACCATATATTAGTAATACAACCTAGATTACCAGCCCCTAATGATGAAGTTTTGGACTTCAACATGATTTTTGCTCAACATCAGCATGTTGGAGGAATGAATAATGATGAAAGGAATAGGTTACAACCTAAAATCAGAATTTTCCACAGGTGTAGGCAGCCTAGACATATCAGAAGAAATTGTCCAAAAAAAGATAATGAGGAAAGAATTAAGAAAAGACCTATCCAAACTCAGGGACAGAGGGATAGTAGTTTTAAAAAGGGGAAGTTTTTGGTACCCCTGATACAACCAGGGTCTAGTGTACTAGGGAAAGGGCTACCCAAAAAGGGTAAAGGACCTTTTAGACCATATCAAGAGAATATGACATGTTACCAGTGTAGTATGGTAGGACATCTAGTAAAGAATTGTCCAGTTGGAAACACAATGGTAACCCAACCACCGAGGCAGAGACAAGCCTGAGGCATTAGACAAACCGTGAGATGAGGCAGGTCAGATGAAACAGTTTCATTCTAATATATTATTTCATGATTTGATGTGTTAAATGTAAGAAAATAGTTGTTTTTGAGCTTCCTTTAACTAGTCATATGAGGACACAAGGAAGATGAGGACTTACATTTTACTCGTTATTCCTTTAAATGCTTTATAATTTCTCTTATCTGTGTGAATAAGGATGAGATATAGAAGTGATGCCTGAAGAAAATCCAGGAATGTTAAATCATGTGTTTATAATGATATGAAAAGTGAGGAACATGATAGTAAATAAAGTGCATACTACCTAATCTCGGTACTTGTATACCCTGACCATGTATATAATTATTGGAGATAGGGCAAGTATGGAACTCTTAGATTGTTATCTTTCTGATTACTCTGATCAAGTAGTCATTCTGAAACAATCTAGTGAGCATAAAGAAACTAGAAACATGTCATGGATATTTTTATCACATCCTAAGTACAATAAAATGGAATCTGAAATGGTCTCAAATCAATCTGTGTGTATGAGGAAGTAAAAGTATAATCCTCATGATAAAGAATATGAGACAAGGGAGATGATCCCTGTCTGATAAATCATGTGTGTATAGTAAAGATCTTTTCCCATAAAGAGGAAATGAGAATTGTGATAAAATCACAAAATGTTCATAAACATGTTAAACAATAACAAAGAAATGAGTAATGACATGTAACCATCCATATAATTCCTATACTGATAGCAAGGAATCTAGGATGAAATAAGAGTAAATGATTCATGAACAGTTGAAAGTTCATGCTATAATTAGAAGAGATGATAATCCCTTCTCTTTGATAAACAACCTTGGGTGATAATGGGGTGATAAGAGGAATATGTTTCTTTGTGTTCTCTTCTTTTTGGAACATGGCAATCAAATGAATACTATGACACTTGATGTGCATGGATTAGAAATAATCTAATGATGGATACTTAGAAATATATCAGTTCATTTTGGACTTTGGTTCCACAATAAAGATATGTGTAATAAATAATGTTCCAAGGATGAAAGAAAGATCATGTTATATGTTGGACTTTGGTAAAAACAACAGAGAAATGGAAATGATGAGGATGTGATGTGTTTTTGACACATGTGACAAATACCAAAGTAAGAAATTCTGGTAATCTAAGAAATACCAGGTGATATGGCAAAATAAAAACATAATTTCTAATTAGAAGATATATGTTGGTGTCCTGGAATGTCCAACTATGAAATCAGTCTAATTACATAAAATAGTATGGACATTAGATGTTAAGGGTTTATGCTCTGCATAAACATAACATCGAAAAGTATGTACAACTAATAAGATAGTTGGAACCAGTAGTATGAAAGTTTAGTGTTGTGATAATAGTTTGGATGGCACAACATATGTATGATAATACTTGTAGTCACAAGTGGGTGACAAAATGTAACTCTGGTCTTTCCTTGGAAGTGAAATGCTAAACTAAATGAGGAATATGAAAGACTCCTCAGAATCAATAATCATGTCACAAAAAGTTATAAGTTGAGAAAGGTAATAAATCAGTGAGGTTTGACACCTGAATTAAATAAGATATGTATAATGTTTCTCTGACTAAGAAAATCATTATCTGACACAGAGTTGATTCTACAGTCAATAATGAAAAAGGACAATGGAGTATATGTCCTGTGTGACCGATTCTATGATAATCTTGTGTGGAAGAACTTTGTATTGACCAAAGTTCTATGGCATCTCCATGACATTAAGATTTTATGTGGAGACCTGATGATATAATGAATGAATAATATTTGTCTCCCTTTACCTAGGATTTCGGGGATGAAATCCTTGTTAGGGGTTTATAATTGTAACATCCCTGACCTGGGTTAAGGCTTAACCCTAGAAGTTTTGCTTAAGAAAGTCATTTATATTCTTGTCTTTATCCTTTGAAAAGTAATTAAGGCTCAAGAGGAACTTATGTTTCAATTTTAGCCCTTTTTTAATAATGTTGAAACAATGTTTTACTTATTTTGGACTAAAGTGCAAATTACCCAAGTTGAGTGGTTAACTTGCAAATGTTACATGATAAAATGTTCCTCAAGTGTTGGAGCATCATAAGAATGAGAATAATGCTGATTTATGGCTTGTGAAAGCCTGGGCACCAAGAAAGAGCTTATTAAGCAATGCTTGTGCATTAAAACCTAGTTTTGGTGTAATGTGCAATTTAACCAAAACCTAGGGTTCAATATGAAAAATACCACATCTAGAGAGTCCCTAATGTTTCTTGGTATCAATTAGAGACAAGAAAATCAGAGGGGCATCTCATTTGAATCTATTTGGAGGAGAGAGAATCATGATATTAAAATAATCAAGATTTAAGCATAATTGAAACCCTAATTCAAATTAATGCAAAAATAAATATATTAATGGAAGTGCCCTTCAACCAAAAATATGATATTTGAATTTGTGTAAGTGTGGAAGTCCTTGTGCCTTGCAATGTCACCGAAATATCTAAAGTGAGTGGAGAGCCCACTCACATTAGTTAAAGAAAAAATAATATCCACTAATTTTTGGATATTATTATTATATTGATTAAGGTGCTTAAATTGTTTTCTTTTAATTCATGGATAAAGAAGAAGATTTCGAAGGATAGGATGATGGCTTCGTATGCAAGGAAGTGAGGGGGATAAGTGGCACCAATTTAAGGAATTAAAGGATTTTTATAACACTTTCTCTCTCTTGAAATTCCCTTACATATATCCTATTTTCCACCCACATGAAAGACTCTTTTTCAAATCTACTTTCTTTCCTTGCTTTGGCCGAATAGAAGGAAGCTTAGGAGCAACAGGAGGACGTATCTGAACCTGTAGGTAAGCTCCATAGTCATCTTCGACCTTGATTTCATGGTGGAAATCGAAATTCAATGCTTATATTCTTCTTTTCTCCATTCAATGCTCAACTTTGATCATCCTTTGCATCCAAAGACTTGAGGACAAACCTTGGGAAGTTGAGAAAGCTTAATTCGCCATTAAATACGTGAATATTGAAGCTTGGATTCAACTTTGAAGGTGGGTTATATAACTTGAACCCTTAAATGTTATTATTGATTTCATTTCTTCATCATATGTTGAATCTTTCTTCTTTCCCGAAATTCCTTTTGATTAGTTGATAAAATCACTATAAGAATCAAAAAAAAATTCGAAGGTTTGTAGCTTGAAGATGATGATGTCATCTTAGCACACACCTCACTAAATATCATGAGCGAACATTTTTCAATTTTGATGACCAAACGGTCAAACGGTCTGAAGACCGTTTGAGGGAAAATGGTCTCGAGACCGATTGGGATCAAACGGTCTCAAGACCATTTGGGATCAATTGCTGATGTGGATGAATGAAGAACTAATGGTTCAAACTGATTTAATTTGAATGGATTCAAGAATGGGTGATCCATTAATTACAAACCCTAATCAGATTGGTTGGTTGAAACCCTGAATTGATTGAGTTGATTTCTATGTTGAGTGGCCCAAACAGTCTCAAGACCGTTTGGCGGGCAAACGGTCTCAAGACCGTTTGAGGTCAAATGGTCTCAAGACCATTTGAGGTCAATAGGAGTCATGGATGGATGGAGATCCAAGGGTTACAAGTTTATCTACTTTCAATGGTCTTAATGTTGGATGATTCAATAAGTTGAAACCCTAAATTGATTGATTAAGAAACCCAAATTGATCCTTTCGGTTTCAATGTGGTTTGGACCAAATGGTCTTGAGACCGTTTGAGTCCAAATGGTCTTGAGACCGTTTAGGATCAAACAGTCTTCAAACCATTTAAGATCAAACGGTCTTCAAACCGTTTGGAGGTCCAATCGGTTTCAAGGTTGACTTATCCAATCAGTTTCAATGATGGGTTGTTCATTCGGTCTCAAGGTTAATATGATCAAACAGTTTCAAGGGTTAGATGCCCAAATGGTTTCAAAACCATTTGGAGGGCAAACGGTCTCAAAACTGTTTGGAGGTTGAGGGGTCAAAACCGTTTGGAGGTTCAAGGTAACCAAGACCGTTTGAAGACTTAATGTGATGAAAGATCAATTTACCCTATGATTATTAATGATGCTTATCAAAGATAATTACAATGGTTGTACCTTTAAGGTACTAGGGTGATTAGTACCCTTAGAGGGGTTAACTTTTGATGCTTATGGAATCAATATCTCAATAAATGATGAAAATAAATAAGCATGATTGAATACTTATGTTATCAATGTTGGCTCCTAGCTGTGTGGAGCAATGAATTAGGGCTTGATCATTAATAATATGATCTTGAGAACCTAAATGGTTAATAATGGAAAACCCTAAACCTAATGAAGGGTGATGATATGTAAGAGAAACCCTAATCAATAAGGAAGGGAAACCCTAACCCTAAAGATGGGAAAGTTGAATTCTTTTGTTGTATAAACCTTGTAAGGCATGTTAAATACTTGAATAAAAGTATAATGTGCAATGACCTTGTGAGCCATGTGAATAAATTGTTACCTAGTGAGAGGTGACAAGATGTGCAATGGCCTTGTGAGCCATGTGAATAAGTTGTTACCTAGTGAGAGGTGATAAGATGTAATGGCCTTGTAAGCCATGTCATAGTTTGTTGCCTAGTGAGAGGTAAGAAGATACTTAATGGGCCTTGTGAGCCATGTGAGATGCTTGTGTAGCAAGCATCATGTTTACCTTGGTCAGATGACCTGAAGGTATTAGTTACCTGATAAGTGGTAACAAGTTTTCTTTGATGAACTGAGGGTTTGAATACCCATATTCCATAATCATGATGATGAGATATTAATGGATGAGAATGCCCATTATGTGATAAGGGATTGAGATCCCAATGTGTTATAAAGTTTTGAAAAGTACTTGATAGATGTATTATACTTTTCTGTGTAGCATCTGTTATAATGATTCTTGTTTGAAACTTGAATGATGCTAAAAGAATATGGTAGTACACTTAATTAATCAAGTGAAATCTCATCATGCAGTGCCCTGGCCATAGATCCATCAACGTCAGAATTTGCTGAATGGTGAAATGGGTTGCTCCGCGGCATAACCCAGAAACCGCATATTTTTGAATATGTGGGAGTAATGGGTGAATATATCCTTATGCCTCATAGGAATGACTATGGGCCATATCCTATGCACAAGAATGGTTACAGACCATATCCCAATAAGAGTATGGCTAGAGCCATAACTCCATAATACCAGGCATTGGCTACGGGCCATATCCTAAAAATAATATATGTTATGGGCTATAACTCTATAGCAAAGTTTCCAGTATACCCTGGAAAGCTATTTAGCAGAGACACAAGATGTCCTGCATATAGTCTTATACTGACCGAGACAGATGAGGTAATGGAGTCTGGATCTTCCATTGACCTATATATGGTCCTGATTTCGACTTTGCAATGGTCGGTTGGAGTATGAGCGGTATACCTCATCTCCTCAGGGCATAAGTGTGATTGTAAAATGTAATCAACCGTATAGCATGTTTGCTTAAGGATTGAATATGAAAATCATTGGCTGATGGTACATTTCTTTTATGTATATTTAGTTGATAGATGATATATTTATGATTCCTTACATTCCTTGAAAAGTAGATAGATGATGTACAATTCTACCATGGGTGGATGCAATGTTCTCCTTAAGAGAGGAGATTATCCTATTATGTTCATACAATGATTAATACTGTTGTTAATATAAAAGAACTCCTACTCAGTTTATTACTATTTATCTACAATAATAATGTTTCTGGCAGAGAGTTATATCTCTCGCTGGGACAATTTCAATTGTCTCACCCCCTTGGGATCCAACTTTTTAGGTAGACGCGGAAGAAAAGGCAGAAACCCTATAGAAGGGGAAGATCAACAATAGCAACAACAGGGATAGCAGTGATATTCTAGGTGGAGGCACTGGCTATCATATTTTGTATAGAGAGTCATATATTTCGTCTCTGTACTCTTAGGTCCTTGGAGTCAGTAGTTAGTGCTTTTAATGAATCGATCTGAGATTTTGGCTTGATGCCTTGAGGTTCCTATGCTGCATGTGTATAGTTTTAATAGAGTAGTAACAGCAGTTGATGCTTGTAATCCTTGAGAAGGGATGGTACATGATATGTACTTATGAACCAGGATGTAAATAAAATACATTGGTTCTTGATAAAAGGAGTTTTCATGTGTTTGGATCTCTTTGTAAATGGTTTTAATTTTTAGTGATTTTCAGTAATCCACCGTTAATGATAGCTTATGCTTAGTCAATAACATAGCATTCATTATTATCCAATGTTTGTGATTTGTCATCACAAAAACTCTGGTTCTAGTCTTCAAAACCCTATTTTGACCCCTTGTCTTCCCATCGACTTTCTCCCGCCAATAGAGCCTCGATACCACCCCTTTCTCCTTCTTTTCTTCCTGCATGACCTGTTCATCGTGGCTTCACCAACACGATGACAATTCAAGCTTCTTGATCATGTTGTCCATGATGCCAAGATCACATACAAAAGTGATGATGGGTTTGGGTATCTCAAACTATGCCCCTCTTTCACTGGCTTCCTTGTAGGACGTAGAGTGCATGACACACTAGTACAAATACCACCTCTAACATTTATTAAAATAGTCCTCTAATGATGGTTTCGTATCGACATCTAAATGGGTGACACTACAGATAAACACCTACAATGTCAATTTTTTCTGGATGCATAAAATGATGACTCAGACACAGACTTAGTTGCTATGATTAAAGAAACCAACACAACTAAGCAATAATATCGTCATTTTTGCTGCAAAAACCGACGTTGCATTACTAAATCAAGCCACATTTTTTTATAAATGTTTTTGCGTCATCAATTTTACGTCAAAATGAATGATATAGACGAACTGAGTTGTTGGTTTTGGCATCTAAACCGACACCACAATCTAGCTTGTAGGATGACCGTGCTGCCCAACATGGCCATTTTAGAACATCCCTATAATGTCAGTTTTTGTCTTGAAACCAATGAGTAAGACCTACAATGTTGGTTTTCTTAAAATGAACGATGACACATTTATGTTTTTTTTTAATAGCAGGTCTACAGACTTACTGTCTGGTTGTTCAACAGGTTGCAAAACTTGTAATTCATTATAACTGTAAGATTCATCCTATGTCAGCTTAATAGCAGGCCAACAAACCTACAAAACCTGCAATAACAAACACAAAATCCACCCACATACAAGATCCATTCTCCAATTCCATTCTCATGAGATGCGTGAAACAATTCTCATTGTATTCATTCATCTTTACATTCATTCATACACATGTATATATACATCATTCACATATGCACCAATTCCATTTGCTTCATAATTTTTTCACGTAAGGAATTAATGGGGTTTTCTCCTTTTTATATATGTTCAATTTGATTGAGTCCAGAAAATATCATACATTCTTAAATTGATTCATCAAGTTGATGATAAAATCCATGAACATTCTAGTGTGCATTACACACTTGTTACACAACAACCGGTTAGAGGACGGGAAAAACAAGAAGGGGAACAAGTGGGAGAAATGGAGGTTTGGGCTTTAGAGGGGTTTGGTGTTGCTTGTATTGTACATGAGATGCTTACTTATAAATATGATCATACTAGAGGTCATCAGGAAGTACTTGGTACTACGATCGTTGGAGAAAATATACCTAGCCGTGAGGATGCCCAAAATCCTTTCGATTACTCATTCGAGAACTTGATTTTTGGTTTTAGAACTAAATTATTTCCTTATCTTTGAGAAGAATCTACATATTAATAAGAAGGAAGCTTGATCTGAATGAATAAAATTTCTATTCTATGATTGACCAATATAAACATCAACAACTTCTGATTGGACCAATATCTCCTAAACAAATATGTTCTTGGGCCAACAAAATTTTACCTAATGGAGAAGTAGTTGGAGAGGTAACAAAACCTTATACTTTTCATTACAAAACAAAAAATTGGAAAAAGATGGATTGTTTTGTGAAAGAATCTTTGGGCCTATAAAAGTAGAATTTGTACTTGTAGAAATTATCGAGTGACTGGAGATGAATGGTAAGACACGAAATTTTTTGAACAATGTGGGGTCAGTTTGTTGATTCTCGAATATGTAAATATCAAATGGGATACATTAAACTCGCACGTCCAGTAACCCATGTGTGGTATTTGAAACATCTTTATAGTTATATCACAAATATTTTAGATAAACCCCTTAAGGAGTTGGAGGGCCCAATATACTGTGATGTGTGATTCAATCGAAATTTTCATTTTATGGAGTCTTACTAATAAATTGTCACCCTATTCAATCTGATCATTTGCCCCTGACTCTGGTATGTATCTTGGTAGAAGTAACATGAAGCTCATAATTCTGGATGTATACAATACTTCCAAATAAAAGAGGAATTGATTTATGGTCATAGATAAATAGGGATTCCTAGATATACTAATAAAATATTATCCATTTTTAGTGAAAGATTTCATTCAAGTAAACAAATGGAATATGGTTACATGAGCATATACATCACATATGTGCTTTAAGGAACATCGTGGTAGAACCAATGAGGCAGGTCGAGTAGGGACCTAAAAGATCGAATGAAACATAGACGAGTGAATATAGACAAGTAAATCCCTTACAAGTTCCAAAAAAGTATTCCTTTAGGGAAATTTATTATTTGGGGGGGGGGAGTAGACTACTCAATAATTTTATTTATGTTGTAATTGAATAAGTGATTCATAAAGTGAAAGTCAAAGTAAAAATGAATCCATATATATGCTAGATTGGTCCTCACTAGACACTTGAGTAAGGAGTAGTTATATATGGGTTTTTTTTCCAAATTTTTTCAATTAACAAAAATAATGACTTTCTTTACTTTATTTATTTTGACTACTCAAGTCATATGAGAGGAAACCCTCATATCTGACTTTTAAGGGGGGATCCTGCAAATGAACCTATCTTGATTTTTCTTTTGCTAGGGCCATAGCTAAAAAACCTATTTCTTACAATTATGGTGTTTGCTAAAAAACAGATCCTTGTTTACCAATCACACATTGTAATATTCTGAATTTTGAGCAAATAAAACATCTTCTTTAGGGTAAGTTGTAAAAACAAGCTTCTTTGAGAGTTTGTTAGTAAATTTAATTTTAATATTAAAATAATCCATTTTGATTGATTTAAAAACTTGTATATATTGAAAATATAAATGTGAGATACTTTTTGCCAAATTTTAATTTGGTGGGTAAACACACAAGCATGTAGTTGGGTGGCAAGCAAGTTGCTTAAGGAGGCAAGCATGTAGCCGGGTAGCAAGTAGGTAGCTTGAGCAAACACACTACTTGGTAAATCAAGAAGCTTAGTGTCATGCTCCTCTTTCAAACACACTACTTGGTAAAGCAAGAAGCTTAGTATCATGTTCCTCTTTCAAACACCTAACACATCCTAATGTTTGACACATATCCTACCATGTGTCAACTAATCTTTGATAGATATCTTCAAATGACACATATGCATCCATTATGTCATGTAACCACAAATTCTCTCTCTTTATAGGACACATACACATCCATGTGTCACTAAACCTACAAATCATGTCTCTTTTGATGATACACATATACCCAAGTGTCATCCATATGCATTTTGCAATTAGGACCATGCTACCCTCCCACATCCCTATAAATAGAAGCCAACTCCACTCAACTTAATTCATATTCCAAAGCTCAAGTTCTTCCATGAAAGAAATCGTCCCCCTTGCTTCTTTTTATTCTTGAAAGACAAGTAACCCTCTTCCTCTCTTTAGAAACCATAAACCTTTCCCTCTTTCACCATAATAAAGAAGTTCTTCTTGGAGAAGATGTTGAATAGGAGAGTTACTCTGGAAACATAGTCTATCACTTCCTAAGGTTTGATCACTACATGTGATTCCTAATTGTCATTTTGAAATGCTAATTTTCTCTCCCCTTGAACTCAAGATATCTCTCTTTTGATAAGAATCTATTATAAGCTGAAATTCTATCAAAATACTCTTAGAAATTGACCTTCTCTATCTTTAATCTATTGCAAAATCACACTTTAGGAGAAGGTATGGTACTCACTCCTTGTATAGTTTCTTACATAATCATCAAGGGAAAGTATGATTTCATATAGTCTTCACTTCTTGACTTAATTTCTTATATGATTTTGTATAGTCGTTACTTCTTGACTTAATCTCTTGTATCACCTACAATTTATTATGGTTTAGTATAGTTGAGTATAATCTCGTTATCATAATCCCTAATATAAACATCAATAAAAAGATGATTAACATGGTTTAATATTGTTTAGTGTGGTATTCAATTCTTATCATGACCAATGATATCAACGTAAATGAAAAGCATGATATTCATGGTTTGGCATATGCTTTGTAAAGCATGGATAAATAATATACTATATAAAACTATTTTATTAATAAGCTAGAATAGACTTCCTTTCATTATCCTAAGATCATACAAACATTAGTTCCTATCATCCTTCAAAATTGAGTTAAGATTCTAGATGACAATTAAGCATGACTTTGTGCATTATAGTTCTATTCTCATTTGATTCCCCTTATTTCTCCCTATTATTTGAGTCATGTGATATTGTTGGAAATTAGAATTCCATCAGACATTTCTAAGGTGACTAGAAGCATGTTTCACTAATGCATGTAGCTACTAAAGAGGAAAGGCTATTTAATTGGTTCTGTGTTCGCACAGGGGGTGCTCCTTGCACATATGACAATCAAATTACCACATATGAAATTGAGCACATTTTTCATATAAGGTTTGGCAAGCACTCAAAATTGCCTCGTGACTTTGTGTACGAGTGGCTAGGGGTGTGCTCCTTGTATAGTTGTTGGGGGTGTGCTCCTTGTATGATTGCCTTAACTCCTTGTTGTTTGAGGAACCCCCTTCAATTGATATTTTTTCACAAAAAATAGACATGAGATAACAAATCAAGTGCTTCCCTAAGATTTTGAATAACTATCCTAAATTCAATTTGATTACATTTTGCTTCTTCTTCGGAGAAAGACGATCTAACAATTTCAATCAAGGTCCTTGTGGATTGGATCATCCATATAGTATAAAAAAAGAAACTCCATATATTTTCTATCTTACTCTTGTCCATATATTTGCTATCTTTCTCTTTGAATGAGATCTCAATTCCAGCTACAGTTGCATTAGATATCTTACAACTAGAATCCCTCTTTTTTCCGATTTGGTTCCTCTACCAGCGTGAACCCCGATTAGATTCAGGCATGATGCACTTTTTATTTATTGAGAGAATCCAAGTACTCTCTTACAGATACATGAAACAACTCTCATAAATCTTTTTCCCCTTTGGAAGATGCAGGAACGAAACAATCAACCTATTGATATTGAAAGGCTAAAAACATTTTTCTAATGTCTCATTTCTGGGTCCAATGGAATTCATAGGTATAGGAAGAAGCCCCATCAAATAGAGATTTTTTTTTCTTTTGACCATCCATTGATTGTTAATACGAGATAGGAGGACCACTACTATAAGTAGTAATACACCTTTGATCATGAAATATGAATTTCTTGTTGAACCCTATGGATCACATGAAAGTAGGATACTCAAAACTTGGGGGTCAAAGAGTTCCATAAAATGCACCTGGTGGAAAAAATTTGGAGTAACATATCCCATTGAATCAAATTTGATCCATGAATGTAAGAAACAGTGAGAATTCTTGATCTCTCTAAATTCTAAGATCTAGGATTTGAATGGGTGTTATTTCATTGATTCCTCTTTCATTAATTCCTCCTAAAAATTTCATTTCAACTGGAATTTGGTTATTTACTATGTACGATGATCCTTATTAGGCATCCGTGGTTGAATGATAAAAGCGCTCAACTCATAATTGGAAAATTCGTTGAGGAAAGTTCCTTGAAATAGATTACTATGTTCTTTACAAGAAATCCACTAAAGTACATAATTGATACTATGTCTTTCTCACTACTAAAAAATTACTTTATTGCTCCAAACATCCTTTTTTTGGTCAACAAGACATGAAAAGCCAATCAATTTAACAAAAACCTTCATATTACTTGATTTTCTTCAATGTGTCACTAAATTTCATCAACTCACACCATTATTACTTATTTATCCAAAGTGAGAGTCACACATGATCTAGTATTTATTCAATGAAGAAGTGGGGTTAAATCAAGCAAGATAAAATATAAAGAAGGGAAGTGGATTGATTGAGAAATTAAATAGTGAAAATCTACTGTATCGCACACACATTCTCTCTCTCTCTCTCTATGAATGTGTATATATGTATGTATGTATGCTTGTTTATATATATCCCTTAATTATGGTGACTATACCTCCATTTATATCACCCTTCCCAAACGAACTGGCACCCATGCGTCCTCTCACCCATTAACTGCTCCAAATTTAGAAAATAAGTCATTTACATATATGTTACTAAAAATAAATGGATAATAAATTATATCATAGTGAATATCTTTACTTATGTTTTTTTGATGCCGCTGCGCATGTGTACTTTCAGTGTAAAAATAAACTACTAAATGATACAAAGTGCAAACTTACGAGATATATTATGTGGGAATACAGAGAAAATACAGGTTAAGAATGAATCAAATCAATTTTATCAATCTAATTTGGTTTACAATTTGGAAGTTCATGTCTGAATTAGAATATATATATATATATATATATATATATATATACACACACACACACACACACACACACACACACACACACACACACACACATATATATATATATATATATATATATATATATATATATATATATATATATATATATATATATATATATATATAGACACAACCATTAATGTGGAGAACTATATAAAATCATCTAAAACTATCATGTTATCATAATGCTACAAAATATTACTAATGTGTGTATTCATGGATTCTAAAAGTTATGAGTGGCATCAAAAGTACATAAATGTATGGATTTTAACTTTTTTTTTTGGATACACATGATCAACTGAATCGAGTTCTTTAATCAATTTTATGTTTGACATTTCGTGAGGAGTAAGTCCTTGTCCAACTCATAACAGACTAGAACCATGTTTGGGCACCTTTTCTAGAACTTTAGTGTGATACAAGACACACACAACAATGATTGCCATTGTATTCATGGTAGATTGAATGCTTGCCAAACCTTACATGGATCCTAAGGGCTTATTTGGTGTGAGTAGTGGTACTGTGAAGTTTGAGTTTCTAAATTAATTCTATATTGTAAAAGAAAACTACCACTATACCACCCAAAAACCTAACCCAAAGCTTGAGTCTGGAACATGTGAAGAAAATAGGAGGGAAGTGGAAGGAAAAGAAGAAAAAAGGAAACTACTTAAATTGAGTAGTTTGATTACATGAATACCAGAATGAGACAAAATACGTATGAATAATGAAGAGAAGTTTGATACTTAGGCTTGGGAAAAGGAAGAATGAAAAAATTATACAAAATAAAGAAATTATTATGTGACTTTATGGAAACAAAATAATAGACAAATCTAAATAAGGAATAACTTTACTCATCTTCATTCCCTACAGTCTTTGGAGGTAAAAGTAAATGAAGATTTCTTCAAAAAAGGTTTCTCATTCACTGTCAACTTTCTAAAAGAACAACTACAATGATTTTCCTCCCACATGGGATGTTGAAAGAGGAAAATATCTATGAAGAAATCGAATTGTGTTGAAAATTTAGAATGTGTGTATTGATTGTGTTCTATCAAATCTCTCTCCATACACATCTTCTCTGATTTGTTCACCTTTTCTAATTTTATCTTCTTGTGATATATTTTTCAACCATCATGATTGCTCTTTCCAACGAACATGAAACAAATTGCACACTCTCCACCCACAATATTTTCCTCTCTTTTTGATCACAATATATGTATCTATATTATCTACGAGTTACGTAACACTAATGGTATTTAAAGAAACACACAATTTAATTGAAATTGAGTTAATTTTGGACTGCACAATATTAACCTAGTGATTTGTCACAAATCTATATCTTTGCCACTTCCTTGAATAGCTTCTCGTAGATCTAAATGTTTCATCGGTCTAGGATAGATCACTTTTCTTGACAACAATGTAAAATTTCTTTGTGTGTGTGGTGGGGGTGGGGTGGTGTGTCTAAAAGTGATTTTAGTAGCACAAACAATTTTTTTTAGGGGGACAAGTGCTCGAAAGAGTCTCTTCAAGTCGAGAACTCCATATACAACCATAAACTTAGCAACCTACCTACCATAAGACAAGAAAAAGGTGGTTTAGTGCCTTGGAATTCTTCTTCTTTCCTCCTCCTGTTAGTAGTTGTTCCGCAGTAGTCTTGGTCTTTTTGCTTCATTTAATTTAACTTTATTTTATGTAAGGAAGAGACGTGAAGGGTTATTATGGAAGTTCGTCTTTTGTTTTACAGAATTACAAAAGTATCGTAGTGTTCTGGTCTATATTATGCAGGAGAGAGTTTGGGCAATGTTGTATGCAATTTTGTTTTAAATTACAAATTAATCTTTTATTATAATTTTTTATCAAGGTAGTCGGTCATACAAGAGCCTCAGAAGGTTCGATGTCAATTTCCTTTTAATTTTTCAAATTACAATCCATTGCCTACATATCATAATAAGACTAGACAAAATGTAAGTTTTCCACTTTTAGTCTGTCAAATTACACGTTGACGCTTGTATATGAAATTGTGCGTGTATTAATATTGATTTCAAATGTCTTTGTATTTTCTAAATATTTACTATTGTCTATAAGTATAGCCCTTTTTACTAATGTTTATACATAACATTTCATTTTTTTATTATATGGACATGTTTACTAAGTAGGCATCCGACATGTTTTTTTATTGGCTAAACTATTATTTCATATGAGAAGGGTTATTTTAGTGTCTTGGTAATCCATGTTACAGGTGTTAAATTTGTCCATGCAATGAATTCATATGTTACTATCTTAACGACTAGAAACAAAATCAAACAGTCAAAGCACAAACTAGTTTGGTGCAGTCCTAGAACTAATTTATCCGTTGGCTGGCTTGACAATTTTCAAAAGCGACGAGGTAAAGTTTCCGCGTGTGATCCTAGTTTCCCACCAAGATTGCAAGTTGAAAATGTCACTCACCAAATGAGCCAAAAAAGATGGAGGCAACTAATTAAACAAGTGTCCTCTTTTAAAGAAATCATCCGTCGTTGGCTCCACATCCAGGCAAGAAGATGAGACGTGAGGTGGAAGTGGACGGGCCGGACTCACGGCACACACCTCTCCCGTCCACTCCACGTTGTGCTGCTTTCCAGATTCCTTGCGGAGGTTGTCCTTTTCCCCAACACAGTGGATTCCGGGTCCTACAGTTGATATATGCATCAACTAATCGGACCTTTCTGTCAGTTTATTACCAATTTTTCTTTTAAACTAATCGGACCTTTTGTGTCGAGGAGCCTACGTAACTGATAAAATAATCAGCAAATCGGTCGGTGGGCAATTTATGCCGCTCCTTCCCTTGAAAATAATATAAAAATATTAAACAATACAAGCCGAGACCGAAATCCGAAACCGCTGTATTTATTGGTTTTGTTTATTCCGAAATTGCACAATGGCCATGACGGCGACAGTGGGCTGCTGCTTAGGTGTTAGGGGGAGCGGAGCGCTGTCACTGTGCGAAGCGTTGCAGTGCAGAGATCAGACGGAGAGAGAAAGACTAGGAGGAGAGGAGAGAGACTGACTGGGAGAGGAGTAGTAGATTTGAAGTGGAGGCACAGAGAAGCGCAAGGGGAGCCAAGGCCGCGCCGCCCGGCGCCTCGGCACCACGCCGCTGCCGCGACGGACTGCGTGACTCGCATTTGCTGCTAGTACCCCGCTCCTGCCGCCGCCATCTCCACTCCTCCCCCTCCATTTACTCGGCGCCGCTAAACCCTACTAACCATAAACGCTCCTCGCGCTCCTTCCTTGGACTCGGGCTCTCGCTGGAGTGGGGAGAACGGATCCGGCCGCTGGATCTGATCTGCTCGCTGGTACGTCCTCTTCTCTTAGTTCATTGGCTTGTTCCCCCATCTCTAATCCACTCCCGGTATGCGTTCGATTGGATTTGATTCCTCCTTCGTTCCTGGACGGCACCGGCTGTGGATGCCGGCGTACATGCTACTCCCTGTCAGTCGCTTGTTCGCTAATCGTCGTTTGTTTACAATTAGCTTCATCTATTTCTTCGTGATTCCACTTTTTCCGGATTTAACACTCACTAGTTGTGTTAGCTTGTCCGTTTTGATTTCCTCCTGGATGTGGTTTACTTCGTCGCCGGATTCAACCCCCCCCCCCCCCCCCCCCCCCCCCCCCCCCCCCCCCCCCCCCCCCCCGACTCGCCTGCCACTATCAGTGTGAACGCGGATATTTTAGGGGCTAGTTAACTGCGGCTGTTTTGTAATTTTCACGCTCGGCTGCCGACCATGCCTTTCATGAAACAAATTCACTGGTTCACCCCCCTCCCCCTCATCCACATTTGTCAATTGCCTATGCAATGCCGCCGCCCCAGCATGTTAGACAACCTTTAGTTGCTCTCCATATGTCTCCACACTTTTATCTGTTGCCTGCCTGTGTCCCCTCCATATGTCGTAACCGTCTTAGCTGGATCGAGGTGTGTTGTTGTGAAATAAATGGAATTTCTCTGTTATTTCCCTGCAATTACTGCTCACTGCCCCAACTGCCATTCCGGAGATCTGCCCGAAATTCAAACCGGTGGTGATCTCGGGTGTGACTTTCAGAGAATAGGGGACATTACCTGCCGGCTATGTAACGTCACCATCTATCTGTTGGGTTTTTTTCTTCTTAAAACCGAGGAACCTTTTTTGTTTTGTTTTGGGGATGTTGATTAAATTTATGGCATGTGGCTGGTAAGGTTAGATCCTCAACCATCGTCATCTCCTTTTAAGCTTCTAGTCTCCTACTTTGTGTAATGGGCACTTTGGAAAGATGCGGGTGCTGAGGTGCTCTTCCCGTTTCAGTCACTCAACCCTTGAAATTGTACGATGTTCCTGATCACATAGGACTAGTCTGTAATCATGTTTACTAGATACCCTAAAGTGTACTGCTTTCTTTAATTTTCCCTTTTAGCGCTATTCTAGTTCCTCCAATCCGAACCCGTCAGCTGTTGTGACATTATCAGATTGTCCATCGTATTCATGTGAAGCAAGCTGACTACACTTTTTTCTTCCTTTTATTTCTGCGATTAGATGCCTCACAACTTTCTCTCGCTCTCTCTCTATATATATATCGCTTCTTTAACGCTTGAGGAGTAAATGTACGTGATGCCCGTGCCTAAAAATTGACTATTTATATCCATTTCAGGTCTTGCAAGATGCAAGGATGGACTGAGCTGAGAGAACGGATTGCTTATGATTTCCATGGTTTTATGATGGAATTCTGAAGCTCCCTAGTATTACCTCCTCCCTGAATTCTCCTCTCTGTTTTTCGTTTTAGCCCCATGCTAAGTTAGGTAGCAGACTGCAGGCCAGACAGCAATCTTTCTTATAAATGGATGCTTCCAGTGGAACAACTGAAATTGAAGCAGAATCCTCCAAGATGCCAGAGGCAGATATCGTCAATCCTGAAGGCCACAGACTTCCCAACATCAAGACCAAAGTTGCCGCCGAAGCAGCGGAGAAAAAGAAGCGCAATCAGTCCCCTTTGGATGATTTCAATTGGCTCATAGAGGCACTGGACAATACGGATGGGATAAGAGAAGTGGGTCCTTCATGTTCTCGTTCCATGAGTGTGGACTTGCTTCGGAGGAGTGCCATGAAACGGCCTATGAGGATGTGTTCGTCTCCGGTTTCTGGGGTTGGGGCCTCTGAAGCAGCTGGCTTGAAGCTGGCACTGAGAAGACTGTCCCTTTCACATGCCTCGGATATGGCTGCCTTGAAGAGACCATTGAAACCTATAGGTCCTTCTGGTGGGACTTTTGAGGCCGGGACCATTGAAAGATTGTATGAATCTGTGGTTGTTCGAGCTAGCGGAGCTGGAAATGAGAGCAAAGGAAATTCTCCTCGATTACCTGTTGTACCCGCAAAACGGTCATCTGAAAAGCCAAGTCAGTTGCCTAGTAGCAAGCTCTCCATGGAACTGTCTAAGAGAACTGCTGCATCTTCTGTGAATGTACCCAGCGAAGCTTCACCTAAGCTGGTCAGACAAAAAATCCGTGACATAATTGCTTCTACTTACCAAGCAGTTGAGAAGAAATCACAAGGCCTGGAAGAGACAGTAGTAAAACCACCACAAGCTAAAACAAAGTTTGACGGCAGACCAGGTAAGTCGATCGTTATGCCGCATTCACAAAGGCCAGCTTTAAAAGATACAAACTCTTCAAAGATAGGGAAGCTTGATTCATCTTCTAGACCTGAATGCTGTGGTGGTCGTGAATCGAGCAATAGCGGGAACCAATGTCAGAAAATTAAGTCTGATCACCTAGCGTCAAATAATGGCAGTGCCAATGAAGTAGGAACTGCTAGAAATAGAGTCTCTGCATGCAAAAAACCCGAGACAACTCCCAGTGCCGTTGCTAATGGTGGTACAACAGCTGGTAATAGTGCTATAGAGAATTCAAGCTCTCTTGAGAAAGGAGAGACCTCTCAGAGCTCAAAAAGTAGCATGGGAGATTATAGCAGCACAACCAGCACCAGCGAAGACAGCAATCAGAGTGGGTTCAGCACTGTCGGGAACAGGCCGCACATGTCGAACGATGTGAGATGGAAAGCCATCAGAGACATTGAAATGCAAAAGGGAAGTATATCTCTGACAAGCTTTAAGCTCCTTTCACGGCTTGGATGTGGGGATATCGGAACCGTCTACCTTGCGGAACTTCTTGGTACAAAGAGTCTGTTTGCGTTGAAAGTTATGGACAATGACTTTTTAGTAAGCAGGAAGAAGATGACGAGGGCGCAGACGGAACGAGAGATACTGCAAATGCTTGATCACCCGTTTCTCCCTACATTATATGCACATTTTATCACGGATAACCTGTCTTGTTTGACTATGGAATATTGTCCTGGTGGCGATCTTCATGTTCTACGACAGAAACAGTTGGGCAGGAGTTTTTCTGAACCTGCAGCTAGGTGAGAACCTCTAAGTTTAACCTTGTTTTGGGATTCACATTCTCCTCCTAGTTTCATCAATAAACTCTGCGGTTATCATATTTTGAAAACTATATGTATTCTTATTTTTGCTTCTAATCATTTTCTACTTATCTTAGCATTTAAATGGTAAAAGCACTTTGAAGCAATATACATTAGTTTGTACCTTCAAGAAAATGTGCAATTTGTGAAACCTCAAGATCAGAGCTAGAAGTCGGCGAGAGTTGGCGCACTGGTTGAGGCTCGGGGGCCCCTAACAAAGGGTCACGGGTTCGAAACCCAGCTGCAACACTCTCAGAAGTGAATTGAGCGTGTCAGGTCAGCCGACCTCTGATCTGGCTTAAACGGGTTCCCGGGTTTGCACGCTATTCGGGCCCCCCCAGGTAGGCGTCGGGCGCTGCCCAACGGCGTCCCTGGGTCATCAAAAAAAAAAAAAAGATCAGAGCTAGAATTCTTGCTATCTTTTTGTAAATCGTTGAGACCGATGGGGGTAATTATTGATGGTCTATCCTACATGGCCAGCAGACATACTAGTGATTGAAACTTTGTTAGGATCTCCGTAGAGAAGCCTTTGTTATCAAGAATCCTGCACGGCATAGTAAAAAAAATCTTTGTTTTTGAACCGTTTCAATGTAATACATAGGTACCTGGAGATATTTTATTGGGCATATATCTCTTGTTCCTAATAAAGACAAAATCCTTGTATTCATGTAATTAATTGTAAAATTGAAACTTTATCTTAATGGGGGGGATGACTTTTTTTCCTAATAAAAACAAAACCCACACGTTAATCCTAAATTGGAATTTTATCTAATGGGGAAAAATAACTCGTTTTTCTATTTTAAGACAAAATCCATGAATTCCTGTATTAATTATTAATCAACGTTTAATTCCTGTACTAAACCCACACTCTTTCACTTTCAGTAGTATAATTATGACTAAAGATAGGCACAGTTTATTCTACTGTCTTGTATATTGCTATAATAATTATCATCTGAGCCTTTGTCCCAACCATGCTAGGGTGGTCTAATGGATCATACTTCTTTTCCATTCAACTGTGGTTTATGTCATATCCTTTTATCTTATATTTTTGGTTGTTTATATTGATTTTCAAATTTTATTTAACTTGATCCCGATTTTCCCGGATTACTTGAACACACTTTTATCGCTCTTTCTGAAATTTGAACATTTGGACAGTTCCTTCAGTTTGAACTTACTGTATTCATTTGAAAACATCAAGTGTTGGCCCATGGACTTCTCAGCTACTTGGCTAAATGCTAAGACGGATCTTGATATAATAAACACACAATGACAAATTGGGGAATCTGCAATTTTTTGGCTTGCTTGAAAAAGTAATTCTAGAAAATTCTAGAAAATTTGGGGAAAAGGCTGTTAAAGTTCAGTCAAATTTTGGTCAATTATTCAGAAAAAAATGAGAATAAATCGTATGTATAGATTGTGAGTATAGGTTAGTATGCCTGTTTACACGCACGCATATGTACTTATATGATATACATGTATGCACATAAACATATCCAGATGTAGATGTATGTGTGCAACATGGATGACCATAAATACAGAAGAGATTACTGTTTTCCAAGATGCTGAGGAAGCCATCTACAATTGTAGTGTAGGATGGGGAGAAGGGAAATGCGTGATGTTGAATCAATTAGAACACATTGTAAGAGGGCCACTAAACTTTTTGAAAAACTTAACATGAAAGCTACCTTAGAAAGCTATTTCATATAAAAATCATGAAAAATTGTGTAAGTTTGTGAATAACTTGGAAAGTTCGTGAAAAGTCGTTTAAGTTTGTTGAAATCACAAAAAATTGTGAAAATTTGTGAGAAGTCGGCTAATCTGGGAAGAATATTCAGCTAATCAACAAATATATAAACTTGTGACTTTTTCCAGAGTATCCGAGACTTTTGTTACTGGGAACAAACATAATTTACAGTGCAGTGACGTCTGTTATGAATCAATTGTTTCTGTTACGAATACGTCTAGACATACCCATACACCCGATTGTTATTAAATTAGATCACAAATAAGGCATCGTCTGTATATTTCTTTTGCTGATGATTCTCTGCTAATAATGAGATCGATCATTTTCCCAAGAAAACCTTGTGTTTTAGTAATATCTCTGCTAATAATGAGATCGATCATTTTCCCAAGAAAACCTTGTGTTTTAGTAATATCTTGAGTTGCTGTTAATAAAGCATCGTCTCTCCTCCCCCCCACTTAATAGTCAGATGTCCATGCAGGTTTTATGTGGCAGAAGTTCTCCTTGCACTGGAATATCTTCACATGCTTGGCGTCATTTATCGGGATCTAAAGCCAGAAAATATTTTGGTCCGTGAAGATGGCCACATCATGCTTTCGGATTTTGACCTATCCCTCAGATGTAGTGTAAATCCGGTGCTCCTTGGACCCTCCGCAAATGCAGCTGAGAGTGCTAGGCTATCTGGAGCTTGTGCTGGGTCTAGCTGCATCGATCCACTGTGCCTCCGACCTTCATGTGCACAATACTCATGCTTTACTCCCCGGCTAACGTCAGCAAGGACAAGGAGGCTCAAGTCTGACCATGCTGCCTTCATCGGCACTCTTCCACAGCTTGTAGTCGAACCTACTGAAGCACGTTCTAATTCCTTCGTGGGAACCCATGAGTACCTGGCCCCAGAAATTATTAAGGGTGAAGGCCACGGGAGTTCTGTGGACTGGTGGACACTTGGGATTTTCTTGTATGAACTGCTCTATGGTAGGACGCCCTTCAGAGGAACAGGAAATGATGAGACTCTGGCAAACATCATATCTCAGAGCTTGTGGTTTCCTGACAATTCGGCCGTTAGTTTTCGTGCAAGAGACTTGATAATCGGCCTGCTGGTAAAAGAACCAGAGAACAGGCTTGGGTCCATTCGAGGTGCGGCCGAGATTAAGCAGCACCCTTTCTTCCACGGACTAAATTGGGCTCTTATAAGATGCGCAACTCCTCCAAAAATCCCGAAGCCTTCCGGTAATGTAGCTTCTGTGACATCTAAGGTAGTACAGCCCAATGAAGAGAGTGCCGAAATAGAGATGTTCTAATCTGAAGTTCTATCTTATGGTGCATTTTTTTACATACCATCCGACACTGCCTGTCATTACTAAGGTTGTGTTATTTCTTCTTCAATTGTATAAAAGAAGATCAGTATGGTAGAGGAGATTCAGGTGTGCCGTAAGAATTTTACAGAGGGTATTCTTCTTGTCATATCCTGCCTGCATTAATTTTTTTATATAATATGGCCCGCTGGTTTTATCAGCCAATGTTTATGTAAATACTCATTGAGCCCCATGTGTTGGAGCACATCAATTTTCCTTGTTGATGAAAGTAGCATGCAATCTCAGACGTGCCCTTGATTGAATTTGTTTCTCATCCTCGCGGCACTGTGGTGTCGTGAAGGTTTCAATATACCGGTTAGCTAAGTAAATGCTGTAAATTAATTAATTGAAGGCGCCACTGAAGATGCGTGCAGCTGCCGTTATTTTTCAACCAAGAAGACATTCTAGCGTTTGCCAATATGAGAACGAAGTGTCAAAGGTGTTACATAAGACCAAACCGTCTAAAGAAAATATTCCCAAATCTTTGCATAGAAACACACTAAAGGCTCGTCAGGTCAGAAAACCATAAGGGATTAAGGGTGTTTTCTTTGGTGTTAGTTATTCCTTAAAAGGGAAGGGAAAGTCCTTGGAATGAAACGATGCTGGAAAGTGGGCTTGTGATCCTTTCGCCTAGTCTGAGAGAAAAGGGCGAAAATAAAGAAAAATAATTGCATTTCATATCTGGGTTGGTTTATAATAAGCTATTACGTATACCTTGCTATGCAACAACTTTTTTGAAATCTATCACTAGTAACTGGTTTAGAAATACCACAAGATCTTTTTTATGTAGAATCTTTTTTGACCTTGAAGTTTCTTGGACCTAGGTTTTACCATGTGCTTCCAACCGTCAAAGGGGATGCAAGAGGGTTGCTACCTTCAGTCAAGTCGCAGCCAACACCATCTTACATATAATCTGCTTATCCTTACTTCATTATCTCTTATCCACCTTCATCATCTCAACCCAAATCTGTCCATGCAATACATTTGTCCCGGATGGATTGGGTTTAGTTGGTTCGTTGCAGATGTGATTCTCGCGGGTGCATGTCAATATAACCTAATATGAAACGGGTGAAACAAAAGGCGAATCCACACCTGGGGAGGTACGGGGTCGACTCGCAAATATCCATGTACAATCAACAAGACATTGTTAGCTGCACGTTGAAAACAAATGAGAACAGTTAGCTACTGGGTTTATGCCAAATACAGGAGAAAGGGTGCACATGAAATATCACATAAGCAACATCACCAAAAGGGGGTATATGTGTAAATGTCCTTTTATTTTAGCAGATGGGAGGCTGAGCCGAAACAAATACCTTCACTTGTTATTGTATACGCGGTCAGTGTATTTATAAATATTTTGATATTTATTTAATACTATAAGATAACTACTTAGGATAATATTTTTTTAGGGGGGGGGGGGTGTGACTAAAGTTCCGGCAGCTCCCCTGGCTACGCCCCTAGGCAACATTTTACCGTGTCATGTAAGATTAGACACTCATAATATTGTAAGTATGTTGTGAATATAATGGTTGTAATTGGACATATGACATGTTCAAAGAGCACATCACATGTTCATTAACATATATAGCAATATAGAAAATTATAATGCTGTCTCTATTTTCCTAAAGTAACAAAAAATACCACACAATGTCTAGTGTTAAAACAAACACAACTGTTATGAATTTACTTGTGTAGAAATTAAGTTGCTTAATAAATGTATAATATTCTTAATGGTCAAACATATATTATATCTATAATAATATATTTATTTTAGTTAGTTGAGTCACTCACAAGTGTTCATGTGTCACCCACTAAACTTGATAGGTAAGCGAGTGAAGACATGTTTGGGTTATTTTAAGCATGTATACTTTTCATCATTTAAACCTGACATATAGATTAACCCATATGTGCCTGCTGATTTTCATCTAATTTGACTAGGGTTGTCAATGGGTAAGGGTAAACCCGTTCACCCTTTACCCATACCCTGTAGGGGAAGGGTAAGGGTAAATGATTTTCTTACCCTTTACCCGCCTACCTACTACCATCTAACCCGCTACCTAAGTGGGTAAGGATAAGGGTAAGCCATTACTCTTACCTTTTAACCCGCTACCCGCCAGTATTTATGTATAATATATTAAATATATGGTCATTGTGTTGTTTGAGTCTATGAAATACTTAATATTATGTGGTAGTCATTTTATATTATACATGATATTCTTATCTATTTCTTATGTAGTTAACTTGGTTGTGAATGAAACACCACGTTGGAATTGCAAGACGCATGTATAAAAATAGATTATATTTTATTGAATATTTGTGTGGTGTAAGACAAACATGTATAAATAAAAAGATTTTATTTTTAATATACCATTTGATGCATATGTGGGGTAAATGTTATCTACTCTATTTGTTCTTTATTTTTCAGATGCAACAACATTTTAGAGGGTATTATCATTTAATATTATTTTAATGTAGCAATCTTTGTCTTTTGCGGACAATTTATCATTCACACACCAATGTTAAGGTACTGTAATATTATTTTAATGTAGCAATCTCTATCTTTTGCGGACAATTTATCGTTCACACACCAATGTTAAGGTATTACCTTTTATATATACATTCAATACAACACAAACCATTTATATAATGTTGTAGAAGATTACTTAGAATAATTATGAATATTTTAAAGTCATTCTGGAGCATCTTGATATTTCACTCAAATATATAAATGTATTAGCCAGTCATTATAAGTAATATTAGCACAAATTTGAAGAAAACATATAAATTCCCTGCTTCACCCTGACCCTCCCCGTTTACCCTGTGGGTAAGAGGGTAAGGGTAAGGGGAG
Organism: Alisma plantago-aquatica; assembly: GCA_963693085.1. NCBI lineage: Eukaryota > Viridiplantae > Streptophyta > Magnoliopsida > Alismatales > Alismataceae > Alisma > Alisma plantago-aquatica. The sequence continues at coordinate 102,968,194 of OY856414.1, read as the reverse complement.
GGTAAGGACATTGGTGGAGTGGGGAATTACCCATACCGTTATCCGTCAAATTTGGTGAGTAAGGGTAAGGGTAAGGCGTTACCCTCCCCATTGACATCCCTAAGTTTGACATGTCTACCTTGCCACTACAAGAAATGGAGAGTGAAAGAGGGAAGAGGCAAGGGAAAAATTTGGCAACAAATGACTATGATGATGGCAGGGCAGGGAATGGCATGAGGGATGTGATGGTAGGTGTAACAACCAGTGAAGTGATGATGGAGGGGGTGTTATGTGGTGAAGGGGTGTGTGGGGTTGACATTATAGTAGGGATGAGCATTTGGTCAGTTTTGTATAGTTTACTGAGATCTAAATTTGATTTGATAGCATCATGTTTCATAAAAGGGAAGGGAGGGGAATGTAAAAAGGCTCAACCAAAATGGTTTGATAAACTGATGGAGAATGGGGGGGATAGAGGGTATTAGAGAGGAATGAATAGAAATTATGTTTGTATTTTGTATCATGTCTCTTCCTACCAAATTGTGGTGGAGACAAGGACAAGGGGACAAAAGTTGGTGGGAAACTTATCACAACCTTGAACAAAAATATGAAAAAATAGAGGGATTATTTGGGGGAGACATGATAACTGGGGAGGGAAAATTTTGAACATAAAGAGACATGTGGAATAAATTTTGACAATATATTTAGATAGCTAGTTAACATCCAAATTGAAACTATACTGAAAATATAAAAAATTTAGAAACTTGAGGCAATCTGATTGAAAACAAAGAGATATGGTGGGAAACAGGGATAATTGAAGAGAAAATACATCAGATCATTTATATATGAATGAAACTTGAATACTTAGATGGAAGTTTGGTGGAAAACATAGAGATATGGATATAAATATTTCAATCGACCACAATCAATATAAAAGCAATGATGTAATGTAGTTTGGACACCAAAAATATGTTATATAAATTAGTTTTAATAGATCTCCTTCCCTGACATTAAAAACTGAAATTTTCTTATAAAAATAAGCCATCACACGTAAAAGTTGTGTTTATTTATCATGGGGAGGAGAAGAAGACCAATAAATAATTATAAAATAAAATGTCTATGCCATGAATGTTAAGCTATTCCTTTTTCTCTTATTTATTATAGACTATTTCAGTATTTTGTCCATATTTTTTGTTCCCCTCTGTCCAAGCTCTATTCATTTTTCAACACTATTATGTAAACATTCTTCCACTTTCTCTTTAATTATCTAGTCCTATAATACTTTTATGCTTGTAATAAAATATTTCTCTAAAATTCTATGTTCCCTCTAAATTTCTTACAAAATATATTCTTAGACAAAGGCAAGTTCCATTTTGAATCCCTCCAAGTTTCTCTCTAACTATCCATATTTCCCTTCAATCTTCCCCATAAGTTTTCTAAAAAAAAATCCTTCCTCTTTCCCTTGTCCGCAATACGAAGGATGGGGAGATAAGTGGTAGAATATACATATACATATTTCCCCTTCACCCCCGATTATCCTACCTTTTCCTCTATTCCACTTCTCATAGAAGAAATGGGAAAAAAACCCTTGGACCGTGATTCTCTCTTGTTGAAAGAAATTATAGGTATGGCCAAGTACAATCCTAGATTTAATTAAAGGAAGAAGTGGAATATATGAAACCAAATTGTAATGTGAAACTCCATCCAATTTGATTATATCATATACATACATGAACATGCAATAACGTTTAATCTGATCCTCACAAGAGCCTATACATATTATTTTGAATGTGCCACTTGAATTGATGTTGATTAATATCAAAGTTTTTTGCACTTAGGATTGTATTATAAAAATGGACATATCAAATCAATTTTGGTATTGCAAATATCCAAAAAGATTTTTTCGCGGAAACATTTTTTGGTATTTCTTTTGAGTAAGAAGTCTCCTTCAATTTTTGGATCCTCAAGTATTATGGAAGATATGTGATGGATCCTTACGATAGATGATTCATTTTATTCCCAGAAAGAATCACAACAAGAAAGGAGTGCAAGATCAACTTACAAGGACATATGTAGTTACAAATGATAGTTGAGATGAAGCACATGGAGGTAAAAAGAACTATAAAAAACATAAATGTCTAATCAAAGATATGTTATATCACAAAATATTTAATTTATTCCTAAAAATATTAGCAAATTGTAGATGGTTGTTTATATAAGGAGTGTGACTTGAGAGGGGATTCACTCACTCCCTACTAAATAAAATATGAGTTATCATCCATAACAAACATGTATAGATTTTTCATAACTCAATGACCAACTTTTATTTGATCTTTCAAAATTGGATATCATAAAGACCAAAGTATAGAAATGGAAATAAAGGTAGTGATTGTTTTAAATTTCACAAATTTACATAATAATCTCCTAGTTGGGAGTACATGAAAGATACAACTTCAACAACTAGGTAGAGGGAAGATCAAACTATCTCAAATCTATCTCCCAAGAGTCAACTTCACTAATCCAGATCCAAGTCATTATGTCGGGTCCACCATGTCCTTAACCTAAGGGGTTGGAAGCATACCCCACAAGAGAAGATAAAATGAACGTTGTCAACATTCGGTATGTGCATATAAAATTGAATAGATAAATATAGAGAAAAAGGACATCAATAAACTACTCAAGGCTTCTCAAATCAAGAGAGATAGCGAATATCCAAATGGATATCAAAGAGAGCATTTAAAGAAGATGAACAAAACATGAGTAATAAGCACATGCATAAATAGTTGCATGATGAGTAATAAGAAAACTAGCATATACTACAAAGCAGGGTAGGAACCCATCTATTCCATACCAAGGGACAAGAGGACTAAAACCTCAGTGCCAAATAAACATAGAATTTTGCTGGAGGACTAAAATTGTAGTACATTAGTGGGAGGACGAAAACCTCAGTGCCTGACAGGAGGACTAAAACCTCAATGCCCAAAATAATAATATGTTATAGGAGGACTAAAACCTCAGTGCATCGACAGGAGGACTAAAATGTTAATGCCTAAAATTTATTATGGTTTCACTACTTCTAGATATGAGTAGTCAATTCACACATGCAAATAGGACAAATAAGATAAAATATAGTCATGTCAAAATAAGGTATGAGAACATACAACTGATATCAAGTGGGGTCAGAGGACCCATAAAAAAGTATTCACAAAATTTTCACAATTAAGATACATGTTACACCCACATCCCATGATTACCACTAATCATGAGATTAAGGCATAAGTTTGAGGATTATACTTAATACAAAGTTCACTCCCAACTTTTCTTTTCCTTTCTTTCAAACTTTTTTCTTCTTTTCGCATTCAATCACATAAACAAACTTTACAAGGGAATTAAACCTTGATTACTCAAATATGATCTCAACATTAATGATACACATCCAAACATTCATTTTGTTCCTTACACTTCCATGTACATACAACATGGTAACTAGGTATATACTCTATCATTAAGGAAACAAAGACACAAATCATCATTTAGAATTCTCTCTCAACTCTATACAAGGACCTAGAGTGATAGGGACCGAATGAAATTAACTAATCTCATACTTAACTCCTATTGCAGATCTATGTTGATGCAATCAAATCTTCAGTCCATGAGTTATCCCTAAAACTTGTGAGTAGAGGGGTGAGCCTACTCTCTTAGTGAATGAGTACTTCCAAGAAATAGTCTAAAGCACTGATGTAAGGACCCTGACCTTCGTTTTAGGCTTACCCTATTTGTTTTGCCTAAACCTTGTGCTTGGTTGCTTACTAATCATCTTTAGTGATGATTAGGGTTTGCTTGTGCTTAGTTGAGAGCTGGAGGTGCTACTTGCAAAACAATCTAAGTTAGGGTTGGAGTGCAAGTTTGTCACCTTGAGAGATGTCTTTCTCTCTCTTTGCTTCCTCTAGGGGTTGAGAGGAAGGTCTGGGCTTGTGCCTTGGGTTGGCTTGGGCTTGGTTGAGCTCTTTTGGGCCTTGTTTTCCCTTGTTTGGGTCTTGCCTTGCTTGGTTGAACCCTGTATCAGGCAAGGATGTTTATTTCGGCCTTGCTTTGTGTCGCCCATGGTGGTGTGTCGGCCATGGGGGGTGGTGTGTCGACCTTTGACCTTGTTTGACCTCCTTGCTTTGGTTGTGTCACCCTAGCTTGACATGTGGCCGATCCTTGGTTGAGTAGTGGCATGGCATGTGCATGTGTTTTGAAAGGTGATGAAACGTGTGGACAAGTGTCCCTTGGTAAGGTGGCACCTTGCCTTGGTTTAACCTTGAACCTCATCTATATATGCCTTGCCTTTCTCTTCCTTAGGAACCCTTTAGCTCTTTGTTGCTCCTCTCTTCCTTAGTGCACGATACACCTCTCCCTTGCAACCTTGGTGGCAAATACCCTTGGAGGAGCTAAGGTTGGTGGCCGATCTCTTTGAAGGAGCTCTCTTCTTCTTCTTCTTCTAGCTCGGTGGCCGAACCCCAGGTGGACCTTGTTTCCTTGTGGTATGCTTGGAGCAAGGAGCTTGAAGCTTGGAGCTTTGGAGCTTGCTTAAGGCGGGTTACATAACTTCTAACCCTAGCTATACTACCTTCTATGTGTTGCATGATTCATATATGATGATGATCAGCCATTGCATGTTATGTTTCTTTCTCTAGTATATGTTGTTGATCTATGGGTATAGTGAGCATGATGCTGTAGATGGTCTATATGTCTTGGATTTAGTTGACTGGACCTATAGTTTGGAGTTTTCCTTTGATAGCAATACTCCTTTCTCTCCTTGGTCTAGAGATGTGAGTTTGATCTCTAGTGATGTAGGCAATACCCCTCTCTCGTTTTAGTTGAGAGGCGAGTGACACGAATTTACCGTGCGTAGAAATGCAAGCGTACGCGTCAATGTAATATAGGCCTTTGTGAGGCCCGAGTCGAACTCAGGGATATGTGAAATTGTCGGAGACTCCTACTAACTACTCGCGATCAGCTAGACCGATTAAATAGTTGAGAGTTGTTGTTAAAATTAAAAGAAAATAAAAACAAAACAAAACAAAGCAATCGATTAAATGTTTGGTTTAATCAATTCAAAATGAGATCTTTAGGATTGCGGTTTCACCGCGGGTTTTCATTGTATCAAATTCTATGCAGTCACTCAAATTTATCTCTCTATCCGGGTAGTGGCCTGAAATCAGAATTGCCCACTGTCGTGGTACAATTCACTACCTACATCTAGGTCAGTTCCACCGTCGTAGTAACCTATACCCTAAACTAGGTGCATTAAAAATGATCTCTCAGTATCCACCATTAACCTTACACCACCTTGTTCAAGGGATTTGTCAATTAATGTAAATTCTGTCTCTTTTCAACCATTAATTCTTCTTTCAAAGCAATTAAGGGCATTAGATTATTATTATGGTGATCAAGCATAACAATATAATTGAGAAAATGAAATTATACCACAGATTTAAGAGATAAGATATGAATTACTATGATAAAATTATCATACAATGAATTCCCGGGCTACTCCCGGTCCTGAAGACAAAGGGGATTAGCCCCGCATGTTCATCTCAGAGCAAAACGTGGAATAGAAAAAGGGAAACATGGAGAAAAACGTGATTGAGCGGTGAAACCCCTGAACGGAGAAGATCCAAGCGATCCTTGGCGTGGAATACACGTTCTCCCGCCTTTCGGTGGTGGAAATCATCTTCGTTGGCGTCCGGATCGGCTGGGGCGTGCTTCTGGGCTCCGTTCTTCTCTCCACACCTTCTCGGGACGTGTGCATCGGCTAATGACGTGATCCTCCCCTCTTGGGCGCCGTCATTAGGTATAATTCCCGAGTTAAGTCGCCAATTAATCGCAGCCATCAGATTAAGATCAATCTGAAGCAAACTCATATCTGAAGGTGTCGATACCATCGGCGCGGGTCGATGGTATCGACCTAGCGTGATATCGACAATTCTTCTTTTCTTTTGTCTTTGCGCCTGATGCCATCTCGATACCATCGACGCGGGTCGATGGTATCAACATTCTTAGGCGTCGATTTTGTCCTTTTACCGTCGCTGTAGCTCCACTAGTCGATAGTATCGACATATGTGTCGATAGTATCGACTCACTTCTCGCCAGCAACCTGATGGTCTCTCGATACCATCGACATCCCTGTCGACAGTATCGACTTTCTTCTGGTCTTTACGGCTAGAAACCTGTGGTCCGGTCGATGGTATCGACAACTGTCGATGGTATCGACAAATGTCGATGGTATCGACAGTAGCAGATACTTGTTTTTCCTAAAATTAACACACGAAACCACATAAGTCTACACAAAACGTATTCTTTTGATAAATAATAATCAAAATGCCAAAATAAGGGAAATTTGACATAGAGAAGTAGCATAGACCAAAGCAGATGAATTATGCAACATTAACCATGAAAATGACTAATAAATGCATAAAACACATATCAAACCAGTCTATAAATGCGACTCAAAATCATCGCATCAAACTCCCCTAAGCTTGAACATTGCTCGCCCTTGAGCAACTAAACCTTAGAATAGAATTGCCAGAGTCAACCAAAGAACAAAGCATCACAACAAACATCCCATATGACTCCCACCGGACATTCGCATACCAGCCCTCGCTAACCACAAAATGATAACTACCCTAAAGGCGACAGTAATCATCCATAAAAGATATCTACCTCAAAACTGATGAACACTATCACATAAGGCAGTTAACATAATAGAATTCGCCGGTCCAGACTTAGTGCATCTTGTGATCTCCTATACTACGTTGCTCACCCTAACTACCATCTACATGGAAGCAGTTCTCCTGATATTCACAAGTGAGGAGAAAATCACGGTGGCCTACCATTCCGAGCAACATGTGGATGGAATGGGTGGCTAATGGAAGAAGTGGAAGCATTATACGGTTTCAACATGCATAAAACAAAAATGCCCTAATGCCTAAGATTTGGTGGAATGATGCATGCACTAACATCCCATCTCAAAATGAGATGGATATCTAATTGAGCTACATCATGTACTTACTCATCTTAAAATGCAGGTGAGATTATGTTCCTTTCTCCTTCTTATTCTAGTTGCTTCTAAATAACTTTTTTTTTCAATTTCATTTTTTTTCCAGATTTTTTTTCAAGCCCTTATATCCATAATTGCCAATGAATACTTTATTGAACTTACTTTTTCTACATAACTCGAATATTTGAACTATTTAGAAGGTATGGAACAATTTAATTCACCATTAAAGAAGAAATGAGGTACATGATATACTCTATGCATAAAAGTTATGAATGCAACTAAATGACATGCACCTAAGGGTAATGTGCATGTATAACTGTTCTATTTTTTTCATGCAAAACATATGAAAGTGGTTGCAATGCAAGTCCTATCTACATGACATGCAATAAAAAAAAAGTTGAAATCGTACTTTACTTCCAAATCTCATGGTGGATTGTCAAAAGCAATGAGGTGGAAAGATCACAAGACTAATTGACTGAACCTTTGAAAAGTATTATGTGTCCCTCCTTACTGACCTATGTAGTAGTTAAGAGGTTTCTCTCTCTTACTTCAAATTAGAGTCTCATTATCATTTGGTCAGTTTAGGATCAAACAACCAATTCCGTCCACTTTCATGAATCATTAGGAATGTACAGTTGTGATTTTCTGTTTTAAAGTTGACAAAACCAATCATTTTCTTAAGTTAAGTGCTCAAAGTTGAACAACACTCACGCTTGCGAACACTCAAAAATTTTAATTTTCCCTTAATTCCTATGTACATGCAAGTGAGATGACATAAGACTTAAGACATCCAAAATTACACTAAGATAGAATGTGGATCCTACAAACAAACTAAGATGGCAAGAAACAAATGACAAGAACAAAAGCAATAAAACTAAAAATAGAGAAAAATAAAAAATAGAAAATAGAGCTGTTCTAACACCCCCCCTAAGCTTGAATTCGACTATGGCCTCATAGTAAAAAACAATCTTAAAGGTTGGAACAGAGATACCGATTTACTCTTCAGACGGAGGCGGGTACTGTGGAGCCGTGGGGTCCCAAGATGGATACTCCCCTGGAAGCTCGGATCAAACTGGGCCCTAGGTGGAGGTTGTGGATAGCCTCCAAAGTAGTTCTGGCTCCAATAGTGATCGTAAAAGGGATGCTGTTGCATCTCCATCCTATGCAACCGTTCATGAATCTGTTGTTGGTTGTCAAGGAGAAGACGCTCGTTCTCGAAGATTGCCCTTTGATTGTCCAGTAACCAGTTTGTAGTTTCCTGAACACCGGTATACAACGTCGTGTGATGCTGCTGCGTCTGCTGTATGTCTTGCAGCATAGCATACATGCCCTGCATCGAATAGACATCCTCGCTTGGCTGCGAGGGCGGCGGTGGTGGTGGAGGCTGTGAAGATGAAGATGCACCCGGATGCATGAGAGGACGCTTCCGTGGTGCCACTCGTGCCCGAAGAGGGGTGTAGGCCTCCTCTTCCTCTTCAGCCTCATCGTCATTGTTGTCATCATCGTCGTTGCTGTCGTCTTCATCGGAGTCAGCAATGGCTATGATAGGCCATCGGAAGTGTTGCGCCCCTTCGATGTTGAAGACCGGATCGGGAAGTGAGCATTCTTGGTAAGCATGGTTGACGTGGCAGTATGCATACGCCAAGCCATCTCGAAGAAGGATGAGGTTGGAGCGGTGCAGATGTTGTAAGTTCACCTTGCTCCTGTTGGAGAGAGGAGTAAGCAGCTGGAAATTCAACCCAAGGAAGAAGGCCAGCTTTGTGATAAGCCCTCCAAAGTGAATTGGAGCTTTCTGTGTACTCCTCTTCACAGCCAAAACCCGCTGCAAAAAGAAAGCTCCCCAGTTGCATTCTTGGCGCTTCAGGAGTTTATACAAGAAAAATAGGTCCGTCTCCTAAAACTTGCTGAGAGCCAGATCACCCCTAGCAAACAACGTAGAACTCAGCATCCGGTGGAGTATCCTGACAAATGGATGCTCAAAGTCGGCTACCGCAACATTGTGGTAACTCACTGACTTGCCCGGAGGCACCGTCACAAGCTCGACAAAGATTGCATCGTAGTCGGTGCGGTTGTCCGGCCGCCGGTAGTCAGACCGCGAATGATTCCAATCGAAGATCTTGTTGGACTACCAGAGTGTAAGGGTGTAGTCGTTGTTGTACAGCTGGAAAGACACCCGACCCTTGATCCACTCACGGTCGGTGGCTATGACATCATTGGGTACGACGCAGACGTCAAGCGACACCATAAACTCAGCCACCAGCTCCTTGTACGTAGGCCACTCGCCGAAAAATGGCTGGCCATCTGCATGAAACTCCATCTTGTCAGTCCGTCTTCCCGTGTGTCTGGCCTATCCCTTCAGAACGTAGTCGAGGTTAGCTTCGAACCCCAAGTTGCAGATGGTTTCCCGTTCAACATAACGGGTCGGCTCGATCTTTCTCTTTAAGATCTCCTCGTATATCTTCCTGACCTCCGCGGATGGATGAATCAGCCGCGGGCGTGGAATCGACACGGTAGGTGGTGGCACGAATTCTGGGATTTCCATCGGGTCGGCGCGTGATGACGATGCACCAGAAACATGCACCATGATCGCGACATAAAGAGGAATAGAGAGAGAGCTTGGTGAAGATCGGAGAAAGGAATCTTCGCTCGATGAAGAACGTGCTCAGTGATGCTCGTCGTCGGGCTCGGATCACTCTGGAATACGCTCGGCACAGGTGGAGGAGGATTGCTCTGGAGTTTTGATGTCATCTGATGCAAATCCTTCTCATATATAGCTGTGGCTGGCGCTGCTGTATGCCCGTCGATACCATCGACGCGAGTTGATGGTATCGACATGGGTAGCACAATTCGTACTGCCGCGAGTATCGACGGTCGTCGATGGCTGGATCTGCGGGGCCCAGATTGCTGACACGTCGATACTATCGACGCGAGTCGATGGTATCGACTCATCCCCCAGATTGCCTTCCTGGTTGCTTGGATCACCATAGATCTTTCCTCGTGGATTGTTGACGTGGCGCGTCGATACTATCGACGCGAGTCGATAGTATCGACTCTCTGATTAGGGCAAACCCTCGCGAGGCCCGACCGCCGCCTTCTATGTGTGAATGTGTCGATACTATCGATAGGGCCGTCGATGGCATCGACTTTACTGAGATGATTTCTTCTGAATATCTCCAGAGATCTCGATGGTATCGACTGACATGTCGATACTATCGACCTTGACTTGACGATCAACTTGTTGGTGTGTCGATACTATCGATGAGGCCATCGATAGTATCGATGCAGTGCGATTTCTGTAGTCGTCGACCTATATCACGGTCGATACCATCGACGCAAGGGTCGATGGTATCGACTCTGCCTCAGTCCTGCACAATGAGCAAACGATCACAATATCTTTTTTACACTAAAAACTGGGTTAAAACAAATCAAACTACGAATGTAAAGGAACTAAACTAAAGTACCAATGGTTGGGTTGCCTCCCAACAAGCGCCCTTGTTTAACGTCTTTGGCTAGACGACTTGAAGCACGTCATGCATCTGAAAGTGAAATGAGTTTGACCTCATTCACCTTCCTCGTGTAATCTTCACCAAAATACAACTTCAACCTCTGTCCATTCACCAAAAATGTAGTCTCCCCATCGTGCACCATGATTGCGCCATGTGGTCTGACCTCTTCTACTGTGAATGGTCCACTCTATCGGGATTTTAGCTTCCCGGGATGCAACTTCAACCTCGAATTGAACAAAAGCACACGATCTCCTTTCTTGAAGGTGCGCATCTGAATGTGGCAATCGTGGATCAACTTTGTGCGTTCCTTGTATATCCGCGAGTTCTCATATGCATTCATTCGCAGTTCATCCAGTTCAGTTAATTCAAGTAATCTCTTCTTCCCCGCTTCATCATAACTCAAGTTGAGCTTCCTCAGCACCCAATGTGCTTTGTGCTCTAACTCCACCGGTAAGTGACAGGCCCGACCGTACGCCAACCTAAAAGGCATGGTACCTATAGGTGTCTTGTATGCCGTCCTGTATGCCCACAACGCATCCGGTAGTAAGGCACTCCAATTCTATCTCGTGGAAGCCACATTACGCTCCAAGATCTTTTTAATTTCTCGATTGGAGACCTCCATTTGTCCTTGAGTTTGTGGGTGATACGGGGTACCAATGTTGTGTTTGACCCCGTATTTTCTCAATAATGCTGAGAACTTTTGATTCTGGAAGTGCGTACCCCCATCACTAATGATCATTCGGGGCACACCAAACCTGCAGAAGATATTTTCCTTAACGAACCTGCACACTACAGTGGAATCGTTAGTCCTCGTGGGTATTGCCTCCACCCACTTCGACACATAGTCAACAGTTAAAAGGATATACAAATTAGAATTTGAGGACACAAAGGGTACCATACAATCTATATCCCATAAATCAAATACCTCAACCTCCTGGAAAACATTTAGGGGCATCTCTTGTCTCTTTGAAATGTTACCCGCCCTTTGGCAGGAATCACATTGCCGCACGAACTCATAAGCGTCCCGAAACAAGGTAGGCCAGTATAGGCCACTTTCCAGTACTTTGGCTACCGTACGAGAGCTTGCATGGTGTCCGCCCATCGGTAGTGTGTGACAATGACGAAGAACACTCTCGTATTCCACCTCAGGTACACACCTGCGTAGGACACCATCCCTGCATTGCTTCAAGAGAATAGGGTCATCCCAAAAATAATATCGTAGAGAATGGAAGAATCTCTTCTTCTCTTGATACGTCCAATCATCCGAGATGATCCTGCAAGCAAGATAGTTCACAATATATGAAAACCACGGATCTTTAGAATTCACTTTCAAAAGCTGTTCATCCGGAAATATCTCGGTAATGGGTATATGTAAATCTTTTTCATCTACCCTCTCTAACCTAGACAAATGATCTGCTACAACATTTTCAATCCCCGCCTTGTCTTTGATTTTGATATCAAATTCTTGTAAAAGCAAGATCCACCTAATCAATCTAGGTTTGGCATCTTTTTTCTCCATCAAATACTTAATAGCGGTGTGGTCAGTCCAAACTATGACTTTCAATCCAACTAGATATTGCCGAAAATTTTCAAAAGCAAAAACAACGACAATAAATTCTTTTTCGGTAGTCGTGTAATTTAGTTGGGCATCGTTCAAAGTCTTAGAGGCATAAAAAACCACAGCGGGTTTATTGTCCACCTGCTGTCCCAACACAGCTCCAATAGTAAAATCAGATGCATCGCACATGAGTTCAAACGGCTTGGTCCAATCCGGTGTTTGCACAACCGGTGCGGAAATCAATTTTTCCTTCAGCACGTTGAACGCGTGTAAACATTTGTCATTGAAATAAAAAACAACATCCTTTTCTAGAAGCTCAGATAAAGGTTTGGCGATTTTTGAAAAGTCTTTTATGAAACGACGATAGAAACCGGCGTGACCTAAGAAACTTCTTACCCCTTTCACCAAATTTGGTGGGGGCAATTTGGAAATTACTTCAATTTTTACCGGATCTACCTCCAAACCTTTGCTAGACACTTTATGTCCTAGCACTATCCCTTCACTCACCATCATATGACATTTTTCCCAGTTGAGGATCAAATGTGTGTCCTCGCAACGTTGTAACACCTTATCCAGATTGTAAAGGCATTCATCAAACGATGCACCATAAACTGAGAAATCATCTATAAAGACCTCTAGACAACGTTCTACCATATCAGAAAAAATGGCGAGCATACAATGCTGAAAGGTCGCCGGTGCTTTACATAAACCAAAGGGCATGCGGCGGTACGCAAACGTTCCATAGGGACAAGTGAAGGTGGACTTCTCTTGGTCCTTAGGATCTATCGAAATCTGATTGTACCCCGAATACCCATCCAAAAAACATAAATGTGATCGGCCGGCTAAGCGCTCTAGAATTTGATCAATAAACGGAAGAGGAAAGTGATCCTTTAGCGTAGCGGCATTCAGTCGTCGATAATCTATACAAACTCGCCACCCGGTTACCAAGCGGGTGGTGACAGGTTCATTTAAGAGATTATGAGTAACATTTATTCCCCCCTTTTTAGGGACTACCTGCGTGGGACTCACCCATGTCGAGTCTGAAATTGCATAGATGATACCTACAGAAAGAAGCTTAATCACCTCCTTCTTCAAAACCTCCATCATGCTCAGATTTAGTCGACGTTGTGGTTGAATCACCGGCTTGGCTCCCTCCTCGAGCCGAATCTTATGCTGGCACAAAGTAGGGGAAATCCCCTGGATATATGCAACAGACCACCCAAATGCGCCCCGGTGGTTCTTCAGCACTATCAACAACTGGTCCTCCTCCTCAGCACTCAGATAAGCAGAAATAATCATAGACAACTTTTCTTCCTCAGCTAGAAACGCGTACTTGAGGTGCGGTGGCAGCGGCTTCAACTCCAATTCCGGCGGGCTGATTAAGGATGATTGGAGCGGAGGTGGTAGTTCGCCTAAATCCTCATAGTGCCTCACATAGAAGCACAACAACATCTGAAGCATCTTGGCGCACTCCTTCAGTGATTTTCTTCTCATCCAATCATGAGTGATATTGACTAAACATGCCTCAAGTGGTAATTCCGGATATGCATCAAAAACTAAATTTGCTATAGCCTCATCTTCAGTAGAGGGAGGAATGTCCTCATCCTCATCGTTCGGAAAACCTACAGCCTTACAAAGGGATACCACCTTGGTCTGCTCCATGATGTCCACAGCCAAAGTCCCTTTTTCCACCTTGGTCATTACATGGGCCATATCTAAAAATGGCTTCCCTAGACAAAGTGAGATATTGTTATCAAAATGTTTTATCATGTGGCATTGCTCCTTAGATTTAGGTGAAGTAGCGCTGGAAGGCATGACCATCTCAAATCGGTCATCGGCTATACCTAAGGTCAAACGACCTCTCCCCATCTCAAGTATCATGTCGGCCGCAGCTTGGAAGGGTCGTCCGAGCAGTAGCTCATTGCCTTGTTCATCTTGCATCTCCATGACGACAAAATCTGCTAGAAATACAAATCGATCCACTTTTACTAGCACATCTTCACAAATCCCATATGGCTTTACGACTGAATTGTCTACCAACTGGATTGTCATGTTGCTCGGCCGTGTCTCCTTTAATCCCAGCTTCTTGAATGTAGAGAGAGGCATCAAGTTAATGCTTGCCCCTGAGTCACATAGTGCTTCACCAAACTTAACTTTCCCAATGTAACATGAGATGTTGAAACAGCCCAGATCTTGCCTCTTTGGTGGCAATGTGCCCATGATGAAGGCACTCACCTGCTCCTTAAGCACAACAACCTCTGTGTCTGGAATTTTTCTCTTCTTGGTGATGATGTCTTTCAGAAATTTCCCGTAAGAAGGGATTTGCTCAATAGCTTCCAATAAAGGGATGTTGACTGAAAGCTTTCTAAAACTGTCTAGAAACTTTTTAAATTGAGCATCCACTTTCCTTGCCTTAGCACTGTTCGGATATGGGACCGGGACAGCCTGTGCCCTTTGATGCGGTGGCACATAAGGTGTCCTTCTCTGAGGCTCCTCCTCCTCTGAAATAGGATTGTCAGTAGCATCCGCTGCTATGTCTGCAACTGGTTCTGTGACCGGTATGGGCAACTCCTCGGTGGCATCACCTTCAAATTCTACTTGGGGTTTGCTTGGTTCATCGGCTCTGGGGTTTAACAGTTTCTTTCCACTTCTTAGCAAGATGACCTTCTCCTGCTGGTTTCCTCCTGGAACATTAGTATTACCCGGAAAACCTGGGTGCACCGCCTTCTTCAAATTGGCTATCTCCACTGCCATTTGTTCCATGGACATCTCTATTGTCCTCATTTGAGCCCCATGGCTCTGCAGTGTCTGCCCAAATTGGTTCATAAACTCCCCTTTTTGCTTTATTTGCTGGCCAAAAGTAGTCATGAGTTCATGATTTTGCTTTATCACCTGATTGAGCATCTCTGTGCTCTTATCCTCCGCTACTGGATGGGGTTTTGCATCTGGATCCTGCAAGAAGTTATTTGGATCCTTCCAGGAGAACTTCTTGTCTTTCCTCCATGAATAGTCATTATTCCTGTAGCCTTGCTGCTGCCTCATGAATTTAACTTGAGCCTCATCCTCGGACTCAGTATCCTCCTTTGCAAGCAGTTTCTTCTCGAGAAGATCCATTTTCTCATTCATCTTTTTGATTGCTTTAGATTCCCCTACCACTCAAACATGCTCCACGGCGTCTCTTTCGCCCCACGATTGCTTCTTGGCCATGTTCTTTAGGATTTCCCAACACCTGGTGTCCGTGTTATTCAAGAAGAATCCTGAGCCAGTTGAATCGAGGTTGCTTCTATCATGCTCAGAGAGAGAAAAATAGAAGATCTTGACTTGTGTCTCCTTATCAAGCCCGTGATGCGGGCACCGCCTGAGCATGATCTGAAACCTTTCCCAGGTCTCAGAGTAGGTCTCTCCTGCTTTTTGGGTGAAGTTGTGGATCTTCCTGATCATGTCATTGGTCCTCTCGGGCGGGAAGAACCATTCAAAGAAAACCTCCACCATGTGGTCCCAAGATTCCACATATTCATCGTCCAGGTTATGTAACCACTCTCGTGCGTTTCCTGCTAGAGAACTCAGGAAGAGCTTCAAGTAGAGCACATCTTTTGGAAATCTGTCTATTTTTATCATATCACAATTCTCCACAAATTGACTTATATGCGCGACGGGGTCTTCATTCTTGAGCCCATGGAAAGCATTCGACTTTACCAAGTTGATTAAAGCCGGATCAATCTTGTATGTCGGAATATTAACCGCCTGCTTCTTGATCGGCCCATTGGAAGCGGATGAGGAAGAATCCTTGATCTTCTCCCATATTGTCTGTGGCTCTTCCATTTCTTCTTGTTTGGATTCTGAATCTGTTTCTTCTAAATGGTCTTGATTGTGGCCTTCCTTGTCATCAGGTCCCGTCAGTGGAACCTCTGGTGCTTGTTGTGTGTAGTCAGTACTACGCGTCTGCACCATGCACAATACCTGCAAATAGAAAAATTTAATTTCAGTACAATGCTTGATGATTGCAAATATTTAGAAAATAGACTATGAATTTTTGAAATGATAAAAAAAATGTGGCCTAGAGTGGCCACTTGCAGCACTCGTAGTGCCGACAACTTGCCGTATCCCCGACAACGAAGCCAAAAACTTGATACGAATTTACCGTGTGTAGAAACGCAAGTGTACGTGTCAATGTAATATAGGCCTTTGTGAGGCCCGAGTCGAACTCAGGGATACATGAAATTGTCGGAGACTCCTACTAACTACTCGCGATCAGCTAGACCGATTAAATAGTTGAGAGTTGTTGTTAAAATTAAAAGAAAATAAAAATAAAACAAAACAAAACAATCGATTAAATGTTTGGTTTAATCAATTCAAAATGAGATCTTTAGGATTGCGGTTTCACCGCAGGTTTTCATTGTATCAAATTCTATGCAGTCACTCAAATTTATCTCTCTATCTGGGTAGTGGCCTGAAATCAGAATTGCCCAATGTCGTGGTATAATTCACTACCTACATCTAGGTCAGTTCCACAGTCGTAGTAACCTATACCCTAAACTAGGTGCATAAAAACGATCTCTCGGTATCCACCATTAACCTTACACCACCTTGTTCAAGGGATTTGTCAATTAATGTAAATTCCGTCTCTTTTCAACCATTAATTCTTCTTTCAAAGCAATTAAGGGCATTAGATTATTATTATGGTGATCAAGCATAATAATATAATTGAGAAAACAAAATTATACCATGTATTTAAGAGATAAGATATGAATTACTATGATAAAATTGTCATACAATGAATTCCCGGGCTACTCCTGGTCCTAAAGAAAAAGGGGATTAGCCCCGCATGTTCATCTCAGAGCAAAACGCGGAGTAGAAAAAGGGAAACATGGAGAAAAACATGATTGAGCGGTGAAACCCCTGAACAGAGAAGATCCAAGTGATCCTTGGCATGGAATATGCGTTCTCCCACCTTTCGGTGGTGGAAATCGTCTTCTTTGGCATCCAGATCGGCTGGGGCATGCTTCTGGGCTCCGTTCTTCTCTCCA
Organism: Alisma plantago-aquatica; assembly: GCA_963693085.1. Classification (NCBI taxonomy): domain Eukaryota; kingdom Viridiplantae; phylum Streptophyta; class Magnoliopsida; order Alismatales; family Alismataceae; genus Alisma; species Alisma plantago-aquatica. The sequence continues at coordinate 102,951,082 of OY856414.1, read as the reverse complement.
CACCTTCTCGGGACGTGTGCAGCGGCTAATGACGTGATCCTCCCCTCTTAGGCACCGTCATTAGGTATAATTCCCGAGTTAGGTCGCCAATTAATCGCAGCCATCAGATTAAGATCAATCTGAAGCAAACTCATATCTGACGGTGTCGATACCATCGACGCGGGTCGATGGTATCGACCTAGTGCGATATCAGCAGTTCTTCTTTTCTTTTGTCTTTGCGCCTGATGCCATCTCGATACCATCGACACGGGTCGATGGTATCAACATTCTTAGGCGTCGATTTTGTCCTTTTACCATCACTGTAGCTCCACTAGTCGATAGTATCGACATATGTGTCGATAGTATCGACTCACATCTCACCAGCAACCTGATGGTCTCTCGATACCATCGACATCCCTATCGATAGTATCGACTTTCTTCTGGTCTTTGCGGCTAGCAACCTGTGGTCCGGTCGATGGTATCGACCACTGTCGATGGTATCGACAGTAGCAGATACTTGTTTTTCCTGAAATTAACACACGAAACCACATAAGTCTACACAAAATGTATTTTTTTGATAAATAATAATCAAAATGCCGAAATAAGGGAAATTTGACATAGAGAAGTAGCATAGACCAAAGCAGATGAATTATGCAACATTAACCATGAAAATGGCTAATAAATGCATAAAACACATATCAAACCAGTTTATAAATGCAACTCAAAATCATCACATCAGTGAGTCTACATTCTAGTTGCTTGGGCAACACCCTCGTCTTACCATGGATTTGAGAGGTGAGCTTTTGAATAGATGTTGAACTATGCTGAGATGGATCCTTGTGGTTGCCCGATTTGTGATAGAGGTTGTGCAAAACCCCTCTCTCTTGGTTGTTGAGAGGTGAGCCGATCTTTTTGATCAATTAGGGTTTGGAGCCCTTATGCTTGAGGTTGAAGATGACCTTGGAGTAGTGCTGCCTGATAGTTAGTCTTGAGATGTACCCTTAGCTGATGTGCGTAGTTGGAGTTTGGGTGGTGGCCGATACCCATGTGTGCTTAGGCGATATGATTTGTTGAGTGATCTGCACGATACACCTAGTTAAGGTAGTTGGCTTGGTGCCCGATGTGCCTTAGACGTTATAGAGCTCAGTGGGATATCCTTGTGTTGGGCGACATGGTTTAGTTGTGGTGATGCCCAATATGGTGGCATATAGAAACCCTAGATGCAGATTTGATGGAGGACGATATGGAGTGTTGCCCTTGACCGATAGGCTTCCTTGAAGCGTTTCTGTGTCACCTGAGTTGTGAATATGTTGGGCGATAACATGTTGTGCTAGGACGCTATGTTTTTGACAGTACAAGCCTTGGGCGATAGAGTGGTGTGGTTGCCCGATAGGAACCCTAACCCTAGATGGGCGATAAGGCTTAGTCGACACAGATAGATAACTGATACATGCTTAGCCTTGGATGCGCGATACACTCTCTTAACCTAGCTACATATTAGTGCCTTGTGCATCTGGTATGTACGTCAGGGTTGCACGATAATGCCTTGATATCTAGTTGTACGACACCCTTGGGTGGTGGTCGATACCTTTTAGAGTTGGCCGATATGTGATTATATATAGTTAGGACGATATGCTTTTGGTAGGGGATGCTACCCTACCCGATACAAGTTGTGGTGAGGGACACACTACCTGCCACCCCTTTTAGGGAGGGCTGTGGAAGGTTTGGTAAGGGTTCTGACAACCCGGGATGTATATAGATGATAGTTCCATGTTAATAATGATTTTACATGTGCTATGGTGTAATAACCTTGAATCCTGCAAATACGATGATGAGATATAATGATAGGTTGTGAACCAGAAAGCTTGGAAGCATATGAAGTTGTTTCACATGATGATGTGACCCATGCCTATGGTCACATGTATAAGGCATAATACATGATCATGATTGATAATAATACCATGAATGATAAAGCTTATAATAATCGATGTTGCTCTATACCTGATAGCATGATCATTTTGTTAATCCATGATGGCTTCAGTTATCTCTATGAATGTGTATACTAACCATGTATGTATTTCATGTAAATTCATAGCCTGGTAAGAGCTATGAGACATATGTGCTGGAATAGCACCATGTGGTAATATGGAAACAAGTTGATAGGTCTGAGGACCTGATATAAGGCTGAGTGCCTAGTGAGGTGTTATCCTCTGATGATGATATAAGGGATGCATTCCCAGGATGTTGATACATGATTATGATGCCTTGAGAGGCAGTGGTTGATATAATGAGGGATTGAGGTCCCATGATAGTACGATGATGGCAATAATGATGTAATCCTATAAGGCTGTGTTTATACTTTGTTTTACCTCAACAATTGGCTTAAAATATACTAATCAATTATAGATGAACATATCATGTAGTTTGCCTTGGCCATAGATCCATTACCATCAGTATTTGGTGATGGTGAAATAGGTTTATCCCGTGGGATTAACTAGAGTGCATATTGTTGAATATGCGAGGTTTCCCCTAGCCTAAAATAGGAGGGTTTGAGTGCAACTGTGATTGCAGACTCAGGACATATGGAGCATGGTGAACAGACCCATGGCTCAGGATGTGTGATGATGAGCATGATGCTTTCATGACTCGGATGTATGTACTTGCACCTATGATGAGGTGAGCTAAAGATATGGGTAGCTTGCGGAGCTGACCCAGAGGCTGAGGCCCCATAAGCATAAGACTGCGGTCTTGCTTGATAATTCATGTACTGACCATGAGAAGGTGAGGTCATGGAGTCTGGATCTCCTTAGACCTTGTGTGGCACCAGATTGGGCTTCGCAGCCAATGGTTGGATTTGAGCAGGGAAGGCTCACTTCCTCAGGGCATAATAAAACATAATCCAACCAAATAAGTATACCTTGCTTAGAGCAAAATACGGAACATTGATTGATGCCTTGCTTATATAGCTGATCTAGTTCAACTATGCAGTTGCGCGTACGATCCTTATATTTTGCGATAAGTTCTTATAAAGCTTATCTTGTCAATCATGTTCCATAAGGAAATACTTGGTTATATGCCTCCTGGATATCTTGGTAAGCCTGATGGTAATAATAGTTTTGCTTCTTATGCTGCTCTTGTTATATGCTTTATCAGTTAGCTATTGTTATCTTCTTTAACCAGTTTTATAGTTTCGGCAGGGAGTTATGTTTCTCGCTGGGACTGTGTGTCTCACCTCACTGGTTTACACCCTTTTTAGGTGATCGTTCGAGACGTGGTGGTGGTCGTGGGGTTGCGGCCGAGCAGCAAGAAGAGCAGTAGAAGGCAAGAGATGGACATGCTGCTATTTTGGTGATTTTGTAGTAGAGTCCCAGAGTAATCCCTATACACTCAGGTCCTCAGAGGTGTTTGACGATGTTTCATGATGTCTAGCTGTTATAATTTTTGTATATCCTGCTGCTGGTCATACGTGGCCGTTATGTATGTATAAACAGGTGTTGAACTCTGGTGCTGACAGTACAGCTGGTTCTGATAAGCTGTGGACCTATAACAGGGCTTGTGAATGTTTATATAACATGTCTTTTTACAGGATCTGGATGCAAAAGTTCTCTCATGTATGATTTCTACAATCGGTTTTAATTAACCTGTGTTTTTGGTAATATGTGGTTCCACACATTTTTGGGTATCATCTCATTGTCTGTGTGATGGCGGGGTGTCACTGTTGGTTTGATATCAGAGCTCTAGGTTCGCTGAGTCTACAGGGATCTAGGACTAGGTTTTCGTCTGTTCTTGTGAGTTTTCCATATTTTCTTACAATAACCTTCTACCCTCAGTGGAAGACAAAGCTTAAAGATGTCTAAAAACCATGAAGAACATGTTGCCGAGAGTAGTGATGCTACATCAGTTGATGGAGCGGGAGGGCAGACACATGAAGATTAGGTGCCTGAGGTCCCCCAACTTGACCCAACCATTCTCGAAAATTTTGCCTACCAACAACTGATGAGGCAGTTGATGGCTACGGTGAATCACATGGTGGAAAGGTTTCCAGTGCCTCAGCCAAGGGTACAGGCTCCCCATGGTGAAGCATCAGGTATTGGGAAGACCTTTGAGCGGCTTCGCCGAGTCGGAGCTTCGAATTATGCTGGAACGGCTGATCCAACGGATGCTGATATGTGGCTGATAGGTCTTGAGAAGGCCTTCTGGATTCTCGACATCCCCGAAGTAGACAAAGTCAAGCACGTTGTCTACATTTTGAAGGGTAGTTCTGGCCACTGGTGGGCCATCGATGAGGAGAAGCGACCCGGTGAGGAGATCGGTTGGGATGTTTTCCGGTAAGAGTTCATCCGCAGATACTTTCCGAAGACATATCTGGACGAGAAGATCAACCAGTTTGAGCGTCTACGCCAAGGAACGATGATCATTACCGAGTATGAAGCCAAGTTCATGGACTTGCTGAGGTTTTGCCCGCACATGGCGGCTACTGATGAAGAGTAGATCAGGCGGTTTGAGAAAGGTTTGAGTGCTGAGCTGTCGACACCTACTGCTGCATTAGAGAATCAAGAATAGTTTGCCACATTTGTGGAGTCCGTCTGCAGGATTGAACGGCCTGTCAGGGAGAAGAGGGAGTCCATGACCAGGAAAAGGCCTGTTCAGTTCTAGGGATAGAGATCTGGTGACTTCAAGAAGCCAAGGTTTTCACCACCTTCCATGATGAGAGGTTCCAGTGCACCGTCACAATGGTCCCCGGTAAGGGAAGAAGATATGGTTCTTCACCGACAAAAGCACATAGTACAACATCAGTGGTAGTGACATGGCCATCTAGACCACAGATAGAAGGCAAGTCATGTTATCACTGTGGACAGATTGGGCATTTAAATTCAAATTGCCCAAGAAGAGACGTTGAGGTAACACAACAGCTGAGACAAAGTCAACAAGGGTCAGACAGACAACAGCCCAGTAGTAGCAGAGGGTGAGGATGTGGTCAGGCATCACAAGCGGGATCATCTGCTCAAGGAAGTAGAGGACGTGGACAACAAGCAACAGCTCGATTCTATGCTATGAGTCAGTCGGAGGCGATAGTCAACCCGCGAGTGGTGACAGGTCAGATGGAGTTATTCTTGCTCTATATATGTTTTGGTTGACCCGGGTGCTACACACTCTTTTATCGCACATAGTCTGCTTGATAACTATCCTTTACCTGTTAGTTGTAAGAATGATAGCCTGTTGTTAGAAACCCCGCTCGATGGTTCCTCGATGCTTCAAGAGGAGTGCCCATCTTGTGTCTTATCTTTTTTGGGACACAATATACAAGTGGATCTTATACCACTTGATATGCATGGATTTGATGTGATCCTTGGGATGGATACCTTAAAGAAGTATAAGGTCTGTTGGACTATGGTTCCAAGAAGGCAGTGTTTGATGATGGTGGAGAGAGGTGGATCTTCCAAGGAGATAGGAAGATTCTTCCAACATGTCTAGTATCAGCAATGGTAGCAGAAACGTTGCTGTGGCAAGGATGTAAAACATTCTTAGCTCACGTCGTGGATACCAAGACGAAAGGTCCTGGCCTTGAGGAGGTGAAGGTTGTTCAAGAGTTTGTAGACATGTTTCCTGATGAGTTCCCCGGTGTTCCCTTACCCTGAGAGATTGATTTTGAGATCAATCCGGTACCAGGAACACATCCAGTTGCACATACACCGTATAGGATGGCTCCAGCAGAGATGGCAGAGTTGAAGAAGCAGTTAGAGGAGTTGTTGGAGAAAGGTTTCATCTGACCGAGCACGTCACCTTGGGGTGCTCCAGTGCTATTCATTAAGAAGAAGGACGGGTCGATGCGGTTATGTATAGATTACTGACAGTTGAACAAAGTCACAATCAAGAATAAGTACCCGTTGCCGAGGATAGATGATCTGTTTGATCAGTTGCGTGGTGCTACAATATTCTCAAAGATCGATCTACGGTATGGATATCATCAGTTGTGGATTAAGGCGGATGACATACCAAAGTCAGCGTTTAGGATGAGGTATGATCATTTTGAGTTTGTGGTTATGCCGTTTGGGCTAACCAATGCACCTGCTACTTTCATGGATATGATGAATAGGGTGTTCCATCCGTTTCTAGATCAGTTTGTTGTAGTTTTCATAGATGACATCTTGATCTACAGTCAGGACAGTCAAGAGCATGAACAACATCTTCGACAAGCGTTGACTCTTCTTCGTCAACACCAGTTATATGCCAAGTTCATCAAATGTGAGTTTTGGTTGAAGGAAGTGACATTCTTGGGTCACATGATATCTGTAGAAGGAGTTAGAGTGGACCCTAAGAAGGTGGAGTCAGTTGTAGATTGGGAGCAACCAAAGATGCCGACCGAAGTTCATAGTTTTCTGGGTTTGGAAGGATACTACCAGAGGTTTATTAAGGACTTTAGTGTGATCGAGTTGCTGATGACAAAGTTGACAAAGAAGGGTGTACCTTTTAGCTGGGATGATCGTTGTTAGCAAGCTTTCCAAAGTTTAAAGGAGAAGCTGACAAGTGCTCCAGTGCTAGTGCTGCCAGAGCCTGGGAAGGGCTATGTTGTTTTCTGTGATGCTTCCAAGAAAGGCTTAGGTTGTGTACTGATGTAGGAGGATCATGTGGTTTCTTTTGCTTCGCGACATCTTAAGAAACATGAGGAGAACTATCCGACACATGATTTGGAGTTTGTAGTGGTGGTCCACACATTAAAGATTTAGAGACACTATCTTTATGGGGAGGTGTGTTAGATCTTTACAGATCACAAGAACTTGAAGTATATCTTTTCACAAAGTGAGCTAAATATGCGACAATGTCGTTGGATGGAGCTAATCAATGATTATGATTGCACCATTGAGTATCATCCTGGTAAGGCAAATGTGGTAGCTAATGCGCTTAGTAGAAAGTCTTCTTCTCTCTCCACGAAGGAGGCATAGTTGAGTTCCTTGGTATGTCATAGGCGAGATATGTTTGTCTCCTTGCGGCAGATGAATGTACAGTTGGAAGTTTCCTTGTTGGCAGTACTGTTGGCACAAATGCAAGTCAAGCCTACACTGAGATAGCAGATTAAAGACACACATCAGGTAGATGAGACAGTTCAGTTGATCAGGTCAGAGCTTGGCAGCGAAAAGCGTGATGGGTTCCATGAGTCCAAGGATGGACTAGTTTGCTATCATGGTAGAATGGTGGTCCCTGATGGTGATAATCTAAGAAAGCTAGTGCTCGAGGAAGCACACGCGTCGATGTATGCTATGCATCCAAGAGTCATCAAGATGTATCATAATCTAAAGGACCTGTATTGGTGGTCTAGCTTGAAGAAGGATGTAGCTGAGTTTGTGGTTAAGTGCGCGGTATGTCAGCAAGTTAAAGCTGAGCATCAGAAGCCGATAGGTACGTTGCAACCTCTGCCAATACCGTAGTGAAAATGGGATCATATAACCATGGATTTTGTAGTTGGTCTACCAAAGACAACTAAGAATCATGATTCCATTTGGGTAATAGTGGACAGGTTGACAAAATCTGCTCATTTCATACCGGTAAAGACGACATATACAATAGAGAAGCTTGCTCAGGTGTATGTAGATGAGATATTGTGTTTGCACAGTGTACCAGCAACAATAGTCTCTGACATGGGTCCCCAGTTCACGAGTCATTTCTGGGAACAATTGCACAAGGCTTTGGGAACACAACTGAGGTTCAGTACTGCTTTCCACCTGCAGACGGATGGACAGTCTGAGCGGACTATTCAAACTTTGGAGGATCTTCTCCGAGCTTGTGTCTTGCAGTTCCTAGGCAGTTGGGACGTGCATCTCAGTCCGATAGAGTTCACTTACAATAATAGTTACCAGTGGAGCATTGACATGGCTCCTTATGAGGCTCTATATGGAAGGAAGTGCAGATCCCCTTTATGCTGGTATGAGTCTGGTGAATATCAGCTTTTGGGTCCTGAGTTAGTACAGCAAACAACAGAAAAGATCAGAGTGATACAACAAAAGTTGAAAGCGGCACAGGACAGACAAAAGTCTTATGCAGACAATCGCCGATGACCTTTAGAGTTCTAGGTGGGAGACAAAGTGTATCTCAAGGTCTCACCTTGGAAAGGCATGCTAAGGTTTGGCCGGAAAGGCAAACTAGCACCCAGGTATATGGGGCCATACCCAGTAATAACACGTGTTGGCAAGGTAGATTACAAGTTAGAGCTGTCGCCAGAGTTATACAGGTTGCATCTGGTGTTCCATGTCAGTATGCTAAAGAAAATTCATCTAGACACAAGGATAGTGATACATCCAGTTGAGGTTGAGCTTGATGAAGACGTGACCTATGAGGAAGGTCCAGTGGCGATCCTTGACAGAAGAGTAAAGAAGCTGAAAAGGAAGGACCTTCTTCTTGTGAAGGTTCTTTGGCATCTTCATGGTGTTGAGGAAGCCACGTGGGAGCTTGAGGAAGAGATGAGGCGGAAGTATCCCTCACTTTTCTCTTTGAATTTCGGGGACGGAATCCCTTTGTAGAGGTTTATGGCTTGTAAGGACCCTGACCTTCGTCTTGGGCTTACCCTGTTTGTTTTGCCTAAACCTTGTGCTTGGTTGCTTACTAATCATCTTTAGTGATGATTAGGGTTTGCTTGTGCTTAGTTGAGAGCTGGAGGTGCTACTTGCAAAATAATCTAAGTTAGGGTTGGAGTGCAAGTTTGTCACCTTGAGAGATGTCTTTCTCTCTTTGCTTCCTCTAGGGGTTGAGAGGAAGGTCTGGGCTTGTGCCTTGGGTTGCCTTGGGCTTGGTTGAGCTCTTTTGGACCTTGTTTTCCCTTGTTTGGGCTTTGTTTTGCTTGGTTGAACCCTGTATCAGGCAAGGATGTTTGTGTCGGCCTTGCTTTGTGTCGCCCATGGTGATGTGTCAGCCTTTGACCTTGTTTGACCTCCTTGCTTTGGTTGTGTCACCCTAGCTTGACATGTGGCTGATCCTTGGTTGAGTAGTGGCATGGCATGTGCATGTGTTTTGCAAGGTGGTGAAACGTGTGGACAAGTGTCCCTTGGTAAGGTGACACCTTGCCTTAGTTTAACCTTGAACCTCATCTATATATGCCTTGCCTTTCTCTTCCTTAGGAACCCTTTAGCTCTTTGTTTCTCCTCTCTTCCTTAGTGCACGATACACCTCTCCCTTGCAACCTCAGTGGCCGATACCCTTGGAGGAGCTAAGGTTGGTGGCCGATCTCTTTGAAGGATCTCTCTTCTTCTTCTTCTAGCTTGGTGGCCGAACCCCAGGTGGACCTTGTTTCCTTGTGGTGTACTTGGAGCAAGGAGCTTGAAGCTTGGAGCTTTGGAGCTTGAGGAGCTTTCTTAAGGCGGGTTACATAACTTCTAACCCTAGCTATACTACCTTCTATGTGTTGCATGATTCATATATGATGATGATCAACCATTGCATGTTATGTTTCTTGCTCTAGTATACGTTGTTGATCTATGGGTATAGTGAGCATGATGCTGTCGATGGTCTATATGTCTTGGATTTAGTTGACCGAACCTATAGTTTGGAGTTTTCCTTTGGTAGCAATACTCCTTTCTCTCCTTGGTCTAGAGATGTGAGTTTGAGCTCTAGTGATGTAGGCAATACCCCTCTCTCGTTTTAGCTGAGAGGTGAGTCTACATTCTAGTTGCTTGGGCAACACCCTCCTCTCACCATGGATTTGAGAGGTGAGCTTTTGAATAGATGATGACCTATGCTGAGGTGGATCCTTGTGGTTGCCCGATTTGTGATAGAGGTTGTGCAAAACCCCTCTCTCTTGGTTGTTGAGAGGTGAGCCGATCTTTTTGATCAATTAGGGTTTGGAGCCCTTGTGCTTGAGGTTGAAGATGACCTTGGAGTAGTGTTGCCCGATAGTTAGTCTTGAGATGTACCCTTAGCCAATGTTCCTAGTTGGAGTTTGGGTGGTGGCCGATATCCATGTGTGCTTGGGCGATATGCTTTGTTGAGTGCCCTGTACGATACATCTAGTTAAGGTAGTTGGCTTGGTGCTCGATGTGCCTTGGACGTTATAGAGCTCAATGGGCTATCCTTGTGTTGGGCGACATGGTTTGGTTGTGTTGATGCCCGATATGGTGGCATATAGAAACCCTAGATGCTTCTTTGATGGAGGATGATATGGAGTGCTGCCCTTGAATGATAGGCTTCCTTGAAGCGTTTCTGTGTCGCCTGAGTTGTGAATATGTTGGGCAATAACATGCTGTGCTGGGGCGCTATGGTTTTGATAGTATGAACCTTAGGCGATAGAGTGGTGTGGCTGCCCGATAGGAACCCTAACCCTAGATGGGCGATAGGGCTTAGTCGATGTAGATAGATAGTTGATACATGCTTAGCCTTGGATGCGCGATACACTCTCTTAACCTAGATGCACGATAGTGCCTTGTGCATCTGGTATGTACGTCAGGGTTGCACGATAATGCCTTGATCTCTAGTTGCACGACACCCTTGGGTGGTGGTCGATACCTTCTAGAGTTTCCCGATATGTGATTATATATATAGTTAGGCCGGTATGCTTTTGGTAGGGGATGCTACCCTACCCGATACAAGCTGTGGTGAGGGACACACTACCTGCCACCCCTTTTAGGGAGGGCTGTGGAAGTTTTGGTAAGGGTTCTGACAACCCAAGATGTATATAGATGATAGCTCCATGTTAATAATGATTTTACATGTGCTATGGTGTAATCACCTTGAATCCTGCAAATACGATGATGAGATATAATGATAGGTGGTGAACCAGATAGCTTGGAAGCATATGAAGTTGTTTCACATGATGATGTGACCCATGCCTATGGTCACATGTATAAGGCATAATACATGCTCATGATTGATAATAATACCATGAATGATAAAGCTTATAATCATCGATGTTGCTCTATACCTGATAGCATGCTCATTCTGTTAATCCATGAGGGCTTCAGTTATCTCTATGAATGTGTATACTAAACATGCAGGTATTTCATGTGGATTCATAGCCTGGTAAGAGCTATGAGACATATGTGCTGGAATAACACCATGTGGTAATATGGCAACAAGTTGATAGGTCTGAGGACCTGATATAAGGCTGAGTGCCTAGTGAGGTGTTATCCTCTGATGATGATATAAGGGATGTGTTCCCAGGATGCTGATACGTGATTATGATGCCTTGAGAGGCAGTGGTTGATATAATGAGGGATTGAGGTCCCAGGATAGTACGATGATGGCAATAATGATGTAATCCTATAAGGCTATGTTTATACTTTGTTTTACCTCAACAATTGGCTTAAAATTTACTAATCAATTATAGATGAACATATCATGTAGTTTGCCCTGGCCATAGATCCATTACCGTCAATATTTGGTGATGGTGAAACAGGTTTATCTTGCGGGATTACCTAGAGCGCATATTGTTGAATATGCGAGGTTTCCCCTAGCCTAAAATAGGAGGGTTTGAGTGCAACTGTGGTTGCAGACTTGGGACAGATGGAGCATGGTGAACAGACCCATGGCTCAGGATGTGTGATGATGAGCATGATGCATTCATGACTCAGATGTATGTACTTGCACCTATGATGAAGTGAGCTAAAGATATGTTTAGCTTGTGGAGCTGACCTAAAGGCTGAGGCCCCATAAGCATAAGACTGTAATCTTGCTTGATGATTCGTGTACTAACCATGAGAAGGTGAGGTCATGGAGTCTGGATCTCCTTAGACCTTGTGTGGCACTGGATTGGGCTTCACAACCAATGGTTGGATTTGAGCAGGGAAGGCTCACTTCCTCAGGGCATAATAAAATGTAATCCAGCCGAATAAGTATACCTTGCTTAGAGCAAAATACAAAACATTGATTGATGCCTTGCTTATATAGCAAATCTAGTTGAACTATGCAATTGTGCGTACGATCCTTATATCTTGTGATAAGTTCTTATAAAGCTTATCTTGTCAATCATGTTCCATAAAGAAATACTTGGTTATATGCCTCCCAGATATCTTGGTAAGCCTGATGGTAATAATAGCTTTGCTCAGTATGATGCTCTTGTTATATGCTCTATCAGTTATCTGCTGTTATCTGCTTTAACCAGTTTTATAGTTTCAGCGGGGAGTTATGTTTCTCACTGGGACTGTGTGTCTCACCCCGCTGGTTTACACCCTTTTTAGGTGATCATTCTAGATGTGGTGGTGGTCGTGGGGTTGTGGCCGAGCATCAAGAAGAGCAATAGAAGGCAAGAGATGGACATGCTGCTGTTTTGGTGGTTTTGTAGTAGAGTCCTAGAGTCATCCCTATACACTCAGGTCCTCGGAGGTGTTTGACGATGTTTCACGATGTCTAGCTATTGTAATTTTTGTATATCCTGCTGCTGGCCGTATGTGGCCGTTATGTATGTATAAATAGGTGTTGAACTCTGGTCCTGACAGTACAGCTAGTTCCGATAAGCTGTGGACCTATAATGGGGCTTGTGAATGTTTATATAACATGTCTTTCTGCAGGATCTGGATGCAAAATTTCTCTCATGTATGATTTCTGCAATCGATTTTAATTTACCCGTGTTTTCGGTAATATGTGGTTCCACACGTTTTCGCGTGTCATCTCGTTGTGTGTGTGATGGCGGGGTGTCACAACTGATATAATTACAGATATAGTGTTTTGCAACTAATAACAATTACAACAATAGTAAGCTTTAAAGAAACTAATCATTCACAAACATAAATATGAAAGAATACTCTAGACATCTACAAGAGTGAATCAATAAATGAACATGCTTGATTAACCACAATGAAAACTAATAATCCAAAAACATACAAAGAATAATTGAATAACTACACACACTTGGTTAACCTCTCATTCATCATATAATGCATCAATAGTAATATACAAATATGTAAACATTTTCTCACTATTCTCTTTGTAATCTTTCATTAACCTTAACTTGACCTAACTATTAAACTGATTACTACTATATTGGCCAACTAAATATAACCAACTGATCTGACTATTGTACTCTTTATCTGAACTCAATTAACTTTTCTTTTACTTTGCCCCTGAACTCACTTGGATTGTACCATCCAAGAAAAAGTCATTACTACGTGACTTACCGTACAAGTCTTAAGGTAAACTCGGGACCTTAAGACTACTACTAACTACCTTGGTCTGTAATGAGGTTGCCACATCTGGCCTAAAGGCAGCTAAACAATGTGTGTAAACTATGGCCCCTTGTCCTGGGTACTCAGGAGGGGTGCCTCTAGGTTAAAAAGCCTCAACTCTACATAATGCGGTTCCACTAGGACTGACACACAAAATGGAGTAACTACCATAAGAAGTAGGTCCACAAGGACTGTATACTTCAACTGGTGGGTACCACTGGATCTCCAGTTATTATTGAATACCCCTACTACTGAAATAGTACCCCCAAGATCTCTGGTTATTGTTGGGTACTATGCTACTCAACTGAAGTACCACCGTAATCCAATCAGTTGATGTTAGATACTCAGTTCTGGGCTACTTCTTCCTATATCTAATAGTCCATATCCTGTTTCACCCATCCCGGTATAGACCTCCATGGAGGGTTCTACGGTGTTTAGGGCATCTACTATTACTATTGTAGTTTTATTGACTACTTGAGCTATTGAACTAAATTCAATGATAATACTTAGTTGAATGCATAACATATTGGTTACCCTTATATTAGGGTTTCTCATTTCTTAGATGCTTAACATACTGAATACCCTTCTATCAGGGTTTCTTATTTCTCATGCACATACAATAATTCACATATGTTCAAACATATATCATGTCTAATGATATAAACATTTACATTCAACATTGCTCGTATTCATGCATGGCATCAATGACAACCCTATATAGGGAAATGTCTTTTCTATTTACTTAAATTACCATAACAACATATGCATTTCATGTCAATTAACTCATCTAGATATTTTTTGCATCACAAATCAAAATGTGTATCCATATAAAATGATATTCAGCTAGAAACTCGAATTATCACATAACTCATATCAATCAGTCATGCATATGAAACCCTGGTATAAATTTAACTAGGGTTTCCAAGATATTCATTAAAATATCATGCATAAAGAATAACCTTAAATAAATGAATTTATAATAATAAATAATCACATCAGTTGAATTCATGAATCTATTTGCAAACTTCCAACTTTTCATTCATTTAGGGTTTCACCTTCTTTACTGATATATAAAGCAAACATTGATATCATCAAATGAAATACAAGATCTTATCTGAAATATATGTACTACTCATTTAGATAAAAAAATCACTTGTAACCAAGGAGATACAACTAGACAAACCTCTTTATTCAATTATACAACAATTTTAGTCATACCCAAAAATCCTAGATTTTGTTATTTTCATATAAACTCTGCAATTACTTTAGGAATTCTCATTTACATAATTTGTATGCATTTCTAGTATGATTTATCAACTGGAATCCATCACAATAGAGAAATAATCTTATTTCATATCATCTTGCAAAATCTAGGTCAAAAGGGTAGTTTAGGGTTTGTAGTCGCATATAAAACAAGTAAATATTATTGATCATTTAACTCATTTTCGTGCAATATACTGTTTAAAGGAAGTATTCACTCACCCTAAGGTGTGAAAACACCTTTAAAATGTAGGTCAATTCTTAAAATCTCAAATTCATATCAAAACCCTAGCATATCACCAGATTCTTCTTCTTTCAACCCGGAAACCCTAGAAATGGGGAATTATGAAGAAAGAGTGAGAAAAGGGGAAGATTTGATACAATTTTGAATCAAATCAGTGGAGGGACGTAATCTTGACATGTGAGTGAAGATTCACCATGAAAGGCTATGCAAAGAAGCTAAACTTACTTGATTTCATAATATCTCAGATAGAGAAACCCTAGATCAACGATTCCACCACATTCTTCTCTCAAACCCTAACTCTCCCTCTCTCTCTAGGATTTTGTTTATCTGGAATGGATCATGTAACATGAGAGCTACTTGGGTGCTAGCTTTCTCATATAGAGAGATTAGGTGCTTGGGTAATTTACACATTAACCGCTCACTATACTTTTTCTTATTTTAGTAGATTTTTCTATTATAAAAAAGTTATTGTAATTTGTTTGTTTCATAGGTCAAACATCCTCCAAAAATTATGAAAGTTTAGTATGATGTCTGAAATATAATTTAATAGCTCCAATATAAATTTTAGATTATTCATAGTTACCAATAAATAATTAAAAATCAAACACTACACTGATGAACAACACTCTGTCAGCATTTCGGCCAAAGTATAGTTTGACTGGGAACCACATTCAAAGAACACCCAAATATTTTGAAATTTTTCTATAATATGAATTATTGAGTTATACATATCATATCCAAAATTCAATTAAATATAAAATTCGTAGAAAATATTAAAAATCATTTACCAAACTGCTATACTGATCAAATTCCATATTCATGTACTATCAAAACCCTAATTTTTGCCGATTAGGGTTTACATTTCTCAAACCCTAATTCTTCAAACTAAAATCATAATTAGAGTTTCTTCTTAGGTTTGAAACATCACAATTGAGCTACTATCAGTAATCAAGTCTAAACTATGTTGAATCTAATCAAGCATGTAATCATTCAGGTAAACCCTAGTTTACCAATTAAGCACAAATGTGGTCATTATAATTCTCACCCCATTAAAAAGTTTCGTCCCCAAAACATAAATACACAAAGTATAGTCAAAATTTCTTTTAAACTTATGAAATCTTATGTCTCACTATACTCTTGTATTTCATATTTGAATGTTATTTTCAATATTGAGTCATTTGTTTCTCTTCTATTCATGACATATTTTAAGCCAGACTTCTCAATGATGGTCAAAGATTTTTTTTGTCACAATCAGTTATAGGAAAGAGATAGATAAACAACTATTTTTTTGCCATACCCTATTGAGATGTTACCTCAGTACTGGTAATCTGATCCCACTATCTTAATTCATACACATCAATTTGTACTTATTTTTCTTCATCACATCAGAGTTATTAAAGACAATTCACCTTTCTATTTTGAATTTCACTATTTTGCCACTCTAATAGAAAAGCACTCATGAACGACAAGACTAGAAGTAATAATAATTGTATAAAAATGAGTCAGACTATTGATATGAATGATTGAAATCATAAAATGCATTAGAATTTAGTATATTGCTCACACATGTACAATTGAAGTCATATGTATCTCCCTGAGTTTAGGGTTATGGGAGCGGAGGCGCAGAGAGGGGCGGAAGTGAAAACCTCTAGAGGGGGGGTGAATAGAGTTTTATATATATTTTAAAATAATTTAAACTCAAACAACCAAACTAAAGATTAAGAAGAGGAACACAGGTGTTTAGAGTGGTTCCACCTTAGCAAATACTAAGGAGTCAGTCCACTACCCGGTTGCTTACCCAACCGGGATTTTGAAAGTACTAAATTTTATTACCTCTCAAGGATGATACATAAAATTTACAATACTTTCTAAACACCCTTTGGACAGCCTTCACCTTGAAGTAGTCTTGCCAACCTCGAAGCAGCCTTCCTTGAAGTAACTTCAAGCTCCCCCTTGAAGTAGCCTTCCTCCCGAAGTAGCTTCCCGTCAAGACAGCCTTCTGAAGTAGTCCAAAGTCTTCCTCTTCACCACGAAGAGCTTCACCCTCTCCAATCCGCAGCCTCCTACCTGGAGTAGCAAGGAGAGTACAAGTAATACAAGGAACAAGAAGGGAATAAAAGAAAATACAACTTATCCTTGTAGCTCAAGGCTTGATTTCCCTAGATCAAGCGTTTGGATTTTCCTAGCCAATATGATGGACTTGTGATTGCTAGGGTTAGGAAAATCTAGCCTATAGGACGAGCTTGAGCTAAAGGGAAAATGGCCAATTGATCACAAAGCTCAGTTCACACAGATTGCACAAGAGGGCTCAAGTATTTTCTCAAGTATAGCAAGTGTAAGAAGTGAGTTTTAGTGTCCTATGGCTTGTCCTATTTATAGGAATAGCCTAAGTATGCTTAAGGACATTCTAGACAACTTCTAGGGGGTTCCTAGTGCTTAACTAGCCGTTAGGAATAAGTTAGGCGCATTAGCAACGGCTAGTTAATTAATTCTGCAGTTGCTGTCAGAGACCATCTCGGTCGAGGACTTGTCGACCGAGATGTCCGGTCGGTCGAGGAATTGTCGACCGACAGGCTCTCTGGATTAACGTTTATTTGCAACTGTCAACTGCTGTGTCTAACGGCTACTTTTGGATCTTTCTCGGTCGATAATGTGGTCGACCGAGAGTATCTCGGTCGAGGAGTTGGTCGACCGAGAGAGATCCTGTTTTAAGGTTTCAAGTTAGGCACTAGTTATACGTATGTGTGCATAGGTGGTCCTATTGAATGGATGACTAAGGTGTTTAGCTAGGGAAAATCCAATGCTTGATTTACATGCGATTCTAAGTACTTGTACATTATAATTTTGTACAAGTTTTTACAATGATTACATTTGCATGAAAATATAAATACTTCATGTTGGATTTCCCTTATAGTTGTGTCATCCTGCACACTCAAGTAGCTCGTCAGATAACTAAAAATGAAATGTTTGTCATAATCAAAACAAAGGGATTTTATGGATGTCCATTTAGCCAACAATCTCCCCCTTTTTGAAGATGACAAGCATTTCCAAAATATGAATAGAGGAAATATAAAACATATAAATGCCATACCTTTAGATTGCTGTTTGGAACTTTTCTTATTTGTATAATGTGTGCTTAGTATCCCCAATGACTTATGGAACATGAAATCCAGTTCATTTGGGAACATAGCAACTTTCAATGTAAAGCCAAGAGTATATTTTTGAAGCTCATTGATTGAGTTTGTCATAAATATTTAAATTATAGTTTTATATATCTCTCCCCCTTTGTCATTTCAAAAAGATAACCGTTTTACTAAAAAAACTCCCCCTTAATTAGGTATCCCATCAAAAAACGAACGAAAAAGATATCCATTGAATAGCCAAAATGTAAAGACAACAATTTGCAAGTTTCCAATTTAAACGTTCATATCAATTTTGATACTAATCATAAAAGCATAAGTATTTGTTTTAAGAACCGCAGATATCAAAGAAAACATCCTCCAACGGAGTAATAAGTAGTTGCTTCCTAATGTTGTTGAATTGATCTAATGGAAGCGGTTTTGTAAAAATATCAGCCAATTGATTTTCCGTATCAACATGATGAAGGGAAACATGATTCTTTGAGATGTGATCCCTTAAGAAGTGATGACGGATTTCAATATGTTTGGCCCGGCTGTGTAAAATAGGATTATGTGCTAAGTTTATGGCGCTTGTGTTGTCACAAAAAATAGGTGTAGATGAAAGATGAAAACCATAATCGCTTAAAACTTGTTGCATATAAAGCACTTGAGCACAACAAGACCCAGCTGCCATATATTCAGCTTCGGTTGTAGATAGGGCAACCGTGTTTTGTTTCTTGCTAAACCAAGATACTAAGGCTCTACCTAATAAGAAACATCCACCACTAGTACTTTTGCGATCAAGTCGACAACCGGCATAATCCGCATCAGTATATGCTTTAAACTCCAAGGATTGTCCTTTTAGATACCATAAACCAAAACAAGTAGTGCCGGCTAGATATCGAAGAATTCGTTTAACCGCAAGAAAATGAGATTGCATAGGCTGGGATTGAAATCGAGCACAAAGACCAACGGAAAACATAATGTCCGGTCGAGAAGCGGTTAAATATAACAAACTACCAATCATGGCTCTATATAAGGAATCATCAATAGGTTCCCCATTTTCATCCTTATCAATTTTAATAGAAGTAGCCATAGGAGTAGTAGCATGTTTGCATTGATCCATCCCAAAGCGTTTTAACAGTTCTTTAGTGTATTTTTCTTGGCTTATAAAAATTCCGGCGGGTGTTTGCTTAATTTGAAAACCAAGAAAGAATGTTAATTCACCCATAAGGCTCATTTCAAATTCTTTTTGCATAATGTCACTGAATTGTGTGCATAATGATTCATTTGAGGCACCAAAAATAATGTCATCAACATATATTTGCACAACTAAGAAATCAGATGCATATGTTTTGAAAAATAAAGTAGAATCTGAATTTCCAATAGAGAAACCATTATCAAAAAGATATGTCTTGAGCCGTTCATACCAAGTCCTAGGTGCTTGTTTTAGACCGTAAAGTGCCTTTTTAAGTTTATAAACATGATCGTCCTTTTCTGGTATTTCGAAGCCAGGTGGTTGAGCAACATAAACTTCTTCTTGTATGATGCCATTTAGAAATGCACTTTTGACATCCATTTGATATAGCTGAATGTTTTTATGGGCAGCAATAGCTAGTAACATCCTAATAGCTTCAAGTCTAGCTACAGGTGCATATGTTTCATCAAAATCTATTCCTTCTTGTTGATTATATCCTTGTGCAACTAACCGTGCTTTATTCCTTATGACTTCTCCTGCCTCATTAAGCTTGTTTCTAAAAACCCATTTAGTTCCTATGATAGTTTTATCTTGTGGTTTAGGAACTAAATCCCATACATCGTTTTTGGTGAATTGATTTAATTCTTCTTGCATGGCTATTATCCAGTAATCATCCTTAAGAGTTTCGGATATTTTCTTAGGTTCAATGATAGAGACAAAAGCCATGTTTGCAACATCTTGGAAAGAGGACCTAGTTTTGACTTTATCATTTGGATCTCCAATAATTAGCTCTTGGGGATGATCCTTGATCAGCCTAGGTGTAGGTTGTGTTTCAACTGGAGGATCGGATGTGGGAGTTTTCTCATTATCATTGGGAATGGTTATAGTGTCAAACTGATTAGTGAGATCAATGATATCTAAATTTGTGGATTTTGATTCTTCATGAAAAGAAACATGAATGGATTCCTCAACTTTTCTAGAGATAGTGTTATATACCCTAAACGCTTTGCTAGAAGTAGAGTATCCCAAGAAGAATGCTTTGTGTGATTTAGAATCAAACTTGTCTCTATCATCCTTGGTGTTTAAAATGTAACATGTAGAGCCAAAAGTATGGAAGTAGTCAACTCTAGGTTTCTTAGAGTGTATTATTTCATATGGAGTTTTCTTCAAGTGAGAGTGAACCGTGACTCTATTTAGCACATAACAAGCAGTGTTTACAGCTTCAGCCCAAAAGGTTTTAGGTGTGTTGTGTTCAAGCATCATGGTCCTAGCCATTTCTTGTAAAGATCGATTTTTCCGTTCTACAATACCATTTTGTTGTGGGGTGCGTGGAGCAGAGAAATTGTGAGTATACCCCTGAGAAGTACAAAAAGTTTCAAATGTATGATTTTCAAATTCTCCACCGTGATCACTTCTAATGGTACATATTTTATGTTGTAAAAGATTCTCAATCTTAGAACAAAATTGCATAAAGACATGAATAGTATCATCTTTAGTTGCAATAAAATGTACCCATGTAAATCTACTATAATCATCAACAATAACAAAACAGTATCGTTTACCACCAATAGATTGTGTTCTCATTGGTCCAAATAAATCCATATGAATTAATTCTAAGGATCTACTGGTGCTAAGTACATGTTTTGATTTAAAAGATGTTTTGGTTTGCTTTCCCATTGTACAAGGTTCACAATTTGCAACTTGATCAAAAGACAAAGCAGGTAACCCACGAACAAGATCATATTTTACTAACTTTTTAATAGCATGTGAACTAGCATGACCAAGCTTTTTATGCCATAGTTGTAAGGTGTTTTCATTTGCAAGTAAGCATTTACCTATTACTGATTTCATAGAGTTTGGTTTAAGGATATAAAGATTTCCAACTCTATTTCCTTCATAAACAACAGTTGTAGTATTTTCTATCAATAATTTGCAGCAGGTTTTGTTAAATAGCACATCATAACCACTATCACATAGTTGACTTACACTTATTAAGTTATGGTGCAATCCATCAACTAGTAAAACATTTTTGATTTCAAGATTTGTTCCAACATTACCTATTCCAACAATTTTGCCCTTACCATTGTCTCCAAAAGTAACCGTTCCACTTTTCTTTTCTTCAAAGGTTTGAAAGGCGTCCTTGTTCCCGGTCATATGTTTGGAGCAGCCACTATCAACTACCCATTCCTGCATTAGAATTTAGATTTTGGTACCCATGTGATGGTCCGATAAGGTTAGAAACTTTTAAAATGCATATGTGTATAAAAGTTCTGATACAGAAAACTAGTCGGTCGACAATTGTTCGACCGATATAATTCTCGGTCGACAATTTGTCGATCGAGCATTTTACTGTGTCACAAAAAAGAACAGAAAATTTTTTCGGTTGACCAATTTTCGACCGAAATGAGTTCTGGAAGATTTTCGATTTGTTAAAGACATCCAGTCGGTCGACAATACTTCGACCGACCCAGAGCTCGGTCGACAGTACTTCGACCTACGAAGTTTCTGTTTTATTACACCAATGCAGAAAAAATAATACCATTAAGCATAGCATCGTTTGTTGAGATAGGACAATATAAATTGCAAAAATTAAGTATTTTGTCATATCTCAACTTCATTCCATTCTTCTAAGTTTGGAGTCTTGGGGTCCAAACTAAGTTGGACTTCTTAGTCTTGTAGGGGCATGAAAAACAGTAATGTCCAAGACATAAACAGAAATGACAAGTAATAGAATCAACTTCATTTCTTTTTCTAGCCATTGTGTTTTTGGGTACAAACATAGTTTGGGTCTTTTTGGTTTGGTTTTTCTTTGGAACATATCCCAAACCTTTTCTTCCATTGAAGGTCGGACCACTCTTTAATATGTTATCAAGAATATCTTTTCTTTTTAACTCATAAAGTTCTCTTTGCAACTGAGCAATGTCATTCATTTTCTTATGTATATCTTTTCTTGCCTGGTCTAAATCAGAAAGCAATGAATCCTTTTCTTTTACAATATTGTCATAGTCCGAATGATTGCACAAGATAGGTTGAGTTTGAAAAGCTTGTAGTTTAGCTAACAAATCAGTCTTTTCTTTTAATAGAAGATCAACATTAGTCTCCAAAGTAAGTAGTTTTCTAGTGCAATCATCTAAAGATGTTTTTAAAGATACATTTTCAAGATCAATGTTATTCTTTTCGGAAGAAAGTTCATCTATTTTGGCAATGAGCTCATTGTTTGATTTTATAGTCCTTTTTAGTTTCTTCTTGGCATCAACATATTTATCATAAGTTTCTTGTAAGCTAGCTACTAACTCTTCTTTAGGAAGATCAACTAGGCTTACCTCTTGAGATTCTTCATCTTCTCTTGCCATTAGACATTCTACTTTATCTTCTCCGCTTTCACTTTCACTCATTTCATCCCATGCCGCTTTATAAGCTTTTTCTTTCTTCTTATGTGAGCTTTTCTTTCCCTTCTTAGCTTTGGGACATTCATTTTTGAAATGTCCTTTCTTTCCACATTCGAAGCACCTGGGAGTGGAAGAAGAGCTAGAAATTTTATTAGATTTAAACCTTCTATATTTCTTACCATTGACTATCAATGCTTCTTCTCCTTCTTCTTCACTAGATTCCTCACTCTCTTGTGAGAGAGCTTTTGATGCTTTGAAAGCCACGTCTTTCTTTGGCCCACGTTGATGTTCATGTTCTCTTCTTTCTTCCTCTTCTAGGTCTGCCTCATGAGCTTCTAAGTTTCCGATGAGCTGCTCCATTTTGAGGCGAGTGAGGTCGTTTGCTTCTGCAATAGCTGTCACCTTTGGTTTGTACTTTGGAGGAAGAGATCGAAGTATTTTTGATACCTGATCTTCCTCAAGAACAGGTTTCCCTAAAGCACTCAAACCATTAACAATAGTAGAAAATTTTGAATACATTTCACTAATAGTTTCGTTTGGATCCATACGAAAATGTTCAAATTTGGTTTTAAGCAAACTAACTTTAGAGTTTTTAACTTGAACAGTACCCTCATATGTTATAGATAATCTATGCCAAATGTCATATGCGGTATCACAGTTTGATACTCTATTAAATTCACCTACTGAAATGGAACAATATAAAATGCTTACTGCCTTTGCATTCATTTGGGCCATTTTTACCGTATTAGCATCCCATACTTCGAACTCGTCTTGTGGAAGTGTGTATGGTGTAGATACCATTCTCCAAAGATCCCAATTGATTCCTTGGAAGTAAAATTGCATTCTTCTCTTCCAGTATTGATAGTTTGTCCCGTCAAATGCCGGAGGTCGAGCAACGAGCGTTCCTTCAATGTTAAGGTTGTTGAGCACTCCATCCCCCATCTTTTCTTCAAGACTTTGTTAGGGCTCCTTGAAGCCTGCTATGATACCAATTGAAAACCTCTAGAGGGGGGGGTGAATAGAGTTTTATATATATTTTAAAATAATTTAAACTCAAACAACCAAACTAAAGATTAAGAAGAGGAACACAGGTGTTTAGAGTGGTTCCACCTTAGCAAATACTAAGGAGTCAGTCCACTACCCGGTTGCTTACCCAACCGGGATTTTGAAAGTACTAAATTTTATTACCTCTCAAGGATGTTACATAAAATTTACAATACTTTCTAAACACCCTTTGGACAGCCTTCACCTTGAAGTAGTCTTGCCAACCTCGAAGCAACCTTCCTTGAAGTAACTTCAAGCTCCCCCTTGAAGTAGCCTTCCTCCCGAAGTAGCTTCCCGTCAAGACAGCCTTCTGAAGTAGTCCAAAGTCTTCCTCTTCACCACGAAGAGCTTCACCCTCTCCAATCCGCAGCCTCCTACCTGGAGTAGCAAGGAGAGTACAAGTAATACAAGGAACAAGAAGGGAATAAAAGAAAATACAACTTATCCTTGTAGCTCAAGGCTTGATTTCCCTAGATCAAGCGTTTGGATTTTCCTAGCCAATATGATGGACTTGTGATTGCTAGGGTTAGGAAAATCTAGCCTATAGGACGAGCTTGAGCTAAAGGGAAAATGGCCAATTGATCACAAAGCTCAGTTCACACAGATTGCACAAGAGGGCTCAAGTATTTTCTCAAGTATAGCAAGTGTAAGAAGTGAGTTTTAGTGTCCTATGGCTTGTCCTATTTATAGGAATAGCCTAAGTATGCTTAAGGACATTCTAGACAACTTCTAGGGGGTTCCTAGTGCTTAACTAGCCGTTAGGAATAAGTTAGGCGCATTAGCAACGGCTAGTTAATTAATTCTGCAGTTGCTGTCAGAGACCATCTCGGTCGAGGACTTGTCGACCGAGATGTCCGGTCGGTCGAGGAATTGTCGACCGACAGGCTCTCTGGATTAACGTTTATTTGCAACTGTCAACTGCTGTGTCTAACGGCTACTTTTGGATCTTTCTCGGTCGATAATGTGGTCGACCGAGAGTATCTCGGTCGAGGAGTTGGTCGACCGAGAGAGATCCTGTTTTAAGGTTTCAAGTTAGGCACTAGTTATACGTATGTGTGCATAGGTGGTCCTATTGAATGGATGACTAAGGTGTTTAGCTAGGGAAAATCCAATGCTTGATTTACATGTGATTCTAAGTACTTGTACATTATAATTTTGTACAAGTTTTTACAATGATTACATTTGCATGAAAATATAAATACTTCATGTTGGATTTCCCTTATAGTTGTGTCATCCTGCACACTCAAGTAGCTCGTCAGATAACTAAAAATGAAATGTTTGTCATAATCAAAACAAAGGGATTTTATGGATGTCCATTTAGCCAACAGGAAGGCGATCTGGGGAATAGCAACAAGACAACGTGTAGCAACGATGATCCGGAAGATGGTTGAGACGCCGATAAGGAAGATAGAGGCAGAAGAAGATCTAGGAGCCCAGGTTCCCATCGAAACAAAAACGGAATTGCTAGGGCTACGATTATACAAGGCAAGCACGAAGGAACCGATAGCTTGACAATAGCACAGGTAGGATTGAACTTGTAGTATGCCAGTATGAGAGGATCCGCAAAGAAGACTCAGCAGTCAAAGACAAATACATCAGACACAGGACCAATAGCTGAAGGTGCATCGGGCAATATTGACAGCATATTTCCACCGCTAAGCGCGTAGGCTGCGATGACACAGGAAAAGGAAACAACAGGAAATCATAGTTGCTGGGGATTAGGAAACGGCAGATCTGAACAAGATGGCACAAGAAGAGTGGAGTCAGATATGTTTCTGAGTAAATTATTTGAGGAACACCTGGAACCGGAAGTTATCAGTATGGGAGAACTTGAAGGCAAACCTTCCATTCTAATCGATCCCATGGAGGAGGAACTTCTGATACGGCCATGGAAATACTCTGTTATTGTCAAGTCCTTGGGCACATAATTAGGTTACATGACACTCAGAGACAGACTGTGAGCCATGTGGAGCCTGGTGGGGAGATACAACATATATGAATTAGACCTAAATCACTTTGTGGTTCAATTGTCTTGCAGAAGGGACTACGATATGGCCATGATAGGAGGTCTGTGGAAGATTTTCAGCTATCACTTCGTAGTATGGGATTGGTACTCAACGTTTATCCCATCTAATGATATGCCAAGGCATATGGTTTACTGGGTGAGAATTCTTAATATGCTGCTGCATCTCTATGTTCAGACTATGTTCAACAACATATGATCATTGCTTGGAAAGTTGGTGAAGGTGGACGAACACACGACCAAGAGAATGAGAAGCAAGTTTGCTAGACTTGCAATAGAGATCGATACGGACAAAGAATTGATACCTTTGATCTTTATAAATGGCATAGAATATGAAGTAGAATATGAATGCTTTCCGTTTGCGTGCACCGCATGCGGAGAAGCGGGCCACACATCCAAAGACTGTAGAGGGGATATCGAAATATCTAATGAAACCCTAGACAACAACCAGACAGTAAGGAAAGACAATGGAAAGGAGGGAGTCACTGAAACATGGTAGACACAGAGAAGAAGAAGAAATTCCAACTCAAGAAGGGGATATAAACAGGACAAACCTCCGAATACTTCAACAACATCCAAAAACCAATTCGAGGAGTTGGAGGAAGATTGTGGAGAGGTCTCAGAGAGGGCAGGAGGGGAGCCAAGGCACCAGACCACACAAGGGAACTCAGTTACTTATGCGACACCGAAAGCCTGGAGGAAGAAGAAGGTGAACAATAAATCAGAGAAACAATCACAAAAAGAGGAGGGTATACGAGACATCACGAACATAGTGCAGTGCAACTCAGTTCACAAAGGAAAAGGTGCACCCCATGTAAACAAGGAAGGACACACAACCTTAAATCCGGAAGTCGACGAAGTCATAGAACTGATAGTAGATACAAAAGAGTGTGAGGACACACACATAACCAACCCTGGAGTTGTGGACTTGGTTGAAGAACCGCCCCGGTTGATTGCGGATGGGAATGACTCTACTCTAAGGGCAGTCACTGCAAGCAAGGTAATAAAAGGAAGCGGAACAAGAATGAAAAAGGCACAGTAATTCCAAGAGAATACTTTCGGCAGAAGGAAGGAGGAAAAGCCCCATATTGAGAGCTACACACACAAGAGATGCTATAATAGAGGCATTGAATGAAGTGGCTAATAAGGAGAACAAAATCCCTGAAGGTTATTAATCTACTGCATATCACCCAAGCCCAGGTTACAATGTCCATGGTGAGCTTTCTCTGCTGGAATGTTCGGGGTATAGCAAACAAGGAGATGCACAAAGTGCTAAAGGAGTATATTTCTTTGTACAAACTGCGAATCATCGTTATCTTAGAACCGAGAATAAGTGCAGATCGAGCCAAGGAAACTATTAAATGACTTGGATTCTCAAACTCACACATATCTGAACCGAGAGGATTCTCCGGTGGAATATGGGTCTGTTGGAATGACAATCAGACCAAGGTGGTGGTAGTTAATACTCACAGATAGTTTGTAACATGCAAGATTAACAACACCTTCCATGCTACTTTCATCTATGCTAATCCGCACATCCAAGCTAGAAGTTTGATCTGGAAACATGTTATTGCTTTGGGGAATCGATTTAAAGAGCCATGGATTGTAGCAGGCGATTTCAATACTGTCATATCACCAGCGGAAACCATGGGTTATCAAACGTTTAATAACCAGGAAGCCATTACTTTCTCTGAAATGATCCTTGAAGCTGGTCTCGCTGATATGGGTTTCTCGGGCCAGAAGTACACTTACAGACATGGTCTTAAGCAGATCCACTTGGACCGAGTTCTTGCTAATGATGCTTATATTTCGAAATTCTCAGGTGTGACAGTCACTCACCTACCTAAAATAGAATTGGACCATTGCCCGCTGTTAGTTAGAACCTTGCATAAGACTAAACAGGCTGGGAGATTCTCTACCAAAGCATCATGGAATTTGGAAACCTTGTTCTCACCTGTGCTGAAGGAGTGATGGAACAACAATCTAAGTTTCACGAGTGCTCTCAGAAATGCAAAGACCTGGTTAAGAGAATGGGAGGAGGAGTGTAATAAACAAAGAACAACTCACAAACTGCGGCTCCACCGCAACATCGACCTTCTTCAGAAGAACCTGGCGGTAAGGTATGATAGTATCACTGACAAGTTCATGATCGATATGCAGGAAGAATTGAATCAACTTCTCAAGAAGGAGGAGGAATACTGGAAAGAACACAACCATGTAGCTTGGCTAAAAGGAGGTGACATCAATACTCATTTTTACCAGGCCTATGTCAATCAAAGAAAACAGGCCAACCGAACAAGCGCCATTAAAAAACCTCAAGGAGGATGGGTAACTGAAGCTAAAGACATCTTCAACATCGTATCAAAATACTTCATCGACTTATTCACATCCCCCAGTAGGATTCACAAGCATCTATTCGACAGCATCCCAACACGTTTCAAGGCTATTCCCCAGGAGGAACATGCACTTATAGCTAAAGAAGTCCGAATTTCTAAAATTGAGGATGTTCTTAAAAAGATGAACCCTCTCAAGGCAGGTGGGCCGGATGGCACAACTACTCACTTCATCCGCTCTAATTGGAATGTCATGGATAAGTCTGTTTTTAAATCTGTAAATAACGCTGTTCATTGCTCTATTATGGAGGATGGAATGTGTGACTCAACTATCATTCTCATACCTAAAGTACCCAAGCCTGAATCGAGCAATCAGTTCCGCCCTATTTCCCTAAATAACACCATCATGAAGATCTGTTCGAAGGTAGTGGTGGAAAGATTAAAACCATGGCTCCCGAAGTGGATTAGCCCTGCGCAAAGCACTTTTGTTCTAGGAAGGAAAATCTCAGATAATATTGTAGTAGCTCAGGAACTCATATACTCGATGAGGAAGAGGACATCTACCAAAGCAATGGCTATCAAGATAGACCTTAAAAAAGCCTATGATATGATGGACTGGAGCTTCATTGAAGACACGCTCAAGAAAAAAGACATACCTCACATTATCTGCCAGTACATGATGAATTCTATCAAAAGAGGATGCACTACTATCGCTTGGAATGGAGAAAATTCAG
This sequence comes from Alisma plantago-aquatica, assembly GCA_963693085.1. Classification (NCBI taxonomy): domain Eukaryota; kingdom Viridiplantae; phylum Streptophyta; class Magnoliopsida; order Alismatales; family Alismataceae; genus Alisma; species Alisma plantago-aquatica. The sequence continues at coordinate 102,922,614 of OY856414.1, read as the reverse complement.
ATGTGTTCAAAGCTACTAAGGGACTTAGGCAAGGAGATCCTTTAAGTCCTTACATTTTCGTTCTATGCATAGAAAGGTTAAGACAGATGATAGAAGATGCTGTCATGGAAAAAGCTTGGAATCCTTTAAAGCTGGGGCAGAACGGACCAAAAATTGCACATCTATGCTTTGCTGACGATATCCTTCTATTTTCTAAGGCGAACACTTCTAACATAAAAGCTATCATGAAATGTTTCAGAAATTTCGAGAAGGTGTTAGGACAAGCTATATTCATAGATAAAACAAGAATCTACTTCTCTAAGAGAGTTACCAAAGAGGAAGCAGATGACATTTGCGAGATAAGCGGCTTAACGAGAACCCTGGACTTGGGAAAATACCTCAGAGTTCTGATATTGCACAACAAAGTGAATAAAGATACATACAGTGAGATCTTAGAGAAGGTGAATGGAAGAATGTACTCATGGGCGGCGGGCAGCTTATCCATGGCTGGGAGGGTGTGCTTGGCCAAGAGCACCCTTACAACTATTCCTACTTATGTTATGCAAACGGCCAAAATCCCTCTACACCTGTGCGACAGAATTGACAGAGCTATTCAAAAATTCATCTGGAGTGGAGGTCGAAGCAAGAAAGGAGTGCATCTCATATCATGGGATAGAATGGTGAGCAGCAAATCCAATGGTGGGTTGGGTATAAAGACAATGAGGGATTGGAACAATGCCTTAATTATGGAATACACATGGGATGTGATGAGCAGTAGACGCTCGGTATGGATTAAAGTCATGGCGGTCAGGCTAGCAGGAAAACCAGATACAACCAACACACATCTTTCTGGTTTAGCTAGATCGGTCGTCCTCAACAAGGAGTTTGTAGAGTCCAACTCTTACATTGTCCCTATCAATGGTAACTCTATCAACATCTGGAGGGACATTTGGCTACCTAGTGGGAAATGCCTGAAGGACTATGCACTATAGCATATACCAGCTGATTTAGAGGATCTGCAGGTTAGCAGCTTAGTGAATTTGAATGGAGAATGGGACCGGGGGTTCCTGGATAACTAGTTTCCTATGGAGATCGTGCAGGAAGTTATGGAAATACCTACACCTACTGACCAGGGAGGCGAGGATACTAGGGTGTGGCGACATGACCCAACAGGGAAGTTTTCAGTTGCTTCTGTATATAATACCATGAGAGCCTGCAAGGAGATCAAACGGAATGGCCAGTGGAGTATCATTTGGAAGAGAAAAGTTGCTGCTAAAGTGAGGATGTTTCTATGGATTGCCGGAAACAACACCCTCCTAACCAATAAGAATAGAAGGAGAAGGCAGATGACTACTGATGCCACATGTAGCAGATGCAGCTCAAGCGATGAAGATACCTTGCATGCTTTGAGAGACTGTAGAAAAGCTCAACCTATATGGGGGGGATTGATAAATTCTAATATGCCACCGAGCTTCTAGACTGAGGATAATATGGATAGATGGATTACCCTTAATCTGAAGTACTCATAAGAACACAAAGTCAAGTTCATGGTTTCGTGTTGGTACATTTGGAACCAAAGAAATCTGAGGGTTTTCGAGAAGAAAGAGAACACCATGCACAATCAAATCTACTCGATCACAACTGAGATCAACCTCAATAGTCAAGCTTGGGAGATTATGAGTAAAAAAGACAACAGTATATACCAGGCGGGCTGGACAGACCTAGCTAAAGGCACCTTGAAGATTAACACAGATGCTGCTTTCAAGGGGCGTCGAAGCGCTATTGCTGCAGTTATCAGAAATGACAGAAGAGAATGGATGGGAGGAATAAGACAACTAGTCAAGACAAACTCCCCTCTAGAAGCGGAGATGCAAGCACTGGAATTGGCCTATAAAATCTGTATTGTGTGCAACCTCAACAATACTATTATCGAAACTGACTGTAAACAGGCTGTTATCATGATTAAAGAGGATTAAGGAAGAAACCCAAGTATGCGAGACAAATAAGGGCGATACAGGAGAACAAATGCCAGACAGTTACTTTAAGATTCGACAGGAGAGAAGGCAACAACCTAGCAGATTCTCTAGCTAACTTTCACCTAAAAACAAAACTGGAAACTGTGAGTATCACAAGTTCCCAGACAGAACACCTGGTAGTGTAGAGAGTGTCCTGTGTAATGGTCGTAGTACGACCATATTTAGTTTCATGCAAGTTACCAAAATTTGTAACACTAGTTTGAGTTTTCTTGCACGAGGTGGGCAAGATGAATAATATCGCCACCTGACTTTTCTAAAAAAAAAATAAGTCATATGTAAAAAAAATTTTCATCCCTTGATATGCCTTCAACAAGCTATACTTCTTTAAAGCAAATTCACATATTGTTGAAAACCATTTATTTTCTCTGATTTCTTTTCTTATGCATTACAACTTCTTCTTATTTATCCTTCTCATTTTGATCATCTAGAATAAACATCCCTAACATAACATTCAAGGTAAGAATAGATTATTCATCATTCTTTCTACCACTGCAATTTTTTTTAGATTACACTTTGATCATGTTGCACTTCTCTCTTTGTTCAAATCACACTTCTTATATTTCAAATCTATTTCTTATCCTTCATTCATATTCATTTTCATATTGTTTATCTATCTTTCACATTTGTAACCTTTTAACCCATGAATACTATAACTGCTATTTTCTTCTCATATTGATGATCTCAGGATTTTATTTTATAGAGATGTTCATGCTTAAGGTCAAATCATTATTGACATCCCTTTAATTATTAAAACCCTAAACTATCTAGGGTTTGATCCTTATCAGATGTTATTGTGACATGATTTTACTCTCTTATTTCGATATGCAAACCTTAGCTCTCTTGAGGTTTACTAAAGTCTTCCTTGTCTTTACCACTTGAATTTTCTTTATCTTACTTGACCATTTTGATAGATTACTTTCTTGATCTACCCTGCTAGGGTTTCATTTTCATATTATGCATCATTAGTTTATTCAATAGATGTATCTCTCATGACGGTTGTGTATCGTTTATGATTTATTTCCTTATCACTTCATCCCATGTTACACTCACTAAGGAGGATACAGAAGAGAAGCTGATTTTGAGACATAGAATTATTATTTTTGAGTATTCACTTAACATAATTCTCATATTAGTCATCATCAAGGAGATAAGACTATTTCACATTTCTTCACATCTCACAATCCCTCTCTTTTATCATCTATAGTACTCCCTCATGTTTCAGCCCCTTCTTTATTTTCTATCATTGACTACCTATTTTCTACTCTTCCCTATGCCATTCTTTACTTTTACTTCTCTTATGATCATGGTTCTCACTCTTGTGTATGATTCCATATTCCATGCCATATAAACTTTCTTATCATCCTTTTACTTTTATCTAGTTAAAATTCTAAATCAATATTCTCCCTACTAGTTTCATCTTATGCATAATACATTACATGTCCTTCATTTTGAATCAAATGACTCATGTAGGGGTTAACTATAGTTTCCTTTCAATAAAGTCTTTATATTTTGAATATAATTTACCTTTATATGAGTTGTTCATTCATTTAGCCGCACATTTGTTCTTCTTTTAAGATCTAGTTCCATTTGATCACTAGGAACATATTGAACACATTTGATGTCAACTAGGTTGCTACTAAATAGAGACATTGAATCAAAATCTAGTAAGGATGAATACTTTAAACTTTATGATAAAAGTACATATTCCATGCTCCTCATTATATCATGTAACCCTTCTTTCTAAATCAAACTCATCATTTCCATCAATTTTTTTTTGTTTCAGCTTAGTTTCTTATCTTAGTCTTATAATTTACACGTTTATCTAGTTCTCTTCACTTTTATTTTTATGAACTTCACTTCTATGTACTTACAACATACTTAACTCTTTTCTCCTATTTTCCTTTTGTTGTAGAGTACTTAAGTACATTTTACTCAATTATATGATCCATTCATTCTAATTAATTCTTTCTATCTTGACTTTTCGATGTAGTTTTATCTTACCTTTCCTTGATTTCAGATTGGATAAAGTGCCATAATTAGTTATATAGTTAAGTTATCTTTATCCATCCTTTCTTCTTCATTTTGTATGTTACATACTAATGTATGTCTTGTATCTATATCCCTCTTCCTTCGTTCCCAACTTAGGGTTTCTTATCTGGGGCCCCAAAGTTGGATCTCAAATATCAGTTCCAATTGATTCTTAACTTTTCTAATCTTTCCCTTATATTTCAACATCTTAGTGTATGTACATTCTCACTATGATGTGGGTCTGATTTATCCAGAGTCTACTCTTATTATATTGTTAATAGGAGTCGTCAGATCCCAGTAACACATCCTGCCAGTCAGACCAGGCCAAACCTACAGTCCTGAAGCCAAGAGCTACTCAGGATTAACCGACTTCTATATATCTCAAACATATAGAAAGAATACCCACTCAAGGTAAATTCATTTAAAGATAACTTCTGATCTAATTGATACAAAGAATGTAAACAATAATTGAATTAACTTCATGGTGTACAAGAATCTTAAAGGACCACATATATTTATAAGAACTGAATATTTGAATTCAAATATATAAGAACATTTCCATTGATATCCAATCAAAGAAACAATATAAAATAAGAGTTACCTCACATTCTATTCTTATGCTCAATTTATTCATTTCTTTCCAATCTTCTAACCCTAATATTTCTAGGGTTTCTCTCTAGCCCATCCTTCCTCTGCATACCTGGCCAGGGCATCCAGAGAAGAATAGACAGAGTAGCTTGATACTGGTCAACCTAAGTAATCAGATACCAGGCCAGGGGATCTAAATACTTAGACCTCCCAGAGCTATAGACGCATCACCTCCTAACTGCCACACTAATAACTCTAACTTTCTATCATAATGGTCCCTGACAACTCAGACTAAGCTCTGATATGAAGTTGTTACACCCACATCCCACAATTACCACTAATCATGAGATTAGGACATTAGTTTGAGGATTATACTTAATACAAAATTCACTCCCAACTTTTCTTTTCCTTTATTTCAAACTTTTTTTTTCTTTTTGCATTTAATCACATAAACAAACTTTACAAAGGAATTAAACCTTGATTACTCAAATATGATCTCAACATTAATCATACACATCCATACATTCATTTTATTCCTCACACTTCCATGTACATACAACATGATAACTAGGTATATACTCTATCATTAAGGAAACAAAGATACAAATCATCATTTAGAATTCTCTCTCAACTCTATACAAGGACCTAGAGTGACAGAGACTGACTGAACTTAACTAATCTCATACTTAACTCCTATGGCAGATCTATGTTGATGCAATGACATCTTTAGTCCATGAGCTATCCCTAAAAATTGTGAGTAGAGGGGTGAGCCTACTCGCTCAGTGAATGAGTACTTTAAAGAAACAGTCTAAAGCACTGATGTAATTACAGATACACTATTTTGCAACTAATATCAATTATAACAGAAGTAAGCTTTAAAGAGACTAATCATTCACATATATAAATATGGCAGAATACTCTAGACATCTACAAGAGTGAATCAATATATGAACATGCTTGATAAACCACAAAGAAAACTAACAATCCAGAAACATACAAAGAATAATTGAATAACTGCACACACTTGGTTAACCTCTCATTCATCATATAACACATCAGTAGTAATATACAAATATCTAAACATTTTTTCTCAGTATTCTCTTTGTAATCTTTCGTTAACCTTGACTTGACCTGACTACTGAACTGACTACTACTATGTTGGCCAATTAAACATAACCGACTGATCTAAGTAATGTACTCTTTATCTGAACTCAATTAAACTCAGTTTACTTTTCTTTTACTTTGCGCCTGAACTCACTTGGATTGTACCATCCTAGCAAAAGTCACTACTGCGTGACTTACTGTACAAGTCTTAAGGTAAACTCGGGACCTTAAGACTACTACTAACTACCTCGGTCTGCAACGAGGTTGCCACATCTGGCCTAACGGAAGCTAAATAGCATTCGTAAATTATGGCCCCTTGTCCTGGGTACTCGGGAGGGGTGCCTCTAGGCTAAAAAGCCTCAACTCTACGTATAATGATTCCACTAGGGATGACACACAAAATAGAGTAACTGCCAGAAGAAGTAGGTCCAAAAGGACTGTATACTTCAACTAGTGGGTACCACTTGATCTCTAGTTATTATTGGATACCCCTGCTACTGAAATAGTACCACCAGGATCTCTAGTTATTGTTGGGTACTATGTTACTCAACTGAAGTACCTCCGATATCCAATCAGTTGATGTTAGATACTCAGTTCCGGGCTAGTTCTTCCTAAATCTGATAGTCCATATCCTATTTCACCCATCCTGGTACAGACCTCCAGGGAGGGTTCTTTGGTGTTCAAGGCATCTACTATTAATATTGTAGTTTTACTAACTAGTTGAGCTATTGGACTAAATTCACTGATAATACTTAGTTGAATGCATAACATATTGGTTACCCTTATCTTAGGGTTTCTCATTTCTTAGATGCTTAACATACTGATTACCCTTCTCTCTGGGTTTCTGATTTCTCATGCACATAAAAGAATTCACATATGTTCAAACATATTTCATGTCTAATGATATAAACATTTACATTCAACATTTCTCGTATTCATGCATGGCATCAATGAAATCCCTATCTAGGGAAATGTATTTTCTATTTTCTTATATTACCATAACAACTTATGCATTTCATGTCAATTAACTCATATAGATACATCACAAATCAAAATGTGTATCCATATAAAATGATATTCAGCTAGAAACTCAAATTATCACATAACTCATTTCAATCAGTCATGCATATGAAACTCTGGTATGAATTTAACTAGGGCTCCCAAGATATTCATTAAAATATCATGAATCAAAAGTAACCTTAAATAAATTAATTTATAACAACAAAGAATAACATCAGTTGAATTCATGAATCTATTTGCAAACTTCCAACTTTTCATTCATTTAGGGTTTCACCCTCTTAACTGATATATCAAGCAAACATTGATATCATCAAATGAAATACAAGATCTTATCTGACATATATGTACTACTCATTCAGATAAAACAATCACTTGTAACCAAGGATATTCAACTAGACAAACCTCTTTATTCAATTATGCAACAATTTAGTCATGCCCAAAAACCCTAGATTTTGCTATTTTCATATAAACTCTACAATTACTTTAGGAATTCTCATTTAGATAATTTGTATGCATTTATAGTATGATTTATCAACTGGAATCCATCACATTAGAGAAATAATCTTATTTCATATCATCTTGCAAAAGCTAGGTCAAAAGGGCAGTTTAGGGTTTGATGACGCATACAAAACAAGTAAATATTATTGATCATTTAACTCATTTTTGTGCAATATACTATTTAAAGAAAGTACCCACTCACCCTAAGGTATGAAAACACCTAAAAAATGTAGGTCATTTCTGAAAATTTTGAATTCATACAAAACCCTAGCAAATCACGGGATTCTTCTTCCTTTCAACCCGGAAACCCTAGAAATGGGGAATTATGAAGAAAGAGTGAGAAAAGGGGAAGATTTAAAACAAATTTTGAATCAAATCAGAGGAGGGACGGAATCTTGACATGTGAGAGAAGATTCACCATGAAAGGCTATGCAAAGAAGCTAAACTTACTTGATTTCATCATATCTCGGATAGAGAAGCCCTAGATCAGCAATTCCACCACTTCCTTCTCTCAAACCCTAACTCTCCCTCTCTTTCTAGTATTTCATTTCTCTGTAATGGATCACGAAATATGAGAGCTACTTGCGTGATAGATTTCTCATATAGAGAAATTTAGGTGCTTGGGTAATTTACACATTAACCCCTCACTATACTTTTTGTTATTTCAGCGGATTTTTCTATTATAAAAAAATTACTATAATTCGTTTGTTTCATAGGTCAAACATCCTCAAAAATTATGAAAATTTAGAATAATGTCTAAAATGTAATTTAATAGCTTAATTATAAAATTTAGATAATTTTTAGTTACCAAAAATAATTAAAAATCAAACACTACACTGCTAAAAAAACACTCTATCAACATTTCAGTCGAAGTATAGTTTGACTGAGAACCACATTCAAAGAACAACCAAATATTCTAAAATGTTTCTACAATATGCATGATTGAGTTATACATATCATATCCAAAATTCAATTAAATATAAAATTTGTGGAAAATATGAAAAATCATTTACCACACTGCTATCTTGATCAAATTCCATATTCATGTACTATCAGAACCCTAATTTTTTCCGATTAGGGTTTACATTTCTCAAACACTAATTCTTCAAACTAAAATCATAATTTGAGTTTCTTATTAGGTTTGAGACATCACATTTGAGATACTATCATTAATCAAGCCTAAACGATGTTCAATCTAATCAAGCGTGTAATCATTTAGGTAAACCCTAGTTTACCAATTAAGCACAAATGTGGTCATTACAATACATCACAAGATCATTAAAGTCCACAACTTGAAAATTAGGATTTCATTTTGTCCAATTACTCAAATTAGGGTTTCCACATACAAGATACAAATTAGGATCCAACAAGCATATCCGGAAAAATAAGAAGGTCAAAAGATATACTTCAATAAATTTTATCCCAGTAGTCCACTCAAAACACGAAAGATGAATTTTAATATTTTAATACCTCAAAGAGGTTCAATAGAGAGAATCAAGAGAGCAATTGCTCAATATGACTGATAGAGAATGCAGCATACCTCATACCAAGTCTACATATCTGAAGACAACCCTAGGTCCAAGCCAAGGTCTTCAAAACACGTATTAGACATATATACAAAATTTAGGGTTAAATTCATATTAACTACATAAACCCTAAAAGTAGCCTTGTTATTATTAATGAACTAGGTTATCAAAATCACATCATCTTGTATATTATATTTTACTAAATTCACAACATATTTTAATTTTTTCGACTTACATTTTATTAAATATATATTTTAGAAATTCCAACAAGTTACAAAAATCCATGAGAATCATATATTTCTTACATTATAACTAGGCAATGAAATCAATACCAATGAATGCAACAAAATCTGACTATTAGATTTACAAATCATCTTCTAGTGCATTATCCTGACTTGTAAATTAATGTCTATGAATTTTCAAATATAAGTTGATTTACTGAAGCTCCAATATTAAAACATGATAATAAGACCATCTTACCCTTGATTCATGTATTTTTAAACATTAAGTTTGACATGATGAAGTGGTAAATTACTAGGGATTGAAACTTACTCACTCAAGAGAAACTAGAGGGGGAAAATATCATACAACGCCCCTTCCATAGAGCAAAATTAAAACCCACGCAAGCATTACAGTGACAACTACTCAGACTAGATGATTGTTTGATCTCACAACACACAATGACTAAAGTGTCAAGATTCAACTCAAGAGCAAACCCTTAGTTTCATGGAACTTCATCACTGATGATGATTTCCTTCATATTCATCATGATCCACCAAACCTAGGGACCCCAATTGGAGTAAAGCATGAGAACATGAAACCTCAGAAAGAGATTTCATCATAACTGAAGAGACTGAAGCTCAATAGAATACATAAGTCAAAACAACCTCAAGAGCATGGCCCATGACAGTTCTTCAGGCTCACAGAATACCAAAAAAATGCAAAACTAGTATGAGTAGTCATAAACTTCCCACTTGCTTCATCTGAATTCACGCACAACATAGCCAACAGGTAAAGATGACAACACATACTTGTCTAAATTGGATAAAAGGGTTAATGACGATGGATCCACTAGGTCCCTCCAAACACACATGGGTCCTCGTCAGGCCCTTAAGTGGCACAATGGATCATGACCACCATGTTGTGGAGATCCATCCCCAAATGCCTTATTGTGATAAAAAAATGAATGAAATCCAATTAAAACCAAGCATCTCAGGAGCTTGTATACCACTCGAGGATGGTCTCACCCAAAGGAATTGATCTGACAGAGTCAACAGAGCCAATGCCATCCAAGGGAGTCGAAGGAAGAAGAAGGTTTTAGATGTAGATGTCAGAGAAGTTTTGAATCAATTAAACACAAGAATCATTTGATAATGGGGTGATTTTGGCCTAGGTCTTTATAGGCGTGTTACAGTTTCACAACTTTTGGGAAAAAAGGTAGAGAAATTTGAATAGGGGATTTTTGATTGGGAATGAAAAAGGTAAGGAAAGTAGGTATAGGCATGTGTTCTATCTTCTCAGGAATTTGACAAGGAATAAATCTTGAGAAACATCTTGAGAAACTATGGAAAGACAAGGGTGAAAATGTGGAAAGGAGAATAGTGCGGGACCATGTGTACATGGCGAGAAGACAAGTGACTTGTAGAAGGTGGACATGAGTGTGTGCCTCTGATCTCGATCTAACGACTCAAAGATAAGTATGTATAAGGAAATTAGGCATGACAACTAAATTTGTGGAATATTAGAAAAATCAACAGGAATACATTGAATACTTGACATTTTATGGTATTCTCAACGTGTGTTCTTAATTTAATTAGTTAATGACTCAAACAATGTCCAATTAAAGTGAAAATTATCACCTAGTCTAATTAAGACATGTAGAACTTAAATATAAACTTAGTTTCTTCTTTTGGACTCATATAATACATTATTTAATATTTTATAGTTTAACTTTTTTTCTTTTATTAATTGGATTAGGACATCTAGGACTATTACTATATTGTAAAACTTGGCAACCAAGCTAATTAGGACCCAAAGAATCTGATTTAATATTAGATTTACCTTTCAAGACTTTCTTTTATGAGTTTCAATATAATTAGAGCTTCAGATCATTATCTTTATCTTTATTATAATGTTACATATCTATCATCAACATTCATTGTTTTGAGTCCTATTATCTTCATACATTATCAAGCAGGTTAGGATGTATTATATTGCCTGACTTTACTTGTTTACTCACTTATCCCTTAAGTTCATTGATTCAACACTAACTTATATGATGACACATTTGTTATCTCCACTTATATTAAACGTCCACTTATTATCACATTATGCATATTTGTTACATTATTGTCTACATGAATCATTCATTTATATATACTCACATCGGATTACCAATTATGCACATCTGTAACAAACTAAAATCTAGAAATATTCTCAGCTTGGCCCTTTTCCTAAGATTTCCTATTTTTTCCATCATTTTTGTCCTTGATGTTGAATTTGTGGAACTATTAGTGGTTTGGGGTGAATTTGATCACTATTTATGCCAATATATGAGTTTATGCACAAATACCTCAGTATATGTGTTATGACCCACTCCAAAGCTAACTAGTAAGTTCAATAATCACAACATCATTAAGATGATTAAGTTAAGTAAGCACAACACTTAGTGCATCATCAAGTTGAATAAGTTAAGTTAAGAACTCACAGATGCAATTAGTGCTTTGATCAAGTGTTACAGACTAATTAGCATGTTTTCATGCCTTGAGAAGGTAGATATTTTCGTGCTTGAAGTTTTGTAAAAGAAATCGTACAAATTGGACTTACGAGGCAAAAATTATGCCATTTTTATGTTCTTTGGACCTTGGCTGCAAATTACCCATTTAATTGGCTTATTAATTAACCCTTTCTTCCTTATCTCCTTTCTTCCCCAACTGAGCGACGCACAGAGCAATCGACAGAGCGGTGCCCAACCCGTCCGATAGAGCAGCAGCAGAGGGCGATTTGAGGGGGGCGATCTTTGGCCCCTTGCCTTCGTTCAGAAGCACCCGTCCTTCCGTCCTCCTTCCTCCTTCCTTCCTCTATTCTTTTCCCTAGCAATGCCCTAGCGCCCAACCTGCTAGGGACGGCACCCCAGCAAGCAACAGCAGCTCGACAGCTGCAACAATGGCTAGGAAGCCATCTTGGCACGAGAAACGACAGCCCTGCCTCCGCCCACCTTCCTCCTCCATCTTCCCCTCCTCATCCTTGCCCACCTGTGCCCCGACCAGCAGCTAGGGCGCCGGCCAGCAGCAGCTGCAACTGTGTGGTGTGCGGCCTGAGGAAGGTAGGTTGGCGCAGCCAGCACCTCCAAACGACGGCTATTGAGCTCCACCTTGAGGTCTAAGCAAGGAACAACAGCGCCCGACGGTTAGGGCGGCGCCCCGACCAGTAGGTGCTACGCTGGCCAAGCAGCAGTGGCCAGCAGCAGGTGTACGACTAGGAACAACCTTGGGTGCGAGCAAGCACCTCGGAACGACGCCTTGAGCTCGGCCTTGGTGCCTAAGCACGAATTTTCAGCCCCAACAACAATCGAAACCCAACCAAGCAGCTCTTTTCCTACCTGTACGTGTGTGTGGAGCTGCTGCTGTGTGCAGCAGGTTCGAAACAAGGCACCCAAGGTTGAAGACGATCTAGCAGATGCCCGTATTTAGGCTATGGACAAATTTTTGGTTGAAATCCAGTCACCTCACCCGCAGTGAGTAGAATATCACTCCCCAAAGCATGATTTAACTCCGTGAAATAGACGATTTTGATTCGATCTGCGTTATTTGTGGGTAACAATGCTTACCCAAGTGTCAACGTCGCATGACTTTTATTGCACTATTCGACTCATCACATTTTGCATGATTTGGTTTATTAATTTATGTGTATGGTTTTGGTTAGTGGAATTATATGGTTGATTAAAACCTAAGTTCCTTAGTTAAAGGTTGAAAATAGTAGTACACGACCACTAAGTGGACAGTTTGGGTATAAACCCAGGCAGCACGATTTTAGTAATTTAATTGATGTGCGATTACAAAGAAATGACGATGACATGAAAACATTCAAGAAAACCTAGTTGCGCGCTCCCTACTATACTTAATGCGAGTAGTTTAATAATTAAACAAATTGACACATTTTCTAAGAAATTATTTGAAATTCTTAATTAATATTAATAACTCGTGCCATAATAAGTAATTTAACTCTTAATTGAGTTATGTGATGCACAACTCTGATCTTGGGTTGATGTGCATGATTTTTGAGAAATTATAGATAATTTACAAGTGCTACTGACGATTACTCATATATCGAGTAATTAACTCTTTTTAGTGTGTTACGATGTTCAATTGTATGATTTCAGCGTATATGTGCCAAGTTGACCTGAATTCTATTTATTTAAGAATTTTAGTCTGCCTGCATGCATAATAATGTTGATTTCTCAGTAAATTACAAGTGGACATGTATTTAGTTTATTTAAGAACTTGAAATCTGCTTGCATGCTTAATATGTCGAATCTCTCAGCATTTGCAATGCTTGAAGATACTGCTCTATTAAATTTAGAATGATATTCATGTCGTGTTGTAAAGTTCAAGTAAATAGACACGATACCATAGAGATACCAGAGTCGAGTATAAGTAAGAGAAATGTACAATCTAGTAAACGTTTTCTAGAATAATAAAATAATAGATTTAAGGGCCCTGACACCATAGAATCCCTATGTGAGGTCTGCGCCTTAGGGATGAAATGACCTACCCTGGCGGTGCATCCAGTATACGGGGGTCGAAACACACCCACAGAGCGTGCGGGGAGACGAAGCCATTAAGGAAGTCTCCTAAGAGAAGATAGGTTACCCAACATGAACCGGAAGTCCCGGTGGTAACCCAGAGGTACCCACAGAGCGTACCAAGCTGTGGCCTACAGAGCGTCTCAGACCCTCCGCCTGTGTACTCAGCCTAGAGGAGGAGTCCAATTTATGACACCATAGGAGTGTCGAGGCCAGAGAGCCAGTTTTCCTGTTGCAGACCAGGACAACAGTCAAACTTAGCTATCCTGGGGTGTCGGCTAAGTCTTGTACGATGAGATTGTAGTTCGCTACGAGTCTTCATATGTAGAGTACACTACATATGATCAGGGCATAAGATAAAATATGTTCATATATGTTCACATAGTTTCTTATAAGTTAAAGAGTTAAGAAAGGTTTGAGTTAGTTTCACAGCAGGTGTCCTTTAAATGAAATTTTAGTATTTTCTGTTAATTAATTGTATCTACAACTTTGCAGCAATTGTTATCACAATGAAATGTTGACATCTCCCATTGTTTAAATTTTATTGCTTAGATCTGCTCAGTATAGTATTATCATGTATTTTATTCCAATTAATAAACATAAAATGAGTTATCTGCGATGGTTGGGTGAAATTCTATTCACTGAGCCAGTAGCTCACCAACCTATTGAAACATTTTTTCAGGTCAGCGTCAGCACGAGGAAGTTGAAGGATCGTATCACCTAAGTACTTAGAAGGTAGTTCGTAGTTAGTTAGAGGTCTCTTAGTCCTTTCCCCTCGGTCCTTGGGCATGTGGTATGGTAGAGAGAGAGAATGAAATGTAATATGTAGTTAGTTTTCAATTAACTGTTGCACTTTATATTCTGCAAGTAAGATGTAATATGTTAAATAAACTCTGAGGTATCTTTCAAGATCTAGAAACAATAAGTTTCTATCCACAAGTTTAAGTAAGATTTCATTATTGTCCAAATTTTGATATTTTCCTTTAGATAAAATTTAAGTGATTAAGAAAAGAAAAAGTTAAGGGTGTTTTTGTATTAAGTGAAATCCTCATTGTCATGCCCTAATCTCATGATCGATGGTAAATCGTGGGATTGAGGCGTGATAGTTAATTTGGTATCAGAGCATAGGTTGAGTACATAGTTACTCTAAGTCAAGGTCAGGGGATGATAAGAGACCAATAGGATTAGGATTATGGTGTTTTCCTTCCAACTGTAATTTTTTAACAAGAAGTATTCTGTTATACTATTGTAGATGGCAGGAAGAAGATGTGGTCATGAGGACCAAGCTGAGAGCCACATTGGACTTGATCCTCAGGTGATGGGTCCAGGTGGTGGAGTTGATGTAGATGAGGCATCAAGGATGTACATGATGTTTCTTGAAACTAGAGAAAAGTATAAGATGGAGAGGCGAGCTTCTACCTCAAGCAGCAAGGAGATGATGAGATCCTATGAGCTGGTTAAGAAGCTTGGAGGTACTGAGTTCAATGGAACTACAGACCCCATAGTGGCAGATGAATGGCTAAGATAGTTAGAGAAAGTGTCCTGTCTGATGGGGTTGTCTGAGGAAAGACAAATCAGTCACATAGTTTATTTGCTTAAAGGTGATGCAGAGCTCTTGTGGCGTGGAGTGCAAGATAAAAGGAGGGACACAGTACTGACCTGAAGGGATTTCGTTGATGAATTCCATCTTAAGTACTACCCACCTACCTTTCTGAGTGAGAAGATAAGACAATTGCATAATATCAGACAAGGAAGTATGACAATTGGTGAATACGAGGCACATTTCACAAGGTTGGCAAATTTCTGTCCGCAACTTGTTCCTAATGATGTAGAAAAGTGCAGAAGATTTCAAGAAGGATTAAGATCAGAGATTAGACACGCCGTTTCAGCCTTTAGTCGAAGAGATAGAGAAAATTTTGGGGAATTTGTGGAAGCAGCAAGACGTGTAGAAGAGTCAGTTAATACTGATAAGTAGACTAAGAGTAAGAAAAGATCTGGAGATTTTATTAGAAGGGGACAAAGCAGTGGTGGATACAGAGGAGGTGGTGGTTTCTTTTCAAAGATAGGACGAGGACTTGGCTGTTTTGGTAGACAAGGATCTAGTTTTTCATCATGTGGAGGAAGATCCAATTCCAGAAGATGGAGTACACAATCTACATGGACACCTCCAACTAGGTCTTTGGGATCTTCAGTGTCAGTGACAGGTCCACAGAGACGTGATGCATCCATGTGTGATATCTATGGAAGACCACACTGAGGACAGTGTTGGGGAACATGGTTTCAAGGATGTCATCAATGTGGACAGATGGGACATTTCAAGAGGAATTTCCCCAAGTTACAACAATCAACATCATAGGGTTCTCAGTCACAGTATCAGAATGTTCCTAGATAGGCTCCAGCTGGAGGATCTGGTTCCTCTATAGCTTTAGGTTCCTGAGGTGGTGCAGCACCCATTGCTAGGGAAGGACAACAAGGTCATCGTGGGAGAGGAAGAGCTTCATGATGCCTTTTCTCTTTGACACCACAAGAAGGTATTGTTTCTTCTCGAGTGATTATAGGAGAAATGCTTTTCTTTAACAACATTTCAGTTATAGTTATGATAGATCCGAGTGCTACTCACTCGTTTATACAACGTTCTTTAGCTTGTGAGCTTAACCTGTTGACCCAGGAGTTATCAATTGAGTTGTTGTTGAGGGTTCCGTTAGGTGAACCGACAGTGTTGACAGAGTTTTGTCCCGGATGCTTGTTGACCTTTGGTGGTTACACCATCACGGTTAATCTTATACCCCTAGATATTAACTCTTTTCAAGTTATCTTGGGTATGAATTGACTAGAGACGTATCAAGTTCAACTCGTCTGTTGGAAGAAGGAGGCTGTCTTTCAACAGGGTGGATTTTCTTGTGTCTTTACTAGAGACAAGAAGGTTTTTCCTACGTGTATCATATCAGCCGCTGTAGCTGATAAGATGTTGTAGAAAGGTTGTGAGGCGTTTTTGGCACATGTAGTAGATACTAGATCTGAGAAGAGCACAATCAGCCTATGGGATGTGCTAGTGGTCTGTGAGTTCCCAGATGAGTTGCCAGGTCTAGCTCCTAAAAGAGAGATAGACTTTGAGATCCAGGTGTTGCCAAGTAGTCAACCTATAGCGCTACTAGCCTACAGAATGGCACATGTAGAGTTGAAGGAACTCAAGATTCAATTACAGGAATTACTAGATAAGGGTTTCATTCGACCTAGTTCTTCGCCATGGGGAGCTCCAGTCTTGTTTGTGAAAAAGAAATATGGTACTATGAGGCTATGTATAAACTACAAAAAGTTGAATAAGATCACCATCAAGAATAAGTATTTGTTGCCAATGATAGATGATCTGTTTGATCAGTTGTGTGGAGCGGCGATCTTTTCTAAGATAGACTTGAGATCTGGGTATCATCAGTTGAGGATAAAGGCTTCATATATTCCTAAGTCGGCTTTTAGAATAGGATATGGGCATTATGAGTTTCTGGTCATGTCGTTTGGACTGAATAATGCCCCAACAACTTTTATAGATATGATGAACCAGATTTTCAAGTCGTTCTTGGATCAGTTCATAGTAGTTTTCATAGATGACATTCTGATCTATTCTAGAGATGATGAGCAGCATGAGCAGCATCTGAGGATAACATTACAGTTGTTGAGACAACACCAGTTATATGCTAAGTTTAGTAAGTGTGAATTCTGGTTAGCTGAGGTGTCTTTTCTTGGACATGTCATCTCAGGAGATGGAGTAAGTGTTGACCCTAAGAAAGTCGAGTCTGTTCTACAGTGGGAGCAGCCTAAGACTCCTACTGAGATCAGAAGCTTCTTAGGATTGGCAGGTTACTATAGGAGGTTCATCCAGAACTTCAGTGTTGTAGCGTCACCTCTGACACGCTTAACGAGAAAGAATGCACCATTTGTGTGGTCAGACAAGTGTGAGAAGAGTTTTCAGTTCTTGAAGAAGAGGTTGACTACAACACCAGTGTTGATCCTGCCTGAGGTAGATAAAGGCTACACAATGTTTTTTGATACTTACAGAAGAGGCTTAGGCTTTGTGTTGATGCAGGAAGGCAAAGTAGTAGCTTATGCATCTAGACAACTTAAGAATAATGATGAAAATTACCTGACACATGATTTGGAGTTAGCTGCTGTAGTTCATGTTCTTAAGACATGGCGTTACTATCTTTATGGTGAGGCATGTTAGGTGTTTACAGATCATAAGAGTTTGAAATATATCTTCACCCAGAAGGATCTGAATCTTAGATAGCGGAGATGGTTAGAATTGATCAAGGATTATGATGTGATGATATATTATCATCCTGGTAAAGTGAATGTGGTAGCAGATGCCCTCAACAGGAAGTCAAGTTCAACAACAGATGTATTCTCTATGGCATGCTTCAAGAGAGACCTGCTAGTAGAGATGCAGAAGTTGAACTTAGACTTAGGGGTGACAGAACAGAGTGGTTTGATTACTCAGATGCAAGTCAAGCCTACTTTTTATGATCAGATCAAGGAACTTCAATAGAGTGACAATGAGTTACAACAGATCATGTAGGATATGACAAGGGGAAAAAGACCAGAGTTCATGTTTTCAGATGATGGTTTGTTGTATTAGCATGACATGTTGTGTGTACCTAGAGACAGTGATTTGAAAGAACAAATTCTTAAGGAAGCGCATGCATCGATGTACGCTATGCATCCAGGAAATACTAAGATGTACAAGAATCTCAAGGAGTTGTATTGGTGGTCAGGTATGAAAAAGGATGTAGCTAAGTACGTGGCAAGATGTAGTGTGTGCCAGCAGGTTAATGGTGAGCATCAGAAACCTACAGGTACTTTGCAATCTCTTCCTATACTAGAGTGGAAGTGGGAACATATCACAATGGATTTTGTGGTAGGGTTGCCCAGGACACCTAGAGGTTGTGACTCGATATGGGTGATTATGGATAGAATGACTAAGTCTTCTCACATTCTTCCTGTTAAGTCAACCTTTGATGTCCCGAAGTTATCTAAGATATATGTGGATGAGATAGTCAGGCTGCATGGTATCCCAGTTTCAATTATATCAGATAGAGATCCTAAGTTCACATCCAGGTTCTGGAATCAGTTGCATCGTGCTTTGGGCACAAAGTTGAGGTTCAGTACAACTTTTCACCCGTATATGGATGGTCAGTCAGAGAGGACCATTCAGACTCTTGAGGACATGCTGAGAGCATGTGTCATGCATTTCAGTGGAAGTTGGGAAGAACACTTAAGTCTTATAGAGTTTGCATACAACAGTAGTCACCATTCCCGTCTTGGTATGGCCCCGTATGAAGCTTTGTATGGCAGAAAGTGTAGATCACCTGTATGTTGGTACGAGGTGGGTGACAGAGATTCTTGGACCAGAGATAGTGGATTTGACCATAGAAAAGATTACAGTGATCAGGGAAAAGTTGAAAGCTACACAGGACAGGCAGAAAAGTTACGCTGAGAAGAGACGTAGACCTCTTAAGATTGAGGTTGGTGATGAAGTGTATCTAAAAGTCTCACCATGGAAAGGAGTGTTGAGGTTTGGCAAGAGAGGCAAACTAACTCCTAGGTTTATGGGCCCATATCCTGTCATTGAGAGGATTGGACCTGTAGCCTACAAGTTGGATTTGCCATCAGAGTTGGCTAATTTACATGATGTGTTTCATGTATCGATGCTGAAGAAGTGTTACCTTGGTACAGAGAAGATAGTGGACCCAGAACCTGCATAGCTTAGAGAAGATGTGTCCTATGTTGAAGGACCTATACAAATAGTTGATCGGAGGATCAAGAAACTCAAGAATCGCAAGATACTATTAGTGAAAGTTTTGTGGAGGAACCACAACCTAGAGGAAGCCATGTGGGAGCTTGAGTCAGAGATGCGTAACAAGTTTCCTTTTCTCTTTTAGGAATTTCAGGACAAAATTCTTATAAGGGAGGGAGATTGTTATGAACCACTCCAAAGCTGACTAGTAAGTTCAATGATCACAACATTATTAAGATGATTAAGTTAAGTAAGCACAACACTTTTGCATCATCAAGTTGAATAAGTTAAGTTAAGTACTCACAGATGCAATTAGTGCTTTGATCAAGTTTTATAGACTAATTAGCATGTTTTCATGCCTTGAGAAGGTAGAGATTTTTGTGCTTGAAGTTTTGCAAAAGAAATCGTACGAATTGGACTTACGAGGCAAAAGTTATGCCATTTTTATGTTCTTTGGACCTTGGCTGCAAATTACCCATTTAATTGGCTTATTAACCCTTTCTTCATTATCTCCTTTCTTCCCCAACCGAGCGACGCACAGAGCAACGGATAGAGCGGTGCCCAACCCTTTCGATAGAGCTGCAATAGAGGGCGATTTGAGGGGGGCGATCTTTGGCCCCTTGGCTCTGTTGAGTAGCGCCCGCCCTTCTGTCCTCCTTCCTCCTTCCTTCCTCCTCTATTCTTTACCCTAGCAACGCCCTAGTGCCCAACCTGCTAGGGGCGGCACCCTAGTAAGTAGCAGTAGCTTGGCAGCTGCAACAATGGCTAGGAAGCCATCTTGGCGTGAGCAACGACAAACCTACCTCCGCCCACCTTCCTCCTCCATCTTCCCCTCCTCATCCTTGCTCACCTGTGCCCCGACTAGCAGCTAGGGCGTCAGCCAACAGTAGCTATAGCTATGCGGCGTGCGGCCTGGGGAGGGCAGGTTGGTGCAGCCAGCACCTCCAAATGACGGCTATTGAGCTCGACCTTGAGGTCTAAGCAAGGAACAACAACGCCCAAAGGTTAGGGCGGCGCCCCGACTAGTAGGTGCTACGCCGGCCAAGTAGTAGTGGCCAGCAGTAGGAGTACGAGTAGGAGCAGCCTTGGGCGTGGGCAAGAACCTTGG
This sequence comes from Alisma plantago-aquatica, assembly GCA_963693085.1. Taxonomy (NCBI): domain Eukaryota; kingdom Viridiplantae; phylum Streptophyta; class Magnoliopsida; order Alismatales; family Alismataceae; genus Alisma; species Alisma plantago-aquatica. The sequence continues at coordinate 102,902,135 of OY856414.1, read as the reverse complement.
AACGACGCCTCGAGATTGGCCTTGGTGCCTAAGCACAAATTTGCAGCCCCAACAACAATCAACACCCAACCAAGCAGCTCGTCTCCTACCTGTACGCGTGTGTGGAGATGTTGCTGTGTGCAGTAGGTTTGAACCAGGGCGCCCAAGGTTGAAGATGACCTAGCAGACGCCTGGATTTAGGCTCTGGACGGATTTTCGGTTGAAATTCGGTCACCTCACCCACAGTGAGTAGAATCTCACTTCCCAAAGCACGATTTAACTCCTTGAAACGGACGATTTTGGTTCGATCTACGTTATTCGCAGATAACAACACTTACCTAGGTGTCAGGCAGTGACAACGTCGCCTGACTTTTATTGCAGTATTCGACTCATCACGTTTTGCATGATTTGGTTTATTAATTGATGTGTATGGTTTTTGTTAGTGGAATTATATGGTTGATTAAAACCTAAGTTGCTCAGTTAAAGGTTGAAAACAGTAGCACATGACCAATAACTCGACAGTTTGGGTATAAACCCAGGCTGCACGATTTTAGTAATTCAATTGATGCACGATTACAAAGAAATGATGATGACATGAAAATGTTCAAGAAAACCTAGTTGCATGCTCCCTACTATAATTAATGCGAGTAGTTTAATAATTAAACAAATTGACACGTTTTCCAAGAAATTATTTGAAATTCTTAATTAATATTAATAACTCGTGCCATAATAAATAATTTAACTCTTAATTGAGTTATGTGATGCACAACTCTGATCTTGGGTTGATGTGCATGATTTTCAAGAAATTACAGATAATTTACAAGTGCTACTGATGATTACTCATATATTGAGTAATTAACTCTTATTAGTGCGTTATGATGTTCAATTGTATGATTTCAACGTATATGTGCCAAGTTGACCTGAGTTCTATTTATTTAAGAATTTTAGTGTTCATGCATGCATAATAATATTGATTTCTTAGTAAATTACAAGTGGACATGTAATTAGTTTATTTAAGAACTTGAAATCTGCCTGCATGCTTAGTATGTCAAATCTCTCAGCATTTGCAATGCTTGAATATACTGCTCTGTCAATTTTAGAATGATATTCATGTCATGTTGTAAAGTTCAAGTACATAGACACGGTACCATAGAGATACCAGAGTCGAGTATAAGTAAGAGAAATGTACAATCTAGTAAGAGTTTTCTAGAATAATAAAATAGTAGATTTGAGGGCCCTGACACCGTAGAATCCCTATGTGAGGTCTGCACCTTAGGGATGAAACGACCTACCCTGGCGGTGCGTCCAGTATACGGGGGTCGGAACACACCCACATAGCGTGCGGGGAGACGAAGCACTTGAGGTTTAGGTTAGTTTCACATAAGTTGTCCTTTAAATGAAATTTTAGTATTTTCTGTTAATTAATTGTATCTACAACTTTGCAGTAATTGTTATCACAATAAAATGTTGACATCTCCTGTTGTTTAAATTTTATTGCTTAGATCTGCTCAGTATAGTATTATCTTGTATTTTATTCCAATTAATAAACATAAAATGAGTTATCTGCGATGGTTGGGTGAAATTCTATTCACTGAGCCAGTAGCTCACCAACCTACTGAAACATTTTTTCAGGTCAGCGTCCGCACGAGGAAGCTAAAGGATCATATCACCCAAGTACTTAGAAGGTAGTTTGTAATTAGTTAGAGGTCTCTTAGTCCTTTCCCCTCAGTCATTGGGCATGTGGTATGGTAGAGAGAGAGAATGAAATGTAATATATAGTTAGTTTTCAATTAACTGTTGCGCTTTATATTTTGCAAGTAAGATGCAATATATTGATTAAACTCTGAGGTATCTTTCAAGATTTAGAAACAGTAAGTTTGTTTCCGCAAGTTTAAGTAAGATTTTAGTATTTTCCAAATTGTGAGATTTGCCTTTAGATAAATTTTAAGTGATTAAGAAAAGAAAAAGTTAAGGGTGTTTTTGTATTAAGTGAAATCCTTATTGTCATGCCCTAATCTCATGATTGGTGGTAAATCGTGGGATCAGGGCGTGACAAGATGTTTCTAACAGGGCCTTTATATGCAAATTTACCAGTTAAGTGTCATACTGATAAAATGAATTCATTCTAGAATATCCCTTAGCCTTGTGGAGCAAGGAAGAGAAAAATAAATGAATAATAATACTTTAAACATGTTAATATGACATTGAATTATTTAATATGATAAATAGTGGCAATAATGGATAATGGGATAAAATTCATAAAAAGAAGACCAATTGGTTAAAAAAACTTCAAATTCATTTTCCTTGGGTCTCAATTGACTTAAGGGCCAAGCTTCACAAATTTGGGATAATATTAACCATATCTATTTATTTTCAAAAGAAAAGCTGATTTTCCTCCAAAATATGAAATAAAACATTTAATAACCCCAAAATAGAAAATTAATCTTAGGTTCGTAATCTAAACATTAAAAATAGCCTTTGGGTATATTTTCATACAATTTAGATAATCTTTAATGTACATGTGTAGATTAGAAGAGAGAAAGTGTTTAAAAGTACAAAATGTTAAATAATGTGATAAATAACTTCAAAGGATAAAATTTAATGGCCAATCACGTTACACATGTTTTGGTATGCTTAAGAATGAAGTTTCACATTAATTGGAGGATTCTAGATATATCTAATGTGATAAAAAAAGAGAAAATATAATTTACTTTAAAAGAATTAAATAAAATACTTAAAGTTCTCAAAAACAAAAACTAAGTCCATATTTGGGTTCTACATGTTCGAATTAGGCTATATGATAAATTTCATTAATTTTGGAGTTTGTTTGCAACCTCAATTTAAGAAAGAGAAAAGGCTAAATAATTAATTTTGGTTTTGTCAAGTATTTATATGTCACACATCTTTGTTTATTTTTCTAATTTCACTATGCTTCTTGGCCATCTGATCATGAGTGGACGGTGTGGATTTTCCCCTACCTTGGGTAGGAAGCCTCACGCGTGTGAACAATACCCGCACGATGTGTGATTTTGCGATTCGATTTTCTTAGCCATTTCTCGACCTTTTTCGAGATTTTTCTTGCACTAGATTCAGGAGAGAATCCCGCACGCAATGGGTACTTACTCGAGACCTATAATCGAGTATTTAAGTTTTGCCCAATTTTTGATTTTTATCTCTTGGAGCCATACCCCCTCAAACCCTTAACACTTAACCCCTTCTATATATATGTACCATGACCTTCGTTCAGCCCTTCACAACTAATTCCCCATTTTAATTTTCCCTATGCTTCTGCCTAGAGCCTCCGTAAGGTCATGAAACATGGAGCAGCACCGGTCGCTCGTGTTCCACCTTCATCTTGCTTCAGACCAATTCTGGCGGGGGTAAGCTTCTTTAGACCTTGCTCCTTAGTTCTCGACAATTGGAGCAATGAGATTTTCCCACTTGAGGATTTTCCCACTTGAGGTTTTCCCCAAATCATGAGGTGCATGCTGCCTTGCTACTTCATGTCCATGGCATGAGCCAGGCAAGGGGATGATTCCCCCACTTGCTTTCCCGATTCTACCCTCTCGATTTCTCCTTTCTTTCTTTTTTACTGCCAATGGCATAATGGTCATTTAGCCCTCATTCTTCTTTGTTTTGGGGTGAGTCAATCAGACCATTGACCCCTAACTTGGCCTCACCCAATCATGCCAAGTGAGATGGGCCTGGTGTCTCCTCCCTCGCTCTCTCTCACAGTCAATGTCTGTTGATTTTTTTTCTAACTATTTGAATGTATAAAAATCTAATATTTTACTCTGGTTATACAAAATTAACAAACAAATATGTTTTGGAATCGAAAAATTATGATCTTTCTAATAAAAATAGTTGTAAAGCCTGATTTTCATGATTTCGATGAATGATTTTTGGGTATCTAATAAATCATATAAAAAGCCCTAAAATTATATATTTGTCATATAAAACTTCAAATAAGGCATATGAATATGTTTTCTTGATCAGAAAAACATAAGGAATCGTTTGGTCTAAGTTTTGTAACAAAAAATCTGAGTTTTGCTAAAAAGGTCCAAAATTAGAGTTTCTTTACATTAATGTGCATTATGTACACTAATACATGTTAATAAATTAAAAATAGTCAAAGTTGAACTTGGCATCATCTAAAATGGTGAAAGTTGGTAATTGAACTCAGTTGAGATGTATGTACATCCTTACACCCTAAGTTGGGATATTTACAAACCAAACCCTATTTTCCCTAACGAGGCACTATGTGAACCCTATTCTCTCTTTTTATATTTTTTTTGCTATATTTGTCCCCAAATCAATATTGATATTCTATTTGGGTCTTGTACCCCACTGTCATGTTTCAAATATGTGATTCTTCTACTTTCCATAGTTTCTCTTTCGCATATTGATTTTATTAGACTATATAGCTAATGTAGTGGTATTTTTGTAAAACCACCCATAGATAGGGCATGTGTTATTTTGCCCTGTGGAGTGTGTTATTCTCCCCCTTATAAAATTGTTGTAGGTGACTAGGAATATGTTACTCTCCTCTCACCTATAGGTTGGGGTACGGTAGGTGCCTCAACCCTACTTAGTGAACATAGTCAATATTAATCATGCATACAAACCTTTTACTAGTTTCTTGTCATGGAAAACATCATTTTGTTTATGCCTCACACTCTTGATCTCTTCATGTTATGATGAAATATTAGCCTTAATTTCCTTGTTATTTCTTTATCTTTTGTTCTTGTTCCTTATTTTGACACATACCTTATTTCTCTCTCTTATTGTATGATCCCAACCATCCAACCCTAGGATCAGAGTTTCACAATAGGAACATGGAGTAGGATAAGGAGTACATGGCTTCCATCATGGACCTAATTCATGTAGATGTTATTTGGAGACAAACTTGTTATGGTTTAGATTTCCCTCTACTAGATCCTTATGTTGTATCTTTTATGTAAACCATATATGGGAGATGATGATGTACTTTTGTAAAATGGAATGTAGTCATTACTTCTATTCTACTACTACACTTTGGTTCTTTTGAATACCATTATTAAGATTTGAAAATTTTACACCTATTCCAACATACCTTTCACGTGTGTTTGGAATGGATGTTTTATTCTTCAAATTTTAGTAGGGAGTGGATCCCCTCTAGGCCCCACTCTTTACAACATGGTAGCAGAGCCCATGGTAGTCGAAATCTGACTATTCCAATTTTGTCTCCCTAATTAGAACCTTTAGCTTACATAGTTCCCCTTTAAGTGACATGTTTACCCTAGAATTGACCTATGTTTTTCATGAGATGATGAAAGGTTGATTTAGAATCATAAGAGTTCCACATTTGAAATATGTTTAGTTAACCTTTATGTGATGAGCTTGATGGGTAGCTATCAGGGCATAAGTTGAAATAAAAGGTATCTACAAAGGATCAGGGTTCTGGGGCTGGCAAGAATTTTCTCTATGCCACTAACATGGTTTACTAGGACTCCTAGTTCCGTATGATACCTTCCTGGCCTGAGTTGGTATTGATTGTCCAAAATAGCACACGTAAAGGCAGTAGTAGCCTTAGACATCTATGTTGGATAATCCTAGAAACCTTATATGATGACTTTGTGACTTGTTTGAAGATGGATACCCAATATAGTTCCCTTATGTTCCATAGGACCACATGTTTGGGTAGTCTATCTCTAGAACCTAGACTTTGGAGCTTGGTATTTAGCAAGAAATCAAGTGATAAATCTTATAAATGGTTTAGTTATACTTGCCCTTTTACCGCTAGTTTTATCTTGACTTGTTATGTCAAACCTTTTAAGGGGTGGAGGGATAGTAGTAGTACGTTGACAGACAATGGATATGTTGATTTTGAGGACAAAATCCTCTTTAAGGGGATGGACTCCTGTAACACACCAAAATCTAGTTTCTCTGACTCTTCAAACCTTAACTCCATGGATAAGAGGTAAATGAGCTTAGATCTTTAGAATTGACCAAATGAGTTATAGTTATATCGTTTGTTTTTATACTAATTAACATATAATAGTCATCTAATGAAAAGTTCATATATTTGAACCCTATTGAATATCTAATAAACATAATGAGAGTAACTCACATATTAATACTAATTGTGGATATACATGATTCTAATCATGTCTTGGACAAATAAACCCTAATGATATGATGAACAAGATATTTGTAACCAAATCTTGAACTTAATGTATGCTAAGAAGGTATAAGTAAAGTATAATGATCATATTAACATGAATCCTAAGTTGTAATCATCTAACACAAATATATACATCCTTAATGACTTTCATGATACATTAGTGACATTAGGTGTCATAATCAGATAACATACACTGATACACATAAATGGTATATAATCACCTAATCATATATTAATCAGGTCATCTATATCAAATGCATAGCACCTTGTTGTCTAAAACACATCTAACTAATCATTTAATCATGACTTGGTATGTGAATCAATTCATTAATATGAAATATGTTTTACCTTGTTCACTAATATCCACTTAATGACTCAAATATGGTTAATGCCTTATTGATTCACATAAACATGCATGAATTTGTTTGTTTTCTCGATTTCCCCCCGCTTCTGGGTCATCTGATCATGAGTGGATGGTGCAGATTTTGTCCCCTACCTTGGGTAGGAAGACACACGCGTGAATAGTACCCGCACAAGGAGTGACTTTGCGATTCAATTTTCTTGATCGTTACTCGACCTTTTTTTTTAGATTTTTCTTGCACTAGATTTGGGAGAAAATCCCACACAATGGATTCTTACTCGAGACATATAATTGAGTATTTAACTTTTTTTCCAATTTTTCATTTTTATCTCTTAGAGCCATACCCTCTTAATATATATATATATATATATATAGGCTGTTTTTTTATTTCCCGCACGGGTACTGTAGCGGGGCTACCCGTCTCTTTGGTGCGGTGGCATTTTATGTAAATACGACCGATTGTTGTACGCATCAGCTGTCGACCCCGCCGTTGCGGCATCCTTCTCGTCATACATTGCCGCCGACCCCGCCGTTGCGGCATCCTTCTCGTCGAGCATTGCGATGGTTAGGTCCGTCAACACTCTGTACATGCGTCTTAACTGGCCGTCTCTGAGCAACGCAGTACCGGAAGAGCTGGTAGACATCTACTGAGTTCAATAATACCAGCGTACCTCCCGAATCTGTCTCTGGAATCTGCAGTCCTGGCTCCGTCTATCTCCGACTTCTGCCTATCTCCGACATCCGCCTATCTCCGACTCAATAATCTCTCTAATAAGAAGGGTTCTAAATCCCAACAGGTCGCTTACGGTCTTCATCACAAATCCATCTTCCACGCCGTTCCAATCTATGACTATCCTTGGAGGTAATCACATTCATTGAACATCCGGTAGTGTGGCTGTGGTCAGATGTGACAAGGTGCTCGAGTTTGTGGATGTATCTGACAATCGACTAGTAGGCTCCATCACGAAATGCCTTATTGGCAGGATAGGGGTAAAAGTATTCGAAGCCGGAAACTGCCTTGCTCTGCCAGTAGCTGACCAACAACGCAACCCACATTGAAGAAGTAGGTGTGTTTTTGAATTATGGTTTACAACCTGAATACCAAATTTTGTGTTGAGCAGTTGATTATCTGCTAAGTATAATCCCTTCTATTTCCCTTCTTTTTGTGCTATATGTTTTTAAATGAAGTTTTTTAGTATTTTTCATTGTATATGTATCTGTCTATTTAGTAGTAACACAGTCGTACTACATGTTTTATTTTGTAGTTACTTTTATATGATCTATTTGTTGTAGTTATTTTTCGTGCTGTATTAGTCACTTTTATATTTATATAGTTACTGTTTTGTTTACAGAGTTACTTTTCGATCTCTGCAATGGATGCTAGTCTTGATATTGATGATGCTAATGCTATTATTGACATTGACGATGATAATGTTCATTCTTCTTCATCTATTGCTGCTGATACTGTGTCCTCAGTTGATGTCCCTAGAATTGGATTACAATTTGAAAGTTTAGATGATGGCATATTGTTTTACTATAGATATGCTGGTTTGATTGGGTTTAATGTTAGGAAAGATGATAATCGTTATGAATGAGGTACTAAGATCTTACTTGCTAAAGATTTGGTATGTGATAAGCAAGGTTAGAGTAGTTGTTCTAAGAGATCCAAAGGTCTTCTTAGTCCTGTGTGTGACAATATTGGTGATTTACATGAGAATTTATCTAAGAAGCACAAGCGTTATGTGAAAAGGTGTGGTTGTAAAGCAATGATTTGATTTACATTAGATAAGTCATTATCTGTATGGTTTGTTACTACTTTTGTTGATGAACACAATCATGATCTTGTCGATGATTCTCACTTGCGGTACTTGAAGTGTAATTCATCTCTTGACCAAACTCAAAAAGAGATGCTTTCTTCTATGAGTCAAGCAAATATACATGTCTCCAGACAACTTGCATTAATAGCAACAGAGTCTGGTGGTTATGAAAACTTGACATTTACAAGTAGACAAGCTCATGGACATCTCAGTAGCAAGAGGAAGGAGTCATCTTTATATGATGTGGACATGGTTTTGGATCGTTTTGCAAGCTTGAAGGTTTTAGATTCTAAATTCTTCTACTCTTATCAAAATGATTCTGATGGTTGCTTGACACATTTGTTTTGGTCTGATCCGGTTTCTTTTGATGACTGTGCATTATTTGGAGATGCTATTGTATTTGACACCACTTACCGTACCAATAAGTATTCCAAGGTTTTTGGAATGTTTGGTGGTGTGGACCACCATCACAAGACGGTGTTGTTTGCTTCAGCTCTGTTGGTTGATGAGAAGTATGACTCTTTTCTTTGGGTTTTCAAGCAATACTTACTTTGTTTTGGCAAAGAGCCGGTTTCCATATAACTGACCAAGACCTGGCTATGAATGCTGCTATCATTACTGTTTTTCCAAACTGTAAGCATCGTTTCTGCAGCTGGCACATCCTACAAAAGCTTCCATCTAAGCTTGGCGGTGTTCCAAACAAGGATCATATTATTAGCTCTTTGAATGATTGTGTATGGAATACTGACGATACAGACACATTTTAAGAGAGGTGGAATTCTGTAGTTGAAGAGAATGACCTATTATATATTAGTTGGCTTTCTAATATGTATGCTATGCGGTGGGATTGGGTTCCATGTTTTATGCAGGGTTCTTTCTTTGCTGGTATGAGGACAACACAAAGAAGTGAGAGCTTGAATGCTTTCATTCGAAGTCATGTCAACAATAGGAAAACACTTTTTAAACTTGTATGTTGCTTAGAGACTGCCTACTCTCATGTGCGGGAGATTGAAAATTTCAAAGATTTTGATGATGATTACAACAATCTTCCTTTGTCATCAGTATGGCCTTTGGAGGAGCAAATGAGAGGTATATACACCAAGGCAATTTTTAAGATCTTTCAAGCTGAAGTTCATCAAAGTATGGTATATAATGTAAAAGAAACTTCTGATGATGTTGAGTTTGAGGTATATCGTCTTGGTGGTTCTTGTTCTCCTCGTCTTTTGAAGAAAGACTCATCCACTGATATGGATCATGCAATTGTTTCATGTTAGAATTCAAAGGAATTCCATGTAGACACATACTTGCTTATCTAAAGAGTCGTGATTTTTGCACTCTTCCTGAGCCATATATACTGAAGAGGTGGACTAAAGGATATAGAGATCATCCTTTAATTTTTGGCAAATCGTCTATCATGCAGCTATCCACTGGGAAGAGACTGCAGTTGGTATCTGCTTGCAATTCAATTATTAATATAGCGTGTAGGAACAACACTATAGATATGTGTCTTGAAAAACTCATTGCTTTGCGAAAGGAGCTGTTGGAATTAGATGTTGATGATGTTGGTGTAACTGGTTCGAATACAGCTTCTTCTTCTACTGTCAAGGTCCATATTTCCAGTGTTTGTAAAATTAAAGGTAGACCTAGATCTACTGATGTGCGGTTTAAATCTGGAGTTGAAATTTCTCAATCTAAAACGAGACAGTGTAAGAATTGTTTACAATATGGTGTTAACCATGACAGCAGAAACTGCCCATTAAAGAAATAGGTGTGTGTTTGAATTCAGCTTCTGTGGTCTGCTGTGGGTCGTATGGCTTACTGAAGTTGCGGATTTGATGCTACTACTACTGTGGTCTACTGTGGTCTTCCTGTTGTGCTTCCTGAAGCTACGAATTTTCTACTACTGTTGACAATGTTGTTATTGAAGTTGATTTATTCACTAGTTTTACTATAATGGTATCCAATTGTTTAGTGTGTGAGTCATGTCAAATTCTGATGTAATTGTAATGGCCAAGATGTACTGTGTGACAGTTGTAATTGATATTTGATTATAATGGTATCCATATGTTTAGTAGGTGAGACATGTCAAATTCTGATGTAATTGTAATGGCCAAGATGTACTGTGTAGCTTCAATTGTATCCAATTTAAATCTTTTATAAAGATCATCCAAAATTTGGTTGTTGTGTGATATGTTTTTCCATTTTATGTTATATATGTATTTCTTAATTAGTCTCATATTTCCTTTGTATTAGCATCATACTTCTTAATTAGTCTCATATAAAAATTTGTTTGTTGTGTGATATGTTATTCCTAAATCAATAACTTACTTGTATTTTCGAAGGTTACTTTTTGCACCTCAGAGTTACTATTTCTATCTAAATCAAACGTTTTGTGTGCACCAGTTACGTTTTGTGTGCACTAGTTACTTCCCCGATTCTGATGTAATTGAATTACTTTATAAATAGAAATACAAATCTTTATTATCTTCATCCTTGATAATACCACGACCGCACTGAAGAACGGGCATATCTGGGAGATTTGATGTGTAGCAGTTACTCTTTGAACAACTGAGTTACTTTCATGTCGATATAGTTACTTGTTAGTTTATCTAGTTACTCTTCTTGGTTCAAAGTTATTGTTTGATCTGTAGCAGTTACTCTTTGAACCACAAAGTTACTTTCATGTCGATATAGTTACTTGTTAGTTCATCTAGTTACTCTTCTTGGTTCAAAGTTACTGTTTGATCTGTAGCAGTTACTCTTTGAACCACAGAGTTACTTTCATGTCGATATAGTTACTTGTTAGTTCATCTAGTTACTCTTCTTGGATCAAAGTTACTGTTTGATGTGTATCAGTTACTCTTTGAACCACATAGTTACTTTCATGTCAATATAGTTACTTGTTAGTTCTTCTAGTTACTTTTCTTGAATCAAAGTTACTGTTTGATGTGTAGCAGTTACTTTTTGAACCACAGAGTTACTGATGTACTATAACTGATAGTGTCCAAATGCCAAACACAACATAACAACAACATCTAGCTAAAGTTATACGAACATTCAACTAATATCAAACTGATAGTGTCCAAATGCCAAACACAAAGCAACAAAACATAACTATATACCCACAGAACTGATGAACCCATATGTTCAAATGTCAAACAAAAAGTAACAAACCATAATCATAAACAACTGATCTGCCTTCTGCGAAGGTTACTTTTTGAACCTCAAAGTTACTATTCTTTCATGCATTCAGACTTGGCACACCATCTTCTAATTTTTCTTCATTCTGCTTGTCACCTGCTCTTTCTTTGGTCTCTTCTTGATCTCTAGTGCAATGGGTCAGCACCAGCAAACCTGTTTATAGTAGGAATAGCCAGTCAAAACCAAAAAACACTTGAGAATCAGGATCAAATCAGACAATATATAGCTCTGTGAAGTAAAAATCTCTAGGAGGGGTAGACTGCGTAGGTAGTGATGGGGAAGATTATTGACCAAAAGGCAAGGAGAAAAGGGTGGCGGTGCATACCTATTTATGATAGGAAGGCTGGACAGAAGAAGAAGCAGTGTCTTCTGCAGATGTTGAGGTGTCTGCTATTGTAGATGAGTCAACCTGAATGGGATTTACAGCTGATCCTGGCTGTGCTTGGTATTTGTCCCTAACAAAGAGCTGATCTGCAGAGTCGTCCGATCCAGAGAATACTTCGTCACCAGGCATTCTGAAGAGCAGAATAAGCTCAGTTGGTGTTTCTAAGAACTGATATGTGATCCATGTTGTAATAGTCTAGTGATTAGTTGGCTTGAGGAAGATGATCCAACCTTTGTGAATATTGAGCTGTGCGATCATCCTTTTCCAGCCCTTAACAGTTGAAAGTGATCTATTTTTATTTTGCATAAGGGTTATCTGGAATGTCTGGTTTCCGACATGGAAGGTGGTCTTGCCTGGTTTGATGTGAAAATGGAGATGGTTCTATTCTATTGGAAATTGAATGGATTCCATTGTCTTGTCGTCAATGGTGTAGTTGATGGGCTGGATGAACGACTCCATGGTAGGCTGTGAAGAAGGTAGGTTGTGAAGAAGTTGGCTGTGAAGAATGTAGGTTGTTCGTGTTGGTGCTGCAAAGATGGGTAGAAGTGCTTTGTGTTGTTGGTGCTACAAAGATGGGCAGCAGTACTCTGTGTTGTTGGTGTTGCAAAGATGGGCAGTAGTGCTCTGTGCTATTGGTGTTGCAAAGATGGCAGCAGTCTGTGAAGAAGGTAGGTTGTTCAGAAGTGAGTGAAAGGGTGAGATGAGAGCACTGGATGAAAGGGCGAAATGAGAGCTCTTGGTGAAAGGGCAAAATGAGGGTAGCAGTGATCTGTGTTTTTGGTGTTGCAAAGATGCACACTAGAGTCTATAGACATTCTACTATTTTTGATAAGTTACAGATTTGCGAAGGTTACTTTTCTTGGTGTTGCAAAGATGCACAATAGAGTTTGCAGACATTCTACTATTTTTGATAAGTTACAGATTTTCAAAGGTTACTTTTCTTGGTGTTTACATAGTTACTTTTTCATTTGTTGAGTTACTTTCCCAATTCAATAAGTTATGTTATACATCGCACAAGTTACTTTCTTGCTGGATGAGTTACTTTCCTGATTTAATAAGTTACGTTATACATCTCTCAAGTTACCTTTTTGCTGGACGAGTTACTTTCCCGATTCAATAAGTTACGTTATACATCACACAGGTTACTTCTTTGTCAAACGAGTTACTTTTTCATCCAGAGAGTTACTTTCATGTCAATATAGTTAGTTGTTAGTTCATCGAGTTAGTTTCCTTCTCAGGTAGTTACTTTTTGTTTTACATATTTACTTTTTAGTTACTTTTTTGCTAGATGAGTTACTTTCCTGATTCAATAAGTTACGTTATACATCACACAGGTTACTTCTTTGTCAAACGAGTTACTTTTTCATCCAGAGAGTTACTTTCATGTCGATATAGTTAGTTGTTAGTTCATCGAGTTAGTTTCCTTCTCAAGGAGTTACTTTTTGTTTTACATATTTACTTTTCAGTTACTTTTTTGCTGGACGAGTTACTTTCCCGATTCAATAAGTTACGTTATACATCACACAAGTTACTTCTTTGTTAAACGAGTTACTTTTTGATCCAATAAGTTACGTTATACATCACAGAAGTTACTTTTTTGTTAACCGAGTTACTTTTTGATCCAGAGAGTTACTTTCATGTCGATATAGTTACTTGTTAGTTCATCTAGTTACTTTTCTTGGATCAAAGTTACTTTTCAGGATACATATTTACTTTTCAGTTCGGAAGAGAGTTACTACACATGCAATGAGCACCTGCTGATCACAGTAATTATCATTAAAACAACAACAGCTAGCTAAAGTTATAAGAACATTCAACTAAGATCAAACTGATAGGTCCAAATGCCAAACACAAAGCAACAAAACATAACCATATACCCACATAACTGATGTACTATAACTTTACAGAGTTTACTTCAGATTATGTAACATAAGCCTTGCATTCAGAATTGGCAGCAAACCATAACCATATACACATATAACTGATGAACCCGTAGGTTCAAATGTCAAACAAAAAGTAACAAAACATAACCATAACCATATACATATAGTACTGGTTGTAGAGTTTACTTCAGCTTCTGTAACATACACTTCTCATTGTGATACTACATTGTTTATCTAAGAGTTCTTTTTAATCTGACATAAGCCAAGCATTCAGACTTGGCACAACATGTTCTGATTTTTCTTTGTTATGCTTGTCACCTGCTCCTTCTTTGGTCTCTTGTTGATCTCTAGTATGTTCTTCAACTGGCTGCAGTCTCCCCTTCTTCATCATTGTTTGGAAGATCTCTTCCCTTATTATAGGGATGTCTTTTCTTGTGAAGTTCATTTCCTTTCCATTCACTAAGCATTCTAGATACTTCATAACATAGACTCCACAGTCAACATCATCATCTTCTTGCTGGGGGCAATCAGGGTACTCTATTGGCCATTGAGACAGTTGACTTCCACGCTCAGGCACCCCCCTGAAGAATTCATGAACGAACCCCACCTGCATGCACAACAAAACATTCATAAGTATAATGTAACCTACACCAGTTCATTCAACTGTTTTCTAATAGTTTTTCTTTTTTGTTCCTTACCCATCTATTCACTTCTCTCTCAGATTTTGAACTTCCTGATATTGAATTATAAGACATGTGCACCCCATCCCTAAAACTTGCTTCAAGCAAATGCTAGTGATTTTCATTGTTAAGTATTGTAAACACGGAGTCCATTGTCATGAATTCCTTGTCAGGTACATTGAAGAGTGGTGAAAACATATCAATCTCTTTGAGTGTTATCTCATCCACCATCATGTTTAGCTTTTGCTGTAAAAACAATATTGTGAATTACTTTTCTGCAACCTTTAGTGGTCTTGTTGTGATAAATGTAATCTAGTGTGATAGTCTATTTGTCTTACCGGAACATAAGTGCTTAAGCAATGCCATGAAAGTAGTCCCTTCTTCCTCTTTCTGCTTGTTGTCTCTTTCAACATTTGTACAAAGCAATCCATTATCTGAAAATGCACAAGCATCAATTAGCAATCTATAATTTCGTAATAAATGTTTAATATTCCATTTCTTACAGGTGACTGCATCATCTTATCCTTAAACAACAGCGCTGATAAGTCCTTTCCCGTACACCATGCGTCCTTTCCAAAAATCCATTCTCTTCTTGACCTGTGCATTTTTTTTCAAAAGAATTCATACGGAAGATGTGAGACAGAAATTTATGGATTGATCAAGTAATACATAATAAACATGTGATTGATAGAACTTTAAAAAGTATCTACTTACACTTCATCAATGTTGTCAATAAATTCTTTGACATCCTCTTTCATCTCCTTTGGTCTAAAGTGCTCGAATCCTATGAATGTCGAATTCTTTTTCTATTTTTGAAGTACAAATTTTAGTTAGTAGTCTATGTAAAAGACATATTTTATTGCAGTTACTCTACTGTTTAGTCCATAATATTGCTTTACATTCCATAATATTACTCTATCATTATCACAGTTACTTTTTATATTAACATAGTTACTTTATGGATGTCATATTTTACTTTTCAGATCAGACAGTTGCTTCATTGATGGAACGAGCACCATTACAAAACAAATTTTACCTGTGCATGCCTTTTTATCTTGATATTTTCCTCTATGCTCCCAATGCCCGTCTGCATCTTCCCCTTCCTCTTTCTCAACATTTTAGTTGTTTTCATCTCAACTTCACCAAAATTTATCTCCTTCTCATTCACTCCAACTTCATTGTCTATATCCATCATTATGCTTTCCATTACATCTTCTGTGAGGTCTTTTTTATCTGCTACTTGTTCTTTTTCTTTTGTGTTTTTTTCTTCAGCTGGATCTTCTTTAGATGGATCTTTTTCCATTTCATCTTGTGCTGGTTCTTTGGTTTCTTCAGATGGAACTTCTTCTACATTCTTTGAATCTTGTGGTACATTTTCTGTCATTTTCTCCACTAATTTTCTCCTTAGTCGAAGCTTGCTCAATCTTGGTCTTTCTTGTGTAGGTCCATGTTGGTCCATTTCCAACAACTTTTTCTTCAGATCCTGCGTCCTATGTCTTATTACACTTAAATCACCTGAATGCCAACTTTCATTCTCAATGAAATTGGTAGTTGGTGTAGCTGCAGATTGTGAATGCTTGTAATTGTCAGCTTGGATCCTTAGCAATCTATTTTCAGCTTCAACTTCCTCTAGTCTTCTCTTCAACTGCTCGTTTTCTTCTCTTAGAGTAGTAAAAGCTTCTAGTGCAATTCTGTTGCATGTTTCCTTCTGCAGTCTCAGCTCGTCCTCAAGAATCAATACTCTATTCTCCAAGCTTCCTGAGACTTCTCTGCTTGTGTTATATTATGTAAGTATCTTCTTACTAACTACCTTGCTCTTGGCTTTATTTGCTGCGAGATAATAAGGAAAATCTTTCACTACCTTTGCAGCTTCCCAATCATCATTGTCATCCTTCTTCAACACTGCAGAAACCTGTGCACAAAAGTTATCAATTTATTATAAAGCTTTTATATTATTTAGCATATTTATTTTCACTTTACCCACACTAATTCTTACATTGTCATTGTCCAAACTTTTAAAATCCTTCACCATCTTAATAGGAGTTGCCCATCTTTTTATTCGTGGTTTTGCCTCAAAGAATGTAGGCTCTGCTATCCCTGTTAACTCATAAGCCCAGACCTGTGTTGACAAGAAAAGTATAAATCAATGTTTTAAATGTTCATATATGGTTGTTTAATGTAACCAAAGTAACTATGAAATGTGTCACTTACACACAAGCACATTACACATCTAGTTGTGTAGAGTGTTCATTTGCTTGTTTCCCCTCTTCTCCTCATCCTTATATTCTCACTTAAAACTTTCATTTTCTTGAATATGCTTCTGTGCACTAACTTTGCCCAGTTTAACTACCCTGTAGCAGTTACATCATCCAAATAATGTAGAAGGTAAATGGGGGCACAATAGCTAGTGTCCGGTAAAAGGAATGTTGCTAACAAGTGCAACATCCATGCACGACACATATTTTGGTAGTTTTCTTCAGAGTCGTTATTTGCAAATTCCTGCCAGAGTTTACTCAAGTTCTCCTTGTGTAACACATCCTTCTCTTTTATTTTCTTACTACTTTCACCAACTGTATCTTTTCCTCTTGTTGCATTAGCAAAATCCTCCCATATTTTTCTTACAATCTGTGATTTCTTTCGTGGAACTATATCCATACCTTTACTAGGAAAACCTAGTATCACTCCTACATCGTCTACAGTCATCCTCGCCTCAAAACCTGGTCCTAACATGAACTTGTCGTCTTCAACATATCTCTCTATCAGATCTTCTAAAAGAGTTACATCTACAGTAAGATGAGGCATGGCTATCAGATTTGCAAATGCGGTTGACTTCATCATCCTCATTTGATCAGTGCTATACAACATGCTATTTTGTATGCTGTTGTAACTTTTTATGTAGCATCTATGGAAAAGCTTTCCTGTACCTACATCTATATGAAAAAGTTTGTGTTAATTTGTCTAGTTCCTTTTTAGATTTCAGTGTTACTTTTTCAGTTCAACATGTTATTTTCTATCCGTCACATTTACTCTTATTTTCAGGTAGTTACTTTTTAACTTTCAGAGTTACTATTCATTTTTCAGAGTTACATAGTACAGTATCACATTTGCAAATGCGGTTTACCTTTCTTGGATCAAAGTTACTGTTTGATGTATAACAATTACTTTTTGATCCAGAGAGTTACTTTCATGTCGATATAGTTACTTGTTGGTTCATCTAGTTACTTTTCTTGGATCAAAGTTACTTTCCAGTTACTTTAGTTACGTTTCTTGGATCAAAGTTACTTTTTGATCCAGAGAGTCACTTTGATGTCGATATAGTTACTTGTTGGTTCATCTATTTACTTTTCTTGGATCAAAGTTACTTTTCAGTTACTTTAGTTACGTTTCTTGGATCAAAGTTACTGTTTAATGTATAACAGTTACTTTTTGATCCTGAGAGTTACTTTCATGTCGATATAGTTACTTGTTGGTTCATCTAGTTACTTTTCTTGGATCAAAGTTACTTTTCAGTGATCAAAGTTACTCTATTGTCAGCACCGTTACTCTTTAGTCCAACAAGTTACACATTCGTATATAAGTGTAAAAACAATCAATATTACCTTCTTCTGCAATTTTTGCTTTTCCTTTTTGCTTGGTTTTTTGTTCCAAAGTCTTATTCTGGTTTCTTTTGCGATCTTCTGCTTCATCCTGTTCAACTTCTTCAGCATCTTCTGTTTCTTGCTCTTCAGTCTCTTCATGCACTACAACCAATTGTTTCTCAGTAACGTCATCGACTTGTTTCTCCCCTGATTCGTTTTCAGTTTCTGGCTCTTCAATCTCTTCATGCACTACATCCAATTGTTTCTCAGTAACCTCATCGGCTAGTTTCTCCCCTGATGTGTTATCTCCAGTAGTCTTCTGGAGAGTGTCAGTTTTCTCAACGTTGTATTTATTCTTCTGAACTTTCTTTTCTTTTCTCGGCTCTTCAATACTCTTGCCCGTTTCATCTCCTTGCAGTATGGTTGCAACTACCTCTTCTACCATGTTGTCCACATCTTCATAGTGCTTGCTCAAAAAATCTTCACTATCTGTTATTTTTGTACTTCCCTTTCCTGTCACCTTCTTTGCTTTTACCTTTGTTTTCCCCATTTTGATCTCAGCGGCAGAGACTGGCAAATGCAGTTGCGGCAGAAACTGCGATGAATGCTGCAGCGGAGAAGAACGCCACACACATCAGTGCAAGTACAGACCAGAGGCCGAAGAATTCGGCAGTTGGGGTTGGGGAGTGGAGACCAAGGTGGATGAATTCGGGAGTTATGGAGCGGGAAGACGGAGGATTTGGGGATTCTCGGGCGGAGAATGAGTCGCGAATGTGCGTCTTCTGTAAGTCACGTGCCCTTGCTTTTTTTGGATTATTTACAATACATGCCACCGCATTTTCTGAAACGGGTAGCCCCACTACAGTACCCTCGCGGGCAATGAAAACAGACTCATATATATATATATATATATATATATATATATATATATATAGACACACACACACACACACACACACACCATGACCTTCGTTCAGCCCCTCACAACTAATTCCCCATTTTAATTTTTCCCGTGCTATTTCCTAGAGCTTTCGTGAGGTCGTTAAACATGGAGCAACACTGATCGCGCGTGCTCCTCTTTCGTCTTGCTTTAGATCCATTTAGGTTGGGGTAAGCTTCTTCAAACCTTGCTTCTTGGTTCTTGGCAATTGGAGCAATGAGATTTCGTTGATAAAGGTTTTCCCCAAATCACGTTGCCTGTTGCCTTGCTGCTTCACGACCATGACATGAGCCAGGAAAGGGGATGATCCCCCCCTTGATTTTTCGACCCTCTCAGTTTCTCCTTTCTTTGCCTTTTATCGCCAAGGACATAATGGTCATTTAGCATTTTTTTTCTTTGTTTTGGGTTTAGTCAACCAGACCTATAAAGACCCAATATTTACAATCAAATATTTACAAAATAATATCAGAAATATAAATAACCTTTATTACAATCATGCTTGTACATCAAAGTGAGGAAGCTAAATTATACAAAGAACTACAAATTAAAAATATAAATCCTATCTAGTCTTCAATCCACAGAGGACAACTCTTGCACATCTCTTCCATTTCTTCGTTGTATCACCTGCTCATGAGTTTCCGGAGGAACAAAAACACACATGGACCCCATTCAAGGGAAAATAAAAGTCAGCTAGGCTGGTACTAAATCCGTTATTGAGCTATTTTTAAAAATAAAGAGTTATGATAAATCTAGGTAAGATTGCTTGGTGGATTATGGGGATAACAAAAGAATAGTTTAGCTACCATGCTAATTACAAAAAGATACAATCATTTAAAGAGGAAACTAGAAAACAATAAAACGATACCAATATCAAGATTTCAAAATGGAACAAATTTTCTCAAATCTAATATTAAGATATCCAATTATTCAAAATACAAAGATTTATTCATTGGCACAATCAATCTAATATTTTGTTTTCACCTGTGGCTAGATGCCTAGTGTTCTCCCCTCTATGAAAGAGTGACACTTCTCCTGTGGGGGTAACCAGTACCGGGGGATCTCTAATTGTCCATTATCTACTGCGCAGGATTGGGGGTCCTGACCCGCTGAATCTAGTGAGCCAAAGCTCTTAGCCAATATTTTGAATTTTTGTGCCAATATCAAAAATCTAACAATAATTCAATTTCTCAATAATGTTCAATATTTAAAATCTATTTGTGGCGAACTTCAACAAAAAGGGAAAGGCTAACAATAATATTTGTTCACCATTTTGCAAAATTTTATATATGAAACTCAAGAGGGAGGCAAATAGTTCAATAAAAAAATAGAGAATTCAATACCTGTTATAATAGAGAAATTCCAGTCAAGATGCCCACTAGGATTTGAAGATGCCAATGTATCATTAATCTAGTACGAGAGAATATAGTAAAGTTATTTGGTGTTTCTTGGCTTGGAAATCACTTCCTAGGTTCGTATTAGGTGAAGTTACCATTTTGACCTCTTAGTGAGTATAATATCTAATAATTCACCTTTAGTTGCTAATGGTCCCATATTAGTATATTTGCATTTTATGTACTGAATCACATTTGACACTCTAATTAAAACCCATATTCATTTTATATTTTATTCATGTATTTATGCATTACATACCCACGTGTAATACTAATATAGACCATATATAAAACATACATGTTCTTATTTTTAGGAATTGGTTTCCATATCTTATGGGTTGTGAAACTAATATAATAGCTTGATATAGGGTTTTAGTTTACTAAAATCAGTTGTGTCACACTTCCTTATTTCATTTATTTGTCCCTTTATATAATTGTAATAATCAATATATGATCAATTGAGGTCAACTATAGTCCAAACTATGGTTCACATTAATTGGAAATATTTCATTGATCTTCTTTAATGATACATAGATATACATGCTTAATTATCTATGTTTTTTTTGGAGCTGGTAAAATATTACTAAGATCAGAAAGTATAGAGGGTATGGCCTTGTATACTGTACACGTGGGCTAGACTACAAAATCCCACTGCCTAAGAATAAGGCCCTTGACATGTCTCGTGATCTCGGGTTTGGACTTGACCACCCAACCCAGGCTGTGAACAAACCCATCAAAAAGACACAAAACATTAGTGTCTCCTTTACCATGGAGTCTGCCGTTTCTTTCTCTCTAGATGAAGTAGCAAAGACCAGTGACTGCAACACCCGTCAGCCTGGATAGGTCTTTATCAGTCTTCATTTTGTCATCCAGCCTGAAAAACTACTTGGAACATATCCTTGGGCGGGCTGCCACCCCAGCCCATTTTAAGGCATATATTCCATATGGATATATGCTATACATATACATATGTGTATCAAATGTGTATCTAGTTTCCATGTATGTGTATAGACATATATTCCATATGGATTTCCCTTTTATGTGGATGATCTTATGATCACACCTACACATCAATTCATTTAATTGTGAGCCTAGTAACTAAGGGGAGATGTAATGATTTGTATTATACATGTAGTCTAGATTTCATCTTATCCCTGGTTGCTAGTTTCATCGAATCTGAACAAAATAAAAGGGGGAAGGGCTCAGGTACCTGATCGATGATGGAAGGGGATTACACGATCATAATCATTCTTAGGGGTGAGACACATCCCATAGTTATCTAGGTGTCCATGTGGTTGAGGACGAGCAGTGTAAGTTAGGATACAACGAAGGGAAGCAGATATCTAGTGATCGTTGACGACGTTGGGTTTTGAAGTATCCACTCGGCGATTGCAGGGAGACAAAGTGACTGCATATTGGGTTGATTGAGAAGTTTGTTTAGAATGGACAAGGATAGAAGGGGGAGAGGGGATTGAAGTTGTAGTTTTTCAAATGCATTTGCAGGTGTCAACCATTTGTTGCACGTATGCACTGGTCATCGTGGAGAAGTGATGAGGTGAGCAGGGGTTATGATCTATGATATGGGAATGCATCAGGGAACCAGAGGATGGCACTGGCAATCTGTAACTGGGTTGGTTGTGTGTGCATCAACGATGCATTATTGCTGGCGAGACTGTAGCGGTGCTGGTGTTTCTTGAAGGTGTGAAACCTTGATGTTGCAGGCCTGTTGAGGCCAGGCTATGGCTCCGACACAAGGTCTCGTGCATAGGGTGCCACCCCATTTTAGGTGGTCGAGTATCCCGCTTTCACTAGCTATCCTTGTGGCTTGTGCTTTGCCCTCACGACTACTGTAGATCTTTAGGCTATTGCAGGCTTATGACTTCTGGATTATCTTGGGTTTATGTAGTGAGGGCACCGCCAGGAAAGCGAGGCATAGAAGGGGAAGGGGGCTAATCTATGTGGTCTTTGTTGGCATTGAAGTAGGTAATGAGTGGAGAGGTTTCCATTTTCATCGGTGATTAATCGGGAGTATAGGGTAGAAGTGAGTTAGGGACGAGTCAATGCCCTTGTTGACCAGGTGATTAATGGGTAAATCCTCATTTAAGACCTCAATTTCATTAATTTTGGAAATCCATATCTCTTTAGTTAACCATTCATTTAATCTAAAATTTTGACCATGTCTCTAATTTGTATCAAATTATATTCCAAAATTACGAACACATCCATTTATGACTCTAAGGTGTCTAAACAAATTTAATCTACTAAATACTACAAATATAATTATCTCATAATAAATATTGCATTTTCTTATGTGATTCCAATACCAAGGATTCATAGTTGAGTGGACTCCTTCAATTTTGGGTCCCAAGTGGGATGAATAGATGAAATTGAAAAACTACAGTTTGATGCTCGAATGTCAAGATAATTGAATGAAATTCAATTATGAATGGGAGTGAATTTTCAATTTGACAAAGTTATGTATAATAGCTCAAAATTTATTTTAGTACCAAAATCCAGTATGTTACAGGACCATTGACCTGTGACTTGGCCTCACCTGATTGGGCCAAGTCATATGGGCCCGGTCTCCTCCTCCCTCACTCTCTCTGATGAATAATGTCTGCTGACGTGATTTTTTCCATTTTTCTGATTGGTTGAATTTATAAAAATCATATCTTTTGCTCTCGTTGTCCAAAATTAATAAAAAAAAATGTTTTGGAATTGAAAATTTTTGATCTTTCTAATAATAATAGTTTCAAAATACATGATTTTGATTGGTAATTTTTGAGAATTTAATAAATCATATAAAAGCCCTAAAAATTATAACTTTCTCATATAAACTTCAAATAAGTCATATAAATATATTTTCTTGATCAGAAAAACATAAGGAAACGTTTTGCCTAAGTTTTGTAACCAAAATCCTAGGTTTTCTAAAAAGGTCCAAAATTAGGGTTTCTTTACATTAATGTGCATTATGTACACTAATCCATGTTAATAATTGAAAATAGGCAAAGTTGAACTTGGAATTATCTAAAGTGGTGAAAGTTGGTAATTGAACTCAGTATGAGAGGTATGTGCATCCTTACACCCCAAGTTGGGATATTTGCAAACAAAAACCCTATTTTCCCTAATCAAGCACTATATGAACCCTATTCTCTCTTTTAATATTTCTTTTTCTATATTTGCCTCATAAATAGTATTGATATTCTATTTCTTGGGTCTTGTACCTCACTGCCATGTTTCAAATATATGATGCTTCTACTTGCCATAGTTTCTCTTTAGCATGTTGAATTTATTAAATTATTTAGCTAATGTGTTGGTACTTTTGTACAACCACCCATAGATAGGGCATGAGTTATTTTACCTTGGGGAACATGTTATTCCCCCTTATAAAATTGTTGTAGGTGACTAGGAGTGTGTTATTCTCCTCTCACCTATAGGTAAGGGCATGGTAGGTGCCTCAACCCTACTTAGTTAACGTAGTCAATATGAATCATGCATGAAAACCTTTTACTATTTTCTTATTATGGCAAGCATCATTTTATCTATGCCTCATACTCTTGATCTCTTCATGTTATGATGAAATCTTAGCATTTATTTCCATGTTATTTCTTTCACTTTTGTTCTTGTTCCTTATTTTGATAGATACCTTATTTTATCTCTCTCTTACTAGATGATCCCAACCATCTAGGATTAGGATCAGAGTTGCACAGTCGGAGCATGGAGGACCATCCTATTTTTAGGATAAGGAGTTCATGGTTTCCATCGTGGACCTAACTCATGACGATGTTGTTTGGAGATAAACTTGTTATGGTTTAGATTTCCCTCTACTAGATCCTTATGTTGTATCTTTCATGTAAACCCTATATTGGAGATGATGTACTTCTATAAAATTGAATATAGTCATTACTTCTATTCCGTTGCTACACTTTGTTTTTTTAATACCTTTATTTAAGATTTGAAAATTTTACACCTATCTCAGCTGACCTTTCGTGTGTGTTTGGAATGGATGTTTTATACTTCAAATTTTAGTAGGGAGTGGATGCCCTATGGGTCCCACTCTTTACAACTTCCCGGTGATTATATGTGTATTAGGATAAATTCTTAACATTGTCTGGTCAATGCTAGAGATTTAGGCATGCAAGCTTCCTATGTATGGGCTTAGAGTTTCTCAAGTCAAGATTCTAGGTTTTGGTATGCTACAATTTATAAGAGAGTTGAGTAGTTTCTAAGGTAAAATATGGAAGAATGCATAATGAAAGGCACCTAAGGATATATGTCCACCTCCATGTGAGTGCACTTCATACGTAGTACTTAGGGAAAGAGAATGTGTCAGTGATATAAGAATCAATTTGCTAGATTATCAAGATTAGATCATTGCTATAAGTTCACCAACCCTACAATTTACCAATATGAATCACTTGTTTGGTTGAACTCTAAATTGGGAAAAATATATTGGACAATCATAGATATTGCACATGAATCTCTTTCAAGGTTAGGGCATACAACTAGAAGCATTGGATATCTCCTTATCTTGTTTTCAAGTTTTCCCTCTCCATTTACCGAGATACACCCTTACACTCTCATGCATGCTTAAATTTCTCACCTCCTACTCCTAGTTTGAATACGATGTCTTGAAAATAAGAAAAAGCACGAGGAACATACACAAGCCATGGACAAACTAATCAACAAGTCAGAATGGAACATAATATCCAAATATTTCCATTATTATATTTTTATGTTTAGCATTTCAAAAGAAAATATACAAGATGATTGCTTTAAGAAGCCCTTCCTCTTATACCATCACTACGACAGACATCTTGGGCTCCTCCAAGCCATGGAGTTCATCTTAATGTAAGTATGTTCATAGTGAAGTCATACTAGAGACACATTGAAGAATAAAGTATCAACCCATAGAGCATAGAAAAATAAATTTGTTGGAGAAAAGGGTTCTTACATAGCCTAGGTAACGTACAACTTTCTATCGGATAACATTATGAATAGTAATGATAATATCTCCATCTAGAATTCTTGTGTAACTTTAGTAATATCTTAAGGTACCTTGAATCAAATATAGTTGATTTCTTGAAATACATTAAAATGATAAATGTAAAAAAGAGCATCCCAGTATATGGGCATAAAAATGACAAAAATGATTTGTAAAAGTACTTGGAAAAATAAATTTATAAATTAATAGCAAGCTTAACTAAAAATGTAACATCCTAGGATTTGAGGCCTCAGATAAAATGATCTTATAAGGAATGAGCGAACTACCCATATCACCAAGGTGCACCTCCTTTTCCAAGAGCCCATTTCTAAAGAACTCCATAGTTAAGCGTGCTCAGCTTGGAGTAGTACTAGGATGGGTGACCAGTCAGAAAGTTTATCCTAGCTTGTGCATGGGTGACAAAAAGTGCACAGTTAAGGCTAGTGGTGGTATGTGGGGCCAATCGTCATTCCTAAAACTCTGCTAGAGCCTTGGGTTGTGGGCCCATCTCTTTACAAATGGTATCAGAGCCATAACCCCTCTAGTAGGTGGGGCCCACATGGGCATGTGACATGCCAGTCTTGAGCTGTGCGGTCTAGACATGTAGGAAAGGGCTATCCATAGTTGACGTAGCCACCCTTGTGTTGGTATTCCGTGATCGGGAGCTGGGTGTCCATGGGCCATTCTGGGTCTGCACTGAAATAGGACAATGTTATGAGGCCTTATAGTTGAGCCTTGATGAGGACGTCAAGAGTCTAAGTGGGGGAGATTGTAGTATCTTAGGATTTGAGGCCTCAGATAAAATGATCTTATAAGGAATGATCAGACTACCCATATCACCAAGGTGCACCTCCTTTTCTAGGAGCCCATTTCTAAAGAACTCCATAGTTAAGCATGCTCAGCTTGGAGTAGTACTAGGATGGGTGACCAGTCGAGAAGTTTATCCTAGCTTGCGCATGAGTGAGGAAAAAGTGCACAGTTAAGGCTAGTGGTGGTATGTGGGGCCAGTTGTCATTCCTAAAAATCTGCTAGAGCCTTGGGCTGTGGGCCCAGGTCTTTACAAAAAACATTCTTTAGTCAAGAAGAAAATCTTTTAGGCTTTAATATAATACCTCAAGACCATAATATCATATATGAATGAGCACACTTTCACCAAAATGTCCTTGTTTTAATCCTATGAATTACAAAATTGTAATTTTATCGATATATATAACATTTGCCCACAATGCATGCTAGGATTCCCAATCAAGGTTAGCGATTGTGTTAATTTTTCTCAAAATTCTTCAATTATGTAAATGTGAGTAAAATTACAAGTAGGAGAACTTCTAATAAATCCAAACATTTATGCAATATTAGTTTACAAAAGTTACATATGTGTGTATGTTACTATATAACATGAAAACTCAACAATATCATCTTGAAAGAAAGTTCCAAGAGGAAATCATATCATACATGCTCATCATCCAATCAAATCAAAAATTACAAAAAATATATGTGACCATGAATAAACCACATGCCTCAAGTAGTTTATAAAAATAAGGAATTATTTATTTATATTAAGATTGGGTGAGTATATGGTTATTGCTTTCTAATCACAAATTTCAGTTCTTTAATAGTTAAATTAGTAGTTTTATATTCTAACAAATAACATACCCAAATAAGGGATGATCAATTCGTTCAATCAGTTAGCTTGCATAATAATATTGGTTGAAAGTATTCATAAAATTATGAAAAGATATTATATCATAATAGTATTGCACACATACAAAATATACTATATATATGTATAGATATGTTAGAGTAATTGTTATTTTATTATTATGTAAATTGGCGCAAGTATGTTTGGTGTATTAATATTCAATTTTGCTTCCTTGTACTTGAATCCTCTCGTATATATAGAAGAAAAGTTTTATGTACATCACTGAGAAATATCTCATTATTCTTCCATTTTATTTTCTGCATGGTATCAACATATTGAAAAAGAGAGACTCTTCCTATGGGAGACCATCACCTTTACTTGGCTTGACCACCCACCAGGAATCATCTCACCCTCCAAGGTTGTCTCCTTTGAACTTCCTTCATAAAATTTTCTAATGCTTATGCTTGTCTTATCGACCATCACCACCATTATTTGCCTCCTTCGAGTTACGTCTAGTTGCTCCTTCCCCAAATCTCTTCCCCAATAAATAATTTTTCCTCTCCCAGTGAACCCCTCTCCCTATTCTAATATTTAGCTTTGAGCTACCCTTCCTTACCTTTTCACCCCACAACAACATCCCAAGTGCGACATTCTTTCTCCAACATTGATGTCCATATGAAATTAGGGTTGGTGTTGAGGGATGACCCATTGTAGGGAGAGTGGTAGCCAGTAGGCATCTATAAAAGGGAATGCCTCTCTTCATGTGTGTCTACTATGTGAGTATGAAGATTAGTCATTCATCGTGGTGTTTTAAACTATGATCAACAGATAAGCCAATAAACCATTTCACAATTCCAAAATATTCTCTCATTTTTATCCAAATCACAACTAGCCCTTCTATTTTTACCAAACTGTCAATGGCATGATGTTGTAATTAGTTTCCTAACCATGTCTTCACATCAACAACACTTTACTCTAGTCCACAAGGAAGGTCATTCCTTTTATAAGGAGTGGGACCTGGGAGGGGATCTCCTCCTTAATCAATTTTAGAAATAAGCCAATATAATCCAAACACACTAACAAGTATGCTAGAATAGGTGTAACAACCTCACTTTTCAGTTTCCCCAATTAAAAAAGGACCTTACAATTGAGTGTCGTTACCTAAAATTCCCAAGATCCATATTTTAACAAATAATGAAGAATAACAAATAATTTCCATTAATTCACAAATATTATTTACAAGTTATAAAATTATGCTCCTCTAAGGAGTTACATGAACTTTCAACATGGAAATAATACATACTAAAAGGAGTTTCTAACTAATCCTCCTTTACTTAATTTTACTGTGTTCACTAAATTTTATCTAATACATCATGTCTTAATATCTTCATATATTACATTTATTTGAAACGACGTGAAACAAAATGTGGATCGGTATATGTAAGAACCCTGACCCCCATTTTGGGCTTATCATGTTTGTTTCGCCTAACCCTGGTGTTTAGTTGCTTGCTAATCACCTTTAGTGGTGATTAGGGTATGTTTGTTCTTGTTGGGTGTTGGAGGTTCTACTTGCAATTTACCCAAGTCTAGGGTTTATGATCAAGTTTGTCACCTTGAGAGGTGTTCCTCTCTCTCCTTACTTCCTCTAGTGTTGAGAGGAAGGGTTGGGCTCGTTGTTTGAGTTGCTTTGGGCTTGGATGAGCCTTGTTGGGCCTTGCCATGCCTTGCTTGGCCTTGTTGAACCTTGTGTCAGACATAGGTGTGTCGACCATGGTTGTGTCGGCCATGGGTGTGTCGCCCAGGAAGGTGTGTCGGGCAAGGGGATGGGGTGTATCAGTCATGGACCCCTTTGACCTCGTTTGTGTCACCACTAGTGGACACTTGGTGCATGATGCTTGCATGTGGCAATGGCCTTGGACATGTGTGTAAGGCGAGATAAGGAGGTGGCATTGCCCATGGACAAGTGTCCCTAGGTGGGTGACACCTTGCCTTGTCTTACCTTGGTTTCTCCTCCACCCTCTCCTATATATGTACCTTCTTTCTCTAGCTAAGGATCCCTTTAGTTCCTTAGTTTCCCCTCTCTCATGGTGCACGACACCTCTTCCATTGCAAAGCTTGGTGGTCGGTCCTTCTCTTTAGAGTCTTCTTCTTCCTCTAGTGGTGGCCGAACCCTAGAGTGCCTTGTTCTTGTGGTGGAGCTTGGAAGCTTGGTTCTAGGAGCTTGGAGCTTGCTTAAGGCGGGTTACATAACTCCTAACCCTAACCATACTACCTTCTTCTATATTCTTGTATGTTTTCTAATGATCATAATCATCCATGTATGTTCTAAGATAAGTTTCTTGCTTGTTGCACCTTTAAACTTGTGGTTATAGTGATCTTGTTGTTATGGTTGAGGTTTTGTACCTTTGTACCCTTGTTGGACGAACCATGGTTTAGAGTTTCCTTGTTGAGCAACACTCCTTTCCCTCCCTGGTCTAGAGAAGTGAGCTTGAGCTCTAGTAATGTGAGCAATACCCCTCTCTCGTTTAAGTTGAGAGGTGAGATTGTGTTGTAGTTGCTTGAGCAACACCCTCCTCTCACCATGGATTCGAGAGGTGAGCTTGTTTGTAGATGTAGACCTATGTCAAGGTTGATCCTTGTGGTTACCCATTTTGTGATAGAGGTTGTGCAAGACCCCTCTCTCTTGGTTGTTGAGAGATGAGCCGATCTTCTTGATCAATTAGGGTTTGGTTCCCTTGTGCTTGAGGTTGATGATGATCTTGTTGGGTTGTATCTTGCCCGATATGGCTTTGGGGTTAGTGCTGCTCGATACCCTTCTTGTCTTGGGTTGTACCTTTGGCCGATACCCTTGTGTGTTGGGCGATATACCTTGTTGAGTGCCCTTCACGATACACCTAGCTTAGGTAGTGGTTTGGTTCCCATTGTACCTTGAACGTTATGGAGCTCAGTGGGCTAGCCTTGTGGAGGGCGTCATGGGTTGGTGATGATGCCCGATATAGTGGCTATGGTAACCCTAGATGCTACTGTGATGAAGGCCGTTTTGGTGTGCTACCCTTGACTGATAGGCTCCTTGGAGTGTTTTTGGTGTCGCTTGAGTTGTGAGTATCTTGGGCGATACCATGCTGTGTTTGGGCGTTATGTCCTGGAAAGTGAGTGCCTTGGGCGTGTGAGTGGTGTGGCTGCCCGATAGGTACCATAACCCTAGATGGGTGATAGGGTTCAGTCGTCATGGATAGATAGCTGTGTCGTGCCTTGCCCCTTGCACGATACACTCCCTCAACCTAGCTACACGTTGTGCCTTGAGCGTCAGTGTTGCACGATACACCTTGATCCCTAACTGCACGACACCCATGGGTGGTGGTCGTTACCTGCTGTGGTTGGTCGATATGTGTA
Organism: Alisma plantago-aquatica; assembly: GCA_963693085.1. Classification (NCBI taxonomy): domain Eukaryota; kingdom Viridiplantae; phylum Streptophyta; class Magnoliopsida; order Alismatales; family Alismataceae; genus Alisma; species Alisma plantago-aquatica. The sequence continues at coordinate 102,871,741 of OY856414.1, read as the reverse complement.
TAGGCCGACAGGAATTTGGTAAGGGATGCTACCCTACCCGTCACAAGTTGTGGTGAGGGACACGCCACCCACCACCTCTTTTTGAGAGGGTCGTGAGAGTTTTAGTAAGGGTTCTGATAACCTGAGTTGCATATAGAGGATGGTTCCTTGTTAATAATGATATTATATGTGTTATGATCTCCTCAAATCCTATATATATTATGATGAATTAATACGATAAGCTTGGGAGCATATGAGTTGCTCCACATGATGATGTGACCCATACCTATGGTCACAGGTAAGAGGCATAATATATGTTCGTGACTGATAATAATACCCCAAATTATAAAGCTTATAATCATCAATGCTACCCAATACTTGATAGCAGGATCATTATGTTATTTCATGATGGCTTCAATTATCTCTATGAATGTGTATACTAACCATGCAGGTGTTTCATGTAGATTCATAGCCAGGTAAGGGCTATGAGGTATATATGTTTGAATAACACTGCATTGTGATGGTTACTCTTATCAATAAGATAACTTGCATCACCAAAATGATGTGTTAAGGTCTAAGGACCTGATTTTGGCTAAAGTGCCTAGTTGAGGTGTTATCCTTTGATGATGAGATCAGGGATTGTTATCCCAAGTGATGAGAATGCCTTAAGAGGCAGTGGTTTCTTTTGATGAGGTATTAAGATCCCAGGTTAATGTGATGGTGGTAATAATAATATAAATTAATGTTATGTATGTGTTATAACCTGTTTGCCTCAACAGTCCACAGAAAATATACTAACTAATTACAGTGGAACATATCATGTAGTTTTCCCTTGCCATAGATCCATCATCATCGGTAGCTGGTGATGGTGAAACAGGTTCTCCTGCGGGTTAACATGGAAGTGCATACTATTGAATATGTGTGGTTTCTCCTAGCCAAAAATGAGGAGGTAAGAATGAAACTTCGCTTGTAGACTCCAGAGTGTAGTTTCAGGCCCGTAGCTCGATATGTTAGAGCATGGTGAACATGCCCATGGATCAGGATGTGTGATATGGGAGCATGAATGAGTTCATGGCTCAGAGCACGGTGACCATGCCCGTGGCTCAGTTTCACTAGCGCCGATACCTGTACCAAGGCGGGCTAGGCAGAGGGTAGCCTGACCCTGTGGCTGAGGCCACTTAAGCATGAGACTGCGGTCCTACTTGTGTTGCACTCGTGCACTGACCACGAGGTGGGAGGTCATGAAGTCCGGCTCTTCCGTTGACCTTGTATGGCACCGGCTTGGGTTTCACAACTGAAGGTTGGATTTGAGCGGTACGACTCACTTCCTCAGGGCATAATAATAATACGTAATCCAGCTGAATAGTGTTTATTACTTAAGGTAAAACACAGAACATTGGTTGAGGCCCTACTTGTGTAGTTTATCTTGTTGTACCTTGCAGATACTTATACGTTCCTTATATCTTGTGGTAAGTTCTTATGAATCTTATCTTGTCAATCATGTTCCATAAAGAACTACTTGGTTATATGCCTTCCGTACATCTTGGTAAGCTTGATAGTATGAATAAGCTTTGCTTAGTATGCTGCTCTTGCTACACTTATTCAGTTATTTGCTGTTATCTGCTTTAACCTTTGAGGTTTTATAGTTTCGACGAGGAGTTATGTTTCTCGCTGGGACTATGTGTCTCACCCCGTTGGTTTACAACCTTTTTAGGTGATCGCGCTAGATGTGGTGGCGGTCGTGGGGTTGCGGCCGAGCAGTAAGAAGAGCAGTAGAAGGCAAGAGATGGATATGCTGCTATTTTGGTTGTTTTGTAGTAGAGTCCTAGAGTCATCCCTATACTCTCAGGTCCTTGGAGATGTTTTGACATTGTTTTATGATGTGTAGTTGTTGAAGCTTTGTATATCCTGCTGCTGGCCAAATGTGGCCTATTATGTATGTATAAACAAGTGATGAACTCATGTGATGACAAGACAGCTGATCTTATAAGATGTGGACACGCATCAAGACTTGTAAATGTATTTATAACCTATTTTCATGCAGGATGAGGATCTGGATGTAATAGTATCTTGGTTTATCTGCTTTCTAAAATCGGTTTTAATTAATTCGTGTTTTTGTTAATAGGTGGTTTATGGTGTTTTCTGCATGTTTTCGTGTGGCACCTCATTGTCAGTGTGATAGCGGGATGTGTCGCCACAGTCTTGGTATCAGAGCTCTAGGTTCACTGAGTCTACAGGGATTTAGGATTAGGTTGTGTCTATTCTTGTGAGTTTTCTAGATTTTCTTACAATTATCTTTTGCCCTCAACAGAAGAAAAAGCCAAGATTTCTGGAAATCATGAAGAACATGCTGCCGAGAGCAGCGATGCTGCATCAGTTGATGGAGCAGGAGGGTAGGCACATGGAGATCGGGTGCCTGAGGCCCCCCAACTTGACCCAGTCATTCTCGATAATCCTGCCTACCAATAGCTTGTGGGGCATATGATGGCTACGATGAATCTCATGGTTGAGCGATTGCCAGTGCCTCCACCGAGAGCATAGGCTCCTCATGGTGAAACATCGGGTATTGGGAAGACCTTTGAGTGGCTTCACTGAGTCAGAGCTTCGGACTATGTTGGGACGGCTGATCTAGCGGATGCAGATCTGTGGCTGACTGGTCTTGAGAAGGCCTTCCAGATCCTCAACATCCTCGAAGCAGACAAAGTCAAGCACGCTGTCTACCTTCTGAAGGGTAGTGCTGGCCACTGGTGGGCCATCGAGGAGGAGAAGCGACCCAGTGAGGAGGTCGGTTGGGAGGTCTTCCGGCGAGAGTTCGTCAACAGATACTTTCTAAAGACGTATCTGGACGAGAAGATCAGCCAGTTTGAGCGCCTGTGCCAAGGAACAATGAACATCACCGAGTATGAAGCTAAGTTCATGGACCTGTTAAGGTTTTGTCCTCACATGGCAGCGACAGATGACGAGCGAATTAGATGTTTTGAGAAAGGACTGAGTGCTGAGCTGACAACACCTGCTTCTGCGTTAGAGAACCGAGAGCGGTTTGCCACATTTGTGGAGTCTGTTTGAAGGATTGAACGGTCAGTCAGGGAGAAGAGAGAGTCCATATCTAAGAAGAGGCCTTCTCAATTCTAGAGACAAGGGTTCGATGGCTTCAAGAAGCTAAGGTTTCAGCACCTTCTGGGTTAAGAGGTTCCAGTGCACCATCGCAATGGTCCCCAAGTAAGGGAAGAGGATATGGTTCATCACCATCTAAGGCACATAGTACAACTTCTGTAGCAGTGACAGGGCCATCTAGGCCACAACAGCAAGACCAGTCATGCCATCTTTGTGGTTAGATCGGGCATTGGAAGTCAAACTGCCCAAGGAAAGATGTTAAAGTGACACAGCAACTGAGGCAGAATCAGCAAGGGTAAGACCAACAACAACCCAGTAGTAGAAGAGGGCAAGGACGCGGTCAAGCGTCACAAGCAGGATCATCTGCTTAAGGAAGCAGAGGATGTGGATAGCAAGCAACAACTCGATTCTATGCCATAAGTCATCCAGAGGCGATAGTCAACCCACAAGTGGTGACAGGTTAGATAGAGTTATTTCATTCTTATGTGTCTTCTTCTTGCTTTATATCTATTTTGGTTGACCCGGGTGCTACACACTCTTTTATCACACATAATCTACTTGATAGCTGTTATTTACCTGCTAGTTGTAAGAAAGATAGCCTACTGTTAGAAACCCCTCTTGATGGTTCCTCGATGCTTCGAGAGGAGTGTCCATCTTGTGTCTTATCTTTTTTGGGGCACAATATACAAGTGGACCATATAACACTTGATATACATGGATTCGATGTGATCCTTGGGATGGATACCTTAGAGAAGTATAAGGTCGTGTTGGACTGTAGCTCCAAGAAGGTAGTGTTTGATGAAGACGGAGAGAAGTGGATCTTCCAAGGAGATAGGAAGATTCTTTTGACGTGTCTAGTGTCAGCTATGGCGGCAGAATCGTTGTTACGACAAGGATGTAAGGCGTTCTTAGGTCACGTTGTGGATACCAAAGCGAAGGGTCCTATCCTTGAGGAGGTGATGGTTGTTCGAGAGTTTGCAAATGTGTTTCCTGATGAGTTCCCCAGTGTTCCTCCACCTTGAGAGATTGATTTCGAGATCAATCTGGTTCCTGGAACACACCCAGTTGCACAGACGCCGTATAGGATGGCTCCAGTAGAGATGGCAGAGCTCAAGAAGCAATTACAAGAATTGTTGGAGAAAGGTTTCATCCGACCAAGCACGTCGCCTTAGGGTGCTCCAGTCCTGTTCGTTAAGAAAAAGGACGGATCGATGCGGCTATGCATAGACTACCGACAACTGAACAAAGTCACAATCAAGAACAAGAACCCATTGCCGAGAATAGACGATCTGTTCGATCAGTTGTGTGGTGATACAATGTTTTCAAAGATCGATCTACGGTCTGGATATCATTAGTTGATGATTAAGGCAGATGACATACCAAAGTTAGCTTTTAGGACGAAGTATGGTCACTATGAGTTTGTGGTTATGCCGTTTGGGCTAACCAATGCACATGCTGCTTTCATGGACCTGATGAATCAAGTGTTCCATCCATTCCTAGATCAGTTAGTTGTAGTCTTTATAGATGACATTTTGATCTATAGTCGGGACAGGAAAGAGCATGAATGACATCTTCGACAAGCGTTGACTCTTCTTCACCAACATCAGTTGTATGCCAAGTTCAGTAAGTGTGAGTTCTGGTTGGAAGAAATAACTTTCTTGGGTCATGTGATATCTGCAGAAGGAGTTAGAGTAGACCCTAAGAAGGTGGAGTCAGTGGCAGATTGGGAGCAACCAAAGACGCCGACAGAAGTTCGTAGTTTCCTGGGATTAGCAGGATACTACCAGAGGTTTATCAAGGACTTCAGTGTGATCGCGTTGCCAATGAAAAAGTTGACTAGAAAGGATGTACCTTTTGTCTGGAATGATCGTTGTCAGCAAGCTTTCCAAAGTCTGAAAGAGAAGCTGACTAGTGCTCCAGTGTTACTCCTACCAGAGCCTGGGAAGGGTTATGTTGTTTTCTGTGATGCTTCCAAGAAGGGCTTAGGATGCGTGCTGATGTAGGAAGACCATGTAGTTTATTTTGCTTCGCGATAGCTTAAGAAACATGAGGAGAACTATCCGACTCATGATTTGGAGTTGGCAGTAGTGGTTCATGTGTTAAAGATTTGGAGACATTATCTTTATGGGGAAGTGTGTCAGATCTTTATAGACCATAAGAATCTGAAATACATCTTCTCGCAGAATGAGCTAAACATGCAACAACGTCGTTGGATGGAGCTAATCAATGATTATGACTGTACCATCGAGTATCACCCTGGTAAGATGAATGTGGTAGCGGACACGCTTAGCCAAAAGTCTTCTTCTCTTCCTACAAAGAAGGCACAGTTGGGTTCCTTGATATGCCATAGACGAGATATGTTTGTCTCCTTGTGGAAGATGAATGTGCAGATGGAAGTTTCCTTGTTAGCAGGACTTTTGGCACAGATGCAAGTCAAGCCTACGTTGATACAACAAATCAAAGATGCAAAGAAAATAGATGATACAGTGCAGTTGATCAGGTCAGAGCTCAGCTGCGAAAGGCGTGATGGGTTCCATGAGTCTGAGGATGGATTAGTTTGCTATCATGATAGGATGGTGGTCCCCGATGTTCTTAATCTAAGGAAGCTAGTGCTCGAAGAAGTACACACATTGATGTATGATATGCATCTAGGAGTCACCAAGATGTATCAAAATCTAAAGGACCTATATTGATGGCAGGGCTTGAAGAAGGATGTAGCCGAGTTTGTGGCAATATGTGTGGTATGCCAGCAAGTTAAGGCTGAGCATCAGAAGCCGGCAGGTACGTTGCAACCCATGCCGATACCACAATGGAAATGGGATCATATAACCATGGATTTCATAGTTGGTCTACCAAAGACAACTAGGAATCATGATTCCATTTGGGTAATAGTGGACATGTTGACAAAATTAGCTCATTTCATACAAGTGAAAACAACGTACACAACAGAGAAGCTTGCTCGGGTGTATGTGGACGAGATAGTGCGTTTGCATGGTGTACCAGCAACAATAGTTTCTGACAGAGGTCCTCAGTTCACAAGTCATTTCTGGGAACAGTTGCACAAAGTGTTGGGAACACAATTAAGGTTCAGCACCGCTTTCCACCCGCAGACAGATGGACAGTCTGAAAGGACTATTTAGACCTTGGAGGATCTTCTTTGGGCTTGTGTTTTGCAGTTCCTAGGCAGTTGGGATGTACATCTCAGTTTGATAGAGTTCGCCTACAATAATAGTTACCAGCGGAGTATTGACATAGCTCCTTATGAAGCCTTATATAGAAGGAAGTGCAGATCTCCCTTATGTTGGTATGAGTTTGGTGAGTATCAGCTTTTGGGTCCTGAGTTAGTACAATAGACAACAGAAAAGATCAAAGTGATACATCAACAGTTGAAAGTGGCACAGGACAGACAGACGTCGTATGCAGACAATCGCCGAAGACCTTTAGAGTTCCAAGTAGGAGATAAAGTATATCTTAAAGTCTCTCCATGGAAAGGTGTGCTAAGGTTTGGCCGGAAGGCTAAGCTAGCACCCATGTATACGGGGTCATACCCGGTCATAGCACGTATGGCCAAGGTAGCTTATGAGTTGGAGCTGCTGCCCGAGTTGCACAGGTTGCATCCAGTGTTCCATGTCAGTATGTTGAAGAAAAGTCATCCAGATACAGGGATAGTGATACAACCAGTTGAGGTCGAGATTGATGAAGATGTGACTTACGAGGAAGGCCCTGTGATGATCCTTGATAGAAGAGTAAAGAAGCTAAAGAGGAAGGACTTGGTTCTTGTGAAGGTTCTTTGGCATCATCGTGGCATTGAGGAAGCCACGTGGGAGCTTGAGGAAGAGTTGAGGAGGAAGTACCCCTCACTTTTCTCTTTGGATTTCGAGGACGAAATCCCTTTGTAGAGGGTTATAGCTTGTAAGGACCCTGACCCCCATTTTGGGCTTATCATGTTTATTTCGCCTAACCCTGGTGTTTAGTTGCTTGCTAATCACCTTTAGTGGTGATTAGGGTTTGTTTGTGCTTGTTGGGTGTTGGAGGTGCTACTTGAAATTTACCCAAGTCTAGGGTTTATGATCAAGTTTGTCACCTTGAGAGGTGTTCCTCTCTCTCCTTGCTTCCTCTAGTGTTGAGAGGAAGGGTTGGGCTCGTTGTTTGAGTTGCTTTGGGCTTGGATGAGCCTTTTTGGTCCTTGCCATGCCTTTCTTGGCCTTGTTGAACCTTGTGTCCGCCATAGGTATGTCAGCCATGGGTGTGTCGCCCAGGAAGGTGTTTCGGGCATGGGGATGGGGTGTATCGGCCATGGACCCCTTTGACCCTTTGACCTCGTTTGTGTGACCACTAGTGGACACTTGGTGCATGATGCTTTCATGTGGCAATGGCCTTGGACATGTGTGTAAGGTGAGATAAGGAGGTGGCATTGCCCATGGACAAGTGTCCCTAGGTGGGTGACACCTTGCCTTGTCTTACCTTGGTTTCTCCTTCACCCTCTCCTATGTATGTTCCTTCTTTCTCTTGCTAAGGATCCCTTTAATTCCTTAGTTTCCCCTCTCTCTTGGTGTAGGATACCTCTTCCTTTGCAAAGCTTGGTGGCCGATCCTTCTCTTTGGAGTCTTCTTCTTCCTCTAGTGGTGGCTGAACCCTAGAGTGCCTTGTTCTTGTGGTGGAGCTTGGAAGCTTGGTTCTAGGAGCTTGGAGCTTGCTTAAGGCGGGTTACATAACTCCTAACCCTAACCATACTACCTTCTTCTATATTCTTGTATGTTTTCTTATGATCATAATCAGCCATGTAAGTTCTAAGATACGTTTCTTGCTTGTTGCACCTTTAATCTTGTGGTTATAGTGATCTTGTTGTTATGGTTGAGGTTTTGTACCTTTGTACCCTTATTGGCCGAACCATGGTTTAGAGTTTCCTTGTTGAGCAACACTCCTTTCCCTCCCTGGTCTAGAGAAGTGAGCTTAAGTTCTAGTAATGTGAGAAATACCCCTCTCTCGTTTAAGTTGAGAGGTGAGCTTGTATTCTAGTTGCTTGAGCAACACCCTCATCTCACCATGGATTCGAGAGGTGAGCTTGTTTGTAGATGTAGACCTATGTCAAGGTTGAACCTTGTGGTTACCCATTTTGTGACAGAGGTTTTGGAAGACCCCTCTCTCTTGGTTGTTGAGAGGTGAGCCAATCTTCTTGATCAATTAGGGTTTGGTGCCCTTGTGCTTGAGGTTGATGACGATCTTGTTGGGTTGTATCTTACCCGATATGGCTTTGGGGTTAGTGCTGCCTGATACCCTTCTTGTCTTGGGTTGTACCTTTGGCCGATACCCTTGTGTGTTGGGCGATATACCTTGTTGAGTTCCCTGTACGATACACCTAGCTTAGGTAGTGGTTTGGTGCCCGTTGTACCTTGAACGTTATGGAGCTCAGTGGGCTAGCCTTGTGGCGGGCGTCATGGGTTGGTGATGATGCCTGATATAGTGGCTATGGTAACCCTAGATGCTTCTGTGATGAAGGCTGTTTTGGTGTGCTACCCTTGACCGATAGGCTCCTTGGAGTGTTTTTGGTGTCGCTTGAGTTGTGAGTATGTTGGGCGATACCATGCTGTGTTTGGGCATTGTGTCCTGGAAAGTGAGTGCCTTGGGCGTGTGAGTGGTGTGGCTGCCCGATAGGTACCATAACCCTGGATGGGCAATAGGGTTCAGTCATCATGGATAGATAGCTATGTCGTGCCTAGCCCCTTGCATGATACAATCCCTCAACCTAGTTGCACGTTATGCCTTGAGCATCAGTGTTTCACGATACACCTTGATCCCTAGTTGCACGACACCCTTGGGTGGTGGTTGTTACCTATTGTGGTTTGTCGATATGTGTATAGGCCAACAGGTGTTTGGTAAGGGATGCTACCCTACCCGTCACAAGTTGTGGTGAGGGACACGTCACCCACCACCTCTTTTTGAGAGGGTCGTGAGAGTTTTAGTAAGGGTTCTGATAACCCGAGTTTCATATAGAGGATGGTTCCTTGTTAATAATGATATTATATGTGTTATGATCTCCTCGAATCCTGTATATATATGATGATGAATTAATACAATAAGATTGGGAGCATATGAGTTGCTCCACATGATGATGTGACCCATACCTATGGTCACAGGTAAGAGGCATAATATATGTTCATGACTGATAATAATACCCCGAATGATAAAGATTATAATCATCAATGTTGCCCAATACTTGATAGCAGGATCGTTCTGTTATTTCATGATGGCTTCAATTATCTCTATGAATGTGTATACTAACCGTGCAGGTATTTCATGCAGATTCGTAGCCAGGTAAGGGTTATGAGGTATATATGTTTGAATAACACTGCATTGTGATGGTTACTCTTGTCAATAAGATAACTTGCATCACCAATATGATGTGTTTAGGTCTAAGGACCTGAGTGTGGCTAAAGTGCCTAGTTGAGGTGTTATCCTCTGATGATGAGATCAGGGATTGTTATCCCTAGTGATGAGAATGCCTTAAGAGGCAGTGGTTTGTTGTGATGAGGGATTGAGATCCCAAGATAATGTGATGGTGGTAATAATAATATAAATTAATGTTATGTATGTGTTACAACCTATTTGCCTCAACAGTCCACTTAAAATATACTAACTAATTATAGTGGAACATATCATGTAGTTTGCCGTGGCCATAGATCCATCATCGTCAGTAGCTGGTGATGGTGAAATAGGTTCTCCTGTAGGTTAAGCTGGAAGCAAATATTATTGAATATGTGTGGTTTCTCCTAGCTGAAAATGAGGAGGTAAGAGTGCAACTTTGGTTATAGACTCTAGAGTGCGGTTTCAGGCCCGTAGCTCGATATGTTAGAGCATGGTGAACAGGCCGATGGCTCAGGATGTGTGATATGGGAGAAAGAATGCGTTCATGGCTTAGAGCACGGTGACCATGCTCGTGGTTCAGTTTCACTAGCGCCGATACCTATACCAAGGCGGGCTAGGCAGAGGGGAGCCTGACCCTGTGGCTGAGGCCACTTAAGCATGAGACTGCGGTCCTTCTTGTGTTGCACTCGTGCACTGACCACGAGGTGGGAGGTCATGAAGTCCGGCTCTTCCGTTGACCTTGTATGGCACCGACTTGGGTTTCGCAACTGAAGGTTGGATTTGAGCGGTATGGATCACTTCCTCAGGGCATAATAATAATACGTAATCCAGCCGAATAGTATTTATTGCTTAAGGCAAAACACAGAACATTGGTTGAGGCCCTGCTTGTGTAGTTGATCATGTTGTACCTTGCAGATACTTATACGTTCCTTATATCTTGTTGTAAGTTCTTATAAATCTTATCTTGTCAATCATGTTCTATAAAGAACTACTTGGTTATATGCCTTCCATACATCTTAGTAAGCCTGATAGTATGAATAATCTTTGCTTAGTATGCTGCTCTTGTTACACTTATTCAGTTATTTGTTGTTATCTGCTTTAACCTTTGAGGTTTTATAGTTTTGGCGGGGAGTTATGTTTCTCGCTGGGATTGTGTGTCTCACCCCATTGGTTTACAACCTTTTTAGGTGATCACGCTAGACGTGGTGGCGGTTGTGGGGTTGCGGTCGAGCAGCAAGAAGAGCAGTAGAAGGCAAGAAATGGATATGCTGCTGTTTTGGTTGTTTTGTAGTAGAGTCCTAGAGTCATCCCTGTACTCTCGGGTCCTCGGAGACGTTTTGACGTTGTTTTACGATGTGTAGCTATTGAAGCTTTGTATATTCTGCTGTCCGGATGTGGCCTATTATGTATGTATAAATAGGTGATGAACTCATGTGATGACAAGACAACTGATCTTATAAGCTGTGGACATGCATCAAGACTTGTAAATGTCTTTATAACCTATTTTCATGCAGGATGAGGATCTGGATGTAATAGTTTCTTGGTTTATCTGCTTTCCGAAATCAGTTTTAATTAATTTGTGTTTTTGTTAATAGGTGGTTTATGGTGTTTTCCGCACATTTTTGCGAGGCACATCGTTGTCTGTGTGATAGCGGGATGTGTCACCACAGTATATTTCTATACTGTGTACTTCGGGTGCATGCAAAAGTGTGCAAGTAAGATAACAACATATAATCAATCAGTACTTGCAAATAAGAATTAGAAATTTTATTATATATTCTAACCCATACTTGATATGCTATCTTGGGCATAATCGTTGTACCTTCCAGGGCCCATGTGCTTCATCTCTTGATACATGTCAGCCTAGGGTTCAAAATATTTAGTCTTTACATGATACTCATAGTGGAATTATAGTTGAGTGGAATTTAAATGAAAATCTAATAGTTTATTTCAGTAATCCTTGAGAAATCCTCGGCAAACACTGACAATCAACAATATGAGTAGTCATAATTATAACCACATACATTTTGTAACACCATGCAAATATCATGTAGTATTTAATTCAAGTATGTTAAAAAAATCCAATCAACAGATCTAAGTAATCAATATTTAACTTGCGTGTATATATATCCTAAAGTGTCACCATCATATTATTCAGATTAAACCCTACTCATGTCCTATCTAGGTTCAGGGTTGTCTCAGGTTTGTATATGGAATAATGGCAAACCCTCATTCTGTCACATATTAAACATTAGGTGGACCCAACATATCCTTTCATTATGAACACTTAAATAATATTAAATTCATTAAGATTATAAAAAATTATGATCTTTGGTCCCAAAACCCTAATTACACATATGTCTGGTTATCCACTTTATAAACCCTAATTATTCATCATTATCATCATGATATCTTGGATTCCCATCATATTCATGAATATCAGATTATATGGCAAAGAAAACACTTTTAATACACTCAACATGTTGATCATCAATTCTAGGGTTTCATGTATATAATCACTTATTTATTGTGAATTAGTTACACTTTTAGAACTGGAATTGGATTCTATGAAAGAAACCATTGTATTAAACTTGTTCTCCCAATCAATTCGATATATGTTTCCCATATTTGGATTATCCTAGTATTTTCTACAATTATTGTAAAATAAGCTTGTCTAGGCTAATAGAGCGCCGCTACATCAACAATTTCGTAGATAATCACTGCGTCATGGGTCCAGAGGACGAACCAATTGGCTCACACCATCTCAGCAGTCTGATCTCACATGAAAGGGAGGGGGATAAAAAGTTAGAAGGATAAAGATGCCCCTAGGCTTGACACACACCCGTAGGGACTCTCAGATCATTTGACCCAGAGTCATCTTCTTCCTCGTTAGGAGCACTCGATACCCATGCAAGTCACTCGTTGGGGAGATCAAATAAGTACATGATTCTATAGGTCGAGAGAAGGATAGGGTATCTCCGCTAGTCCTTGGCAGACTTGGTTATCTACCAGTTACGGTCAGCAACGACCAAAGATGGATCAAAAAAGGTCCTAGGTTGTTAGGTACCACAACCGGTCTACGCCGGTAAAAGAAGGATAGGGACCTTACCTAGACATCTTGTGTGTAGCCTAAAGGTAGAACTTACCAGAGTCTTTATCCTTCATCTCTCTCTTTGGAATTCACCAAGGCACCCTACTAGGTTCTTCCTTGCCGTGAGGATGTATGGGTTGGAGACCAATGCTTCTAGTTGCTTCTAGGGCATCAAGATTATGGAGGGCGCTCAGGGACTATTCAGGTAATCTGCAGTGGAGGTGACCATAGACTATGGTAGGAGAAGGAGAAGTTTAGTTGTTTTGGTGTTCCTCTAGGAAACAGAGAACCACCTGTATCCTACCACTCTACTGACTTATCCAAGCAGGTGAAAGGATGGGACATGAGGGTTCAGAGAATAAGGACCATTTGCATGACTTTTTGTGAACTATAGAGGCTGGGTGCTATGAAGAATTGAGGGATCTTGTGGTATCTATATCTATATATATATATATCCTAGGATGAACCCTAATGGTTACAATGAAGAAATAAAGGGAGGGAAAGAGAGCGACCCAAAGAGGAACTATGGGATATATTTCCAATATACATGTGGGGTGAGAGACAATCGCAAACCATGATATCTTGATATGGAAGTTGATTTAATAATATTATTCACCGACCCACAAGACACCTTAGTCCCATAATTCATGACTAGATATTCCTAATAGTAACATAAAAGCCACCCAAAGAACAATCACTACTTTCTATCTTGGATTTTGGCCAACCCCCTTGGCATGCTAAAACTTGGTTGGCAAACCAAAAACTACTAAGTAAGGTGTATAACTATATGGCACATATTGTATAATTTTATCGTGATTTGTAATCTAGATTATTCTTATCTCTCTGTTTGATATATCCCTTAAATCAATTATCCTTATTTCATAGAAACTCGAATCTTGTGTTTTAAGTATTTCTTTAAAATAGTTGTCCACATCACATTGAATATCCTTTTCATCTCAAATTCTACAATTATCTTAGTTTCCTCATCATCTTTACTTGTTTCAAAAACTATATTGAATTATCCTTATTTGATGCCTCAAACTTGTGTTACAAGAAATGGTTAGCTAATTACTCAATTATTTATCAAAATTACACATTATCTTGTAATCTTTTGGAACTTGTCTATTATTTCATCAATTAGGGAATTTACTTATCGATTCAAGCCTTATATTTATATATTTAAAATTCACCAAATATAAGGATATTAGAATAGGTGTATTCTTTTTCTCAAATGAATGGTATAATAGAAGAGAAGAAGAATAAAATACTATGACTATTTTTACTTTTACAAGATACATGATAATCTCCCACTTGGGGCTTAAATGAAGAAACAACTTCCAGATCTACACATAGGAAAGTCTGAGCTACTTTAATTTTATCTCCCAAAAATCAACTATACAATCCAAGTCCAAGTAATCATGTCCAGTTCTCTATGTCCTTCACCTAGGGGTTGAAGCAATACCCCCATAAGAGAAGACAAAGTGGAAATTATGAACACCAAAATGTTGGTATGAGCATATAAATAGAGATTGAGAATTAATAGGAAAAAGGAAAATAATACACTTAACAAATTTTTGCAATATAATAGGAAAAGTGAACATCCAAATTGGTACCAGAGAGAACATTAAAATAAGAAAATCAATAAGAGAGTCTATTGTCTTAAACAATATCAAAATAATAAAAAATCATAAATAGTGCATGTCAAACAATCAAACAAACATTATTTAAGCAGGACTAAGACTCATAAAATCTCAAAGCCTAAGTTAGCTGGAAAGGGAAACATTGGGTCGAAAGTCATGTCTGACACACACACACACACACACACACACACACACATATATATATATATATATATATATATATACATACATACATACATACATATACATACTATGAGTGGAAGGGCGCACTTGAGATGGAAAGACACACCAAAAAATATTATGGTGACATAGAGGTACTTCTACTCTAGTTGATTTTAGTCTACATACATGCAAAATTGTAGAGACAAGAAGTAAGTATAGTCAAACTTCAAATAAGAGGATGAAAAATATGAGCAAGACATCCATGTGTTTAAATGTGACAATACTAGAACAACATAAACAAGTTGGTAGGAAATAACAACTCAACCATGAATATTGGTTGAGTAGAACGTATACACATCCGCTTTAATAGTTTCATTTGCAAGATTTATCACTTCTGCAAAATCAAGTGTGGGGACACATGCCCTATGATGTCAGTTTTGTTAAAGAATACTTGATGATAAAAGCTTTTTGAAGGTAAAGTTTATTTCATGGAAAGGGCTGTCTTGTCAGTTCCTTGTCAACTGACACGCCACATGCTTTACCAATTTTTTTTTCCAAAAATTAAATTTCTAGTTTGTATGTGACGTCAGTTTCTCCACTAAAAGCCGACATTAAAATGAAAGCGGTACCCGTGTTTTTTCCTAAAAGGCAAGACTTGACCTATTACAATATTTGTGCTTTAATAATCGACATCATAGGCCTTTAGGGTAGATTTTTTTTTTCATATATTAACATTAAGAAAAGTGACTCCATACATAGAAAATATACTAGTGCATGCTCCAGCAAGCTGCTACCACTTGCATCAGTCCATTTTGTGCGATTTCTTTTCATTTTTCCTTATTCATCTACAATAAAAATTAGAAAAGAAAAAATAGACAACAAATCCTTTCTAGTATATAAAGCACCAAAAAAAGAGAAGGATCCATGCATTAATTTTTCTTCCTCTCCATATGGTTGTCCTAACCCACATGAATTAGTGCCTTTATTTGAATTAGGCATCTTCTATGTTGTGTATCACAACAACTACATTTCTATGATTTTATTTAGACTACTATGCCTATATACCAATATCATGTTGTTCTTTCTACCATTCTTATATACCAGTAGTGCTTTGTTCTTCCTACTTCTTTAAGTCTATGTTGTCCTTTCCATATTCATTCATGTATAAGTATTTATAACTTTCTACCCAACCACACTCATGGTCCTTTTCGTTGTTGGTGTGTGGGGGGGGGGTTAGAATAGAGGAAGATGAGTAGATGAAATAGATGATATGGAGGAGAGAAGATGAAGAAAAGAATCTATGTCATCCGACCATGTTGCCTAGTTTCTACATATTCATTTGTGTTTTTATTACCTATAGTAGCTCATCTCAAACACGTGCCCATCTATAATTGTGCATTATTCTTGCAGTAGTACTCTTATCCTAACTACCATAGATTATTCTGGTATTGTTAGTTCTTGTGCAGAACTACTTCGACAATAATGACAACTCATATGAATTCTACATATGTCATCCACCATCTACTTACTCTGGATGCTCATCAAAGTTATAGAAATTTTATTTAGGATTTCTTTTGAGGGTCAGGCAATCATCAGTTTTAGGGGGAGTCCCATCTACAATGATTTCTTCTGTATTAATGTTACATTTGTCAAGGGGAGAAGATATATATATATATATATATATATATATATATATATATATATATATATATATATATATGGGCCCATCTTAATTGCCCGCGCGAGTAGCTACCCGCCCACCCAACCGATCACTTTTTTTCAAAAAAAATTTCGAAATTGTAGAGGACTATTTTGTCTAGCTCTCCAAAAAATTTGAGCCAAAAATAATATCATTTGCCCCTCCAAAATAAAAAAACCCGTCCTTATATATATCTGTTGTATATTTTGTACAGAGTTACTTTTTTGGCCAGCAGAGTTACTTTTTTGACACCATAGTTACTTTTTGTACAACAGAGTTACTTTCTTAGCTAGAAGAGTTACTTTTTTGGCTGCAGGGTAGCGAAAATCCATGCTACCCGCGCGGGCAACGAATGAACACCCTATATATATATATATATATATATATATATATATAAGGCCCATCTTTATTGCCCGTGCGGGTAGCTACCGGCCCACCCTTCTGACCACTTTTTTTCAAATTGTTTTTTTGCAACTGTAGAGGACTATTTTGTCTAGCTCTCCAAAAAATTTTAGCCAAAAATAATATCATTTGCCCCTCCAAAATAAAAAAACCCGTCCTTATATATATCTGCTGTATATTTTGTACATAGTTACTCTTTTATTCGTATAGTTACTTTCTGTTCACCATAGTTACTTTTTTGACAGCAGAGTTACTTTTTTGGCCAGGAGAGTTACTTTTTTGGCTGTCGGGTAGCGAAAATCCAGGCTACCCGCGCGGGCAACGAATGAACGCCCATATATATATATATTTATATATATATATATATATATATATATATATATATATATATATATATATATATATATATATATATATATATATATATATATATATAGACACACACACACACACACATGTGATACATTTTCAAATAAAACCAAACATGTATAAATGTTCAACCTGATAAAATGAATATGTTTTTTAATTTAAAGTTTATATAAGAAAAATATTAAAATATGACACGAAAAGGATACTTCTTACTTATTATATAATTTTTGGTGACATTTCTTAGTTTAGTGTGAAGTTTTTTGAATCAAATTTATAATCGAACACCATATACAATTGGAGTTTTGGGTTACCTTCAAACTAACATTGCACATGAATAATTATGAATATTCTTTTACCATAATATCTAAAAGAAAATAAAATATAACATGAATGTGCAAATTTTTGAAAAAATAAGGTTGGGATTAATGATGGATGAGTGACTATATGTGAAATTCTATACTTCTTTCCTTATGAGATTACAATTTTAGTTGAAAAATCACGTCACATTTTTTCTCAAACATGATGCCAATTAAGAATTTATGTTGTTCACATATCAAATAGTACTAACCAAAAAATCAAAAGTTATTATTAGGATTATATAACTACAAATACGTTAA
This sequence comes from Alisma plantago-aquatica, assembly GCA_963693085.1. Lineage (NCBI taxonomy): Eukaryota > Viridiplantae > Streptophyta > Magnoliopsida > Alismatales > Alismataceae > Alisma > Alisma plantago-aquatica. The sequence goes on along the minus strand of OY856414.1, from coordinate 102,854,302 downwards.
ATTTACTTGATTCTAATTGATACAATAATGACACACATAAAAAAATTGCATGGTTCACCAAAAAGAGTAATAATCAAGAGGGGCATTTTAGATATTTGGAATGGTCAACAATTTTAAAACATATAACCAAGTATGAGGAAAATATCATGTTCTCTTCTCAACCAATTTCTTCTCCTAAAATCCTTATCACTTATCCCTAACACATGCAATTTTCAAGCATAATAAGTACTATTTGATTGCATAATACATAAGGCGGAGAGAATTGATGTGTTTCATGTCCTATTAGTAGGGAAATCATGACATTCATGTATTGGAATAAATAGAAAAAAAATTCAATATCAAAATTTTGTATCATTATTTTCTTTTTATTATGTCATGTGTGAGTTTCTCTTAGGAGTATATCTAATTAAATGAAATTCTATAAACTTATAATCATTCAAATAGAACTGCATAAAATGATTTTCATTAGAATCTTAACTATAATCATCTTGGTGTCATGATGAATCGTGCTTGTAGTCCCTATCATGTCCTTTGTGTTGCACATGTTGCTCTAGCATGCATGTGTGGCGAATGACATGTGGTGCAATCATGGTGCATTGAGAGGTTAAATTCAAGTCCAGGTATAATTTGTATATAGGTTTGTCACATGTTTAGGTACTGACCTCCACAAAAACCACTAATCACTTTAATATTTTTTTACTACAAAACTACCCCCGTTCTTTGTGGTATATGTATAACCTTCTAGGAGGGAGAAACCTATGCCATATGCAAATCATAACACATTTATTAATGAATATGTGGGATTCCTTGAAATTAGTTAACCACAATTTTGCTACTACACAAGTGATTGGGTCATCTAATTTATACACAATTGTTAATGATGTCATCCCTTCATAGAATAGTAATTCATCAAATAAAAACATATTTTTTTAAGTGTTAAAAATGATAAATTGTGCTTAATTAATTAGCAAGGTTGTTTGAATGAGGATTCATTTTTCAATAACTTAATAATGTTTCAAATATCAAAATCAGTACCAAACTCATCAATAATTCACAGTGGCATATTTTGAAGAAAACTCGTCCTTTTAACTTATCATTTTATTTTTTCTCTTTCTCAATAAGGTTTGTAGGAAAATCCATATAGAACTTTGACGTACTGAAGCAAACATTCATATTTAAGTTTTTTCTATTTGTGAAAATGATCAAGAAAAATAGATGGTTGTGAATTTTTATCATTTGACAATAATCTAAAATATGCATCAAATAGTACGTTATATTTGGTGTCTCCTGTTCATCACCAATTTTATATTTTTTTAAGGTTTACATTTATCATTCTAAATAGAGAAAATATCCACCGAGCCGAACCAGTTCAGCAAAAGCTAAGAGACAGAATGCAAACATAATTGATATATTAGTACATAAACCATGGAAGGTCGAGTTGTAAATTGATAGAGAGCATAACTGCTGAGTGAAAATGTTGATTTCTGTAAGGTCTCACAAATAAACCCCATTGTTAAAACACAAAACATACATCAAGGTTTCTAGACATTATTTAGAAGTTCGAACAACAGACGCTGTCACCTTCTCGGTAACTTCTCAAAAATGCATCCATGTGATTATGTGCCTTCTCAACAAGCGACTTAATGGTAGCTCCAAGTCTTGTAAAATTGTCCTCACTGCATGCTCATCTGCCTCTTCGAAAACTATCATCCCTCCCTATGTTACCCTCTGCATATCTTAGTGAATACCTCAAAGCTTCAATCACTTGGATTTTACTTGTAAAACTCCAAAATGCATGTCCAATAGATGAACATTATGATACTGTGCAGGTTAGAATCTATCTCTGTTCAGATTTAACGATTTGAAATTCACGTCCAAGTGGAGAACAATGGTCCAATAACGGCCACCAACTAACAATTTTGATTGTCACAAACAGACTGGACCTTTTGCAGTTTGGAGTGGTGGTTGTTGTTGCTATGTCATATATGCAAAAGGTGCTCTGCGTCTTTTTCTGAGCAATTCACCAGCGCACATGCATGCATTGTTTACGGATAAGTGATCACATGCATTCACGTGCATAACCACATGTATCACACATAATAAACTAATAGAATGGGTTTACTATGTAATATATATAACATCATTAATGAGGATTCTGGGTTTGCTAAGTCAATAATTTTGCTGAATTTGTATCTATATAAAGCATAGCAAACAGAACTGTCAAGCTTGAAATCAAATATGTGCAAAAAAAATAATTGAAATTGGCTTAGTAGAGCCTTCCATAAGTACCCAATAATACATAAGAGTCTCCAAGCATCCTTTCAGAAGCGGTTCATAAGTTTCCATTGGGCCGTCACGGTGTTGGTAACAGTGCTACTTTGGCAACAATAGTGGTGGTGGAGCAGAGACCCGTCACGGAAAATCCCTTATAGCACTGTGGCAGGTACGTGTACCTCAACTATGATGACGGAGGCAGGTTAGTGTGGGCAATTTGGAGACGGATCAGTGGGAGATAATGGCGTTGTTACTCTTCGCCCTGAGTTACAACCCTTTGTCAGGTGGCCATCAATCAGTTGTACCTTAACCGCTCACACACATCAAGTTAATTCAGATAACTCTTATATATAAACATCAACAAAGCATAACAATCCTTTTACCTCGGAACTAATTGACCGATGCATGGGTGCAACTTGTCGCATGTGCTTGGATCCGCACATAATGACGGCGATGTTGTCTATGTTCCATGCCTTGTTCTCCGTGGAAGGCCAGGTCACCATCTAAAATGTTGAGACCAAACAACACGATTTGCCATTGGGACCATCCAACAAAGTATTCCGGCATTTCCATTTTTGCTCCAACCATCTCAAGATTAACTATTTCCTCTCGTTCAGAATGGGCATCGTGTGTCATTGAGGAAAGATGACCTGCAAGAACAAAAGGAATATATAAAAAAATAGAGTCGAATATGATGACAAGTGGAGGACCCAACAAAAGGAGTGGGTTTTGATTTGGGACACCAATTAAGAGTGGGAGTCTATCCATCAGGTATAAATACCGGTGAACAAACACGTGAAAATTAAAGTTAGAAACCTTTTACTATTGATTTTCTTTAAAACTTTCTATGCAAGAAAGCCTAGAATATTTTCTCAATCTATTATGCATTGTGGTTAAGATCAATAGGTATTGTGAAGCTATACAAAATTACACATAGGATTAGCAAGTATTCTAGTTTTCTATCTAAATGGAGTTGTCTTTTCCAGATTATCATTATTCCTTTTTCTACATATTTTTCATGTAATATAAGAAATGTACAGATTCCCAATTTTAATTAATAAGTAACAGTTGGAAAACTTTAGGTGCATGGATGTAAGAAGTGAAATGTACAAATCAGTTGAAATCAAGATATATACAAATAAAACATGTCAATTCATAAGATCTATTATCTTATGATTTGTATTTATATTACATATTTAACAAAACAGAATTGGTTTTTCTATCTGCTACATGTAAAATGATGGACGTGCGGACAATTAAAACCCTTAACCTTTGGATGTACCTATTTATTTTCCATCCTATTTGTATATCTAACCAACGTGACTTTTGTTTGACATACAACAAATTGTGGTTATCATGATTATGACACGTAAACTCCTATGCCATTGTATATTACATTAACCCCTGCACATATTAAAAAAAAACTAATAGGAAAAGATTAAAGAATGAAATAATGTGTAAACTCTTATTATTAAGTATCTCCCTTTAGAGTGTATCAAATGGTACATGCAAGGTTATAATTAAGCATTTAGAAAATACCATTACAAACCTTGGTTTAAGCGTTAGAATATCTAACAATGGGCACAATATGTTCTTTAATTCTATGATAATCATGATGAACTTTTGTAGCATAACTCACATTGTCATTACTAAAGTAGTAGTAAATCTGCATCAGTTAATGTAAGCATAATATAATCTAAATCTTGTTGTTCTTACCACATTGAAGCTTGAACGTTGCATATTGTCCCCGGCAAGTGAAGTGCGAGTGATTGCTGGAATTCCTGGCTTATGTCAATGCAAACAAAAGAAGTTATTTATATTTGTTGTGTTCAGTATATCATGTTGCGCTTTTGTTAAAATGAAAAGAACATTCAGTTTAGTAGCTGTTAGAATTGCTAGTATAAATACCATGTTTCACACTTACACAAATATAACAATAGAACGTGCCAGATGTGGTAATGTCTTCTATGCTAGAGATTGATCCATGTGTTCATGACGTCCTCGCAACTGCATTCTAAACAGTGTTCCCACTGTCAGTTCTTTACAAAGAAATCATGTATTCATATTTAACTGCACAGGGAGAGCTTCTCTCCAATACATTAATCACATTACTTGCTAAGTTTAGCGAACTGTTAATATCTGAACAGAAATAAAGATGTAGGTTCTGATGGTTTCTAAGTTCGAGAGAAGTAAAGCAAGCGTGAACGAATCTGGAAGATTTGCATACCGTGGATATTGCCTCTTCGGATGCCCATGCAATCGCGACAAGCCTACAATACAAAAAAGTCAAAGGATAAGTGGCGTGAGGGATATTCTACCCTATCCAACTCAGATCTAGGAAACCTGACTGTAGTTTGCCCTCTCTGCCTCAATACATTGTCAGTCACCAGCCTGAAAGCGCCCCTCTCTGCCTCAATACATCGTCAGTCACCGGCCAGAAAAAATCTAATGGGATTGTATGTCTATGGAAGATTTGTATACTGGATCTTGTCTTGGAATTGCATACCTTTCTAAATGATTGCCCACTTGTGTGTGTGCACTATAGCGTCATGCGTCCATAGTGCCCACATAACAGAGGTCATAAATTACTTACCTGTGTGCTCGTACTATGGCGTCTTGCATCCATATTAACAGAGATAAAAAATAACTTACATGTGTGTACACTTTTCACACTGCCTGGATACACAACTGGAATAGGGCTTCCTACAATGATAAAATGGACGACTGTAAAAATGCAGCAAGGTGTGTGGTTGTTGAGAGTTATCAGGGGTCCACGTACATATCAGCTTGTAGATTCTCCGCTGAATTTGTGGTATGAAAGTTAGTTTCAAACGAGAATCTCGCCATGATAATCCACGTTTCCTCTCAGATAGTTTGATAACTAACCACTACTTCCTCTTGTGTCCCTAACCATCGGAGAAAAAATTAGAAAAAAAGGTGTTCGTTCATGTGAGATGTGTTTTATCGTGGGTGTTTGTCCAGGGTAAGTTAGGAGTCCGTGAGCTTGAATCGTGGCTAGATGTTGGGACGTGCGTCGGAATTGGCTGAATTAAAGTCTTTTTATGCGTGTAAAAAACTTGAAAAAAATCTCAGAAGAGAGAATCATGGAGAAGACAGTTGTATTTTGATTGGCTAAATATTTTACATGCGGTTGAAAATGGCAGTATCGTAAATGTATACAACTATTCGTTCTTTTTAGAATACTAGAGAACACACACGTGCACACATATGATAAATACTAAATTTACAATACATCATTTTTGAAATCATTAAAATAATATAAAAATATAGTATTTTCTCAAATATGAGTAAAATTTTGTGTTTGGTGTAATTAAAATATTCTTATGTTTAAAATACAGGTTAAACTTGATATGACCAAAATAGGAGATGGTTTTTCATCTTAACCTAATTGTGTTCTAACAAAATATTATAACGTTAGCGTGCCATGGAGCCAATCAAATAAAAGTAATAGCAAAAAATTCACTAGTATTTAAGTTGGCGTATGTAATGTTAAGTCACATTTAAACTGTATAGATAAATGTTTTGTGTATGTGATAATTATATTTACCATATAATAAGATAAGTAGTTACATAAGGACTATTTTCCCATCCCATATTGAACTATCATTATCTCATATGTACATGATGGATCATAGTGATGTGTATTTCTATATATTGAAGTATGTATTGTTATACTATTATGTAATGAAGTCACTTTATAATGAAAGAGTAAATCTTAATCTAATTGAAAAATAAACATGAAAAAATAACATTTTTTCTAGTAAATGGCTGTCAAGGTTTGGACACTTTTTCCACCCCATAACATTAAACTCGTACTACCCTCTAATCCCTTGAGACACTGATGACCTTTCTAATCATTCAATGACTTGGAACGTGACATTCAAATTTTACTTCGAGGTAGAGCATTCCCAAGAGTCAATCTACATCCCTTTCTTGGGAATTCTCAAGCTGCAACACATGAGTCACTCCTTAGATAAAAATTAAAACAAATATTTAAGTTTCTAATATATTTAAACTTTATTATTTATAAATTGGACACATAACAAGGATAAAAATTAGAAATTTGTATTATAATTTAAAAAATACTATAATTATTTTTCAATCTTATTATATTTGTATTATTATAAAATTTATTTATTGAAATTAGTTAAGAATGATACTATTTCAGTGGTTGTGGTTAGATTCCAACATTAAGAATTAGTTTATTTTTCATAATTTTAAATTTAAAATGAGCAATGGTAATTTCCATAATATCTCTTTAGTTGTAGTTGCATTTCCCTTAATAAATTGGTATGTGTGTTGATCTCTCTTCTTGACAAATACCCATATTTTTTTAACTATATTTCATCTACATAGATATCGGCAAAAAAAAATCATTTATCTTTTTGACATTGGAAATGTTGTTGCTTTTTTGGAATATATGGTTACGTAATGTACGGTAGTTGAAATTATGATGACAAGGGATTCATAAAAATGACAAAATTTAAAGACAATCCATGGTTTGACCAATTTTGTTAACCATAATGTTATGATATTTTTTTATTTTTGAAGTTGATATTATAGATTCTAAAAAATCATCTAAAAATTGATGTGAGTAGCTTTTTTTTAGTACATTGGGTCCATTTAGATCATCATAAGATTCTAGAAAAGCTCCATATAATATATGCATTATACCACCCTATTATGAATCTTCTAGGCTTGACTCCTCCATAAACATAACGAAAATTAGAGATACTCCATGGTTCTACTAACTTTTGTCACCATTATCATTATGATTTTTTACAAGGTGAAGTAAGATTTTAATATACTTATCTCTTTGTTTATTGATTTAATTTCAAAGTTTTGTTTACGAATATTGATGTGTCTTTTCCCTGTTGGTAACTTTTGGGAATATACACACCCCTGAGATAATGGAATTATGACTAGATGCACACACCTTCGAAGGCATACAGAAGAGAAGAGGCACACTTGGGATCTTTCAAATTTATAATGGGCCCTATACTAACACATCCACATAGACTAAAATATATCACCCGCAAGTGCACGAGATCTTATTATAGTATAGGTGAGAGGCAAGTGAGGGTTTGATCTGTAGGGAGAGAGGGGGGACTTACTCTAAGTTAGATTAACATAGACTAGAATATATCACCTGCAATCTCACATGATCTTATTATAGTATAGGTGAGAGGCAAGTGAAGGTTCTATCTGTAGGGAGAGATGGAGGACTTAGGTTAAGTCAGATTAATTTATGTTCCAAAATTGGAGATTAGGGTTTTAGGGTTAAAGTTGGTTTTGATTTGATTACTCTATGGTTAATGCAAGAAAGCAAGAAAGGAAACAAAACAAGAGAAACCTAATTTAACCCTAGACAAGTTAATTATAGTTGACAAAGAAAGGAAGCTAAGTAAGCAAGAACAAGAGACAAAGCCTAAGTTACACTAGCTAAAAAAGTTAGACGCTAAAGCAACTAAGGACTTAGATTATCGTGAACTAGCTAGATTAATACTAGCAAGTTCAAAAGAGCACTAAATGCCCTCGCAAAACCTAACTATCCCATAACAAGACAATTAACTAGCAAACAATTAAAGCAATTAACTAGCAAACAATTAAAAAAATTAACTAAACTAGCATGAACTAGCTAAGAAAAAATTGGGGTTTTAATGCATGATGATGGAGAAGTGAGCCATTTGGGGTAATGTTATTAAGATATTAGTTAGGGGGAAAATACCTTGCAAAACCTAATCTATTCATTCTAGTTTGCTAACCAAAATACTAGTCAAATGCTATGAAATCATCCTAGGCTATTAGTTGGCCATGGATAGAATAGAGTATGTGAAGGGGAACTAAACCCCTACACACTCTAACTAGACTTACAAGGATCAATTGGACTAAGGTATAGGTGATATTCCAATAGGATTTGACTCATCTAGGTTTCTAGGATGGAAATATTTAGCATAATCGGGAGCCAAAGATAGGAGTGGAGAGTAGAGACGAGGGTGTTCCACCTCACATTACTCACCATCTAGCTTTTAGAAAACTCCTAGGAAATTACACTAAACACTCCTACACTAGCTACTCAGATCTCACACCTAGGAGTAAGAGAAGGGGTATATGTGTGGGAATATGGGGTGATAGCTAGGGATCTACTAGTTGGACCTAGGAGAAAATCCCAAGATAGCCTCACATATGTCATCTTCTCCTAGACTTAGGTGGTTTCAAGCATAAAATAACAAGAAAATCATGCTTTCAAACACATCCATAAGAAGCAACATGAGAAATGAGATAGAAGTAGAATCATTCAACATAGAATGAAAATATAGAGTTTACAAAATTATATTCCTCCAACATGGTATCAAAGTATCATTTAAACCCCAAACAACCCACCATAAAGGGATTATATACTCATAGTGCAAGAAAGAGTAAAAGAAGAGGTAGAAGAAGATGAAAAATCCATGGATATCATGGAAGATCTTCTTCTCCTTCACTTGCAATAGTGGGAGCAGCACCTTCTCATCCTTGGTAGAAAGAGGGCATGGAATGGGTGGTGGAAGTGGGAAAAACACTAAAAAACTAGGTTTTTGAGATAGGGGAAGGTGGAAATGAAGTGGAAGTAGGTGAGAGTTCTTGAATGCACTAAGAAAGATACAAACAAATGCTATGGGGTTGTAGCCTCGTGCTACAACCACCACCTAGGTATATATAGGCGGTAGGGAAGCCCTAGGTTAAGTGGGGGCATTTTGGGTAGAACAATGTAGAAAAAAGTAGGGTTTAAGTGGTAGAAGAACCGTACTAGGCAGAACATCTGTGGTGGGTAGGAGGTAGCAGAGGGAAGTACCGTTATGAGAAAGTGGAAATTGACATGTTGAATTTGGGAAAATGAAGGTTGGTAGCACGGTCGTGCTAGGTAGTATGGCCCTTGTAATACCCCTTGTAAGCATACAGGTAGAAACAGAAGCAACACCCACATTGTCTATAATATGGGGTACTCTAGATCAAAGGGATGTCACAATCATAATAATCATTGCAAACAAAGTAAACAAACACCATGCAGTGATACTGAAATTGATTTATACATTATTTACAATTGGTTTCTTGAATTGAAGCTAACTAGGGTATACATTATTAAACATAATTAATACATGAAATTATCTATAACATCAGGATCTTCTATCATAGATGGCACCCCACCACATGTATCTTTAGGAAACGTTGATCTATTCCTTAAGCTGGCCTTCATATAGCCCTTTCTTAGAAGTTGCTTTGTACCTGAGGGCATCACACCCCCAGCCATGCATGCAATAAAAACCACATTAGAGTAAGTGACATTGAGCATTATTATAACAACTTAGTAACTTGGTAATAAGGAAAAGCATGAAACTAATTGAACAATGGATTCACATAATATAATCTTGTTGGTTGATTAAAGTATCCTTGATACTTATGCACCAGTGGTGCTCATAAGGCCTGTAGGCTCAACATTAACATGATGAGGATAAAGTAATCCAACCCACTACATATTTCATCAATATCTTGGAAGTAATTAACTTTACTTAGATTTCATATGAACGTGACATGGATTCTTGAAATAACATTGAGGCATAACATTAAAGCAATAACTTTAGAGGAACTTTGATGGTGTTAAGATTTAATTTGAAACACATAACTATGCATATCATTCATCTTGATCATCATAATGATTATAAGCTGATGAGAGCTAATACTAAATATTCAAAGTACATGGACCCACTTACCTAATCCTGAGGAGGTATGCTAACAATAGATGAAGTCCTGTTCAATCCTAATTATCCTGTCCAACACATAAGTGTGTTAATTATCAGGGTTAAGCCTAGGGATTTAGGGTTTTCAATAAATCATGAAATCTTGGTTAGAAAAATAGATCTGAAACCTTGACCATTCAATAGGTCTCGAAAAACTGATCAAAATTCATATAAGGGTCGTTGTCATCTGAGATTTGTAGCATAATCTATGAATTTATAAAGATTTGATGTATTTTGACATATCACAGTCGAGATAAAACCATATAAAACGTTACTGGAAATTATTGAGAAATAAAATCTCGGCCTGTCGAAAGACGACCCTGCCCTCACATGTCAAGCATAACTCTATGTGTGTGACGGGGTACAATGGTCAATTCACTCGAGATCAAACCAGGAGATACATCAAAATTTATGAGTGGAAGGACTATGATAACATAGCAGGGTCGTAACACATCAAAATGGAAACAAAAGCACTATTTCTAAATCATCAGTCGTCATGTTCCTACCCAGACCAAGCAGAGAACAACATAGTAGGTTCGGGGATCTTGAGGATGAACTCATGATAAATGGAAAGCCAGTAGTGGAGAACATGGCCACTGACTTCACCGTGGTCGGCCGGGGTCAGGGACTCCTGACTTGGGTACTTAGGTGGTTGGAAACATTGAATACCTTTCTACTATGGTAGAAGGAACTGAGAAGGTGAAAGAAGAGAGTAGAGCCTAAAACTCATAATAAGGGACTGGGTATCTTCCTTGTGACTCAATGGACCTGGGGAAAGACTCCCCATGGAAGGAAGACTAAAACAACCTGCAACCCTCTCTACAAATCATGAGTTATAGAACAACAACTCCAAACTTGAAAATGATGGAATGGCAACCAAAAATGGAAACTGAGAGCAATGTTCTCTTCACATAATCCTACTAAGTCTAAGGCAATGATTTTCGTGGCCTGAAAGTGGCTAATAAGCCTAGCCAGTGGTGAGCTTCACTAGCCTGAAATTGGGTTTGTGGGTACATAACTAGGATAGGTCGAGAGGAATAAGAGCATATGAGAAACAATCAACGGAGTGTCTTGAAGCTTACATGAGGCGCAATTGAACTGGCATGACTCGAGATCCTCCCCTGAGCTCGCCAGCATTAGAGAAGATGACTGGTGCTGGAGTGAAACCTCAAGACATATTGGATGTGATTAACTACAGAGGAGTGTTGTGTTGAGTCCAACGGAGCTTTCTGGATCATTGGTTGTAGGTCTGGTGTAGCCCAGTTGCCTAGGGGTGGCGGCCGCGTCGCCTAAAGAAGGAGGTGTTTTGGGCATTTTCGTTATAGGTACCTATTGTCATGACAGTCGACAAAACTGTTACTGATTAAATGGAATTAAACATAAATAGCGTATTAACAAAAATCACTAAAAATTAAAACTATTTTATAAAGAGTTCCATTTCTAGGAAAACTCTTTAAGGAATAACCAAAACTTTATATACATCATTGTTCACATTGTACATACACTGTACCATCTCTTCTCGAGGATAGCATATAACAGTTTCTCTATCAAAACACATACTGGAGCAACATAAAACTTCGAGACATAGAAAACAAAATCTCAGATTGATCACAAAACCATAATGAACCAACTCCAAGGATCTGAGAGTACAGAGACAACACATAGGACTTCTATCTACAAGACACGACAGATAGTACACTCAACCTGAGCTGTCACTGCTGCCTCAACTATTGTTCCTCCTCTGTAGAAACATCTTCACCACCTCATGCGCGTCCACTTAAAAAAAATGTGGATCCCACAGGATGAGACAATTGTCCCAGCGAGAGATATAACTCTCCACCGACCATATTATTATCCCAGATTAAGCATTTATAAACTGAGCAGAGGCTCTTTATATATATTAACAGACATTATTAATCACTGTATGATCAGAATGAAGTAATCTCCTTTCTTAAGGAGAACATTGCATCTACCCATGGTAGAATTATAAATCATCTATCTGCTTTGTGAGGAATGTAAAAAAAATATAAATATCATCTATCAACTAAAGATGCATAAAAGAAATGTAACATCAGACAATGATTTTCGTATTCAATCCTTAAGCAAACATGCTATATGGCTGATTACATTTTACAATCACACTTATGCCCTGAGGAAGTGAGCCGTACTGCTCAAATCCAACCTTCGGTTGCGAAACCCAAAGCCGGTACCATACAAGATAAAAGGAAGAGCCGGACTCCACGATCTCATCCATCTCGGTCAGTGCAAGACCACAAGCAGGACTGCAGTCTCTTGCTTAAGTGACCTCAGTCACACAGGGTTAGGCTACCCTCTGCCTATCCCACCTTAGTACAGGTATCGGTGCTAGTGAATTGAGCCACGGGCCTATTCACCGTGCTCCCTAAGCCATGAACGCATTCATACTGTATCACACTGAGCCATGGGCCTATTCACCATGCTCCTTCTTATTGAGCCACGGGCCTTAAACCGTGCTCTGGAGTCTACAACCAAAGTTGCACTCTAATCCTCCTATTTTCGGCTAGGAGAAACCCCGCATATTCAACAATATACACTCTATATTAACTCACTGGAGAACCCGTTTCACCATCACCAGCTACTGACGATGATGGATCTATGGCCAGGGCACTACATGATAAGATTCCACTTGATTAATTAAGTGCATTACCATATTCTTTTAGCATCAGTCAAGTTTTCAAACATGAATTATTATGACAAATGCTACAAAGAAAGGTGTACTACATCTATCAAATACTTTTCAAATCTTTAAAACACATATAACATTCATGATCTCAATCCCTTATCTCATTACTGGGAATTGTCATCCCTCAACCTTATTATCATCATAATTACTAGATCTGGGTATTCAAACCCTTAGTTCACCACTGAACACTGTTACCACTTATCAGGTAAGTAGTACCTCTAGGTCCTCAGACCAAGGTATACATGATACTTGTTGCACAAGTATATCACATGTCTCACAAGGCCCATTAAGTATCTTGTCACCTCTCACTAGGCAACATATTATCACATCGCTCACAAGGCCATTTCGCATCTTGTCACCTCTCACTGGGCAACAACTTATTCACATGGCTCACAAGGCCAACATTTTGTCACCTCTCACTAGGAAACAACTTATTCACATGGCTAACAAGGCCAACATTTTGTCACCTCTCACTAGGCAACAACTTATTCACATGGCTCACAAGGCCAACATTTTGTCACCTCTCACCAGGCAACAACTTATTCACATGGCTCACAAGGCCATTAGTCATTAGACTTTCTATACAAGTATTTAACATGCCTTACAAGGCTTATGCAATAAGAGAATTACAACCTTCCCATCATTTAGGGTTAGGGTTTCCCTTTATAACCGATTAGGGTTTCATGTTCATATTATTGATCCAAACCCTAATTCACTACTCCACACATCTAGGAGAATTTATATATATATATATATATATATATATATATCATAAGTATTAAATCGTACTTATTTATTCTCATCATTTATCATTAAATGATCATCAACACAAGGTATGAGTTTCTCTCTCATCCTTACCAGAGAATGATTACATTATACTTTATTAACTTGTCTTAACCCTTTCTCAAGGTATGTTAGCCTACACTTATCGAAGTGCATTACATCTCAAGGCAACAATTTGCATATCATACTTCATGTGTTACTCATCCAAGTATATTGGATTTAGGGTACATCAAGGTATATCAACCTTGAGGTGCTAGATGTGATACCTATCCTGTCTTAATGTATCACTTCACTCAACACTTTTATCTTTCTTAAGTTCATCAACTTATCTTGTATTAGGGTATTTCCCATCCTAATACTTTATGCACTAGCCCATCACATTTATCTTGTAATGTATTGGTCATAAGTCACACATTTGAATTGTTCAACCATCATCAATGATATGGACTCATCTCGGGTTAAAGCATTATTGATATAAGGTTGTCCATTATCAACCACTCTAGGTGCTTCACCTATCAAGGTACTAGCCACACCATTACTTGGTGTCACACTCATCACTCCTTAGAGTGACTTTCCCTCACCTTTACAAGGTATATAGGGTTGGAGGTGTGCATGTATTCATCATATTAGGTTGAAGGTGTATAAGCACTCACCATATTGGGCTAGAAGTATATGAAAACCAATCATATCAAGCTAAAGGTGTTTGTATGTATTACCCATGTCGTTCATGAGGTACTAAACCATCACCATGTTGGGCTAGAGGTGCATTCAATCACCATATCGGGCGGCTCATCATCTAGGGTTGGCCGTGACGGATTAGGGTTTACCATTTCGAGCTCAACCCAAAATACAAGTCAATAGGAGTGTAGGGCACCAAACCATATTGGGCTACACCATCAAACATTAGGTTGCAACACCCATGTTGAGTTAGGGTTGATTGTGATGGGCACATAGTACATATATGTGTCACCCATGATGCTTAAGAGGTATCAACTCATCACCATGTCGAGCTACCATATTGTTTAGGGTTGTGTATCGTGCAACCATATCGTGCAAGGTCATGTGTCATGCAAGGCCATGTAGGCCTCATGGTACTATGTACCAATGATGTATTATATGATCATATCGTGTAATAGCACTTGTTACTCTTCACTTATATCGGGTTACCCAAATTAGGGTTTCTTGTCAACTTACAAGTATACAATTAACCTTGTATCGTGCATGGAGTCTATGATAGACTTCCTATCGTGCAAGAGGTGTATACTACACCCCATATCATGCAAGAAGATATACTATCTTATCATATCATTTTAATGGAGTAGGTGCATCATCATATCGGGTTAGAGGTGTTTGCACCCGATATCACTTTTATAAAGTGATACCATAATCTTCAAGCTCTAGACCTTAGTTATAACTGTTATAGTTCATGGAAACAGGTCTAAGAAACTACTAGAACTCATAATATCATCAACTATTTCAGGAAATTTCGGAATTAAAAGTAATTCATTAAGTATAGCAATTTAGGTGATGCATAATAATATGGTTGAGTTCAAGTTATATAACCTGCCTTAAGAACAACTTCAAAGCTCCAAGATCAACGTTCCTAAGGTTGAAGATGACTTTATCAAAAGTCCAAGGATCGTTCACAATTCCTTCATATACAAGGAATCACCATGGATAAGTCAATTGGTGAAGAAGAAAAGAAAGGTAGATCATAACCCTAGTTCCATGCTTCAATTCAAGCTTAAAGACAACTATGGCTCACCTTAGAGTTAAGATTTGAGCTACTTCTTGCTCCTTAACACCTTTGCACGATACACTAGTGTCCTTGCACGACATGACATCCCTCTTGCACGATATGGAACTCACTTGCATGATATGCCACTCAACTCTTCACTCTATGGTCGATATCACTCTATATGGCCAATATCACCTACTTGGGCGATATGATCTTGCCATGGGCGATACCCAAGGGCCCATGAACGATACCATTCCACTCCTTCACGATACAAGGTGCCTATGCATGATACCTTAGGGTAGGAGGGTGGTAAGGGTCGAAAAATTCCACCAAGGGGTGAAACTTGGAGTATATATACTTGTTGCTCATGAATAAAGGTAAAAATGAGGTGTCATCATTTTGAACTAGTAGGTGCCACGTGTCCATGCATGGGTGACACGTGTACATGCATGCATAATCATTTATCTTGACGTGGAAAACAGTTGAGAGTGATATAGGGATAAGGATTCATCCATTACTTATCTCTTTGAATAAGATATATCAACAAAATCACCATTTTATTCACAACTCATCACAACTTTGCTAAGGAAGTTGTAACCCGACACTCCTCACCTCCTTGAGGTGATTTGCACGATATGGAATTTTTCAAGAGTCCAAAAAACGATATGTTACACCTCCTTGGGCTTCTTGGCCGATAGGCACTCATATATAAGCTTTTCAACTTGATACAACTCAAGTTAAGCTTTCATATTCAACCCTTTTCTTGGTCATTTCATCACCAAGATTACCATCATTCATAATGGAATCAAACATGGTATATTATCCATTTTATCTCCTCTAAATGATACATAGAGGAAGTAGGAACACTCTAGAAGTGGTAATTTTCATATCAACCCCACATTTTGGGTAAATTACAATTTGTACCAAAATTGGTGCACAAGGTACCCACATTGTTCAAACAAGTTCAAACTTGGAATTTAGGCTTTCCACAAGCCACCACCTTGCACCATTCTCTCTCTTATGATGCTAAAATATATAAGTCACGTTCCACATGTGACATTTTTCAATATAACCCCTCAACTTGGGTAAATTGCACTTTGGTCTAAAACAAAGGAACATTGCTCAAACATAATTCAATCGGGACCAAACTTGAAACATAAGTGTGTCACATGATAACAGAACACCTTAGAGGATTATATTAAAGTTCTAAGAAACTTTATTAGCCAAAAAAATAGAGTTACCTCATAACCTAGGTCAGGGTCGTTACAAGTTATAAACCCCTAACAAGGATTTCATCCCTGAAATCCCAGGTAAAGGGAGACAGATATTATTCATTCATCATATCATCAAGTCTCCACATAACATCTCAATGTCATGGAGATACCATATAACTTTGATCAACACAAAGTTCTTCCACATAGGGTTATCATAGAATCGGTCACATAGGACACATACTCCATTGTCTTTTTCATTATTGATTGTAGAGTCAACTATGTGTCAGGTAACACTTTTCTTATTCAGTTAAACATTATACATACCTTATTTATGAAACGACAATCACCAAACAGACAAAAAAATCGTTACTAATTAAGCAGAATTAACATAAACAGCGGATTAACAAAAATCACTAAAATTTAAAACCATTTTGCAAGGAGATCCTTGTCTAGAAAACTTTTAATGAAAGATCCAAAACTCATACATATCATGATTCACATTATACAACATTGCTTCATTTCATTTCGAGGACAACATATAATACTTGCTCTATCAAAATACATACTAGAGCAACATAAAACCTCGAGGCATTCAAGCCAAACTCTCATATCATTCATGAAACTAGTATGAACCAAATCCAAGGACCTGAGAGTACAAAGACGACACATAGGACTTCTATCTACAAGACATGACAGACAGTACACTCAACCTGAGCTGTCACTGTTGTCCCTGTTGTTGTTGTTCTTCTTTCTCTGTAGTGCGGTTTCAATCCCCCTCATGCACATCCACCTAAAAAAATGTGGATCCCACGAGGTGAGACAATTGTCCCAGTGAGAGATATAACTCTCCGCCAACAATGTTATTATCACAGTTAAATAGTATTAAACTGAGCAGAGGATAAGCAGTTTAGAATATTCTCATCTTTTAAATCAATTTAACTATCTATGATAGAGCAGTAAATAATCTATTCTCTTTATAAGGAATAGGAAGAACATGTATATCATTTACCCATCATACTATATCAACATCTCAAGCTTATCCTATGATACTCATTATCATGGTATGGCATCCATGAATCGTTCTCATTTCTATCTGTTGGCCTCAGCCAAGATGCTAACTAGATATTGAATTGTACCAGTCATCTGAGTATACATCATCATATTCTGTCCAGGCATTGGATTATGCCAATCCTGTGCAACAATTCCAGGCATTGGAGTATGCCAATCCTGTGACATTATTCCAGGCATTGGGTTATTACCAATCCTGTGCAATTATTCCAGGTATTGGGTTATGACCAATCCTGTGTTATTATTCCAGGCATTGGGTTATGACCAATCCTGTGTTATTATTCCAGGCATTGGGATTTAACCAATCCTGTGTTATTATAGGCTTCATGCCTCTGCCAGGTATTGGACTTTAACCAATCCTGATTACACCGCCAGGCAGTGGACTCTAACCACTCCTGATTACAAGCTTCATGCCTCTGCCATGTATTGGACTTTAACCAATCCTGATTACACCGCCAGGCAGTGGACTCTAACCACTCCTGATTACATGCTTCATGTCTCTGCCAAGTATTGGACTTTAACCAACCCTGATTACACCGCCAGGCAGTGGACTCTAACCACTCCTGATTACAGGCTTCATGCCTCTGCCAAGTATTAGACTTTAACCAATCCTGATTACACCACCAGGCAGTGGACTCTAACCACTCCTGATTACAGGATTTACGCCTCTGCCAGGTATTAGACTTTAACCAATCCTGATTACACCGCCAGACAGTGGACTCTAACCACTCCTGATTATAGGCTTCATGCCTCTGCTAGGTATTGGTCTGTAACCAATCCTGATTACACCGCCAGGCAGTGGACTCTAACCACTCCTAATTACAGGCTTTACGCCTCTTCCGGGTATTGGACTTTAACCAATCCTGATTACACCACCAGGCAGTGGACTCTAACCACTCCTGATTACAGGCTTCATGCCTCTTCCAGGTATTGGTCCATAACTAATCCTAATTACACCGCTAGGTAGTGGACTCTAACCACTCCTGATTACAGGCTTTACACCTCTGCCAGGTATTGGACTTTAACCAATCCTGATTACACCGCCAGGCAGTGGACTCTAACCACTCCTGATTACAGGCTTCATGCCTCTTCCAGGTATTGGTCCGTAACCAATCCTGATTACACCGCCAGGCAGTGGACTCTAACCACTCCTGATTACACATTCATTATGGGAATCAATCCCTTAAATTCATCATTTGTTTTCACATCCTTTTACTAGGCATTATACCCTGGGGCAATCCATCATATCAATTCACATTCTTTATATAATACAAGTATTCCTCATGTCTCATTTTAACATATTTAAAGCACCATAGCCCTTATTTTGGCTATGACCATATGCATGTATGACCAAGATTTCATTATTATCTTTGTAACAATTTATCATTATTATTATGTTACAGAGTTCCCATTTACCTGGTTTATTTTAAACATTACCAATTCTTACATAAATCTTTAAATTAATATCTTGTCACCTCTCATTAGGCAACAACTAAACACATGACTTACAAGGCCCATTAAACATCTTGTCACCTCTCACTAGGCAACAACTATTCACCAGGCTCACAAGGCCATTAAACATCTTGTCACCTCTCACTAGGAAACAACTATTCACATGGCTCACAAGGCCCATTAAACATCTTGTCACCTCTCACTAGGCAACAACTATTAGGTTTAGGGTTTCCCCTTATTGTTGGATAGGGTTTCAAGTTCATATTATTAATTAAAACCCTAATTCATTGCTCCACACATCTAGGAGCATACATTGATATCATAAGTATTCAATTATACTTATTTATTCTCATCATTTATCATTAAATGAATCATCAACACAAGGTATGAGTTCGTCTCTCATCCTTACCAGGGTATGATTACATCATACTTTATTAACTTGGCTTAAACCTTTCTCAAGGTATGTTAGCCCACACTTATCAAAGTGTATTAAACTTATTACATCTCAATGTAACAATTGACATAACACACTTCATGTGTTACTCATCCAAGTATATTGGATTTAAGGTGCATCAAGGTACATAAAACTTGAAATGCTGGATGTGATATCTATCATGTCTTGATGTATCACTTCCCTCATCACTTTTAACTTACTTAAGTTCATCAACTTATCTTGTATTAGGGTATTTCCCATCCTAATACTTTATGCACTAGCCCATCACATTCATTATGTAGTGTATTGATCATAAGTCATAAATTTGAATTGTCCAACCATCATCAATTGATATGGACTCATCTCAGGTTGAGACATTACTGATATAAGGTTCTCCATTATTGATATAAGGTTCTCCATATCGCCCAAGTAAGTGATATCAACCATATAGGGTGATATCAGCCATAGAGTGAAGTGTTTTGACTCCAAGTGAGTGCCATATCATGCAAGTGAGTATAATATCATGCAAGAGGGGTGGAATGTCATGCAAGAGCACAAGGGTATCATGCATAGGCCTTGGGTATCGGCCATAGCAAGTATATTGGCCATAACATGTTGATATTTCACATAGCAAGTTGATATCAACCAATTGAAGTGATTTTGGCCACAAGTGAGGGGGTATCGGCCACAAGCAAAGTTTTGTTGGCCAAGAGGAAGTCCATATCGCCCAAGAGTTGTAGGTTGTCAGCCAAGGAGCTAAGGAACTCAAAACTTAACCCTTAGGTAAGCTATAGTTGTCTTCAAGCTTGAATTGAAGCATGAATTAGGGTTATGATCTACCTTTCTTTTCTTCTTCACCAATTGCTTATCCATGGTGATTCCTTGTATATGAAGGAGTTGTGAACGAGCCTTGGACCTTTGATAAAGTCATATTCAACCTTAGGAACATGGAGCTTTGGAGCTTGCAGCTTTGAAGTGGTTCTTAAGGAAGGTTATATAACTTGAACTCAGTCATGTTATTATTCATCACCTAAATTGCTATACTTAGTGAAATACTTTTAATTCTGAAATTTCCTAAAATAGTTGATGAAATTATGAGTTCTAATAACTTCTTAGACCTATTGCCATGGATTATATCAGTTAAAACAAAGGTCTAGAGCTTGAAGAATATGGTGTCACTTTGTAAAAGTGATATTGGGCTCAAGCATATATACAAATAGCCCTAACCCGATATGATGATGCACCTAATTCACTAAAACGATATAGAGGTGTAGTATACACCTCTTGCATGATAGGAAGTCTATTATAGACTCCATGTACGATACAAGGTCAATCATATACTTGTAAGATGACAAGAAACCCTAATTTGGGTAACCCAATATAAGTGAAGTGTAACAAGTGCTATTGCACGACATGGTTGCACGACATGGTTGCACAGAATGGTTGCATGACATAGTTGCACGACATGGTTGCACGACATGGTTGCTCAATAGGGTTGCACGATACACAACCCTAGACAACATGGTAGCCCGACATGGTGATGAGTTGATATCTCTTATACATCATGGGTGATACATATATGTACCATGTGCTTGACATAATCAACCTTAACCCGACATGGATGGTGTTCATACACCTCTAGCCCGATATGGAAGGTTTTCATGTACTTCTAGCCTGATATGGTGAGTGCTTATACATCTCCAACCCGATATGGTGAATATATGCACATGATTCAACCCTATACACCTTGTAAAGGTGAGAGAAAGACACTCTTAGAAGTGATGAGTGTAACACGAAGTAATGGTATGTCTAATACCATGATAGGTGAAATGCCTAGAGTGGTTGATAATGGTCAATCCTATATCAACAATGCCTTAACTCGAGATGAGTCCATATCGTTGGCAATGGTTGTATATTCTAAGTGAGTGACTAATGCCCAATACATTACATGATAAATGTGATGAATTGGTGCATACAGTATTAGGATGGGGAATACCCTAATACAAAGCTAAGTGGATGAACTCAAGTAAGATAAAGGTGTTGAGGGAAGTGATACATCAAGATATGATAGATGTCACATCCAAAACCGCAATAATGATATACCTTGATGTGTTATAAGTCCAACATAATTGGATATGTGACATGTGAAATGTGTCATGTCAATTGCTACACTGAGAGATAATGCACTTTGATGAATATAGTCTAACATGCCTTATGAAAAGGTTAATCCAAACCTATAAACTATGATGAAATCATGTTCTGGAAAAGATGAGAGAGAAACTCATACTGTGTGTTGATAATTCATTTAAGGATGAATGATGAGAATAATAAGTATGATTGAATACTTATGTAATCCATATTGAGTCTTTGCTATGTGAAACCCTAATCTAAGTTAATGCTATGTGAACCCTAATACAGGGTAATTCTATGTGAAACCCTAATATAGGGTAATGCTATGTGAAACCCTAATACATGGTAATGCTGTAACGACCTTAACCTGGGTTATGAGGTAACCCTATTTGTTTTGGCTAATAAAGTTTCTTAGAAATTTAATATAATCCTCTAAGGTGTTTTTTTATCACGTGACATACTTATGTTTCAAGTTTGGTCCCGATTGAATGCTGTTTGAGCAATGTTCCTTTGTTTTGGACCAAAGTGCAATTTACCCAAGTTGAGGGGTTATATTGCAATATGTCACATGTTGAACGTGCCTTATGTGTTTTAGAATCATAAAATAGAGAATTATGCTAAGTGGTGGCTTGTGGAAAGCCTAAATTCCAAGTTGAACTTGTTTGAAACAATGCTGGTGCATTGTGCACCAATTTTGGTACAAGTTGTAATTTACCCAAATGTGGGGTTAATATGAAAATTACCACCTATAGAGTGTTCCTACTCCCTCATAGTATCATTTAGAGGAGATAGAATGAATGAGACACCATGTTTGAATCAATTATGAGTGATGGTAATCTTGGTGATGAAATGACCAAGAAAAGGGTTGCATATGAAAGCTTAACTTGAGTTATATCAAGATGAAAAGCTTATATATAAGTGCCTATAGGCCAAGGAGCCCAAGGAGGTGTCCCATATCGTTTTTTGAACTCTTGGAAAAGTCCATATCGTTCAAATCTCCTCAAGGAGGTGAGGTGTGTTGGGTTACAACTTCCTTAGCAAAGTTGTGATGAGTTGTGAATAAAGTGGTGATTTTATTGACATATCTTATTCAAAGAGATAAGTAATGGACGAATCTTTATCCCTAGATCACTCTCAACTGTTTTGCATGACAAGATAAATGTTGTTGCATGCATGTACACGTGTCACCCATGAATTACACGTGGCACCTACTAGCTCAAAATGTTGACACCTCATTTTTGCCTTTCTTCATGAACAACAAGTATATATACCCCTAGTTTCACCCCTTGGTGCAATTTTGTGACCCTTACCACCCATGAAAAGGTGTTAAGGAGCAAGAAGGAGCTCATAATTAACCCTAAGGTAAGGATAAGATCATCTTCAACCTTGAATTGAAGCATGATTTTAGGGTTTTGATCTTCTTTTCTATTCTTCTTCACCAATTGCTTATCCATGGTGATTCCTTGTATAAGAAGGAGTTGTGAAAGAGCCTTGGACTTTTCATAAGTCATCGTAAACCTTAGGAACGTGGAGATTTGGAGCTTGGAACTTTGAAGTGGTTCTTAAGGCGGGTTATATAACTTGAACTCAGTCATGTTATTATTCATCACCTAAATTGCTATACTTAGCGAAATACTTTTAATTCTGAAATTTTCCTGAAATAGTTGATGAGATTATGAGTTCTAGTAGTTTCTTAGACCTGTTGACATGAACTATAACAGTTATAACTAAGGTCTAGAGCTTGAATATGGTGGTATCACCTTATAAAAGTGATATCGGGTGCATGCACACAAGCAAGCACCCCTAACCCGATATGATGATGCACCTATTTCACTAAAATGATATGAATAGGTTTGTAAACCTTATTGAACGATATGGGGGTGTAGTATACACCTCTTGCACGATAGGGAGTCAAGTATAGACTCCATGCACGATACAAGGTCAATTGTATACTTGTAAGTTGATGTGAAACCCTGATTTGGGTAACCAAATATGAGTAAAGAATAGCAAGTGCTATTGCACGATATGGTAGCCCGATACACAACCCTAGTTGAGGTCTAGCCTGACATGGTGATGGCTTAATACCTCATGCACGACATGGGTAACACATATAAACACCTCTGGCCCGATATGAATGGTGTGTATATACTTCTATCCTGATATGGTGAGTGCTCCTATACTTACAACCCAATATGGTGAACATATGCACACTTCTAACCCAAGATACCTTGTAAAGGTGAGGGTAAGACACTCTTAGGAGTGATGAGTGTAACACCAAGTAATGGTGTGGCTAATACCTTGATAGGTGAAACACCTAGAGTGGTTGATAATGAACAACCTTATATTAACAATGCCTTGACCCGAGATGAGCCCATATCATTGATGATAGTTGGGTAATTCAAATGTGTGACTTATGGCCAATGCACTACATGATAAATGTGATTTGTTAGTGCATAAAGTATTAGGATGGGATATACCCTAATACAAGATAAGTCGATGAAGTTAAGTAAGTTGAAAGTAATGAGGGAAGTAATACATCAAGGCATGATAAATACTACATCCATCACCTCAAGGTTGATGCACCTTAAATCCAATATACTTGGATGAGTAACACATGAAGTGTGTCATGTCAATTGTTACATTGAGATGTAATGCACTTTGATAAGTGTAGGCTAACATACCTTGATAAAGGGTTAATCCAAGATAATAAAGTATGACGTAATCAATATCCTAGAGAGGATGAAAGAGAAACTCATACTTTGTGTTGATTATCATTTAATAATAAAAGATGAGAATAAATAAATATAATTGAATACTTATTATATCAATGTATGCTCCTAGATGTGTGGAGCAATGAATTAGGGTTTGAATTAATAATATGAACTTGAAACCCTTTTCGGCTATAAAGGGAAACCCTAACCCTAATACTGTTGCCTAGTGAGAGGTGACAAGATGTTTAATGGCCTTGTGAGCCATGTGAATAGTTGTTGCCTAGTGAGAGGTGACAAAATGTTTAATGGCCTTTTGAGCCATGTGAACAGTTGTTTCCTAGTGAGAGGTGTCAAGATGTTTAATGGGCCTTGTGAGCCATGTGGTTAGTTGTTGCCTAGTGAGAGGTGAAAAGATGTTTAATGGGCTTTGTGAGTCATGTGGATGGTTGTTGCCTAGTGAGAGGTAACAAGATGTTTATAAAAGTTTCATGAAAGCAATTACACATGATTGGTTAAATTCCAATGCCTGGAATAATAACACAGGATTGGTTAAATTCTAATGCCTGGAATAATAACACAGGATTGGTTAAATCCCAATGCTTGGAATAATAACACAGGATTGGTTAAATCCCAATGCCTGGAATAATAACACAAGATTGGTTAAATCCCAATGCCTGGAATAATAACACAGGATTGGTTAAATCCCAATGCCTGGAATAATAACACAGGATTGGTTAAATCCCAATGCCTGGAATAATAACACAGGATTGGTTAAATTCCAATGCCTGGAATAATAACACAGGATTGGTTAAATCCCAATGCCTGGAATAATTACACAGGATTGGTTAAATTCCAATGCCTGGAATAATAACACATGTTTGGTTAAATTCCAATGCCTGGAATAATTTCACAGGATTGGTAACAACCCAATACCTAGAATAGTTGCACATGATTGACATAGTTCAATACCTGGAATAGTTGCACAGGATTGACATAGTTCAATACCTAGAATAGTTGCACAAGATTGACATAGATCAATACCTGTAATAGTTGCACAGGATTGACAAAGATCAATACCTGGAATAGTTGCACATAATTGGCATAATCCAATACCTGGAATGGTTACATAAGATTGGCATAGTCCAATACTTGGAATGATGACACAGTATTGGTACTAACCCAATACCTGTGTTGATGATATCGGATTGGCAATAACCCAATGCCTATATTGATGATATATGAGTACATGGTGGATATAATTCCTTACCTGTTTAGCAGATTGGCTAAGGCCAACAGATTGAAACAAGAATGTTTCATGGGTGACATGTCAAGGTAATGAGTGTCACAAGAGAAGTTTGACATGATGGTATAATACTATGGATAAATGATATACATGTTCTTCCTATTCCTTGATAAGAGAATAGATGATCTATTGCTCTATCATAAATAGTTGCAAAGCTTTAAAAGTTGAGAATGCTTTAAACTGCTTATCCTCTGCCCAGTTTTATATCATTAAATTGCAATAATGTGTTTCTAGCGGAGAGTTATATCTCCTGCTGGGGAAATTTCCAATTGTCTAACCCCGTGGGATCCAACATTTTTAGGTGGACGAGCACAGAGGAGATTGAGAACATCTTGCTGAGGTAGAATTTCAGCAACAGCAGGGACGACAGTGATAGCTCATGGTTGAGTGTACTGTCTGTCGTGTCTTATAGATAGAAGTCCTATGTGTCGTCTCTGTACTCTCAGGTCCTCGGAGTTGATAGTTAGTGCTTTTAATGAATCATTTTGAGATTTTGGCTTGATGCCTCGAGGTTCTTATGTTGTCTGTGTTTAGCTTTTAACAAGGCAGTGGATGTTGTAATCCTTGAGAAGAGATGGTATAAGTTATGTATTTATGAACCAGGATGTAAATGTAATACATTGGTTCTTGTTGAAAGAGTTTTCCTATGAATGGATCTCTTTGAAAAAGGTTTAAATTTTTAGTGATTTTCAGTAATCCACTATTAGTAATTGCTTCCACTTAAGTAAGTCTTGTTTTGTGAGTTGGATGCTACAATTTAGTGGTATCAGAGCCCTAGGTTTGCTGAGTCTATAGAGACATAGGACTAAGGTATCGAGTTTGTTCTAAGTGTACTCTAGTGTATCTTATAGTGTCGTATGCTTATGCAGAAGAAGATATATAACTCCAAGATGTTTGGAGGACACGAGGAACACATTGCCAAGAGCAATGTTGCTGTACTAGTGGAAGGTGCAAGGGATCAGGCAAGGGAGGAAACAGTACCTGAGAATCCCCCTGTTGATGAGGTCATGATGAGAAACCCATATTTTCCTACCCTGTTTGGGAAATTCATGACTGCAACTACGCATATAATAGACTGGATGCCGGTACCACCATCCAGGGCACCAATTCCCAATGAGGGATATGGGTCTAGTAAGACCTTTGAGCGACTACATCATGTAGGAGCCATAGAATATGCTGGAACATCTGACCCAGCAGATGCTGATCTCTGGCTCACTACGTTATAAAAGGCTTTTAAGATCCTTAGTATTCCAGATGCTGACAAAGTTAAGCATGATGTGTACCTTTTGAAGGGTAGTGCTGGACATTGATGGTCTATAGAAGAAATAAAAAGGAACAATGAAGAGGTTGGATGGGAGGAATTTCGTTGAGAATTTGTCAATAAGTATTTTTCAAAGACTTATTTAGACGAAAAGATCTCATAGTTTGAGAAGGTACGACAGGGAGCCATGTCAATAAGTGAATATGAGGTTAAGTTCATGGAACTTTTATGATTTTGTCCTCAGATGGCTGCTACTGAGGAGGAAAAGATTCGATGTTTTGAGAAAGGATTGAATGATTATGTCCATTCTGACATCTACCCTAGAAAGTAGGGAGAGGTTTGCCACATTTGTGGAGTCTATATGAAGAATAGAAAGGTCTACGATAAAGAAACATGAGACATACCTTAAAAGGAAGATGATGACACCAAATTTTGTGATGTTTTTGGCCCTTATTTTTCTGTCAAATCTCCCCTTTTAAACTGTTTTTCTCTCCTTTTTGTCATGTTTTTGAATAAATAGGCCACACTACGCTCTTAACTCAATATTATCATCTTTTGCTAAGTTTTCCTCATTTTTCGACTCATTTATCAGCAAAAAGGCCCATCCCGGCCCATGAACGTGTTCTACCTACATCGGCCCTCCTACTAGTCGGTCGACACACTCACTGCCCGACATATGGCAGCATGATACACTACCGCGCGACACGGGGGTGCCACGCAAGGAGGATCTGACGGGCGATACGCCACTTACCCGACATGGAGCTGTACTCGCCATGACTACTGAAGCGTGTCACGTGATACAAGCCACCCACCGGTAGGTGCCTACTCGTCACGACACCCAACACGCTTATAGCCCGACACCCTTTGTTCCAGGCGACACGCATATCAGGCATCCGTGAAGCCACAATGATGGATCTGATGGAAGACACGTGGCGCCCAGAGAACCACAACTTCTCCCAACTACTGCCTATAAATAGAAGCTACAGGACTCCGATGGGATAGGTCGGAATTTCACGAAAGCTAACTTTGGAAAGCACTTGGAGCTAGCGTGTCGCGTCCCAGATGTGCACCGGGCGATACTAGGTGAGCACTTCCCCGACCCGAGAGGGCGGGAATGGTTTACTTAGAATCCGTCCCGGTCACCGCAACAACCCAATATCAACCAACGAGGACACTCGATATGAGTAACCTGATACCCTAAGCAATCTCTAGCCCGACACAATACCGAGCCAAATACAAATCACCCGTCACATTGCATGTCGCCTGAGAGGGTGGCATTCCGTCACGACCGTATCGGGAAAGAGCGCTTTAGTCGATATGTTTGCCCGTCGCAGCCTATCGCACTATGAGAAAAGTAGGGATTAGCTACATTTGGTCTGGCTATATTTACTTTATTTGTAGTTATTAATATCCTATCCTTACAATTCTCGATAATGTAAGTAAATCAATTATAGCTAACCATAATAGCGCTAGACTCATTATGTGTTACGCTTTTCAAAGAACTCTTGGTTGAAATATTTTAGTCTCCCGCCACCCCTCCATCAAAATGTATTTCCCTCCTTTCTTAATCTGCTCTCCAATAGAGCGATACAAAATTTTCCGTCCACCGCCTCGCTCCTCCTTTTCCTATCCAAATGCCCTAATAGAAAAATGACTGGTGTCAAGCAGCTCAAGATCCACGAGGACATCACTTTTCGTAATGATCCATTGCATATTTAACATATCGGTGTGTGCAAATCTAGAGAACGTGACTCCCCCCATGGTTGTATCTTCATTTGAAATCAAGGTTTGCTCAGTTGTTTTCTCTATAAATCCTCTATGCATCCTCTTTTACAACATATCTAATGATTAATCTTGAATCATTATTGTCCCAGGTTTTCGTCTGTCAAGTCACTAGGGTGGTATAACTATTGGGCCCCCAAAATCTATCATCACCGACATAATCCGCTCCTGCCCTTGCTTCTAGGGCTGCGATGACGCCTCCCCCTCTTTCGTCATATAAACACTAGACGGCGCCGCCCATAACTCACTGGTCTCATCCTCGGATCAGTCCTATTACTCTGAGCACGTCGCCGCCCAAATCATAGCAAGCCTCCCTTCGCTTTGAGTAGATCTGTACATGCTCAGAGGATGGGGCGCTCAGGATCTTAACTCTTGTGCCACACTCAAGTCCCTCAACCTGCAATCATTCCCTGCGGTTGAAAGCATGTTGGGATTCTATCTTGGCCAACAAGGTATCTGTAGGTGTCTGGGACAGTTGTGTGTGGTCTTTGTTGAGGAGTCTATAGGGACGTACTGGGTGTTTTCTGGTTCCCATTAATAGCTCGTGAGGTGTAGAAAAGTCAATAATCATGTACATACAACGTTGCTCCGATTTAATGGTGAATTGACCGAACTCGAGTAGATCTGTACGTGCAGCCTGGAGTTGGTGTAGTGCAAGCGGAATGGGATGCATAACTGCTACTTTTTCCATTAACGACAAGGTCAACGGATGAAAGGTCTAAATCAAACTCAGAATTGTCATTTTCAAAATTCATGATTTTCTGCACTTCACGAATGAATAAGTTGGTCTGTTTTGAACTCTTTGGGCTCAAGTCCTTAACCGTGAGAGGATGAGCTATTGCAGTAGTCTTGTACGTCTTCTAATATTCTCCAAATCATCATCGTTTATTGAGTACCCCCAGCTCTAAGAAGGGGTTCCTTGGATGCGGAGGGCAGAATACGACTGTGTGACTTATCATCGGATAATTTTTGAGAGGGCAGGTAATCTTCAGGAATATTTTCTAACATCTTTCGTTTATCCTTTCTATTGATTAATTAAACTCGTTCTAAAATATAAAAAATCTGTGTGGCGGCATGTGTTCCTTGTCTAGATCTGAAGTCTGATGATGTAGTACTCTACATTTCATGATTTGCTGAGATCTTAGTGTAACGTTTACCTGTATTTGTTTTCCAGACAAAAGGACAAAGATCAGCAAGTAAATGAGGAAGGTCTAGGAGATTGTTCCCAACATGGAAAAGGTACGTATATCTTTAGCTGATCAGTTCTATGTGGGACCTTCTAATCAGTTAAAAAAGTAAGGAAAGAATTATTATCTATGGCTCATGGAAGTCTTTGTTTATGTGATAATATATGACTCGTCTATTGTTTTAGTAAACAAATAGCACAAACATATTATTTCTTGCTGTGACCTTTTCTTTCATGGGGATGTTCTTTCCTGCTGCTATTATTCTGTTCTGGCTGCTCCCCTTTTGTGATGGTTGTTTATGGTTCTGCTTAGAGGATGCAATTGCCATCTTGATAGCCATGGTATCTGTTCGATGTTTATGGCTGGTTGATAAATTGTTGCCTCTATGCTGCTCCTGCTGCTCCCCTCTCACTCTTGGAGTGATGGTCGAGCTTCTGTGATGGTTGTAGTATGTCCTGTGCTATGATGCTTGGTTGTTGGCCTGGTCTTCTGGTTTATGTCTTCTTCTCACTAGTGATGATTCTTTGGTTGAGTGGATGGACTCTCCCTATTCTATATCTTTATGGGTTGGCTTTGTTCTTCTGTTTCTGCTGTTGTGTTCCTTCTCATTCTTGGGGAAGCTCCTTCTTGCTGCTTTTATTTCTGTCTGAGTGCTCCCTTTTTGTGTTGGTTGTTAGTGGTTTGTTTGGACCTGGAGGATGTAGTTGTTACCTTGATAGTTATGGTCTCTATTCGATGATCATGGCTGGGTGCTGAGTTGTTGGCTCTATGTTGCTTTGGTGTTCCCCTCTCACTCTTGGAGTGATGGTCGAGTTGGGTTTTGATGGCTGGGTTTCGGGTCATCAGTGCTCTGTTCTATTGAGGTAGCTTTTTGTTGCTGCTCCCCTCTCACTCTTGGAGTGATGGTCGAGCTTCTATGATGGATGTAGGCTGTCTTGGGCTATGATGTTTCGTTTGTTGGCCTAGTCTTCTGGTTTATGCCTTCTTCTCTCTGGTGATGATTCGTTGGTTGAGTGGATGAACTCTTCCTATGCTATATGTTTGTGGGTTGGTTTTGTTCTTCTGTTCTGCTGCTGTGATCCTTTTCCTTCTTGGGGATATTCCTTCTTGCTGCTGGCTGTTAATGGTTTGTTTGGACCTGGAGGATGTAGCTGTGATAGTTATGGTCTATTTTCGATGCTTATGGCTGGTTGCTGAGTTGTTTGGCTCTATGCTGCTTATGTTGCTCCCCTCTCACTCTTAGAGTGATGGTCGAGAATGGGTTTTTATGTATGGGTCTTGGGTCTTCGTAGTAACTCCATAGTCTTTTTCCTATTGATTCATTCTTTTTTATAGTGGTTCTTTCATATTTTTCTGAAGTTGTTTTCTGCAAGCTTTTATTTTTTTGATAGAAAAAGAAGAGGCATGTTGCTGATTTCATAGCAGCAACTCAAAAAGATATAAATGCAAGCATGCGTGCTATTCTAGTGGATTGGCTGGTTGAGGTGAATTACTTAACGTGATGGGTTTTGCATAAATTAGATTGTTTTTTATTTTCATCTAACCTATATCCTCTTTCTATTGGAAGGTTTCTGAAGAATATAGGTTGGTTCCGGACATCTTATACTTGACAGTTAATTACATTGATCGCTATCTTTCTAGCAATGAAGTGAATCAGCAGCGTTTGCAATTGCTCAGACTAGCTTGTATGCTAATCACTTCGTAATATTGACCTTTGTCTATAATATTTTCTCCTGCCCACCATTTCTTCCATATGCTTAAAGAGATGAATTATTCTTTTGATGCAGAAAATATGAAGAAATATGTGCTCCTCAGGTGGAAGAATTCTGCTATATAACTGATAACACTTACGTTAAGGAGGAGGTGAGAATTGATGTCCTTTAGCGTGCTCGTCTTCACACTTCTATGTGTACCTAACAATGCCATATACAGGTTCTGCAAATGCAAGCTGTTGTACTTAGACACCTCAAGTTTGAGATGACTGCTCCAACAGTGAAATGCTTTTTGAGGTATTCCACATTGCATTGATGTATATAACCTGTGAACACTGCTTTAAAATTTTCTTAACTTGACCTTGACAAACCTTTTCTTCTTCTTCTATAATTATAGGAGATTCTTCCGTGTAGCTCAACAGTCAGAAGGGGTAAGCGTCTAGTTCTCACTGTTGTCACCTTTTAAATATAGTTCAGGTTTTTTAAGTATTTATCCATTTTTTTGTTGCAGGTTCCTTCTCTGCAACTTGAATTCTTAGCTAGTTATATAGCAGAGTTGACACTCTTAGAGTATGGTTTTCTTTCTTATGATCCATCATTAATAGCTTCCTAACAGTCTTCCTTACAAAATTTATACTACAGTTAATGAGGAAACCTTGGGTAAACAGTGAAAACAGGTCCAGCCGTCAGCTTGGTAGCATTCTGCAGATCAATGAGAATGACAAAATGTAATATAGAGGTCATCATGTATAGGTAGGAGCTTATTCTTAAATGCAATGGGGGAAGAAATCTTATGGAATAGGTAAGTTATGAGTAGGAGAAACTATGTTTTCTTATTTCTTTCGGGAGCTATATCTCAAAACTTGTATGTTTCTTTGTAGGTATCCATGGTGGTTCGCACAAAGTGGATGCTACCATCAACTTGATGGCGCTTGATCCACAAATACAAAAGTACAGAACGTATAGATTATGAGAAGAAATGTCAATATGTTCTGATCCAGGGGATTCGCCAACCAAAACCAACCATACATGAACCTCTACATGAGTTTTCCAACAGGAAAGGCTGCAACTCGAGCTCTGGGAGTTGATGAGGACATGGCACATACCCCTATCATGTTTGGGATTGGAAGATTCACCACTAAAGCTGAAATTCATAGGGTTGTTAAACTCACTGTGAATTAGGTGGAGGAACTAAGGGAGATGAGCCCTCTTTATATTGTGCTTTGTAGTCTGTAGTGGATAGATGTAGTCAGAAGAAGATATTGTATACATGTGTCTTTTTTCCATGCATATTGTAAAATAGGGGCCAGGTTAATGTCCTCCCCATGTGTACTCATTGTTCAAATATAAATAAAAGTATTATTGGTGACATTGTAAGCACAACTCGATCTTGAATAACATTCATCTGTTTTCTTATTGAAAACCACTCTATATTGGCAAGTGACTGACTGGATACATAATGTCTCTCACTACATATGTATGTATAGTACATGGTGTCTTTCACTACACACTAGCTATAATTACATGTGTAGCAAGTGCTAATTTTTGCTATACATGAACTACAAATACAAATTGTAACCAATGCCATCTCTCCCTACATATCATAGGTACAAATTGAATTGTAGTCATACATTTGGCTACAATTGAAACTACATGTTTATGTGTAAGGACATTTTTACCTACAATTTGGGTTACATATGAATTTGTAGCGAGAGGAATAACTAACTAAAACTTTAAAAAATGTAGCCTAAACAATTAGCTACACGGGTATTAGCTATATATTATAAATGTAAGGATAAATGTAGCCAAAGCTTTTAGCTACAAATTTTGGGGTTTTCGCTACAATTGTTTTTTGTAGTTAAAGACCATATTTTTCGTAGTGCGCCCGAAAGGGAGTGCCGCTCGACACAGGCGTATTGGGCAGAGCTCCACACCAGTATCGGGCTAGAGGAATCTTAGGGATCTGTGGCTGCAAGTCGCTCTTCTAAATCAAGGAGGGAGATACTTATCTTTCTTTTTCAGTTATTTACTTTCTTTACTTACGTAATGTAACCAAACCCCTTTTATATAAATGATTATGCTAGTGGAATCAGAGGTGCTTTAAATATCTGTTGCTTTACGTTTGGTTCCTTCTTGTTGGATGATTGCTTTGTTTATCATCCGAACTCTAGCTTGTTTGCTTGGATCATGTTTTGACTAGCTATCGAACCATGTCTCCCGTTGCAGCAACCTCGAGAGAGGTGTTGTGGATCTAGTGTTTGGTCCGATACGGGAGTACGAGAGTACCCAGGATCAGAGTGGATTTAGTGATCTTTCCACTCTAACCCAGGACCAGCAACCTTGAGAGAGGTGTTGGTGCTTAGTTAGAGGTACCCTCTTCGAGAGAGGGGTACTGGATGTTCCTGCTGTCGCTTGTTTTACCGAAGTTTCCTCTTTCGTTCCTTACTAAGGCAATAGTGTTATTCTCTCTGGTTCTATTGCACAAAACCCGTAAAAACTGATAAACGCTTAAAACCTTAATTTTTCCTTGTAGCTCCAGTTGGAGATAGTTTCCTTTTATTTTACCGATCTTTGCCTATTGTTCCCTTTGGGAACTTTATCCTTATTTTGATTTTACCGGAGTGTAACATGTAGATTCCGAGTTCTCAACACCACCATCCTTGTCCCTGTGGTTCGACCCCGATCGCTACTTCGGACCCCGTCATCGTTGCGGGGGCCTAAGAGTCGGGTAATTTAAAAGTCCGACTACTTCAAATATGTTCCTTTTGGACGCACTATTTAGGCCGGTCAACTTTTTGGCGCCATTGCCGGGGACAAGGTAAAATGGTACTGTTGATGAACCTGAGTCCTCTAACTACACTCTTGTGCCTCAAGCTTAGTAATGAGCTTGACAACACTACCTTTTGATCTTCTAACCTGACATGAGTATAGAGTAGTTCGTCTTATTAATACAAGTCTTCTAACTTGATTATACGTGCTATTCAGGTACTCAGGAAGGAAGCATTCTACTCATTTGAGCACCGACATCGCTAGACATGCCACCTCGCGTCGAACCACCTCTTTCAGAAGGTGAGCAACACGTGAGAGTTAGACCTCACTCACCTCCGCATGAAGACAATGACCGTTATGACGGTAACCCTCAACATGAAGATCCTGAAATAGAACAATTCGAGGATGACCATCGCCATGAGAGACGCCGTCATCACCGAAGACACAGAAGAAACCAACATTACCAGGAGCAGAACCAGGGACAATGACAGTGAAGATTCTAACAAAGAAGAAAAGACCCTCAGGGAGTTGGCTGCCACAAAGGTCAATAACTCAAGATATCCTGTTGTCATCCTAAGGTTCAACGCAACTAACTTTGAGCTAAAACCGTCTGTAATATCTATGATCCAGAACAAGAGCTTCCATAGAAATTTGAAGAATGATAACCCTTACCATCATTTAGATGCTTTTAAGAATATCTGGTATACCATTAAAATGCGGGGAGTTCCATAGGAGGTAATCTATTGCAAAGGCTTTATCTTTTCCTTAGAGGACAAGGCCCTATCCTGGTACCTCGGGCTACCACATCAATCTCTCAACAGATGGAATGCGTTGGTGGACGCTTTTGTAAACAAGTTTTATCCTACAGAGAAAACTGTTAGGAATAGACAGAGGATCACGTATTTTATGCAAAAGCCGAATGAGAATCTACACGAAGCCTGGGAAAGATATCAAGAGTATCAGAGGGACTGCCCTCATCACAACTACAAGAAGGGTTTCTTGATAAACACCTTCTACAATGGTCTAACCCCTGAGGAAAGGGTTTCGCTGAATGCAGTTGTAGGCAGCGACTTTCTGGGGAAGAAGCCTAGTAGATCCAAAAAGATCATCGAGAACATGGCTGAGCACCGACTACGACAGATCTGATAGAGGATATGCTAAGAAGGCGGCTAGTGAAGGGCCCTCCATAGAATCCAAGGCTCTGGAGGCTATCACCACTCAAATCCAGAAGATAGCCACTGATGTCAGACAATTGAAAGAATAGGGTGGAAAAGGGAAGAAACAAGTTGAGAAAGTCATGAAATGTGTCACCTGTGGAGAAGGTGGACACGGGGTTGATAACTGTGTTTACACCCAACCTGACGAGTCAACTAAAAGTGAATCCGAGGCAGAGGAAGCTGAGAACGTCTCTTTTGTCAACTTCAAGAGACCGGATCACCCTGGCTTTAACTATGGCAACAAGGATGCGACTGAAAACTCACATCAGCTGAATAACCCCACCAAACAACCACAAGGTTTTAAGAAAAGAGGGGGACAAGGTTATTTCACCAGAACTACCACTTTCCAATCGAACAAGGCGAACTTCCCAGGACAAGGAAAGTACCAAAGTCGGCAAGCAGCTAACCCTAGTCACAGCCAAGGTCAAGCTAAGGAGAAAAGTCAGGACAAGAGCTCAAACCAACCAGATTTGGTGGGTCAATTGTTCGATTTTGTCAAAAGACAAGATACCATCAACAACCAGCTGGCGCAAAGCGCACTGTCAAATTCAGGAGTTTTGAACACAATGCAGGTTCAAATGGCGGACATGCAGACATACCAACGCCAAATCGATCAGTAGTTGGCCCATATGGCCGAGTTAATAAAGAATCCCTCAGGTAAGATACCCTCCAACACCGAATCAGTGCTGAGGTCAGGGAAGACAGTAGAACGTCCTGAAGAAGCCAGACCTGAGGAACCTGAATCGAGGACGACGACTGATAATCCCGCAGAAGAAGACAATCAACAAGCTCGTGTCAGAGAACCTGAACCAAGATCCTTTGAGGAACTGTTTGGTAAGAGAAGTCCTTACTCTCCCAAGTTGCCTTTCCCTTACAAACTGATAAAGGCACATCTTAAAAGGCTTTACGAGAAGTTTATGGAATCAGTAAAGAAACTCCACCTCGAAGTACCTTTTCTGGACGCTTTAGAGGAAATGCCGACCTACGCTAAGTTTTTCAAAGATCTGATCACCAAGAAGAAAAGAGGAGGAAGAATCGAGACCGTGCATCTAGCTAGTATGTCTTCTGCTTTTGTCAAAGCAGATTTACCCAACAAGAAGAAAGATCCAGGGGCTTTCACCATTCCTTTCGCCATTGGAGATAATGTCGAACGAAAAGGTCTCGCTGATTTAGGGGCTAGCATCAGCCTTATGCCCCTAAGCCTCATGCAGTGATTAGGTTTGACTGATATGGTAAAGACCAACATGAGGATTGAATTGGAGGACCATACCTTTAAAAGACCTGTAGGTGTTGTTGAGGATGTACCGATCTGAGTGGGAAGTTTCTTCATTCCTTGTGACATTGTGGTCATTAATACTGTGGAGGACCCTGGCTGTCCTATCATCTTTGGACACCCTTTCTTGGCTACAGGAAGGGCGTTGATTGATGTTGCTGAGGGAATAATCACTCTAAGGGTCGGAAACGATCACTTAGACTTCAAAGTAAAGGATGCGATGAAAGGGCCATCCTTGTTAGAGTCTTCTTGCTTTGCAGAAAGCTACAACCAGTTTTGTGAAGAGGTGGAAGAACATATCCTAATGGTAGACCCTCTTGTAAGAGCAATAAACAATCAAGACTCTGATTCTGAAAATCTAGAAGTTGTCAAGTTTCTCAACTATCTTAATCAGTCTGATGAAGATCTGAGCGACGAGGAAGAGGTAATAGAAACAGTTAAGTTTGCCTCTCTAGAGGAGGCGCCAGAAGAAAAGGCACCCAAGGCTAAACCCGAGTTGAAGCAACTACCTGAAGGATTAAGGTATGAATTTCTAGATCAAGAGGAGAGAAATCCTGTCATCGTTAATGCCCATCTTACGAAAGATCAATTGGACAAACTTCTTGAGGAGTTGAGACTCCACAGGCAGGCTATAGGATACTCGGTAGAGGATATCAAAGGCCTTGGCCCTGCGCTTTGTATGCATCACATTAATTTGGAAGAATCTGCTAAACCTCTGGCTCAACCCCAGAGAAAATTAAACCAGATACTAAAAGAAGTTGTGAAGAAAGAAGTAATCAAACTGAGGGATGCTGGGATCATTTACTCGATCAGTGACAGTAACTGGGTGAGCCCGATCCACGTAGTACCGAAGAAAGGAGGTATTACAGTAGTTAAAGGAGATAAAGGCGATGAAGTGGCGGTTTGGACCATCACGGGATGGAGGATGTGTATTGACTACCGAAAATTGAACCAATCCACGAAAAAAGATCATTATCCGCTTCCTTTCATTGATCAAGTTCTTGAAAGATTAGCACATCATGACTATTTCTATTTTTTGGATGGTTTTTCAGGGTTTTATCAAGTCCCCATCTTACCAGATGACCAGGAGAAAACTACTTTTACCTGTCTCTATGGCACTTACACCTTCAGAAGAATGCCTTTCGGTCTGTGCAATGCTCCCGCAACGTTTCAACATTGCATGATATCGATGTTCTCAGATTTTCTAGAGGATATCGTGGAAGTTTTCATGGACGACTTTTCTGTCTATGGAAAGGACTTTGATGCCTTCCTGAAAAACCTCTCTCTGGTCTTGCAATGCTGCGAGGAAAAGAGTTTGGTATTGAACTGGGAGAAGTGCCATTTTATGGTACGAGAAGGCATCGTGCTAGGGCATAAAGTTTCGAGGCATGGCATCGAGGTATACGTTAGCAAAGTTGAAGCCATATCTAAACTTCCTCCACCGAAGTCTGTAACGGGAGTGAGGAGTTTCCTCAGGCACACCAGATACTACCAAAGATTTATAAAAGACTTCTCAAGGATCTCGAAACCATTGTCAAACCTTCTGGTAAAGGATATTGAATTCAATTTCTCTGACGATTGTTTAATCACTTTTCAGGCCTTAAAGGATTCCCTTGTCTCACCGCCTATCCTTCAAGCTCCAGACTGGGAGCTACCTTTCGAGCTTATGTGTGATGCCAGTGACTATACTGTAGGAGCTGTCCTGGGACAGAAAAAGGACAAAAAACACCACATCATTTGCTACGCCAGTCGTACTCTGGATGAAGCTCAAGTGAATTATACGACTACAGAAAAGGAGATGCTCGCGATAGTCTTCACTTTCGACAAGTTCAGATCCTATCTTATCAGAGCAAAGGTGAAGGTCTACACAGACCATGGGGCAATAAGATATCTCATGCAGAAGAAGGATACCAAGCCCAGGCTGTTAAGGTGGGCTTTGTTACTACAAGAGTTCGACCATGAGATCGTTGATAAGAAGGGTGCGGAGAATGTGGTCGCCGACCACTTATCAAGGATCGTGGTGGAAAGGCAGAAGGAACCACCTATTAATGACAACTATGCTGACGAAGCCTTACTGATGGTTGAAACCAAAGATGAGAATTTACCTTGGTTTGCAGATATTTTTAATTATCTTACCTGTGGAAAGTTGACCCCTGATATAACCTATAATCAAAAGAAGAAGCTCTTTGCAGATGTAAAGAACTACTACTGGGACGATCCTCTCCTCTTCAGAAGATGCGCAGATAACCTGTACAGAAGATGTATCCCTGAAGAAGAAGTCCCAAATATCCTATAAGAATGTCATGCCTCTTCATATGGAGGACACCTGGGGAACGAAAGAACCTCCACCAAGGTGCTAAAATTGGGTTTTTACTGGCCCTCCTTGTTTAAGGACGCTACAAATTATGTAAAGGTTTGTAAAGAATGCCAATCAACAGGAAACATTGAAAGAAGAAATGAGATGCCTATGGCCACTTGGGTCGAAGTCAAGATCTTTGATGTATGGGGAATTGACTACATGGGTCTATTTCCCCCATCAAAAGGATATCAGTACATTCTAATGGCAGTGGATTATGTGTCTAAATGGGTGGAAGCTGTTGCCACCCAAACGTGTGACTCTAAATCAGTGATCAAGTTGTTTGAGAAGACTATCTTCCCTCGTTTCGGAGTACCTCATACTGTAATAAGCGACGGTGGATCGCATTTCGGAGAAAAATAGTTTGAAGTGCTCCTGCTAAAGTATGGAGTTAAACACAAAGTCGCTACACCCTACCACCCACAAACTTCTGGGCAGGTAGAGGTTTCGAATAGACAGATCAAATAGATTTTAGAGAAAACAGTCAACCGCACGAGGAAAGATTGGTCGACAAAGCTTGATGACGTACTTTGGGCCTACAGAATGCATATAAAACACCCATTGGAACTACCCCTTACAAATTGATTTATGGGAAATCCTATCATCTACCCTTAGAGCTTGAACACAAGGCCCTTTGGGAAATTAAGTTCTTGAATATGGATCTGGAGAAGGCAGGAGAGAAAACATATTTGTAGTTACAGGAACTTGAAGAGTTGAGAATGCATGCCTACGAGAATGCAAAGATCTATAAGCAGAGGACAAAGGTGTGGCATGATGCCCACCTGAGGAAGAAGGATGTAAGTGAAGGTGACAAAGTTTTATTATGCAAATCTTCCATTCGTCTTTTTCCAGGTAAACTACAAGCAAGGTGGTTCGGACCCTTCACCGTAGCTAAGATATACCTGTCTGAAATGATGGAGCTGTCTGATAAAGAAGATCCATCCAAGGTTTTTCAAGTAAACTGGCACAGGGTAAAAAGGTTCTATGAAGACGAAGCATTCGTGAGAAGGACAGAGATCAATTTCCAAGATGTGGAAACAACTGAAGGCAAAAAGTGAAGCAACTGGAGCTGTCGAGATGACAATGCTAACTACAGTGCTCCTCGGGAGGCAGCCCGAGTTTTACTTTTCTTAGAATAGGGCGTTATTTCCTTTCCTGCAAGAAAAACATTACGAACATTATTATTGTAATAAGTCCCAAGTCAGTGCATGCATCACATGCCCTGACTCTTCTATTTTATGGGCCACCGCTCTATTTTATGAGCATTGATGGGTAATACTATCTGAGGCCGGGAACTTCTCTTTAGGCCAATGATGTTTTTGTTGGGTTTTAGGGGAATCAGAGAAGGAAGAGGAAACAAAAATTTTCTCCCCCAAACTCAGAACAAGGAAACACGTCAACGTCTATATAATAGGAAAGGATGGTTTGTGGAATCATACCTTGTCCTGAGGCTTGCTCGGCGGCAATACCTTGCGCCGTGTGTGGTCTTCACCTCCGGTCTTGGACGATATCT
Source organism: Alisma plantago-aquatica (assembly GCA_963693085.1). Taxonomy (NCBI): domain Eukaryota; kingdom Viridiplantae; phylum Streptophyta; class Magnoliopsida; order Alismatales; family Alismataceae; genus Alisma; species Alisma plantago-aquatica. The sequence goes on along the minus strand of OY856414.1, from coordinate 102,813,605 downwards.
GTGCAGCTCCTGGTCGCACCGGGACTGACTCCTCCTCCTCTCACCGGGACTGTCGGGATTGACCGGTGTCCTCATGAGCGGTAGAAACCTCCCGCCTATAAAGTAGTCTACACGGACCACCTAGAACTCCACACTCCTTGTCCCACAAGGAGTTGGAAGGAGTCACACCCTCCTGTTGACGTACTAGTTGCCAACACACTCTCCTGCTGCCAATTGCAACTGCAGTTGTCTTTCCCTTGCTGCGCCTCCCTTTGCGGGTAGCACTTGCTTGTGCTCTCTCTCGGTTACCAAAACCAGAGAGAACGACAACTTTGCAGAGCAACTAGTTGCACTGAGTTGTTGTCTGAGAAGCCCCCAATACCCCTATATAAATAGGAGGGTCATGGGACAGGGTTCTCCATCCCGGGCAATATGGGACTAAAGCAGGAGTAGAAGGGTTCAAGATTTTCCACAAAAAAACAACTAACTCGCAACCTAAACCGATCGTTTCACAACTAAAACGGTCGGTTGGGGACCTGAATCGGTCGGTTGACATCTCAACCGATCGGTTGGGACCCATGAGCCGATCGGTTCACTTCTGAACCAGTCGGTTCGTGGTCCTGATCAGTTCCCGATTGACTTTCCATCTTTTGTTTCTAATTGGTATCGAATACCAATCCTTATTCCAATCAAATTGGGCAAGTGAAACGCAAGGAAAATTCTCACCAATCCTACTTCCCCAACTTGCTCGGTTGCACCAGTTGAATCGATCGTTTCAATACTTGAAGCAATCGTTTCACCCTGATCATGAGCCGATCGACTCAACACTTGAGCCGACCGGTTCACCAAGCTCAGCCGATCGGTTCATCACATGAGCCAATCGGTTGGGAGTGCAGATTGTGCAGAATCAGTCAATTGTGATTTCAATCAATCCGATACTCCAATCAATGTATCCAACACTTTGAACATTATGATATTGAGCTATCAATTGATTGAGTGTTTAATTGAACTACTAAACTCCTTTAGTAATCAATCTAAACACTGTTTGTGGACAAAACTCCTCTTCCAGGTTAAATCCTATGTGTGTGACCCTGTAAGTCCATTTCATGTTGGCAATGAAAGTCCATAACCATTATGACTTCACAAGCAAAGAGCGGTGCCTAGTCACACATCAGTGCTACCCACGTGAAAGTAGAAAGTTGGAGAATAACTTTCAATCCTACAATCCGTGAATGGTGTTACAGTGAATGTATAATTCCTTTGTCGCTGATATCCCGAATGAACTCGAGGCATGGAACAGTCATCCTATCAACGTTCATTCACTTTCTTGATCTCAGAGTAGATTGGAAGAGATATGTATGACATCAATATCACATACTGATTCACACATGCGTGTGCACGCCTATTTCAATCCTACTCATCAAGTGGCCTTGGATATCAAACTCCCTCAGGAGGGACAAATCCCATATCTATCACTCACCCCTCAAAAGCCCCATGTGTCAAAGCCACCCAATCATCACCTTTATAACAACCCATGTTTCAGGACTGCGTTTGATGATGTCAAAGTGTGCCCAACGACATGTGTTGAGTGTAGTGATTTCAGGTCAAAGAATCACACTAACCACCATCACTGTGAGTACTGACTGTGACTACCATGTCATGGTTCCATGTGTCAAACTCACGGTGGGTCTGTCTGGTACACTTGTTCTCTAACAAGTACCTATGTGTTTGGTTTGATATCTCTATATCATGACTAATGAGATTCTGTCATCAACCAACACCACAATCTAGCCTTGTGTGTCATTGCTATCTATCTACCTTCCACAATGACATCCTACTAGGGACATAACAAGAATAAACAAACTCTTAGCATGTGTATGATCTCATCGTTCAGGTCCTCAACCTGAAAGCATATGTCATTGAGTACTGTCATTCTCTAGACATTCAATCTGTTCTATCACTATCTCATATGACTGAACCAGAAAGAATTGGAAGCTTGCCTTTGATGTTTATCAAATCAATCTTAAGGTATCCCATCAATCCTCCCATGATTGGCTCTCAGGGCATACATACCAACAGACTCCCACTTGCACTACGAGCCAATCACCCTTGAATCATATTCATAGTGATCTTCAAACATGTCCCACATGTTACTGTGCTCTTGTGCCAACATAGTGAGTTATGGCAACACCTTGCCAAAGTCAGTATTAATTGCATGTCTCACATCTCTTCGCTGTACGTCACACGTATGAGATGGAGTCACCGTAATATGCGATCCAGTATTCCTTTGCTAACCTTTAGCCACATTGCATGATCAAGGATTCCATACTTGTCATCAATGACCGGAATATCTATAAGTTCATCTCATGAACTTCCAGATCCATATAGTATCCATTGCTGTTCTCTACCACACGGATACTCGACATTTCCTTTTAAACGACTTTATTGGAACGTTTCCAATTATCAACAATCTTTCACTTTTATATATCCTATATATATTTTGCGATTAATTTTCTGTCCTTTTCAGAAGTTCGCATCAATGTAACTCTTTACATCAAACTCTTCCTTATCTCCATAGAACTAGTACTTCACAAGTACTTATCAAGTTCTTATGGTTTCCAGTAACCCTTACTGGAAATAGACAGACATCCACTCGTCATGTCCCACATATGAGTTATCAGGATGAGCACATCATATTGTCATGTCCTACATACAAGATTATGAATGCATTTTGTTCTTTCCATGTCGATACATGCAAGATAATGGGATGATTACATACATGATAGATCCATATCTATTCTTAGTGTTCCCATTCTTCATAAGAATTGGACACTTGGCCTTGGGATACTAACTCCATGTAACATGGACAAGCTTTCTCACACTGAATCTATGCATACTGAACCCTTCAGTACAGATTGCCAATGTATGCTTTCTCCTTACAGGTCAAGAGGTTTTTGAGAACTATCTCTATAGATCTCTATTCCTATCACATAGGAAACATCTCTATCTTTCTTAAAGATAATTTCCACTTTTGGATTTCCATTCTAGAACATTTCCATTTCACATCAACATGTGGAATATTGTGAACACGCTCCCACTAAATCATAGATCCCTTCTTTATCTTTGACATATTAGTCAAACCCTTTGACTATATCATCAAAGTAAAGATCCAATTTTGAGTTGCTTGTACTCAATCAATCACATTTATTAGTCCATTGTAACTTATAGACTTCATTTGCATTAGTGGATTTATAAACCTTATAGGTTGTGTCACGTACACATCCTTGCTTTATTCCTCATAGGAATGCGGTTTTAGTATCCATATGCCAAATGTCTTAGTCATTAAGTTGCAATCAACAAGCATCATCCTTTTCAAAATGTTATCCATGTGTCTTAACACTTAAGACTCATTTGCACTTATGGATTTACATCCAATGGGTGCTACCATCAAGGTCATACCTTATGGTTTACATGGAAGTCATTTAGGATGTAATGGTCATCTACCATAACTCAAAATCTAGTTCCTCATATTCATCTAGATAGTTGAATCATCTCATGAACAACTCATCATATAGATGATCGAGGTGTGTCTGTTAAGGATATAAGAACTCACAACCTTTGTGATTCTTAATGTCCTTTATTAGTGTAGGGCATTCTTTATTTAAGAAGAATTCAGTTATTTGATAATCATTCTCTAACTCCTTAGAGTATGACTCCCTTTTGATTTAGACATCACTATGCCTTAATCATGAGTTCACTATGATACACTATCATAATCACTCATAAGGATCTCAAACATTTTGTCCAAGTATTTCATTCATTGATCTCATCAAGAATTAACACTTTACCAAATTTGCACTTCATTTATGATAATCTTGAACACTTCAAGATATTCATATTGGTATTTCTCTAAACACCATATTGAAGTATTAGCATTTACTCCCATAGGTATGTAAATACATCACATGTATTATACCTAATTGGATAATCATTCTCCCACTACTATTAGTGAAGATTGATTAATCATGTATAAGAGATTCATGTCTCTTACTGGTTCTCTAACCAAAAGAGTCTAGATTTATCCATCACATGGAAACTAGAAATGAATTTCTCATGATTTATGCTAATTTTATTGTTTGAGTTATCTATAACTTTTAGGTATCATTTTATCTTATGCATACCATGTATCACAAGATAAACAAGGCATTGCCACAAAGATCATATCTTTAATATTGAAACATCAACTTTATTAATTTCCATCATTGTCATACAATATGCAAAAATAAAGTGTTTCTATCTATTTGCAATATATGAAATAGCAGTTCTCAACTCTATTTCATGCCCTTTAGGCTGAAATAAACTAAACGATACTCCTATCTATGACAGCAACACTTGCTCCAATGATGGGTACTCTTTTCTTGGTCCTTTCACAAAGGCCATCACTTCTTTGTGGATCTTGCATATCATATATGATAGACCCATATCTTGGTATCATATACCTCAGATAAAGAAGCGGTTCATTTCATGATACCTTAGGTGGAGATCTCCATCCCCTCCTTCATCTTCTTTTATTCTTCCAGATATGGAGGGCACTTCCCTCATACACCCTTTCCCCATGTGCCTTTGAGGCTGAAGATGACTTGGGCTGCTGGCTAGCATCAGAACACTTCTTAGCTTTGCCCTTGCCCTTACCCTTAAGACTTACCCTTCATTGATCAAATCAAACATTAGGGTTTGTCCTTCTTCATAATTGCCTCTACTATCCTCAACATGTCCAACAACTCTGTCAATGCTTGCCAAAGTTGTTCATGTTGTAGCTTATCATGAATTGTATGATTCTCACAACATTTGCAGTATCATACCAATAGCCAACTCTTGGCTCAGAGGGAATCCTTCTTAGTCAGGTTTTTCCATATACCCAATCATATTGAGTGTGTGAATACCTTACTGTACCTCCTTCTATCATGACATACTAGGACAATGTCCTTGAGACATCATATGTCTCATGTTGTCTCTGCAACTCATAGTTCAGAGAACACAACATCAAGCACTCCTCATCAATGTCTTCCTCGGTATGCTTCCATAAGCATACTTTCAACCATTGATGTGGTGGGATTGAGTTTATCTGGTTTTGGTATAACTAGGACTTAGAGCTTTCGCTCTTTGATTGAGAACACTTCTCATCATCCTAACCAATCGTGGAATTAGTCCCATTTAATTTGTTGGTCTCAAAGACCGATCGCAAATAAAGTGATTATTATTGATTAACCATTTATTTTAACAAAAGGAAATATATGCAATTTTAGTCCAAAACTCTTTTGACTTATTTGATTGATTTGAAAAGTTGACGATAAAAATTAGGCCTTTAATTAATTATCGCTCCCACTATTTTAGTTCAAATTGATAGCCCTCACCAACAATTCGGAAGATTGCAGCGTACAACCTTCTAGTGGGCAAGATCCATATTTCATCAAGTCATGAGTCAGCTTTGGCTGATCGCCCACAATCTTGACTATTTAGTTAGGCCATCATGCCAATTGCATCATATGCAACTCTTGATGAATGAACATGTGCAACACCTTGCCATGAACATTCCTTGCCTCTGGGCTTAGACGCTCTAAGAATCACCAGTTAAGTCTAACCCAAAAGCCGACACGGTAAACATGCACCCTGCTTTGGCAGAACCTGTACGTCTACCCTTCACATTTCCACAAGATAGACAGCGCACCACGCTTTGGCGTAACCTACGCTTGGTCGATCGAGATTTTCATGTGTGCCGCTAATGGAAGGCATATAAGACTTAATATTTTAATGAGGGATTTGGTTTTTATATACATATACATATCCAATCACCACAATACATAGTACGTATCATATACATGCTATATCCCACATAAAACATGCAAAATGATAAAAGTGATGATTATGGCCATCCTAATGTGATTCCTCGAGCCATGAGGAATCACGGTCATCTAGGTCTACATTACATGCAACCTGTACAAGATGAACTCTGTGCTTTGCCTTCAGAGTAGATCAACTCATCACATGATTGACTTGCTCATTCTGGCCCAGTCGTCTGGGTGCCACCAGCCGATCGGTTGGCTCCTCCAACTGATCGGTTCGCCTGGTCGTCGTGCATCTCATCATGGCCGCCACCCGCTCGTCTCACTCCTCGAACCGGTCATCAACCAATCGGTTCACTCCTTGAACTGATTGCCTGGAATGTCAACCGATCGGTTCACGTCTTGAACCGATCGTCTCAGCTGTCGTATGGCTGTCCTTTGTTCTTTGACATAATAGGAAAAAAATCTATCCTAATTTTATATTTCTTAAAAGGGAAACCCCGAGTTACATTCGGGGGGAGCAAAGGTAGGAAAGAAACTCAAATTATTTCGAGTTACATCAGGAATAGGAGAGGGAAGATCGGTGCGCAGACTGAGATGCAAGAAACCACATACAACCATACACAGATAGGGTTTATTGGCCATAACCACGCTATACATCCACCACAAAACTCGTTTAAGGGTGACACGTATCGAGTGCATTAATAATACATATCATATATGTAATTGGGATTTGTGGATTTAGGATTGGACATGCATAAAGCCAATTTTATTCGCATCGTATGCAATAAATAAAGGCGACAAACCAAAATCGATCATATCGATATTCCTAAAATATTGAGCAGTTGACATGGCTCTGATACCACTGTTGGGTTTTAGGGGAATCAGAGAAGGTGGCGGAAACAAAAATTTTCTCCCCCAAACTCAGAACAAGGAAACGCGTCAACGTCTATATAATAGGAAAGGATGGTTTGTGGAATCATACCTTGTCCCAAGGCTTGCTTGATGACAATACCTCGCGCCTTGCGCGGTCTTCACCTCCAGTCTTAGACAGTGTCTGTGCAGCTCCTGTTCGCACCGGGACTTTCGGGATTGATAGTTGTCCTCCTGAGCGGTAGAAACCTCCCGCCTCTGAAGTAGTCCACACGGACCACCTGGAAGTCCACACTCCTTGTCCCACAAGGAGTTGGAAGGAGTCACACCCTCCTGTTGACGTACTAATTTCCAACACACTCTCCTACTGCCAGTTGCAACTGCAGTTGTCTTTCCCTTGATGCGCCTCCCTTTGCGGGTAGCACTAGCTCGGGCTCTCTCTCAGTTATCAAAACCAGAGAGAATGACAACTTTGCAGAGCAACTGGTTGCACTGAGTTGTTGTCTGAGAAGCCCCCAATACCCCTATATATAGGAGGGTCATGGGACAGGGTTCTCCATCCCAGGCAATATGGGACTAAAGCAGGAGTAGAAGGGTTCGAGATTTTCCACAAAAAAACAACTAACTCGCAACCTGAACTGATCGTTTCACAACTGAAATGGTCAGTTGGGGACCTGAACCGGTCTGTTGACATCTCAACCGATCGGTTGGGACCTATGAGCCAATCGGTTCACTTCTGAACCGGTCGATTCGTGGTCCTGATTAGTTCTCGATTGACTTTCCATCTTTTGTTTCTAATTGGCATCGAATACCAATCCTTGTTCCAATCAAATTGGGCAAGTGAAACACAAGGAAAATTCTCACCAATCCTACTTTCCCAACTTGCTCGGTTGCACCAGTTGAATCAATCGTTTCAACACTTGAAGCAATCGTTTCACCCTGATCATGAGCCGGTCGAATCAACACTTGAGCCGCCCAGTTCACCAAGCTCAGCCGATCAGTTCATCACATGAGCCGATCGGTTGGGAGTGCAGATTGTGCAGAATCAATCAATTGCGATTTCAATCAATCCGATACTCCAATCAATGTATCCAACACCTTGAACATTATGATATTGAGCTATCAATTGATTGAGTGTTTAATTGAACTACTAAACTCCTTTAGTAATCAATCTAAACACTGTTTGTGGAAAAAACTCCTCTTCCAGGTTAAATCCTATGTGTGTGACCCTGCAGGTCCATTTCATGTTGGCAGTGAAAGTCCATAACACTTATGACTTCACAAGAAAAGAGCGGTGCCTAGTCACACATCAGTGATACCCAAGTGAAAGTAGAAAGTTGGAGAACAACTTTCAATCCTACAATTCGTGAATGGTGTTACAGTGAATGTATAATTCCTTTGTCGCTGATATCCTGAACAGTCATGGAACAGTCATCCTGTCAACGTGCATTCACTTTCTTGATCTCAGAGTAGATTGGAAGAGATATGTATGACATCAATATCACATACTGATTCACACATGCATGCACACGCCTATTTCAATCCTACTCATCAAGTGGCCTTGGATATCAAACTCCCTCAGGAGGGACAAATCCCATATCTATCACTCACCCCTCAAAAGCCCCATGTGTCAAAGCCACCCAATCATCACCTTTATAACAACCCATGTTTTGGGACTGCATTTGATGATGTCAAAGTGTGCCCAACGACATGTGTTGAGTGTAGTGATTTCAGGTCAAAGAATCACACTCACCACCATCACTGTGAGTACTGACTGTGACTACCATGTCATGGTTCCATATGTCAAACTCACGGTGGGTCTGTCCGGTACACTTGTTCTCTAACAAGTACCTATGTGTTTGGTTTGATATCTCTATATCATGACTAATGAGATTCTATCATCAACCAACACCACAATCTAGCCTTGTGTGTCATTGCTGTCTATCTACCTTCCACAATGACATTCGACTAGGGACATAACAAGAATATACAAACTCTTAGCATCCGTATGATCTCATCGTTCAGGTCCTCAACCTGAAAGCATACGTCATTGAGTACTGTCATTCTCTAGACATTCAATCTGTTCTATCACAATCTCATATGACTGAACCAGAAAGAATTGGAAGCTTGCCTTTGATGTTTATCAAATCAATCTTAATGTATCCCATCACTCATCCCATGATTGGCTCTCAAGGCATACATACCAACAGTTTTACCCATCAATCACTTTTCCCTTTGCTTTATTTCTGGGTTTTCATCAAGAATCTTGTTCTAAAGCTTTGTATCAGTCAAGGATACCATGTTCCCTAACCGTATCAGGCAAAAGACTCAGGCGGCGTGCAAAATATGCCCTTATCAGCTTGGTGTTATCGGGCGACGCGCTTTAGCCATGAGCCGTGTCGGGCGACATGAGTAATTACCCTTGATTAGATGGATGGGAGTGCTCATCTCGGGAATGATTTGTCTCATAGGCCGACACACGCCCCTTTTTTACCCGTTTTACCCCCGGCTTGGATTTCTATATATAGTACGGAAGTTTAACTGTGTCGGGCTACTGCATTTACTTTTCACCTACTCATGTATCGTGTTGTAATTTCTTTCATTGCTCTCGTGTCACGCAGCCTTGCATCTGCTCTTGTGTCGTGCAAGATAAACTTAAGATAGAAAAGGTATAGCCCGACAACCATATCGTTCTGCTTGCCCGGCACGACCCTAATGTCACACACCATCGTATCAGACTTACGACTTTAGTTGAATTTCCTTGTATCGCCTGACACCTGTGTCACATGACATATCTTTAACGTGCGCTTGCCCGATACCCTATATTGAGCAATGCCCGTGTCGCCCAACCCTTCATCGCTTCGTTTGTTTCTGTTGTCGGGTGACACGATTTCCGTCAGAACAACCCTATCAGACACTTTTTCATCACGTGGCTGTGTCGCCCGACACGCTTTGAACGTGAAGTGTATCGGGCACTGGCTATGTCGTTCAGATTTTCCCCGTATCGCCCAATTTTGTATCGCCCAGCGATGGGCGACACCTTCTTAAGGACAATCGTATCGGGCATGAGCCTACAGTGATTTTCAAGATCTTCGTATCGCCCGACACAGGCGTATCGGGCATGCATGATACCGCTTAGTTTTGAAGCCCGATGCGGGTGTGTCAGGTAGCTTTTGTATTAGGCCGAACTTTTCTTATCGTGCAATCGGTTTTCTTTTAAAACACCGATATCAACTTTAAGTTTTACCTACCTAATATCGAAACATTTAGATACTTAATGAACTTGTCTTATATGTAATAGAAATGGCCCATACAAAGCAAATCGTCATTCAAATTGACGAACACGGTCGGAGGATTGACACCAATGCCACAGCCGAAGCTGCGACAGTTGGGCAGAATTGCCCAAATCCCAAGGCAGCTGGGCCATCCACAGTTGAGAAGAGAGTAAGGATGGAAGAAGTAACAACCCCAACAACATTTTCAACCACGGTGGGAGAACCCCTAGATCACAAACCAGGCAGGTTCGTGCCTAGAGATAATGAGCATGGGCGTTGATACTCAAAATTGGCAAAAAAACTCTACAGGCCGAGCATGTTCTGCCACCAGTCGTCCTTCCTTCAACTAGGCATATTTGATAGACTAAAAAATGTCATGGCTGCAGTAGGGCTGCAGAAGATCTGCTTCAGCCACTCCGCCTCCTACACTGAACTCACTAGGGAGTTCATGTCATCTCTACGCCGGGTGTAGAATAGACCCAAAGAAATAGAAGAATACGACGGAGCAGACAGACTGCAGGGGCGGTTATATAACTGTGAGCACGTCATCTTCGAAAAGCTGCTCAATGAGATCTTCTTTTCCAGCGAGGAGGAGAAGGAACAACTTAATAACAGTGTGAGGATCACCGAAGGAGACGGGTTCAATCCCGTGGAGCTCTGGAGGAAGCTGACCGGTGAGTCATCATTCAAGCTGAGAAGCAAGGTGGCGGCAGTGCACTCCTGCTTCTGGAGAATAGTGCACAAGCTAGTGGCATGCCTGCTCTTCAGCAAAAACAAATCAAGAAACATCTACACCGAAGAACTCTATCTCATGTGGCACACAATGGAGGGCAGGGTGATCAATCTAGGGTGCTTCTTGCTAAATAGGCTGCACCCAATAAAGGATGCCAACAAAGAATACTGCATGGGTGGCATCGTCAATGTGATCGCGGTTGGGTTAGGGTAGCCACGGGAGTCACACAGTCTCTCAAGGACAAGGGGTGATGAGAAGATCAAACCTCAAGTTCCTCATGAGAGCCAACATCATCAAGAAGGAGGGGCGAAGCTACTTTTACAAATTCGCAAGAACAAGCACCCTCCTTCCACTTCCTAGCTGTGCCAACTACGATGCAGAAATGCTGGTCTTCCCCACACTGAGATTGAAGCGGTGGCAGTCGAAGTCGCTTATGCCGCCACCACCAGTATACAAAAGAGGGCGACTGCAAGAGGAGAACCAATTCCTCTCGACACACGGCATGACAAATCTTCCACAACTCCTGTCGAGCCGCCCACTGCTCCAGAGCCACCGACGAAAGCAATTGATAGAGCTGTCGTCACTCCTACCATTCCAGCCACGATCATGACAATATCTTCCATGGATAAAGAAGAACCAGCGATCGTCGAGGTCGCCGAGACAACTGGGGCAGAAACAACCGTACAAGCCCTGAGGGAAGCTGCCGCGGAAGAGATAGCCGCAGCTCTAGAATCTTCTGTGGTGCCCTTAGAGGCAGAAGAAGGAGCACAACCGGGTGCCAGTAATGGAGTGTTCTCCGAGATCCTTGAGATGGAGCTCGGAGCTGCACATCTTATGCCAACACCACCGCCGGTGTCCCCCGCAGCAACTGCAGAGGAGGTCGGTGACAACAGAGAAGTGGAGCAGCATCCACCCACATCACGGCCTTCTCCATCACAACAAGAAGGCGAGGCAGAGACAACCGCAAAAGTGCTGACGCCTCACCCCGAAGCATCCACCTCACGAACAGTGCAGATCGACACTACCCCGAGTGAGGCAGCACACTCGTCGGGGAGATCTTCATGCGGGAGGAGTGTCGCGAGGACGCGAGGGAGATCTGCAGTAGCCTCTCTGTCACTCAGGCAGATGCTGGGAAACGAACTCGATAACTTGTGGGAGGTAACAGAAAGCCACTCTACTACTTTTTCTTTGCTCACCCACAAGTTTTCCATTTTCCAGCAGAGGTTGAACAGCCATGAGCGGCAACTACTGACTCTAGTTCGTCTTCCTGGCCAACTAGAGGCACTCAATGCCACACTTCAGTAGGCCCTCCAGCACCTTGACGTGATTGAGGAGAGGCTGAACAGGGGGGACAACCATCCACACCCAAGGCAGCCGAGAAGGTCTCCGTCGCCTCTTGGCTTAGGATCTCAACCCTCCTCGTCAACATCCTCGTCAATATTGTCATCCACTTCCTCCTCCAGCGGGCCATCCCCAACGCCCAAGGAAGGGATGCCACAAAAGTCAGCCAACATAGCTCCAGCAGGATAGGCGAGCTCCTGTGGTCTGGAAGAAGCAGCTCCCTCAGTCGCCCTAGACGAAGCTGAGGATGACAACGAAGAAATCAGCGTCGGGGAGGACTCTTCTGACGAATCTGAGGGAGAGGGGGGCATATGTGCTGCAAATGAAAGACACCCCCCAGAGGAAGACACTCGACGACAGATGCATTCTAGTGCCGTCAGAGATACCTTCATTTGAGATGGCCGACTTCGACAGAAGGGTCATCAACTACCTGTCGATCAGGGACCATAAGCTGATGAACAAGGTCTTGAGGTCGTAGGCTGATGAAGAAGACGTCGTCTGGAGCAACGACTACTTCTCCGTACGACAGGGAGCACTCAGAAGCATATTCCTCTCACCAGCCGTCGTCGAAAAGAAGTTGTTTAGGGTCCTAGAAGGTGCTATAATAGAGAATATCAACACTGGGACAGGTCGGAGAACAATATACAACGCCACCCCGACCTTGGCAAGAAGATTGATGATGGGAGTATCAGACTCCATCGCAGTGGCCAACATGTTGCGATACATCAAAGAGCACAACACGAACATCGTGTTGGCCCCGTACAAGCACCACAACATGTGGTTCCTATGTGTGGCAGACCTCCGGAACCACGACGTCTAGCTCCTCAGCTGCTGCAACAAGGAGGTGCCATGCTCAGGTCTTACTTTCAATCGCCCGGAGGACAAACATCTCAGGCTTCTACCGCTGTGTCTTCTACGAGCCATCAAGTAAGGAGTCCAACGTCATAGCGGCGTTTGGAACTTCTTCTCTATTGGAGACATTCCCGTCGAAGCAGAAGAAGGAAGCGGAAACATCGTCTTTATCGTCTTGTGCACCATGGAGATGCTCAACATATTCATATACATAAGGCATCTCCACGGCCAAAACTTCTACCAGCTCAGAAGCATATATGCACTACTACTGATCAAAGACATGCACTATTTCCAAGACACAGGGGTACTAGAGAGGCTGCTGGACAGTGATCAGGTAGACAAATCTTTGCAACCCAGCAACACTCCAGAGAAAGAAGCTGAGATAGAAGCAGACATCTATGGGGTAGGCAAGCGGTTACAAATCATGCGGGAAGTACATGGAATCGAAGACCCCGCTTCGCCTAAAACATCAGAAGAAATGATCAACAACTTCGACCTCTTCTCGTGCTCTACACTCATGCAGGAGCAGGTCAATGAAGTTCTTTTAAGGTTAGCTGACTCTACCCCGGCAGATGTTATCTATGAGGCAGGCAGTGTCATAGTCCCAGTTGACGACTTGAAGGACATGGTAAAAGAACGAGGATGTCTGGCGATATCTGTGGCAACCGCCTACATCCAGACACTACAGAAGAAGTTTGAACACGCATACATAGCTCACCCAATGCTGTTCAATGAAATCTGCCTTGCCGACGAATCAGGAGCGAAGCAATCATTTCTGGCAGAGTTGCAGCGTAGGGTTCCAAGCACAATCTTCCTACCCATCCTACACTACAACCACTGGATGCTCCTAACGATGTACACTCGCCAATGAGCAATAATCTTCTACAACAGCTCGGACAACAATAAAGATCATCCAGTGCAGTGTACATCGACAGCGTTGACCTCCCTCGAGCGCTTAGTACGAAAATACTACGACGAGGTGGCGGCGCTGATACAACCATTCCTGAAGACGGCAATGAGAAAATGGCACGAGCTCCAGTTCTGCCACCGCAGTCCACAACAAATTCCTTTATCCAACGACTGCGACATCTTCGTGTTGGAATGGATATCGAATGAAGAGACTCCTGACCAGCTCAACCACATCGACTACCACAGTAAACACGAATAATATGTGTGGGAGCTTCTATCTGGAGAAGGCGCGCTCACCAGCTAACCCTCACTGAGTTAACATTACCCTACCTTATCTACTTCACAACTCTGGGATAGAGTGTGGAGCAAGTTTGGGGGGATACTATGTACCAGTGAGGGAGGTATAAAAACAAAATTCTTCAAACTTTACCCCTTTTGTTCTTTCTGCTCTTTTTCTATAACTTGTTCACATATACATATACATGCCTCATACAAAAATTTTGCTAAAATTTTTGCTTATTTTGTACAAAAACACTGTATAGTAAAAACATGATACGACTTCTTGTCAGTTTTTTTTCAATATGTCCAAAGAGGTACATGTTTTGTTATATCTTTTTGAAAATGCAGCCTCAAACAACAAAAGACTATGACTTTTCACGCCAAAATGTTTTCGAAAAATAATCTCACAACAACTAATAAACGTGTATGCAGAAGGAAAAAGCTGCCCAAACAGCAAAAATTTTCTCTTATTTTCCCTTACGCAACAAAAATCCCAAAAAGAGAGAATAGCCTTATGAGAGTGAATAAAAACATGAGAGTTGTGCCAAATTAAAAAAAATAATATTTTACACACTTGTGCTCCAAAAGTACCCATCTTTAGGCATGGTAGATCCGGGACAGTGGTACGTAGGATGTGAAATCACTGCTCTAAAGCCAACTGGCTTGGACTGCAGGGACCACTCACCCACTAACGAACCCGTACCTGGATGGACTGATGGGAAACAAAAAAAACCCAAAAAGCCTAAAACCTACCCAAACACACAACTTTCTGTTCCCAAAAGCTGTTTGGTGTGAAAGCTAACTTCGAAATCATGCACCAAGTCTCGCCGAAGCTGTGGAGAAATTTTTTCTTAAATAAGTTAGGAAAAGTAAAGGTTGTTGTTCGTGGTTGGTCAGTGTCTTCTTTAAGACATCTCAAATACCCGCTCAAACTCATAGTCTAAAAACCATACCGGTTAAGAAGAAGAATCACAAAATAAAGTTTTAAAGATTGATTGAGGACAATCAAAATGCTAAGTTTGGGGGAGTTGATAACACCAAATTTTGTGATGTTTTTGGCCCTTATTTTGCTGTCAAATCTCCCTTTTTAAACTGTTTTCCTCTCCTTTTTGTCATGTTTTTGAATAAACAGGCCACACTATGCTCTTAACTCAATATTATCATCTTTTGCAGAGTTTTCCTCATTTTTTGACTCATTTATCAGCAAAAAGGCCCGTCCTGGCCCATGAACGTGTTCTACCTGCATCGACCCTCCTACCAGTCGGTCGACACACTCACTGCCCGACATATGGCAACACGATACACTACCACGTGACATGGGGGTGCCGCACAAGGAGGATCTGACGGGCGATACACCACTTACCCAACAGGGAGCTGTACTCGCCACGACTACTGATGCATGTTGCATGATACAAGCCACCCACTGGTAGGTGCCCACTCGTCACAACACTCGACACGCTTACAGCCCGACACCCTCTGTGTTGGGCGACACACATATCAGGCATCCCTGAAGCCACAATGATGGAGCTGATGGAAGACATGTGGCGCCTGGAGAACCACAACTTCTCCCAAACACTGCCTATAAATAGCAGCTACAAGACTCTAATGGGACGGGTCGGAATTTCATGAAAGCTAACTTTGGAAAGCACTTGGAGCTAGCGTGTCGCGTCCCAGAGGTGCACCGGCGATACTAGGTGAGCACTTCCCCGACCCGAGAGGGCGGGAATGGTTCACTTAGAATCTGTCTCGGTCACCACAACAACCCGATATCAACCAATGAGGACACCCGATATGAGTAACCCGATACCCTAAGCAGTCTCTAGCCCGACACGATACCGAGCCCGATACGAATCACCCATCACGGTGCATGTCGCCCGAGAGGGTGGCATTCCGTCACGACCGTATCAGGCAAGAGTGCTTTAGTCGGTACGTTTGCCCGTCGCGGCCTATCGCCCGACAGGGAGTGCCGCCCGACACAGGCGTATCAGGCAGAGCTCCACACCGGTATCGGGCTAGCGGAATCTTAGGTATCTGCGGCTGCATGTCACTCTTCTAAATCAAGGAGGGTGATACTTATCTTTTCTTTTTCAGTTATTTACTTTCTTTACTTACACAATGTAACCAAATCCCTTTTATATAAATGATTATGCTAGTGGAATTAGAGGAGCTTTAAATATCTGTTGCTTTACGTTTGGTTCCTTTTTGTTGGATGATTGTTTTGTTTAGCATCCGAACTCTAGCTTGTATGCTTGGATCATGTTTTGACTAGCTATCGAACCGTGTCTCCCGTTGCAGCAACCTCGAGAGAGGTGTTGTGGCTCTAGTGTTTGATCCGATACTGGAGTACGAGACTACCCAAGATCGGTGTGGCTTTAGTTATCTTTCCACTCTAACCTAGGTCCAGCAACCTTGAGAGAGGTGTTGGTGCTTAGTTAGAGGTACCCTCTTCGAGAGGAGGGGTACTGGATGTTCCTGCTGTCGCTTGTTTTACCGAAGTTTCCTCTTTCGTTCCTTACTAAGGCAATAGTGTTATTCTCTCTGGTTCTGTTGCACAAAACCCCTAAAAACCGATAAATGCTTAAAACCTTAATTTTTCCTTGTAGCTCCAGTTGGAGATAGTTTCCTTTTATTTTACCGATCTTTGCCTGTTGTTCCCTTTGGGAACTTTATCCTTATTTTTATTTTACCGAAGTGTAATGTGTAGATTCTGAGTTCTCAACACCACCACCCTTGTCCCTATGGTTCGACCCCGATTGCTACTGTGGACCCTATCATCATTGCGGGGGCCTAAGAGTCAGGTAATTTAAAAGTCTGACTACTTCAAATCCACTCCTTTTGGACGCACGATTTAGGTCGGTCAGAAGACTACACAGTCACGGGAACAGTGGAGTAGTGGCAACAAACAACCAAAATCTTCACCAGTCCAACTACAATATAGTGCACCTATGTAGGGGTCATCAAGTTGGGGTCGAGCTTGCCATAAATGTGGACATCTAGGACATTTTAGGCAACAATGTCCAAGGAAAAATAGTGAGGTGACCCAACAGTTAAGGCATAATCTACAAAACCCACAAGGACCTCAGTCCAGTGGGGTAGATGGTGGAGGACGAAGACAAGTGTCACAGTTTGGTCCATCTTCTTCTAGTAGTAGAGGACAAAGGCAATAACAAATAATAACTAAGTCCATGTTTTGGGTCAGATAAGATGCTAGTTATCTTGTAAAAGGTAGATTTGTCAAGATAGAACTATCTATTTTGAGTTACCTTTTTGTTTCCTACTATAAGAAAAGTAGTTGTTGTTTAGTTCATCTGTATAATCCTTTAAGGATATGAGGAAGAGATAAGAAGGATTAAAACTTATGATTAGTTTAATATTCTCTTATATGTTTGAAAATTTCTCCTTACATGCAGATAGGGAAAAGATGTAAAAGAAACACTCAAAGAAAATCTTAGATACTAAGTAGTGAAATTTAAAGAGATGTTAAGAACGTGGAACATAATATAAAACAAATACATACTACCTAATTTCAGTTCTTGAATACCCTGGCCAGGTATTCATTTATTGAAGGTAAGGTAAGTATGCCATATTTAGATTGTTATCGTTTTGATTACTCTGATCAAGTAGTCATTCTGAAACAATCTCAAGAGTTTAAAGAAGAAGGAGATGTGGCATGGATATTTCTACCACATTCTAATCGATATATGAAGGAATTTGATTTACTCATAAATCAACTTATAAAAAAAATGAGGATGTGATGTGTTATTAACACATGTGTTAGATACCAAGGTAAGGAATTCTGGTATCTGAGAAACATCAGACTATCTTATGATAGTTACATGGAATGGTTAACCGTGGAATCAGTCCAGTTACCTAATGTAGTATGGACATCATATGTTAGGGCTTTGTGCTTTGCATAAACATAACATTGATGAGAATGATCTACTTGAAGGAATAATTGTAAAAACATTACAATAAAAGTTTGTCAAATTAGAATAACAAACAACCTCTATCTGAGTGAGAAAAGTGTTACCTGACCCAGAATTAACTACACAGTCCACAATGAAAAGATAGTGAAGCATGTATCCTATGTGTTTGATTCCATGGGATTTTTGTGTAAAAGAACTTTGTATTTGTAAGGACCCTGACCTCCGTTTAGGGCTTATCCTATTTGATTTGCTTAACCCTAGTGTTTAGTTGCTTGCTAATCACCTTTAGTGGTGATAGGGTTTGTTTGTGCTTTGTTGAGAGCTGGAGGTGCTACTTGCAATTAACCCAAGTCCAAGGTTATTGAGTAAGTTTGTCACCTTGAGAAGTGTTCTTCTCTCTCATTGCTTCCTCTAGTGTTGAGAGGAAAGGTTGGGCTCGTTGCTTGAGTTGCTTTGGGCTTGGATAAGCTTGTTGGGCCTTGTTATGTTTTGCTTGACCTTGTGTCGGCCATAGGTGTGTCGACCATGGTTGTGTCGTCCATAGGTGAGTCGGCCAGGGAGTGATGTCGGGCATGGTGATGGGGTGTGTCGTCCATGGACCTCCCTTTGACCCTTTGACCTCGTTTGTGTCACCACTAGTGGACAACTGTCCACTAGGTGGGCGACACCTTGCCTTGTCTTACCTTGGTTTCTCCTCCATCCTCTACTATATATGTGTTTCCTTTCTCTTGCTAAGGATCCCTTTAGTTCCTTAGTTCCCCTCTCCCTTGGTTGCACGACACCTTTTCCTTTGCAAGCTTGGTGGCCGATCCCTATCTTGGAGTCTTCTTCTTCTTCCTCTTGAGGTGGTGCTTGGTGCTAGGAGCTTGGAGCTTGCTTAAGACGGGTTAGATAACTCCTAACCCTAATCATATTAACTTCTTCCATGTTCTTGTATGTTTTCTTATGATCATAATCGGCCATGTATGTTTCTAGATATGTTTCTTGCTTAGTTGCACCTAGTTGGAAGAACCATGTTTTAGGGTTTCCTTGTTAAGCAACACTCATTTCCCTCCTTAGTCTAGAGAAGTGAGATTGAGCCTTAGTAATATGAGCAATACCCCTCTCTCATTTAAGTTGAGAGGTGAGCTTGTGTTCTAGTTGCTTGAGAAACACCCTCCTCTCACCATGGATTCGAAAGGTGATCTTTTTGGTAGATGTAGACCTATGTTTAGGTTGATCCTTGAGGTTTCCCGAGTTTTGATAGAGATTGTGCAAGACCCCTCTCTCTTGGTTGTTGAGAGGTGAGCCGATCTTCTTGATAAATCTAGGGTTTGGTACCCTTGTGCTTGAGGTTGTTGATGATCTTGTTGGGTTGCATCTTGCACGATATGGCTTGTGTTTGGTGTTGCCCGATACCCTCTCTTGATCTAGAGTTTGGGTTGATGTGATGAGGTTGTGTTGGGCGTTATACCTTGGTCCTTGCCTTGTGTGCTGTCCGATAGGATGAGGCTATCTTGGTTGGACGATAGACTTTCCTTTGCTGCCTGTTTGAGTTGTACTCTTGGCCGCTGTGCCTAGATGAATAGGGTTGTTGGTCGATACCTTTGTGTGTTGGGCATTATGCTTTGTTGAGTGCCCTGCCCGATACACTTAGCTTGGGTGGTGGCTTGGTGCCTGATGTACCTTGAACGATATGAAGCTCAGTAGGTTAGCCTTGTGCTGGGCACCATGGTTGGGTGGTGATAACTGATGTAGTGACACATGGATGTCTGACACCCATGGATGCCCGATACAAATGGATGCACGACACACTAGTTGCACGACATGCCCATTAGACTTAGCTGCATGATGTGCTTAGAGTTCTTCCTAGTTGCACGACACATAGGGTTGCACGATAAACCTTGAGGTGGTAGCCCGACATCCTTGCTAAGTGCTTGGCCGATATGAGGCTGGAGTGCTTGGGCGATATGAGGAAAGTACCCTACCCGATACCACCTCTAGTGACGGTGCCCTGGATGTCACACTTCTTGTGAGGGTAGCAGGTACTTTTAGTGAGGGTCATGTTTCACCCGGGAACCCATCTATAGTTCTTTTTCATGCAAACATATTCTTGGTGGTAAGAATTATGGTTTATGGTTTGTGAACCTTTGACATCTTTGATAGTAGTGAGGTGGTTGATATAGTAGAACACACCTATGTAAACATGACATGTAATTCTAATGGTATGATATTACATGTGTTTATGATCATCTTGAATCCTATATATATATGATGAGTAATGATAAGCTTGGAAGTATATGAGTTGCTTCACATGATGATATGACCCATGTCTTTGGCCACAGGGTTGAGGCATGAATGATAAAGCATATAATCATCAATGTTGCCCTATGTTTGATAATATGATCCTTCTGTTAATCAATGATGATTGTGTATACTAACCATGCAGGTGTTTCATACAGATGCATAGCCAGATAAAGGGCTATGAGGTATATATGTTGAAATAACACCGCATTGATGGTCACTCTTGTTTATGAGATAACATGCTTCATCAATATGATTTGTTTAGGTCTGAGGACCTGAGTTTGGCTAAAGTGCCTAAGTGAGGTGTGTCCTCTGATGATTAGATCTGGGATTGTTATCCCCAGTGATGAGAAGGCCTTATGAGGCAGTGGTTTCTTGTGATGAGGGATTGAGATCCTGTGATATTGTGATGATGGTAATAATAATGTAGCTTTATGTTATGTATGTGATACCACTTGTCTGCCTCAACAATCTACTTAAAATATAGTAACTAATTACAGTGGAATATACCATGTAGTTTGCCATGGCCATAGATCCATCATCGTCAGTAGCTGGTGATGGTGAAAAAGGTTCTCCTGCAGGTTAACTTGGAAGCGCATATTATTGAATATGTGTGGTTTCTCCTAGCCAGAATTGAGGAGGTTAGAGTGCAACTTCGGTTGTAGACTCAAGATATGTATAAGAGCATGGTGAACATGCCCATGGCTCAGTTTGATAGAGCATGAATGCATTCATGGCTCTAGGAGCACGGTGAACTGGCCCGTGGCTCAGATATACTAGCGCCGAGACATGTACCAAGATGGGCTAGAGAAAGGGTAGCCTGCGGGAGATGACCCTGTGGTTGAGACCACTTAAGCATGAGACTGTGGTCCTGCTTTGGTTCTCGTGCATTGACCATGAGGTGGGAGGTTGTGGAGTCTGGCTCTTCCATTGACCTTGTATGGCACCGGCTTGGGTTTCGCAACTGAAGGTTGGATTTGAGCGGTACGACTCACTTCCTCAGGGCATAATAACACGTAATCCAGCCAAATAGTATTTATTTCTTAAGGCAAAACACAGAACATTGGTTGAGGCCTTGGTTGTGTAGTTGATCTTGTTATACATTGCAGTTACTTATACGTTCCTTATGTTATGTGGTAAGATCTTATAAATCTTATCTTGTCAATCATGTTCCATAAAGAAATACTTGGTTATATGCCTTCCGTACACCTTGGTAAGCTCGATGGTAATAACAACCTTGCTCTATAGAATGCTCTTATTGTATGTTTTATATGTTACCTACTGTTGTTGCTTTAACCTTTCTGAGGTTTTGTGGTTTCAGCGGGGAGTTATGTTTCTCACTAGGACTGTGTGTCTCACCCCGTTGGTTTACAACCCTTTTAGGTGTTCGCGCTAGACGTGGTGGTGGTTGCGGGGTTGCGGTCGAGCAGCAAGATGAATAGTAGAAGGCAAGAGATGGATTCACTGCTGTTTTGGTTGTTTTGTAGTAGAGTCCTAGAAGTCATCCCTGTACTCTCAGGTCCTTGAAGGCGTTTTGACGTTGTTTTACGATGTTTAGCTATTTAAGCTTTGTATATCCTGCTGCTGGCCAGATGTGGCCGTTATGTATGTATAAATAGGAGATGTACTCATGTGATGACAAGATAGTTGATCTGATAAGCTGTGGACACATATCTAGACTTGTAAATGTTTATATAACCTGTCCTCTTGCAGGATGAGGATCTGAATGTAATAGTTTCTTGGTTTATTTGCTTTCCGAAATCGGTTTTAATTACCCCGTGTTTTTGGTAATAAGTGGTTTATTGTGTTTTCTGTACGTTTTCGTGTGACACCTCATTGTCTGTATGATAGCAGGATGTGTCACCATAAGCTTTGGTATCAGAGCTCTAGGTTCCCTGAGTATACAGGGATCTAGGACTAGGTTGTGTCTGTTCTTGTGAGTTTTCCATATTTTCTTACGATCATCTTCTACCCTCAGCGGAAGAGAAAGCCAAGATGTCTGTAAATCATAAAGAACATGTTGTCGAGAGCAGCGATGTTGCATCAGTTGATGGAGCTGAAAGGCAGGCACATGAAGATCGGGTGCTTGAGGTTCCCCAACTTGACCCAGCCATTCTCAAAAATCCTGCCTACCAACAACTTATGGGGCAGATGATGGCTACGATGAATCTCATGGTAGAGATATTGCCAGTGCTTCCGCCGAGAGCACATGCTCCCCATGGTGAAACATCGAGTATTGGGAAGACCTTTGAGTGGTTTATCCGAGTTGGAGCTTCAGACTATGCTGGGATGGCTGATCCAACGGATGCATATCTATGGCTGACAGGTCTTGAGAAGGCCTTCCGGATCCTCAACATCCCCGAAGCAGACAAAGTCAAGCACGCTGTCTACCTTCTGAAGGGTAGTGTTGGTCATCGGTGGACCATCGAGGAGGAGAAGCGACCCGGTGAGGTGATCGGTTGGGAGGTCTTCCGGTGAGAGTTTGTCAGCAGATACTTTTCGAAGACGTATATGGACAAAAATATCATCTAGTTTGAGCACTTGCGTCAAGGAGCGATGAACATCACCGAGTATAAAGCCAAGTTCATGGACCTGTTGAGGTTTTGTCCTCACATGGCAGCAACATATGACGAGTGAATCAGACGTTTTGAGAAAGGCCTGAGTGCTGAGCTGACAACACCTGCTTCTGCATTGGAGAATCGAGAGCAGTTTGCCACATTTGTAGAATCTGTCCGGAGGATCGAACGGTCAGTTAAGGAGAAAAGAGAATCCATGTCTAAGAAGAGGCTTGCTCAGTTCTAGGGACAGAGGTTTGGTGGCTTCAAGAAGCCAAGGTTTTCAATAGCTTCTGGGTTAAGAGGTTCCAGTGCGCCGTCATAGTGGTCTCTGAGTAAGGGAAGAGGATATGTTTCTTCACCGTCAAAGGCACATAGTACAACTTCTATAGCAGTGACAGGGCCGTCTAGGCCACAACAGCGAGACTAGTCATGCCATCTGTGTGGTCAGATCGGGCATTGGAAGTCAAATTGCCCAAGTAAAAATGTTGGAGTGACACAGCAGCCAAGGCAGAATCAGCAAGGGGCAGATAGACAGCAACCCAGTAGTAGCAGAGGATGAGGACATGGTCAAAAGTCACAAGTAGGATCGTCTGCTCAAGGAAGCATAGGACGTGGACAACAATCAACGGCTCAATTCTATGATTTGAGTCAGCCAGAGGCGATAGTCAACCCGCTAGTGGTGGAAGGTCAGATGGAGTTATTTCATTCTGATTTGTCTTCTTCTTGCTTTATATCTGTTTTGGTTGACCCAGGTGTTACACACTCTTTTATCGCCCATAGTATCCTTGAAAAATGTCTGTTACCTATTAGCTGTAAGAAAGATAGCTTGTTGTTAGAAACCCCTTTTGATGGTTCCTCGATGCTTCGAGAGGAGTGCCCATCTTGTGTCTTATCTTTTTTGGGACACAGTATACAAGTGGATATTATACCACTTGATATGCATGGATTCGATGTAATCCTTGGGATGGATACCTTAGAGAAGTATAAGGTTGTGTTGGACTGTGGTTCCAAATAGGCAGTATTTGATGTTTTTGGAGAGAAGTAGTTCTTCCAAGGAGATAGGAAGATTCTTCCGACATGTCTAGTATCAGCAATGGTGGCGGAAAAGCTGCTATGACAAGGATGTAAGGCGTTCTTAGCTCATGTTGTCGATACCAAGGAAAAAGGTCCTAGCCTTGAGGAGGTGACGGTTGTTTGAGAGTTTGCAAATGTGTTTCCTGATGAGTTCCCCGGTGTTCCTCCACCCCGAGAGATTGATTTCGAGATCAATATGGTCCCAGGAACACAACCAGTTACACAAACACCGTATAGGATGGCTCCAGTAGAGATGGTAGAGCTAAAGAAGCAGTTATAAGAGTTGTTGGAGAAAGGTTTCATCTGACCAAGTACGTCGCCTTAGGGTGCTCCAGTGTTGTTCGTTAAGAAAAAGGATGGATCGATGCGGCTATGCATAGATTATCGGCAGTTGAACAAAGTCACGATCAAGAACAAATACATGTTGCCAAGGATAGATGATATGTTCGATCAGTTGTGTGGTGCTACCGTGTTTTCAAAGATCGATCTATTGGCTAGATATCATCAGTTGGGGATTAAGGCGGATGACATACCAAAGTCATCTTTTAGGACAAGGTATGGTCACTTTGAGTTTGTGTTTATGCCGTTCAGGCTAACCAATGCGCCTTCTGCTTTCATGGATTTGATGAACAGGGTGTTCCATTCGTTTCTAGATCAGTTTGTTGTAGTCTTTATAGATGCCATCTTGATCTACAGTCAAGACAGTCAAAAGCATGAACATCATCTCCAACAAGCGTTGACTCTCCTTCACCAGCATCAGTTGTATGCCAAGTTTAGTAAGTGTGAGTTCTGGTTAAAAGAAGTAACTTTCTTGGGTCACGTGATATCTGCAGAAGGAGTCAAGGTAGACCCCAGGAAGGTGGAGTCGGTTGTAGAATGGGAACATTCGAAGATGCCGGCCGAAGTTCGCAGTTTCTTGGGATTAGCAGGATACTACCGGAGGTTTATCAAGGACTTCAGTGTGATCGCATTGTCGATGAAAAAGTTGACTAGAAAGGATGTACCTTTTGTCTGGAATGATCGCTGCCAGCAAGCTTTCCAAAGTTTGAAGGAGAAGCTAACTAGTGCTCCACTGCTAGTGCTTCCAGAGCCTGGAAAGGGCTATGTTGTTTTCTATGATGCTTCTAAGAAGGGCTTAGGATGTGTGTTGATGCAGGAAGACCATGTAGTTTCTTTTGCTTCGTGACAACTTAAGAAACATGAGGAGAACTATCCGACTCATGATTTGGAGTTGGCAGCAGTGCTTCATGTGTTAAAGATTTGGAGACACTATTTTTATGGGGAAGTGTGTCAGATCTTTACAGATCATAAGAATCTGAAGTATATCTTCTCACAGAATGAGCTAAACATGTGACAATGTCGTTGGATGGAGCTAATCAATGATTATGACTGCACCATCGAGTATCACCCTGGTAAGGTGAATGTGGTAGCTGACGCGCTTAGCTGAAAGTCTTCTTCTCTTCCCACAAAAGGGGCACAGTTGAGTTCCTTAGTATGTCATAGATGAGATATGTTTGTCTCCTTACGACAGATGAATCTCCAGATGGAAGTTTCTTTGTTAGCAGAACTTTTGGCACAAATGCAAGTCAATCCTACACTGAGACAACAAATCAAAGACGCACAACAAACAAATGATTCAGTGCAGTTGATCAGGTCAGAGATCGGCAGAAAAAAGTGTGATGGGTTCCATGAGTCTGAGGATGGATTAGTTTGCTATCATGATAGGATGGTAGTCTCTGATGATGATGATATGAGGAAGCTAGTGCTCGAGGAAGCACACACATCGATGTATGCTATGCATCCAGGAGTCACCAAGATGTATCACAATCTGAAAGACCTATATTGGTGGCCTGGCTTGAAGAAGGATGTGGCCGAGTTTGTGGCTAGATGTGTGGTATGCCAGCAAGTCAAGGCTGAGCATCAGAAGCCGGCAGGTACGTTGCAACCCTATTGATACCACAGTGGAAATAGGATCACATAACCATGGATTTCGTAGTTGGTCTGCCTAGGACAACTAAGAATCATGATTCCATTTGGGTGATAGTGGACAGATTGACAAAGTCTGCCCATTTCATACATGTGAAGACAACGTATACATTCGAGAAGCTCGCTCGTGTATATGTAGATGAGATAGTACATTTGCACGATGTACCAGCCACAATAATTTTTGACAGAGGCCCTCAGTTCACGAGTCATTTCTGGGAACAGTTGCATAAAGCGTTAGGAACACAGTTGAGGTTCAACACTGCTTTCCACCCGCAAACAGATGGGTAGTCTGAAAGGACTATTAAGACTTTGGAGGATCTTCTTCGAGCTTGTGTTTTGTAGTTCCTAGGCAGTTGGGATGTAAATCTCAGTTTGATAGAGTTTTCCTACAATAATAGTTACCAGCAGAGCATTGACATGGCTCCTTATGAGGCCTTATATGGCAGGAAGTGTAGATCTCCTTTATGTTGGTATGAATCTGGTGAGTATCAACTTTTGGGTCCTAAGTTAGTGCAGCAGACAACAGAAAAGATCAAAGTGATACAACAACAACTAAAAGTAGCACTGGACAGGTAGAAATCTTATGTAGACAATCGCCAACGACCTTTAGAATTCGAAGTGGGAGACAAAGTGTATCTCAAAGTCTCACCATGGAAAGGTGTGCTAAGGTTTGGCTGGAAGGGAAAGCTAGCACCCAGATATATGGGGCCATATCCAGTAATAGCATGGGTTGGCATGGTAGCTTAAAAGCTAGAGCTGCCTTCAGAGTTGCATAGGTTACATCTAGTGTTCCACGTCAGCATGCTGAAGAAAAGTCACCCAGATATAGGGACAGTGATACAACCAGTCGAGGTTGAGCTCGATGAAAATGTGACCTACGTGGAAGGTCCTGTGATGATCCTTGACAGGAGAGTAAAGAAGCTGAAGAGGAAAGACCTGGTTCTTGTGAAGGTTCTTTGGCATCATCGTGGCGTTGAGGAAGCCATGTGGGAGCTTGGGGAAGAGATGAGGAGGAAGTATCCCTCACTTTTCTCTTCAGATTTCGAGCACGAAATCCCTTTGTAGAGGGTTATAGCTTGTAAGGACCCTGAACTCCATTTAGGGCTTATCCTATTTGCTTTGCTTAACCCTGGTGTTTAGTTGCTTGCTAATCACCTTTAGTGGTGATTAAGGTTTGTTTGTGCTTTGTTGAGAGCTAGAGGTGCTACTTGCAATTAACCCAAGTCCATGGTTGTTGAGCAAGTTTATCACCTTGAGAAGTGTTCTTCTCTCTCCTTACTTCCTCTAGTGTTGAGAGGAAAGGTTGGGCTCGTTGCTTGAGTTGCTTTGGGCTTGGATAAGGTTGTTGGGCCTTGTTATGCTTTGCTTGACCTTGTGTCAGCCATAGGTGTTTTGGCCATGGTTGTGTCGACCATAGGTGTGTCATCCAGGGAGTGATGTCGGGCATGTTGATGGGGTGTGTCGTCGATGGACCTCCCTTTGACCCTTTGACCTTGTTTGTGTCACCACTAGTGGACACTTGGCGCTTGATGCTTGCATGTGGCAATGACCTTGGACATGTGTTTAAGGCAAGTTAGTGAGGTGGCATTGCTCATGGACAAGTGTCCCTAGGTGGGCGACACCTTGCCTTTTCTTACCTTGGTTTCTCCTCCATCCTCTCCTATATATGTGTTTCCTTTCTCTTGCTAAGGATCCCTTTAGTTCCTTAGTTCCCCTCTCCCTTGGTTGCACGACACCTTTTCCTTTGCAAGCTTGGTGGCTGATCCCTATCTTGGAGTCTTCTTCTTCTTCCTCTTGAGGTGGTGCTTGGTGCTAGGAGCTTGGAGCTTGCTTAAGACGGGTTAGATAACTCCTAACCCTAATCATATTACCTTCTTCCATGTTCTTGTATGTTTTCTTATGATCATAATCGGCCATGTATGTTTCTAGATATGTTTCTTGCTTAGTTGCACCTAGTTGGTAGAGCCATGTTTTAGGGTTTCCTTGTTAAGAAACACTCCTTTCCCTCCTTGGTCTAGAGAAGTGAGCTTGAGCCTTAGTAATATGAGCAATACCCCTCTCTCGTTTAAGTTGAGAGGTGAGCTTGTGTTCTAGTTGCTTTAGCAACACCCTCCGATCACCATGGATTCGAAAGGTGAGATTTTTGGTGAATGGAGGGTGTTGCTCAAGCAACTAGAACACAATGCATGACACACTAGTTGCAATTTTGTGCAATTTTATAACACCCTCCATTCACCATCCATTCATGAAGGGATATCGTGCATAGAGATCCCACCCTCCTACCCTAAGGTATCGTGCATAGAGATCCCATATCATGAAGGGATGCTGCGTTATTGTGCATAGGCCTTGGGATATTGCCCATGGCAAGAGCATATCCGCCAAGTAGGTGAAATTGGCCATATAAGGTGATATCGGACAATAGGGTGAAGAGTTGAGTGGCATATCGTGCAAGTGAGTGCCATATCATTCAAGAGGGTTGCCATATCGTGAAAGGACACTAGTGTATTGTGAAAAGGTGTTAAGGAGCAAGAAGGATCTCATACTTAACCCTAAGGTAAGGATAATATCATCTTCAACCTTGAATTGAAGCATGATTTTAGGGTTTTGATCTTCTTTTCTATTCTTCTTCACCAATTGCTTATCCATGGCGATTCCTTGTATATGAAGGAGTTGTGAACGAGCCTTGGACGTTTCATAAGTCATCTTCAACCTTAGGAACGTGGATCTTTGGATCTTGGAGCTTTGAAGTGGTTCTTAAGGCAGGTTATATAACTTGAACTCAGTCATGTTATTATTCATCACCTAAATTGCTATACTTAGCGAAATACTTTTAATTATGAAATTTTCCTGAAATAGTTGATGAGATTATGAGTTCTAGTAGTTTCTTAGACCTGTTTTCATGAACTATAATAGTTAGAACAAAGGTCTAGAGCTTGAAGATGGTGGTATCACCTTATAAAAGTGATATCGGGTGCATGCACACAAGAAAGCACCCCTAACCCGATATGATGATGCACCTATTTCACTAAAATGATATGAATAGGTTTGTAAACCTTATTGAATGATATGTGGGTGTAGTATACACCTCTTTCACGATAGGGAGTCAAGTATAGACTCCATGCACGATACAAGGTCAATTGTATACTTGTAAGTTGATGTGAAACCCTGATTTGGGTAACCAAATATGAGTAAAGAATAGCAAGTGCTATTGCACGATATGGTAGCCCGATAAACAACCCTAGTTGATGTCTAGCGCGACATGATGATGGCTTAATACCTCATGCACGACATGGGTAACACATATAAACACCTCTGGCCCGATATGAATGGTGTGTATATACTTCTATCCCGATATGGTGAGTGCTCATATACTTACAACCCGATATGGTGAACATATGCACACTTCTAACCCGAGATACCTTGTAAAGGTGAGGGAAAGACACTCTTAGGAGTGATGAGTGTAACACCAAGTAATGGTGTGGCTAATACCTTGATAGGTGAAACACCTAGAGTGGTTGATAATGGACAACCTTATATTAACAATGCCTTGACCCGAGATGAGCCCATATCATTGATGATAGTTGGGTAATTCAAATGTGTGACTTATGGCCAATGCACTACATGATAAATGTGACGTGTTAGTGCATAAAGTATTAGGATGGGATATACCCTAATACAAGATAATTCGATGAATTTAAGTAAGTTGAAAGTAATGAGGGAAGTAATACATCAAGGCATGATAAATACTACATCCATCACCTCAAGGTTGATGCACCTTGATGCACCTTAAATCCAATATACTTGGATGAGTAACACATGAAGTGTGTCATGTCAATTGTTACATTGATATGTAATGCACTTTGATAAGTGTAGGCTAACATACCTTGAGAAAGGGTTAAGCCAAGATAATAAAGTATGATGTAATCAATATCCTAGAGAGGATGAAAGAGAAACTCATACTTTGTGTTGATTATAATTTAATGATAAAAGATGAGAATAAATAAGTATAATTCAATACTTATTATATCAAAGTATGCTCCTAGATGTGTGGAGCAATGAATTAGGGTTTGAATTAATAATATGAACTTGAAACCCTTTTTGGCTATAAAGGAAAACCCTAACCCTAATGGTGTTTCCTAGTGAGAGGTGACAAGATGTTTAATGGCCTTGTGAGCCATGTGAATAGTTGTTTCCTAGTGAGAGGTGACAAGATGTTTAATGGCCTTGTGAGCCATGTGAATAGTTGTTTCCTAGTGAGAGGTGTCAAGATGTTTAATGGGCCTTGTGAGCCATGTGGTTAGTTGTTGCCTATTGAGAGGTGACAAGATGTTTAGTGGGCTTTGTGAGCCATGTGGATGGTTGTTTCCTAGTGAGAGGTAACAAGATGTTTATAAAAGTTTCATGAAAGCAATTACACAGGATTGGTTAAATTCCAATGCCTGGAATAATAACACAGGATTGGTTAAATTCCAATGCCTGGAATAATAACACAAGATTGGTTAAATCCCAATGCCTGGAATAATAACACAAGATTGGTTAAATCCCAATGCCTAGAATAATTACACAGGATTGGTTAAATCCCAATGCCTGGAATAATAACACAAGATTGGTTAAATCCCAATGCCTGGAATAATTACACAGGATTGGTTAAATTCCAATGCCTGGAATAATAACACAGGATTGGTTAAATTCCAATGCCTAGAATAATAACACAGGATTGGTTAAATCCCAGTGCCTGGAATAATTACATAGGATTGATTAAATTCCAATGCCTGGAATAAAAACACAGGATTGGTTAAATTCCAATGTCTGGAATAATTTCACAGGATTGGTAACAACCCAATACCTGGAATAGTTGCATAGGATTGACATAGTTCAATACCTAGAATAGCTGCACAAGATTGACATAGTTCAATACCTGGAATAGTTGCACATGATTGACATAGATCAATACCTATAATAGTTGCATAGGATTGACAAAGATCAATACCTGGAATAGTTGCACAGAATTGGCATAATCCAATACCTGGAATGGTTACATAAGATTGGCATAGTCCAATACTTGGAATGATGACACAATATTGGTACTAACCCAATACCTGTGTTGATGATACCGGATTGGCAATAACCCAATGCCTATATTGATGATATATGAGTATATGGTGGATATAATTCCTTACCTGTTTAGCAGATTGGATAAGGCCAACAGATTGAAACAAGAATGTTTCATGGGTGACATGTCAAGGTAATGAGTGTCACAAGAGAAGTTTGACATGATGGTATAATACTATGGATAAATGATATACATGTTCTTCCTATTCCTTAATAAGAGAATAGATGATCTATTTCTCTATCATAAATAGTTGCAATGCTTTAAAAGTTGAGAATGCTTTAAACTGCTTATCCTCTGCCTAGTTTTATATCATTAAATTGCAATAATGTGTTTTTGGCGGAGAGTTATATCTTCCGCTGGGGCAATTTCCAATTGTATCACCCCCGTGGGATCCAACATTTTTAGGTGGACGAGCACGGAGGATATTGAGAACATCTTGTAGAGGTAGAATTTCAGCAACAACAGGGATGGCAGTGACAGCTCAGGTTGATGTACTGTCTATCATGTCTTATAGATAGAAGTCCTATGTGTCGTCTCTGTACTCTCAGGTCCTCGGAGTTGATAGTTAGTGCTTTTAATGAATTGTTTTGAGATTTTGGCTTGATTCCTCGAGGTTCTTATGTTGTCTGTGTTTAGCTTTTAACAAGGCAGTGGATGTTGTAATCCTCGAGAAGAGATGGTATATGTTATGTACTTATGAACCAGGATGTAAATGTAATACATTGGTTCTTGTTGAAAGAGTTTTCCTATGAATGGATCTCTTTGAAAAAGTTTTAAATTTTTAGTGATTTTCAGTAATCTGCTGTTAGTAATTTCTTCCGCTTAAGTAAATGTTGTTTTGTGAGTTGGATGCTACAAATGCTATGTGAAGTTTTAAAACAGAGTAATCCTATGTGAAGCTCTAATATATATTGATGAGTTATGAATGTAATAAGATAATCCTTGTTTTGTATGGTGCTGATATGAAAGAGAGACCATGAACCTTAAAGAGGGAGTAGTGGTATTACTTAGTGTTGCATGGTACTGATATATATAATTGTTATCATGAGTACTAAACGTGAAGATATGTTGAGATGATGAGCATAGCCAGGTATGGGCTATAATGCACTATATACTGAAAATGTTTCATAAGCCTTATAAGCATTCATATGCTTTATTGCTTAGTGAGAAGTAATCTGAAAACTTATGAGCCCTGTGTTCCATATGATGTTTTACTTATTGAAATTGGTTATGGCTTCATAAGCCATAATGTGCCTTGTTGCCTATTACGGGGTAACAAAAGGTGATATGAGCTTTGTGAACTATGTGTAATACTTTGTGTAGCAATATTCATAATGTCCTTGGTCAAATGACCTGAAGGTATGAAGTCACCTAATAAGTGGTAATAAGTATCCTATGATGAGTTATGGGTTCAAATACCCAGATTCTATAATCATGATGATGAACTTGTTAAGAAGTGGAAATGTACTTGATAAGTTGAGGGATTAATATCCCAATACTTTGTGGAAAGAATATGGCTACATGCCATGACTCCACAATGACAATGTCGGGCATTAGATATATGATCTAAGCCTGAAGAGAGTTATTGTTGTGGTAATGATTCTGTAATGAATAAATGTTATACATGTTCTTCATATTCCTTAATGGATAAGTGACATGTTGCTCTATCAAATTATAGCAGCAATGCTTTAGATAAGAATAATGTTCTAATCTGTTGGACAATGAAGTAACTGTTGTCAAACAATTATGATTCCTATGTTCAGTTTATTCTTATTAAACTACAATAATAATGTTTCTGGCGGAGAGTTATATCTCTCGCTGGGGCAATTTACAATTGTCTCACCCCCGTGGGAACCACATTTTTAGGTGGATGCGGACGAGGAGGTAGGAATCCTTTGGTAAGTGAAGGACAACAGCAGCAGCAACAGGGACAGCAGTGAAGTCTTAGGTGGAGACACTGGCTGTTACGCCTTGTTTAGATGTATATAGAGTCCTATGTGTCATCTCTGTACTCTCAGGTCCTCGGAGTAGTAATTAGTGCTTTTGAGATTTTGGCTCAGTGCCTCGAAATTTTATAATGCTTGTAATTTTCAGAAAGAGATGATACAGGACAAGTACCTTTAAACCAGAATGTAAATGTGTTACTTTGGTTCTATGTGAGAATGTTTTCCTTTGATGGATCTCTTGATAAAAAGGTTTTAAATTTAAGTGATTTTTCGGTAATCCGCTGCTTAGTGAACGCTTCTGCTAAGTTAATAACATTTTATTCGAACGAGGCATTACAATTTAGTGGTATCCGAGCTTAAGGTTCTCTGAGTTTACAGAGACATAGGACTAAGATGTTGAGTCTGTGTTAGTGTCCTCCAGTATACCCTATAGTGATTTCTGCTTATGCAGAATAAAGGGTAAATTTTATAAATGATTGGGGAACATGAGGAACACATTGATAAGGGCAATGTTGTTGCACTAGGAGAGGGTGCATGGGATCAGGAAAGATAAGAACAAGTGCCTGAGAATTCCCATCTTGACCTGATCAAGATAGAGAATCCTTTGTTTATGCTCTTGAAGGGAAGGTTAGGACAATAGTGATGCATATAGAAGACTGGATACTAACATTACAACCTCGGTTACCAGTCCTTAATGCGGAAACTTTGGGCTTTGAAAGGGTTCCTGAATGATATGGTCATGTCAGAACAGTGGAAATGTGGGAAAGATTAACATATGGCGAGAAAGTAGAGTCTGCCATAAGTTTAGACAGATAGTACATCTGTGATGGTAGTGCCTAAGGAGGGGCAATAAGCTGAGATTTAAGGTAAGGTCTCTATAATTTTAGAGACATTTGCCTAGTTGTTCTAAAAAGCCAAAGTTTTTGGTGTCACTAGTGCAATAAATGCCTAGTGCACCAGGGCAGTAGCCACTAAGTAAAGGCAAAGCTCCTCACTTTCCACCAGTAAGAACTCATGGCATAGCTTATACATCGATAATGAGACCGATAAGACCATGGTATAAGGACAAGACATGTTATGGATATGGGCATGTTGAGCATACTAAACTCTTCTCTTTGAAAAGAAGGGAGGAAATGACTCAACAACCGAGGTAGACTCGGCAAGGCTTATGAAAGTTACAACCCAATAATGTGAAAAGGCAAAAGCAACAACATGAAACAACTAGACTCTATGTGTTGAGTCAACCTAAAGCGGTAGATGACCACGAGGGGTAATAGTCATATGAAATAGATTCATTTTGATATTTCATTTCATGATTCTATGTGTTAAAAGAAAGTAGTTATTTTTGAACTTCCCCTGACTAGTCCTATAAGGACACAAGAAAGATGATAATTTACATTTTACTCAGTATTCCTTAAAATGCTTTATAATCTCTCTTATCTGTGTGATAAAAGATGAGATATAGAAGTGATGCCTGAAGAAAATCCAGGAATGAAAAATCATGTGTGTATAATGATATGAAAAGTGAGGAATATGATAGCAAATAAAGTGCATACTACCTAATCTTAGTACTTGTATACCCTGGCCAGGTATATGATTATTGTAGATAAGGCAAGTATGGAACTCTTAGATTGTTATCTTTCTAATTACTCCGATCAAGTAATCATTTTGAAATAATCTAGAGAGTATAATGAAATTAAATAGGAAGATCTAAGTGAACTTTCCCAAATAAATTGCTTAGTGAAAACCTTCTCAGTGAAATTGCTTAGTGAAAACCTTTTCAGTGAAATTGCTTAGTGAAAACCTTCTCAGTGAAATTGCTTCGTGAAAACCTTCTCAGTGAAATTGCTTAGTGAAAACCTTCTCAGTGAAATTGCTTAGTGAAAACCTTCTCAGTGAAATTGCTTCGTGAAAACCTTCTTAGTGAAAAACTTCTCAGTGAAATTGCTTCGTGAAAACCTTCTTAGTGAAATTGCTTAGTGAAAACCTTCTAAGTGAAATTGCTTCGTGAAAACCTTCTCATTGAAATTGCTTCGTGAAAACCTTCTCAGTGAAATTGCTTCGTGAAAACCTTCTCAGTGAAATTTCTTAGTGAATACCTTCTCAGTGAAATTGCTTAGTGAAAACCTTCTCACTGAAATTTCTTCGTGAAAACCTTCTCAGTGAAATTGCTTAGTGAAAACCTTCTTAGTGAAATTGCTTCGTGAAAACCTTCTCAGTGAAATTGCTTCATGAAAACTTTCTCAGTGAAATTGCTTATTGAAAACCTTCTCAGTGAAATTGCTTAGTGAAAACCTTCTCAGTGAAATTGCTTAGTGAAAACCTTCTCAGTGAAATTGCTTAGTGAAAACCTTCTCAGTGAAATTGCTTCGTGAAAACCTTCTCAGTGAAATTGCTTAGTGAAAACGTTCTTAGTGAAATTTTTTAGTGAAAACCTTCTCAGTGAAATTGCTTAGTGAAAACCTTCTCAGTGAAATTGCTTAGTGAAAACCTTCTCAGTGAAATTGCTTTGTGAAAACCTTCTCAGTGAAATTGCTTAGTGAAAACCTTCTCAGTGAAATTGCTTAGTGAAAACCTTCTTAGTGAAATTGTTTCGTGAAAACCATCTCAGTGAAATTGCTTCATGAAAACCTTCTCTGTGAAATTCCTTAGTGAAAACCTTCTCAGTGAAATTGCTTAGTGAAAACCTTCTCAGTGAAATTTCTTAGTGAAACCTTTTCAGTGAAATTTCTCGGTGAAACTTTCTTAGTGAATTTTCCCAAATAAATTTCTCAGTGAATTTTCTCAGTGAACTTTTCCGATTATAGTGCTAAGTGAACTTTCCCAAATGAATAAAATATTGCTGAGTGAATTACCTCTGTTAGATATATATGTTTCTCTTTTGGAAAATATTCTTGGGTGATTGAAGTATGTTCTTTTATGCTTCTTCCTTTCAATAATATGGACATCATATGTTAGGGGTTTATGCTCTGCATAAACATAAAAATTGATAAGGTTGAGTTAGTGAAAGGAACTTTGTGTGAATTATAGATCTATGGTATCTCCATAACATTAAGATATTATGTGGATACCTGATGGCATGACAAATGAGTAACATCTGTCTCTCCTTTTTCCTGGGATTTCGGGGACGAAATCCTTGTTAGGGGTTTATAACTTATAATGATCCTAACCTGGGTTATGAGGTAACCCTATTTGTTTTGGCTAATAAAGTTGCTTATAACTTTAATATAATCCTCTAAGGAGTTTTTTCATCATGTGACACACTTATATTTCAAGTTTGGTCCTGATTGAATGTTGTTTGAGCAATGTTCCTTTATTTTGGACCAAAGTGCAATTTACCCAAGTTGAGGGGTTATAATGCAAAATGTCACATTTTGAATGTACCCCATGTGTTTTACAGTCATAAGAGAGAGAATTAGGCTAAGTGGTGGCTTGTGGAAAGCCTAAATTCCAAGTTTGAACTTGTTTGAACAATGCTGGTGCATTGTGCACCAATTTTGGTACAAAGTGCAATTTACCCAAAATGTAGGGTTGATATGCAAATTACCACCTCTAGAGTGTTCCTACTTAATACTAGTATCATTCAGAGGAGAGAGAATGAATGAGACACCATGTTTGGATCAATTATGAATGATGATACTCTTGGTGATGAAATGACCAAGAAAAAGTGTTGAATTTGGAAGCTTAACTTGAGTTGTATCAAGTTGAAAAGCTTATATATGAGTGCCTATCGGCCATGGAGCCCAAGTAGGTGTCCCATATCGTTTTTTGAACTCTTGGAAAAGTCCATATCGTGCAAAGCACCTCAAGGAGGTGAGGTGTGATGGCCAACAAGTTTCCTTAGAAAAAGTGTATCAGCTTGACTGAAAATAGTGATTAAACCTAGATGACTTATCCAAATGGATAAGCAATGGACGAATTTGCATCTCTAGATGATCCTCAACATTTTGAATGTCAAGATAAATGTTGATACATGCATGTACACGTGTCACCCATGCATGACACGTGGCACCTACTAGCTCAAAATGTTGACACCTCATTTTTGCCTTCCTTCATGAACAACAAGTATATATACCCCTAGTTTCACCCCTTGGTGCAATTTTGTGACCCTTACCACCCTCCTACCCTAAGGTATCATGCATAGAGCTCCCATATCGTGAAGGGATGTTGGGTTATTGTGCAAAAGCCTTGGGATATCGCCAATGGCAAGACCATATCGCCCAAGTAGGTGATATCGGCCATATAGGGTGATATCAGCCATAGAGTGAAGTGTTTTGACTCCAAGTGAGTGTCATATCTTGGAAGTGAGTATCATATCATGCAAGAGGGGTGGCATGTCGTGAAAGAGAACAAGGGTATCATGCATAGGCCTTGGGTATCGGCCATAGCATGTTGATATTGCCCAAAGCAAGTTGATATTGGCCAATTGAAGTGATTTTGGCCAAAAGTGAGGGGGTATCGGCCACAAGCAAAGTTGTGTCGGCCAAGAGGAAGTCCATATCACCCAAGAGTTGTAGGGTGTCGTCCAAGGAGATAAGGAACTCAAAACATAACCTTAAGGCAAGCTATAGTTGTCTTCAAGCTTGAATTGAAGCATGGAATTAGGGTTATGATCTACCTTTCTTTTCTTCTTCACCAATTGCTTATCCATGGTGATTCCTTGTATATGAAGGAGTTTTGAACGAGCCTTGGACCTTTGATAAAGTCATATTCAATATTAGTAAAATGGAGATTTGGATCTTGAATCTTTGAAGTGGTTCTTAAGGCCGGTTATATAACTTGAACTCAGTCATGTTATTATTCATCACCTAAATTTCTATACTTAGTGAAATACTTTTAATTCTGAAATTTCCTGAAATAGTTGATGAAATTATGAGTTCTAATAACTACTTAGACCTGTTTCCATGGATTATATCAGCTAAAACAAAGGTCTAGAGCTTGAAGAAGATGGTATCACTTTGTAAAAGTGATATCGAGCTCAATCATATATACAAATAGCCCTAACCCGATATGATGATGCACCTATTTCACTAAAACGATATAGAGGTGTAGTATACACCTCTTGCACAATAGGAAGTCTATTATAGACTCCATGTACGATATAAGTTCAATCATATACTTGTAAGATGACAATAAACCCTAATTTGGGTAACCCGATATAAGTGAAGTGTAACAAGTGCTATTGCACGACATGGTTGCACGACATGGTTGCATGACATGGTTGCACGACATGGTTGCATGACATAGTTGCACGACATGGTTGCACGACATGGTTGCTCGATAGGGTTGCATGATACACAACCCTAGACAACATGGTAGCCCGACATGGTGATGAGTTGATATCTCTTATACATCATGGGTGATACATATATGTACCATGTGCTTGACATAATCAACCCTAACCTGACATGGATGGTGTTCATACACATCTAGCCCAATATGGATGGTTTTCATGTACTTCTATCCCGATATGGTGAGTGCTTATACATCTCCAGCCCGATATGGTGAATATATGCACATGATTCAACCCTATACACCTTGTAAAGGTGAGAGCAAGACACTCTTAGAAGTGATGAGTGTAACACCAAGTAATGGTATGGCTAATACCTTGATAGGTGAAATGCCTAGAGTGGTTGATAATGGTCAATCCTATATCAACAATGCCTTAACTCGAGATGAGTCCATATCGTTGGCAATGGTTGTATATTCTAAGTGAGTGACTAATGCCCAATAAATTACATGATAAATGTGACGAATTGGTGCATAAAGTATTAGGATGGGGAATACCCTAATAGAAAGCTAAGTGGATGAACTCAAGTAAGATAAATGTGTTGAGGGAAGTGATACATAAAGATATGATAGATGTCACATCCAACACCACAATAATGATATACCTTGATGTGTTATAAGTCCAATATAATTGGATATGTGACATGTGAAATGTGTCATGTCAATTGCTACACTGAGAGGTAATGCACTTTGATGAATATAGTCTAACATGCCTTATGAAAAGGTTAATCCAAACCTATAAACTATGATGAAATCATGTTCTGGCAAAGATGAGAGAGAAACTCATACTGTGTGTTGATAATTCATTTAAGGATGAATGATGAGAATAAATAAGTATGATTGAATACTTATGTAATCCATATTGAGTCTTTGCTATGTGAAACCCTAATATAAGTTAATGCTATGTGAACCCTAATACAGGGTAATACTATGTGAAACCCTAATATAGGGTAATGCTATGTGAAACCCTAATATAGGGTAATGCTATGTGAAACCCTAATACAGGGTAATGCTATGTGAAGTCTTAAAACAGAGTAATCCTATGTGAAGCTCTAATACAGATTGATGAGTTATGAATGTAATAAGATAATCCTTGTTTTGTATGGTGCTGATATGAAAGAGAGGCCATGAACCTTAAAGAGGGAGTAGTGGTATTACTTAGTGTTGCATGGTACAGATATATATAATTGTTATCATGAGTACTAAACAAGAAGATATGTTGAGCATAGCCAGGTATGGGCTATAATGCACTATATACTGAAAATGTTTCATAGGCCTTATAAGCCTTCATATGCTTTATTTCTTAGTGAGAAGTAATCTGAAAACTTATGAGCCCTGTGTTCCATATGATGTTTTACTTATTGAAATTGGTTATGTCTTCATAAGCCATAATGTGCCTTGTTGCCTATTAAGGGGTAACAAAAGGTGATATGAGCTTTGTGAACTATGTGTAATACTTTGTGTAGCAAGATTCATAATGTCCTTGGTCAAATGACCTGAAGGTATGAAGTCACCTAATAAGTGGTAATAAGTATCCTATGATGAGTTATGGGTTCAAATACCCAGATTCTATAATCATGATGATGAACTTGTTAAGAAGTGGAAATGTACTTGATAAGTTGAGGGATTAAGATCCCAATACTTTGTGGAAAGAGTATGGCTACATGCCATGACTCCACAATGACAATGTCAGGCATTAGATATATGATCTAAGCCTGAACAGAGTTATTGTTGTGGTAATGATTTTGTAATGAATAAATGTTATACATGTTCTTCATATTCCTTAATGGATAAGTGACATGTTGCTCTATCAAATTATAGCAACAATGCTTTAGATAAGAATAATGTTCTAATCTGTTGGACAATGAAGTAACTGTTGTCAAACAATTATGATTCCTCTGTTCAGTTTATTCTTATTAAACTGCAATAATAATGTTTCTGGCGAAGAGTTATATCTCTCGTTGGGGCAATTTACAATTGTCTCACCCCCATGGGAACCACTTTTTTAGGTGGACGCGGACGAGGAGGCAGGAATCCTTCGGTAAGTGAAGGACAGCAGCAGCAGTAGCAGGGACAGTAGTGAAGTCTTAGGTGGAGACACTGGCTGTTACGCCTTGTTTAGATGTATATAGAATCCTATGTGTCGTCTCTGTACTCTCAGGTCCTCGGAGTAGTAATTAGTGCTTTTGAGATTTTGGCTCAGTACCTCAAAATTTTATAATGCTTGTAATTTTCAGAAAGAGATGATACATGACAAGTACCTTTAAACCAGAATGTAAATGTGTTACTTTGGTTCTATGTGAGATAGTTTTCCTTTGATGGATCTCTTGATAAAAAGGTTTTAATTTTAAGTGATTTTCGGTAATCCGCTGCTTAGTGAACACTTCTGCTAAGTTAATAATGTTTTATTCGAATGAGGCGTTACAATAATTAGAAAGATAATAATCTAAGAGTTTCATACTTGCCCAATCTCCAATAATTATATACCTGGCCAGGGTATACAAGTACTGAGATTAGGTAGTATGCACTTTGTTTACTACCATATTCCTTATTTTTTCATACCATCAACAACATAGAATTTAACATTCCTATATTTTATGTAGGCATCTCTTCTATACCTCATCCTCTTTCCCACATATAAGAGCAATTATAAAGCATTTAAAAGAATATTGAACAAAATATAAATTATAGTTCTCATCATTTCTTCCCTATGTCCCCATAGGACAATCAATAGGGAAGTCCATAACAACAATCCTTTTTAGGATTATCAGATAGCATCAAGAGAATGCATATCAAAATGAAAAAGCTCTTTCTAACTGTTACCCCTCGCGGTCATCCACCGCTTCAAGTTGACTCAACATATAGAGTCTAGCTATTTCATGTTGTTATGTTTGCCTTTTTTTACAGGTGGAAAGTTAGATCCTTTGCCTTTACTTTGTGGCTACTGCCCTGGTACACTAGGCATTTA
The DNA here is from genome assembly GCA_963693085.1 of Alisma plantago-aquatica. Classification (NCBI taxonomy): domain Eukaryota; kingdom Viridiplantae; phylum Streptophyta; class Magnoliopsida; order Alismatales; family Alismataceae; genus Alisma; species Alisma plantago-aquatica. The sequence continues at coordinate 102,772,378 of OY856414.1, read as the reverse complement.
ATGCACTGGTGGTACCAAACACTTTGGCTTTTTAAAATAGGTAGGCAAATGTCTCTAGAATTATAGAGATCTTTCCTTAATTCTCAGCTTATTGCTCCTCCTTGGGCACTGCCATCACAGATATACTATCTGTCTAAACTTATGATAGAGTCTACTTTCTCGCCATATGTTAATCTTTCCCACATTTTCCACTGTTCCAACATGACTATGTCATTCAGGAACCCTTTTAAAGCCCAAAGTTTCCGTATTAAGGGCTGGTAACCTAGGTTGTAGTGCTAATATCCAGTCTACTATATGCATCATTGTTGTCCTAACCTGCCCAACAAGAGCATAAACATAGGATTCTTTATCCTGATCGGGTCATGATGGGAATTCTCAGGCGCTCATTCTTTTCTTGCCTGATCCCTTGTACCTCTTCTTGGCGCAACAACATTGCTCTTAGCAACATGTTCCTCGTGTTCCCCAGTCATTTATAAACTTCACCCTTTCTTCTGCTCAAGCAAAAGTCACTATAGGGTATACTGGAGGACACTAACACAGACTCAACACCTTAGTCCTTTGTCTCTGTAGACTCAGTGAACCTTAAGCTCTGATACCAAAACTTGTCACGACAGTCGACAAAACTGTTACTAATTAAACGAAATTAAACATAAACATCGGATTAACAAAAAATCACTAAAAATTAAAACCATTTTACAAAGAGATCCATTTCTAGGAAAACTCTTTAAGGAATAACCAAAACTTTATATAAATCATTGTTCACATTGTACATAGACTGTACCATCTCTTCTTGAGGATAACATATAACAGTCGCTCTATCAAAACACATACTGGAGCAACATAAAACTTTGAGATATAGAAGCCAAAATCTCATATTGATCATAAAACCATAACAAACCAACTCCAAGGACCTAAGAGTATAGAGACAACACATAGGACTTCTATCTACAAGACACGACAGACAATACACTCAACCTGAGCTGTCACTGCTTCCTCAACTATTGTTCCTCCTCTATAGAAAGATCTTCGCCACCTCATGTGTGTCCACCTAAAAAAGATGTTGATCCCATGGGGTGAGAAAATTGTCCCAGTGAGAGATATAACTCTCCTCCAACCATGTTATTATCCCAGATTAAGCATTTATAAACTGAGCAGAGATTCTTTATATATATTAACAGGCAGTATTAATCACCGTATGATCAGAATGAAATAATCTCCTTTCTTAAGGAGAACATTTGCATCTCCCCATGGTAGAATTATAAATCATCTATCTGCTTTGCGAGGAATGTAAAAAAAACATAAATATCATCTATCAACTAAAGATGCATAAAAGAAATGTAACATCAGCCAATGATTTTTGTATTCAATCCTTAAGAAAACATGTTATAAGGTTGATTACATTTTACAATCACACTTATGCCCTGAGGAAGTGAGCCGTACCGCTCAAATCCAACCTTCGGTTGTGAAACCCAAAGCCGGTGCCATACAAGATCAAAGGAAGAGTCGGACTCCACGATCTCATCCATCTCAGTCAGTGCGAGACCACAAGTAGGACCGAAGTCTCTTGCTTAAGTGACCTCAGTCATATAGGGTCAGGCTACCCTCTACCTATCCCACCTTGGTACAAGTATCGACGCTAGTGAATTCAGCCACGGGCCTGTTCACCGTGCTCCCTGAGCCATGAACGCATTCATGCTCTATCACACTGAGCCATGGGCCTGTTCACCATGCTCCTTCATATTGAGCCACGGGCCTGAAACCATGTATGGATTCTACAACCAAATTTTCACTCTAATCCTCCTATTTTTGAATAGGACAAACCCCACATATTCAACAATATACGCTCCAGATTAACCCGCAGGAGAACCCGTTTCACCATCACCAGCTACTGACGATGATGGATCTATGGCCAGGGCACTACATGATAAGATTCCACTTGATTAATTAAGTGCATTACCATATTATTTTAGCATCAGTCAAGTTTACAAACATGAATTATTATGACAAATGCTACAAAGAAAGGTGTAATACATCTATCAAATACTTTTCAAATCTTTAAAACACATAACTTTCACTGTAACAACCCTGATCTGGGTTATGAGGTAACCCTATTTGTTTTGGCTAAATAAGTTTATTTGAACTTTAATATAATCCTCTAAGGTGCTTTTTTATCATGTGACACACTCATGTTTCAAGTTTGGTCCCGATTGAATGTTGTTTGAGCAATTTTTATTTGTTTTGGACCAAAGTGCAATTTACACAAATCGAGGGGCTATAATGCAAAATGTCACATGTTGAATGTTCCTTATATGTTTTAGCATCATAATATAGAGAATGATTCTAATTGGTGGCTTGTGGAAAGCCTAAATTCCAAGTTTGAACTTGTTTGAACAACGTTGGTGCATTATGCACCAATTTTGGTACAAATTGTAATTTACCCAAAATGTGGGGTTGTTATGAAAATTACCATATCTAGAGTGTTCCTACTTCATCCTAGTATCATTTAGAGGAGAGATAAAGAAGGATAAACCATGTTTGAATCAATTATGAGTGATGGTACTCTTGGTGATGAAATGACCAAGAAAAAGGGTTGAATATGAAAGCTTAACTTGAGTTGTACCAAGTTGAAAAGCTTATATATGAGTGCCTATCGGCCAAGGAGCCATTGGAAAAGCCTCATATCATTTTGTGAACTCTTGTCAAAGTCCATATCATTCAAAACACCTCAAGGAGGTGAGGTGTGATGACCAATAAGTTTCCTTAGAAAAAGTGTATCAGCTTGACATAAAATAGTGATTAAACCTAGATGACTTATCCAAATAAATAAGTGATGGACGAATTTTCATCTAAAGATGATCCTAAACCTTTTTGCATGCCAATATAAATGTTGATGCATGCATGTACACGTGTCATCCATGCATGACACGTGGCACCTACTAGCTCAAAATGTTGACACCTCATTTTTTCCTTTCTTCATGAACAACAAGTATATATACCCCTAGTTTCACCCCTTGGTGCAATTTTGCGACCCTTACCACCCTCCTACCCTAAGGTATCGTGCATAGAGCTCCCATATCGTGAAGGGATGTTGTGGTATTGTACATGGGCCTTGGGGTATCGCCCATGGCTAGACCATATCGCCGAAGTAGGTGATATCGGCAATATAGGGTGATATCGGTCATAGAGTGAAGTGTTTTGACTCCAAGTGAGTGCCATATCGTGTAATTGAGTATCATATCATGCAAGAGGGGTGGAATGTAGTGAAAGATGACAAGGGTATCATGCATAGGCCTTGGGTATCGGCCATAGCAAGTATATCGGCCATAACATGTTGATATTGCCCATAGCAAGTTGATATCGGCCAATTGAAGTGATTTTGGCCACAAGTGAGGGGGTATCGGCCACAAGCAAAGTTGTGTCATCCAAGAGGAAGTCCATATCACCCAAGAGTTGTAGGGTGTCGGCCAAGGTGCTAAGGAACTCAAAACTTAACCCTAAGTTAACCTATAGTTGTCTTCAAGCTTGAATTGAAGCATGGAATTAGGGTTATGATCTACCTTTCTTTTCTTCTTCACCAATTGCTTATCCATGGTGATTCCTTCTATATGAAGGAGTTGTGAACGAGCCTTGGACCTTTGATAGAGTCATCTTCTGTTGGGTTTTAGCGGAGGCAGAGAAGCAGTGGAAACAAAAAAAAATTCTCCCCAAAACCCAAAACAAAAGGAATCGCGTCAACGTCTATACAATAGGAAAGATGGTTTGTGGATGCATACCTTGTCCCGAGGCTTGCTCGGCGACAGTACCTCGCGCCTTGCACGGTCTTCACCTCTGGTCTTGGATGGTGTTTGTGCAGCTCCTGGTCGCACCGGGACTGAAAACTCCTTGTCTCACTGGGACTGTCGGGATTGACAGTTGTCCTCCGAGTGACAGAGGTCTCCCGCCTATGCAATCATCCACACGGACTGCCTGGAACTCCGATCTCCTTGTCCCACTAGGAATCAGAAGGAGTCGCACCCTCCAGTTGGCGTACTAGTCGCCAACACACTCTCCTGCCACCAGTCACTTTCTGCAGTTGTCTTTCCCTTACTGTGCCTCCCTTATCGCGTAGCACTTGCTCGGGCTCTCTCGGTTACCAAAACCAGAGAGAACGACAACTTTGTAGAGCAACTGGTTTGCACTGAGTTGTACTTTGAGAAGCCCCCAATACCCCTATATATAGGAGGGTCATGGGACATGGTTCTCCATCCCGGGCAATATGGGACTAAAGCAGGAGTAGAAGGGTTCGAGATTTTCCACAAAAACAACCAACTCGCAACCTAAACCGATCATTTCACAATTGAAACGGTCGGTTGGGGATCTGAGCCGATCGGTTGACACCTCAAACGATCGGTTGGGACCCATGAACCGGTCGGTTCACTTCTGAACTGGTCAGTTCGTGGTCCTGATCAGTTCCTGATTGACTTTCTTTCTTTTGTTTCCAATTGGTATCAAATACCAATCCTTGTTCCAATCAAATTGGGCAAGTGAAACGAAAAGAAATTTCTCACCAATCCTACTTTCCCAACTCTCGGTTGCATTAGTTGAACCGATAATTTCAACACTTGAAGAAATTGTTTCACCTTGACCTTGAGCCGATCGAATCACCACCTGAGCCGATCGGTTCACCAAGCTGAGCCGATCGATTCATCACATGAGCCAATCAGTTGGGAGTACATATTGTGCAGAATCAGTCAATTGCGGTTTCAATCAATCCGATACTCTAATCAATCAGTCCAACACCTTGAACACTATGATATTGAGCTATCGATTAATTGAGTGTTTAATTGAACTACTAAACTCCTTTAGTAATCAATCTAAACATTGTTTGTGGACAAAACTCCTTTTCCAAGTTAAATCCTATGTGTGTGACCCTGCAGGTCCATTTCACGTTGGCAGTGAAAGTCCATAACACTTATGACTTCACAAGCAAAGAGCGGTGCCTAGTCACACATCAGTGCTACCCAAGTGAAATAGAAAGTTGGAGAACAACTTTCAATCCTACAATTCGTGAATGGTGTTACAATGAATGTATAATTCCTTTGTCACTGATATCCTGAATGAACTCGAGGCATGGAACAGTCATCCTATAAACATTCATTCATTTCCTTAATCTCAGAGCAGACTGTGTGAGATGTGTGTGACATCAATATCACATATTGATTCACACGTGCATGTGCATGCCTTTCTCAATCCTACTCATCAAGTGGCCAATAACATCAAACTCCCTTAGGAGGGACAAATCCCATATCTATCACTCACCCCTCAAAAGCCCCATGTGTCAAAGCCACCCCATCATCACCTTTATAACAACCCATGTTTCAGGACTACGTTTGATGATGTCAAAGTGTACCCAATGACATGTGTTGAGTGTAGTGATTTCAGGTCTAAGAATCACACTCACCACCATCACTGTGAGAGCTGACGGTGACTACCAAGTCATGGTTCTATGTGTCACTCTCACGGTGGGTCTGTCCGGTACCTTGTTCTCTAACAAGTACCTATGTGCTTGGTTTGATATCACTATATCATGACTAATGAGATTCTGTCATCAACCAACACACAATCTAGTCTTCAATGTTATAGATGTCTATGGTTATTTCCACAATAACAACTGACTAGGGACTAAACAAGAATGTATACTCTTAACATCCATATGATCTCATCGTTTAGGTCCTGAACCCAAAAGCATACGTCATTGGGTAAAACCATTCTTTAGACATCTATCATGTTACACCATCATCTCAGAAACAGTTTAAACATATAGATCGGAAATTGCCTTTATTATTATTCAAATCATTTACAAAGTATCCCATTACAATCATCATATGACTTACTCTATGGGCATACATACCAACAGACTCCCACTTGCACTTAGAGCCAGTCACCAAGGAACCTCAGTCCTTGTGACCTAGCATGACCATCATGCTTCTGCTGAGAAAGGGCCTTAGTTAGTGGATCAACTATGTTGTCTTCAGTTGGTACTTTGCAAATCTTCACATCTCCTCATTGTACGATCTCTCGTATGAGATGGAAGCGCTGTAGCATGTGCTTGGACCGCTGATGTGATCTGGGTTCCTTAGCTTGTACAATAGCTCCATTATTGTCACAATAAAGCTCAATTGCATCATAGCTACTGGGAACTACGCCAAGTTTAGAAATGAACTTCTTGATCCACACAACCTCCTTTGCTACATGTGAAGCAGCAATATACTCGGCCTCTGTAGTAGAATCAGCAACTGTTTCTTGCTTGGAACTCTTCCAGCTCACAGCTCCATTATTAAGGAAAAATATAAATCCTGACTACGATCTGTAATCATCTTTATCAGTTTGGAAGCTTGCATCAGTGTAACCCTTTACAACCATCTCTTCCTCGCCGCTGTAAACAAGAAACTGATCCTTAATCCTTCACAAGTACTTGAGGATGTTCTTCACGGCTGTCCAGTGAGCATCCCCAGGATCTGACTGGTAGCTGCTCATCATGCTAAGAGCATACGAGACATCTGGGTGTGTGCACAACATAGCGTACATGATTGATCCGATGGCTGATGCATATGGGATCCCATTCATACGCTCCCTCTCTTCACAAGATTGGGGACATTGAGCTCTAGAGACGGTGACTCCATGTAGCATGGGGATGTTGCCTCTCTTTGAGTTCTCCATGCTGAACTGCTTCAGCACTTTGTCAATGTACGTACTCTGACTTAGTCCGAGAAGCCTTTTAGATCTATCTCTATATATCTTAATTCCTAGAATGTAGGATGCTTCTCCTAAGTCCTTCATTGAGAAAGTATTCCCAAGCCATGTCTTTACCTTCTCTAAGGCTAAGACATCATTCTCCATCAAAAGTATGTCATCCACATACAATATGAGGAATGTGGTTGAGCTCCCACTAACCTTCTTGTACACACAAGGTTCATCTTCATTTTGAATAAAGCCAAACACTTTGACTTCCTCATCAAATCAAAGATTCCAACTCCGAGATGCTTGCTTCAATCCATAGATTGACCTTTGTAGCTTACATACTTTATTGGCATTCTTTGGATCTACAAAACCTTTAGGCTGTGCATGAACACATCCTCATTTATATTCCCATTAAGGAATGCAATTTTAACATCCATCTGCCAAATCTCATAGTCATAATAAGCTGCAATAGCAAGCATGATCCTGATGGACTTAATCATGGCAACTGGAGAAAAGGTTTCGTCATAGTCAACACCTTGAACTTGTCGAAATCCCTTCGCAACCAATCTGCCTTTATAAGTTTGCACATTGCCATCCATGTCGGTCTTCTTCTTGAAGACCCACTTGCACCCTATGGGTTTTACCCCTTCGGGTGGTTCCACCAAAGTCCATACTTTGTTGGAGTACATGGATTCCATCTCGAATCTCATGGCTTCAAGCCATTTCTCAGAATCTGGTCCCTCCATAGCCTCTACGTAGGTAGTTGGATCATCATCTATGATCAACTCTCCACCTTCCTGAGTCACAAGGTATCCAAACCTCTCAGGTTCATGGCGGGTCCTACTAGATCTACGAGGTCCTTGTGTTACCTAAGGAGACTGAGATTCCACAACACCTTGTGAATCTCCATCTTCATCTTGTACATCTACTGGTTCTATGTTTTCTCATTGGGCTTGAACCTCTTCAAGCTCTATTTTCCTGCCACTGCTTCCTTTGGAAATAAATTCCTTCTCTAGGAACACAGCTGTCCTGGCAACAAACACTTTGTTGTCAGTAGGGTGGTATAGATAATATCCCCTCGTTTCATTGGGGTATCCAACAAAATAACATTTATTGGATTTGGGTCCAAGCTTATCAGGAAACATTGTCCTAATATAAGCCTCACAACCCCAAATCTTCAGAAAAGACAAATCGGGACGCTTCCTGTACCATATCTCATATGGTGTCTTTTGAATCGATTTAGATGGTACATGGTTAAGTGTAAACGCGGCGGTTTCAAGAGCATGACCCCAGAAGGAAATCGGAAGATCAGAAAAACTCATCATTGATCGCACCATATCCAACAATGTGTGATTCCTTCTTTCAGACACACCGTTATGCTGTGGTGTTCCAGGCGGAGTCCATTGTGATACAATACCACGGGCTCACAGAAGGTCCTCAAACTCCTGGCTTAAGTATTCTCCACCTCGATCGTATCGAAGTGCCTTAATACTTTTACCAAGTTGGTTATGTACTTCATTCATGAAATCCTGGAACCTTTCAAGGGTTTCTGACTTATGCTTCATTAGGTACACATAGCCATACCTACTGAAATCATCAGTGAAGGTAATGAAGTACTGACACCCATTTCTGGCATTAGTTCTAAAAGGCCCACATACATCAGTATGTATGAGTCCTAATAGATCACTAGCTCTCTCACCTTTACCTGAAAAGGGAGTCTTGGTCATCTTGCCCAATAAACAAGATTCACATGTCTCTATTGATTCATAATCAAAAGAGTCTAGATAACCATCTTTATGGAGTCTAGAAATGCGCTTCTCATTTATGTGCCCTAGACGACAATGCCAAAGATATGTTTTGTTTGAGTCATTGAGTTTTTGCTTTTTGGTGTTTACGTTGTATACACTTGTCTCCAAATCTATCAAGTATAGACCATAAGACATTGGGGCACTGCCATAAAAGATCCTATCTTTAGAAATGGAACATTTTCCATTCTTAATAAGAAATTCAAATCCATCTTTGTCCAAACAAGAGACAGAAATGATATTCCTACTTATGGCAGGTACATAATAGCAGTTCTTCAACTCTATTATTAGCCCACTTAGTAGAGTTAACTCATAGGTTCCTACGGAACTGGCGGCAACCCTTTCCCCATTAGCAACACGTAGTTCAACCTCGCCTTTCCCTAAAGGCCTACTTCTCTTAAGATCCTTCACATTTGAACAAATGTAAGATCCGCATCCGGTATCAAGTACCCATGACAAAGAAGTAGTAAAGTTAATCTCTATCACGTATACACCAGAAGTAGAGATCTCTATCTCTGACTTCTTCTTCCATCGTTCCTTCCATCCTCTCCATGTAGAAGAAATTGGTTTGGCGAGAGAACCCTTCTCTCCCTCACCTTTCTTTCCATTGATCTATATCAATGAACTTTCTTTTTTCTTCACCAATGCATTAAGCGTACATAGAGTGGATTCAAAGGCTCTTGGTATATCTAGATTGTGCATAACACTTCTCACTATCCTCAACCCGTTATGGAATTTATTCTCAATTAATTTGCCCATTTTAAAAGATGATTCCTTTTCCATTCTACAAGAGAAAATTGCATTTTGTCAAAACTCCTTCTGATTTGATTTGAATAAATTTGATGATAGTTAATTAGGCTTTTAATTAATTACCACTCCCACTATTTTGACTCAAATTGACAGCCCTCACCATCAATTCGGAAGATTGCAGCGCACAATCTTCCAGTGGGCCAAGATCCTGAAATCCTCTGAGCCATGGACCAGCTAGGGCTGCCACCCACAACTCAGATCTCCCAGGTAGGCAACTCTTGCCAATTGCATCATATGCAACTCTTGAAAGATGTCACATGCAACTCCTTTCCATGATCATCTCCATGCCTCAAGGTGCTAGATCCTATCTAGGTCACCTTGTTAAGTCTGACCCAAAGCCAACACGATGAATATGCACCCTGCTAGGGCAGACCCACACATTCATCCTTCACGCTTCTACGAGATAGATGGTGCACCACGCTAGGGCGTGCCCACACTTGGTCGATCAAGATTTTCACATGTGTCGCATTTGGAAGGCATCTAAAACTTAATATTTAATGAGGGATTTGGTTTTTATATACATATACATATCCAATCACCACAATATATAGTATGTATCATATACATGCTATATCCCACAGAAAACATGTGAAACGATAAACGCAATGATTATGGCCATCCTATTGTGATTCCTCGAGCTAAGAGGAATCACGATCATCTAGGTCTACATCACATGCAACCTGTAAAAGATGTAATCTGTGCGTACCTTTCTGGGTTTGATCAGCTCATCTCCATGACTGATCGGCTCGCCATCAAGTTGGTTGTTCGGGTGCCACCATCCGATCGACTGGCGCCTCCAGCCGATCGGTTCACCGGTCGTCATGCATCTCCTCAGGTCGCCACCCGCTCATCTCGCTCCTCAAACCGGTCGTCTGGAACACCAACCGATCGGTTCACACCTTGAACTGATCGTCTCAGGTCGTCCGCCGTTCTCTGACATAACAAGAAATAAAATCTATCCTATTTACAATTGAATTGTGAAACCCCGAGTTACATTCGGGGGGAGAAAAGGTAGGAAAAGAAATCTTGAATTATTTCGAGTTAAATTAGGAATAGGAGAAAAGGGAATCGATGCGTAGACTGAGATGCAAGCAACCACATACAACCACACACAGATATAGGGTTTATAGGCCTTAACCATGCTACACATCCACCACAAAACTCATTTAAGGGTGACGCATATCGAGTGCATTAATATTACATATCATATATGTATATTTGAGATTTGTGGATTGGACATGCATAAAGCCAATTTTATTCACATCGTATACAATAAATAAAGGCGACAAACCAAAAATTGATCATATCGATAATCCTAAAATATAGAGCAGTTGACGTGGCTGTGATACCACTGTTGGGTTATAGGGGAGGTAGAGAAGCAACGAAAACAAAAAAAAAGTTCTCCCCAAAACCCAGAACAAAAGGAATCACGTCAACGTCTATACAATAGGAAAGATGGTTATTGGATGCATACCTTGTCCCGAGGCTTTCTCGGCGATAGTACCTCGCACCTTGAGCGGTCTTCACCTCTGGTCTTGGACGGTGTCTGTGCAGCTCTTGGTCGCACCGGGACTGAAGACTCCTGGTCTCACCGGGACTATCGGGATTGACAGTTGTCCTCCGAGCGATAGAGGTCTCCCGCCTCTGCAGTCGTCCACATGGACTGCCTGGAACTCCGATCTCCTTGTCCCACTAGGAATCGGAAGGAGTCACACCCTCATGTCGGCGTACTAGTCGCCAACACACTCTTTTGCCACCAGTTGCTTTCTGCAGTTGTCTTTCCCTTGTTGTGCCTCCCTTATCGGGTAGTACTTGCTTGGGCTCTCTCGGTTACCAAAACCAGAGAGAACAACAACTTTGCAGAGCAACTGGTTTGCACTGAGTTGTACTTTGAAAAGCCCCCAATACCCCTATATATATAGGAGGGTCATGGGACAGGGTTCTCCATCCCGAGAAATATGGGACTAAAGCAGGAGTAGAAGGGTTCGAGATTTTCCACAAAAACAACCAACTCGCAACCTGAACCGATCGTTTCACAACTGAAATGGTCGGTTGGGGATCTGAGCCGGTCGGTTGACACCTCAATCGATCGGTTGGGACCCATGAACTGGTCGGTTCACTTCTGAACCATTCGGTTCATGGTCCTGATCAGTTCCCGATTGACTTTCCTTCTTTTGTTTCCAATTGGTATCGAATACCAATCCTTATTCCAATCAAATTGGGCAAGTGAAATGAAAAGAAATTTCTCACCAATCCTACTTTCCCAACTTGCTCGGTTGCAACAGTTGAACCGATCGTTTCAACACTTGAAGCAATCATTTCACCCTGACCTTGAGCCGATCGACTCACCACCTGAGTCGATCGGTTCACCAAGCTGAGCCGATTGGTTCATCACATGAGCCGATCGGTTGGGAGTACAGATTGTGCAAAATCAGTCAATTGCAGTTTCAATCAATCCAATACTCTAATCAATCAGTCCAACACCTTGAACACTATGATATTGAGCTATCGATTAATTGAGTGTTTAATTGAACTACTAAACTCATTTAGTAATCAATCTAAACATTGTTTGTGGACAAAACTCCTTTTCCAGGTTAAATCCTATGTGTGTGACCCGGCAAGTCCATTTCACGTTGGCAGTGAAAGTACATAACACTTATGACTTCACAAGCAAAGAGCGGTGCCTAGTCACACATCAATGCTACCCAAGTGAAATAGAAAGTTGGAGAACAACTTTCAATCCTACAATCTGTGAATGGTGTTACAGTGAATGTATAATTCCTTTGTCGCTGATATCCTGAATGAACTCGAGGCATGGAACAGTCATCCTGTCAACATTCATTCATTTCCTTAATCTCAGAGCAGACTGGGTGAGATGTGTGTGACATCAATATCACATATTGATTCACACGTGCATGCACATGCCTTTCTCAATCCTACTCATCAAGTGGCCAAGGACATCAAACTCCCTTAGGAGGGACAAATCCCATATCTATCACTCACCCCTCAAAAGCCCCATGTGTGAAAGCCACCCAATCATCACCTTTATAACAACCCATGTTTCAGGACTGCGTTTGATGTTGTCAAAGTGTACCCAACGACATGTGTTGAGTGTAGTGATTTCAGGTCTAAGAAACACACTCACCACCGTCACTGTGAGAGCTGACTATGACTACCAAGCCATGGTTCTGTGTGTCACTCTCACGGTGGGTCTGTCTGGTACCTTGTTCTCTAACAAGTACCTATGTTCTTGGTTTGATATCACTATATCATGACTAATGAGATTTTGTCATCAACCAACACACAATCTAGTCTTCAGTGTTATTGATGTCTATGGTTATTTCCACAATAACAACCGACTGGGGACTAAACAAGAATATATACTCTTAACATCCGTATGATCTCATCGTTTAGGTCCTGAACCCAAAAGCATACGTCATTGAGTAAAACCATTCTTTAGACATCTATCATGTTACACCATCATCTCAGAAACAGTTTAAACATATAGATAAGAAATTGCCTTTATTATTATTCAAATCATTTACAAAGTATCCCATTACAATCATCATATGACTTGCTCTATGGGCATACATACCAACATCTTCAACCTTAGGAACATGGAGCTTTGGAGCTTGGATCGTTGTAGTGGTTCTTAAGGTGGGTTTTATAACTTGAACTCAACCATGTTATTATTCTTCACCTAAATTGTTATAATTAGTGAAATACTTTTAATTCCAAAATTTCCTGAAATAGTTGATGAAATTATGAGTTCTAGTAGTTTCTTAGACCTGTTACCATGAATTATATCAGTTAGAACAAAGGTCTAGAGCTTGAAGAAGATGGTGTCACTTTGTAAAAGTGATATCAGGTTCAAGTATAAATACAAGTAGTTATAACCCGATATGGGTATGACTTGCCCGATATGTCTTGCACAAAATGTTGCACAAGATGCTTGCATGATAGGGAGTCTAGAATAGACTCAATGCATGATATAAAGTTAATTGTATACTTGTAAGATGACAAGAAACCCTAATTGGGGTAACCCGATATAAGTGAAGAGTAACAAGTGTTTTTGCATGATATACATGGTTGCATTACATGGTTGTACCATAGGGTTGCATGATACACAACCCTAAACAATATGGTAACCCTAACCCGTCATGGCTAACACTAGATGGTGAGGCACCCGATATGGATGGTGTTCATACACCTCTAGCCCGACATGGATGATGTTCATACACCTCTAGCCCAGTATGGATGATGTTCATACACCTCTAGCCCAGTATGGATGATGTTCATACACCTCTAGCCCAGTATGGATGATGTTCATACACCTCTAGCTCGATATGGATGGTGTTCATACACCTCTAGCCTAATATGGTGGGTGCTTATATACATCCAATCTGATATGGTGAACATATGCACACCTCCAACCCGAGACACCTTGTAAAGGTGAGAGTAAGACACTCTTAGGAGTAATGAGTGTAACACCAAGTAATGGTGTGGATAATACCTTGATAGGTGAAACACCTAGAGTGGTTGATAATGTTTTTTTTAGAAGGGACAGGAAACCCTATGATGGGGGTTCCCCGCAAAAAGCATTTAACTTGCTAAAACGAGTTTTACAAGGTTCGAACTACTAGAAGTAAAAGGCTGAAGTAAAATAATCCTATCTACTTGTCCACGACGGACATGGTTGGCAACGGTATGAGCTTCCCTATTGTCTAAGCGACTAATGTAACTAACGCTACAAAAGGAAAAAAGAAGTTTCAACTCAAGAATGTCTTCCACTAACGACCCCAGGTAGTCCCTCCGTGATGTTGTAGTATTGCATGCTTGGACGATCATCATGGAGTCAGATTCGACTTCCACCTGTGTAATGCCTTCTTTGTTCGCCCATTCCAAAGCTGCCCGCACAGCCAAAGCCTCTGTCATAGCTACCTCCTTTCCCGTAGTGACCTTCTCCCCAAGCATCCCTTTAAGGGTTCCCGTTGCGTCTCTCATCACTACTCCAATGCTAGAGACGTCGTCTTCTCCGCAAGATCCGTCCACATTCAATTTTATACAGCCTGCACTAGGCGCGCTCCAGCCCCTTTTTCCTTTGACCTGCCCGTCATTAGCCCTGTGCATGGACTTACGTGACTCATCTTTCATTCCTCTAGCCGTCGTCAGCACACAACCATAGAGAAAGTTGTTGTTTACGTTTCCGTCGTTGAAGACACGAGTGCACCGTCTGTGCCACACTGCCCACATGGCAGCGACAATAGACGTAGCTTCACATTGCGTCGGCCTCATCAGTGCTTCTTTCATAGTTGCAACCACCTCCCCATCTTTGACGTCGTCCACCCAGTTCTGGACCTCCCTAGGCAGAAGTTCCCACACCTCTACGGCACACGGACACCGGAAAAGCATATGCGCTATTGTCTCCTTTTCCACCGAGCACAACATGCATGTACCATCCGGTATACAATGTCTGTCGTAAAGCCTTCCCCTAGTAGCTAGTCCTCCCATGCAGATCCTCCATAAGAAGTGGGCTGTCTTTGGGCTCCAACCATCCTGCCAGATCTTTTTCCACAGATCATCACCGTGTGTTGCTTTGTACCATCTGGCCTCCTCTTTCCCCATCAACCCCAACCAGTAAGCTGAGCGGACTGTGAATTCCCCATTATTTGCTAGCCACCACATCAAAGAATCAGAAGGTCTGCGTTTGCTAAGCTGGATAGCACAAATCTTCCTAGCGTAGCTCTCTGGGAAGCAATCTCGTACTCGTGAATGGTCCCATTCTGTCCCATCATCTATCATAAGATCACATACTCGGTTGTACTCCACGTTCCTTTCATTCTTGAGACTTGCGAGTGTTTCCTCCTCCTCGGGTAGCCAAGTGGTCCTCCCAAAGATTGATATCAGCCCCGTTACCTACTTTCCACTGTGTTCCTTCCATCAGTAATGCTTTGGCGCCCCACACGCTTCTCCACGTGTAACTTGGGTTGTGACCCCGTCTAGCTTCCCATATTGATGTCCTTGGAAAGTATCTGGCTTTGAGAACTTTGGTCACCAACGCCTCCGGGTTGTTTGCTAACCGCCATAATTGTCTTGTTAGGAGTGCTTGATTGAAGACATGGAGATCTCTGAATCCCATTCCTCCATGTCGTTTGGGCCTGCACAAGTTGTTCCAGCTCATCCATGCCATTTTCCTCTCTTTATCCTTTGCACCCCACCAGAATCTAGCTATGGTTCTTTGAATCTCCTCAATGGTTCCTGCTGGTAACTGGAAGATGCTCATTACGTATGTTGGTATAGCCTGTGCCACCGCTTTTATAAGCACCTCCCTCCCTGGTTTAGATAAAAGTTTTTCCTACCACCCTTAGAACTTCCTCCATATCCTATCTTTTATAAAGCTGAAGACATGCTTTTTAGATCTCCCTATGGCTGTCGGTAATCAAAGATACTTTGTGTGACAATCCACCTCCCTCACTCCCAACGTGTTCTTCAGACGATCTCGCTTTCCTCTTTGTACTCCCTTGCTGAAAACCACCTCTGTCTTTGAGAAATTTATTTTTTGTCCGGATGCCTGTTCATATTGGCTGATAATTTCAGCTAACTTCAGGCATTCTGCAGTGGTAGCTCTCGCAAAAAGAATATTGTCGTATGCGAAAAAAAGATGTGAGATCCGGGGGGCTCCCCTACACGGTTGAATTCCGTGTAAGAGATTATCTTGTGTAGCCACAGTAAGTGAGGTAGAAAAAGCTTCCGTGCATAAAAGAAAAAGATAAGGAGAGAGAGGGTCACCCTGGAGAAGTCCTCGTGCTGGGGCTGTGCTTTGAGTTCGGTCTCTATTGATGGAAAACGCGTGTTGGACAGTAGTAATGCAGTCTCTAATTTTATCTATCCACTTCCCACCAAAGCCCATCCTTTCCATCACAAAAATCAGGAACTCCCACTCCACTCGGTCATAGGCCTTTGACATATCTAACTTCAAAGCAAGGCTTCCCTTCTTCTTTCCTTTGTCCCTCTTCATGGTATGGAACAACTCATAAGCAATCAAAGCATTATCCGTAATCAACCTTCCTGGGACAAAAGCGCTTTGATTTTATGATATCACGCTATTCATGAGAGGCTTCAACCGGTTTGTCATCACTTTGGAGGCAATCTTATAAATCACATTGCATAGGCTGATTGGACGAAACTCCCCAACCGTCTTTGGTTTTTCAACCTTCAGAATGAGCACCACTAAAGTGTCATTTACATCCCTTATACTATGCTCTCCTTTCCACCATCCTTTGATGTAGCTTGCCACATCTTGTCCGACAGTATCCCAGTATTTTTGGTAGAACATCGCCTTCATCCCATCTGGCCCAGGCACTTTGTTTGGGTGCATTTGTTTTATAGCAGCCCAGATTTCATCATCCGTAATCTCACTTTCCAGGCTCTTCCTTTGCTCATCGGTTACAACCCTTCTAATACCCTTGGTTGCCTGCTCAAACCCCGATATGTTGCTGGCTTGGAAAAGATTGGAGAAATGGTTCAGAAAAATTTGTATGATCTCGCTCTCCTTTTTTCTAAGAGTGCCACTCTCATCTTCTATGCCTTCAATCCAGTTCCTTCGCCTTCTGTTGGACGCCTTTTGGTGGAAATAAGCCATGTTCCGGTCTCCCTCTTTCAGTTCTTTCACACGTGCCCGTGCAGCCCAGTATTCCTCATTCTTTTGCAGCCAATATTGTAGTTCTTTGGATGTATCCTCCACCTTCTTGAGATTAACATTGTCTGGGGGGAGTCCCTGAATTCTTTTTAGCTCACTCTCAAGTTCTTTAACCTTCCTGCTCCTCTCTTTGAATTTTTCCGTCGCCCACTCTTTCAACATATCTTTACATCTCAAGATTTTATTGCTAAGGTCACTCCCTTCCTCCCTCTCCCACACCTCTTTGATAATTTTCCCACACTCCTCCTCACCTGCCCACATGGGTTCGAAAGCAAAGTAATTCCTTTTCTTTCTTTTACCGTTGTTCCTATTGTCTGCTTTTAACACGATAGGTGCATGATCTGATTTGTATATGGGTAGGTGGAACACCTTGCAATTTTTGAACAGGTTTCGCCACTCGAGTTCAGGAAGGAATTTGTCCAGTCTCTCCATAACCAGCGTTCTTTCAGTCACACCCCTCTTCCATGTGAAAATATTTCCTTCAAAGCCCATGTCAATCAGCTCGCATTCGTCAATGACGTTCCGAAAGTTCTGCATGAACTTTTCATCCTTTGGTGGTCCCCCTTGCTTTTCAGCGTTAGACACAATCTCATTGAAGTCTCCAAAGAATATGACCGGTTCTTCTACCTCTTCCTTCAGTCTCCTCATCAGCTCCCATGTCTTTATTTTATTATTCTGATCCGCCCATCCATATATTCCAATCGCTCTCCATTGTTGTCCGTTGTCTTCTTTTATCAATCCTGTCACATGTCTTGTAGAAAAATTGAGAATTTCCATCTTGCACTCTTTCCACCAGAAGTCGATGCCACCTGACCTGCCCCTGCTCGAAATACACAACCCATCCGTAAAACCGCAACCTCTTTTGACCTCCTCCAGCTTTGTTTCCGCTATCATAGTTTCTGCCACGAAAACTATGTTTGGACGCTCTCTCCAAACCCAGACCCAGAGAGCTTTACACGTGTCAGGGTCACCCATTCCCTGACAGTTCCAGCTTAATATTTTCATTGTCCTTCATGGGATTGGTCTCCGCCAATCACCGCTACTTGAGTCGTGACGACCCCATATCTGTCTACTGCGTTCGCAACATCTTGTTTGGCTCTTTTTTCCCCCAGTTCTCTTTCAGAAGTTTCATCAACGTCCATAGCAGAACGATCTACCTCTCGATTTCTTTTACCAGTTGATTGATCCCACGCCACTTCATCTTCAGGAATGCCTAAGCGTTGCCCCCTACTCATTTTGTATACCCATGGATGGTGCTTCTTCTTCCCCCGATTTTGTTTGTGACCTTGTCTTTGCCTTGGCCCTGATTCTTTCTTCCACTGCGCTCGGGTAATGGCTCTTCTCTCACTGCAATCCTTCACGTTGGCTTCTGAGTGTTGATGGCTGCTGCCTTGATCACCCCTGACGACGGCGTTAACACCTTCCATTGTGGTTCTTGTCTTCCTGGTGATGATTTTCTCCCTGTGTTGTCCCTGACCCTCATTTCCTCTCTGTTCTTCACCGTGGATCTCATGGTGCACGTTGCTTGCCTCTGTCAAAATCATGTTCACCGGCCATTGGTGCCATTCGTCCGAGCCTTCAACGTCCTCCGTTTCTGGTGCCAGCTCGTCGACCCGGTTATGACCTTGTATCTTCTGCAACTCCACCGCTGAATATCTTGTTATCCGCCTTGCCCCCGTTGCCTCTCTGCCCATGGTGTCACGTTCCCCATGCACCCCCTCACCCGACCCCGTCCTCTCTGCCGTCCTGTCTTTCCCACCGTCACCCCCACTCCCGTCCGGCCTGCCCCGGCTGCCCCGCACCATTGCGCTAGCCCGTTCTTCACACTTTTCCCCACCCGTACCCCTCCCGCTGTTCTCCCACCTCTCGACTTCCGACTCATCTGGCCCCCCCGCCTCATACGTCCCTGATCCCTCCGTGTGACCACTGTCAACTTCCCCCCCCTTCTTCTGTGCTGCTCCCTCCCCACCATGATATTGGTATATAAGCTTCCTCCTAGCTGTCCATGCCCCTCCATCCTTCTTGTCTGTCGCCCATCTTTGCTTCCAAGGGGACGCCCACATCCAGTTCCCCCATCGCTGCTGGTGGTCTCCCCCTTCGTCGACGTGCATACAGTCACGATCGACGTGCCCTAACCTGCCGCATGTGAAGCAAAAGTTTGCAAGTCTCTCATACTTCACCTCTATGTCAGCCGTTGTGCCCCATTCATCCTGATTTTTTGGATGCGTTTCAAAGGTTTGGATACATCTAGAACGACTCAGACTCGTATCGAAGAGTCCCATCCCAGGTCGTTGGTGTCGGTGCTAATCACATCCCCAATCCTCCCATCTATCTCGTGGATAGTCACGTCCGATCTATAACCCAAGGGAACGCCGTAGAGGCAGACCCAGAACGGACACATATTGATGACAATGTTCCCCGGTTGCTCCTCTTTACAGATCTCCTTGAAGAGCAGAAGCTTTCCATCGAAATTCCATGGAGCTCCATCAGTTACTCTCCATTTATCCCTCCAGTGGGCGAATTGAACGATGAACACTTCTCCCTCGAGTTGCTTGAAGTCGGCCTTCTCCTTCAGGCTCCACGCTTGAGACAACGTTCTCTCCAACACTCTAAAATTATAGGTCCGGTCTGTGAGTAATTGACCCACTAGAGCTAGCTCGGTGTGATCCTCTACCTTGTCTCCGCTTCCTACTGGTTGCACGTCGATCGGTTCTTCTTCGTCTTCTGAAAGCTTGAGCCCTGCATACCTGTCTGCAAGCTCCGCTGCCATCGCAAAACCAGAACCCCAAACACAGCCACGCACTTGAACCTACAAGAGAGATAACCCTAGTTGAGGGTAGAAGAACATCCACGGCCTCGTGCCCTAATTGCCAGAGCGACAGGAGGTGGGGGGGACAGGTATTAACGATTTACTTGAGTGGTTGATAATGGTTAATCGTATATCAATTATGTCTCAACCTGAGATGAGTCCATATCAATTTATGATGGTTGGACAATTCAAATGTATGACTTATGATCAATACACTATAGAATAAATGTGATGGGCTAGTGCATAAAGTATTAGGATGGAAAATACCCTAATACAAGATAAGTTGATGAACTTAAGAAAGTTAAAAGTGATGAGGGAAGTGATACATCAAGACATGATAGATATCACATCCAGCACTTCAAGGTTGATGTACCTTGATGCACCTTAAATCCAATATACTTGGATGAGTAATGTAACGACCGTCACCAAACCGACAAACAAATCATTACTAATTAAGCAGAATTTAAACATAAACAACGGATTAACAAAAATCACTAAAAATTAAAACCATTTTGCAAAGAGATCCATTTCTAGGTAAACTCTTTAAGGTAGAACCAAAACTATATATACATCATTGTTCACATTGTACATACACTGTACCATCTCTTCTTGAGGATAACTTATGAAAGTTGCTCTATCAAAACACATACTGGAGCAATAGAAAACCTCGAGACATAGAAGCCAAAATCTCAAATTGATCATAAAACCAGTACGAACCAACTCCAAGGACCAGAGAGTACAGAGACGACACATAGGACTTTTATCTACAAGACATGACAAACAGTACACTCAACCTGAGCTGTCACTGTTGTCCCTACTGCTATTGTTCTTTTTCTACAGAAAGGTCTTCACCTCCTCGTGCACATCCACGTAAAAATTTGGATCCCACGGGGGTGAGACAATTGTAATTGTCCCAGCGAGAGATATAACTCTCCGCCAACAATGTTATTATCACGGTTAAATAGTATTAAACTGAACAGAGGATAAGCAGTTTAGAATATTCTCATCTTTTAAAGCATTGAAACTATCTGTGATAGAGAAGTAAGTGATTTATTCTCTTTATAACGAATGGGAAGAACATGTATATCATTTACTCATCATACTATATCAACATCTCAAGCTTATCCAGTGAAACTCATTATCATGGTATGTCATCCATGAATCATTCTCATTTCTATTTGTTGGACTCAGCCAATCTGCTAACCAGATATTTAATTGTTCCAGTCATGTAAGTATACATCATCATATTATATTTAGGCATTGGACTATGCCAATCCTGTGTAACTATTTCAGGCATTGGACTATGCCAATCCTGTGCAAACATCATTGAATACCACATCAATTTTACTAGGCATTATACCTTGGCCAAGCCATCATGCTTATTCACATCCTTTTTATAAACAAGTATCCTTCTCATATATTTCAAACACTATAGCCCTTATTTGGCTATAAGCATAAAACATGTATGATCAAGATTTCATTATTATTATTGTATCCCTTTATTATTATCATTATATTACTAAGTTTCCATTTCTTAGTTTATTTTGAACATTATTGTTTCTTACATGAGACTTTTATAAACACCTTGTTACCTCTCACTAGGCAACAACTATTCTCATGGCTCACAAGGCCCATTAAACATCTTGTTACCTCTCACTAGGCAACAACTAACCACATGGCTCACAAGGCCATTAAACATCTTGTCACCTGTAACATCCATGACCTGGGTTATGAGCTAACCCTAGGTGTTTTGCCTAAATATGTAATTAAACCCTGGTGATTATCTTTTGACATGTAATTAAGTTCCTTAGGAACATATACTTTCAATTTTGTCCTTTTTAAACAAAGTTGTAGTATTATTTTGGTAATGCAGGGGCTTATGTGCAAATTACCCAGTTAAGGGGTTAACTTGCAATTGCACATGTTAAGATGTTCTTTTGATAATGAGACATCATATGAGTGAATATGATGAGACATGATGGATTTCCCAAGCATTGGGCATCTAGATGCAGCTTGTGGAATAATCCTTATGCTTAAAAACCCTAATTTGGAGTAAAATGCAGTTTACCCAATTTGAGGGGTGCAACTTGTAAAATACACCATCTAGAACATCTTTCATGACTCTTGTCATCATTTAGAGTAGAAATGGTGAAAGGGACACATCAATGAATAATCAGATAAGAAAAATGACCTTTGTACATAAAATTCACTAAGTTTGAGTAAGGAAACCTTTCATGTATGTACCCTAGTTGAAAGTTGGCTTTCTTTACCCCTAGATCTTGAGATTTCATGGGCTTTGCATAAGTTTAGATGAGATTGGACGTTCCCTTAAATAAGAAAGGACTTGGATGAGAATTTCAAAGTTCTAGAGGTCTTTATGGTGTAAATCAGCCTAAACTATATAAGCACCTTTCTTTCCAAACCAAGCAAACGTTTTCCTTCACTTCCTCACTTCTTATCTTTCTCAACCGGCCAAAGCAAAGCTCAGGAGCTCAAGGGGACGACCAACCTATTCTAGGTAAGAGAACACCACCTTCTAGCTTGGATTCATGGAGGAAATCGTATTACAAGGTTGAATTGCTAGTTTTCTTACTTAGGTTCCTTGTACTAGCCAACCATCCCCATCTTTTTCTTGAAGAATTGACCTTGGCCGACCTGTGGAGCTCAAGACGCCATTAAAGGCTTGAAGCTTGGAAGCTTGGAAGCTATAGGAACCACGTTTGAGGCGGGTTTTATAACTCTAACTTTTAGCTTTGTTATGTATATCTTTGTTCTTGTTTTCTATGATTAGTTCCTCTTCTACCTCTCTTCTTCCTTACTCTTTTGCAAGCAAAACGGTGGAGGAACCGACCTGAATAGAGGTTGAGGATGATGGGCGTGGATTCCTAGGTCACTTTATGAAACGACCTTGAAACCTTTTGGTCCAAATGGGTGCAACTCGTTTAAGGTCAAACGATCCTGCAAGATCGTTTGGATCAAAACGACCCCAAGACCGTTTCATAGGGTTGACCAAGGTACGACTGTTTGAGGGTCTGTTCATAATGTATTGAGTTTCTTTCCTACAAAGAATTATAATCTAATTCCTAACCAATTGAGAGTTGAAGGCACTTCAACACCCTAACCCTAATCGGGTTGAAATTGCTGATTTTAATTATAGATCTTGTTGAGTTTTGGGTTGGAGGATCCAAACGGGTTCAAACCCATTTGGGGGTTCATCAAAACGATCTCACACTCGTTTAGTGACACCCCAAGATCGTTTGGAGGTCTAGGGTTAAAGAAATTTGATGGTTTGAGGGCCCAATTACAAGATGTTGATAAATTGATGAAAAGTGCTGATTTTTAATTTAATTAGGGCTCAACCCTTATCAAATCATTTTGGTTTTTGGTCAAACTTTGGGAAAACGGTCTCAAGATTGTTTGGAGGTCATGCAAATGACCTCAAGACCGTTTTAGCCAAGTTTGGGCCCAATTAGAGGTCAATTGATAGGTTCAACTCTGATTTGAATCATATTGTTGAACATTGATGATTAGCCGATTGGAAACCCTAGTTGAGTTAGATTTAACCCTAATTGGCTTACAATTGAGGGTCAATTTGGTGTCCAGTTGATTGAGGCTCATCCTAATTGACTCAATTTGTATATGGTTAACATGGATTGGGCCAATTGAAAGCTTCAACATAAGAAATCCTATTCAAGCATAAACTTTGTGTCACCTTTTATGTTCATGCGGTTTGAACCCAAGTAGACCCACAATCGTTTTAGACCAAACGAGTTCACACTCGTTTAAGCCCAAATGAGTTCACACTCGTTTGAGTCCAAACGAGTCCACACTCGTTTGAGTCCAAACGAGTTCACACTCGTTTGAGTCCAAACGGGTTCACACCCGTTTAAGCTCAAACGGGTTCACACTCGTTTAGGCTCAAACGGGTCCACACTCGTTTGGACTTAAATGGGTCCACACCCGTTTAAGATTAAGTGGGTCCACACTCGTTTGGACTTAAATGGGTCCACACCCATTTAAGATTAAGTGGGTCCACACTCGTTTGGACTTAAATGGGTCCACACCCGTTTAAGATTAAGTGGGTCCACACTCGTTTAAGGTTCAAATGGATTCAAGGTCATTTGAGATTAAACAAGTTCAAGGTCGTTTAAGAATCAAATGGGTTGAAGGTTGGAGGTTAAACCCTAAACCAATTGGAGACCTTCAAGGTTGATTATACTTAATCACTTGAAGGTGTAAATGGTTCAATGATGATCTAATCTAAACCCTAATGGTAACCTAAGATGTTAAGGGACTAAGTGGCTAATGAATTGACCCATGATGATGGTCAATGGGTAAATTACCAAAATGCCCCTGAAAGGTTCAATTGAGTGATACCTTGTTTTAATCAAACCCTAATCACATGATAGTGATGAGTTGACTTGTGTTAATCAATGAGGACTTAACCCAACCTAATCTAGAGTGGTGTAATCACTATCTACTAGTTAGAGGAGAGAGAAAGTACCAATTATAATGAAAACTCAAGTAAAATACCTTCAATATACATGAATGTGCAAGTTTAGGTATGATCCACTTATGTGAGATCATGGAAACCCTAATTATGATAATTAATGAATTTTAATCTTATCTGAGGTCTTTAATGATGATGTTTCTCATACATATGGATGTTATGAGATCATTTCACCATGAGGTGAATAGTAAACCCTAATTCTAGGGTGATGACATGTAATGTGAATAGTAAACCCTAATTGATGAAAATCAGGGAAACCTAGCTCTTGTATGAGTAGGGAGATACAACTTCTTTAAATGAGTTATTTACTATTATCAGTTGATTTAACCATGCAGGTTCCTTTATGAGGATGATCATATCCATGTATGGATGATGATACTATATTCATTGAAAGCATGTTGTTAGCTTTATGAATAGTGATATATCCTGATGCCTTGTTAATAGCATCTTATGAGATTGATAGGCTCTGAGAGCCATGAATACCATCAAGGTCCTGCTTTAAGAGATGACTTGTGATGAGAATATTGAGAAATGATAATTGATGAGAGTTAGGCTTGTTACATTTAGTATTCTTCCTTTATAGCTGCTATGCTAATGATTAATGTTTGAAAACATGTATGATGATAAAAGAATACTGAAATGTACCTAACTAATCAAGTATAATCATACCATGTAGAGCCTTGATCATAGATCCATCATTGTCAGGAGTTAAATGATGGTGAAACAGGTTTTCCTAAAGGGATTCCTGGAGCACATACTTTTGAATATGTGGGGTAATATGGATGTGAATTTCCTTACATCCTAGTGTAGGAATTGATGTAGATGTATCTTAATCTATCAATCCTTCACTATGTATTATGCCGGGGTGATGTAACACTAATCTCCCGAGGAAATCTTTTATACCGCATCGATGAGAGATAAATAAGAAATCTTTCGGTAGCGAAGAGAGTACAGAATGCCACTGTGACTATAATAGCGAAGTACCAGAATACCCTGGTAAGATATAGTAGTAGAGACACTAGATGTCTTGCATGTTGATCCTCTTACTGACTGAGGAAAATGAGGTCATAAGAATCCGGCTCTTTTGATGACCTATGTATGATACCGATGCGACTTAATAGTGATCGGTTGGAGTATGAGCGGTATACCTCATCTCCGCAGGGCATAATGATGTTTGTAAAACATAATCAACTGCGTAGCATATCTGCTTAGGTTGAACTGTGAGATACATTGGTTGAAGATACATTACTTAGTATACATGTTCTTCATATTCCTTAAATGTTGTTGTTCTAATTGATAACAATCTGCTGCTGATTACCTTAAAGCTTTTATTGCCTATGTTATTCTTGGTTGCTATAATAAAGCTTCTGGCGAAGAGTTATAACTCTCGCTGGGACAATTATTTAAAATGGTCTCACCCCGTAGATTTCAACTTTTTAGGTGGTCGTCGAGGGCGAAGGAATCAATCTTCAGGTGACCAATATCAGCAGCAGCAGTATCAGGAGCAGCAGTAAATCTCAGGTGGAGATTCAGATTGCTGAGTTGTATAGTTAGATAGTCAGTCCTATGTGTTCTCTGTACTCTCAGGTCCTTGGAGTCTTTTGGTCTGAGATTTTGGTTTTGAGTTCTTGAGATTTTGTATCATGTTGTATATAATTACTCAAGAAGTAATTATCTGAGATGTAAACAGTTTATCTCCTTTTATGAAAGAAGTTTTTATAGATTCAAGCTTTTATCTCGAAAAGTTTTAATTTCCCGTGATTTTTGTCTTCCGCTGTTAATCGAATCGCTTCCGCTAAGTTTATATCGTGGTTTTGGAGATCAGAGCCCACAAATTAGTGGTATCAGAGCTCTAGGTTCACTGAGTCTACAGAGACATAGGACTTAGGATGTCGAGTCTATCCTTAGTATTTCTTTCATATCTAATAGAGTATTCTGCTCCTCAGGAGAAGAAGATAACTAAGGATGTCTGAACAACACAAGGAGTACGTGGCAGAAAGTAGTGTTGCTGCACCCCAAGGAGGTGCAAGGAACCCAGAGATAGAACAACATGTACCTGAGCCACCCAGAGAACCACCTCAGTTTGACCCAGTTGACATGGGAAACCCAGCTGTTCAAACTATGTTCGGGCAGTTTATGACTGCTATGACACACATCACCGACAGGATGCCCATGCCTGCACCTAGGGCACCTACCCAGCCTGAAGGACAAGGTATCGGTAAGACATTCGAGTGACTTCATCGTGTCGGAGCAACCGAATACTTTGGAACAGCTGATCCTGCAGATGTCGATCTGTGGTTAACCGAGTTGGAGAAAGCTTTTAGAATCCTCAACATCCCAGAAGCTCAGAAGGTTAGACATGCTGTCTATATTCTCAAGGGAAGTGCTGGTCACTGGTGGACCATGGAAGAGCAGAAGAGGCCTGGAGTGGAGATCTCGTGGGAAGATTTTGGTCGGGAATTTATCAATAGATATTTTCCAATGACCTTCCTAGATGAGAAGATCTCTCAGTTTGAGATATTGAGGCCACACATGATGAACATTAGCGAGTATGAAGCTAAGTTCATGGAGTTATTGCGGTTTTGTTCGCACATGGCTGCCACAGAAGAAGAAAGAATCAGAAGGTTCGAGAAGGGTTTAAACGCCGACTTGACTACTCTCGTGTCTGCCTTAGAGAATCGGGAGAGGTTTGCTACCTTCGTTGAGTCAGTCCGAAGGATAGAGAAATCCGTAGTCGAGAAGAGACAAACCCATAAAAGATATCCGCAGTTCTAGGGTTCTTCATCTAGAGACTTTAAGAAGCCTAGATTCTCTGCACCTACACCTCCACCACCCAGAACTAGTACTCAGACATAGTGGACACCGAGTAGAGGCAGGGGACGAAGCCTACCACTACAAGAGACTCATAGTTCAGCATCAATGTCAGTTACAGGACCACCAAGACCACAACAACTGGAGAAGAGCTGTTACAACTGTGGGAAGGTGGGACATTTGATGAAGGACTGCTGATCTAGGCCTGACAGTGTGACACAGCCTCCGAGACAGAGTCAACAGGGATCACAGAGAAGGCAATCTCAAGGAGCAGCTCGAGGACGTGGACAAGCGTCTCAAGTTGGATCATTAACACCACCTCAACACCAGGCGACAGCGAGGTTCTATGCTATGAACCCACCAGATGTAGTGGTCAATCCACGGGTAGTGGTAGGTCAGATGGAACTTTTATATTCTGATATGTCTAAATCCTGTGTTGTATCTGTTCTGATTGAGCCGGGTTCTACGCACTCCTTTGTCACTTGGAGAGTGATTCGTAACTGCAATATGACAATTAGTCATAGGGCAGATAGCTTATTTTTGGAGACTCTGTTGAGTGGGTCTGCCGTTTTGTAGGAAGTATGCTCTCCCTGCATCCTCTTCTTTTCTGATCATCGCATTCAAGTGGACCTTATACCACTTGATATGCAAGGATTTGATATAATCCTCGGGATGGATACCTTAGAAAGGTATCGAGTTGTCTTGGATTGTGAATCCAAACAGGCTGTGTTTGCTGATGATAGCAGCACATGGATCTTTCAAGGAGAGAGAAAGATTCTGCCCACCTGTCTTGTATCAGCTATGGTTGCTAACAAGCTGATGAGGCAAGGATGTTATGCATTCCTGGCACATGTAGTAGATGTTACCAAAGAAGGTCCCAACCCTGCTAAAGTTCCTATAGTCAGGGAATTCACGGACGTGTTTCCTGAAGAACTTCCAGGTATACCACCGCCTTGGGAAATTGATTTTGAAATCAATTTGATCCCAGATACAAAACCTATAGCCCAGACACCATATAGGATGGCGCCTGCTGAGATGGAAGAACTCAAGAAACAACTTCAAGAGTTGCTTGAGAAAGGTTTTATCCGACCGAGCACTTCACCGTGGGGTGCTCCGATTTTGTTTGTTAAAAAGAAAGATGGGTCAATGCGGTTGTGCATTGATTATAGACAACTCAATAAAGTAACAATAAAGAATTAGCACCTAGATTTATGGGACCTTATCCAATCATTGAACGGGTTGGGAAGGTAGCCTATAAACTAGAGCTACCTCAAGAGTTGCAGAAGTTACACCCTGTGTTTCACATTTCTATGCTGAGGAAATGTCATCCTGACACCGAGTCAATTCTACAACCTATGGAAGTAGAATTGAATGAAGATGTAACCTATGAGGAAGGACCAGTATCAATCCTTGATAATAGAATTAAAAAGCTAAAGAAGAAAGATATAAGCCTTGTGAAAGTCCTCTGGAATCACCGTGGTGTCGAAGAAGCCACTTGGGAACTAGAGGATGAGATGAGAAGGAAATACCCTGCTCTTTTCTCCTAGTATGCTTTATCGATTTCGGGGACGAAATCCTTGTAAGGGGTGGATAATTTGTAACATCCCTGACCTGTGTTATGAGCTAACCCTAGGTGTTTTGCCTAAATATGTAATTAAACCCTGGTGATTATCTTTTGACATGTAATTAAGTTCCTTAGGAACATATACTTTCAATTTTGTCCTTTTTAAACAAAGTTGTAGTATTATTTTGGTAATGCAGGGGCTTATGTGCAAATTACCCAGTTAAGGGGTTAACTTGCAATTGCACATGTTAAGATGTTCTTTTGATAATGAGACATCATATGAGTGAATATGATGAGACATGATGGATTTCCCAAGCATTGGGCATCTAGATGCAGCTTGTGGAATAATCCTTATGCTTAAAAACCCTAATTTGGAGTAAAATGCAGTTTACCCAATTTGAGGGGTGCAACTTGTAAAATACACCATCTAGAACATCTTTTATGACTCTTGTCATCATTTAGAGTAGAAATGGTGAAAGGGACACATCAATGAATAATCGGATAAGAAAAATGACCTTTGTACATAAAATTCACTAAGTTTGAGTAAGGAAACCTTTCATGTATGTACCCTAGTTGAAAGTTGGCTTTCTTTACCCCTAGATCTTGAGATTTCATGAGCTTTGCATAAGTTTAGATGAGATTGGACGTTCCCTTAAATAAGAAAGGACTTGGATGATAATTTCAAAGTTCTAGAGGTCTTTATGGTGTAAATCAGCCTAAACTATATAAGCACCTTTCTTTCCAAACAAAGCAAACGTTTTCCTTCACTTCCTCACTTCTTATCTTTCTCAACCAGCCAAAGAAAAGCTCAGGAGCTCAAGGGGATGACCAACCTGTTCTAGGTAAGAGAACACCACCTTCTAGCTTGGATTCATGGAGGAAATCGTATTACAAGGTTGAATTGCTAGTTTTCTTACTTAGGTTCCTTGTACTAGCCGACCATCCCCATCTTTTTCTTGAAGAATTGACCTTGGCCGACCTGTGGAGCTCAAGACGCCATTAAAGGCTTGAAGCTTGGAAGCTCTAGGAACCACGTTTGAGGTGGGTTTTATAACTTTAACTTTTAGCTTTGTTATGCATATCTTTGTTCTTGTTTTCTATGATTAGTTCCTCTTCTACCTCTCTTCTTCCTTACTCTTTTGCAAGCAAAACGGTGGAGGAACCGACCTGAACAGAGGTTGAGGATGATGGGCATGGATTCCTAGGTCACTTTATGAAACGACCTTGAAATCTTTTGGTCCAAACGGGTGCAACTCGTTTAAGGTCAAACGGGTTCAATCCGTTTGATCTCAAACGATCATGCAAGATCGTTTGGATCAAAATGACCGCAAGACCGTTTCATAGGGTTGACCAAGGTACGACCGTTTGAGGGTCTGTTCGTAATGTATTGAGTTTCTTTCCTACAAAGAATTATAATCTAATTCCTAACCAATTGAGAGTTGAAGGCACTTCAACACCCTAACCCTAATCGGGTTGAAATTGCTGATATTAATTATAGATCTTGTTGAGTTTTGGGTTGGAGGATCCAAACGGGTTCAAACCCATTTGGGGGTTCATCCAAACGATCTCACACTCGTTTAGTGACACCCCAAGATCGTTTGGAGGTCTAGGGTTAAAGAAATTTGATGGTTTGAGGGTCCAATTACAAGATGTTGATAAATTGATGAAAAGTGCTGATTTTTAATTTAATTAGGGCTCAACCCTTATCAAATCATTTTGGTTTTTGGTCAAACTTTGGGCTCATCCAAACGACCTCAAGACCGTTTGAGCCAAGTTTGGGCCCAATTGGAGGTCAATTGATAGGTTCAACTCTGATTTGAATCATATTGTTGAACATTGATGATTAGCCGATTGGAAACCCTAGTTGAGTTAGATTTAACCCTAATTGGCTTTCAATTGAGGGTCAATTTGGTGTCCAGTTGATTGAGGCTCATCCTAATTGACTCAATTTGTATATGGTTAACATGGATTGGGCCAATTGAAAGCTTCAACATAAGAAATCCTATTCAAGCATAAACTTTGTGTCACCTTTTATGTTCATGCGGTTTGAACCCAAGTAGACCCACAATCGTTTTAGACCAAACGAGTTCACACTCGTTTAAGCCCAAATGAGTTCACACTCGTTTGAGTCCAAATGAGTCCACACTCGTTTGAGTCCAAATGAGTTCACACTCGTTTGAGTCCAAACGGGTTCACACCCGTTTAAGCTCAAACGGGTTCACACTCATTTAGGCTCAAACGGGTCCACACTCGTTTGGACTTAAATGGGTCCACACCCGTTTAAGATTAAGTGGGTCCACACTCGTTTGGACTTAAATGGGTCCACACCCGTTTAAGATTAAGTGGGTCCACACTCGTTTGGACTTAAATGGGTCCACACCCGTTTAAGATTAAGTGGGTCCACACTCGTTTAAGGTTCAAATGGATTCAAGGTCATTTGAGATTAAACAAGTTCAAGGTCGTTTAAGAATCAAATGGGTTGAAGGTTGGAGGTTAAACCCTAAACCAATTGGAGACCTTCAAGGTTGATTATACTTGATCACTTGAAGGTGTAAATGGTTCAATGATGATCTAATCTAAACCCTAATGGTAACCTAAGATGTTAAGGGACTAAGTGGCTAATGAATTGACCCATGATGATGGTCAATGGGTAAATTACCAAAATGCCCCTGAAAGGTTCAATTGAGTGATACCTTGTTTTAATCAAACCCTAATCACATGATAGTGATGAGTTGACTTGTGTTAATCAATGAGGACTTAACCCAACCTAATCTAGAGTGGTGTAATCACTATATACTAGTTAGAGGAGAGAGAAAGTACCAATTATAATGAAAACTTAAGTAAAATACCTTCAATATACATGAATGTGCAAGTTTAGGTATGATCCACTTATGTGAGATCATGGAAACCCTAATTATGATAATTGATGAATCTTAATCTTATCTGAGGTCTTTAATGATGATGTTTCTCATACATGAGGATGTTATGAGATCATTTCACCATGAGGTGAATAGTAAACCCTAATTCTAGGGTGATGACATGTAATGTGAATAGTAAACCCTAATTGATGAAAATCAGGGAAACCTAGCTCTTGTATGAGTAGGGAGATACAACTTCTTTAAATGAGTTATTTACTGTTATCAGTTGATTTAACCATGCAGGTTCCTTTATGAGGATGATCATATCCAGGTATGGATGATGATACTATATTCATTGAAAGCGTGTTGTTACCTTTATGAATAGTGATATATCCTGATGCCTTGTTAATAGCATCTTATGAGATTGATAGGCTGTGAGAGCCATGAATACCATCAAGGTCATGTTTTAAGAGATGACTTGTGATGAGAATATTGAGAAATGATAATTGATGAGAGTTAGGCTTGTTACATTTAGTATTCTTCCTTCATAGCTGCTATGCTAATGATTAATGTTTGAAAACATGTATGATGATAAAAGAATACTGAAATGTACCTAACTAATCAAGTATAATCATACCATGTAGAGCCCTGATCATAGATCCATCATTGTCAGGAGTTAAATGATGGTGAAACAAGTTTTCCTAAGGGGATTCCTGGAGCACATACTTTTGAATATGTGGGGTAATATGGATGAGAATTTCCTTACATCATAGTGTAGGAATTGATGTAGATGTATCTTAATCTATCAATCCTTCACTATGTATTATGCCGGGGTGATGTAACACTAATCTCCCGAGGAAATCTTTTATACCGCATCGATGAGAGATAAACAAGAAATCTTTCGGTAGCGAAGAGAGTACAGAATGCCACTGTGACTCTAATAGCGAAGTACCAGAATACCCTGGTAAGCTATAGTAGTAGAGACACTAGATGTCCTGCATGTTGATCCTCTTACTGACTGAGGAAGATGAGGTCATAAGAATCCGGCTCTTTTGATGACCTATGTATGATACCGATGTGACTTAATAGTGATCGGTTGGAGTATGAGCGGTATACTTCATCTCTGCAGGGCATAATGATGTTTGTAAAACATAATCAACCGCGTAGCATATCTGCTTAGGTTGAACTGCGAGATACATTGGTTGAAGATACATTACTTAGTATACATGTTCTTCATATTCCTTAAATGTTGTTGTTCTAATTGATAACAATCTGCTGCTGATTACCTTAAAGCTTTTATTGCCTATGTTATTCTTGGTTGCTATAATAAAGCTTCTGGAGAAGAGTTATAACTCTCGCTGGGAGAATTGTTTAAAATTTTCTCACACCGTAGATTTCAACTTTTTAGGTGGTCTTCGAGGGCGAAGGAATCAATCTTCAGGTGACCAATATCAGCAACAGCAGTATCAGGAGCAGTAGTAAATCTCAGGTGGAGATTCGGACTGCTGAGTTGTATAGTTAGATAGTCAGTCCTATGTGTTCTCTGTACTCTCAGGTCCTTGGAGTCTTTTGGTCTGAGATTTTGGTTTTGAGTTCTTGAGATTTTGTATCATGTTGTATATAATTACTCAAGAAGTAATTATCTGAGATGTAAACAGTTTATCTCCTTTTATGAAAGAAGTTTTTATAGATTCAAGCTCTTATCTCGAAAAGTTTTAATTTCCCGTGATTTTTGTCTTCCGTTGTTAATCGAATCGCTTCCGCTAAGTTTATATCGTGGTTTTGGAGAGCAGAGCCCACATCACCTCTCACTAGGCAAAAACTAACCACATGGCGCTGACAAGGCCATTAAACATCTTGTCACCTCTCACTAGGCAACAACTAACCACATGGCTCACAAGGCCATTAAACATCTTATCACCTCTCACTAAGCAATAAAGCATATGAAGGCTTATAAGGCCTATGAAACATTTTCAGTATATAGTGCATTATAGCCCATACCTGGCTATGCTCATCATCTCAACATACCTCCATGTTTAGTACTCATGATAAAAATTATATATCAGTACCATGCAACACTAATTAATACCATAACTCATCAATCGGTAATAGAGCTTCACATAGGATTACTCTATTTTAAGACTTCACATAGCATTACCATGTATTAGGGTTTCACATAGCATTACCCTGTATTAGGGTTTCACATAGCAAAGAATCAATATGGATTACATAAGTATTCAATCATACTTATTTATTCTCATCATTCATCCTTGAATGAATTATTAACACATAGTGTGAGTTTCTCTCTCATCTTTGCCAAAACATGATTACATCATAGTTTATAGGTTTGGATTAACCTTTCATAAGGCATGTTAGACTACATTCATCAAAGGGCATTACCTCTCAGTGTAGAAATTGACATGACACATTTTACATGTCACACATCCAATTATATTGGACTTATAACACATCAAGGTATATCATTATTGGGGTGTTGGATGTGACATCTATCATATCTTGATGTATCACTTCCCTCAACAACTTTATCTTACTTGAGTTCATCCACTTAGCTTGTTTTAGGGTATTCCCATCCTAATACTTTATGCATCAACTCATGACATTCATCATATAATGTATTGGTCATAAGTCACTTATTTAGAATATACAACCATTGGCGCCACTAATATGGACTCATTTCGAGTTAAGACATTGTTGTTATCGGGGTTGACCATTATCAACCACGATAGGTATTTCACCTATCAAGGTATTAGCCATACCATTACTTGGTGTTACAGTCATCACTTCTAAGAATGTCTTGCTCTCACCTTTACAAGGTGTATAGGGTTGAATCATGTGCATATATTCACCATGTGGGGTTGTAGGTGTATAGACACCATTGTATCAGGTTGGAGGTGTATGAACAGTCACCTTATCAAGTTAGTATTTGCACTTGTCTCCATATCAGGCATGAGGTATCTTCTTGACATCATATCGGGCACAAGGTATATGTATGTGTCACCCATGATACTTATGAGATATCAACCCATCACCATGTCGGGCTAGAAGTACATTCAATCACCCTATCGGGTAGTCACCATCTATGGTTGGCCATGACGAGTTAGGGTTACCATATCATCTAGGGTTGTGTATCATGCAACCCTATCTCACAACCATGTCGTGCAACTATGTCATGCAATAGCACTTGTTACACTTCACTTATATCGGGTTACCCAAATTAGGGTTTCATGTCAACTTATAAATATTCATTCAACCTTGTATCATGTATGGAGTCTATACTTGACTCCCTATCATGCAAGAGGTGTATACTGCACCCCCATATCGTGCAACAATGTCTTCATTCATATCCATATCATTCAAGTGAAGAAGGTGCATCATCATATCAGGTTAAAGGTACTTTATTGTGTGCTTTCACCCGATATCACTTTTATAAAGTGATACCACCATATTCAAGCTCTAGACCTTAGTTATAACTGTTATAGTTCATGTCAACAGGTCTAAACAACTACTAGAACTCATAATCTCATCAACTATTTCAGGAAATTTTGGAATTAAAAGTATTTAACTAATTATAGCAATTTAGGTGAAGAATAATAACATGGTTGAGTTCAAGTTATATAACCCGCCTTAAGAATGACTTCAAAGCTCCAAGATCCAAAGCTCCACATTCCTAAGGTTGAAGATGGACTTCACAACTCCACTATATTCAAATAATCACCATGTATAAGCAATTGGTGAAGAAGAAAAGAAAGGAAGATCAAAACCCTAAATTCATGCTTCAATCCAAGGTTGAATATGATCTTATCCTCACCTTAGGGTTAAGTATGAGCTCCTTCTTGCTACTTAACACCTTTTCATGATACACTAGTGTCCTTGAATGATATTCAACCCCTCTTGCATGATATGGCACTCACTTGCACGATATGACTCTCACTTGGAGTCAAAACTTCACTCTATGGCCGATATCACCCTATATGGCCAATATCACCTACTTGGGCGATATGCTCTTTCCATGGGCGATATCCCAAGGCCCATGCACGATACCACAGCATCCATTCACGATATGGGAGCTCTAGGCACGATGCCTTAGGGTAGGAGGGTGGTAAGGGTCGCAAAAGTGCACCAAGGGGTGAAACTAGGGATATATATACTTTTTGTTCATAAAGGAAAGCAAAAAATGAGGTGTCAACATTTTGAGCTAGTAGGTGCCATGTGTCATGCATGGGTGACACGTGTACATGCATGCATAAACATTTATATTGTATTGCAAAATGGTTGAGGATCATTTTGAGATGCAAATTCGTCCATTACTTATTCATTTGGATAAGATATATCAACAAAATCACCACTTTATTCATAAATCATCACAACTTTGCTAAGGAAGTTGTGACCCGACACGCCTCACCTCCTTGAGGTGCTTTTCATGATATGGACTTTGACAAGAGTTCACAAAACGATATGGGACACCTCCTTGGGCTCCTTGGATGATAGGCACTCATATATAAGCTTTTCATCTTGATACAACTCAAGTTAAGCTTTCATATTCAACCCTTTTCTTGGTCATTTCATCACCAAGATTACCATCACTCATAATTGATTCAAACATGGTGTCTCATTCATTGTCTCTCCTCTAAATGATACTATGAGGGAGTAGGAATAGTCTAGAGGTGGTAATTTGCATATTAACCCCACATATTGAGTAAATTACAGTTTGTACCAAAATTGGTGCACAATGCACCAACATTGTTCAAACAAGTTCAAACTTGGAATTTAGGCTTTCCACAAGCCCCCACTTAGAATCATTCTCTCTCTTATGATGCTAAAACACATGGGGTACATTCAACATGTGATATTTTGCATTATAGCCCCTCAATTTGGATAAATTGCACTTTGGTCCAAGACAAAGGAAAATTACTCAAACAACATTCAATCGGGACCAAACTTGAAACATAAGTGTTTCACATGATGTCAAAACACCTTAGAGGAGTATGTTAAATTTATAAGCAACTTTATTAGCCAAAACAAATGGGGTTACCTCATAACCCAGGCCAGGGTCGTTACAAGTTATAAACCCCTAATAAGGATTTCATCCCCAAAATCCCAAGAAAAAGGAGGGACGGATTATTCATTAATCATGCCCTCAAGTCTCCACCTAAATTCTTAATGTTATGGAGATACCATAGATCTATAACTCACACAGAGTTCCTTTCACTAATTCAACCTTATCAATGTTTATGTTTATGCAGAGCATAAACCCCTAACATATGATGTCCATATTATTGAAAGGAAGAAGCATAAAAGAACATACTTCTATCACCCAAGTATATTTACCAAAAGAGAAACATATATATCTAACAAAGGTAATTCATTCAACAATCCTTTATTTGTTTGGGAAATTTCACTTAGCACTTTGATTGGGAAAGTTCACTGAGAATGTTCACTAAGCAATTCATTCACTGAGAATGTGCACTAAGCAATTCATTCACTGAGAATGTGCACTAAGAAATTCATTCACTGAGAATGTGCACTAAGCAATTCATTCACTGAGAATGTGCACTAAGAAATTCATTCACTGAGAATGTGCACTAAGCAATTCATTCACTGAGAATGTGCACTAAGCAATTCATTCACTGAGAATGTGCACTAAGCATTTCATTCACTGAGAATTTGCACTAAGCAATTCATTCACTAAGAATGTGCACTAAACAATTCATTCACTGAGAATGTGCACTAAGCAATTCATTCACTGAGAATGTGCACTAAGCAATTCATTCACTGAGAATGTGCACTAAGCAATTCATTCACTGAGAATGTGCACTAAGCAATTCATTCACTGAGAATGTGCATTAAGCAAATCATTCACTGAGAATGTGCACTAAGCAATTCATTCTCTGAGAATGTGCACTAAGCAATTCATTCACTGAGAATGTGCACTAAGTAATTCACTAGGAAAAATTCACTAAGAAAGTTCACTTAGCTCTTCCTATTTAATTTCATTATACTCTCTAGATTGTTTCAAAAAGATTACTTGATCAGAGTAATAAGAAAGATAACAATCTAAGAGTTCCATACTTTCCTTATCTACAATAATCATATACCTGGCCAGGGTATACAAGTATTGAGATTAGGTAGTATGCAATTTTAGTTTCCATCATATTCCTCACTTTTCATATCATTATACACATAGGATTTTTCATTCTTGAATTTTCTTCAGGAATCACTTCTATATCTCATGTTTTAGCACACAGATAAGGGAGATTATAAAGCATTTTAAGGAACACTGAGTAAGATGTAAGTTCTCATCTCCCTTGTGTCCTTATTGGACTAGTCAAAGGAAGTTCAAAAACAACTACTTTCATATCTTTAGCACATAGAATCATGAAATGAAGTATCAGGATGAATATATTTCATCTAAGTATTACCCCTCACGGTCACCTACCACATTAGGTTGATTTCAACACATAGTGTCCAGTTCTTTCATGTTACTACTTTTTCCTTTAATTAGTGCTACTGCCCTGGTGCACTAGGCATTTATTGCACTGGTGACACCAAAAATTTTGGCTTTTCATAATAACTAGGCAAATGTCTCTAAAATTATAGAGACCTTACCTTAATTCTCATCTTATTACCCTTCCTTGGGCACTACCATCACAGATGTACTATTTGTCCAAACTTATGGCAGAGTCTACTTTATCACCATATATTAATCATTCCCACATTTCCTCTGTTCCAACATGACCATGTCACTCAGGAACCCTTTCAAAGCCCAAAGTTTCCACATTAAGGACTAGTAACCTAGATTGTAATACTAGTATCCAGTCTTCTATATGCATCACTATTATCCTAAACTGCCCTTTAGGAGCATAACATAGGATTCTTTATCCTGATCAGGTCAAGATGGGAATCCCCAGGCACTTGTTCTCATCTTGCCTAGTCCCATGCACCTTCTCCTGGTGCAACAACATTGCCCTTAGCAATGTGTTCCTCATGTTTTCCAGTCATTTTTAAACTTTACCCTTTCTTCTACATAAGTAGAAGTCACTATAGGGTATACTGGAGGACACTAACATAGACTCAACACCTTAGTCCTATGTCTCTATAGACTCAACGAACCTAGAGCTCTGATACCAAACTTGTAACGACAGTCGCCAAACCGACAAACAAATCGTTACTAATTAAGCAGAATTTAAACATAAATAGTGGATTAACAAAAATCACTAAAAATTAAAACCATTTTGCAAAGAGATCCATTTCTAGGTAAACTCTTTAAGGAAAACCAAAACTTTATATACATCATTGTTAACATTGTACATACACTGTACCATCTCTTCTAGAGGATAACTTATAACAGTTGCTCTATTAAAACTCATACTGGAGCAATAGAAAACCTTGAGACATAGAAGCCAAAATCTCAGATTTATCATAAAACCAGTACGAACCAACTCCAAGGACCTGATAGTACAGAGACGACACATAGGACTTTTATCTACAAGACATGACAGACAGTACACTCAACCTGAGCTGTCACTGATGTCCCTGCTGCTATTGTTCATTTTCTACAGAAAGGTTTTCACCTCCTCGTGCACGTCCACCTAAAAATTTGGATCCCACGGGGGTGAGACAATTGTAATTGTCCCAGCGAGAGATATAACTCTCCGCCAACAATGTTATTATCACGGTTAAATAGTATTAAACTAAGCAGCGGATAAATAGTTTAGAATATTCTCATCTTTTAAAGCATTGCAACTATCTGTGATAGATCAGTAAGTCATTTATTCTCTTTATAACGAATGGGAAGAACATGTATATCATTTACTCATCATACTATATCAACATCTCAAGCTTATCCAGTGAAACTCATTATCATGGTATGTCATCCATGAATCATTCTCATTTCTATTTGTTAGCCTCAACCAATCTGCTAACTAGATATTTAATTGTTCCAGTCATGTAAGTATACATCATCATATTATATTCAGGCATTGGACTATGCCAATCCTGTGCAACTATTTCAGGCATTGGACTATGCCAATCTTGTGCAAACATCACTGAATACCACATCAATTTTACTAGGCATTATACCTTGGCCAAGCCATCATGCTTATTCACATCCTTTTTATAAACAAGTATCCTTCTCATATATTTCAAACACTATAGCCCTTATTTGGCTATAAGCATAAAACATGTATGATCAAGATTTCATTATTATTATTGAATCCCTTTATTATTATCGTTATATTACTAACTTTCCATTTCTTAGTTTATTTTGAACATTATCGTTTCTTACATGAGACTTTTATCAACACCTTGTTACCTCTCACTAGGCAACAACTATTCTCATGGCTCACAAGGCCCATTAAACATCTTGTTACCTCTCACTAGGCAACAACTAACCACATGGCTCACAAGGCCATTAAACATCTTGTCACCTCTCACTAGGCAACAACTAACCACATGGCACTGACAAGGCCATTAAACATCTTGTCACCTCTCACTAGGCAACAACTAACCACATGGCTCACAAGGCCATTAAACATCTTGTCACCTCTCACTAAGAAATAAAGCATATGAAGGCTTACAAGGCCTATGAAACATTTTCAGTATATAGTGCAGTATAGCCCATACCTGGCTATGCTCATCATCTCAACATACCTGCATGTTTAGTACTCATGATAACAATTATACATCAGTACCATGCAACACTAAGTAATACCATAACTCATCAATTGATAATAGATCTTCACATAGGATTACTCTATTTTAAGACTTCACATAGCATTACCCTGTATTAGGGTTTCACATAGCATTACCATGTATTAGGGTTTCACATAGCAAAGAATCAATATGGATTACATAAGTATTCAATCATACTTATTTATTCTCATCATTCATCCTTGAATGAATTATTAACACACAATATCAGTTTCTCTCTCATCTTTGCCAAAACATGATTACATCATAGTTTATAGGTTTGAATTAACCTTTTCATAAGGCATGTTAGACTACATTCATCAAAGTGCATTACCTCTCAGTGTAGCAATTGACATGACACATTTCACATGTCACACATCCAATTATATTGGACTTATAATACATCAAGGTATATCATTATTGGGGTGTTGGATGTGACATCTATCATATCTTGATGTATCACTTCCCTCAACACCTTTATCTTACTTGAGTTCATCCACTTAGCTTGTATTAGGGTATTCCCATCCTAATACTTTATGCATCAACTCATGACATTCATCATATAATGTATTGGTCATAAGTCACTTATTTAGAATATACAACCATTGCCACTGATATGGACTCATTTCGAGTTAAGACATTGTTGTTATAGGGTTGACCATTATCAACCACTCTAGGTATTTCACCTATCAAGGTATTAGCCATATCATTACTTGGTGTTACACTCATCACTTCTAAGAGTGTCTTGCTCTCACCTTTACAAGGTGTATAGGGTTGAATCATGTGCATATATTCACCATGTCGGGTTGTAGGTGTATAGATACCACTGTATCGGGATGGAGGTGTATGAACAGTCACCATATCAAGTTAGGATTTGCACTTGTCTCCATATCGGGCATGAGGTATCTTCTTGACCTCATATCGGGCACAAGGTATATGTATGTGTCGCCCATGATACTTATGAGATATCAACCCATCACCATGTAGGGATAGAAGTACATTCAATCACCCTATCGGGTAGTCACCATCTATGGTTGGCCATGACGAGTTAGGGTTACCATATCATCTAGGATTCTATATCGTGCAACCCTATCGTGCAACCATGTTGTGCAACTATGTCATGCAATAGCACTTGTTACACTTCACTTATATCGGGTTACCCAAATTAGGGTTTCATGTCAACTTATAAGTATTCATTCAACCTTGTATCATGTATGGAGTCTATACTTGACTCCCTATCGTGCAAGAGGTGTATACTGCACCCCCATATCATTCAACAATGTCTTCATTCATATCCATATCGTTCAAGTGAAGAAGGTGTGGCGACACATCCCGCTATCACACAGACAACGAGGTGCCACGTGAAAACGTGCGGAAAACACCATAAACCACCTATTATTGAAAACAAGGGGTAC
Source organism: Alisma plantago-aquatica (assembly GCA_963693085.1). Taxonomy (NCBI): domain Eukaryota; kingdom Viridiplantae; phylum Streptophyta; class Magnoliopsida; order Alismatales; family Alismataceae; genus Alisma; species Alisma plantago-aquatica. The sequence goes on along the minus strand of OY856414.1, from coordinate 102,730,668 downwards.
TTAAAAATGATTTTTGAAAGCAGATGAACCTAGAAAGTATTACATTTAGATCCTTAGCCTGCAAGAAAATAGGTTATAAAAAAAATTACAAGTCTTGGTGCGTGTCCACAACTTTAGAAGATTAGTTGTCTTGTCATCACATGAGTTCATTACCTATTTTTACATACATAACGGGCCACATCCGGCCAGCAGTAGGATATACAAAGCTTCAGCAACTACACATTGTAAAACAACGTCAAAATGTCTCCGAGGACCTGAGAGTACAGGGATGACTCTAGGACTCTACTACAAAACAACCAAAATAGCAGTGTATCCATCTCTTACCTTCTACTACTCTTCTTGCTGCTCGGCCGCAACCCCGCGACCACCACCACATCTAGCTCGAACACCTAAAAAGGTTGTAAACCAACGGGGTGAGACACACAGTCCTAGTGAGAAACATAACTCCCTGCTGAAACTATAAAACCTCGAAGGTTAAAGCAGATGACAATGAATAACTGAATAAGTATAACAAGAGCAGCATACTAAGAAAAGCTATTTATACTATCAAGATTACCAAGATGTACGAAAGGCATATAACCAAGTGGTTCTTTATGGAACATGATTGACAAGATAAGATTTATAAAAACTTACCACAAGATATAAGGAACGTATAAGTAACTGTAAAGTACAACAAGATCAATTATGTAAGCAGGGCCTCAACCAATGTGTAGTGTTTTGCCTTAAGCAATAAATACTATTCGGCTGGATTATGTATTATTATGCCCTGAGGAAGTGAGCCGTACCGCTCAAATCCAACCTTCGGTTGTGAAATCCAATCCGGTGCCATACAAGGTCAAAGGAAGAGCCAGACTTCATGACCTCCCACCTTGTGGTCAGTGCACGAGTGCAACACAAGCAGGACCGCAGTCTCATGCTTTAGTGGCCTCAGCCATAGGGTCAGGCTACCCTCTGCCTATCCCACCTTGGTACAGGTATCGGCGCTAGTGAAACTGAGCCACGGGTATGTTCACCGTGCTCTGAGACATGAACACATTCATGCTCTTCTTATCACACATTCTGAGCCATGGGACTGTTCACCATGCTCCAACATATCGAGCTACGGGCCTGAAATCACACTCTGGAGTCTACAACCAAAGTTGCACTCTAACCTCCTCAATTTTGGCTAGGAGAAACCACACATATTCAAGAATATGCACTTCCAGGTTAACCCGTAGGAGAACCTGTTTCACCATCACCAGCTACTGACGATGATGGATCTATGGCCAGGGCAAACTACATGATATGTTCCACTATAATTAGTTAGTATATTTTAAGTGGACTATTGAGGCAAACAGGTTGTAACATATACATAACATTAAGTTATATTATTATTACCACCATCACATTATCCCGGGATCTCAATCCCTCATCACAAGAAACCACTGCCTCAGAACGCATTTTCATCATTTGGGATAACAATCCCTAATCTCATCATCAGAGGATAACACCTCAACTAGGCACTTTAACCAAACTGAGGTCCTCAGACCAAAACACATCATATTGATAATGCAAGTTATCTTATTGACAAGGGTAACCATCACAATGCAGTGTTATTCAAACATATATACCTCATATCCCTTACCTGGCTATGAATCCGCATGAAACACCTGCATGGTTAGTATACACATTCATAGAGATAACTGAAGCCATCATGAAATAACAGAAGGATCATGTTATCAAATATAGGGCAACATTGATGATTATAAGATTCATCATTCATGGTATTATTATCAGTCATGAACATATACTATGCCTCTTACCTGTGACCATAGGCATGGGTGACATCATCATATGGAGCAACTCATATGCTTCCAAGCTTATCATTACTCATCATCATATATATACAGGATTCAAAGTGATCATAAACACATATAACATCATTATTAACATGGAACCATCATCTATATATGACCCGGGTTATCAAAACCCTTACTAAAACTCTCACAACCCTCAATAAGGAGGTGGCGGGTAGTGTATCTCTCACCACAACCTGTGACGGGTAGGGTAGCATCCCTTACCAAAAGCATATCGGCCTATACACATATCGGCCAACCACAGCAGGTAACGACCACCACCCAAGGTTGTCGTGCAGCTAGGGATCAAGGCATATCATGAAACACTGACGCTCAAGGCATATCGTGCAGCTAGACTAAAAGAGGGTATCGTGCAATGGGCTAAGCAGGACACAACTATCTATCAGAGTCGACTGAGCCCTACCGCCCATCTAGGGTTAAGGTACCTATCGGGAAACCACACCACTCAAATACCCAAGACTCACATGACAAAACACAGTGCCCCAACATAGCATGGTATCACCCAACACACTTCTCAACTCAGGCGATATCAAAGCTCTCCAAAGTAACCTATCGGTCAAGGGTAGCACACCATATCGGCCTTCATCAAAGCAGCATCTAGGGTTACCATAAGCCACTATATCGGGCATCACCACCAAACCATGACGCTCGACACAAGGCTAGCCCACTGAGCTCCATAACGTCCAAGGTATGTCGGGCACCAAGCCACTACCTTAGCTGGGTCTATCGTGCAAGGCACTCAACAAGGCATATCACCCAACACACAAGGGTATCGGACAGGGCACCCAACAAGACATATCGCCCAACACACAAGGGTATCGCCCAACAACCACACTCCACCTAGGTACAACGGCCAAGGGTACCACTCAAATGGGCAGCACTAACCTCAAGCACAAGGGCACCAAACCCTAATTGATCAAGAAGATCGGCTCACCTCTCAACAACCAAGAGAGAGGGGTCTTGCACAACCTCTATCACAAAATGGGCAACCACAAGGATCAACCTTAACATAAGACATCATCTACCAAAAAGCTCACATCTCGAATCCATGGTGAGAGGAGGGTGTTGCTCAAGAAACTAGAACACAAGCTCACCTCTCAACTTAGACGAGAGAGGGGTATTGCCCACATTACTAGACCTCAAGCTCACTTCTCTAGACCAAGGAGGGAAATGAGTGTTGCTCAACAAGGAAACCCTAAAACAAGATTAAAGGTGAAACTAAGCAAGAAACTTATCTTAGAACATACATGGATGATTATGATCACAAGAAAACATATAAGAATGTAGAAGAAGGTAGTATGGTTAGGGTTAGGAGTTATGTAACCCGCCTTAAGAAAGCTCCAAGCTCCTAACACCAAGCTTCCAAGCTCAAGCACAACCATACGAAGAAGAATAAGGCACTCTAGGGTTCGGCCACCACTAGAGGAAGAAGAAGAAGACTCCAAGGAGAAGGATCGGCCACCAAGCTTTGCAAAGGAAGAGGTGTCGTGCACCAAGGGGGAGGGGATACTAAGGAACTAAAGAGATCCTCAGAAAGAGAAAGGGAACACATATATAGAAGAGGATGGAGGAGAAACTAAGGTAAGATAAGGCAAGGTGTCACCCACCTAGGGACACTTGTCCATGGGCAATGCCATCTCCTTATCTCACCTTATACACATGTCCAAGGCCATTGCCACATGCAAGCACCATGCACCAAGTGTCCATTAGTGGTGACACAAACGAGGTCAAAGGGTTAAAGGGGTCCATGGCTGATACACCCACACCTTTCCCGACACAGCCCCATGGGTGACACACCCATGGCCGACACAACCATGGCCGACACACCTATGGCCGACACAAGGTCCAACAAGGCCAAGCAAGGCATGGTAAGGCCCAACAAGGCTCATCCAAGCCCAAAGCAACGAGCCCAACCCTTCCTCTCAACACTAGAGGAAGCAAGGAGAGAGAAGAACACTTCTCAAGGTGACATACTTGCCCACAAACCCTAGACTTGGGTAAATTGCAAGTAGCACCTCCAACACTCAACAAGCACAAACAAACCCTAATCACCACTAAAGGTTATTAGCAAGCAACTAAACACCAGGGTGAAGCAAAGCAAACAGGATAAGCCCTAAACGGAGGCCAGGGTCCTTACAAGCTATAACCCTCTACAAAGAGATTTCGTCCTCAAAATCTAAAGAGAAAAGTGAGGGATAATTCCTCCTCATCTCTTCCTCAAGCTCCCATGTGGCTTCCTCAATGCCACGATGATGCCAAAGAACCTTGACCAGAACTAGGTGCTTCCTTTTCATCTTCTTTACTCTTCTATCAAGGATCATCACATGACCTTCCTTGTAGGTCACATATTCATCAAGCTCGACCTCAATTGGTTGTATCATTGTCCCTGTATCTGGATGACTTTTCCTCAGCATGCTGACGTGGAACACTAGATGTAACATGTGCAACTCTGGCAGCAACTCTAACTTGTAAGCTACCTTGTCCACACATGCTATGACAGGGTATGGCCCCATGTACTTGGGTGCTAGCTTACCCTTCCGGCCAAACCTTAGCGTGCCTTTCCAAGGTGAGACTTTAAGATACACTTTCTCTCCTACCTGGAAATCCAAAGGTCGTCGGAGATTGTCTGCATACGACTTATGTCTGTCATGTGCCACTTTCAACTGTTGTTGTATCACTTTGATATTTTCTATTGTCTGCTGTATTAACTCAGGACCCAAAAGCTAATACTCACCAGACTCATACCAACATAAAGGAGATCTGCACTTCCTTCCATATAAGGCCTCATAAGGAGCCATGTCAATGCTCTGCTGGTAACTATTGTTGTAGGTGAACTCTATCAAACTAAGATGTACGTCCCAACTACCTAGGAACTGCAAAACACAAGCCCGAAGAAGATCCTCCAAAGTTTGAATAGTCCTCTCAGACTGTCCATCTATCTGTGGGTGGAAAGCGGTGTTGAACCTCAACTGCGTTCCCAACGCTTTGTGCAATTGTTCCCAGAAATGACTCATGAACTGAGGACCTCTGTCAGAAACTATCATTGTTGGTACGTTGTGCAAACACACTATCTCGTTTACATATACCCGAGCGAGCTTCTCGGCTGTATATGTTGTCTTCACAGGTATGAAATGGGAAAACTTTGTCAATCTGTCCACTATCACCCAAATGGAATCATGATTCCTAGCTGTCCTTGGCAGGCCAACCACAAAATACATGGTTATATGATCTCATTTCCATTGTTGTATTGACAGAGATTGCAACGTACCTGCTGGCTTCTGATGCTCAGCCTTAACTTGCTGGCATACCGCACATCTAGCCACAAACTCGGCTACATCCTTCTTTAAGCCAGGCCACCAATACAGGTCCTTCAGATTGTGATACATCTTGGTGACTCTTGGATGCATAGCATACATCGATGTGTGTGCTTCCTCGAGCACTAGCTTCCTTAGAGTATCAGCATCGGGGACCACCATCCTATCATGATAGAAAACTAATCCATCCTCGGACTCATGGAACCCATCACACCTTTTGCTGCCGAGCTCTGACCTAATCAACTGCACTATATCATATGTTTGCTGTGCATCTTTGATTTGCTGTCTCAGTGTAGGCTTGACTTGCATCTGTGCCAAAAGTCCTGCTAACAAAGAAACTTCCATCTGGACATTCATCTATTGTAAGGAGACAAACATACCTCATCTATGGCATACTAAGGAACTCAATTGTGCCTTCTTTGTAGAAAGAGAAGAAGACTTTCGGCTAAGCACATCAGCGATCACATTTGCCTTACCAAGGTGATACTCGATGGTGCAGTCGTAATCATTGATTAGCTCCATCCAGCGATGCTGTCGCATGTTTAGCTCATTCTGCGAGAAGATGTATTTTAGATTCTTATGGTCTATAAAGATTTGACACACTTCCCCATAAAGATAATGTCTCTAAATCTTTAACGCATGAACTACCGCTTCCAACTCCAAATCATGAGTCAGATAGTTCTCGTCATGTTTCTTAAGCTATCGCGAGGCAAAAGAAACCACATGGTCTTCCTGCATCAGCACACAACCTAAACCTTTCTTGGAAGTATCGCAGAAAACAACATAGCCCTTCCCAGGCTCTGGCAACACTAGCACTGGAGCACTAGTCAGCTTCTCCTTCAGACTTTGGAAAGCTTGCTGGCAATGATCATCCCAGACAAAAGGTACATCCTTTCTAGTCAACTTTGTCATCAGCAACGCAATCACACTGAAGTCCTTTATAAACCTTTGGTAGTATCCTGCTAAACCCAGGAAACTGCAAACTTCAGTCAGTGTCTTTGGCCGCTCCCATTCTGCAATTGACTCCACCTTCCTGGGGTCCACTTTGACTCCTTCTGTAGATATCATATGACCCAAGAAAGTTACTTCTTTTAACCAAAATTCACACTTACTAAACTTGGCATACAACCGGTGCTGGCGAAGGAGAGTCAACGCTTGTCGAAGATGATGTTCATGCTTTTGATTGTCCTGACTGTAGATCAAGATGTCATCTATAAAGACTACAACAAGCTGATCTAGAAACGAACGGAACACCCTGTTCATCAAATCCATGAAAGTAGCAGGTGCATTGGTTAGCCCAAACGGCATAACCACAAACTCGAAGTGACCATACCTCATCCTAAAAGCTGACTTTGGTATGTCATCTTCCTTAATCCTCAGCTGATGATATCTAGACCATAGATCGGTCTTTGAGAATACTGTAGCACCACGCAACTGATCGAACATATCATCTATCCTCGGCAACGGGTACTTATTCTTGATCGTGACTTTGTTCAACTGTCGGTAGTCTATGCATAGCCACATCGATCTGTCCTTCTTCTTAACAAACAACACTAGATCACCCCAAGGCGACATGCTCGGTTGGATGAAACCTTCTCCAACAACTCCTGTAACTGCTTCTTGAGCTCTGCCATCTCTGCTGGAGCCATCTCTGCTGGAGCCATCCTATACGGTGTTTGTGCAACTAGTTGTGTTCCTGGAACCAGATTTATCTCAAAATCAATCTCTCGAGGTGGAGTAACATTGGGGAACTCATCAGGAAACACATCTACAAACTCTCAAACAACCATCACCTCCTCAAGGCTAGGACCATTCACCTTGTTATCCACAACATGAGCTAAGAACGCCTTACATCCTTGCCATAAAAACTTTTCTGCCATCATAGCTGACACTAGACATGTCGGAAGAATCTTCCTATCTCCTTGGAAGATCCACTTTTCTCCATCTTCATCAAACACCACCTGCTTGGAACTATAGTCCAACACAACCTTATATATCTCTCTAAGGTATCCATCCCAAGGATCACATCGAATCCATGTATATCAAGTGGTATAAGATCCACTTGTATCTTGTGCCTCGAAAAAGATAGAACACAGGATGGACACACTTCTCGAAGTATTGACGAACCATCAAGAGGGGTTTCTAACAACAAGCTATCTTTCTTACAGCTAACATGTAACAAATAGTTATCAAGCATAGGACGTGTGATAAAAGAGTGTGTAGCACCCAGGTCAACCAGAACAGATATAAAACAAGAAGAAGACAAATCAAAATGAAATAACTCCATCTGACCTGCCACCACTCGTGGGTTGACTATCGCCTCTGGCTGACTCATGGCATAGAATCGAGCCGTTGCTTGTTGTCCACGTCCTCTACTTCCTTGAGCAGACGATCCCACTTGTGATGTTTGACCGCGTCCTCGCCCTCTACTACTATTGGGATGATGTCTATCTGCCCCTTGCTGATTCTGCCTTGGTTGTTGTGTCACTTCAACATCTTTCCTTGGGCAGTTTGTCCTCCAATGCCTGATCTGACCACAAAGATGGCATGACTGGTCTCGCTGTTGTGGCCTAGATGGCCCTGTCACTGCTACAGAAGCTATACTATGTGCCTTAGATAGTGATGAACCATATCCTCTTCCTTTACTCAGGGAACATTGCAATGGTGCACTGGAACATCTTAACCCAGAAGGTGTTGAAAACCTTGGCTTCTTGAAGCCATCAAACCCTTGTCTCTGGAACTGAGCATGCCTCTTCTTAGACATAGACTCTCTCTTCTCCATGACTGACCGTTAAATCCTTCGGACAGACTTCACAAACGTGGCAAACCACTCTCGGTTCTCTAACGCAGAAGCAAGTGTTGTTAGCTCAGCACTCAGGCCTTTCTCAAAATGTCTAATTCGCTTGTCATCTATCGCTACCATGTGAGGACAAAACCTTAACAGGTCTATGAACTTGGCTTCATACTCGGTGATGTTCAATGTTCCTTAGTGCAGACACTCGAACTGGCTGATCTTCTCGTCCAGATATGTCTTCAAAAAGTATCTGCTGACGAACTCTCACGGGAAGACCTCCCAACCAATCACCTCACCAGGTCGCTTTTCCTCCTCGATGGCCCACCAGTGGCCAGCACTACCTTTCAGAAGGTAGACAACGTGCTTGACCTTATCTTCTTCGGGGATGTCGAGGATCCGGAAGGCCTTCTCAAGACCTGTCAGCCACAGATCTGCATTCGCTGGATCAGCCGTCCCAGCATAGTCCGAAGCTCTGACTCGGTGAAGCCACTCAAAGGTCTTCCCAATACCCAATGTTTCGCCATGGGGAGCATGTGCTCTTGGTGGAGGCACTGGCAATCTTTCTACCATGAGATTCATCGTAGCCATCATCTTCCCCATAATCTGTTGGTAGGAAGGATTTTCGAGAATGACTGGGTCAAGTTGGGGGACCTCAAGCACCCGATCTCCATGTGCCTGCCCTCCTGCTCCATCAACTGATGCAGCATCACTGCTCTCGGTAGCATGTTCTTCATGGTTTCCAGACATCTTGGCTTTTTCTTCCGCTGAGGGCAGAAGATAACTGTAAGAAAATATGGAAAACTCACAAGAACAGACACAACCTAGTCCTAAATCCCTGTAGACTCAGCGAACCTAGAGCTCTGATACCAAGCTTGTGGCGACACATCCCGCTATCACACAGACAACGAGGTGCCACGTGAAAACGTGCGGAAAACACCATAAACCACCTATTATTGAAAACACGGGGTAAATAAAACCAATTTCGGAAAGTATATGAACCAAGAAACTATTACATTCAGATCCTTAGCCTGCAAGAAAATAGGTTATATAAAAACATTTACAAGTCTTGATGCGTGTCCACAACTTTAGAAGACCAGCTGTCTTTTCCTCAAATGAGTTCATCACCTGTTTATACATACATAACGGGCCACATCCGGCCAGCAGCAGGATATACAAAGCTTCAGCAGCTACACATCGTAAAACAATGTCAAAACGTCTCTGAGGACCCGAGAGTACATGGATGACTCTAGGAATCTGCTACAAAACAACAACATATCCATCTCTTGCCTTCTACTGCTCTTCTTGCTGCTCAGACGCAACCCCGCGACCGCCACCACGTCTAGCTCGAACACCTAAAAAGGTTGTAAACCAATGGGGTGAGACACACAGTCCCAGTGAGAAACACAACTCCCTGCCAAAACTATAAAACCTCGAAGGTTAAAGCAGATGACAACGAATAACTGAATAAGTATAACAAGAGTAGCATACTAAGCAAAGCTATTTATACTATCAAGCTTACCAAGATGTACGGAAGGCATATAACCAAGTGGCTCTTTATGGAACATGATTGACAAGATAAGATTTATAAGAACTTACCACAAGATATAAGGAACGTATAAGTAACTGCAAGGTACAACACGATCAATTACGCAAGCAGGGCCTCAACCAATGTTCCGTGTTTTGCCTTAAGCAATAAATACTATTCGGATGGATTATGTATTATTATGCCCTAAGGAAGTGAGTCGTACCACTCAAATCCAACCTTCAGTTGTGAAACTCAAGCCGGTGCCATACAAGGTCAAAGGAAGAGCCAGACTTCATGACCTCCCACCTCGTGGTCAGTGCACGAGTGCAACACAAGCAGGACCGCAGTCTCATGCTTAAGTGGCCTCAACCATAGGGTCAGGCTACCCTCTGCCTAGCCCACCTTGGTACATGTATTGGCGCTAGTGAAACTGAGCCACGGGTATGTTCACCGTGCTCTGAGCCATGAACACATTCATGCTCTTCTTATCATACATTTCGAGCCATGGGACTGTTCACCATGCTCCAACATATCGAGCTACGGGCCTGAAACCGCACTCTGGAGTCTACAACTGAAGTTGCACTCTAACCTCCTCATTTTCAGCTAGGAGAAACCACACATATTCAAGAATATGAGCTTCCAGGTTAACCCGTAGGAGAACCTGTTTCACCATCACCAGCTACTGACGATGATGGATCTATGTCTAGGGCAAACTACATGATATGTTCCATTGTAATTAGTTAGTACATTTTAAGTGGACAGTTGAGGTAAACAGGTTGTAACATATACATAACATTAAGTTATATTATTATTACCACCATCACATTATCCCGGGATCTCAATCCCTCATCACAAGAAACCACTGCCTCATAACACATTTTCATCATTTGGGATAACAATCCCTGATCTCATCATCAGAGGATAACACCTCAACTAGGCACTTTAGCCAAACTGAGGTCCTTAGACCTAAACACATCATATTGGTAATGCAAGTTATCTTATTGACAAGAGTAACCATCACAATGCAGTGTTATTCAAATATATATACCTCATAGCCCTTACCTGGCTATGAATCCGCATGAAACACCTGCATGGTTAGTATACACATTCATAGAGATAACTGAAGCCATCATGAAATAACAGAAGGATCATGTTATCAAATATAGGGCAACATTGATGAATATAAGCTTTATCATTCATGGTATTATTATCAGTCATGAACATATACTATGTCTCTTACCTGTGACCATAGGCATGGGTCACATCATCATATAGAGCAACTCATATGCTTCCAAGCTTATCATTACTCATCATTGTATATATACATGATTCAAAGTGATCATAAACACATATAACATCGTTATTAACATGGAACCATCATCTATATATGACCCGAGTTATCAAAACCCTTACTAAAACTCTCACAACCCTCACTAAAGGAGGTGGCAGGTAGCGTGTCTCTCACCACAACCTGTGACGGGTAGGGTAGCATCCCTTACCAAAAGCATATCGGCCTATACACATATCGGCCAACCACAGCAGGTAACGACCACCACCCAAGGGTGTCGTGTAGCTAGGGATCAAGGCATATCATGCAACACTGACGCTCAAGGCATATCATGCAGCTAGACTAAAAGAGGGTATCGTACAATGGGCTAAGTAGGACACAACTATCTATCAGAGTCGACTGAGCCCTATCGCCCATCTAGGGTTAAGATACCTATCGGGAAACCACACCACTCGAACGCCCAAGACTCACATGACCAAACATAGTGCCCCATCACAGCATGGTATCGCCCAACATGCTTCTCAACTCAGGCGATATCAAAGCGCTCCAAAGAAACCTATCGATTAAGGGCAGCACACCATATCGGCCTTCATCAAAGCAGCATCTAGGGTTACCATAAGCCACTATATCGGGCATCACCACCAAACCATGACGCCCGACACAAGGCTAGCCCACTGAGATCCATAACATCCAAGGTATGTCGGGCACCAAGCCACTACCTTAGTTGGGTGTATCGTGCAGGGCACTCAACAAGGCATATTGCCCAACACGCAAGGATATCGGCCAGGGCACCCAACAAGACATATCACCCAACACACAAGGGTATCGCCCAACAACCATACTCCACCTAGGTACAACGGCCAAGGGTACCACTCAAACGGGCAGCACTAACCCAAAGTCATATCGTGCAAGATATAACGCAACAAGATCGTCATCAACCTCAAGCACAAGGGCACCAAACCCTAATTGATCAAGAAGATCAGGTCACCTCTCAACAACCAAGAGAGAGGGGTCTTGCACAACCTCTATCAAAAAATGGGCAACCACAAGGATCAACCTTAACATAAGACATCATCTACCAAAAAGCTCACCTCTCGAATCCATGGTGAGAGGAGGGTGTTGCTCAAGTAACTAGAACACAAGCTCACCTCTCAACTTAGACGAGAGAGGGGTATTGCCCACATTACTAGACCTCAAGCTCACTTCTCTAGACCAAGGAGGGAAAGGAGTGTTGCTCAACAAGGAAACCATAAAACAAGATTAAAGGTGCAACTAAGCAAGAAACTTATCTTAGAACATACATGGTCGATTATGATTATAAGAAAACATATAAGAATGTAGAAGAAGGTAGTATGGTTAGGGTTAGGAGTTATGTAACCCACCTCAAGCAAGCTCCAAGCTCCTAGCACGACGCTTCCAAGCTCAAGCACCACCATACAAAGAAGAACAAGGCACTCTAGGGTTCGGCCACCACTAGAGAAGAAGAAGAAGACTCCAAGGAGAACGATCAACCACCAAGCTTTGCAAAGGAAGAGGTGTCGTGAACCAAGGGGGAGGGGATACTAAGGAACTAAAGGGATCCTTAGCAAGAGAAAGGGAACACATATATAGAAGAGGATGGAGGAGAAACCAAGGTAAGACAAGGCAAGGTGTCTCCCACCTAGGGACACTTGTCCATGGGCAATGCCATCTCCTTATCTCGCCTTATACACATGTCCAAGACCATTGCCACATGCAAGCACCATGCACCAAGTGTCCACTAGAGGTGACACAAACGAGGTTAAAGGGTCAAAGGGGTCCATGACCGATACACCCACACCTTGCCCGACATAGCCCCATGGGCGACACACCCATGGCCGACACAACCATGGCCGACACACCTATGGCCGACACAAGGTCCAACAAGGCCAAGCAAGGCATGGCAAGGCTCATACAAGCCCAAAGCAATGAGCCCAACCCTTCCTCCATACACTAGAGGAAGCAAGGAGAGAGAAGAACACTTCTCAAGGTGACAAACTTGCCCACAAACCCTAGACTTGGGTAAATTGCAAGTAGCACCTCCAACACTCAAAAAGCACAAACAAACCCTAATCACCAATAAAGGTGATTAGAAAGCAACTAAATACCAGGGTTAAGCAAAGAAAACAGGATAAGCCCTAAACGGAGGTCAGGGTCCTTACAGAAGGTGCATCATCATATCGGGTTAAAGGTACTTTCTTGTGTGCTTGCACCCGATATCACTTTTATAAAGTGATACCACCATCTTCAAGCTCTAGACCTTAGTTATAACTGTTATAGTTCATGTCAACAGGTCTAAGCAATGACTAGAACTCATAATCTCATCAACTATTTCAGGAAATTTCGGAATTAAAAGTATTTCACTAATTATAGCAATTTAGGTGAAGAATAATAACATGGTTGAGTTCAAGTTATATAACCCGCCTTAAGAACAACTTCAAAGCTCCAAGATCCAAAGATCCACATTCCTAAGGTTGAAGATGGACTTCAAAACTCCACTATATGCAAAGAATCACAATGGATAAGCAATTGGTGAAGAAGAAAAGAAAGGAAGATCAAAACCCTAAATTCATGTTTCAATCCAAGGTTGAAGATGAACTTATCCTCACCTTAGGGTTAAGTATGAGATCCTTCTTGCTCCTTAACACCTTTGCACGATACACTAGTGTCCTTTCACGATATTCCACCCCTGGTGCACGATATGGCACTCACTTGCATGATATGACTCTCACTTGGAGTCAAAACTTCACTCTATGGCCGATATCACCCTATATGGCCAATATCACCTACTTGGGCGATATGCTCTTGCCATGGGTGATATCCCAAGGCCCATGCACGATACCACAGAATACCTTCACGATATGGGAGCTCTATGCACGATACCTTAGGGTAGGAGGGTGGTAAGGGTCGCAAAATTGCACCAAGGGGTGAAACTAGGGGTATATATACTTGTTGTTCATAAAGGAAAGCAAAAAATGAGGTGTCAACATTTTGAGCTAGTAGGTGCCACATGTCATGCATGGGTGACACGTGTACATGCATGAATCAACATTTATCTTGTCTTGAAAAATGGTTGAGGATCATCTTGAGATGCAAATTCGTCCATTACTTATCCATTTGGATAAGATATATCAACAAAATCACCACTTTATTCACAACTCATCACAACTTTGCTAAGGAAGTTGTGACCCGACACACCTCACCTCCTTGATGTCCTTTACACGATATGGACTTTTCCAAAAGTTAAAAAAACGATATGGGACACCTCCTTGGGCTCCCTGGCCGATAGGTACTCATATATAAGCTTTTCATCTTGATACAGCTCAAGTTAAGCTTTCATATTCAACCCTTTTCTTCGTCATTTCATCACCAAGATTACCATCACTCATAATTGATTCAAACATGGTGTCTCATTCATTCTCTCTCCTCTAAATGATACTATGAGGGAGTAGGAACACTCTAGAGGTGTTAATTTGCATATCAACCCCACATTTTGAGTAAATTACAGTTTGTACCAAAATTGGTGTACAATGCACCAACATTGTTCAAACAAGTTCAAACTTGGAATTTAGGCTTTCCACAAGCCACCACTTAGAATCATTCTCTCTCTTATGATGATAAAACACATGGGGTACATTCAACATGTGATATTTTTCATTATAGCCCCTCAATTTGGGTAAATTGCACTTTGCTCCAAGACAAAGGAAAATTACTCAAACAACATTCAATCGGGACCAAACTTGAAACATAAGTGTTTCACATGATGTCAAAACACCTTAGAGGAGTATGTTAAAGTTCTAAGAAACTTTATTAGCCAAAACAAATGGGGTTACCTCATAACCCAGGTCAGGGTCGTTACAAGTAACACTTGAAGTGTGTTATGACAATTGTTACATTGAGATGTAATAAGTTTAATGCACTTTGATAAGTGTGGGCTAACATACTTTGAGAAAGGGTTAAGCCAAGTTTATAAAGTCTGATGTAATCATACCCTGGTAAGGATGAGAGAGGAACTCATACCTTGTGTTGATGATTCATTTAATGATAAATGATGAGAACGAATAAGTATGATTGAATACTAATGATATCAATGTTTGCTCCTAGATGTGTGGAGCAATGAATTAGGGTTTGATCATTGATAATATGATCTTGAAAACCTAAATGGTTAATAATGGAAAACCCTAACCCTAATGAAGGGTAATGATATGTAAAAGAAACCCTAATCGATAAGAAAGGGAAAACCCTAAACCTAATGATGGGAAGGTTGTATTTGTCTTATTGCATAAGCCTTGTAAGGCATGTTAAATACTTGTATAACAAGTATAATGTGTAATGGCCTTGTGAGCCATGTGAATAATTCATTTCCTAGTGAGAGGTGACAAGATGTGTGATGGCCTTGTGAGCCATGTGAATAATTTGTTGCCTAGTGAGAGGTGACAAGATGTGTGATGGCCTTGTGAGCCATGTGAATAAGTTGTTGCCTAGTGAGAGGTGACAAGATGTGTGATGGCCTTGTGAGCCATGTGAATAAGTTGTTTCCTAGTGAGAGGTGACAAGATGTGTAATGGCCTTGTGAGCCATGTGATAGTTTGTTGCCTAGTGAGAGGTGACAAGATATTTAATGGGCCTTGTGAGCCATGTGAGATGCTTTTAGAACAAGTATCATGTATACCTTGGTCTGAGGACCTAGAGGTAATAGTTACCTGATAAGTGGTAATAGTTTTCAGTGATGATCTAAGGGTTTTAATACCTAGATCTAGTAATCATGATAATGATGATGTGAAGGGATGAGAATTCCCAGTAATGTGATAAGGGACTGAGATCCCAAGTATCACATGTTTTAAAGATTTGAAAAAGTATGTGATATATGTATTACACCTATCATTGTAGCATTTGTTGTGTTTGATAAAGATAACTTGTTTGATTCTAAAAGAATGTTGTAATGTACATAATATATCACTAGAAACTATAAAAAATTACCCTGACCATAGATCCATCAGTGTCAGAACTTGCTGATGGTGAAACGGGTTGCTCTGCGGCATAACCCGGAGTGCATACTTTTGAGTATGTGAGGGCGTAAGTACAGACGACCATGTATCAGCCGATCCCCTTACGATCCTGAAATGAATGGGGATTTGGCTATATGCCCTATCCTGGCTCGAGTGTGACTTCGGTCGTAGACTCTGTGTTGAGCACGGTGAACTGGCCCGTGGCTCAGAGTATGGTGCTTGTGTCGCCATGACTCAGACTGGGGACGGTTGTGTGTAGATGCTTCCCCTAAGAGAGTGCAGTTGACACTGTAGCTCTAAGCGAGGATGCCTACGTACCTTGGCACAACTTGTTAGCAGTGACACGAGATGTCCTGCATGTGGTCTCGTACTGACCGAGACAAGGGAGGTCATAGAAATCGGCTCTACCATTGACCTTGTATGGTACTGACTTGTGAGAAGTTCGTGGTTGGTTGGAGATGGACGGGGTATGCTCCATCTCCTCAGGGCATAAGTGTGATTGTAAAATATGTTCAGCCGTGTAGTATATCTGCTTAAGGATCGAATACGAGAAACATTGCTTGATGTGCAATACAGTTATACATTCTAGTTGATAGATGTTATTTATGTTTCTTTACATTCCTTGCAAAGTAGATAGATGAATTATAATCTACCATGGGTAGATACAATGTTCTCCTTGTGAAAGGAGATTACTTCATTCTGTTCATATAGTGAATTATCCTACTTTTTAATATAAAAAGAACCTCTACTCAGTTTATAAATGTTTAATATGTGATAATAATATGGTCGGCAGAGAGTTATATCTCTCACTGGGACAATTACAATTGTCTCACCCCCGTGGGACCCAAATTTTTAGGTGGACGTACACGAGGAGGTGAAGACCTTTTTGCAGATGAAGAATAATAGCTGAGGCAGCAGTGATAGCTCAGGTTGAGTGTATTGTCTGTCATGTCTTGTAGATATGAGTCCTATGTGTCGTCTCTGTACTCTCAGGTCCTTGGAGTTGGTTCGTACTGGTTTTATGATCAATAAGAGATTTTGGCTTACGTGCCTCGAGGTTTTATGTTGCTCATGTATAGTTTGGTAAAGCAACTGTTATATGTTGTTCTCGAGTTGAGATGTACCGGATATGTATAATGTGAATAATGATGTATATAAGGTTTTGGACCTTTCAATAAGAGTTTTCTTTGGAATGGATCTCTTTGAAAAATGGTTTTAATTTTTAGTGATTTTTGTTAGTCTGTTGTTTATGTTTAATTCCGCTTAATTAATGATGATTTGTTTGTCGATTTGGAGATTGTCGTCACATTCACGATCTCAATCCCTTATCTCATTATTGGGAATTCTCATCCCTCAACCTTATTATCATCATAATTACTAGATCTGGGTATTCAAACCCTTAGTTCATCACCGAACACGGTTACCACTTATCAGGTAAGTAGTACCTCTAAGTCCTCAAACCAAGGTATACATGATACTTGTTGCACAAGCATCTCACATGGCTCACAAGGCCCATTAAGTATCTTGTCACCACTTACTAGGCAACATATTATCACATGATTCACAAGGCAATTTCGCATCTTGTCACCTCTCACAAGGCAACAACTTATTCACATGGCTCATAAGGCCAACATTTTGTCACCTCTCACTAGGCAACAACTTATTCACATGGCTCACAAGGCCAACATTTTGTGTTACAACCCCACCTCCTGATAACCCCCAATTAAGGGAGATCGAGAGGTCGAAGCCGCACACATAATTTCCAAATCAAAGGTTCGGCATTTAACCAAGAACAATTATTAAATTTTAACAGACTATACTAGAAAGTTGTAAGAAAATAAACTCTTGCATACCT
Organism: Alisma plantago-aquatica; assembly: GCA_963693085.1. Taxonomy (NCBI): domain Eukaryota; kingdom Viridiplantae; phylum Streptophyta; class Magnoliopsida; order Alismatales; family Alismataceae; genus Alisma; species Alisma plantago-aquatica. The sequence continues at coordinate 102,713,009 of OY856414.1, read as the reverse complement.
CTTGAAAATGTGGATCTCTAGACTTCTATCCATATATGAATTTCTACTCTAACTAATCCTTCTTGTATTTCAATTCATGTATTTCTCAATATGATGATTTACTATTTGTCCTTTTGGCTTTGTACCTAAAATGCCGACAAACAAAACTTCGGTCAGCCGAAGCTGGTATGTGGGGGAAACAATAATCGTGCAACTATGATAACAATGTATTGCAGCCAATTACCATTTAACAAACAATTTTATGTTTTAAATATAACTATACAATCCATGCATTCCCTATCCTCTACGCTGTCTCTATAGTGGACCTGGATACTACTTTCCTTATAGTAGCTCCCCATTAAACCCCTCATGGTCCCACCTATAGGTGAACCAGTTTCTTGGGTTGAGTCACATGGCACTACCCGTAAGTAGCCCACTCCTTAACTCATGTCATGCTAAAGGGTCTCATGGCACTACACTTGGTAGCCCAATTTCTAACCCACGATAACCTAGACCTTACTCTAGGTTACCCCTTTTTAGCCTTTGCAAGCCACAGAGGTGGATTCAGATCTAGCCAGTTATATATATATTCATAGTGATAATCATAGTCACTTTATAGTTGCATGAAATAAAGGCGTCCAACAATTATTTTCAAGCAACTGATAAAAACGTTCGGAAATCACCGTGAAACTAAAGTGATTATTCATAAGTATAACCACATACCTATTCAGTAGATTTCTCAAGCTAATATCAATTCCAACCAAGAAAGAAATCCAAGCAAGTAATTCAACCACATCATCAAGAATCCTGAAAAACACATGTACTCTATTTACTACACACTTTATCAAGATTCTACTCTATTGACTTGGATTCACTTTCTAGGGTTTCTAATCCGAATTAAGGTTTCCTTAGTATTCATTAGGGTTTCTTAGATCAATTTCTCAAACTTTATTCCTTTTAGGTCAACAAACCCTAAAATACTCTTTCTACTCATATAAACCCTAATTGCTCAAATTATCCATTTTAATGGTCTTTTATACTCAAATTGACTTAGGATCATCATATCTCTATTTATTCATGGATTTGAACAATTAAAACAATTAAAAGACATATTCACCTAAATTAGTGTTTTCAAGCTCATTAATGCATATCCATGCACATGGAACCCTAAATTAAGCCATTCATGTAAAAAGATCATCTTTTTAGATCCTATTTTCACTTTTATTAACAACAAGTTAATATTGTCTTGAATTATCCAAAGAACATCATTAAATCCATCTATCATCAAATCTAAGGGTTTTTCATTAATTAAATCATTAAAGATGGTAACTTTATGTACTTTTCAAATTTCAAGCATATTTATGCACATAATCTCTAAATTAAACTAATTACGTTCAAAGTTCATCCTTTTCGATCTTAATGTACCTTTTTACAATTAACAGGTTAATATCAACTTTAATCGCCCATTAAACTCTATTAATTACATTAATCATCTCAAAGTAGAGTTTCTTAATCTTTAATTCATCAAAGTTGATAACTTACACTACTTTTTGAATTTCAAAAGGAATTGCCTTCTAAACATATTTTTATTGAATTCCTCTCATTGTTCTGAACAAAATGCATATATTATTCGTATTCATTCGAGCTACCGATTATTAGATATAATTTTTGCAATAAATCACTTACTTTGGCCAATCATAGTGTTCCATGTGTCCATTCCCATGCAACGTTGGCATGGCTTGGTTTGGGAAACATTTTGAAATGTCCGAATTTCCCTTGGGTAAGTTACAACATCTTCAGCCCGCGGAGGGGCATATCTGTCCAATGCACCTCCTTGCTTCTTCAACCTGACGGCTGCCACCCTAGCCGCCGAGCGCAGCCCTAGGGGCAGCTCTTGCTCCTCGTTTCGGACCCGAAAGCCATGGAGGCTTCTTTCCTTACCTTCGTCAGGCCCCCGCGCCCCTCTGGGTGCCCTCAGCCCGCGACCATAGTGGCTAGTTCGGGCTGGGCAGCCTACACCGTGTGGCCGTCCAAAGCAGTTGTGTTGCTACTGCTGCGTTCAAGCTAGGGTGGAGGAACATCCCTCGAGCTCCCCTTTAGCGTCGTGATAGTGGCACATTTCCACCATAACTCATCCACGACCATGCATTGCTCTAGGATTCGAACTAGCCTCTTGCTAGGTTTTGTATGTACGGAAGAAGAAGAAGGGAGAGAGAGGTGTGTGGGATCTCTCTGGACTCAGCCCTGGGTCTTACCCCTTATATATGGGAGGTTATCTATGCCCAAATATGCTCATCTAAGAGAAAACATGCCCTCTCCCATTAGGAATCATATTCCTTTAATGAGAAGAAATCTTCTCTCTCTTCTTTATTTTTTTGATATTCTTTATTTACTTAAATATTTAGGAATACTAAAATTCTTTCCCTTATTCTCTTTAGTCTTGGCTTTTAATTCATTGATCACAAAATTATGTTGTCCTTTAGTAGAAAATACCACTTCTTTAACAATACCTCATAATTCATTAATTATGTATTCACATTATCTTCTTATTTCCTATTATTGGTATTTTCTCTTTCTTTTTCTCCATTGGGGTTTGTTAGACCCCAAGAAACTCCAATATTTCGAAATTACTTTTTAAGGATACTCTTTATCCTTCTAGATGCATCTATATTCATTATTTCTCATTATCTTGGTTATTTCTTATTAAAATAACTCTTTTTGAGGTTTTCTCTTTATTTCTCTTTTATTTTCCTCATTGGCATTCTATTTAACATTAAGAATCCTTTGGATACGAAAATCCATCAAGGATAACTCAATTATACCTCTTTTCACTTATTTTCCACATTTTATCATTATTTTCAATTTCTTTCTTAATAAAGAAATATTTAATTGATATTTTCTTTTCTTATTGCTTTCTTTATGCAACTTTGGACTCCTTGTAACCCAAGAGGCATGAAATCCCTCTTTGGATTTTCCTTCTAGAGGTTTCCACATATTTCTTTCATCTATTTTCTTATTTACTCAATAATAGAGTTTCTTTTGTCCTTTCTTTGTTATTGGGCCCAATAGCTGATAAAGCCCAAAAAACGATCATCAAGGCTATTGTAAATGAAATCCAAATCATATATTTGTTTGTTAAATTATCTTTAATATGAGAAATTACATTTTTCAGAAAATGAACCCAAAAATTGGGGTTGTAACCTCCTTCCCCTCTTATAAGAATTTTGTCCTCAAAATTCAATCAAGCAAACAAACAATTCAGGATAAGACTTTTCCATGTCCATCATTGGCCCCTATGTGGTTTTACCTTATCCATGGCACTTCCAAGGAACCTTTATCATCACATATTCTTTTCTCTGAGTTCTTTCACCTTGGCATCTATAAACCTCACAGGTGACTCAAGTCATTTCAGCCTCCCTTGGGGCTCACTATGTTCATTGCTCAGCACATGGTCCGGGTCCCTCACATAGTGCTCTAAATTGGACACATGGAACTCATCACACATTACTTTTGTAACAACCCTGACATGGGTTATGAAGTGACCCTATTTGTTTTGGCTAATAAAGTTTCTTATAACTTTAATATAATCCTCTAATGTGCTTTGTTATCATGTGACACACTCATGTTTCAAGTTTGGTCCCGATTGAATGATGTTTGAGCAATTTTCTTTTGTTTTGGACCAAAGTGCAATTTACCCAAATTGAGGGGATATAATGCAAAATGTCACATTTTGAACATTCCTCATGTGTTTTATCATCATTATAGAGAGAATGATGCAAGGTGGTGTCTTGTGGAAAGCTTAAATTCCAAGTTTGAACCATGTCTTGTGGAAAGCTTAAATTACTACCTATAAAGTGTCCCTACTTCCTCTATATATCATTTATAGGAGATAGAATGAATGAGAAACCATGTTTGGATCAATTATGAATGATGATACTCTTGGTGATGAAATGACCAAGAAAAGGGTTGAATATGAAAGCTTAACTTGAGTTGTATCAAGTTGAAAAGCTTATATATGAGTGCCTATCGGCCAAGGAACCCAATGAGGTGTCCCATATCATTTTGTGGACTCTTGGAAAATCCCATATTGTGCAAAGAACCTCAAGGAGGAGAGGTGTGTTGGGTTACAACTTCCTTGGTAAAGTTGTGATGAGTTGTGAATAAAGTGGTGATTTTATTGATATATCTTATTCAAAGAGATAAGTAATGGACGAATACTTATCCCTAGATCACTCTCAACTGTTTTTAATGTCAAGATAAATGATTATGAATGCATGTACATGTGTCACCCATGCATGGACACGTGGCACCTACTAGTTCAAAATGATGACACATCATTTTGAACTTTCTTCATGAGCAACAAGTATATATACCCCTAGTTTCACCCCTTAGTGGAATTTTTCGACCCTTACCACCCTCCTACCTTATGGTATCGTGCATATACTCCTTGTATCGTGCAGGAGTGCTGTAGTATCGTGCATGAGCCCTTAGGTATCGCCCATGGCAAGATCATATCGCCCAAGTAGGTGATATTGGCCATATAGAGTGATATCGGCCATAGAGTGAAGAGTTGAGTGGCATATCATGCAAGTGAGTGACATATCGTGCAAGAGGGGTGGTATATCATGAAAGGGATGTGAGGTAACGTGCAAAGGTTCTGGAGCAAGAAGGATCTCAAATATTAACCCTAAGGTGAGGTCATGATCATCTTCAACCTTGGATTGAAGCATGATTTTAGGGTTTTGATCTTCCTTTCTTTTCTTCTTCACCAATTGCTTATCCATGGTGATTCCTTGTTTACGAAGGAGTTGTGAACGAGCCTTGTACTTTTGAGAAGTCATACTCAACCTTAGGAACGTGGATCTTTGGAGCTTGGAGCTTTGAAGTTGTTCTTAAGGTGGGTTATATAACTTGAACTCAACCATGTTATTATTCTTCACCTAAATTGCTATAATTAGTGAAATACTTTTAATTCCGAAATTTCCTGAAGTAGTTGATGAAATTATGAGTTCTAGTAATTGCTTAGACCTATTTCCATGAATGATATCAGTTAGAACAAAGGTCTAGAGCTTGAAGAAGATGGTATCACTTTGTAAAGTGATATCAGGTTCAAGTATATGCTCAAATAGCCCTAACCCGATATGGGTATGTCTTGCCCGATATGTCTTGCACAAGATGCTTGCACAATAGGAAGTCTAGAATAGACTCCATACAAGATAAAAAGATAATTGTATACTTGTAAGATGACAAGAAACCCTAATTTGGGTAACCCGATATAAGTGAAGTGTAACAAGTGCTATTGCACAACATGGTTGCACGACATGGTTGCATGACATAGTTGCACGACATGATTGCACGATAGGGTTGCACGATACACAACCCTAGACGATATGGTAACCCTAACCCATCATGGCTAACCCTAGATGGTGACTAGCCCGATAGGGTGATTGAATGTACTTCTAGCCCGACATGGTGATGGGTTGATACCTCATAAGTATCATGGGTGAGACATACATATACCTTGTGCTCGATATGAGGTCAAGAAGATACCTCATGCACGATATGGACACAAGTGCAAATCCTAACCCGATATGGTGTGTAACATACTGAATCTCAGGGTCTTCCCTACAATTTACCCATATTCTATCTTTTCATTTCTTTCAAGTCCTTTTGGACTAATTTCATAACTTTCCCTTCTTTTATATTCTTTTTGGACTCCTTGTGCAATTTGAGCACAATTCAAGGTTGAAATTACCTTTTTCTCTCATTTATATAAATGGAGGGGTGTTTGCACAAATAACCCACACAATGAAATAATTGGGGTCTTAATATGCAAAATGTACACTTAAGAGAGCAAATAAGTGGATAATTTGTTTTTAGAGATCTTATATCTTTTTGGACTAAGATATGAATATTAATGTGTATTTGAGTGTTTAATGAGAGTATTTCCCCTTTTTCCTTCTCTCTCCTAAAAAATGATAATAATATATCAAAATAGAATATAATGGTGAGATTTTTATTTTAAAGTTAATAATGGTTATATATCTCGAAATTCACTCATGTAATCCATTAAAAGAAGACTTTTCATATAACTCATTCATTTTAATATATTAATATACACTTTAAGGAGAAATATAGCAATTAAGGGCCACATTATTTATAAAACGAGAAAGTAATTGCATAACATTTTTCTAGACTTTAATGTGAGCTAATGGTTCAAATTTGGTGGCTTTTAGAGTTGGTTTGACCCCTCAAAACTATTTTATACGCTTTTAATATAGTGTAAATTAAAATTGTGAATAATAACCCACCTTCATACCTCACTCTTATCATGGGCTAATTAAGCTTGAAAATGCATGTAATTAGTGAGTGGAGGACTCTTGGACTCCAAATCTTTGATTTGGTAACCAAGGGTTGCTTATAAAAGCAACACATAATTATTTTCTCAAGCATTATATTAATATAAGCTTTAATAATCAAAATAATGATTGGAGGCCAAAGGTTGTGTAAAACGAAAATCTAATTATATAGAATGAATATAGACGTCATTAGCAACCTGGGGTTAAAATTTGAGGTTAATTGGAGCTCGTTTGACCTTCCAAATGTATTTAACAAGTTTTTAATATAGTGTGACATAATAGCAATCGATATATCATTGAATTGCATCATTTAAGCTAAAGTCTAGCCTTTAAATGGCTGTCACGCGCACCTGGTCTATCAGGCATCACGACCCAATGGTCCAGGTTAGATGAGGATCCCATCTAATGGTAAGCGATTTGTCTCCTACCTTAGATTAACCGAAACAGTAGCCGGGAAGACGCGGCTCGCTTCCTCTCCACCTTTCTCCCTCGTTTCTCCATCTTTTCTAGTACTTTCTTCACCTACAGGTTCGTAGAGACCCCCCAATTCGTTTGAGCCCTCAATCGTCCAATGAGGCACAACATAGCTGAAAAATGCCAAGTGGCGCCAGCCAAGGCCTCTCACCTCCACCATCGTTTCACATACACAGACATCCCCACCTATAAGTAACCTCCTACACAGTTGCGTCCACCCCTTATTAACTTTCCCATCCCATCGATTTTGTTCGAGAATGTGTGTGTAGCCAGTGACGTGGAGCTTTTCCATCTATACTTGTGGTGCCTCTCCCCAGTGCTAGGCAGCTCGTGCATCAAAATAGATTGATCGGATGAGTTTGTCCTTCGATTCTCTTTGTTTCGAGTACCTTTGCGCCCTGTTTGGTTGAGAAACACAAAAAAACCCAAAATACCTAGCTACACCCACAACGCCATGGCTGCGCTAGAGCTTGAAGAAGCTTGAGTGCTTTTTACCTTTTTGCCCCCACGCGTCCTCCTTTGCTTGTTCTCTCGCAAATGGGCAGTTTCGTCATCCGAATCTTTGCTTTTTGACCCATGTAGCAATTATCTAAATTCTTATTGGTCCATTTTGTTTAATTCGTAGAATATCGCTCGGACATCAGAAAAATATAAATAAATAGTCGTTGGAAAGGATTTTTTGAGTAGAATCCAATGTTGTGGTTTCTGAAACCTTATTCTAAATTATTTTTCGAAGTTTCCCTAAGATACTCTTTTGATGATTTAAATGTTCTAAAATGCATAAGTAATTCATTTTAAGTCCAATTTGTAAAATAAAATATGTTTTTATAATCACTAAAGTCTAAATAATGTCTTGGTCTAAGTTTTGGGTCTCAAATCGAAGGCTTTCCTAAAAAGTTTTAAAAATGGGTTTTTCTTTATATCTTTATGCTTAACACATCCTAATACATGATAATGTTTGCAACTAGGGAAAAATGGAATGGTGATACAATCAACTTGGTTAAGTTTGTGGTAATGAATCTAGATCAGGTATGTGACTCCTATGTATATGAATCATATGTTAATGTACGTGAAGCCTATTTTGTGTGTGGAACCTATTTGGGCATGTGGAACTTATTTATCAATGTATGATGAATGTGGAATGTATAATGTGCAATTTACCTACTCTTCAGTTGGGCTCTTATCCAACCCTACCTCACTATTGTGCTAGCCTTGTTATCCTTATAAATGTCTTTATTTGGCTCTTTACTATGTGATGCTTCTATTGCCTATGTGGCTCATTTAATTGTAACTCTTGAATCTTGCTATGGCCAATGTTTGGCTCATCCATTTATTGAGATTATTTACTTGGGTTTTATTCCCATTTTGCAATGTTGCAATCATGTTATACTTCTCAATACTGCCAAGTGACTATTAAGCATGATGTATTTTAGGCCAAATGACAATGTAGTGTACATGAATACAAACCACCCACAGGGCACTGAGGTTTTAGTCCTCCTGCCGGGCACTGGGGTTTTAGTCCCCCTGCCATTTTATATTAGGCACTGGGGTTTTAGTCCCCCTGCCACTTTATATAGGCACTGGGGTTTTAGTCCCCCGGCCACTTGGTGAGGTCTGGTAGGTGCCTCACCCCACATTGAGATGACTTTGTGTCTTAATATATTCATGCTATGTGATTGTTATTGTGGTGATTGATTATGGTAGTTCTCTAATTCTTATTTGAATATTTGTCTCATTCTCTTAAAAACTTGTAGCATAGAGAATCTTTTATTATGCAATGTTGTTGACTATTACTTGTCATATTCATTTTAATTGACACATACTTTTTACCTTTCTCTTGTTGGATGACCCTGACCATACAGGCTAGGATCATAGTTGCGCATGGAAGCTTGGTGAACCAACCTAAGGCTAAGGATAGGACAAGAAGAAAAGGAACATATAGCTTGCATGTTCATAATTGCCTTTATATATTAAGTTGTTTTTTTTGGAGACAATATTGGCTTAGTCTAAGTCTTCCTCTACCTAGATCATATGTTTTGTATAAAGTTGTACTTCCTTTATGGAAATTTTGTAATGTACTCTTTATACATTTTGAGTAAAGTCAAGTTTTATTTCTTCCACTTCCACACATTTGATGTACTTGTTTATCATGTTTTATTGTAGAGACTTGGTCTTTACAGCATGGTATCAGAGCATCAAGGTAGTCAGATTCTTGACTAATTCAAAATTGTCTCCTAGATAGAACCCTTACCATATGTAGTTTCCTTTAGTAAGTTTTTCACCTTAGAGTTGACTTATGATGAAAGTTTGATTTAGGATCATAATAATTCCATATTAGAAATAAAATTTGTCAACTTTTTGGTGAATTGTCTATTGAGAAGCTACTAGAGCAAGAAGTTGAAGTGATGGTGTCTAGAAAGGGTCAGAGCTTGGGGGCTGGAAATATTTTCCTCTGCCCCACTAGCTTGGTAACGAGGACTCCTGAGCTCATATGACCTGGCCTGGCCTGATTTGATACAGACAACTCGAAATAGTCTATCTTTGGGAATGTTGCCTAATAGTTGAATACATTAGGAAAACCATAAGTGATGATTTGATCTCTTACACAAAAATCATCCTTAAATACCTTATACTTCTATGTTTAGGGTTTAGTGTACCCTATGTTACACCCTGAAGTTTGGTTAGTAAGTCCTTTTAGTGTTGAATCTTATGTACCTTTTACCCTTATCTTAGTTTTACTTAGTTGACCCTTTTAAGTAGTGGAGTGAGGGTAATGCTGTTGGTACCCTATTTGGTTTTGCAAATCTGATTTCGAGGACGAAATCCCTTTTTAGGGGGATGGAATCCAAATTAAAAGAAAAATCAAATACCTTTAGAGTTAGAAACCCTATCTATGTGAACATATGTACATAATAACTTATGTGAACAAGAATTTACCAAACACATTATACTTGTAATTCAACTTGTTTGTTTATACACACATGCATTCATAATAAGTCATATAGAGATAGTTCATATGCTTGAACCTTCACATATTATTGATTCACATAATAATGAGTTACTCATTACAAATGGTGAATATACATAACGTTGACTATGCCACCCTAATGGTAAAATGTGTATGGATAATGCACCCTAAGGATGCTTTAGCATGTAATGATCACGTTGACCTAAACCCTAATATGTAATCATCCAATTTTTACAACATACACATATATATATCCTTCATGCCTTTCATGATACATTAGTGACATTAGGTGTCATCATCACATAATATACCTTGATGCATATAAATGGATTATAGTCACAAAGTTATCAATATATGTAAGGTATATCACCTTGTTCTCTAATGAACACCTCATCATAACTTGATATATGAATTAATTCATTAATATTTAATGGGTTACATCCTATTCACTAAAATGCATATAATCACTCAAACGTGATAATGAATGATTGGATTCACATAAATATTCATAAATGCCTAATGTGAAGTAAAATATGTATAATTTATAATATGAAGTATAATGGACGACAATGATTAATGATGCCATTAATATGAGTCTGAACGATGATATGACAATGTGTAGTATGGACATTATTTGGAATTATTATAGGCTTAATAACTTGTTGGATAATATTAAATTTTTCTACAAAATAATTTGTGATAATTCTACATGATAGTTTGAAGAGGATAATGGAAAATGAATTCATGTTATTAAGATTTTTGACCTAATACATTAATTAATGTTGAATGGCTTAGAAAACCCTAATTGTGCTTAAAACCCTTGATGAGGGAAATACACATTATATAATATTGAGATGTAATTGTTTTGAATAAAATGTGGCACAAGTGATAGTATAATAAATATGATACCTCTTCATGATGGAGATTATGCTAATAAGGCAAAAATGTTAATTTGAGTTTGATAAAAGGCTATAGGTTTTGTGGAAACCTTAGTAACACCTGACTTATGTAGATTTTGTGTTGTACCCTAGATTAAGGGTTATAACCTAGTGTTTAAGGTTGGGAAGTTGCACACTCACCCTCACTTTCCTCTTGTTGTGATTTTAGGGACGAAATCCTCTTTAAGGGGTGGTGTGTTGTAACATACTGAATCTCAGGGTCTTCCCTACAATTTACCCATATTCTATCTTTTCATTTCTTTCAAGTTGTTTTGGAATAATTTCATAAATTTCCCATCTTTTATATTCTTTTTGGACTCCTTGTGCAATTTGAGCACAATTCAAGGTTGAAATTACCTTTTTCTCTCATTTATATAAATGGAGGGGTGTTTGCACAAATAACCCACACAATGAAATAATTGGGGTCTTAATATGCAAAATGTACACTTAAGAGAGCAAATAAGTGGATAATGTGTTTTTAGAGATCTTATATATTTTTGGACTAAGATATGAATATTAATGTGTATTTCAGTGTTTAATGAGAGTCTTTCCCCCTTTTCCTTCTCTCTCCTCAAAAATGATAATAATATATCAAAATAGAATATAATGGTGAGATTTTGCTTTTAAAGTTAATAATGGTTGTATATCTTGAAATTCACTCATGTAATCCATTAAAAGAAGACTTTTCATACAAATCATTCATTTTAATACATTAATATACACTTTAATGAGCAATATAGTAATTAAGGGCCATATTATGTACAAAACGAGAAATTAATTACATAGCTTTGTTCTAGACGTTAATGTGAGCTAATGGTTCCTATTTGGTGGCTTTTGGAGTTGGTTTGACCCCTCAAAACTATTTTATATGCTTTTAATATAGTGTAAATTAAAATGGTGAATAATAACCCACCTTCATACCTCACTCTTATCATGTAATAATTAAGCTTGAAAATGCATGTAATTAGTGAGTGTAGGACTCTTGGACTCCAAATCTCTGATTTGGGAACTAAGGGTTGCTTATAAAAGCAACACATAATTATTTGCTCAAGCATTATATTAGTATATGCTTTAATAATCAAAATAATTATTGGAGGCCAAAGGTTGGGTGAAACGAAAATATAATTATATAGAATAAATCTAGACGTCATTAGCAACTTGGGGTTAAAATTTGAGGTTAATTGGAGCTCGTTTGACCTTCCAAATGCATTTAACACGTTTTTAATATAGTGTGACATAATAGTAATCGATATATCATTGAATTGCATCATTTAAGCTAAAGTCCAGCCTTTAAATGGTTGTCACGTGCGCCTGGTCTATCATGGATAATGACCCAATTGTCTAGGTTGGATGAGGAACCCATATAATGGTAGGTGTTTTGTCTCCTACCTTGGATTAACCGAAACAGTAGCCGGGAAGACGCGGCTCGCTTCCTCTCCACCTTTCTCCCTCGTTTCTCCATCTTTTCTAGTACTTTCTTCACCTACAGGTTCGTAGCGACCCCCCGGTTCATTTGAGCCCTCACTCGTCCAGTGAGGCACAGAGTAGCCAAAATGCCAAGTGGAACCGGTCAAGGCGTCTCACCTCCACCATCATTTCACATCCACATACATCCCCACCTATAAGTAACCTCCTACACAGCTGCTTCGACCCCTTAGCAACTTTCCCATCCCATCGATTTTGTTCAAGAACTTGTGTAGTCGGTGACATGGAGCTTTTCAATCTGTACTTGCAGTGCCTCTCCCCAGTGCTAGGCAGCTCGTGCATCAAAATAGATTGGTCGGGTGAATTCGTCCTTCGATTCTCTTCGTTTCGAGTACCTTTGCGCCCTGTTTGGTTGAGAAACGCAAAAACGCCCAAAATACCTAGCTACACCCACAACGCCATGGATGTGCTAGAGCTTGAAGAAGCTCGAGTGTTTTTTAACTTTTTGCCCCCGCGCGTCCTCCTTTCCTTGTTCTCTCGCAACGGGCAGTTTCATCATCTGAATCTTTGCTTTTTGACCCATGTAGAAATTATCTAAATTCTGATTGGTCCATTTTGTTTAATTCGTAGAAAATCGTTCGAACATCGGAAAAATATAAATAAATAGTCATTTGAAAGGATTTTTCGAGTAGAATCCAATTTTGTGGTTTTTGAAACCTGATTCTAAATTATTTTTCGAAGTTTCCCTAAGATACTCTTTTGATGATTTAAATGTTCTAAATTGCATAAGTAATTCATTTTAAGTCCAATTTGTAAAATAAAATATGTTTTTCTAATCACTAAAGTCTAAGTAATGTCTTGGTCTAAGTTTTGGGTCTCAAATCGAAGGTTTTCCTAAAAAGGTTCAAAAATGGGTTTTTCTTCATATATTTATGCTTAACACATCCTAATACATGATAATGTTTGCAACTAGGGAAAAAATGGAATGGTGATACAATCAACTTGGTAAAGTTTGTGGTAATGAATTTAGATCAGGTATGTGACTCCTATGTATATGAATCATATGTTAATATACGTGAAGCCTATTTTGTGTGTGGAACCTATTTGGGCATGTAGAGCTTATTTATCAATGTATGATGAATGTGGAATGTATAATGTGCAATTTACCTACTCTTCAATTGGGCTCTTATCCAACCCTACCTCACTATTGTGATTGCCTTTTTATCCTTATAAATGTCTTTATTTGGATCTTTACTATGTGATGCTTCTATTTCCTATTTAGCTCATTTAATTGTAACTCTTGAATCTTGCTATGGCCAAAGTTTGGCTCATCCATTTATTGAGATTATTTACTTAGGTTTTATTCCCATTTTGCAATGTTGCAATCTTGTTATAGTTCTCAATACTGCCAAGTGACTATTAAGCATGATGTATTTTAGGCCAAATGACAATGTAGTGTACATGAGTACAAACCACCAACAGGGCACTGAGGTTTTAGTCTTCCTGCCGGGCACTGGGGTTTTAGTCCCCCTACCACTTGGTGAGGTCCGGTAGGTGCCTCACCCTACATTGAGATAACTTTGTGTCTTAATATATTCATGATATGTGATTGTTATTGTGGTGATTGATTATGGCAGTTCTCTAATTCTTATTTGAATATTTGTCTCATTCTCTTAAAATCTTGTAGCATAGAGAATCTTTTATTTTTATAATGTTGTTGACTATTACTTGTCCTATTCCTTTTGATTGACACATACTTTTTACCTTTCTCTTACGGGATGACCCCGACCATCCAGGCTAGGATCAGAGTTGCGCATGGAAGCTTGGTGAACCAACCTAAGGCTAAGGATAGGACAAGAAGAAAAGTAACATATAGCTTGCATGTTCATAATTTCCTTTATATATTAAGTTGTTTTGTTTGGAGACAATATTGTCTTAGTCTAAGTCTTCCTCTGCCTAGATCCTATGTTTTGTATAAAGTTGTACTTCCTTTGTGGAAATTTTGTAATGTACTCTTTATACATTTTGAGTAAAGTCAAGTTTTATTTCTTCCGCTGCCACACATTTGATGTACTTGTTTATCATGTTTTATAGTAGAGACTTGGTCTTTACAGCATGGTATCAGAGCAAAAAGGTAGTCGGATTCTTGACTAATTCAAAATTGTCTCCTAGATAGAACCCTTACCATATGTAGTTTCCTTTAGTAATTTTTTCACCTTAGAGTTGACTTATGATGAAAGTTTGATTTAGGATCATAATAATTCCATATTAGAAATAAAATTTGTCAACTTTTTGGTGAATTATCTATTGAGAAGCTACTAGAGCAAGAAGTTGAAGTGATGGTGTCTAGAAAGGGTTAGAGCTTGGGGGTGGCAATATTTCCTCTACCCCACTAGCTCGGTAACGAGGACTCCTGAGCTCATATGACCTGTCCTGGCCTGATTTGATACAGACAGCTCAAAATAGTCTATCTTTAGGCATGTTGCCTAATTGTTGAATACCTTAGGAAAACCATAAGTGATGATTTGATCTCTTACACAAAAATCATCCTTAAATACCTTATACTTCTATGTTTAGGGTTTAGTGTGCCCTATGTTACACCCTGAAGTTTGGTTAGTAAGTCCTTTTAGTGTTGAATCTTATGTACCTTTTACCCTTAGCTTAGTTTCACTTAGTTGACCCTTTTAAGGGGTAGAGTGAGGGTAATGGTGTTGGTACCCTATTTGGTTTTGCAAATCCGATTTCGAGGACGAAATCCCTTTTTAGGGGGATGGAATCCCAATTAAAAGCAAAATCAAATACCTTTAGAGTTAGAAACCCTATCTATGTGGACATATGTACATAATAACTTATGTGAATAAGACTTTACCAAACACATTATACTTGTAATTCAACTTGTTTGTTTATACACACATGCATTCATAATAAGTCATATAGAGATAGTTCATATGCTTGAACCTTCACATATTATTGATTAACATAATAATGAATTACTCATTACTAATGGTGAATATACATAACGTTGACTATGCCACCCTAATGGTAAAATGTGTATGGATAATGCACCCTAAGGATGCTTTAGCATGTAATGATCACGTTGACCTAAACTCTAATATGTAATCATCTAATTTTTAAAACATACACACACACATATATATATATATATATATATATATATATATATATATATATATATATCCTTAATGACTTTCATGATACATTAATGACATTAGGTGTCATCATCACATAATATACATTGATGCATATAAATGGATTATAGTCGCAAAGTTATCAATATATGTAAGGTATATCACCTTGTTCTCTAATGAACACCTCATCATAACTTGATATATGAATTAATTCATTAATATTTAATGGGTTACATCCTATTCACTAAAATGCATATAATCACTCAAACATGATAATGAATGATTGGATTCACATAAATATTCATAAATGCCTAATGTGAAGTAAAATATGTATAATTTATAATATGAAGTATAATGGACGACAATGATTAATGATGCCATTAATATGAGTATGAACGATGATATGACATTGTGTAGTATGGACATTATTTGGAATTAGTATAGGCTTAATAACTTGTTGGATAATATTAAATTTTTCTACAAAATAATTTGTGATAATTCTACATGATAGTTTTAAGAGGATAATGGAAAATGAATTCATGTTATTAAGGTTTTTGACCTAATACATTAATTAATGTTGAATGGCTTCGAAAACCCTAATTGTGCTTAAAACCCTGGATGAGGGAAATACACATGATATAATATTGAGATGTAATTGTTTTGAATAAAATGTGGCACAAGTGATAGTATAATAAATATGATACCTCTTCATGATGGAGATTATGATAATAAGGAAAAAATGTTAATTTGGATTTGATAAAAGGCTATAGGTTTTGTGGAAACCTTAGTAACACCTAACTTATGTAGATTTTGTGTTGTACCCTAGATTAAGGGTTATAACCTATGTTTAAGGTTGGGAAGTTGCACACTCACCCTCTCTTTCCTCTTGTTGTGATTTCAGGGACGAAATCCTCTTTAAGGGGTGGTGTGTTGTAACATACTGAATCTCAGGGTCTTCCCTGCAATTTACCCATATTCTATCTTTTCATTTCTTTTAAGTCCTTTTGGACTAATTTCATAAATTTCCCTTCTTTTATATTCTTTTTGGACTCCTTGTGCAATTTGAGCAGAATTCAAGGTTGAAATTACCTTTTTCTCTCATTTATATAAATGGAGGGGTGTTTCCACAAATAATCCACAAAATGAAATAATTGGGGTCTTAATATGCAAAATGTACACTTAAGAGAGCAAATAAGTGGATAATTTGTTTTTAGAGATCTTATATCTTTTTGGACTAAGATATGAATATTAATGTGTATTTGAGTGTTTAATGAGAGTATGTCCCCTTTTTCCTTCTCTCTCCTCAAAAATGATAATAATATATCAAAATAGAATATAATGGTGAGATTTTTCTTTTAAAGTTAATAATGGTTGTATATCTGGAAATTCACTCATGTAATCCATTAAAAGAAGACTTTTCATATAACTCATTCATTTTAATATATTAATATACACTTTAATGAGCAATATAGTAATTAAGGGCCATATTATGTATAAAACGAGAATGTAATTGCATATCATTGTTCTACACTATAATGTGAGCTAATGGTTCAAATTTGGTGGCTTTTGGAGTTGGTTTGACCCCTCAAAACTATTTTATACGCTTTTAATATAGTGTAAATTAAAATGGTGAATAATAACCCACCTTCATACCTCACTCTTATCATGGGCTAATTAAGCTTGAAAATGCATGTAATTAGTGAGTGGAGGACTCTTGGACTCCAAATCTCAGATTTGGGAACCAAGGGTTGCTTATAAAAGCAACACATAATTATTTGCTCAAGCATTATATTAATATATGCTTTAATAATCAAAATAATTATTGGAGGCCAAAGGTAGGGTGAAACTAAAATGTAATTATATAGAATGAATCTAGACGTCATTAGGATCCTAGGGTTAAAATTTGAGGTTAATTGGAGCTTGTTTGACCTTCCAAATGCATTTAACAAATTTTTAATATAGTGTGACATTATATCAATCGATATATCATTGAATTGCATCATTTAAGCTAAAGTCCAGCCTTTAAATGGTTGTCATGCGTGCCTGGTCTATCATGGATCATGACCCAACAGTATAGGTTGGACAAGAATCCCATCCAACGGTAGGCGCTTTGTCTCCTACCTTGGATTAACCAAAATAGTAGTCGGGAAGACGCGACTCGCTTCCTCTCCACCTTTCTCCCTCGTTTCTCCATCTTTTCTAGTACTTTCTTCACCTACATGTTCATAGTTACCCTCTGTTTCATTTAACCCCTCACTCATACAGTGAGGCGCAGCATAGTCGAAACTCCAAGCGGCACCGACCAAGGCCTCTCACCTCCACCATCGTTTCACATCCACAGACATCCCCACCTATAAGTAACCTCCTACACAGCTGTGTCGACCCCTTAGCAACTTTCCCATCCCATCGATTTTGTTCGAGAATGTGTGTGTAGCCGGTGACATGGAGCTTTTCCAGCTGTACTTGTGGTGCCTCTCCCCAGTGCTAGGTGGCTCGTGCATCAAAATAGATTGGTCGGGTGAGTTCGTCCTTCGATTCTCTTCGTTTCGAGTACCTTTGCGCCCTGTTTGGTTGAGAAACACAAAAACGCCCAAAATACCTAGCTACACCCACAACGCCATGGCTGTGCTAGAGCTTGAACAAGCTCGAATGCTTTTTACCATTTTGCGCCCGTGTGTCCTCCTTTCCTTGTTCTCTCGCAAAGGGCAGTTTCATCATCCGAATCTTTGCTTTTCGACCCATGTAGCAATTATCTAAATTCTAATTGGTCCATTTTGTTTAATTCGTAGAAAATCGCTCGGACATCAGAAATATATAAATAAATAGTCATTGGAAAGTATTTTTTGAGTAGAATCCAATTTTGTGGTTTTTGAAGCCTGATTCTGAATTATTTTTCGAAGTTATCCTAAGATACTCTTTTGATGATTAAAATGTTCTAAAATGCATAAGTAATTCATTTTAAGTCGAATTTGTAAAATACAATATGTTTTTATAATCACTAAAGTCTAAGTAATGGCTTGGTCTATGTTTTGGGTCTCAAATAGAAGGTTTTCCTAAAAAGGTTTAAAAATGGGTTTTTTTTTATATCTTAATGCTTAACACATCCTAATACATGATAATGTTTGCAACTAGGGAAAATGGAATGGTGATACAATCAACTTGGTAAAGTTTATGGTAATGAATCTAGATCAGGTATGTGACTCCTATGTATATGAATCATATGTTAATGTACGTGAAGCCTATTTTGTGTGTGGAACCTATTTGGGCATGTGGAACTTATTTATCAATGTATGATGAATGTGGAATGTATAATGTGCAATTTACCTACTCTTCAGTTGGGCTCTTATCCAACCCTACCTCACTATTGTTCTAGCCTTGTTATCCTTATAAATGTCTTTATTTGGCTCTTTACTATGTGATGCTTCTATTGCCTATGTGGCTCATTTAATTGTAACTCTTGAATCTTGCTATGGCCAATGTTTGGCTCATCCATTTATTGAGATTATTTACTTGGGTTTTATTCCCATTTTGCAATGTTGCAATCTTGTTATACTTCTCAATACTGCCAAGTGACTATTAAGCATGATGTATTTTAGGACAAATGATAATGTAGTGTACATGAGTACAAACCACCCACAGGGCACTGAGGTTTTAGTCCTCCTACCGGGCACTGGGGTTTTAGTCCCCCTACCATTTTATATTAGGCACTGGGGTTTTAGTCCCCCTGCCACTTTATATAGGCACTAGGGTTTTAGTCCCCCTGCAACTTGGTGAGGTCCGGTAGGTGCCTCACCCTACATTGAGATGACTTTGTGTCTTAATATATTCATGCTATGTGATTGTTATTGTGGTGATTGATTATGGCAGTTCTCTAATTCTTATTTGATATATTTGTCTCATTCTCTTAAAATCTTGTAGCATAGAGAATCTTTTATTATGTAAAGTTGTTGACTATTACTTGTACTATTCCTTTTGATTGACACATACTTTTTACCTTTCTCTTGCTGGATGACCCCGACCATCCAGGCTAGGATCAGAGTTGCGCATGGAAGCTTGGTGAACCAACCTAAGGCTAAGGATAGGACAAGAAGAAAAGGAACATATAGCTGGCATGTTCATAATTGCCTTTATATATTAAGTTGTTTTGTTTAGAGACAATATTGGCTTAGTCTAAGTCTTCCTCTACATATATCCTATGTTTTGTATAAAGTTGTACTTCCTTTATGGAAATTTTGTAATGCACTCTTTATACATTTTGAGTAAAGTCAAGTTTTATTTCTTCCGTTGCCACACCTTTGATGTACTTGTTTATCATGTTTTATAGTAGAGACTTGATCTTTACAGCATGGTATCAGAGCATCAAGGTAGTCGGATTCTTGACTAATTCAAAATTGTCTCCTAGATAGAACCCTTACCATATGTAGATTCCTTTAGTAAGTTTTTCATCTTAGAGTTGACTTATGATGAAAGTTTGATTTAGGATCATAATAATTCCATATTAGAAATAAAATTCATCAACTTTTTGGTGAATTGTCTATTGAGAATCTACTAGAGCAAGAAGTTGAGGTGATGGTGTCTAGAAAGGGTCAGAGCTTGGGGGTTGGCAATATTTTCCTCTACCCCACTAGCTTGGTAACGAGGACTCCAAAGCTCATATGACCTGGCCTGGCCTGATCTGATACAGACAGCTCGAAATAGTCTATCTTGGGGCATGTTGCCTAATTGTGGAATACATTAGGAAAACCATAATTGATGATTTGATCTCTTACACAAAAATCATCCTTAAATACCTTATACTTCTATGTTTAGGATTTAGTGTACCCTATGGTACACCCTGAAGTTTGGTTAGTAAGTCCTTTCAGTGTTGAATCTTATGTACCTTTTACCCTTAGCTTATTTTGACTTAGTTGACCCTTTTAAGGGGTGGAGTGAGGGTAATGGTGTTGGTACCCTATTTGGTTTTGCAAATCTAATTTTGAGGACGAAATCCCTTTTTAGGGGGATGGAATCCCAATTAAAAGCAAAATCAAATACCTTTAGAGTTAGAAACCCTATCTATGTAGACATATGTACATAATAAATTATGTGAACAAGAATTTACCAAACACATTATACTTGTAATTCAACTTGTTTGTTTATACACACATGCATTCATAATAAGTCATATAGAGATAGTTCATATGCTTGAACATTCGCATATTATTGATCCACATAATAATGAGTTACTCATTACTAATGGTGAATATACATAACGTTGACTATGCCACCCTAATGGTAAAATGTGTATGGATAATGCACCCTAAGGATGCTTTAGCATGTAATGTTCACGTTGCCTAAACCCTAATACGTAATCATCTAATTTTGACAACATACACATATATATATCCTTAATGCCTTTCTTGATACATTAGTGACATTAGGTGTCATCATCACATAATATACCTTGATG
Organism: Alisma plantago-aquatica; assembly: GCA_963693085.1. Classification (NCBI taxonomy): domain Eukaryota; kingdom Viridiplantae; phylum Streptophyta; class Magnoliopsida; order Alismatales; family Alismataceae; genus Alisma; species Alisma plantago-aquatica. The sequence continues at coordinate 102,692,268 of OY856414.1, read as the reverse complement.
CATATAAATGGATTCTAGTCACAAAGTTATCAATATATGTAAGGTATATCACCTTGTTCTCTAATGAGCACCTCATCATAACTTGATATATGAATTAATTCATTAATATTTAATGGGTTACATCCTATTCACTAAAATGCATATAATCACTCAAACATGATAATGAATGATTGGATTCACATAAATATTCATAAATGCCTAATGTGAAGTAAAATATGTATAACTTATAATATGAAGTGTAATGGACGATAATGATTAATGATGCCATTAATATGAGTAAGAACGATGATATGACAATGTGTAGTATGGACATTATTTGGAATTATTATAGGCTTAATAACTTGTTGGATAATATTAAATGTTTCTACAAAATAATTTGTGATAATTCTACATGATGGTTTTAATAGGATAATGGAAAATGAATTCATGTTATTAAGGTTTTTGACCTAATACATTAATTAATGTTGAATAGCTTAGAAAACCCTAATTGTGCTTAAAACCCTAGATGATGGAAATACACATGATATAATATTGAGATGTAATTGTTTTGAATAAAATGTGGCACAAGTGATAGTATAATAAATATGATACCTCTTCATGATGGAGATTATGCTAATAAGGCAAAAATGTTAATTTGAATTTGATAAAAGGCTATAGGTTTTGTGGAAACCTTGGTAACACCTGACTTATGTAGATTTTGTGTTGTACCCTAGATTAACGGTTATAACCTAGTGTTTAAGGTTGGGAAGTTACACACTCACCCTCTCTTTCCTCTTGTTGTGATTTCGGGGATGAAATCCACTTTAAGGGGTGGTGTGCTGTAACATACTGAATCTCAGGGTCTTCCCTGCCATTTATCCATATTCTATCTTTTCATTTCTTTCAAGTCCTTTTGGACTAATTTCATAAATTTCCCTTCTTGTATATTCTTTTTGGACTCCTTGTGCAATTTGAGCACAATTCAAGGTTGAAATTACCTTTTTCTCTCATTTATATAAATGGAGGGGTGTTTGCACAAATAACCCACACAATGAAATAATTGGGGTCTTAATATGCAAAATGTACACTTAAGAGAGCAAATAAGTGGATAATGTGTTTTTAGAGATCTTATATCTTTTTGGACTAAGATTGAATATTAATGTGTATTTGAGTGTTTAATGAGAGTATTTCCCCTTTTTCCTTCTCTCTCCTCAAAAATGATAATAATATATCAAAATAAAATATAATGGTGAGATTTTGCTTTTAAAGTTAATAATGGTTGTGTATCTCGAAATTCACTCATGTAATCCATTAAAAGAAGAATTTTCATATAACTCATTCATTTTAATATATTAATATACACTTTAATGTGAAATGTAGTAATTAAGGGCAATATTATGAATCAAACAAAAAAGTAATTGCATAGAATTGTTCTAGACTTTAATTTGAGCTAATGGTTCAAATTTAGTGGCTTTTGGAGTTGGTTTGACCCCTCAAAACGATTTTATACGCTTTTAATATTGTGTAAATTAAAATGGTAAATAAGAACCCACCTTCATACCTCACTCTTATCATGGGCTAATTAAGCTTGAAAATGCATGTAATTAGTGATTGGTGGACTCTTGGACTCCAAATCTCGGATTTGGGAACCAAGGGTTTCTTATAAAAGCAACACATAATTATTTTCTCAAGCATTATATTAATATATGCTTTAATAATCAAAATAATTATTGGAGGCCAAAGGTTGGGTGAAACGAAAATCTAATTATATAGAATGAATCTAGACGTCATTAGCAACTTGGGGTTAAAATTTGATGTTAATTGGAGCTCGTTTGACCTTCCAAATGCATTTAACAAGTTTTTAATATAGTGTGACATAATAGCAATCGATATATCATTGAATCGCATCATTTAAGCTAAAGTCCAGCCTTTAAGTGGTTGTCACACGCACCTGGTTTATCATGGATCGTGACCCAATGGTCCAAGTTGGACGAGGATCCCATCCAACGGTAGGCACTTTGTCTCCTACCTTGGATTAACTGAAACAGTAGCCGGGAAGATGCAGCTCGCTTCCTCTCCACCTTTCTCCCTCGTTTCTCCATCTTTTCTAGTACTTTCTTCACCTACAGGTTCGTAGCAACCCCCCAATTCATTTGAGCCCTCACTCATACAGCGAGGCACAACATAGTCGAAACTCCAAGTGGCACCGGCCAAGTCCTCTCACCTCCACCATCGTTTCACATCCACAGACATCCCCACCTATAAGTAACCTCCTACACAGCTGCGTCGGCTCCTTAGCAACTTTCCCATCCCATCAATTTTGTCCGAGAATGTGTGTGTAGCCAGTGACGTGGAGCTTTTTCAACTGTACTTGCAGCACCTCTCCCCAGTGCTAGGTGGCTCGTGCATCAAAATAGATTGGTCGGGTGAGTTCGTCCTTCGATTCTCTTCGTTTCGAGTACCTTTGCGCCCTGTTTGGTTGAGAAACGCAAAAATGCCCAAAATACCTAGCTACGCTAGAGCTTGAAGAAGCTGGGGTGCTTTTTACCTTATTGCCCCCGTGCGTCCTCCTTTCCTTGTTCTCTCTCAAAGGGCAGTTTCGTCATCCGAATCTTTGCTTTTCGACCCATGTAGCAATTATCTAAATTCTGATTGGTCCGTTTTATTTAATTCGTAGAAAATCGCTAGGACATCGGAAAAATATAAATAAATAGTCGTTGGAAAGGATTTTTCGAGTAGAATCTAATTTTGTTGTTTTTGAAGCCTTATTCTAAGTTATTTTTCGAAGTTTCCTTAAGATACTCTTTTGATGATTTAAATGTTCTAAAATGCATAAGTAATTCATTTTAAGTCCAATTTGTAAAATAAAATATGTTTTTCTTAATCACTAAAGTCTAAGTAATGTCTTGGCCTAAGTTTTGGGTCTCAAGTCGAAGGTTTTCCTAAAAAGGTTTAAAAATGGGTTTTTCTTTATATCTTTATGCTTAACACATCCTAATACATGATAATGTTTGCAACTAGGGAAAAATGGAATGGTGATACAATCAACTTGGTAAAGTTTGTGGTAATGAATCTAGATCAGGTATGTGACTCCTATGTATGTGAATCATATGTTAATGTATGTGAAGCCTATTTTGCGTGTGGAACCTATTTGGGCATTTGGAACTTATTTATCAATGTATGATGAATGTGGAATGTATAATGTGGAATTTACCTACTCTTCAGTTGGGCTCTTATCCAACCCTACCTCACTATTGTGCAACCTTGTTATCCTTATAAATGTCTTTATTTGGATCTTTACTATGTGATGCTTCTATTGCCTGTGTGGCTCATTTAATTGTAACTCTTGAATCTTGCTATGGCCAATGTTTGGCTCATCCATTTATTGAGATTATTTACTTGGGTTTTATTCCCATTTTGCAATGTTGCAATCTTGTTATACTTCTCAATATTGCCAAGTGACTATTAAGCATGATGTATTTAGGCCAAATGACAATGTAGTGTACATGAGTACAAACCACCCACAGTGCACTGAGGTTTTAGTACTCCTGCCGGGCACTGGGGTTTTAGTCCCCCTACCATTTCATATTAGGCATTGGGGTTTTAGTCCCCCCTGCCACTTTATATAGGCACTGGGGTTTTAGTCCCCCTGCCACTTGGTGAGGTCCGGTAGGTGCCTCACCCTACATTGAGATGACTTTGTGTCTTAATATATTCATGCTATGTGATTGTTATTGTGGTGATTGATTATGGAAGTTCTCTAATTCTTATTTGAATATTTGTCTCATTCTCTTAAAATCTTGTAGCATAGAGAATATTTTATTATGCAATGTTGTTGACTATTACTTGTCCTATTTCTTTTGATTGACACATACTTTTTACCTTTCTCTTTCTGGATGACCCCGACCATCCAGGCTAGGATCAGAGTTGCGCATGGAAGCTTGGTGAACCAACCTAAGGCTAAGGATAGGACAAGAAGAAAAGGAACATATAGCTTGCATGTTCATAATTGCCTTTATATATTAAGTTGTTTTGTTTGGAGACAATATTGGCTTAGTCTAAGTCTTCCTCTAACTAGATCCTATGTTTTGTATAAAGTTGTACTTCCTTTATGGAAATTTTGTAATGTACTCTTTATACATTTTGAGTAAAGTCAAGTTTTATTTCTTCCGCTGTCACACATTTGATGTACTTGTTTATCATGTTTTATAGTAGAGACTTGGTCTTTACAGCATGGTATCAGAGCATCAAGGTAGTCAGATTCTTGACTAATTCAAAATTGTCTCCTAGATAGAACCCTTACTATATGTAGTTTCCTTTAGTAAGTTTTTCACCTTAGAGTTGACTTATGATGAAAGTTTGATTTAGGATCATAATAATTCCATATTAGAAATAAAATTTGTCAACTTTTTGGTGAATTGTCTATTGAGAAGCTACTAGAGCAAGAAGTTGAAGTGATGGTGTCTAGAAAGGGTCAGAGCTTGGGGGTTGGCAATATTTTCCTCCGCCCCACTAGCTTGGTAACGAGGACTCCTGAGCTCATATGACCTGGCCTGGCCTGATTTGATACAGACAGCTCGAAATAGTCTATCTTTGGGCATGTTGCCTAATTGTTGAATACCTTAGGAAAACCATAAGTGATGATTTGATCTCTTACAAAAAAATCATCCTTAAATACCTTATACTTCTATGTTTAGGGTTTAGTGTACCCTATGTTACACCCTGAAGCTTGGTTAGTAAGTCCTTTTAGTGTTGAATCTTATGTACCTTTTACCCATAGCTTAGTTTGACTTAGTTGACCCTTTTAAGGGGTGGAGTGACGGTAATGATGTTGGTACCCTATTTGGTTTTGCAAATCTGATTTCGAGGACAAAATCCCTTTTTAGGGGGATGGAATCCCAATTAAAAGCAAAATCAAATACCTTTAGAGTTAGAAACCATATCTATGTGGACATATGTACATAATAACTTATGTGAACAAGAATTTACCAAACACATTATACTTGTAATTCAACTTGTTTGTTTATACACACATGCATTCATAATAAGTCATATAGAGATAGTTCATATGCTTGAACCTTCACATATTATTGATTCACATAATAATGAGTTACTCATTACTAATGGTGAATATACATAACGTTGACTATGCCACCCTAATGGTAAAATGTGTATGGATAATACACCCTAAGGATGCTTTAGCATGTAATGATCACGTTGACATAAACCCTAATATGTAATCATCTAATTTTGACAACATACATATATATATATATATCGTTAATGCCTTTCATGATACATTAGTGACATTAGGTGTCATCATCACATAATATACCTTGATGCATATAAATGGATTATAGTCACAAAGTTATCAATATATGTAAGGTATATCACCTTTTCTCTAATGAACACCTAATCATAACTTGATATATGAATTAATTCATTAATATTTAATGGTTAACATCCTATTCACTAAAATGCATATAATCACTCAAACATGATAATGAATGATTGGATTCATATAAATATTCATAAATGCCTAATGTGAAGTAAAATATGTATAATTTATGATATGAAGTGTAATGGACGACAATGATTAATGATGCCATTAATATGAGTATGAACAATGATATGACAATGTGTAGTATGGACACTATTTGGAATTATTATAGGCTTAATAACTTGTTGGATAATATTAAATTTTTCTACAAAATAATTTGTGATAATTCTACATGATAGTTTTAAGAGGATAATGGAAAATGAATTGATGTTATTAATGTTTTTGACCTAATACATTAATTAATGTTGAATGGCTTAGAAAACCCTAATTGTGCTTAAAACCCTGGATGAGGGAAATACACATGATATAATATTGAGATGTAATTGTTTTGAATAAAATGTGGCACAAGTGATAGTATAATAAATATGACACCTCTTCATGATGGAGATTATGCTAATAAGGAAAAAATGTTAATTTGAGATTGATAAAAGGCTATTGGTTTTTTGGAAACCTTAGTAACACCTGACTTATGTAGATTTTGTGTTGTACCCTAGATTAAGGGTTATAACCTAGTGTTTAAGGTTGGGAAGTTGCACATTCACCCTCTCTTTCCTCTTGTTGTGATTTTAGGGACGAAATCCTCTTTAAGGGGTGGTGTATTGTAACATACTGAATCTCAGGGTCTTCCCTGCAATTTACCCATATTATATCTTTTCATTTCTTTCAAGTCCTTTAGGACTAATTTCATAAATTTCCCTTCTTTTATATTCTTTTTGGACTCCTTGTGCAATTTGAGCGCAATTTAAGGTTGAAATTACCTTTTTCTATCATTTATATAAATGGAGGGGTGTTTGCACAAATAACCCACACAATGAAATAATTGGGGTCTTAATATGCAAAATGTACACTTAAGAGAGCAAAAAAGTGGATAATGTGTTTTTAGAGATCTTATATCTTTTTGGACTAAGATATGAATATTAATGTGTATTTGAGTGTTTAATGAGAGTATTTCCCCCTTTTCCTTCTCTCTCCTAAAAAATGATAATAATATATCAAAATAGAATATAATGGTGAGATTTTGCTTTTAAAGTTAATAATGGGTGTATATCTCGAAATTCACTCATGTAATCCATTAAAAGAAGACTTTTCATATAACTCATTCATTTTAATATATTAATATACACTTTAATGATAAATATAGTAATTAAGGACCATATTATGTACAAAATGAGAAAGTAATTGCATATCATTGTTCTGGACTTTAATGTGACCTAATGGTTCAAATTTTGTGGCTTTTGGAGTTGGTTTGACCCCTCAAAACTATTTTATACGTTTTTAATATAGTGTAAATTAAAATGGTGAATAATAACCCACCTTCATACCTCACTCTTATCATGGGCTAATTAAGATTGAAAATGCATGTAATTAGTGAGTGGAGGACTCTTGGACTTCAAATCTCGGATTTGGGTACCAAGGGTTTCTTATAAAAGCAACACATAATTATTTGCTCAAGCATTATATTAATATATGCTTTAATAATCAAAATAATTATTGGAGGCCAAAGGTAGGGTGAAATGAAAATCTAATTATATAGAATGAATATAGACGTCATTAGAAACCTGGGGTTAAAATTTGAGGTTAATTGGATCTTGTTTGACCTTCCAAATGCATTTAACAAGTTTTTAATATAGTGTGACATAATAACAAACGATATATCATTGAATTGCATCATTTAAGCTAAAGTCCAGCCTTTAAATGGCTGTCACGCGCACCTAGTCTATCATGGATCAGGACCCAACGGTCTAGGTTGGACGAGGATCCCATCCAAAGGTAGGCACTTTGTCTCCTACCTTGGATTAACCGAAATAGTAGCCGGGAAGACGCGGCTCGCTTCCTCTCCACCTTTCTCCCTCATTTCTCCATCTTTTCTAGTACTTTCTTCACCTACAGGTTCGTAGCGACCCCCCAGTTCATTTGAGCCCTCACTCATCTAGCGAGGCGCAGCATAGACAAAACGCCAAGAGGTTCCGGCCAAGGCCTCTCACCTCCACCATCATTTCACATCCACAGACATCCCCACCTATAAGTAACCTCCTACACAGCTACGTTGGCCCCTTAGCAACTTTCCCATCCCATCAATTTTGTCTGAGAACGTGTATGTAGCCGGTGATGTGGAGTTTTTCTAGCTGTACTTTCGGCACCTATCCCCAATGCTAGGTGGCTCGTGCATCAAAATAGATTGGTCGGGTGAGTTCGTCCTTCGATTCTCTTCGTTTCGAGTACCTTTGCGCCCGGTTTGGTTGAGAAATGCAAAAACGCCCAAAATACCTAGCTACACCCACGACACCATGGCTGCGCTAGAGCTTGAAGAAGCTCAGGTGCTTTTTACCTTTTTTCCCCCACGCATCCTCCTTTTTTTGTTCTCTCACAAAGGGTAGTTTCGTCATCTGAATCTTTGCTTTTCGACCCATGTAGCAATTATCTAAATTCTGATTGGTCTGTTTTGTTTAATTCATAGAAAATCGCTCGGACATCGGAAAAATATAAATAAATAGTCGTTGGAAAGGATTTTTTGAGTAGAATCCAATTTTGTGGTTTTTTAAGCCTGATTCTAAGTTATTTTTCGAAGTTTCCCTAAGATACTCTTTTGATGATTTAAATGTTCTAAAATGCATAAGTAATTCATTTTAAGTCCAATTTGTAAAATAAAATATGTTTTTCTAGTCACTAAAGTCTAAGTAATGTCTTGGTCTAAGTTTTGGGTCTCAAATCGAAGGTTTTCCTTAAAAGGTTTTAAAATGGTTTTTTCTTTATATCTTTATGCTTAACACATCCTAATACATGATAATGTTTGCAACTAGGGAAAAATGGAATGGTGATACAATCAACTTGGTAAAGTTTGTGGTAATGAATCTAGATCAGGTATGTGACTCCTATGTATGTGAATCATATGTTAATGTAAGTGAAACCTATTTTTTGTGTGGAACCTATTTGGGGATGTGGAACTTATTTATCAATGTATGATGAATGTGGAATGTATAATGTGCAATTTACCTACTCTTCAGTTGGGCTCTTATCCAACCCCACCTCACTATTGTGCTAGCCTTGCTAACCTTATAAATGTCTTTATTTGGCTCTTTACTATGTGATTCTTCTATTTCCTATGTGGCTCATTTAATTGTAACTCTTGAATCTTGCTGTGGACAATTTTTGGCTCATCCATTTATTGAGATTATTTACTTGGGTTTTATTCCCATTTTGCAATGTTTCAATCTTGTTATACTTCTCAATACTGCCAAGAGACTATTAAGCATGATGTATTTTAGGCCAAATGACAATGTAGTGTACATGAGTACAAACCACCCACAGGGCACTGAGGTTTTAGTCCTCCTTCCGGGCACTGGGGTTTTAGTCCCCCTGCCATTTTATATTAGGCACTGGGGTTTTAGTCCCCCTGCCACTTTATATAGGCATGGGGTTTTAGTCCCCCTGCCACTTGGTGAGGTCTGGTAGGTGCCTCACCCTACATTGATATGACTTTGTGTCTTAATATATTCATGCTATGTGATTGTTATTGTGGTGATTGATTATGGCAGTTCTCTAATTCTTATTTGAATATTTGTCTCATTCTCTTAGAATATTGTAGCATAGAGAATCTTTTATTATGCAATGTTGTTGACTATTACTTGTCCTATTCCTTTTGATTGACACATACTTTTTACCTTTCTCTTGCTAGATGACCCCGAACATCCAGGCTAGGATCAGAGTTCTGCATGGAAGCTTGGTGAACCAACCTAAGGCTAAGGATAGGGCAAGAAGAAAAGGAACATATAGCTTGCATGTTCATAATTGCCTTTATATATTAAGTTGTTTTTGTGGAGACAATATTGTCTTAGTCTAAGTCTTCCTCTACCTAGATCCTATGTTTTTTATAAAGTTGTACTTCCTTTATATAAATTTTGTAATGTACTCTTTATACATTTTGAGTAAAGTCAAGTTTTATTTCTTCCGCTGCCACACATTTGATGTACTTATTTATCATGTTTTATAGTAGAGACTGGGTCTTTACAACATGGTATCAGAGCATCAAGGTAGTCAGATTCTTGACTAATTCAAAATTGTCTCCTAGGTAGAACCCTTACCATATGTAGTTTCCTTTAGTAAGTTTTTCACCTTAGAGTTGACTTATGATGAAAGTTTGATTTAGGATCATAATAATTCCATATTAGAAATAAAATTTGTCAACTTTTTGGTGAATTGTCTATTGAGAAGCTACTAGAGCAAGAAGTTGAAGTGATGGTGTCTAGAAAGGGTCAGAGCTTGGGGGCTGGCAATATTTTCCTCTACCCCACTAGCTTGGTAACGAGGACTCCTGAGCTCATATGACCTGGCCTGTCCTGATCTGATACAGACAGCTCGAAATAGTCTATCTTTGAGCATGTTGCCTAATTGTAGAATACCTTAGGAAAACCATAAGTGATGATTTGATCTCTTACACAAAAATCATCCTTAAATACCTTATACTTCTATGTTTAGGGTTTAGAGTACCCTATGTTACACCCTGAAGTTTGGTTAGTAAGTCCTTTTAGTTTTGAATCTTATGTACCTTTTACCCTTAGCTTAGTTTGACTTAGTTGACCCTTTTAAGGGGTGGAGTGAGGGTAATGGCGTTGGTACCCTATTTGGTTTCGCAAATCTAATTTTGAGGATGAAATCCCTTTTTAGGGGGATGGAATCCTAATTAAAAGCAAAATCAAATACCTTTAGAGTTAGAAACCGTATCTATGTGGACATATGTACATAATAAATTATGTGAATAAGAATTTACCAAACACATTATACTTGTAATTCAACTTGTTTGTTTATACACAAATGCATTCATAATAAGTCATATAGAGATAGTTCATATGCTTGAACCTTCACATATTATTGATTCACATAATAATGAGTTAGTCATTACTAATGGTGAATATACATAACGTTGACTATGCCACCCTAATGGTAAAATGTGTATGGATAATGCACCCTAAGGATGCTTTAGCATGTAATGATCACGTTGACATAAACCCTAATATTTAATCATCTAATTTTAACAACATACATATATATATATCCTTAATGCCTTTCATGATACATTAGTGACATTAGGTGTCATCATCACATAATATACCTTGATGCATATAAATGGATTATAGTCATAATAAAGTTATCAATATATGTAAGGTATATCACCTTGTTCTCTAATGAACACCTCATCATAACTTGATTTATGAATTAATTCATTAATATTTAATGGATTACATCCTATTCACTAAAATCCATATAATCACTCAAACATGATAATGAACGATTGGATTCACATAAATATTCATAAATGCCTAATGTGAAGTAAAATATGTATAATTTATAATATGAAGTGTAATGGATGACAATGATTAATGATGCCATTAATATGAGTATGACCGATGATATGACAATGTGTAGTATGGACATTATTTGGAATTATTATAGTCTTAATAACTTGTTGGATAATATTAAATTTTTCTACAAAATAATTTGTTATAATTCTACATGATAGTTTTAAGAGGATAATGGAAAATGAATTCATGTTATTAAGGTTTTTGACCTAATACATTAATTAATGTTGAATGGATTAGAAAACCCTAATTGTGCTTAAAACCCTTGATGAGGGAAATACGCATGATATAATATTGAGATGTAATTGTTTTGAATAAAATGTGGCACAAGTGATAGTATAATAAATATGATACCTCTTCATGATGGAGATTATGCTAATAAGGAAAAAATGTTAATTTGAGTTTGATAAAAGGCTATAGGTTTTGTGGAAACCTTAGTAACACCTGACTTATGTAGATTTTGTGTTGTACCCTAGATTAAGGGTTATAACCTAGTGTTTAAGGTTGGGAAGTTGCACACTTACCCTCTCTTTCCTCTTGTTGTGATTTCGGGGACGAAATCCTCTTTAAGGGGTGGTGTGTTGTAACATACTGAATCTCAGGGTCTTCCCTGCAATTTACCCATATTTTATCTTTTCATTTCTTTCAAGTCCTTTTGGACTAATTTCATAAATTTCCCTTCTTTTATATTCTTTTTGGACTCCTTGTGCAATTTGAGCACAATTCAAGGTTGAAATTACCTTTTTCTCTCATTTATATAAATGGAGGGGTGTTTGCACAAATAACCCACACAATGAAATAATTGGGGTATTAATATTCAAAATGTACACTTAAGAGAGCAAATAAGTGGATAATGTTTTTTTAGAGATATTATATCTTTTTCAACTAAGATATGAATATTAATGTGTATTTGAGTGTTTAATGAGAGTATTTCCCCCCTTTTCCTTCTCTCTCCTCAAAAATGATAATAATATATCGAAATAGAATATAATGGTGAGATTTTGATTTTAATGTTAATAATGGTTGTATATCTCGAAATTCACTCATGTAATCCATTAAAAGAAGACTTTTCATATAACTCATTCATTTTAATATATTAATATACACTTTAATGAGCAATATAGTAATTAAGTGGCATATTATGTATCAAACGAGAAAGTAATTGCATAGCATTGTTCTAGATTTTAATGTGAGCTAATGGTTCAAATTTGGTGGCTTTTGGAGTTGGTTTGACCCCTCAAAACTATTTTATATGCTTTTAATATAGTGTAAATTAAAATGGTGAATAATAACCCACCTTAATACCTCACTCTTATCATGGGATAATTAAGCTTGAAAATGCATGTAATTAGTGAGTGGAGGACTCTTGGACTCCAAATCTCGGATTTGGGAACCAAGGGTTGCTTATAAAAGCAACACATAATTATTTGCTCAAGCATTATATTAATATATGCTTTAATAATCAAAATAATTATTTGAGGCCAAAGGTTGGGTCAAACGAAAATCTAATTATATAAAATGAATCTAGACGTCATTATCAGCCTGGGGTTAATATTTGAGGTTAATTGGAGCTCATTTGACATTCCAAATGCATTTAACAAGTTTTTAATATAGTGTGACATAATAGCAATCGATATATCATTGAATTGCATCATTTAAGCTAAAGTCCAGCCTTTAAATGGCTGTCACGCGCACCTGGTCTATCATGGATCGCGACCCAACGGTCCAGGTTGGATGAGGATCCCATCCAACGGTAGGAGCTTTGTCTCCTACCTTGGATTAACCGAAACAGTAGCCGGGAAGACGCGACTCATTTCCTCTCCACCTTTCTCCCTCGTTTCTCCATCTTTTCTAGTACTTTCTTCACCTACAGGTTCGTAGTGACCCCCTGGTTCATTTGAACCCTCACTCGAATAGGGAGGTGCAGCATATCCAAAATTCCAAGTGGCATCGGCCAAGGCCTCTCACCTCCACCATCGTTTCACATCCACAAATATCCCCACCTATAAGTAACCTCCTACACAGCTGTGTCGGCCCCTTAGCAACTTTACCATCCCATCGATTTTGTCCATGAACGTGTGTGTAGCTAGTGACATGGAGCTTTTCTAGATGTACTTTCAGTGCCTCTCCCTAGTTCTAGGAGGCTCGTGCATCAAAATAGATTGGTTGGGTGAGTTCGTCCTTTGATTCTCTTTGTTTCGAGTACCTTTGCGCCCTGTTTGGTTGAGAAACGCAAAAATGCCCAAAATATCTAGCTACACCCACGGCGCCATGGCTGTGCTAGAGCTTGAAGAAGCTTGGGTTCTTTTTACCTTTTTGCCCCCGTGTGTCCTCCTTTCCTTGTTCTCTCGCAAAGGGCAGTTTCGTCATCCGAATCTTTGCTTTTCGACCCATGTAGCAATTATCTAAATTCTGATTGGTATGTTTTGTTTAATTCGTAGAAAATCGCTCGAACATCAGAAAAATATAAATAAATAGTCGTTGGAAAGGATTTTTTGAGTAGAATCTAATTTTGTGGTTTTTGAAGCCTGATTCTAAGTTATTTTTCGAAGTTTTCCTAAGATACTCTTTTGATGATTTAAATGTTCTAAAATGCATAAGTAATTCATTTTAAGTCCAATTTGTAAAATAAAATATGTTTTTCTAATCACTAACTTCTAAGTAATGTCTTGGTCTAAGTTTTGGGTCTCAAATCGAAGGTTTTCCTAAAAAGGTTTAAAAATGGGTTTTCTTTATATCTTTATGCTTAACACATCCTAATACATGATAATGTTTGCAACTAGGGAAAAATGGAATGGTGATACAATCAACTTGGTAAAGTTTGTGGTAATGAATCTAGATCAGGTATGTGACTCCTATGTATGTGGATCATATGTTAATGTACGTGAATCCTATTTTGTGTGTGGAACCTATTTGGGCATGTGGAACTTATTTATCAATGTATGATGAATGTGGAATGTATAATGTGCAAATTACCTACTCTTCAGTTGGGCTCTTATCCAACCCTACCTCACTATTGTTCTAGCCTTGTTGTCCTTATAAATGTCTTTATTTGGCTCTTTACTATGTGATGTTTCTATTGCCTATGTGGCTCATTTAATTGTAACTCTTGAATCTTGCTATGGCCGATGTTTGCCTCATCCATTTATTGAGATTATTTACTTGGGTTTTATTCCCATTTTGTAATGTTGCAATCTTGTTATACTTCACAATACTTCCAAGTGACTATTAAGCATAATGTATTTTAGGCCAAATGACAATGTAGTGTACATGAGTAGAAACCACCCACAGGGCACTGGGGTTTTAGTCCTCCTGTAGGGCACTGGGATTTTAGTCCTGCTGCCATTTTATATTAGGCACTGGGGTTTTAGTCCCCCTGCCACTTTATATAGGCACTGGGGTTTTAGTCCCCCTGCCACTTGGTGAGGTCCGGTAGGTGCCTCACACTACATTGAGATGACTTTGTGTCTTAATATATTCATGATATGTGATTGTTATTGTGGTGATTGATTATGGTAGTTCTCTAATTCTTATTTTAATATTTGTCTCATTCTCTTAAAATCTTGTAGCATAGAGAATCTTTTATTATGCAATGATGTTGACTATTACTTGTCCTATTCCTTTTGATTGACACATACTTTTTACCTTTCTCTTTTTGGATGACCCCCACCATCCAGGCTAGGATCAGAGTTGCGCATGGAAGCTTGGTGAACCAACCTAAGGCTAAGGATAGGACAAGAAGAAAAGGAACATATAGCTTGCATGCTCATAATTGCCTTTATATATTAAGTTGTTTTGTTTGGAGACAATATTGTCTTAGTCTAAGTCTTCCTCTACCTAGATCCTATGTTTTGTATAAAGTTGTACTTCCTTTATGGAAATTTTGTAATGTACTCTTTATACATTTTGAGTAAAGTCAAGTTTTATTTCTTCCGCTGCCACACATTTGATGTACTTGTTTATCATGTTTTATAGTAGAGACTTGGTCTTTACATGGTGAGTGTTCATACTCCTCCAACCCAAGACACCTTGTAAAGGTGAGAGTAAGACACTCTTTGGAGTAATGAGTGTAACACCAAGTAATGGTATGGCTAATACCTTGATAGGTGAAACACCTAAAGTGGTTGATAATGGTTAATCCTATATCAACAATGTCTCAACCTGAGATGAGTTCATATCAATTGATGATGGTTGGACAATTTAAATGTATGACTCATGATCAATACACTACAGAATAAATGTAACGGGCTAGTGCATAAAGTATTAGGATGGGAAATACCCTAATACAAGATAAGTTGATGAACTTAAGTAAGTTAAAAGTGATGAGGGAAGTGATACATCAAGACATGATAGATATCACATCCAGCACTTCAAGGTTGATGTACCTTGATGCACCTTAAATCCAATATACTTGGATGAGTAACATATGAAGTGTGTTATGTCAATTGTTACATTGAGATGTAATAAGTTTAATGCACTTTGATAAGTGTGGACTAACATACCTTGAGAAAGGGTTAAGCCAAGTTAATATAGTATGATGTAATCATACCCTGATAAGGATGAGAGAGGAACTCATACCTTGTGTTGATGATTCATTTAAAGATAAATGATGAGAATAAATAAGTATGATTGAATACTTATGATATAAATGTTTGCTCCTAGATGTGTTGAGCAATGAATTAGGGATTGATTAGTGATAATATGATCTTGAAAACCTAAATGGTTAATAATGGAAAACCCTAACCTAATAATGGGAAGGTTGTATTTCTCTTATTGCATAAGCCTTGTAAGGCATGTTAAATACTTTTATAACAAGTATAATGATTAATGGCCTTGTGAGCCATGTGAATAAGTTGTTGCCTAGTGAGAGGTAACAAGATGTGTAATGGCCTTGTGAGCTATGTGAATAGTTGTTTCCTAGTGAAAGGTGACAAGATGATTAATGGGCCTGGTGAGCCATGTGAATAGTTGTTGCCTAATGAGAGGTGACAAGCTGTTTATAAAAAGTCTCACGTAAGGTATGGTAATGAGCAAAATAAACTAAGGGAAATGGAAACCAGTAACTTCATAATAATAATAAATGGTTACAATAATAATGAAATCTTGATCATACATGCTTTATGCTTATAGCCAAATAAGGGCTATAGTGTTTTGAAGATGTTTAAAGGAGATAAGAGGAATACTTGTAGTCCGTAAAGAATGTGAATAGATATGATGGCTTGCCCCAGGGTATAATGCCTAGTAAAAGGATGTGACAACTAATGATGAATTTAAGGGATTGATATCCCATAACGAATGTGAAATCAGGATTGGTTAAAGTCCAATGTCTGGCAGTGTAATCAGGATTGGTAGAGTCCAATGCCTGGTGGTGTAATCAGGTTTGGTTAAAGTCCAATACTTGGCAGAGGCTCAATGCCTGTAATCAGGTTTGGTTAAAGTCCAATACCTGGCAGAGGCTCAATGCCTGTAATCAGGATTGGTTAAAGTCCAATGCCTGGCGGTGTAATCAGGATTGGTAGAGTCCAATGTATGGCGGTGTAATCAGGTTTGGTTAAAGTCCAATACCTGGCAGAGGTTCAATTCCTATAATCAGGTTTGGTTAAAGTCCAATACCTGGCAAAGGCTCAATGTCTGTAATCAGGATTGGTTAAAGTCCTATGCTTGGCGGTGTAATCAGGATTGGTAGAGTCCAATGTCTGGCGGTGTAATCAGCTTTGGTTAAAGTCCAATACCTGGCAGAGGCTCAATGCCTGTAATCAGGTTTGGTTAAGGCCCAATACCTGGCAGAGGCTCAATGCCTATAATCAGGATTGGTAGAGTCCAATGCCTGGCGGTGTAATCAGGTTTGGTTAAAGTCCAATACCTGGCAGAGGCTCAATGCCTGTAATCAGGTTTGGTTAAAGTCCAATACATGGCAGAGGCTCAATGCCTGTAATCAGGATTGGTTAAAGTCCAATGCCTGGCGATGTAATCAGGATTGGTAGAGTCTAATACATGGCATAGTCTCAATGCCTGTAATCAGGATTGGTTAAAGTCCAATGCCTGGCAGTGTAATCAGGATTGGTAGAGTCTAATACCTGGCAGAGGCACAATGTCTATACTGATACCACAAGATAGGTAATACCCAATACCTGTAATGATGACACGGGATTGGTAATAACCCAATACCTATATTAATGATGTATGAGTGCAGACAGATATAATTTCAATATCTGTTTAAGCTGATTGGCTAAGGCCAACAAATAGAAACAAGAATAATTCATGGGTGGCATTTCATTATAATAAGTATCACAAGAAAGGCTTGACATATTGATATGTTGATACAGTATGATAGATAAATGACGTATATGTTCTCCCTATTCCTTATAAAGAGAATATATGATTTATTGTTCTATCATAGACAGTTGCAATACTTTAAAAGATGAGAATGATCTAAACTGCTTATCCTCTGCTCAGTTTAATATTATTTAACTGTGATAATAACATTGTTGGCGGAGAGTTATATCTCTCGCTGGGACAATTGTCTCACCCCGTGGGATCCACATTTTTTTAGGTGGACATGCACGAGGGGGATTGAGACCGTACTGTAGAGAAAGAACAACAACAACAGGGACAGCAATGACATCTCAGGTTGAGTGTACTGCCTGTCATATCTTGTAGATAGAAGTCCTATGTGGCATCTCTGTACTCTCAAGTCCTTGGAGTTGGTTCGTACTGGTTTCATGAATAATATGAGATTTTGGCTTGAATGCCTCGAGGTTTTATGTTGCTCCAGTATGTGTTTTGATAGAGCAACTATTATATGTTGTCCTCGAGATGAGATGAAACAATGTTGTACAATGTAAATCATGATATGTATGAGTTTTGGATCTTTCAATTTCTGTACAAGGATCTCCTTGCAAGATGGTTTTAAATTTTAGTGATTTTCGTAAATCCGCTATTTATGTTTATTCCGATTAATTAGTAACGATTTGTTTGTCAGTTTGGCGACTGTCGTTACATGTTTGGTATCATAGCTTAAGGTTTGCTGAGTCTACAGTGATATAGGACTAAGGTGTTGAGTCTGTGTTAGTGTCCTCCAATATACCCTATAGTAACTTATGCTTTTGCAGAGGAAAGGGTAAAGTTTATAAATGACTGGGGACCACGAGATATACATTACTAAGAGCAATGTTGTTGCACCAAGAGAGGGTGTGAGGGACCAGGCAAGAGATCAATCTGAAACAAACATGTATCTGACGGTGTCGATACCATTAACACGGGTCGATAGTATCGACCCTGCACTGTATCGGCTGATCTTCTTTTCTTTTCTTTGTCGCGACTGAAGCTCACTCGATACCATCGACGCGGGTCGATGGTATCGACATTCATAGGCATCGGTTTTGTCCTTTTACCGTCGCTGTAGCTCCACTAGTCAATGGTATCGACTTTTGTGTCGATAGTATCGACTCACTCTTCGCCAGCAACCTGTTGATATCTCGATACCATCGACATCCCTGTCGATAGTATCGACTTTCTTCTGCTCCTTGCGGCTGGCTGCCTGTGATCCCGTCAATGGTATCGACAAAAGCAGATACTTGTTTTTCCTGAAATTACAACACGAAACCACATAAGCCTACACAAAATGTATTCTTGTAATAATTTGTGCTCAAAATACTAAAATAAGGGAGATTTGACATAGAGAAGTATCATAGACCAAAATAGATGAATTATGCAATATTAACCACAGAAATGACTAATAAATGCATAAAACTCAAATAAAATAAGTCTATAAATACGACTCAAAATCATCGCATCAAACTCCCCTAAGCTTGAACATTGCTCGCCCTCGAGCAACTAAACCTTAGAATAGAATTTCCAACGTCAACTAAAGAACAAATCATCACAACAGACATCCCATATGATACCCACCGGACATTCACATTCCGACCCTCACTAACCACAAAATGATAATTACCCTAAAGGCGACAGTAATCATCCATAAAAGATATCTACCTCAAAACTGATGAACACTATCACATAAGGAAGTTAACATAATAAAACTCGCCGGTCCAGACTCGGTGCATCTTGTGATCTCCTATACTATGTTGCTCAACCTAACTACCATCTACATGGAAGCAGCTCTCCTGATATTCACAAATGAGGAGAAAATCATGGTGGCCTACCAATTCGAGCAACGGTTGGATGGAATGGGTAGCTAATGGAAGAAATGGAAGCATTATACGGTTTCAACATGCATAAAACAAAAATGCCCTAAATGATGCATTTGCACATGAACATGCCCTAATGCCTAAGATTGGGTGGAATGATGCATGCATTAACATCCCGTCTCAAAATGAGATGGATATCTAACTGAGCTACATCATGTACTTACTCATCTTAAGATGCAGGTGATCATGTTCCTTTCTCCCTCTTATTCTACTTGCTTCTTAATAACTTTCTTTTTTTCTTTCAATTTCATTTTTTTTTCAGATTTTTTTTACAAATTTTTTTTCACTTTTTTTTTTCAAGCCCCTATATCCACAAATGACAATGAATAATTTATTGGGCTTACTTTTTCTGCATAACTCAAATATTTGAACTATTTAGAAGGTATGGAACAATTTAATTCACCATCAAAGAAGAAATGAGGTACATGATATACTTTATGCATAAAAATTATGAATGCAACTAAATGACATGCACCTAAGGGTAATGTGCATGTATAACTATCTTATTGTTTTATTTTTGTTTTTGATGCAAAACATATGAAAGTGGTTGCAATGCAAAACCTATCTACATGATATGCAATCAAAAAGGTTAACACCGTACTTTACTTCCAACTCTTGTGGTGGATTGTGAAAAACAATTGGGTGGAAAGATCACAAGACTAATTGACTAAACCTTTGAAAAGTATTATGTGCCCTCCTTACTGACCTGTGTAATATTTAAGAGGTTTCTCTCTCTTACTTCAAATTAGAGTCTCATTATCATTTGGTCAGTTTAGGCTCAAACAACCAATTCCGTCCACTTTCATGAATCATTAGGAATGTATAGTTGTGATTTTCTGTTTTAAAGTTGACAAAACCAATCATTTTCTCAAGTTATGTGCTCAAAGTTGAACAACATGCAAGCTTGCGAACACTCAAAAAGTTTTAATTTTCCCTTAATTCCCATGTACATGCAAGTGAGATGCTACATGACTTAAGACATCCACAATTACACTAGATAGATGTGGATCCTACAAACAAACTAAGATTGCAAGAAATAAATGACAAGATCAAACAAAATAAAACTAAAAACTGAGAAAATAAAAAACAGAGCTGTTCCAACTACCCCCCCCAAGCTTGAATTCGACTATGGCCTCATAGTCAAAAACAATCTTAAAGGTTGGAACAGAGATACCGATTTACTCTTCTGGCGGAGGCGGGTACTGTGGAGCCGTAGGGTCCCAGGATGGGTACTCTCCCTGAAAGCTAGGATCAAACTGGGGCATGGGTGGAGGTTGTGGATACCCCTTAAAGTAGTTCTGACTCCAGTAGTGATCATAAAAGGGATGTTGCTGCATCTCCATCCTATGCAACCTGTCATGAATCTGTTGTTGGTTGCCAAGGAGGAGGTGCTCATTCTCAAAGATTGCCCGCTGATTGTCAAGTAACCGGTTCGTAGTATCCTAAATACCGGTATACACTATAGTGTGATGTTGCTGCATCTGTTGTATGTCCTGCAGCATAGCATATATGCCTTGCATAGAATAGACATCCTCGCTTGGGTGCGAGGGCGGTGGTGCTGGCGGAGGCTGCGAAGATGAAGATGCACCCGGATGCATGCGATGACGCTTTCGTGGTGCCACTCATGCCCGAAGAGGAGTGTAGGCCTCCTCTTCCTCTTCAGCCTCGTCGTCATTGTTGTTGTCATCGTCGTTGTCGCTGTCTTCATCGAAGTCAGCAATGGCTATGATAGGCCATCGGAAATGTTGCGCCCCTTCGATATTGAAGACAGGATCGGGAAGCGAGCATTCTTGGTAAGCATGGTTTACATGGCAATGAGCATAAGGTAAACCATCCCGAAGCAAGATAAGGTTTGATCGGTGAAGATGCTGCAAATTAACCTTGCTTCTGCTAGATAGAGGAGTAAGCTGCTGGAAATTCAACCCAAGGTAGGAGGCGAGCTTTGTGATGAGCCCTCCAAAGTGAATTGGAGCTTTCCGTGTACTCCTCTTTACCGCCAAAACGCGCGTTAAGAAGATCGCGCCCCAGTTGCATTCTTGGCACTTCAGTAGCTTGTTCAGGAAAAATAGGTATGTCTCCTGAAACTTGCTGAGAGCCAGATCACCACAGCTGAATAAAGTGGTGCAGATCATGCGGTGAAGAACCCGCATGAACGGATGCTCAAAATCCGCCACCGCCGCATTGTGGTAGCTCACAGCTTTGCCCGACGGCACCGTTACGAGCTCGGCGAAGATAGCATCATAATCCGTCCCGTTGTCAGGCCGCCGGTAATCATTTTGTGAATGATTCCAGTTGTAAATCTTATTGAACTGACGGAGTGTAAGGTTGTAGTCATTGTTGTACAGCTGGAAAGACACCCGGCCTTTGATCCACTCACGGTCTGTGGCTATGATGTCGTTTGGCACGACACAGACGTCCAGCGACGCCATGAATTCTGCCACCAGCTCCTTGTAAGTAGGCCATTCATTGAAGAATGGTTGGCCATCGGCATGGCACTCCAGCTCATCGTGCCTCCTGCCCGTGTGCCTCTCCTTCCCTTTGAGAATGTAGGCCAAATTAGCCTCGAACCCCAAGTTGCGGATCATTTCCCGTTCAACATAACGAGTAGGCTCGATTTTTCTCTTCAGAATCTCCTCATAGATCTTCTTGACCTCCGCAGATGGGTGAACAATCCGCGTCCATGGAATCGACGCAGGCGGTGGTGGCATGAACTCCGGGATATCCATCGAGTTGGCACGTGAAGAAGATGCACCCGCAACATGTACCATGGTTGCGGAAGAAAGAGGGTAGAGAAAGAGCTCGGTGAAGATTGGAGAAGGAAATCTCTTCTCGATGAAGAACGTGCTCTTGGATGCTCGTCGTCGGGCTCGGATTGCTCTTGAGGACGCTCGGCACAAGTGAAGGAAGAACTTGTTGAAGGTGTCACGCCATATGACGACAAACCCCTCCTTATATAACTGACGCCGGCGCTGCTGCGTGCCCGTCAATACCATTGACGCGGGTCGATGGTACCGACACACGTAGCACAATCCACATGCCGCTAGTATCGACGGTTGTCGATAGCTGGATCTGCGTGACCCGGATCATTGACGCGTTGATACTATCGACAGGTGTCGATGGTATCGACCCGTCCCACAGATCGACTTTCTGGTTGCAGCGATCACCATTGATCTTCTCTCGCGGATCGGTGATGTGGCGCGTCGATACTATCGACATAGGTTGATAATATCGACTCTCTAATTAGGGCAACTCCCTCATGATGTCGGCTGCCGCCTTCTGTATATGCACTACTACAGAAATAGCATTCAGTGTCACTTTTCTAGGAGTCGGTTATTAAGGAAAACTAACGCCTAACATATAAGGCGTCGGTTGTTTAAGCAAACCGACGTCTCTATTCGAAGACCAGCCAGACATGGGTACCGCTTTGTATTCAGCGTCGGTTGTTTATAACAAACCGACGCTTTAAGTCGCCCACGAAATCCAAATTTTGATAAAAAAAATAGTGTCATTTTCAGCGTCGGTTATGTAGGTATAAACCGACGCCTATGTGCGATGAAAATTTGCGCGAAAAGTGTCACTTTCAGCGTCGGTTATCCTTGTATAACCGACGGTGAAGGTGGTTCCCGCCAAACAATTTCATGAAAATATCGTCCAATTGGATGTCGGTTGTTGCAAACAACCGACGCTAAAGATTTTTAGGCGTCGATTGTTGCAAACAACCGACGCTATTTGGGAACTTTATATCCCGCGATCGCCCGACTCTTCCCCTTTCTTCTGTTCCATTGTGAGCTGATTTCCCTATTTCTCTCTGCCGCCGATTTCTTCTCCGGCGATTTCTTCTCCAGCGCCCCCTTCTCTGGCTATTTCTTCTCCGGCGCCCCCTTCTCCGCCACCACTCCTGCTACCTTCTTCTCTTCTCCGCGCCCCTTCTCCGCCGCCCTGCTGCTCCAGCGCCTGAGAACTGCTGCTCCAGCACCTGAGAACCGGCGCCGCCACGCCGTCGCGCCGCCGCAACCACTGGACACCTGCTGCTCGCCACCGCTGGACACCTTCTGCTGCTCGCCGCCGCTCCTGCCGCCGTTGGACACCTGCTGCTCGCAGCCGCCGATTGACACATGCTCGCTTCTCGCCGCCGCCGCTACCGCTCGTCACAGGTACCCTCTTCCTCCTCTTCTTCCACCTACGAGAGAGTAGAATGAATATGGATGTGTTTCTTTCATTAAACCCAGTTGTCGGGCAAGAGGGGCAAATGGAGGAAGCAAACAATAATACATTAGGGTTCTAATCTACCCTTTTGTCCTATATTTGATGCTGATTGTGCATATATGTTGAGTTTGGGACTTTAGTGATGGACTTTGTCCTAAGTTGCTAATTTTTATTCTAATATGAACTCTAGTCTCATCTATCCATGTTGCCTATAGTTTATAACATTGCATTGTGAATTATTGCATGTTTGAAACTATAAAATTCTTGATTTATTATTTAATAATGCTCTATAGATTAGGTACTTATCATGTCTATTAAAATCCTACCAGTATAATTATGTGATCCCAACATATTAAATTGAATTAGAATGATTTCATGAATTATAGGGTTTTAAAGTTGATAAACATGTACATGCGGAAATAGGGTTATTAAACCAATGGTTATAACATAGTATGATCTTAATATGATCTGGATGTTCATAATAATGTAGTATGTTAAATATGATGATTAGGGATACATATAATGTCTAGTAAAGATTCCTAGACCTTTTGTTTGAAACTATTGATTTCTTGATTTATTATTTAATAATGCTCTGTTGATTAGGATTAACCATGTTGCCTGTAGTTTATAGACAATTATTATATATAAGAATGACAACACATGTATTTGTTGGCCTAGAAACCCGTCCAAGATTTACTCATTAGGAGTAAATCTTGGATAGTCCTCGGTTTGGGACTGTTCTTGAACACCTAATCTCACTTAGGATGTAAGTGTATAATGTGTATTGGGTTTTCGAGAAAATTTCGATAGCATTTCCCCGTTTGTTCTCTAAGTACATATGTACTTAGAGAACAGCGGGGAAATGCTGCCGAAATTTTCTTGAAAACCAAATACACATTATACACTTACTAGTGAGATTAGGTGTTCAAGGATGGGATAGGTGGTACACATTTATTATATATAAGAATGACATCAAATGTGTTTGTTGGCCTAGAAAACCATCCAAGATTGACTCATTAGGAGTAAATCTTGGATAGTCCCCGATTTGGGACTGTTCTTGAACACCTAATCTCACTTAGGATGTAAGTGTATAATGTGTATTGGGTTTTCGAGAAAATTTCGGTAGCATTTCCCCATTTGTTCTCTAAGTACATATGTACTTAGAGAACAGCGGGGAAATGCTGCCAAAATTTTCTTGAAAACCAAATACACATTATACACTTACTAGTGAGATTAGGTGTTCAAGGATGGGATAGGTGGTACACATTTATTATATATAAGAATGACATCAAATGTGTTTGTTGGCCTAGAAACCCGTCCAAGATTGACTCATTAGGAGTAAATCTTGGATAGTCCCCGGTTTGGGACTGTTCTTGAACACCTAATCTCACTTAGGATGTAAGTGTATAATGTGTATTGGGTTTTCGAGAAAATTTTGGTAGCATTTCCCCGTTTGTTCTCTATGTACATATGTACTTAGAGAACAGCGGGGAAATGCTGCCTAATCTTTTCCTAATATATACTTGTTTCCTAATATATACTTATTTTCTTTGATCATAGAATGGATAGATCATGGATGTCCATTCGTAATCGTTGCACCCCAGATTTTATATCTGGTCTTGATCAGTTTATTAGATTTGCTGAGGAACATAGGAAAAAACCTACAGATAGGTTCTACTGTCCATGTAGGCATTGCGGTAACAACTTGAAAGTAAACACTGGTGAGGAAATCAAAAGTCATGTCATGTGCAACGGGATTGTATAAGGCTATACAGAATGGCACTGGCATGGAGAGATTTCAAAATCGAAACCAGTAGATGTCGATAGCAGTGCTTGGGTGGAAGAAGAAATTTCCTCTGATGACGTAAATGTGAACGAACCAGTTCCAGCAGACATCGTTGATGTGATGCTGGATAGTTGTAGGGTAGAGCACACCGATCCACCTCCTATCTTTAGAAACATTGTGCATAATGCCGAGATACCATTATACACAGGCTGTGCTAAGTTTACGAAGCTTAGCGCTGTGTTGAGATTGTATAAGTTGAAAGCTAACAATAGATGGAGCGACAAAAGCTTCACTTCATTGTTGACTTTGTTGAAAGAAATGCTTCCTGAAGGAAACGAGCTGCCAATCTCAACATACCAGGTAAAGAAAATGTTGTGCCCAATGGGAATGGAGGCCAAGAAGATACACGCATGCCCGAATGATTGTGTATTATTTCAAAAGGACTATGTAGATTTGAAAGATTGTCCAAAATGTGGTGCGTCACGGTATAAATTGACGACTTCGGGGGAGTCCAAAACTGGTTCTCCTACCAAGGTGTTGTGGTATCTACCTATAATATCACGGTTTCAACGCTTGTTTGCAAATCCGAAAGATGTGAAGAATTTGAGGTGGCATGCAGATGTTAAGAAAAATAATGATGGGATCCTGCGACATGCGTCTGATTCCCCACAGTGGAAGAAGATTGATCTATTGTACCCCAAATTTGGTGAAGAAGATAGGAATCTAAGACTTGGGCTTTGTACAGATGGGATGAATCCGTACGGGACATTGAGCAGCCAACATAGCACTTGGCCAGTCATGCTTGTTATATACAATCTTCCTCCCTGGATGTGTATGAAAAATAAGTACGTTATGTTGTCATTGTTGATATCGGGCCCTAAACAACCCGGAAATGATATCGATGTTTATCTTGAACCTTTGATTGATGACTTAAAGAAACTTTGGGCTGAAGGTGTGATGACCTATGATGCTTCAGCAAGAGAGACATTTCGTTTGCACGCTATGTTGTTTTGCACTATTAATGACTTTCCAGCATATGGGAATTTGTCTGGATATAGTGTCAAAGGAGCTAAAGTGTGTCCTATATGTGAAGAAAACACTGATTCAATAAGACTAAAACATGGCGGCAAGACTGTATATCTTGTTCATCGAAGGGTTCTTTCGAAATTCCATCTGTATCGTAGGAAGCGCAAAGCATTTAATGGATGGAATGATGAACGGAGTGCACCTAAACCTATACCAGGGGATGTTGTTTATGAAAGAGTAAAAGACATTGTCAATGAATTTGGTAAGAAATCACAATGTAGTATGGCCACACGGAGTGACAATTCTTCATTCAAGAAGAAGTCAATATTTTGGGATCTTCCTTATTGGAGTTCTTTGACAGTCATGCATTGTATCGATGTAATGCACGTTGAGAAAAATGTCTGTGATAGCATCATTGGTACTCTGTTAAATATACCAGGTAAGACTAAAGATGGGATAAAATCCAGACTAGACCTACGTGAAATGGGAATAAGGTCAGAATTAACAGAATTATGTGAAATGGGTAGTAAAAGAACATACTTACCTCCCTCTTGTTACACGTTGTCTAGAAAGGAGAAAAAAACTTTTTGTGAATGCTTGATAAATGTTAAGGTGCCACATGGTTACTCATCCAACATCCGTAGATTGGTATCAAGGAAAGATCTGAAGTTGATAGGTCTTAAATCTCATGATTGTCACACTCTAATGCAACAAATATTACCCGTGGCAATTCGATCTATATTGCCGAAGCATGTAAGGTTTGCAATTACCAGACTTTGTTTCTTTTTCAACAGTCTATGCAGTAAAGTTATTGACCGTGATACTCTCGATAATTTGCAAAGAGAAGTGGTTGTTACCCTATGTCAGCTTGAGATGTATTTCCCTCCTTCGTTCTTTGATATCATGGTACATCTTGTTGTCCACTTGACTAGGGAAGTGAAAATGTTGGGACCAGTTTTCTTGCATTGGATGTATCCCTTTGAACGATACATGAGCATTTTTAAAGGTGATGTTCGAAACCGTTATCGGCCTGAAGGGAGTATTATTGAAGGTTATGTGGCGAGAGAGGTTATGGATTTTTTCAATGACTTTCTCAGTGGTAATGACACTCCTAATAATGACAAGAATTTTGAGGAGGGCAAAGGAATTTTGGGATTTCGGGTGAAAGTAATCAGCCGTGAGCAGTTGGAACAAGCTCACTTGTATATTTTACACAATATGGACGAAGTGAGTGTTTATATCGAGGAACATACCAATTTCATAAAGAGACAACATCGACCAAGTTCAATGTGGCTTGCTAGAGAGCATAATAAGACTTTTACTAAGTGGTTTGAAGATAAAGTCTTACATCAACTATCTCAAACACCAAATGATATTACAAAAACTATCAAATGCTTCGCCTTTAAACCAAAACCGAATGTTATGTCTTATGAAGGGTTTGACATTAATGGATTCACATATTACACAAAGCGCCAAGATGATAAGAGTGTCGTCCAAAATAGTGGGGTCACTCTTCAAGCGTCGACTATGTACTTTGCAAGTGCAAAGGATAAGAGTCCACGTGAAGCTAAAATGTCATATTACGGTGTCATTGAGGACATTTGGGAGTTTGACTACATAGATTTCAAAATTCCGCTCTTTAAATGTAATTGGGTTGATAACACCAAAGGAGTTATAGTGGATGAATTGGGTTTCACTTTGGTGAACTTTGAAAAGATTGGCGAGAAGGGTGAACCATTCATATTGGCATCACAGGAGAAACAAATATTCTATATCGATGATCCTGCGAATGATAAATGGTCGGTTGTTCTTCATGGTAAAAGACAATTCATTGAAGATCCTATAGATGAAGAAGAGTACTATGATAAGTATGATGACTCCAGTCCATTCTCAGTTGGGTTGCCAACTCCACAAAATATTGAAGCTAATGATGACTTATATGTGCGTGGAGATCACAATGAAGGATTGTTAATTGATAAAAGATCACAATTTTAGAGACATGTATGTTTATACAAATGCTAAATGTTTGCCTTTTTCTAGTTAATACAAATGCTAAATGTTTGCCTTTTTCTAGTTAATACAAATGCTAAATGTTTTCCTTTTTAATGACATTTTCAGATGGCTGACCATGATGAGCATGATGTCCATGATGATCATGAAGTCCATGATGAGCATGTTGTCCATGACGAGCATGCCGAGGATACCAATGTAAGTTCTAAAAACATATCCTGTATTTCTATAAAATTCATTATCTTCTAGTTATGTCATATATCCTATATTTCTATATTGGGATAATTTAGTGTGTTTATTTTTGTCAAATTGTAGGTTGATGATGTACCTGTACCCACTGAAGCACTGGAGCAACTTGATGCGCATCACCAAACACTTAACAAGAAAAGGGGCATCACTCTGTTGAAGAAGTTATTAGCGCTAAGTGGTAGTGGATCCAAATTGGTGGTGGAGTTTGATAATGGAGGAAATGCAATTGGAGTGAACCGCAATAATTTTGTAAACTATCTTGGGTGTACCACTCTGAGCCATTGTGGTGTTAAGTATGATAATTGGCATAAAGTTCCTCAAGGGAAAAAAGACTTGATATGGAAGGATTTATGCGTGAGTTATTATTATTTGCAATTCTATTTTGTAGATTACAAATTCTATTATTTGCAATTCTATTTTGGATACTAGTTAATAACATTTCTATTTTATAGAATCTGTTTGCATTGGATGAGAAGTTGCATCGTAAAAGTGTGATGCAACGCGCTGGAAAGATGCTTAGGAATTATAGGACAAATCTGAACAGAGAATACATAAAAGAGGGTGATAAGAAGAAGAAGTCAACCCTTGAACAATGGAACTTCTTGGACAAAGAAGATTGGGACAATTTTGTTGCTTCAAGAAAATCTGAAGAATTCAAGGTATTAGGCGTCACTCCCAATTTAATTAATATACATTGTATTCACCTATTCAAGATTAACATTTAGTGCTACTAACCAAATCATTAATGTGCATACTAACTAGGCCCTCAGTGACGCACAAAAAGCAAGGCGTGCACTGAATGTGCATGACCACACTATGGGTCCAAAAGGCTATGCAAGCGTTCGCCAAAGACTACAGGCGGAGTCTGCGGCTACTCAGCAGTCTGCTGCTACTCAGGAGTCTGCTCCTACTCAGGAGTCTGCCACACCCATGCCTCTCCATGATATCTGGATAGCTGGCAGGCAAAACAAGAAGGGTGAAATAAAGAAGCATGTAACTGCTGAGGCGGCTACAAAAATGGTAAAATACAACTCTTAGAGAAATCTTTTGAATATTGATTATTTGTGGTGTTAACTTACCAATTTCTGTTTATGGTGATTAGCGGGAGCTGCACGAGCAGAGGAAACAAGGCACATTCATCCCTCAGGGCACAAGGGATGAATTGACAGTTGCTCTGGGTAACCCAGAGCATCCTGGATGTGTTAGAGGTTCCGGCGCTGGTGTTGGCATCAAAGCATTCTTTGGGCCATCCCAGCGCAAACCCAGAGCGGGACTTTCTCAAGAAGAGGTAACCTATTCTTTTTTTAGAATGTTACTACAAAAGGAAATTCATTAATAAGAAGCTAATGTTTCTTTTATCCATGTATAGGAGAATAAGAGAGTTGAGGATTTAGTTGCTAAGAAGGTCAACGATGTAGTTGCTCAGAAGGTCAAGGAAGAATTGTTGTGGTGGCAGGCATCTCAGGCTTCCAATCAGCCTATGGCGACCCACTCTTCTCCTGATGCACAGACTGCGAGTAATCCTGGAGACCCATCGCCTAGCACGTCTGTTGTAAGTATTGTTTATGACATTGCAGCTAGTCTTTTCAAGATTATATGTTTTCAAGATTATATGTATATATGTATAACATTCTTTACGTAAATTTGTAGGCATTGAAGCCATGCCGCTTAAGAATGCAAGACTATGTTGTTGCAGAGGCACAGGCTTACCAGTCCCTTCCTGGGGCAACGTTTCATGGGACTCCAATGCCGCAGGGCTACATTCGTGTGAGCCCGCTACATGTATTACCCGATTGGAGGGAAGTTGCGTTGTCATATGCCCACCCAGATATTGATACACTTGGTGAGGCAGAAGGAGGGGTCATATTGTGGCCCAAAGCAGATGTCATCTACACGACTGAAATTGTAAGATAAATTTACATTGATTTAGACTGTTAATGTGTATATATGATGTCAACTGATCTGAAATTATATATACAGGTTAAAAAGAAGACACCAGGAGCACCTAGGCCTCCACCTTCACTTCCCGCATTACCAACTTGGGTTCCAACTGACCTAACATACCCGTTAGGTCCTGCTTGTAGGGTAATGGCATGTTGGCTACGGGCACATAATATACATTGCCCTATAATAGTTTCTTTAGATGCAGATTATGCAGGTCAATCATACGATAGCTCTTTATTTATACAAGATATTATTGAGCTGTTTATGTATGATTGGCTGAATACATCAATGATAGAGACATGGATAAGGTGAGATCTTGTTTATACATCCATATACCTTGTGTAAGATCTGGTGATCTGGTTTCTTATATATTAATGCATACGCCTATATGTTTTGCAGCTACTTAGTCGAAGATCATTGCAAACAATTTGCATTTGATCATTTGGGATTTTTGATTCCATCATTGATTAGTTTGGTAGCTAAAGACCCTGATAATGTTCAACAATATTGTATAGATGCTTTTACAATTTTTGGTCAGCAAAAGAAGACGATAATAATAGCTCCATTCAATGTCAAGTAAGTTTACTTTATTTATAATTTGGACTTAAGAAAATTCCATTTTTATTTTGCATTTTGAGTTATTAATTGTTAACTTCTTACCTCTAGTGGTAGACATTGGGAGTTACTAGTTATTATCCCCGGGACATTCACTGTTTATTATCTAGATCCTGTGGGGAGTACATTGAACACTAAAATTTGACACGTAATGAGAATGCCATTATTCTGGTGAGAAATATTTCATTTTTATATCCGTTAACATATTTTATTACATTACTATTTACTTATGCAATTTATTGTGTTATATTAACATGTAGGGGTTTAGATGCATTCAAAAAGGCTGGAGGAACGGTCCCAAGGAAAAAGAACCAGCCAATAAATTGGCAGAACGTACAAGTAAGTTCCCGACTCGAATATATATATTATTGATGTGAATTGTGCTTAGTTGTATTATTTTGTATGTTTCAATTTATAGTGTGCTACACAAGACAATGGCTGGGCATGCACATACTATGTGATGCGATTTATGTAGATAATTATCAAACATGCCGCATTGGACATCGATAGCATACATGAGGTATTATATATAGTCTCATTAGTTAGTATGAAATATATCAATCTTATTTTTATATTATTACTTATATATATACATCATTCTCTTTGCAGGTGTTTAAAACTGACCACACTATAGGTAAACGCTTAAAAAATATACATGCTCCATATACGATGGAAGCATTAAATGAAATAAGAGAAGAATGGGCAAAAGCCATACAAGCAGTGGCAACTGTAAGATATAATTGGGATGTTGATAGCGATAATGAATGATACTTTGTAAATGAATATTTCTGAATGTTAATACATGTATTTGAATGTTTTTATATGTGTGAATGTGAGAATTGAATTGATGTCCGAATGTATCTACTTGTGTGAATTATTTTTTGTGAATTTTGCAGGTTTGTGGCCTGTTTGTAGGCTGATATCAATGGATCTCGTAAACCTGCAGTTCAGAAAACTGAACTGCAGGTTCTCATCCTGCTGACCAGCCACAGCAGGCCTGCAAACTGATATAAAAAAAATAGATATAGGCGTCGGTTATTTACAGAAAACCGTCAGCAAAGACCTACAGCGTCGGTTATTTGATAAAAACTGACGCCTAATAGTACAAACAACCCGACCGTGCAGGGTAGCACGGCCGTGGTGGAAAAGGCGTCGGTTATTCATATAAAACCGACGCCTATAGTACTAAACACGGCCGTGCAGGGAAGCACGGCCGTGTCGTCTTGAAGTATAGGCGTCGGTGTTTTAGTAGATAACCGACGCATAATGTGACCTGGATGATGCCGTTTTCTGTGGCGCGAACCCTTTTGGCGTCGGTTATCTACTAAAACACCGAAGCCTATATGTTAAATAGGCGTCGGTTATAAAACCGACGTCGAAGTGTTCGACCTTTAGCGGCGCCCACATAGGCGTCGGTCGGAAACCGACGCCAAATGGGGTTAAACGACCGACGCCAAAGGCCGTTTCTGTAGTAGTGATGATTGTGTCGATACCATCGACAGGCCCGTGGATGGTATCGACTTCACTGAGACAATTTCTTCTGAATATCCCCAGAGATCTCGATGGTATCGACTGGCATGTCAATACTATTGACTTGGACTTTACGATCAACCTGTTGGTGTGTCGATACTATCGACGAGGCCGTCGATAGTATCGACGCAGTGCGATTTCTATCGTCGCCAACCTATACCCCGGTCGATACCATCGACACAAGGGTCGATGGTATCGACTCTGCCTTAGTCCTGCATAGTGAGCAAACGATCACGGTATCTTTTTTATACTAAATACAAAGTCAAAACAAATCAAACTACAAATGTAACAGAAACTAAACTAAAGTACCGATGGATGGGTTGCCTCCCAACAAGCGCCCTTATTTAACGTCTTAGGATAGATGACTTGAAGCTCATCATGCATCCAGAAGTGTAATGAGTTTGACCTCATTCACTTTCCTCGTGTAATGCTCACCAAAATACAATTTCAACCTCTGTCCATTGACCAAAAACGTGGTCTCACCGTCGCGCACCATGATTGTGCCATGCGGTCTGACCTCCTCTACTGTGAATGGTCCACTCCATCGGGATTTCAACTTCCCGAGATGCATCTTCAGCCTGGAGTTGAACAAAAGGACACGATCTCCTTTCTTGAAAACTCACATCTAAATGTGGCGATCATGAATCAACTTTGTGCGCTCCTTGTATATCCGAGAGTTTTCATATGCATTCATTCACAGCTCATCAAGTTCATTTATTTCAAGTAACCTCTTCTTCCCCACTTCATCATAACTCAAGTTTAGCTTCCTAAGTGCCCAATGTGCTTTGTGCTCTAATTCCACCGGTAAGTGACAGGCCCGACCATAAGCCAACCTAAAAGGCGTGGTGCCTATAGGTGTCTTATATGCCGTCCTGTATGCCCACAATGCGTCCGGTAGTAGGGCACTCCAATTCTTCCTCGTGGAAGTCGCAGTACGCTCCAAGATCTTCTTAATTTCTCAATTGGAGACCTCCACTTGTCCTTGAGTTTGCAGGTGGTACGGGGTACCAATGTTATGTTTGACCTCGTACTTTCTCAATAGTGC
Source organism: Alisma plantago-aquatica (assembly GCA_963693085.1). Taxonomy (NCBI): domain Eukaryota; kingdom Viridiplantae; phylum Streptophyta; class Magnoliopsida; order Alismatales; family Alismataceae; genus Alisma; species Alisma plantago-aquatica. The sequence continues at coordinate 102,658,751 of OY856414.1, read as the reverse complement.
CGAGAACTTTTGATTTCGGAAGTGTGTACCCCCATCACTAATGATCATTCTGGGCACACCGAACCGGTAGAAGATATTTTCTTTAACGAACCTGCACACTACAATGGAATCATTAGTCCTTATGGGTATTGCCTCTACCCACTTCGACACATAATCAACAGCCAAAAGGATATACAAATTAGAATTTGAGGATACAAAGGGTCCCATAAAATCTATATCCCATAAATCAAATACCTCAACCTCCTGAAAAACATTAAGAGGCATCTCTTGTCTCTTCGAAATGTTACCCGCCCTTTGGCAGGAATCACATTACCTCACGAACTCATAAGCATCCCTAAACAAGGTAGGCCAGTATAGTCCACTTTCCAGTACTTTGGTTGCCGTATGAGAGCTTGCATGATGTCCGCCCGTCGGTAGTGTGTGGAAATGACGAAGAACACTCTCGTATTCCACCTCAGGTACACACCTGCGTAGGACACCATCCCTGCATTGCTTTAAGAGAATAGGGTCATCCCAAAAATAATATCGTAGAGAATGGAAAAATTTCTTCTTCTCTTGATATGTCCAATCATCCGTAATGATTCTGCAGGCAAGATAGTTCACAATATATGAAAACCACGGATCTTTAGAATTCACTTTCAAAAGCTGTTCATCCGGAAATGTCTCGGTAATGGGTATGTGTGAATCTTTTTCATCTACCTTCTCTAACCTAGACAAATGATCCGCTACAACATTTTCAATCCCCGCCTTGTCTTTGATTTCGATATCAAATTCCTGTAAAAGCAAGATCCACCTAATCAATCTAGGTTTGGCATATTTTTTCTCCATCAAATACTTAATAGCGGCGTGGTCCGTCCAAACTACGACTTTCGATCTAACTAAATATTGCCGAAATTTTTCAAAAGCGAACACAACGGCAAGCAATTCTTTCTCAGTAGTCGTGTAATTGAGTTGGGCGTCATTCAAAGTCTTAGAGGCATAAAAAATCACAGTGGGTTTATTGTCCACCCGCTGTCCCAACACAGCTCCAATGGAAAAATCAGATGCATCACACATGAGTTCAAACGGCTTTGTCCAATCCGGTGTTCGCACAACCGGTGCGGAAATCAATTTTTCCTTAAGCACGTTGAACGCGTGTAGAATTTTTCATTGAAGTCAAAAACAGCATCCTTTTCTAAAAGCTCAGATAGAGGTTTGGCAATTTTAGAAAAATCTTTTATAAAATGACGATAGAAACCGGCGTGACCTAAGAAACTCCTTACCCCTTTTACCAAATTTGGTGGGGGAAATTTGGAAATTACTTCGATTTTTACCGGATCGACCTCCAAACCTTTGCTAGACACTTTATGTCCTTGCACTATTCCTTCACTCACCATCATGTGACATTTTTCCCAGTTGAGGACCAAATGTGTGTCCTCGCAACGTTGTAACACCTTATCCAGATTGTAAAGGCATTCATCAAAAGATGCACCATACACAGAGAAATCATCCATAAAGACCTCTAGACAGCGTTCTACCATATCAGAAAAAATGGTGAGCATACAATGCTGAAAGGTCGCCGGTGCATTACACAACCCAAAAGGCATACGGTAGTATGCAAACGTTCCATAAGGACAAGTGAAGGTGGACTTCTCTTGGTCCTTAGGATCTATCAAAATCTGATTATACCCCGAATACCCATCCAGAAAACAAAAATGTGATCCGCCGGCTAAGCGCTCTAGAATTTGATCAATAAATGGAAGAGGAAAGTGATCCTTTAGCGTAGCGGCATTCAGTCGTCGGTAATATATGCAAACACGCCACTCGGTTACCAAGCGGGTGGTGACAGGTTCATTTAAGAGATTATGAGTAACAGTGATTCCCCTCTTTTTAGGGACTACCTGTGTGGGACTCACCCATGTCGAGTCGGAAATAGCATAGATGATACATGCGGAAAGAAGTTTAATCACCTCCTTCTTCACAACCTCCATCATGCTCAGATTTAGTCGACGTTGCGGTTGAATCACTGGCTTTGCTCCCTCCTCGAGCCTAATCTTGTACTGGCACAAAGTAGGGGAGATCCCCTTGATATCTGCAACAGACCACCCAAATGCTCCCCGGTGGTTCTTCAGCACTATCAGCAACTGGTCCTCCTCCTCAACACTCAGATAAGCAGATATAATCACATGCAACTTTTCTTCCTCAGCTAAAATTGCGTACTTGAGGTGCGGTGGCAGCGGTTTCAATTCCAATTCTGGCGGGCTGATTAGGGATGATTGAAGCGGTGGTGGGAGTTCACCTAAATCTTCATAGTACCTCGCATAGAAACACGACAACATCTAAAGCATCTTGGCGCACTCCTTCAGTGATTTACTTCTCATCCAATCATGAGTGATATTGACTAAGCATGCCTCAAGTGGTAATTCAGGATATGCATCAAAAACTGAATTTGCTATAGCCTCATCTTCAGTAGAGGGAGGAATGTCCTCCTCCTCATCGTTCGGAAAACCTACAGCCTTGCAAAGGGATACCACCTTGGTCTGCTCCATGATATCCACAACCAAAGTCCCTTTTTCCACCTTAGTCATTACATGGGCCATATCTAAAAATGGCTTCCCTAGACAAAGTGAGATATTGTTGTCAAAATGTTTTACCATGTGGCATTGCTCCTTGGATTTAGGTGACGTGGCGCTGGAAGGCATGACCATCTCGAACCGGTCATCGGCTATACCTAAGGTCAAACGACCTCTCCCCATATCAAGTATCATGTCAGTTGTAGCTTGGAAGGGTCGTCCGAGTAGTAGCTCATTGCCTTGTTCATCTTGCATTTCCATGACGACAAAATCTGCTGGAAAAACAAATCGATCCACTTTCACTAACACGTCTTCACAAATACCATATGGCTTTACCACTGAATTGTACGCCAATTGGATTGTCATGTTGCTCGGCCGTGACTCTTTTAATCCCAGCTTCTTGAATGTAGATAGGGGCATCAAGTTAATGCTTGCCCCTGAGTCACATAGCGCTTCACCAAACTTAACTTTCCCAATGTAACATGAGATGTTGAAACAGCCTGGATCCTACCTCTTTGGTGGCAATGTACCCATGATGAAGGCACTCACCTGCTCCTTAAGCACAACAACCTCCATGTCTGGGATTTTTCTCTTCTTGGTGATGATGTCTTTCAGAAATTTTCCGTAAGAAGGGATTTGCTCAATAGCTTCCAATAAAGGGATGTTGACTGAAAGCTTTCTGAAACTGTCTAGAAACTTTTTAAATTGGGCATCCACTTTCCTTGCCTTAGCACTTTTCGGATATGGGACCGTGATAGCCTGTGCCCTTTGATGAGGTGGCACATAAGGTGTCCTTTTCTGTGTCTCCTCCTCATCTGCAATAGGATCTTCAGTAGCATCCACTACTACATCTGCAACTGGTTCTGTGACTGGTATGGGCATCTCCTCCGTGACCTCACATTCACTTTCTGCTTGGGGTTTGCTTGGTTCATCAGCTCTGGGATTTAACAGTTTCTTGCCACTCCTTAGCAAGATGGCCTTCGCCTGCTGGTTTCCTCCTGGAACATTAGTATTACCCAGAAAACCTTGGTGCGCCGACTTCTTCAAATTGGCTATCTCCTCTGCCATTTGTGCCATGGACGTCTCTATTGTCCTCATTTGAGCCCCATGGCTCTGCGTTGTCTGCCCAAATTGGTTCATAAACTCCCCTTGTTGCTTTATTTGCTGGCCAAAAGTAGTCATAAGTTCTTGATTTTGCTTTATCACTTGATTTAGTAACTCTATGCTCTTATCCTCTACTACTGGCTGGGGTTTTGCATCTGGATCCTACAAGAAGTTGTTTGGATCCTTCCAGGAGAACTTCTTGTCTTTCCTCCATGAATAATCATTATTTTTGTAGCCTTCTTGCTGCCTCATGAATTTAACTTGAGCCTCATCCTCGGACTCAATATCCTCCTTTGCAAGCAGTTTCTTCACGAGAAGATCCATCTTCTCATTCAGTTCCTTGATCGCTTTAGATTCCCCTGCCACTCAAACATGCTCAACGACGTCTCTATCGCCCCACGATTGCTTCTTGGCCATGTTCTTAAGGATTTCCCAACACCTGGTGTCTGTGTTGTTCAAGAAGAATCCTGAGCCTGCTGAATCAAGTTTGCTTCTATCATGCTCGGAGAGAGCAAAATAGAAGATCTTGACCTGTGTCTCTTTGTCAAGCCCGTGATGCGGGCACCGCCTGAGCATGATCTGAAACCTTTCCCAGGTCTCAGAATAGGTCTCTCCTACTTTCTGGATGAAGTTGTGGATCTTCCTGATCATGTCATTGGTCTTCTCAGGCGGGAAGAACCTTTCAAAGAAAACCTCCACCATGTGGTCCCAGGATTCCACATATTCATCGTCCAGGTTGTGCAACCACTCCCGTGCATTTCCCGCTAGAAAACTCAGGAAGAGCTTCAAGTAGAGAACATCTTGTGGAAATCTGTCTATTTTTATCATATCACAATTCTCCACAAATTGACTTATATGTGCAACTGGGTCTTCATTCTTGAGCCCATGGAATGCATTCGACTTAACCAAGTTAATTAATGCAAGATCAATCTTGTATGTCGGAATATTAACTGTCTGCTTCTTGATCGACCCCTTGGTAGCAGATGAAGAAGAAGCTTTGATCTTCTCCCATATTGTCTGTGGTTCTGCCATTTCTTCTTGTTCGGATTCTGAATCTGTTTCTTCTAAGTGGTCTTGATTGTGGCCTTCCTCGTCATCAAGTCACGTCTGTGGAACCTCTGGTGCCTGTTGCGTGTAGTTGGTACTACGCGTCTGCACCATACACAGTACCTGCAAAGTGAAAATTTAAGGTCAGTACCGTGCTTGACGATTACAAAATTTATAGAATATACTATGAATTTTTAAAATGAGAAAAATAAAATAAAAAAAATGTGGCCTAGAGTGGCTGCTTGCAGCACTCGTAGTGTCGACAACTTGCTGTATCCCCAGCAACGGCGCCAAAAACTTGACACGCTTTTTACGTGCTTAGAAACGCAAGTGTACACGTCAATGTAATATAGGCCTTTGTGAGGCCTGAGTCGAACTCAGGGATACGTGAATTGTCGGAGACTACTACTCACTACTTGCAATCAGCTAAACCGATTAAAAAGTTGGAAATTGTTGTTAAAATTAAAAGAAAATAAAATAAAACAAAACAAAGCAATCGATTAAATGTTTGGTTTAATCAATTCAAGAGGAGATCTTTAGGATTGCGGTTTCACCATGGGTTTTCATTGTATTAAATTCTATTCAGTTATTCAAATTTATCTCTCTATCCGGGTAGTGGCCTAAAATCAGAATTGTCCACTGTCGTGGTACAATTCACTACCTACGTCTAGGTCGGTTCCACCGTCATAGTAACCTATACCCTAAACTAGGTGCATTAAAAACGATCTCTCGGTATCCACCATTAACCTTACACCACCTTATTCAAGGGATTTGTCAATTAATGTAAATTCCGTCTCTTTTCAACCATTAATTCTTCTTTCAAAGTATTTAAGGGCATTAGATTATTATTATGGTGATCAAGCATAACAATATAATTGAGAAAACGAAATTATACCACAGATTTAAGAGATAAGGTATAAATTACTATGATAAAATTGTCATACAATGAATTCCCGGGCTACTCCCGGTCCTAAAGACAAAGGGGATTAGCCCCACATGTTCATTTCAGAGCAAAACATGGAGTAGAAAAAGGAAAACATGGAGAAAAACGTGATTGAGTGGTGAAACCCCTGAACGGAGAAGATCCAAGTGATCCTTGGCGTAGAACACGCGTTCTCCCGCCTTTCGGTGGTGGAAATCGTCTTCTTCAGCATCCGGATCGGCTGGGACATGCTTTTGGGCTCCGTTCTTCTTTCCACCTCTTCTTGGGACGTGTGCAGTGGCTAATGATGTGATAGATTACTTTTGGCCGCCGTCATTAGGTATAACCTCCGAATTAGGTCGCCAAATTACCACAGCCATCGGATTTAGATCAATCTGAAACAAACATGTATCTGACAGTGTCGATACCATCGACACGGGTCGATAATATCGACCCTGCATTGTATCGGCTGATCTTCTTTTCTTTTCTTTGTTGCGACTGAAGCTAACTCGATACCATTGACGCGGGTCGATGGTATCAACATTCATAGGCATTAGTTTTGTCCTTTTACCATCGATGTAGCTCCACTAGTCGATGGTATCAACTTTTGTGTCGATAGTATCGACTTACTCTTCGCCAACAACCTGTTGATATCTCGATACCATCGACATCCCTGTTGATAGTATCGACTTTCTTCTGCTCCTTGCGGCTGGCTGCCTGTGATCCCGTCGATGGTATCGACCATTGTCGATGGTATCGACGTAAGAAGATACTTGTTTTTCCTGAAATTACAACACGAAACCACATAAGCCTACACAAAACATATTCTTGTAATAATTTGTGCTCAAAATACTAAAATAAGGGAGATTTGACATAGAGAAGTATCATAGACCAAAATAGATCAATTATGCAATATTAACCACAGAAATGACTAATAAATGCATAAAACTCAAATAAAACAAGTCTATAAATGCGACTCAAAATCATCACATCAATGACCCGATCAGGATAGAAAATCCTATGTTTATGCTCTTGATGGGCAAGTTAGGACAACAGTGATGCATATAGTAGACTGGATACTAGCATTACAACCTAGGTTACCAGTCCTCAATGTAGAAACTTGGGGTTCTGAAAGGGTTAATGAATGACAAACTCATGTTGGAACAGTGGAAATGCGGGAAGGATTAGCATATGGCAAGAAAATAGACTCTTCCATAAGTATAGACAGATAGTACATATGTGATGGTAATGTCCAAGAAGGGGCAATAAGATGAGAATTAAGGAAAGGTCTCTACAATTCTAGAGACATTTGCCTAAGTTGTTCTAAAAATACAATTTTTTGGTTCCACCAGTACAATAAATGCCTAGTGCACCAGGGTAGTAATCATTATGTAAAGACAAAGGTCCTAACTTTCCACCTGTAAGAACCCATGGCTTAGTCTCTACATCGGTAATGAGACCGATAAGACTATGGTATGAGGATAAGACATGGACATGTTAAGCATACTAAACCCTATTATTCAAAAAGAAGGGAGTAAATGCCCCAACAACCGAGGTAGACTCAGAAGGGCTTACGAAACTTACAACCTAATAGTGTAAAAAAGTAAAAGAAACAACATGAAATAGCTAGACTCTATGTTTGAGTCAACCAGAAGTGGTGGATGACTGTGAGGGATGGCAGTCAGATAGAGCTTTCTCATTCTGATATGTCTTCTCTAGATTTTATCTGATAATCATAAGAAGGTAGTTGTTGTTGAGCTTCCTGTAATTAGTCCTATGAGGACATATATGAGGAAGAGATAAGAAGGATAAGAACATATATTCGGTCCAATATTCTCTTGTATGTTTTGAAATTTCTCTCTTCATGTAGAAAAGGAAGAGATGTAAAATAAACACCCAGAGAAAATCTGAGATACTAAGTGGTAAATGTAAAGAGATGTTAAAAGTATGAAACATAATATAAAACAAGTGCATACTATCTAATTTCAGTTCTTGAATACCCTGGCTAGGTATTCATCTATTGAATGCAAGGTAAGTATGGAACTCTTAGATTATTATCTTTCTGATTACTCTGATCAAGTAGTCATTCTGAGACAATCTAAAGAGCACAATGAAGTCAAATATGTGGCATGGATATTTCTACCACATCCTAATTGATATACGAAGGGATCTGAGTTAATCATAGATCAAACTTATAAACAAAAGAAGGTGTTTAGTATAATGTATACCCTGGTCCTTAGACCTAGAGGTAAGAGTTATCTGATGAGAGGTAACAATGTTCAGTGATAGACTGAGGGTTTGAATACCCAGATCTAGTAATCATGATGATGATGTGATGTGTTTTTTGGCACATATAATGGATACCAAGGTAAATAATCCTAGTATCCAAGAACTTTCAATGATATGAGAAAATGGGAACATGACTCCTGATAAGAAGTAATGTTTGGTTATCTAGAAGGGCCAACTCTAAAATTTGTCCAGTTACATACTATAGTATGGATACCATTTGTTAGGGGTTTATACCCGCATAAACATGACATCATAAAATATGTTATGTGGAGACTTGATGATATGATGAATGAATGATATTTGTCTCCCTTTACCTGGGATTTTGGGGACGAAATCCTTGTTAGGGGTTTATAACTTGTAACAACCCTAACCTGGGTTATGAGGTGACCCTATTTGTTTTGGCTAATAAAGTTGCTTATAACTTTAATATAATCCTCTAAGGTGCTTTGGTATCATGTGACACACTCATGTTTCAAGTTTGGTCCCGATTGAATGTTGTTTGAGAAATTTTCTTTTATTTTGGACCAAAGTGCAATTTACCCAAATTGAGGGGCTATAATGCAAAATGTCACATGTTGAACATGCCTCATGTGTTTTAGCATCATTATAGAGAGAATGATGCAAGGTGGTGGCTTGTGGAAGGCCTAAATTCCAAGTTTGAACTTGTTTGAACAATGTTGGTACCTTGTGCACCGATTTTGCTACAAATTGTAATGTACCCAAAATGTGGGGTTGATATGCAAATTACTACCTCTAAAATGTCCCTACTTACTCTATGTATCATTTAGAGGAGATAAAATAAATGAGACACCATGTTTGGATCAATTATGAATGATGATACTCTTGGTGATGAAATGACCAAGAAAAGGGTTGAATATGAAAGCTTAACTTGAGTTGTATCAAGTTGAAAAGCTTATATATGAGTGCCTATCGGCCAAGGAACCAATTGAGGTGTCCCATATCATTTTGTGGACTCTTGGCAAAGTCCATATCATGCAAAGCACCTCAAGGAGGAGAGGTGTGTCGGGTTACAACTTCCTTGGTAAAGTTGTGATGAGTTGTGAATAAAGTGGTGATTTTGTTGATATATCTTATTCAAAGAGATAAGTAATGGATGAATCCTTATCCCTAGATCACTCTCAACTATTTTTCATGTCAATATAAATGATTATGCATGCATTTACATGTGTCACCCATGCATGGACACGTGGCACCTACTAGTTCAAAATGATGATACCTCATTTTCACCTTCCTTCATGAGCAACAAGTATATATACCCATAGTTTCACCCCTTAGTGGAATTTTTCGACCCTTACCACCCTCCTACCTTATGGTATCGTGCATAAACTCCTTGTATCGTGCAGGAGTGCTGTGGTATCTTGCATGAGCCCTTCGGTATTGCCCAAGTAGGTGATATTGGCCATATAGAGTGATATCGACCATAGAGTGAAGAGTTGAGTGGCATATCGTGCAAGTGAGTGCCATAGCGTGCACGAGGGGTGTCATATAGTGCAAGGGATGTGAGGTAACGTGCAAAGGTTCTGGAGCAAGAAGGGGCTCAAATATTAACCCTAAGGTGAGGCCATGATCATCTTTAACCTTGGATTGAAGCATGATTTTAGGGTTTTGATCTTCCTTTCTTTTCTTCTTCACCAATTGCTTATCCATGGTGATTCCTTGTATATGAAGGAGTTGTGAACGAGCCTTGGACTTTTGATAAGTCATCCTCAACCTTAGGAACGTGGATCTTTGGAGCTTGGAGCTTTGAAGTTGTTCTTAAGGCAGGTTATATAACTTGAACTCAACCATATTATTATTCTTCACCTAAATTTCTATAATTAGTGAAATACTTTTAATTCCGAAATTTCCTGAAGTAGTTGATGAAATTATGAGTTCTAGTAATTGCTTAGACCTATTTCCATGAATTATATCAGTTAGAACAAAGGTCTAGAGCTTGAAGAAGATGGTATCACTTTGTAAAGTGATATCGGGTTCAAGTATATGCTCAAATAGCCCTAACCCGATATGGGTATGTCTTGCCCGATATGTCTTGCACAAGATGCTTGCACGATAGGAAGTCTAGAATAGACTCCATACAAGATACAAAAATAATTGTATACTTGTAAGATGCCAAAAACCCTAATTTGGGTAACCCGATATAAGTGAAGTGTAACAAGTGCTATTGAACGACATGGTTGCACGACATGGTTGCACGACATGGTTGCATGACATGGTTGCATGACATAGTTGCATGACATGATTGCACGATAGGGTTGCACAATACACAACCCTAGATGATATGGTAACCCTAACCCATCATGGATAACCCTAGATGATGACTAGCCTGATATGGTGATTGAATGTACTTCTAGCCCGACATGGTGATGGGTTGATACCTCATAAGTATCATGGGTGACACATACATATACCTTATGCCCGATATGAGGTCAAGAAGATACCTCATGCCCGATATGGAGACAAGTGCAAATCCTAACCTGATATGGTGAGTGTTCATACACCTCCAACCCAAGACACCTGGTAAAGGTGAGAGTAAGACACTCTTAGGAGTAATGAGTGTAACACCAAGTAATGGTATGGCTAATACCTTGATAGGTGAAACATCTAAATTGGTTGATAATGGTTAATCCTATATCAACAATGTCTCAACCTGAGATGAGTTCATATCAATTGATGATGCTTGGACAATTCAAATGTATGACTCATGATCAATACACTACAGAATAAATGTAATGGGCTAGTGCATAAAGTATTAGGATGGGAAATACCATAATACAAGATAAGTTGATGTACTTAAGTAAGTTAAAAGTGATGAGGGAAGTGATACATCAAGACATGATAGATATCACATCCAGCACTTCAAGGTTGATGTACCTTGATGCACCTTAAATCCAATATACTTGGATGAGTAACACATGAAGTGTGTTATGTCAATTGTTACATTGAGATGTAATAAGTTTAATGCACTTTGATAAGTGTGGACTAACATACCTTGAGAAAGGGTTAAGCCAAGTTAATATAGTATGATGTAATCATACCCTGATAAGGATGAGAGAGGAACTCATACCTTGTGTTGATGATTCATTTAAAGATACATGATGAGAATAAATAAGTATGATTGAATACTTATGATATCAATGTTTGCTCCTAGATGTGTGGAGCAATGAATTAGGGATTGATCATTGATAATATGATCTTGAAAACCTAAATGGTTAATAATGGAAAACCCTAACCTAATAATGGGAAGGTTGTATTTCTCTTATTGCATAAGCCTTGTAAGGCATGTTAAATATTTGTATAACAAGTATAATGATTAATGGCATTGTGAGCCATGTGAATAAGTTGTTCCCTAGTGAGAGGTAATAAGATGTGTAATGGCCTTGTGAGCTATGTGAATAGTTGTTTCCTAGTGAAAGGTGACAAGATGATTAATGGGCCTGGTGAGCCATGTGAATAGTTGTTGCCTAATGAGAGGTGACAAGATGTTTATAAAAAGTCTCATGTAAGGAATGGTAATGTGCAAAATAAACTAAGGGAAATGGAAACCAGTAACTTTATAATAATAATAAATGGTTATAATAATAATGAAATCTCGATCATACATGCTTTATGCTTATAACCAAATAAGGGCTATAGTGTTTTGAAGATGTTTAAAGGAGATAAGAGGAATACTTGTAGTACATAAAGAATGTGAATAGATATGATGGCTTGCCCCAGGGTATAATGCCTAGTAAAAGGATGTGACAACCAATGATGAATTTAAGAGATTGATATCCCATAACGAATGTGAAATTAGGATTGGTTAAAGTCCAATGCTTGGCGGTGTGATCAGGATTGGTAGAGTCCAATGTTTGGCGGTGTAATTAGTTTTGGTTAAAGTCCAATACCTGGAAGAGGCTCCATGCCTATAATTAGGTTTGGTTAAAGTCCAATACATGGCAGAGGCTCAATGCCTGTAATCAGGATAGGTTAAAGTCCAATGCCTGGCGGTGTAATCAGGATTGGTAGAGTCTAATGCCTGGAGGTGTAATCAGGTTTGGTTAAAGTCCAATACATGACAGAGGCTCAATGCATGTAATCAGGTTTGGTTAAAGTCCAATACCTAGAAGAGGCTCAATGCCTATAAACAGGATTGGTTAAAGTCCAATGCATGGCGGTGTAATCAAGATTGGTAGAGTCCAATGCCTGGCGATGTAATCAGGTTTGGTTAAAGTCCAATACCTGGAAGAGGCTCAATGCCTGTAATCAGGTTTGGTTAAAGCCCAATACCTGGAAGAGGCTCAATGCCTATAATTAGGATTGGTAGAGTCCAATGTCTGGCGGTGTAATCAGGTTTGGTTAAATTCCAATACTTGGCAGAGGCTCAATGCCTGTAATCAGGTTTGTTTAAAGTCCAATACCTGGCAGAGGCTCAATGCGTGTAATCAGGATTGGTTAAAGTCCAATGTCTGGCGGTGTAATCAGGATTGGTAGAGTCCAATACCTGGCAGGGGCTCAATGCCTATAATCAGGATTGGTTAAAGTCCAATGCCTGGCGGTGTTATCAAGATTGGTAGAGTCCAATACCTGGTAGAGGCACAATGCCTGTCATGATACCACAGGATGGGTAATACCCAATACCTGTAATGATGACACAGGATTGGTAATAACCCAATACCTATATTAATGATGTATGAGTGCATGACAGATATAATTTCAATATCTGTTTAAGCTGATTGGTTAAGGCCAACAGATAGAAACAATAATAATTCATGGGTGACATTTTAGGATAATAAGTATCACAAGAAAAGCTTGACATAATGATATTTTGATACAGTATGATAGATAAATGACATATATGTTCTCCCTATTCCTTATAAAGAGAATAGATGATTTACTGTTCTATCATAGATAGTTGCAATACTTTAAAAGATGAGAATGATCTAAACTACTTATCCTCTGCTCAGTTTAATATTATTTAACTGTGATAATAACATTATTGGCGGAGAGTTATATCTCTCGCTGGGACAATTGTCTCACCCTATGGGATCAACATTTTTTTAGGTGGACATGCACGAGGGGGATTGAGACCGTAGTGTAGAGAAAAAACAACAGCAACAGGGACAGCAATGACAGCTCAGGTTGAGTGTACTGTCTGTCAGGTCTTGTAGATAGAAGTCCTATGTGTCGTCTCTGTACTCTCAAGTCCTTGGAGTTGGTTTGTAATGGTTTCATGAATAATATGAGATTTTGGATTGAATGTCTCGAGGTTTTATGTTGCTCCAGTATGTGTTTTGATAGAGCAACTGTTATATGTTGTCCTCAAGATGAGATGAAACAATGTTGTACAATGTAAATCATGATATGTATGAGTTTTGGATCTTTCAGTAAAAGTTTTATATACAAGGATCTCCTTGCAAAATGGTTTTAAATTTTAGTGATTTTTGTTAATCCGTTGTTTATGTTTATTTTGCTTAATTAGTAACGATTTGTGTGTCAGTTTGGCGAGTGTCGTTACAACTTTATCCTGAGTGGTAAGGTCAAACATAACCTTCTTCACCAATCCATCTCAAATGGACCCATGTATCGGGGACTCAGCTTTCTTAGCTATAGCTCAGAGGGGTCGGATTTTCATGTCACATATTCTCCCACTGTGAACTACATGTCAGTCTACTTTGCATCATCTCACGACTCATGTCATCTCTAGGCTCCTTTCAGCCATTGCATGATCAAAGTGACTTCATCTACATACAATGTGGTCCTTTTCTGACCATCACGAGGTCCCTTCACCAACATCACCTTAATGAAGTGGTGACTGACACAACCTCCCTTATAGAGCTTCCTTACATCCCGACACTGGCTATGGTGGTTATCCTCACATTTTTCGTAAGACAAGAACTGTCTCTAGATATCACCCTGATCAAGCACACATACTCTCATCAGACCCTTTAGTTTGGATCATACTAACCATTAGTTAGGGGTGATAAACTATACTAACATCAAATTCTTCATGTACCTACTTCCTCCTTATGGAAGTGAACCTATAGGTCATACCCAAGAACTTTTAAACTCGCATCCTGGTGCAGTTGAACCATCTCTCTCATATGTAGTTCAACTGGATCTGTCCCTTGACAATACTCTTTCTTTCTCATGTCATCTAGGTAAGGAGATCTCCCATAACCCATATTGCATCTAGACCTTCCTTGGTCTAGGGGATACTTACGACATCCATAGTGATGAACTCCCATTCCCTCTCGGGAACTCTCTCTTTATCCATCATGTCAATGTACTGGGTTACTAGTGTTCTTCCTTCACCTCTTGTTATGCATGGCAACGTACCACATGCAACTTCATCTTAGGCATCCAAAGTACTACTATCACTTATTACCTTGGTAGTACCACGGTATATGGTGATCTTCAATCATGATTTCCTATATGTCATGATTCCTTAAGATCGATTCATCAGAAACCCTAAACCACTCTAGTCGGGGTTTCATCACCTTCCTTTCCAAAGAAGTGCATTTAAGGTTCTACAACCGCCCTTTCACTGCATCAAGGCCTAGGCTGGCTAACCAAACAATCATTAACTTGTTCAATAGATCTCATTACATCTGAGTATTAGTCAAACATATCTCTTTTCCAAACTTAGGGTTAGCCTAACAATCTCTTCTAGCCTCTAGCCAAACTAGTCAGATATATCTCAACCAGAGCATCCATTACCACTTCACATCCTTAGGTATTAGGTAACATTGAAGACATACACTTCCATGTATTTCACTTATCATCTCAAACTCAAACTCTAAGTCTATCCTTATCAAGAACACTCTCTGATTTCATCATCATGGTGATCAAACTCAACCTAGTATAACTTGTAAGTTCCACATAGCTTCTGCTAAAAAACATCCTCATTTCTCTTACTATTTGTAAACCATTCATGTATTGCTTACTCCACTAGGGTATGTTATCATCTTTGTCCTCATACCTCATAGCCGTGTTCCAACTTACATCATCTTTTATCCTTGGTCTATGGCATGTGTATTGTCCTATCTCTCACTCTCATAACAAGAGGAAATAAGCATTTGGTTGTAGTCCAAATATAGAGTTCTTCTTGTTCCAAGAGTAGAAATGGTACATTCCACCTTGCCAGTACACATTTAAATCTAAGTTGAAACGTGCCACATATGTCTTTGCATCACAATCATCTCGATATCAAAGTTACTCCCATGGAAAATTGGTCTCAAACCTACTGGGGTTTTCACACATTCCTTGGTCATCTCCTCTAGGTCTATAGGGTGCTGACATTTTAGGGGTTATCCCTCTTCCCTTATGCATCCAGAGAGTTCCCTACTCATCTGCCCTTTGGATCCCATGAGTCCATGAAGGTGATCAATCTCCTAATCCATGGTCCCCAGATAATGATAGTTGTTACCTCCTGACCCTATGGTCATGTGCAACCAGGGAGCTAGGCAACTCCTACTTCCATCGGTCTTATCCCTACCTGATCCTAGGATAGACTCTAGGATTCCATTATAGTACATGTACAACTTAGAACCTTACCCAAGCCTTCATCATCTCTTTCTGCATTCATGGTCTAACTTTCACCCTTTCATAAGGGTCATGGAGACCTACCTACTTTGTCCAGGCCCCATATCGATTACCCTCATGGTAACACATCCATATGCACTTAGAGATGGATATTTATGGGTGTATAGGTTCATTATCATACCATGTACTTTTCACTTAGTTTTTCAAGATTCTATGAGACCTCTTTGGGTTCCCTCAAAACCCACAAACACTGGTATACACCCTACAAAAGGGTCCCTCTCCCAGGATGGGAGGAAACTACACCTTGATAACAAAGGTCACAAACGTCCTCATGTCTAGGGTTTACTTCCACATAAGCATGCTTAACCCTAGCAAGCTACTAAGGCACAAGCAGACCACCTACCAAACCATGTTAGGTCATACTTGTTCTCTTTCCTCAACACTGGATCAAGAACATACCTTTCCATGTCATCAACTTAGCTGCGAGAGGTTCATCTAACATACCTTAAACTTAAGGGGTTCCCTCTTTCCTCTATACATGAAGAGTACCATGCTCGAAACTACAGAACTCAATTCTCGTCATGAGCATTAGGTACACTATTTCCCCTCTTAGGCCTAGGAACCATAGGTTCACCTTTGGATCCCCAACTGCATGCTCAATCTCTTAGTCATGAGTCAAGCATGCCCAAGGTATGTCATGTACTCCCATGATCCTTTTATTCGAGCAATACCTCAGAGTTGAGTCCTTCCTCAAGGACAACCAACTAGGTATAAAGCCTCACAACTGGTTACTTAAACCTCCTCAGGGTCTAAGGAACTCTTTGTCTCATCTCAATAGGTAAACATTTATATCGTAGGCAACAATCTCACCTCTTCTCCAGGGTTTGGTTCCTCTAAAGGCAACCAAGACATCCTCAGCATGAGGCAACCATTAAAATCCACTTAGGTCGCATCATCCTCAACTCCCCATTGTTCCTCATATCTCGGAGTCCAGACCTCCAACCTTCTTGCATGGGTCCTGCTCTCTCTCTCTAGAGCTAACCCTTCAAACAACCAGCCTTATACTAAAGGTCCTCTCCTCCTGAAGATGGATCTAGCTCACAAGCATACCTCCACGTGGGTGAAGCCTATGTTCAAACTTATATTTGCTCAAGGTCATCCATAGCTCTCATAAGATATCCATCAACTCTCTCAGCCAGGGTTTCAACCTATTGCTCACACTACTGACACATTCTGTGTGCATATTATGCCCATATAAGCTCATGGGGTTTCCATAGGTTCTTCTCTAACCTCATTAATGAAGGAGCTATCCTTCACTTTAACATGCACGACCCTTCCCCAGGTTGGGTCGCCAGAGGTACTAGGTCATCCAACCTCTCATGGCTCATACGTCATCCAAGGCATGTCCATCCAAACACCTGGTCTAACTCATCATGCCATCTCTCTTTCTAACCTTCACTTAGGGTTAGGGTTAACATCATCCTTAGAGGATGTTCCAGGTCTCTACTTTTAATCTAGGTCCCTACCTCCAAGACTAACTCTCTTTACTCATCCTCCTGTCAAGGAGGTCTATCCTCAGGTCTCTCCTGAGGGTGATGACAACTCATGTCATACGATCTAAGCATGTATCTATTCTTTAGTTTGCACTTAATCTATTAAGCTTATGTCCATGACATCTTATTTACATGTTTTTCATTAATTTGATGGAGGATTCCTTAGACCTTATTAACCTTACCCATACCTCAAGAGGGTGAGGAGAAGAGGGAAAACCCTAATCCTTAAGGTCCTTAATAGAATTTGTGATGAGAAGGGATGAATAAGATGAGAAGGTCCTAAAGGTATCTTATTTCGATTCATACCCTAAGACTTTGGCCATGCAGTCACACAGATCCGGGAGTCCTCGTATTCTGACTAGCGGTGCGGAGGAAAATATTGCCAGCCCCCAGTCATGATCCTTTTCTAGACACCTCCGTCTTTCAGACAATCCTCTAATAACTCCCTTGGGTTCTATGGAGTTTGTAAAATTTAATAATTATTAATGGTTAAGTGAGAAACCAATGCTCTGATACCAATTGTTACAACCCCACCTCCCGATAACCCCCAATTAAGGGAGATCGAGAGGTCAAAGCCGCACACATAATTTTCGGATCAAAGGTTCGACATTTAACCAAGAAAAATTATTAAATTTTGACAGACTATACTGGAAAGTTGTAAGAAAATAAACTCTTGCATACCTCTTGAAAATTTGGATCTCTAGACTTCTATCCATATATGAATTTCTACTCTAACTAATCCTCCTAGTATTTCAATTCATGTATTTCTCAATATGATGATTTACTGCTTGTCCTTTTGGCTTTGTACCTAAATCGCCGACAAACAAAACGTCGGTTAGCCGAAGCTGGTATGTGGGGGAAACAATAATCATGCAACTATGATAACAATGTATTGCAGCCATTTACCATTTAACAAACAATTTTATGTTTTAAATATAACTGTGCAATCCATGCATTCCCTATCCTCTGCACTGTCCCTGCAGTGGACCTGGATACTACTTTCCTTATAGTATCTCCCCATTAAACCCCTCATGGTCCCACCTATAGGTGAACCAGTTTCTAGGGTTGAGTCACATGGCACTACCCGTAAGTAGCCCACTCCTTAACTCATGGCATGCTAAAGGGTCTCATGGCACTACACTTGGTAGCCCAATTTCTAACCCACGATAACCTAGACCTTACTCTAGGTTACCCCTTTTTAGCCTTTACAAGCCACAGAGGTGGATTTGGATCTAGCCAGTATATATATATATATATATATATATATATATATATATATATATATATATATATATATATATATATTCATAGTGATAATCATAGTCACTTTATAGTTGCATGAAATAAAGGCATCCAACAGTTATTTTCAAGCAACCGATAAAAACATTCGGAAATCACCGTGAAACTAAAGTGATTATTCATAAGAGTAACCACATACCTGTTCAGTAGATTTCTCAAGCTAATATCAATTCCAACCAAGAAAGCAATCCAAGCAAGTAATTCAACCACATCATCAAGAATCCTGAAAAACACATGTACTCTATTTACTACACACTTTATCAATATTCTACTTTATTGACTTGGATTCACTTTCTAGGGTTTCTAATCCAAATTAAGGTTACATGAGTATTCATTAGGGTTTCTTAGATCAATTTCTCAAACTTTATTCCTTTTAGATCAACAAACCCTAAAATACTCTTTCTACTCATATAAACCCTAATTGCTCAAATTATCCATTTTAATGGTCTTTTATACTCAAATTGACTTAGGATCATCATATCTCTATTTATTCATGGATTTGAAAAATTAAAACAATTAAAAGACATATTCACCTAAATTAGGGTTTTGAAGCTCATTAATGCATATCCATGCACATGGAACCCTAAATTAAGCCATTCATATAAAAAGATCATCATTTTAGATCCTATTTTCACTTTTATTAACAATAGGTTAATGTTGGCTTGAATTATCCAAAGAACATCATTAAATCCATCTATCATCAAATTTAAGGGTTTTTCATTAATTAAATCATTAAAGATGATAACTTTATGTACTTTTCAAAATTTAAGCATATTTATGCACATAATCTCTAAATTAAACTAATTACATCCTAAAGTTCATCCTTTTCGATCTTAATGTACCTTTTTACAATTAACAGGTTAATATCAACTTTGATCACCCATTAAACTCTACTAATTACATTAATCATCTCAAAGTAGAGTTTCTTAATCTTTAATTCATCAAAGTTGATAACTTACACTACTTTTTGAATTTCAAAAGGAATTGGCTTCTAAACATATTTTTATTGAATTCCTCTCATATTTCTAAGCAAACTGCAAATATTATTCTTATTCATCCGAGCTACTGATTATTAAATATAATTTTTGCAATAAATCACTTACTTTGGCCAAATAGAGGGTGCCATGTGTCCATTCCAATGCAACGTTGGCGTGGCTTGGATTGGGAAACATTTTGAAATGTTTGAATTGCCCTTGGGTAAGTTACATCGTCTTCAGCCCGCGGAGGGGCATATATGCCCAATGAACCTCCTTGCTTCTTCAACCTTGAGCAACCTGACGACTGTCACCCTAGCCGCCGAGCGTAGCCCTAGGGGTAGCTCTTGCTCCTTGTTTCAGACCCGAAAGCCATGGAGGCTTCTTCCCTTACCTCCGTCAGGCCCCCGTGCCCCTCTGGGTGCCCTCAGCCCGCGACCACAGTGGTTGGTTCGGGATGGGCAGCCTGCACCGTGCGGTCGTCCAAAGCAGTTGTGCTGCTGTTGTGTTCAAGCTAGGGTGGAGGAACATCCCTCGAGCTCCCCTTTAGCGTCGCGATAGTGGAACGCTTCCACCGTAACTCCTCCACGGCCATGCATTGCTCTAGGATTCGAACTAGCCTCTTGCTAGGGTTTGTACGTACGGAAGAAGAAGAAGGGAGAGAGAGGTGTGTGGGATCTCTCTGGACTCGGCCCTGGGTCTTACCCCTTATATAGGGGAGGTTATCTACGCCCAAAGATGCTCATCCAAGAGGAACAAGCCCTCTCCCATTAGGAATCTTATTCCTTTAATGAGAAGAAATCTTCTCTCTCTTCTTTATTTTTTTGATATTCTTTATTTACTTGAATATTTAGGAATATGAAAATTCTTTCCCTTATTCTCTTTAGTCTTGGCTTTTAATTCATTGATCATGAAATTATGTTGTCCTTTAGTAGAAAATACCACTTCTTTAACAATACCTCATAATTCATTAATTATGTATTCACATTATCTTCTTATTTCCTATTATTGGTATTTTGTCTTTCTTTTTCTCCATTGGGCTTCCTTAGACCCCAAGAAACTCCAATATTTCGAAATTACTTTTTAAGGATACACTATCCTTCTAGATGCATCTATATTCATTATTTCTCATTATCTTGTTTATTTCTTATTAAAATAACTCTTTTTGAGGTTTTCTCTTTATTTCTCTTTAATTTTCCTCGTTGGCATTCTATTTAACATTAGGAATCCTTTACATACGAAAATCCATCAAGGATAACTCAATTATACCTCTTTTCACTTATTTTCCACATTTTATCATTATTTTCCATTTCTTTCTTAATAAAGAAATATTTAATTGATCTTTTCTTTTCTTATTGCTTTCTTTATGCAACTTTGGACTCCTTGGAACCTAAGGAACCCAATAGGCACTAAATCCCTCTTTGGATTTGCCTTCTAGAGATTTCCACATATTTCTTTCCTCTATTTTCTTATTTACTGAATAATAGAGTTTCTTTTGTCCTTTCTTTGTTATTGGGCCCAATAGCCAATAAAGCCCACAAAACAATCATCAAGGCTATTGTACACGAAATCCAAATCATATCATTGTTTGTTCAATTATCTTTAATATGAGAAATTACATTTTTCAGCAAATGAACCCAAAATTTGGGGTTGTAACATTTTGTCACCTCTCACTAGGCAACAACTTATTCACATGGCTCACAAGTCCATTAGTCATTAGACTTTCTATACAAGTATTTAACATGCCTTACAAGGCTTATGCAATAAGAGAATTACAACCTTCTCATCATTTAGGGTTAGGGTATCCCTTTATAACCGATTAGGGTTTCATGTTCATATTATTGATCCAAACCCTAATTTATTGCTCCACACATCTAGGAGCATATATATATATATATATATATATATATATATATATCATAAGTATTCAATCATACTTATTTATTCTCATCATTTATCATTAAATGATCATCAACACAAGGTATGAGTTTCTCTCTCATCCTTACCAGAGAATGATTACATCATACTTTATTAACTTTGCTTAACCCTTTCTCAAGGTATGTTAGCCTACACTTATCAAAGTGCATTACATCTCAATGCAACAATTTGCATAACATACTTCATGTGTTACTCATCCAAGTATATTGGATTTAGGGTACATCAAGGTATATCAACCTTGAGGTGCTAGATGTGATACATATCATGTCTTGATGTGTCACTTCCCTCATCACTTTTATCTTTCTTAAGTTCATCAAATTATCTTGTATTAGGGTATTTCCCATCCTAATACTTTATGCACTAGCCCATCACATTTATCTTGTAATGTATTGGTCATAAGTCACACATTTGAATTATTCAACCATCATTAATGATATGGACTCATCTCGAGTTAAGGCATTATTGATATAAGGTTGTCCATTATCAACCACTCTAGGTGCTTCACCTATCAAGGTACTAGCCACACCATTACTTGGTGTTACACTCATCACTCCTTAGAGTGACTTGCCCTCACCTTTACAAGGTATATAGGGTTAGAGGTGTGCATGTATTCATCATATCGGGTTGAAGGTGTATAAGCACTCACCATATCGGGCTAGAAGTATATGAACACCAATCATATCAAGCTAAAGGTGTTTGTATGTATTACCCATGTCGTTCATGAGGTACTAAGCCATCACCATGTTAGGATAGAGGTGCATTCAATCACCTTATCGGGTGGCTCACCATCTAGGGTTGGCCGTGACGGATTAGGGTTTGCCATTTCGAGCTCAACCCAAAATACCAGTCAATAGGAGTGTAGGGCACCAAACCATATTGGGCTACACCATCAAACATTAGGTTTCAACACCCATGTCGGGTTAGGGTTGATTGTTATGGGCACATAGTACATATATGTGTCGCCCATGATGCTTAAGAGGTATCAACTCATCACCATTTCGGGCTACCATATTGTTTAGGGTTGTGTATCATGCAACCCTATCGTGCAAGGTCATGTGTCGTGCAAGGTCATGTAGGCCTCATGGTACTAAGTACTAATGATGTATTATATGATCATATCGTGCAATAGCACTTGTTACTCTTCACTTATATTGGGTTACCCAAATTAGGGTTTCTTGTCAACTTACAAGTATACAATTAACCTTGTATCGTGCATGGAGTCTATGATAGACTTCCTATCGTGCAAGAGGTGTATACTACACCCCCATATCATTCAAGAAGATATACTATCTTATTCATATCATTTTAATGGAGTAGGTGCATCATCATATCGGGTTAGAGGTGCTTGCATATGTGCTTGCACCCGATATCACTTTTATATCCACTCCTGCACGATACAAGGAGACTATGCACGATACCTTAGGGTAGGAAGGTGGTAGGGGTCGAAACTTTCCACTAAGGGGTTAAACTAGGGGTATATATACTTGTTGCTCATGAAGAAAGGTAAAAATGAGTTGTCATCATTTTGAACTAGTAGGTGCCACGTGTCCATTAATGGCTGACACGTGTACATGCATGCATAATAATTTATCTTGACGTGAAAAACAGTTGAGAGTGGTCTAGGAATAAGGATTCGTCCATTACTTATCTCTTTGAATAAGATATATCAACAAAATCACCACTTTATTCACAACTCATCACAACTTTTCTAAGGAAGTTGTAACCCGACACTCCTCACCTCCTTGAGGTGATTTGCACGATATTGACTTTTTCAAGAGTCCAAAAAACGATATGGTACACCTCCTTGGGCTTCTTGGCCGATAGGCACTCATATATAAGCTTTTCAACTTGATACAACTCAAGTTAAGCTTTCATATTCAACCCTTTTCTTGGTCATTTCATCACCAAGATTACCATCATTCATAATGGAATCAAACATGGTATATATTTCATTATCTCTCCTCTAAATGATACATAGAGGAAGTAGGAACCCTCTAGAGGTGATAATTTGCATATCAACCCCACATTTTACGTAAATTACAATTTGTACCAAAATTGGTGCACAAGGTACCAGCATTGTTCAAACAAGTTCAAACTTGGAATTTAGGCTTTCCACAAGCCACCCCCTTGCATCATTCTCTCTCTTATGATGCTAAAATATATAAGGCACGTTCAACATGTGACATTTTGCAATATAACCCCTCAACTTGGGTAAATTTCACTTTGGTCTAAAACAAAGGAACATTGCTCAAACAACATTCAATTGGGACCAAACTTGAAACATAAGTGTGTCACATGATAACAAAACACCTTAGAGGATTATATTAAAGTTCTAAGAAAATTTATTAGCCAAAACAAATAGGGTTACCTCATAACCCAGTTCAGGGTCGTTACACCTATAGGGTTCTGATTAGGGCTTAAAAGACTTGCCAATATCCCCTAAATCTGTCAGCATTGAGATAAGAAGAAATAGTTGAGGGGAGAGAGAGATGTATGAGGGTGCAGCATAAGGGTCATGTTCCCTCCTCCGCGTGAGGTAGGAGACATAGGCTCGGACCTCAGATCCCCATCCAACTTCTCAAACCGAGTCGGGTCTTCTAAAGGAGTGCTTGACAGGTTGTATTACACCTATTATCTCAAACTATACTATACCTAGGATAATTATGTGTATATTTAAATGATTGGGACAATAATCAACATTATCTCTTCCTTTCCTTCCTAATATCCTTTGAATCATCTAGGATTATCTAAATCAAACCAAATTTAGTGGGTTTGATAATTCGACCATGGGGAATTCAATTATCCACTTAGATTTTGGATATGAGTTAGGGAAACATGTGTTTTCCATCATTATCTACTTAGGATATTTAATACATTAATAATCATTGAAAAGGAATTTTTATTACCAAAATCCAGGGGAAGCTCTATTATTCTATTATCTACTCATATACCAATAAGTGGGATACATTATACATGTATGTGGGTCTAAACTATAATTCAATCCCAACTAGCCACCATTGCATAATTAGGGTTAGGTTTTTGTGCATTATAAATGACTTTGATGTAACTGAGTTTTGATGTAAATGATTCAATTCAAGGTCCACTTGATATCTTTAGCTTATTTAGGAATACGAATTAAGCATGGTCTCGACTTAAGTCAACATATGAAAGACGAATTCTTTCTACTTAGGGTTTCATCTTTAGTCAAGGTAAGAAATTTTGGGACTCAATTTTGAGGGTCATTACAACCTACCCACCTTATACAAATTCCATCCTCAAAATTTCCAAGTACTACCCACCTTAGGGTTTCACTTAGTATGTGCATGCAAAATATCTAATATTATCTTAGAGTCTCATTAACATACTTAATACATGACTTACTCATATTTAACATAATTTCATGAGAACTTGGTTAACTTGACATAATTTCATAATATGATGGATTTTTACTTGAGTTGATATAGTCACTGTCCTCATTGCACCCACAGTGCTCATAAGGCCAATTAAGGCTCACATAAGGACAGTTAAGGCTCACATAATGCTCCCATAGAGCTCATAAGGCCAATTAAGGCTCACATAAGGCCAGTTAAGGCTCACATAATGCTCCCACAGAGCTCATAAGGCCAATTAAGGCTCACATAAGGCCGGTAAAGGCTCACATAACATGATGGAGAGGACAAATATCAACATAACATGATTTCTTATACTGAAACATGATTTTCATAATTTCATAATTCATTAGCATAGAAATAATGCATGATGTTCAATTCGAACACATAATCATAAAATAGTAGAGAACATTGTTTAGTATCATGTGCATGACTTTTCTTTCGTATCCATGTCAACATATCTACCCCTTTGTATGCATGTTTGGTATTATTATGTAATTAATTAGGTTTAGGTGACTATATGTCTCAAAAAAATTTAATGCCAACCCTTGCATTTTTTTTCATGCTTATCTTGGTACCTCCCTCATGCACATGTCCCATACCACATGCATTTGAAAGGACTAGACAAGTATGATTTTGCACATAACATTCTATCTACAAAACCCCATGAGCCTGTGTCCCATACCACAAACATGTGGGAAAAGGAGAGAGCATGCTATGTATAAATTTAGAGTTAACACAAAAACCTAAGCCATCTAGGCACATAACCCTAACCCTTATCTAACTTATGTCTTCTTACTAGACCCTACTTTGGTTTCCCATATCTTGAATTTAATATTCTATACCTTGGGCTTAGAACATGTGGATGTGGTTTTTACATAGTGGCCATCTACTTATTCGCTCTGATACCATTTTTGTAACACCCCCTTTAAGCATACAGGTAGAAAAGGAAGCAACATCCACATTGTCTATAATATGGGGTACTCTAGCTCAAAGGGATGTCACAATCATAATAATCATTACAAACAAAGTAAACAAACACCATGGATTGATATTGAAATTGATTTATACATTGTTCACCATTGGTTTCTTGAATTGAAGCTAACTAGGGTATACATGATTAAACATAATTAATACATGAAGTTATCTATAACATCAGGATCTTCTATCGTAGATGGCACCCCACCATATGTATCTTTAGGAAACATTGATCTATTCCTTAAGCTAACCTTCATATAGCCCTTTCTTGGAAGTTGCTTTGTACCTGAGAGCATCACGCCCCCAGCCATGCATGCAATAAAAAACACATTAGAGTAAGCGGCATTGAGCATATTATTATAACAACTTAGTAACTTGGCAATAAGGAAAAGCTTGAAACTAATTAAACAATGGATTCACATAACATAATCTTGTTGGTTGATTAAAGTATCCTTGATACTTATGCACAATGGTGCTCATAAGGCCCGTAGGCTCAAAATTAACATGATGAGGATAAAGTAATCCAATCCACTACATATTTCATCAATATCTTGGAAGTAATTAACTTTACATGGATTTCATATAAACGTGACATGGATTCTTGAAATAGCATTGAGGCATAACATTAAAGTAATAACTTTAGAGGAACTTTGATGGTGTTAATATTTAATTTGAAACACATAACTATGCATATCATTCATCTTGATCATCATAATGATTATAAGTCAATGGAGCTAATACTAAATAATCAAAGTGCATGGACCCGCTTACCTGATCCTGAGGAGGTATACTAATAGTAGATGAAGTCCTGATCAATCTTGATTATCATGTCCAACACATAAGTGTGTTAACTATCATGGTTAAGCCTAGGGTTTTAGGGTTTTCAATAAATCATGGAATCTTGGTTGGGAAAATAGATCTGAAACCTTGACCATTCTGCGGGTCTCGAAAAACTAATCAAAATTCATATAAGGGTCGTTGTCATCTGAGATCTGTAGCATAATCTATGAATTTCTAAAGATTTGATGTATTCTAACCTATCACAGTCGAGATAAAACCATATATAATGTTACTCAAAATTCTCGAGAAACAAAATATCGGCCTGCAAAGATGACCCTACCCTCACATGTCAAGCACAACTCTATGTGTGTGAGAGGGTACAATGGTCAATTCACTCGAGATCAAACCAGGAGATATATCAAAATTGATGAGTGGAAGGATTATGATAACATAGCAGGGTTGTGACACATCAAAATGAAAACAAAAGCACTATTTCTGAATCGTCAGTCATCATGTTCCTGCCCAGACCAAGCAGGGAACAATAGAGCAAGTTCGGCGATCTTGAGGATGAATTTGTGATCAATGGAAAGCCAATATTGGAGAACATGGACACTGACTTCATTGTGGTCAGCCGAGGTCAGGGACTCCTGACTTGAGTACTTAGGTGGTTGGAAACATTGAATACCTTTCCTCCATGGTAGAAGGAACCGAGAAGGTGAAAGTAGAGAGCAGAGCCTAAAACTTAGAATAAGGAACTGGGTATCTTCCTTGTGACTCAATGGACCTGGGGAAAGACACCCCATGGAAGGAATAACAAAACAACCTGCAACCCTCTCTACAAATCATGAGTTACAGAGAAACAACTCCAAACTTGAAAATGATGGCATGGCAACCACAAATGGAAACCGAGAGCAATGTTCTCTTTGCATTAGCCTACTGAGTCTAAGGCAATGATTTTTGTGGCCTGAAAGTGGCTAATAAGCATGGCCGGCGGTGATCTTCACTAGCCTGAAAATGGGTATGTGGGTACATAACTGGGATAGGTCGAGAGGGCTAAGGGCATATGAGAAACAATCAGTGGAGTGTCTTGAAGCTTACATGAGGCACAATTGAAGTGGCATGACTCAAGCTCCTCCCCTAAGCTCGCCGGAGTTGGAGAAGATGGCTGGCACTCGAGTGATCTCTCAAGACATCTTAGCTGTGATTAACTACAGAGGATTGTTGTGTTGAGTCCAGTGAATCTTTCTAGATCATTGGTTGTAGGTCCAGTGTAGCCCAGTTGCCTGGGGGTGGTGGCCGCATCGCCTGAAGAAGGAGGTGTTTTGGGCATTTTCATTATAGGTACCTATAGGGTTCTGATTAGGGCTTAAAAGGCTTGCCCAGATTCCCTAAATCTATCAGCACTGAGATAAGAAGAAACTGTTGGTATGTATGCCCATAGAGCAAGTCATGTGATGATTGTAATGGGATACTTTGTAAATGATTTGAATAATAATAAAGGCAATTTCCAATCTATATGTTTTAACTATTTCTGAGATGATAGTGTAACATGATAGATGTCTAAAGAATTGTTTTACTCGATGACATATGCTTTTGGGTTGAGGACCTAAATGATGAGATCATATGGATGTTAAGAGTATACATTCTTGTTTAGCCCCTAGTCAGTTTTTATTATGGAAATAACCATAGACATCAATAAAACTAAAGGCTAGATTGTGTGTTGGTTGATGACAGAATCTCATTAGTCATGATATAGTGATATCAAACCAAGCACATAGGTACTTGTTAGAGAACAAGTGTACTGGACAGACCCACCGTGAGAGTGACACATGGAACCTTGGTAGTCACATTCAGCTCTCACAGTGATGGTGGTGAGTGTGATTCTTCGACCTGAAATCACTACACTCAACACATGTCGTTGGGTACTCTTTGACATCATCAAACGCAGTCCTGAAACATGGGTTGTTATAAAGGTGATGATTGGGTGACTTTGACACATGGGTCTTTTGAGGGGTGAGTGATAGATATGGGATTTGTCCCTCCTAAGGGAGTTTAATGTCCATGGCCACTTGATGAGTAGGATTGAGAAAGGAATGTGCATGCATGTTTGAATCAATATGTGATATTGATGTCACACACATCTCACCCAGTTTGCTCTAAGATCAAGGAAATGGATGAACGTTGAAAGGATGATTGTACCATGCCTTGAGTTCATTCAGGACATTAGTGACAAAGGAATTATACATTCACTGTAACACCATTCACAGATTGTAGGATTGAAAGTTGTTCTCCAACTTTCTATTTCACTTGGGTAGCACTAATGTGTGACTAGGCACCGCTCTTTTCTTGTGAAGTCATAAGTGTTACGGACTTTCATTGCCAACGTGAAATGGACCTGTAGGGTCACACACATAAGATTCAACCTGGAAGAGGAGTTTATCCACAAACAATGTTTAGATTGATTACTAAAGGAGTTTAGTAGTTCAATTAAACACTCAGTTGATTGATAGCTCAAAATCATAGTGTTCAAGGTGTTGGACCAATTGATTAGAGTATCGGATTGATTGAAACTGCAATTGACTGATTTTGCACAGTCTGCAGTTCCAACCGATCGGCTCATGTGACGAACCGATCGGCTCAGGTTGGTGAACCGATCG
Source organism: Alisma plantago-aquatica (assembly GCA_963693085.1). Taxonomy (NCBI): domain Eukaryota; kingdom Viridiplantae; phylum Streptophyta; class Magnoliopsida; order Alismatales; family Alismataceae; genus Alisma; species Alisma plantago-aquatica. The sequence goes on along the minus strand of OY856414.1, from coordinate 102,629,727 downwards.
GCTCATATGATGAACTGATCGACTCAAGACAGATTGAGACGACCGGTTCAAGGGTTGAACCGATCGGCTCAACTGGTCTAACTGAGATCATTTGGAAAGTCAGAAGACTATTTTGCAAATATAATTTGTTTCACTTGTACAAATTTGATTTGAACAAGGATTAATATTTGATTAATCGGAAAAAAATATGAAAGTCAATTTGAGTTGGACCAAGACCATGAACTGATCGGCTCAGGTGTCCCAACCGATCGGTTCAGGTGTGAAACGATCGGCTTAGGTCACCAACTGACCGTTTCAGGGTTGAAACGATCGGTTCAGCTGACGCAGTTGGTTGTTTTTGTGGAAAATCTCAAACCCTTCTACTCCTTCTTTAATCCCACATTTCCTGGGGTTGATAACCCTATCCCATGACCCTCCTATATATATAGGGGTATTGGGGGCTTCTCAAAGTACAACTCAGAACACTAGTTGCTCTGCAAAGTTGTCGTTCTCTCTAGTTGTGGTAACCGAGAGAGCCCGAGCAAGTGCTACCCAATAAGGGAGGCACAACAAAGGAAAGACAATTGTAGAAAGGCAACTATTTACAGGAGAGTGTGCCAGTGACTAGTACGTCAATAGGAGGGCACGACTCCTTCCTATTCCTTATGGGACAAGGAGATCAGAGTTCCAGGCAGTCCGTGTGGATGACTGTAGAGGCAGGAGACTTCTGTCGCTCAGAGGACAGTTGTCAATCCCGACAGTCCCGGTGAGACCAGGAGCTGCACAGACACCGTCCAAGACCAGAGGTGAAGACCGTGCAAGCCGCGAGGTAACGTCGTCAAGCAAGCCTTGGGAGAAGGTACGCCTATAAAAACCATCCTTCCTATTGTATAGACGTTGATGCGATTCCTTTATTTTGGGTTTGGGAGAAGAAAATTTTTGTTTCCGATGCCTTCTCTGTCTCCCCTAAAACCTAATAGAAACAGTTGTGGGGAGCGAGAGATGTAGGAGGGCGCAGCATCGGGGTCATGTTCCCTCCTCCGCGCGGACTCTGTACGAGGTAGGGGACAAAGGCCCTACCCTCAGATCCCCATCCAACAGCTCAAACCGAGCTGAGTCATCTAAAGGAGTGCTTGACAGGCTGTATTATGCCTATTATCTCAAACTATACTATATCTTGGATAATTACGTGTATATTTAAATGATTGGGACAATAATCAACATTATCTCTTCCTTTCCTCCCTAATATCCTTTGAAGCATCTAGGATTATCTAAATCAAACCAAATTTGGTGGGTTTGATAATTCGACCATGGGGAATTCAATTATCCACTTAGATTTTAGATATGAGTTAGGGAAACATGTTTTACATCATTAGCTACTTAGGGTAATTAACACATTAATAATCATTGAAAAGGAATTTTTATTACCAAAATCTTGGGGAAGCTCTATTATTCTATTATCTACTCATATACCAATTAGTGGGATACATTATACATGTATGTGGGTCCAAACTATCATTCAATTCCAACTAGCCACCATTGCATAATTAGGTTTAGGTTTTGTGCATTATAAACAACACTGATGTGACTAAGTTTTAATGTAAATGATTCAATTCATGGTCCACTTGATATCTTTAGCTTATTTAGGAATATGAAGTAAGCATGGTCTCGACTTAAGTCAACATATGAAAGATGAATTCTTTCTACTTAGGGTTTCATCTTTAGTAAAGGTAAGAAATTTTGGGACTCAATTTTGAGGGTCGTTACAGCCGTGGTGGGGGTTAGGTAGAATGAACGTGCTAGCTAGCATGACATTGGTGGTTGAGTTGGGGACTTGGTCATTCATTTGGAATGCATGTTCTACTCCTAGCAACACGGCCGTTCTGGTTGGCACGGTCGTGCATGGGTCTTCTTGACATGATTGTACTATCTAGCATGGCCGTGTTGTCGAGGCTGCTCTAGCCTTGTCGAGTCGGTGATTCAACTATGATTTTTGCTTGACCAGCATGATCATTCCTTGGCACCATGGCCATGTTGGTGTCTTCAGCTACACTTTGCACTTCATTCTTCAGTTGCACTTTGCACTTCTTTCTTTGAGATCAATGGATTTCTTTGCTTGAGTTGACTCTTGGCCATTAGTGTAACGACCCTGACCTGGGTTATGAGGTAACCCTAATTGTTTTGGCTAATAAAGTTGTTTATAACTTTAATATAATCCTATAAGGTGCTTTGTTATCATGTGACACACTCATGTTTCAAGTTTGGTCCCGATTGAATGTTGTTTGAGCAATTTTCCTTTATTTTGGACCAAAGTGCAATTTACCCAAATTGAGGGGCTATAATGCAAAATGTCACATGTTAAATGTACCCCATGTGTTTTATCATCATAAGATAGATAATGATGCTAAGTGGTGGCTTGTGGAAAGCTCAAATTCCAAGTTTGAACTTGTTTGAACAATGCTGGTACCTTGTGCACCAATTTTGGTACGAATTGTAATTTACCCAAAATGTGGGGTTGATATGCAAATTACCACCTCTATAGTGTCCATACTCCCTCCTAGTATCATTTAGAGGAGAGATAATGAATTATACACCATGTTGTAATCACTTATGAGTGATGGTAATCTTGGTGATGAAATGACCAAGAAAGGGGGTTGAATATGAAAGCTTAACTTGAGTTGTATCAAGTTGAAAAGCTTATATACGAGTGCCTATCGGCCATGGAGCCCAAGGAGGTGTCCCGTATAGTTTTGTGAACTCTTGGAAAAGTTCATATCGTGCAAAGCACCTCAACGAGGTGAGTTGTGATGGCCAACAAGTTTCCTTAGAAAAAGTGTATCGGCTTGACTTAAAATAGTGATTAAACCTAGATGACTTATCCAAATGGATAAGCAATGGACGAATTTGCATCTCTAGATGATCCTCATCCTTTTTTAATGTCAATATAATTTTTTATGCATTCATGTACACATGTCACCATGCATGGACACGTGGCACCTACTAGCTCAAAATGTTGAGATCTCATTTTTACCTTCCTTCATGAACAACAAGTATATATACCCCTAGTTTCACCCCTTGGTGCAATTTTGTGACCCTTAGCACCCTCCTACCCTAAGGTATCGTTCATAGAGCTCCCATATCATGAAGGGATTCTGTGGTATCGTGCATAGGCCTTGGTATATCGCCCATGGCAAGAGCATATCGGCCAAGTAGGTGAAATTGGCCATATAAGGTGATATCGGCCAATAGGGTGAAGAGTTGAGTGGCATATCGTGCAAGTGAGTGCCATATCATGCAAGGACACTAGTGTATCGTGAAAAGGTGTTAAGGATCTCAAATCTTAACTCTAAGGTGAGCCATAGTTGTCTTCAAGCTTGTATTGAAGCATGGAACTAGGGTTATGATCTACCTTTCTTTTCTTCACCAATTGCTTATCCATGGTGATTCCTTGTATATGAAGGAGTTGTGAACGAGCCTTGGACTTTCCATAAGTCATCTTCAACCTTAGGAACGTGGAGCTTGGAGCTTTGAAGTGGTTCTTAAGGTGGGTTATATAACTTGAACTCAACCATGTTATTATTCATCACCTAAATTGCTATACTTAATGAATTACTTTTAATTCCTAAATTTCCTAAAATATTTGATGAAATTATGAGTTATATTAGTTGAGTAAACATGTTTACATGAACTAAAATAGTTATAACAAAGGTCTAGAGCTTTAAGAAGATGGTATCACTTTGTAAAGTGATATCGGGTTCAAGTATATGCTCAAATATCCCTAACCCGATATGGGTATGTCTTACCCGATATGTCTTGCACAAGATGCTTGCACAATAGGAAGTCTAGAATAGACTCCATACACGATACAAAGATAATTGTATACTTGTAAGATTACAAGAAACCCTAATTTGGGTAACCCAATTTAAGTGAAGTGTAACAAGTGCTATTGCACGATATGGTTGCATGACATAGTTGCACGACATGGTTGCATGACATGGTTGCACGACATGGTTGCATGACATAGTTGCACGACATGGTTGCACGACATGGTTGCATGATAGGGTTGCACGATACACATCCCTAGATGATATGGTAACCCTAACCCGTCATGGATAACCCTAGATGGTGACTAGCCTGATAGGGTGATTGAATGTACTTCTAGCCCGACATGGTGATGGGTTGATACCTCATAAGTATCATGGGTGACACATACATATACCTTGCGCTCGATATGAGGTCAAGAAGATACCTCATGCCCGATATGGAGACAAGTGCAAATCCTAACCCGATATGGTGAGTGTTCATACACCTCCAACCTGAGACACCTTGTAAAGGTGAGAGTAAGACACTCTTAGGAGTAATGAGTGTAATACCAAGTAATGGTATGGCTAATACTTTGATAGGTGAAACATCTAAAGTGGTTGATAATGGTTAATCCTATATCAACAATGTCTCAACCTGAGATGAGTACATGTATCAATTGATGATGGTTGGATAATTCAAATGTATGACTCATGATCAATACACTTCAGAATAAATGTGATGGGCTATTGCATAAAGTATCAAGATGGGAAATACCCTAATACAAGATAAGTTGATGAATTTAAGTAAGTTAAAAGTGATGAGGGAAGTGATACATCAAGACATGATAGATATCACATCCAGCATTTCAAGTTCGATGTACCTTGATGCACCTTAAATACAATATACTTGGATGAGTAACACATGAAGTGTGTTATGTCAATTGTTACATTGAGATGTAATAAGTTTAATGCACTTGGATAAGTGTGGGCTAACATACCTTGAGAAAGGGTTAAGACAAGTTAATAAGTATGATGTAATCATACATTGGTAAGGATGAGAGACAAACGCATACCTTGTGTTGATGATTCATTTAATGATAAATGATGAGATAAATAAGTATAATTGAATACTTAAGATATCAATGTATGCTCCTAGATGTGTGGATCAATGAATTTGGTGTTTGAATTAATAATATGAACTTGAAACCCTATCCGGAAATAAGGGGAAACCCTAACCCTAATAGTTGTTACCTAGTGATAGGTGACAAGATGTTTAATGGCCTTGTGAGCCATGTGAATAGTTGTTGCCTAGTGATAGGTGACAAGATGTTTAATGGGCCTTGTGAGTCATGTGATTAGTTGTTGCCTAATGAGAGGTGACAAGATATCGATCTAAAGATTGATGTAAGAATTGGTAATGTTTAAAATAAACTAGGTAAATGGGAACCCTATAACATAATAATAATAATAAATGGTTACAAAGATAATAATGAAATCTTGGCCATACATGCATTATAGTCATAGCCAAAATAAGGGCTATGGTGCTTTGAATATGTTAAAATGAGACATAAGGAATACTTGTATTATATAATGAATGTGGATGAGTATGATGGCTTGACCAAGGTAATGCCTAGTAATAGTGAAATGTAATCAGGATTGGTTAAAGTCCAATACCTGGCAGAGGCATGAAGCCTGTAATCATGAGTAGTTAGAGTCCACTGCCTGGCGGTGTAATCAGGATTGGTTAAAGTCCAATACCTGGTAGAGGCATGAAGCCTGTAATCAGGAGTGGTTAGAGTCCACTGTCTGGTGGTGTAATCAGGATTGGTTAAAGTCCAATACCTGGCAGAGGCATGAAGCCTGTAATCAGGAGTGGTTAGAGTCCACTGCCTGGCGGTGTAATCAGGATTGGTTAAAGTCCAATACCTAGCAGAGGCATGAAGCCTATAATCAGGAGTGGTTAGAGTCCACTGCCTGGCGGTGTAATCAGGATTGGTTAAAGTCCAATACATGGCAGAGGCATGAAGCCTGTAATCAGGAGTGGTTAGAGTCCACTGCCTGGATGTGTAATCAGGATTGGTTAAAGTCCAATACCTGGCAGAGGCATGAAGCATGTAATCAGGAGTGGTTAGAGTCCACTGCCTGGCGGTGTAATCAGGATTGGTTAAAGTCCAATACCTGGAAGAGGCATGAAGCCTGTAATCAGGAGTGGTTAGAGTCCACTGCCTGGCGGTGTAATCAGGATTAGTTAAAGTCCAATACCTGGAAGAGGCATGAAGCCTGTAATCAAGAGTGGTTAGAGTCCATTGCCTGGCTGTGTAATCAGGATTGGTTAAAGTCTAATACCTAGCAGAGTCTCAATGCCTGTAATCAGGATTGGTTAAAGTCCAATGCCTGGTGGTGTAATCAAGGTTGGTTACGGACCAATGCCTGGCGGTGTAATCAGGTTTGGAAGAGTCCAATACCTGGCAAAGGCACAATGCCTGTAATAATAACAGAGGATTGGTAATAACCCAATGCCTGTATTAATGATGTATGAGTGCATGACAGATATAATTTCAATATCTGTTTAAGCTGATTGGCTAAGGCCAACAGATAGAAACAAGAGTAATTCATGGGTGGCATTTTAGGATAATAAGTATCACAAGAAAAGCTTGACATATTGATATGTTGATACAGTATGATAGATAAATGACATACATGTTCTCCCTATTCCTTATAAAGAGAATATATGATTTACTGTTCTATCATGGATAGTTGCAATACTTTAAAAAGATGAGAATAATCTAAACTGCTTATCCTTTGCCCAGTTTTATATCATTAAATTGCCATAATAACATTTTTGGCGGAGAATTATATCTCCCACGGGGGCAATTACAATTGTCTCACCCCCGTGGGATCCAACATTTTTTTAGGTGGACAAGCACGGAGGAGAGTGAGAACATCTTGTAGAGGAGGAACTTCAGTAGCAACAGGGACAACAGTGACAGCTCAGGTTGAGTGTACTGTCTGTCGTGTCTTGTAGATAGAAGTCCTATGTGTCGTCTCTGTACTCTCAGGTCCTCGGAGTTAATAGTAGTGCTTTTAATAAATCGTTTTGAGATTCTGGCTTGATGCCTCGAGGTTCTTATTCTATCTGTGTTTAGATTTTAACAAGGTAGTTGATGTTGTAAACCTCGAGAAGTACAAGATATGTACTTATGAACCAGGTTGCAATTGTAATACATTGGTCCTTATTGGAAGAGTTTTCCTATGAATGGATCTCTTGAAAAAGGTTTTAATTTTTAGTGATTTTTAGTAATCCGCTGTTTATGTTTATTCCGCTTAACTAGTAACTATTTGTTAGTTAGTTTGGCGACTATCGTTACAAGTGTGGCATCTGAGCTCTAGGTTCGCTGAGTCTACAGAGACATAGGACTAAGGTATCGAGTCTGTTCTAAGTGTACCCAGTGTATCTTATAGTGCCTTCTGCTTATGGAGAAGAAGATATATAACTCAAAGATGTCTGGAGGACATGAGGAATACATTTCTGAGAGCAATGTTGCTGCACCAGTAATAGGTGCCAGGGATCAGGCAAGAGAAAAAACAGTGCCTAAGAATCCCCATGTTGATGAAGTCATGATGAGAAACCCAACTTTTTCTACACTTTTTGGACAATTCATGACTACATTGATGCATATGACAGACCGGATGCTAGTACCGGCACCTAGGGCACCAGCTCCCAATGAGGGATATGGGTCTGGTAAGACCTTTGAACGACAACATCATGTAGGAGCCATAGAATATGATGGGACATCTGACCCAGCAGATGCTGATCTCTGGCTCACTGAGTTAGAAAAGGCTTTTAAGATCCTTAGTATCCCGGATGCTGACAAATTTAATCATGTTGTATACCTTTTAGAGGGTAGTGATAGACATTGGTGGGCTATAGAAGAAATAAAAAGGAATGATGAAGAGGTTGGATGGGAGGAATTTAGTCGAGAATTCATCAATAAGTATTTTCCAAAGACTTATTTAGATGAAAAGATCTCACAATTTGAGAAGATACAACAGGGAGCCATGTCAATAAGTGAATATGAGGTTAAGTTCATGGAACTTTTACAATTTTGTCCTCAGATGGCTGCTATTGAGGAGGAAAAGATTCGACGTTTTGAGAAAGGATTGAATGCTGAGATGTCTATTCCGGCATCTGCCCTAGAAAATAGAGAGAGGTTTGCCACATTTGTGGAGTCAATTCGAAGGATAGAAGGGTCTATGACAAAGAAACATGAGACAAACCTTAAAAGGAAGTCTAAACAGTTACATGAACAAGGAATTAGTGGTACTAAACAATCAAAGATTTCAGTAGTACTGACTCAAGTACAATATAGTGCACCTGAGCAGCAGTCACCTAAAAAGCTTCGAGCTTGCTATAAATGTGGACAGAGAGGACATCTGAGGTGGGAATGTCCAAATAGAAAGTGATGAAGTGACTCAATAGACAAGACACTAAATAACTTATAACAAGTAGACATATTAAGATGGAACTTTCTATTTTGAATTATCTTGCACTCTCTACTATAAGAAGGGTAGTAGTTGTTTAGTTCATCTGTTTAATCCTTTGGGAATATGAGGAAGAGATGAGTAGGATGAAAACTTGTGTTCAGCTTAATATTATTTCATGTGTTTTGAAATTTCTCTTTCTTCGTCAAGGAAGGGAAGAAATGAAAGAGGAACTCATAGAAAATCTGAGATATTAAGTATATCAAATTTAAAGAAATGAAAACATAAAATAAAATAAAATCATACTACCTAATTTTAGTTCTTGAATACCCTGGCCCGGTATTCATCTATTGAATGAAAGGTAAGTATGGAACTCTTAGATTGTTATCTTTCTGATTACTCTGATCAAGTAGTCATTCTGAAACAATCCAAAGAAGCCTAATGAAGAAGGAGATGTGGCATGGATATTTCTACCACATTCTAATTGATATACGAAGGAATTTTATTTAATTATAAATCAACTTATAAAAAAAAGAATATGTGATGTGTTTCCAGCATATGTAATGGACACCAAGATAAGGGAATCTGATATCAGATAAAGTATGTTGACCACCTGGAGTGGTTAACTGTGAAATTAAATCGGTTATATAATATAGCATGGACATCATATGTTAGGCATTTATGCCTTGCATAAACATGACATTGAGATGTTATGAGACTTGATGAGATGATGTATGAATAATATATGTCTCCCTTTATCTGGGATTTTGGGGATGAAATCCTTGTTAGGGGTTTATAACTTGTAACGACCCTGACCTAGGTTATGAGGTAACCCTAATTGTTTGGGCTAATAAAGTTGTTTAGAACTTTAATATAATCCTCTAAGGTGCTTTGTTATCATGTAACACACTCATGTTTCAAGTTTGGTCCCGATTGAATGTTGTTTGAGCAATTTTCCTTTGTTTTGGACCAAAGTGCAATTTACCCAAATTGAGGGGCTATAGTGCAATTTACCCAAATTGAGGGGCTATATTTTTGGTCAACCCTGATTAAGACAAGATCACATATCATCCATCAGGTTCTCATCATCATAAATCTCATCTTAACCCTAGTTATTTCCATTAGGGTTTACCTTATCTCATTAGAATATGTAATTTATTACTTATCTTATCATCTTTTTGTTATTTTCCTGACTTGGGAATTAGCTTACTGATCTCATATTCCAGATTATTGTTCATTTACTGATAATTGTGTTTCATATAATGATTTGCACAAATTAACCATAGGTTGCATCCATTAACCTAAATTAGGATTTTTAAACCATGTATAAGGATAGACTTCATATAACATGGATTCCATTCATCATCATGATCTCATAACTAAATCTAAGGTTCCAAATACTGATATTAGGGTGTTATGTAAATTCCATTATTTATTGAGAATGTTTTTATTTATGGTATTTTATTTAGTGTCATCAACCTTAATTATCCATATGGAGAAAATTACATGATTTATATTCTCTGACCTTAAATGGATTACAAACATGATTTATGATTTACGGGTATTTTCTCATAATTTATGACATCATTTGGTATTTACTATCCATCAAATGAGCATTTTGCAACTTATATGGTTTCACTGAGGTTAGTGCATAAAAAGACTGATATGATGGCTCCATTTTATTCTAGTCATTTTTTTGAACATTTTGGTACCTTGCTCATAATTTTTTGATAACCAAACTAATTTCTATGATTTATTGAAGATCTGCGAGTTTTTTGATATTTTACCTTTATTAGTGAATTGGAGGCCGCCATGTGGCCACTTGGCTCACTCCTGGTTGAACCAGACGGTTCTATTCACTTGTGTGCAGCATGCCTACTGACTTAGACTTGGACCGGCTGGTTCTCTGAACTGCTCGCTCTCCCTTTCCCCTTCTAGCGATCAATGTGGTTCTCTGTTCTTCCATAAGACAATTGCCGCCACCACCTAGGCTCATCTCTGGCGTGAGATTGATGGCAAAACTCTTCTCCTTGCTGACTTCTGGTGCTTCCAAAGGGTCTGCAGCACGTGTGAGGCTTGAGGCAGCAAGGATCCATGGCTTTGCAACTCGCAAGCCCAAACCCAGGTGGTCTCATTAGTTCCGCTCGAAGCCGGATGCCTACGTGCGTCTTCCCTATGTTCTCCACACACGAGATCACAGCCACCTGCTTCTTCGTTGATCCCTGCCACCATCGTGGCTGGGTCTCCGGCGTGCGGACATCCCGCCTATGCGCTTCTTCTCCTCACCTGATGAATCCGACATCAACATCACAGAGAGCTTTGCTATCACGCAATGGGCACTACTATCCTCCTCCTCAACCTTTTTCTAACGCTGCCATCAGGATATGTAGGGTCTAAATCTACACTCCCAACATGGTGTGTCCCTCTAGCATGACATGGAGGATCTCACCGCCGAGTCCCATCTCTGGTTTGAGCAGCGCCACTGGGTCCTGCTGAGAGTGTCGCCACCAACCACCGTCACAGAGATGGGGATTTCTCGATTTGCATCACTCGTGACTATTGATGGAGTGGTGAGATGTGCATGCTCTCTTGAACTCATCCCCAATCTAGGCTTGCGGTAGGAGGCAACCTCATATTGCCACAGAGCACCACCTTTATCTCCTACAGACTCTAGTTCATCGACCACAGACTCACTGTAGTGGGGCATGAAAACACCAAAAGCCTGCTCCACTAGCCTCGCCTAACCATGCTCACCATAGTGCAGAGCTTACAGAGAAGGAGGAATCACACTGTATGCATGCCAAACCAGAAGCCACATTATGGAGGTACAACATCTCGGCCTCACGAGGCGTAGACATCTTCCCTCTTAGACCATGTTCTCCATCCATGCTACCATGTACATCATGGAGGGATCACTACCATGGTCAGTTTGTAACCACAAAGTAGGGGATAGTGGAAGCAAACCTTGCATCTCATCCAATGGTCATGATTGCAGATTCTAAAAGCCAATTTGTGGCTAATTAAACAAGGCCATGTCACTCACCTCAAAGAGGCACCAACCCGTATACATTAACAAGGGGTAGCGTAACACTGCTTATATCAACATCATGGTCTAAAATCATTAGCAGACTTAGTTCTAGTCACCAACACATACATTATTCATCAATTTCATATCACAATATCTCCTTCTAGGAACTTTAGAACTTTATGAAATTCGATCCATAGTTTTATCCTCATCATAGCTACATTCCATTCTATTTTGGTGCAAAAACTCACTTTAAGACTATCATTTTGTCACTATAATATGTATAACCAAGAATATCAAAAGTTTGCTCCATCACATCCTACTCAACTTAAAAGCAATTTTGTCTTCGAAATTAAGCCAGAAACCACTGTGTCACATCATATACATCTTAAAAGAAATTTCGTCCTTGAAATTGAGCCATACTCATACTCTAAGGAAAAACTAAGGATATTCTTCCATATGTAGGAAACTATCTTAGGTGCAACATATCCAAAAACAAAGCTCCATAGCCATCTCCAAACTACCATTAGGAGGTTTTAAAACATCTAAGGTGAATCACCACTTCATAGAAGGCTCAAACAAGGGTTTAGAAACTCTAATTAGGTCATAACATATCTCATTGTTAGGGTTTCATCCTTATCTTTACCCATGCATTAGGTTTCCGTCATCATATTACCATGTTCTAAAGAAGTTAACTAAAGTTAACCCATTATATCAAGGTGTCATCAACATTTTATTGAGCTAAATGTTAGAACAAGTTCAACCTTAACATATGCCTTTTAGGAGGGAGTTAACAACAGTTAACCCACATTATCCATCTAGATCACATCAAGGTGTCATGATCATTATGTTGTGTTGACTATCAAATTATATTTTTCATCTTTAGTAAGCACTAATATTAACACTGTTGGATAAATTAGATATTATGATAAATCCCTTTGTTTCGATGATGACAAACATTTCATTCTTATTAAACTAACGAGCTACTTGAGTGTGCAGGATGACAAAGTAGCAAAGGAAAATCCAAGAGCTTACTTAGTTATATTTTCATGCAATGTAATCATTGTTGTAAAACTTGTACAAATATATAATGTACAAGTACTTAGATTTGCATGTAAATCAAGCGTTAGATTTTCCCTAGCCAAACACCATAGTTAGACATGTCATCCCATTTGAATAGAATCACCTTTGCACACTCACACATATAATTAGTGCCTAAAATGAAATCTTGAAACAGGATCATTCTCGGTCGACGAACTCCTCGACCGAGACACTCTCGGTCGACAAACTTCTCGACCGAGAAAGATCCAAAGTAGTCGTTAGACACAACAGACAAGTTAGTTGGTAGTTGAAGAAAGACGTTGCAAATCACTTGTTCCAGAGAGCCTGTCGGTCGACAAAACTTCGACCGAGTAGGTGTCTCGGTCGACCATTTGTCGACCGAGATGGTCTCTGACAGCAACTGCAGAATAAATTAATTAGCCGTTGTTAAAGCAACAACTTTGTACCTAACGGCTAGTTAAGCACTTAGAAACCCCTAGAAGTTGTCTAGAACGTCCTTAAGCATACTTAGGCCATTCCTATAAATAGGACAAGCCATAGGACACTAGAATTTACTTGTTACACTTGAGAATACACTTGAGCATACTTGAGCAATCTTTTGCAAGCAATTTGAGCACTGTGATCATTGGCCTACATTCTCTTTAGCTCAATCTCGTGTCCTATAGGCTAGATTCTCCTACCCACAGCAATCACAAGTTCACATACTTGGCTAGGAGATCTTACGCTTGACCTAGGCATATCAAGCCTTGGGCTTAAAGGATAAGTTGTAATTTCCTTTTCCTTTCTTGTTCCTGTTTATCTTTTGTACTCTCCTTGCTACTCCTAGGGTTGGAGGCTGCGGATTGGAGAGGGTTGACTTCTCAGGTGGAGAAGGGGACTTCAAGCTACTTCAAGAAGGCTATCGCAAGGGAAGCTACTTCAGAAGGCTGGTGCAACGGGAGTTGGTGCATCTACTTCAAGGGAAGGCTGCTTCAAGGTTGGTGATTACTTCTAGGTGAAGGCTGCTTGAAGGGTTTAGGAAAAGAGATTGTATTTTATGTAAATTCCTTGAAGAGGTAATAAAATAAATTTCTTTTCAAATCCCGGTTGGGTAAGCAACCGGGTAGTGGATTGACGGCTATAGTATTTGCTATAGTTGGAACCACTCTAAACCTTGTGTCTCCTTGTCCAATATTTTCTTTGTGGTTGTTTAAGTTCAATAATTGTTAAATTATCTATAAAACTCTATTCACCCCCCCTCTAGTAGTTTTCAATTGGTATCAGAGCGGGCTTCAAGGAACCCTAACCAGGTCTTGAAGAATGGAGGGAAATGGTGAAAAGTGCTTGGACAAAACCACTACATGCTGCAATTGGTGTTTAGGAACAAATCACAAAACAACCGGATGCCCATGGAGATCAAAGGAAGAGGATAAGCACAAAGAATGCTTTATTGCTACAACTAGTGAAGAAGAAGAAGAAGAAGAGGTAAGTCTTTTTGATTTATCTAAAGAAGAACTAGTTGCTATTATTGAAGAAACACATAATAAATATGTTGAGTGCAAAAAGAAATTAAAGAAATCAAATAAGGAAAATGGTGATCTAAATGTTAAACTTCTTGCTCTTGCATCTGAAAATGAGAATCTTAAAGAGGGAAATAAATTTTCTGATCTTAAGTTAAAATCTATGGAAGCCGATTGCAAGCTCCTTTCTGTTGAAAATTCAAACTTACAGACTCAAGTAAACGATCTTCAGAAACAACCATTATTGTGCACCCATATAGATTATGACACTATTGTTAAAGAAAGAAATGTATTGTCATCAAATCTAGACCAAGCAAAAATAGACATTAAGAAAAGAATGGATGAGATTGCCAAGCTACAACAACAAGTTCGTAGTTTGAATAACTATGGCATTCTTGATCAAATTCTAGATAATCCCTATCAACAAATTGGGAAAAGGGGACTAGGTTACAAGCCTAAAGGAAAATCTTATCAACAACCTAGTCAGAGAAAGTCACAAACCCAATCTATATATGTACCTAAAAGGACATCCTCACCCAATGACAACATAGGACACAACCATAGAAAAAGATATGAAGTTGACTCAATATGTTGTCATTACTGTTTGCGCCTTGGTCACTATTCATTTTCATGTCCTTATAAGAGAAAAGATGTAGAGTTAGTTTGGATTCCAAAACCTCCAAACTAAATGAACAAAATCAAGTTGAGATATGACCAAAGACATTAGTTGCATATTCCTATGTCTATCTCAACTCTACATAGTTACAAATGTAAATGAAATTAATATTAGTTTGTTCCCTAGATGATTTAAAGTCTAAGTCAAATGAAAAGAAAATTCCTATTTTCATATGATTTTTCGTAAAAGTATTTTCCGGTCTATACATATACTGGAATTATCATTGTATGCTTCAACTTGATATTTAAATTTTATGCAGATATTAGACTCAATATATTCAAATCTGAAAAATATCTGCAAAATTTGCCTCTTGGTCAAAATAAAACTTGACTAAGGGGCGCTATGGTCGTAGTCAAGGGCGACCTAAAATAAGCTTCGACAAAAATTGCTTATTTTTGGAAATTCTCTCTTTGAACCTAATCTTAATATAAATCTTTCTTGAAAATTAAATCATTTGTTATCATTTAAAGCCTTAAATTATTCCAATATTACTCCCTTAGAATATCCATATATATGCTCTACAAAAATGATCTATCATTTGCATTTAAAAATCAGCTTTAAAAGATGTACTCAGTAAGTCTGTCGGTCGACGAATTCGTCGACCGAGAACCTCTCAGTCAGCCCATCTCTCTCGACTGACAAATACTAAACAGACTCAATATCGGACGAACTGTCGGTCGACAAATGCTCGACCGAGACAACGTCGGTCGACAAGTGATCGACTGAGAAATAGCCGTTGGATACGACCGTTGTAAACCGACCGTTATGACCATTTTTTTGACCGTTGGGGAACCAAGTGGCGCGTCTGCAACTCGACCGTTGCGGACGCTCGGTCGACGAATCTTCGACCGACCAGGTCGCTGGAATGCTATAAATAGGAGCAAAAACGAGTCACTTACTCACACTTGCATTTCCTTGCCTCCACAGTCCATCTCTAGTGTATTTTCGTGCAACCCTTCAGCATTCTTATCCTCCAATCTTCCTTGCTTCTTCTCCACACTCAAGAAACACAAATGGCCTCATCCTCAGCTGTCCGTGGGAAGAAGAAAGTCGCCGGAAGAAAAAGAAGAGAAGATCAGGAAGCCACTCCGCCACTGACGATCATCAACGACATCGCCTTCGTCGACAGAGATGTTGGAGATCGATATCTATGGCTTTCCTCTAAAGCTCCTCTTCCCCGACGCCCGGTCGAAGCTATGGACTTCATCAACATAGTCGATCTGGAGAATCTCTTTGGAGTGCAAAAGCTGAAGGACTTCATCAATCCTTCTTTTCCTATCTATTCCACTAAGGTAGTCAACGAATTCTATGCCAATCTCTTATCCCACACCGAAAATGAAACCACATTCTTCTACACCATGGTCAATGGGCATAGTTTTAAATTTTCCGAAGGGGATATTCTTGATATGCTAGAAATTGATATAGATGAATACCAAGATTTCCTTGACCTTACCACCGACAATCCACTAAATTTATTTTCCCATGATGACCACTCCACTAGCCTTAGTGATATAAAAAGAGCCATATTTCAAACCAATACCACTTGTCATGAAGATAGGGGAACCTATTATGCAATAAACCTGAAACCTGCATGTAGGATAGTAAACCTCATTGTTTCACTAACATACATCCTAGAGCCAATAAATCTGAGGTCCCTATTTTCCGCATGTGTCTAATTTATGCTATCATAAAAGAAATTCCTATAAACTTCATTCGCATAATACTTAAAAACATGCTTGAGTTTTCTGGCAATCCACCGTATGCCGATTTTGTATGCCAGATCACTCAACATTGTCTTAAGTTACAAATTGAAGATATGGGGTATACATGGGAGCGTAGACCACCAAAGATAAGTAAGAACACCGTAGAGAAGATGGGGATTGACTTTGGTCATAAAAGGGCAAGAGTAGAAGGAGAATCGTCACATCAAGATATACCACCACCCCCTCCTCCTACTAATCTTTCTGTTGATCCCATCCAAAATACTCTCACTTATCTTGTCGGCTCCCAATATCATCTTAGTAACCAACTCAACTATACCCACCATGCCATGACATACTTAAATCAAAGAATGCAAAATCTTTCTCCGAGCCAAACCGATGAATATCCGCATTCCTTAAATCCTGGCATGCTCAACCCATTTAACCCTTCATACAACTACTATCAACCTCCACCTCCACCATCAATGGATCTTGCACATACTCAATTTTCCTCCATACAATTGCAAGATATAGCTGCTCACTTCCGATTTGACCGAGTTCCCACATTTCTGGAAGCATATGCGTTAACTACAACAGGTGCTTTGGATTGGCAAACTCTGGTCAAATATTATGGAGCCGAGCCATTCCTTGGGAAAGATCCGGACATCGATGTAATTCTTAAATCTTTCCAGTAAAGTGTTGAAGTTGTACTAGTTGTAATGACAATGATTGTAATTAATTGGTCATTTCTATATGATTGTAATATTCTCCAAGCTATTGAATGAAGTTTGCCATCTTTGCTTGATTCAAATGGTTATTCTTTTAAGCATATGAGACATTTTCAAAAAATATGGATTATAAGTTCATTATTGTAGAGCATAACAAATAAGGGGAGTAATAATTAAAACAGGCAACTATTAAAATTGTGGCTAAATTGACAAATGACAAAATAGTTCTCCAGAAACATCCTCGGTCGAGCAACTAGTCGACCGAGAACACTGTCGGTCGAGCAATTGTCGACCGACTGGGTTTCTGTTTTCCAGACTGCCATAAATTGCATACATCTTTGTTAATCATGGAGATCATCTACAACATTTTATAGTTTTTTCTTAGTACTCAAACTTTCATTTGAGATATCTATCTAAGGGGGAGCAAAGCATAAGACTAAGGGGGAGATCATAAAAACAACTTTGACCATTTAAATTGAAGAAGCTCACAAAAACATTGTAACCACCATATGTAGCTGGACATTTTCCTTGATTATAAAGAAATTTATGAATTTATTCAAAATAGTATCTTATACTTGAAGGAACTCTCTACCCAAAACAGGGCTTAACATCCCTTGCATTTGGATGGAGACATTTTTATGTACTCTAAGCTTAGAGGATTCTCATTTAATTCAGGGCTTAACATCCTTTGATAAATGAGAAATCAATATACATTCATCATACGCTTAAGGGAATCTCATATCATTTCAAGGCTTAACATCCTTTGCAAATGATTGAGAAACAAACTGTGGATAAATTAGACAAAAATCTATGTTTTTAATAGGATATCCATTTAAGGGGGAGCATAATATTAAGGGGGAGAAGAAAAATAAAATATTCAACTTGGATATCTTTTTGAAGTGACAAAGGGGGAGAAAGAATATAAAAATCAAAACTATAAATGAGTTTCATCACATCTTGGCCAGCACTCACTTGCAAAACATAAATGGCTACAAAAGGTAATTTTCAGGTATGAAACTCACATGCTTTATATTTTCTTATTTCATATTTAGGAAATGTTTGTCATCTTCAAAAAGGGGGAGATTGTTGGATAAATTAGATATTATGATAAATCCCTTTGTTTCGATGATGACAAACATTTCATTCTTATTAAACTAACGAGCTACTTGAGTGTGCAGGATGACAAAGTAGCAAGGGAAAATCCAAGAGCTTACTTAGTTATATTTTCATGCAATGTAATCATTGTTGTAAAACTTGTACAAATATATAATGTACAAGTACTTAGATTTGCATGTAAATCAAGCGTTAGATTTTCCCTAGCCAAACACCATAGTTAGACATGTCATCCCATTTGAATAGAATCACCTTTGCACACTCACACATATAATTAGTGCCTAAAATGAAATCTTGAAACAGGATCATTCTCGGTCGACGAACTCCTCGACCGAGACACTCTCGGTCGACAAACTTCTCGACCGAGAAAGATCCAAAGTAGCTGTTAGACACAACAGACAAGTTAGTTGGTAGTTGAAGAAAGACGTTGCAAATCACTTGTTCCAGAGAGCCTGTCGGTCGACGAAACTTCGACCGAGTAGGTGTCTCGGTCGACCATTTGTCGACCGAGATGGTCTCTGACAGCAACTGCAGAATAAATTAATTAGCCGTTGTTAAAGCAACAACTTTGTACCTAACGGCTAGTTAAGCACTTAGAAACCCCTAGAAGTTGTCTAGAACGTCCTTAAGCATACTTAGGCCATTCCTATAAATAGGACAAGCCATAGGACACTAGAATTTACTTGTTACACTTGAGAATACACTTGAGCATACTTGAGCAATCTTTTGCAAGCAATTTGAGCACTGTGATCATTGGCCTACATTCTCTTTAGCTCAATCTCGTGTCCTATAGGCTAGATTCTCCTACCCACAGCAATCACAAGTTCACATACTTGGCTAGGAGATCTTACGCTTGACCTAGGCATATCAAGCCTTGGGCTTAAAGGATAAGTTGTAATTTCCTTTTCCTTTCTTGTTCCTGTTTATCTTTTGTACTCTCCTTGCTACTCCTAGGGTTGGAGGCTGCGGATTGGAGAGGGTTGACTTCTCAGGTGGAGAAGGGGACTTCAAGCTACTTCAAGAAGGCTATCGCAAGGGAAGCTACTTCAGAAGGCTGGTGCAACGGGAGTTGGTGCATCTACTTCAAGGGAAGGCTGCTTCAAGGTTGGCGATTACTTCTAGGTGAAGGCTGCTTGAAGGGTTTAGGAAAAGAGATTGTATTTTATGTAAATTCCTTGAAGAGGTAATAAAATAAATTTCTTTTCAAATCCCGGTTGGGTAAGCAACCGGGTAGTGGATTGACGGCTATAGTATTTGCTATAGTTGGAACCACTCTAAACCTTGTGTCTCCTTGTCCAATATTTTCTTTGTGGTTGTTTAAGTTCAATAATTGTTAAATTATCTATAAAACTCTATTCACCCCCCTCTAGTAGTTTTCAAACACCTCATGTAACATGTTTCATTCATATGGTCTTATTTCCTTGCTCATAATAAATTGTAACATTTATAAGTGATTTCATCACAAGATTAACCAACCATATCACATTATCATCATTATTTAGGTATGTGGTTAACCATTTATGCATTGATATGGAATAAACTACCTCTAGGTTTCCATCATATCATGTCTATATATCACATCCTTACATATATTATATCATGGTTGTGCTAAACAAACTTATGTAAGTGGCTAATCAAACATTTATGAAAACTTCATCTAGTCCAACTGAGGTTTTCCTGACCCATACCATGAGGGTAGTGCCATGCTCAGTCTCTCTGGGCTAACTCCTCTCTGTGAGTATCTCATATGTACAAACTATATCTTCCCTCTTGGTCTAGGGTTCTCAGGTATACCTCATTGGAACTAGAGATAGCCTTACAAGCTCTAGCCACATAAGCACAAACCAAAACATGCTATGACATTCTCTTCATAGGTTATGTACCTAAAAGGTATCCTTAAACAAATCTTTTCTTAATCAACACTATCTTTTATACATGCCACTATGCCCTGTGTGGGGAACCACCAACCCGAGCTTGAGGCTTTACAAAAACTAACGTAGCTACCTCATCCAGGTTCTTGGGCTCTCTCCCTCACCCAGATGGTAGGCACTCATATTTCCTTATTCGCATATGGATATATAACTAGCCTCTCTCTGACTCTAGGGTTTGGTCCTCCCAAGGACATCAAGGGTTCAAGAAAACTATAGGGATCATGCATATAGAAACTCATCTCAATCACTCTGGAGTAGTCTCCTTTAGGACATATCATATCACATATCTCATAATTATCATATCTTGGAGTTTAGGTTCTCTAACCTTCTCCCAATGGGTCTCACTCTCTTTATAGTTAACCCTGAAACCGGTCCTAACACTTGAGGTCCTCCTTTGTAAAAGAGATTGAGCTCATGCTGACTCACAACTTTGTCTTACATAGCTTATCTTATCTCATAAAAGCCTAGTTACTTGCATCATTAAAACTTATCTCAAAACCTCAAAACCAAACTTGAGTCCTCAAAGGCAAACATAGATCATCATAGACTATCTTATCTCATCTATATAAGACTTAAATCATAATCAAAACTTATTTCATCTATTCCATCTATCATATATTCCAACAAGGCTCTAAACATCTCATCTAAAACTACTATTTCTTCTAGACTGATGTCATTCACTTTCACTTAGGTTGCATGACCACCTCCTACTCATACATGTGTGGGGACACATTTTTGTAATACATATATATAATAAAATATTATATAGTTTTTCTCTAATAAAACAAGCGTCATAGAAAACTATCAAGGTTCGATCTAATTGGAATCAAAAACCAAATCTAGAAAACAAGTGTCCCACACATAGTAGATAGTACATTGCCATGAAAACTAGTGAAAAAGGTGAGAACAAGGGGTAGACTAGTGTAGCTACTCTAGACAGCGTGCGCAATATGTCTAGGGTTTCTCTTCCCTTGATGCACATCATTTCCAAATAGTGCAACATCCCATGCCGTTGTACTATAAGGAAAGAGTGACATCTAAGGACTTGTTACTCAATAAGCACTAGTCTAGACCTAGTTCCTAGAAATCTAGGTTTTAACCTAGAGGCTTGGTCATATCTAGTCTCAAAAAGATGACTAATCTAACCCTAAAGATTATTAAGTTCAAAGTTCTCTAGTTTTGAGTTGCATAATGAGCAAATGTCAGGATTTGCTATTGTTCATGCTTTGATACCACCTATGATGTCCCCAGATTTTCTAAAACTTAATCTGATGTGTGACGTCCAAATTAAAACCCTCACCTTAGTGAGAATACCAATTTAAACATCACACACTAGGCTAAGAAAGAGAAAATCAGGGGAGTCAGAAGGAAAACAATCAGTAGCACATGTACATGAACAATAATAAAACCATACACACATGTTCACCATTCAACATATAATTACAACATGAATTATTACAACATTTGATATTACATATTGAATAGCAAACTTATACATATACATGTACTACCACTAAGCTACAGGATCTTAAGACAACATGTCCACCTGTACATCAGCTCGCCACACAACTCTCACTATCCTGGGTCTCCAAGAGCATAACCACAACCTAAACAAAAGATTACATGTGGTACATGTCAACACAATATTCAAGAATATTAATTGTACTAAGTACGCCTATGTGTCTTTTATATACCTCTCATCATATCTTGGCAATAAGGATAAAAGTAAACTTGATAGTAATAAGCATTTACCACAATATATCAATACTAACCAAGAGTTTATTAACAAACGTGAACATGTATATTTTAAGCATATTTTCCATCATACATCTTGTGTGTCTGCCACCAAGGCTTGGACATCTTCAGGCCTTATTATCTACCACCAAGTGGTTTGTGATCATTATACAAACATCATATGATCTACCACCAAGTGGTTTGTGATCATTATGCATGCTCTCTACCACCAAGTGGTTTATGAGCTATCTTATGATGGAACATCTATATTATGTTTGCATGTGTTCAAGGTATACATATAGCAATAAGTATGGAAATTCAAGCAACATATCATACAAGACAATCATTTCAATTAATACCATATGCCAAGTATTTACTACCATATAACACAAGCATAATGTATAATAAGCCAACCAAGAGGTAATGGTGAACCTTGATCAAGACAAACCTAATTATCAGATATCCACATGTCATCTATATCTTTGGTCAACCCTGATTAAGACAAAATCACATATCACCATCAGGTTCTCATCATCATACATCTTGTCTTAACCCTAGTTATGTCCATTAGGGTTTACCTTATCTCGTTAGGATATGTAATTTATTACTTGTCTTATCATCTTGTTGTTATGTTCCTGACTTGGGAATTAGCTTACTAATCTCATATTCTAGATTATTGTTCATTTACTAATAATTGTGTTTCATATAATGATTTGCACAAATTAACCATAGGTTGCATGCATTAACCGAAATTAGGGTTTTTAAACCATGTATTAAGGATCAACTTCATATAAGATGGATTCCATGCATCATCATGATCTCATAATTAAATCTGAGGTTCCAAATACTAATATTAGGGTTTTCTGTAAATTCCATTATTTATTGAGAATGTCTGTATTTATGGTATTTTATTTAGTGTCATCAACCCTAATTATCCATATGGAGAAAATTACATGATTTCATGCATCAAAACTATATTCTCTAACCTTAAATGGATTACAAACATGATTTATGATTTACGGGTATTTTCCCATAATTTTATGTCATTATTTGGTATTTATTATCCATCAAATGAGCATTTCGCAACTTATATGGTATCATTGAGGTTAGTGCATAAAAAGACTGATATGTTGGCTTCATTTTATTGTAGTCATTTTTCTAAACATTTTGGTACCTTGCTCATAATTTTCTAATAACCAAGCTAATTTCTATTATTTATTGAAGATCTACGAGTTTTCTGAGATTTTACCTTTATTGGTGAATTGGAGGATGCCACGTGGCCACTTGGCTCACTCCTGGTTGAGTCGGCCAATTCTATTCACTTGTGTGCAGCATTCCTACTGACTTAGACTTGGACCAGCTGGTTCACATATCTGAACTGCCCCCTCTCCCTTTCTCCTTCTCGCGATCAGCGTGGTTCTCTGTTCTTCCATAACACAATTGCCGTCGCCGCCTGGGCTCTGCTCTGGCGTGAGATTGACGGAAAATCTCTTCTCCTCGCTGACTTCTTGTGCTTTTGGAGGGTCCACAGCATGTGGGAGGCTTGAGGCAGCAAAGATCTGTGGCTTTGCAACTCACAAGCCACAGCCCAGGTGGGGTCGCCGGTGTCGCTCGAAGCCCGATGCCTACGTACTTCTTCCCTCTGTTCTCCGCACACGAGACCGCCGCCATCTACTTCTCTATCAATCCCTACCACCATCGTGGTTGGGTCTCTGGTGTGTAGACATCCCACCTATGCACTACTTCTCCTCACCTAATGAATCTGACCTCAACATCACATAGAGCTTTGCTATCGTAGATCTGAGGCATGGCGAGCAATGGGCACTACTATCCTCCTCCTCAACCTTTTTCTAACACTGTCGTTAGGATATGTAGGGTCTGAATCTACACTCCCAACTTGGTGTGTCCCTCCAATACAGCATGGAGGATCTCTTCGCTGACTCTCGTCTTTGGTTTGAGCAGCACCGTTGGGTCCTGCTGAGAGTGCCACCACCAACCACCATCACAGAGATGGGGATTTCTCAATTTGCATCACTCGTAACTATTGATGTCGTGGTGAGATGTGTAGGCTCTCTAGAACTCATCCACAATCTAGGCTTGTGGTACGAGGCAACCTCATATAGCCACAGAGCACCACCTTTATCTCCTACAGACTCCTATTCATCGACCACAGACTCACTGTAGTGGGGCATGAAAACACCAGAAGCCTGCTCTACTAGCCTCGCCTAACCATGCTCGTTGTAGTGGAGAACTTATAGAGAAGGAGGACTCACACTCTATGCACGCCAAACCAGAAGCCACATTATGGAGGTACAACATCTCGGCCTCACGAGGTGTAGAAATCTTCCCTCTCAGTCCATGTTCTCTATCCATGCTATCATGTACATCATGGAGGGATCACTGCCACAGTCAGTTTGTAACCGTAAAGTAGGGGATAGTGGAAGCAACCCTCACATCTCATCCAATGGTCATGATTGCAGATTCTAAAAGCTAATCTGTGGCTACTGAAACAAGGCCATGTCACTCACCTCAAAGAGGCACCAACCCATATACATTAACAAGGGGTAGCGTAACACTTCTCATATCAACAGCTTGGTCTAAAATCATTAGCAGACTTAGTTCTAAAGTCACCAACACATACATTATTCATTAATTTCATATCACAATATATCCTTCTAGGAATTCAAAACTTTATGAAATTCAAACCATAGTTTTATCCTCATCATAGCTACATTCCATTCTATTTTGGTGCAAAAACTCACTTTAAGACTATCGTTTTGTCACTATATTATGTATAACCAAGAATATCAAAAGTTTGCTCCATCACATCCTACTCAACTTAAAAGAAATTTCATCCTCAAAATTAATCTAGAAACCACTTTGTCACATCATATACATCTTAAAAGAAATTTCGTCCTCAAAATTGAGCCATACTCATACTCCAAGGAAAAACTAAGGATATTCTTCCATATGTAAGAAACTATCTTAGGTGCAACATATCCAAAAACAAAGCTCCATAGCCATCTAAAAACTACCATTAGGAGGTTTTAAAACATATAAGGTGAATCACCCCTTCATAGAAGGCTCAAACAAGGGTTTAGAAACTCTAATTAGGTCATAACATATCTCATTGTAAGGGTTTCATCCTTATCTTTACCCATGCATTAGGGTTCCGTCATTATATTACCATGTTCTAAAGGAGTTTACTAAAGTTAACCCATTATATCAAGGTGTCATCAACATTTTATTGAGCTAAATGTTAGAACATGTTCAACCATAACATATGCCTTTTAGGAGGGAGTTAACTATAGTTAACCCACATTATCCATCTAGATCATATCAAGGTGTCATGATCATTATGTTGTGTTGATTATCAAATTATATTTTTCATCTTTAGTAAGCACTAATATTAACACCTCATGTAACATGTTTCATTCATATGGTCTTATTTCCTTGCTCATACTAAATTGTAACATTTATAAGTGATTTCATCACAAGATTAACCAACCATATCACATTATCATCATTATTTATGTATGTGGTTAACCATTTATGCATTGATATGTATTAAATTACCTCTAGGGGTCCATCATATCATGTCTATATATCACATCCTTACATATATTATATCATGGTTGTGCTAAACAAACTTATGTAAGTGGCTAATCAAACATATATGAAAACTTTATCTAGTCCAACTGAGGTTTTCCTAACCCATACCATGAGGGTAGTGCCATGCTCAGTCTCTCTGAGCTAACTCGTCTCTGTGAGTATCTCATATGTACAAACTATATCTTCCCTCTCAGTCTAGGGTTCTCATGTATACCTCATTGGCACTAGAGATAGCCTTACAAGCTCTAGCCACATAATCACAAACCAAAATATGCTATGACATTCTCTTCATAGGTTATGTACCTAAAAGGTATCCTTAATGGAATATCGACTGGTACATAAAATGGAATATTGACTGGTGCTTACCTTCCTTTAAAAAAGAAACCCAATTAAACCTCAACAGATGGGTCACTACAACTGAGATTGAGGAAGTAATCAAGGGGTTAAAAGATGACAAGGCCCCAGGCCCTGACGATTTCAACCCACATTTCTTTAAAAGATGCTGGGACATTATCGGTGTGGATGTTACCAAGGTTGTCCTTAACTTCTTTCAAAATGCAAAGATGCTTAAGGAATGCAAAAAAACCTTCATAACACTCATCCCAAAAGTCCAAAATGCAGCCACTATCAAAGACTTCTGGCCTATCTCTCTATGTAATATGGTCTACAAAATCATCACTAAAATCCTAGCTAATAGGCTCCAGCCGATCATGGGGGATATCATCGACACAAACCAGATGGCTTTCGTTAAAGTTAGATCCATTGGGGATGTGATCCTACTGGCAAATGAAATTCTCAGTACCTTCTCAAATGCTCAAGGCCCAAAGCACATGTGTGTTAAAGCTGACTTATCCAAAGCTTACGACACAGTGAGAAGAGACTACATTATCTTCATTATGGAGAAGATGGGATTCCCTCATTGCTGGGTCAGATGGATCAATGAAATTTTCAGCTCTGCCTCCTTCCCGGTTCTTATCAATGGATCACCCTCAACACCCTTTGAAGCTAACAATGGTGTAAGGCAGGGGGACCCACTCGCTCCATACCTATTTGTCTTTGCTATGTAGGGTTTCTCTACCATCCTCAAAGATTTGGTTGTAAAGAAGCTAATTGATTCAATCAAAAATGACAGGGTCAATCACATCTCCCACATCATCTTCGCAGATGATCTTCTTATCTTCTCCAAAGCCGATGAGAAGAATGCAGAGGGAATCAAAAAGATGTTGGACACTTTCCAACATATCTCAGGCCTAAAGCTCAACAATGCCATAAGCCAGTTGTTTCTCAGTAAAGCTTGCCAAAATGAGAACATTAGCACCACTTTACAAATTGGAGTTGCTCAATTGCCGGTCTGTTACCTGGGACTTTCTCTGTTCACTGGGAGACTGACTAGAAGCATGTGTTCACCCATCATTGATAAAGTCAAATAGAAATTAGATTCTTGGAAAGGGAGATTACTATCATATGCTAGCAGAGTTGAACTCGTCATCTCCACGATGTCTTCCTACCATATTTTCTGGTCAGTTGCATTCCCTATTCCCAAGTCAGTTATAGATGATCTGGAGAAACTAATGTGCAACTTCATATGGAATGATGACAAAGACAAGAAACACATTCACACCATCTCTTGGAGTACTGTCTGTAGACCTAAAATCAAAGGGGGACTAGGCATAAGATGCATTAAAGATTGGATAGATGCCGACATTATTAAAAACCTATGGGACCTGGCCAGCGACGAAAATACACTATGGGTCAAATGGATGCATGGCAAGTACCTGAAAAATGACTCCCTTTGGTCAGTGGTTGAACGTTCCAACGCATCATGGCTGTGGAAAAAGTTGCTTAAGAAAAGAGGTATGTTGTTGAGCAAGCTAAAACTCATTGTGGGAGACGGCAACAATTTCAAACTATGGCGTGATCCCTGGATACCTGGAGGCAAAAGATTATGGGACCTGGTTGACAAACAGCTTATGCATCGTATAGGAGGTGGTGTCAACTATCCAGTCAGGGTACTCATTGCCAATGGAGAGTGGAGAAGCCCTCCTGTACGTGGCTGTGAAGAACTGAAACGCATCCTTTTGCAGCTACCTAGGCCCGCGGGTGGCAATGACTACATTTCTGTTAAAGGTAAAAGGAGTATCCAGCTGAAAGACATATGGGATATAGCAAGACAATCTTCCCTGGTGGTTCCTTGGGGCAAATGGATCTGGAACAGCAAAATTCCTAGAAGGTATTCTCTAGTTCTATGGAAGGCCTTTCTGAACAGACTACCAACAATCGATATCTTGAAGAAATTTGGGTTATGCCTGGTCTCAAGATGCCTATTATGTGAATCTGAAGAAGATAATATGCAACATATTCTATTCACGTGCAAATTCAACAAGGAAATCTGGTGTTATTTCAGCCTCAGAGTCAAGCCTACTGTTGTACCATCATGCCAAGATAGCCTGAATCAGCTAAAGGAAAATGAAAAAATAGCAGCTACAACTCTCATATACCATACGTGGACAGAGAGGAATAAAAGGATCTTCCTGGGCATAAAAAACATCCAGTCGAGATCTGGAAAAGCAGTATAGAGGACTTTACAAATGTATAGATATGTATAGTTTCTTTCTTTTTTTTACCATTTTTCCCACCTTGTTACATCCTGTAACAGGACGATACCAATTTTTTGAGGAGATAGTAATAAATAGAGGCACACTTGGTTCACCAAAAAAAAAGGTATCCTTAATTAAATCTTTTCTTACTCAACACTATGTTTTATACATGCCACTAGTGTCCAATGCAGGGAACCACCAACCCAAGCCCGAGGCTTCACAGAAACTAATGTAGCTACCTCATCCAGGATCTTAGGCTCACTCCCTCACCCAGATGGCAGGCACTCATATTTCCTTATTCACATATGGATAGATTACCGGCCTCTCTCTGACTCTAGGGTTTGGTCCTCCCAAGGACATCTAGGGTTCAAGAAAACTATAGGGATCATGCATAAAGAAACTCATCTCAATCACTTAGGAGTAGTCTAGTTTAGGACATATCATATCACATATCTCATAATTCTCATATCTTGAAGTTTAGGTTCTCTAACCGTCTCCTAATGGGTCTCACTCTCTCTGGAGTTAACCTCGAAATTGGTCCTAACACTAGAGGTCCTCCTTTGTAAAAGAGATCGAGGCTCATGCTGACTCACAACCTTGTCTTACATAGCTTATCTTATCTCATAAAAGCCTAGTTACTTGCATCATTAAAACTTATCTCAAATCCTCAAAACCAAGCTTGATTCTTCAAAGACAAACATAGATCATTATAGACTGTCTTATCTCATCTATATAAGACTTAAATCATCATCAAAACTTACTTCATCTATTCTATCTATCATATATTCCAACAAGGCTCTAGACATATAATCTAGAACTATTGTCTCTTCTAGACTGATGGCATTCACTTTCACTTAGGTTGCATGACCACCTCCTACTCGTACATGTGTGGGGACAAATTTTTGTAATACATATATATAATAAAATATTATATAGTTTTTCTCCGATAAAACAAGCGTCAGAGAAAACTATCAAGGTTCGATCTGATTGGAATCAAAAACCAAATCTAGAAAGTGAGTGTCCCACACATAGTAGAGAGTACAGTGCTATGAAAACTAGTGAAAAAGGTGAGAACAAGGGGTGGACTAGTGTAGCTACTCTAAACAATGTGTGCAATATGTCTAGGGTTTCTCTTCCCTTAATGCACATCATTTCCAAATAGTGCAACGTCCCATACCGCTGTACTACAAGGAAAGAATGACATCTAAGGACTTGTTACTCAACAAGCACCAGTCTAGACCTAGTTCTTAGACATCTAGGTGCTAACCTAGAGGCTAGGTTAGATATAGTCTCAAAAAGATGACTAATCTAACCCTAAAGATTATTAAGTTCAAAGTTCTTTAGTTTTGAGTTGCATAATGTGCAAATGTCAGGATTTGCTATAGTTAATGCTCTGATCCACCTGTGACATCCCCAAATTTTCTAAAACTTAATCTGATGTGTGACATCCAAATTAAAACCCTCACCTCAGTGAGAATCCCAATTTAAACATCACATACTAGGCTAAGAAAGAGAAAATCATAGGTTGCATGCATTACTAATAATTGTGTTTCATATAATGATTTGCACAAATTAACCATAGGTTGCATGCATTAACCTAAATTAGGGTTTTTAAACCATGTATTAAGGATTGACTTCATATAACATGGATTCCAAGCATCATCATGACCTCATAATTAAATTTGAGGTTCCAAATACTTATATTAGGGTGTTATGTAAATTCCATTTTTTATTGAGAATGTTTATATTTATGGTATTTTATTTAGTGTCATCAACCCTAATTATCCATATGGATAAAATTACATGATTTCATGCATCAAAACTATATTCTCTGACCTTAAATGGATTACAAACATGATTAATGATTTACGGGTATTTTTTCATAATTTTATGTCTTCATTTGGTATTTATTATCCTTCAAATGGGCATTTCACAACTTATATGGTATCATTGAGGTTAGTGCATAAAAAGACTAATATGATGGCTCCATTTTATTCTAGTCATTTTTCTAAACATTTTGGTACCTTTCTCATAATTTTCTGATAACCAAGCTAATTTCTATGATTTATTGAAGATATGTGAGTTTTCTGAGATTTTACCTTTATTAGCGAATTGGAGGCTGCCACATGGCCACTTGGCTCACTCCTGGTTGAGCTGTCTGGTTCTATTCACTTGTGTGCAACATGCCTACTGACTTAGACTTGGATCGGCTGGTTCACATATCTGAACTGCCCGCTCTCCCTTTCCCCTTCTTGCGATCAGTGTGGTTCTCTATTCTTCTGTAACACAATTGCCGCCACTGCCTGGGCTCTGCACTGGCATGAGATTGATGAAAAGATCTTCTCCTCACTTACTTCTGGTGCTTCTGGAGGGTCCACAACATGTGGGAGGCTTGAGGAAGCAAGGATCTGTGGCTTTGCAACTCCCAAGCCACAACCCAGGTGGGCTCGCCGGTGGCGCTCGAAGCCCGACACCTACGTGTGTCTGCCCTCTGTTCTCTGTACACGAAACCGCCACCACCTGCTTCTCCATCAATCCCTTCCACCATCGTGGTTGGGTCTCTAGTGTGCCGACATCCCGCCTATGCACTGCTTCTCCTCACCTGATGAATCTGACCTCAACATCACAGAGAGCTTTGCTATCGCAGATCTGAGGCATGGCGAGCAATGGGCACTGTTATCCTCCTCCTCAACCTTTTTCTAATGCTACCATCAAGATATGTAAGGTCTGAATCCACACTCCTGACTTGGTGTGTCCCTCTAGCACGACATGGAGGATCTCACCACTGAGTCCCGTCTATGGTTTGAGCAGTGCCGCTGGGTCCTGCTAAGAGTGCGGCCACCAACCGCCGTCACAGAGATGTGGATTTCTCGATTTGCATCACTCGTGACTATTGATTATGTGGTGAGATGTGCAGGCTCTCTAGAACTCATGCATAATCTAGGCTTGTGGTAGGAGGCGACCTCATATAGCCATGGACACCGCCTTTATTTCCTGTAGACTCCAGTTCATCGACCACAGACTCACTGTAGTGGGGCATGAAAACACCAGAAGCCTTCTCCACTAGCCTCGCCTAACCATGCTCGCCATAGTGGAGAGCTTACAAAGAAGGAGGACTCACACTCTATGCACGCCAAACCAGAAGCCACATTATGGAGGTACAACATCTCAGCCTCATGAGGCATGGACATCTTCCCTCTCAGTCCATGTTCTCCATCCATGCTACCACGTACATCATGGAGGGATCACTGCCATCGTCAGTTTGTAACCACAAAGTAGGGGATAGTGGAAGAAACCCTCTCATCTCATCCAATGGTCATGAGTGCAAATTCTAAAAGCCAATATGTGGCTATTGTAACAAGGCTACGTCACTCACCTCAAAGAGGCACCAACCTGTATACATTAACAAGGGGTAGCCTAACACTGCTCATATCAACAGCTTGGTCTAAAATAATTAGCATACTTAGTTCTAAAGTCACCAACACATACATTATTCATCAATTTCATATCACAATATCTCCTTCTAGGAACTTCAGAACTTTATGAAATTTGAGCCATAGTTTTATCCTCATCATAGCTACATTCCATTCTATTTTGGTGCAAAAACTCACTTTAAGACTATCATTTTGTCACTATAATATGTATAACCAAGAATAAAAAAAGTTTGCTCCATCACATCCTACTCAACTTAAAAGAAATTTCATCCTCGAAATGGAGCTAGAAACCACTTTGTCACATCATATAAATTTTAAAAGAAATTTTGTCCTCAAAATTGAGCCATACTCATACTCCAAGGAAAAACTAAGGATATTCTTCCATATGTAGGAAACTATCTTAGGTGCAACATATAAAAAAAAATAAAGCTTCATAGCCATCTACAAACTACCATTAGGAGGTGTTAAAACATCTAAGGTGAATCACCCCTTCATAGAAGGCTCAAACAAGTGTTTAAAAACTCTAATTAGGTTATAACATATCTCATTGTTCAGGTTTCATCCCTATCTTTACCCACGCATTAGGGTTCCATCATCATATTGCCATGTTATAAAGGACTTAACTAAAGTTAACCCATTATATCAAGGTGTCATCAACATTTTATTGAGCAAAATGTTAGAACATGTTCAACCTTAACATATGCCTTTTAGGAGGGAGTTAACTATAGTTAACTCACATTATCCATCTAGATCACATCAAGGTGTCATGATCATTATGTTGTACTGACTATCAAATTATATTTTTCATCTTTAGTAAGCACTAATATTAACACCTCATGTAACATGTTTCATACATATGGCCTTATTTCCTTGCTCATAAAAAATTATCATTTATAAGTGATTTCATCACAAGATTAACCAACCATATCACATTATCATGATTATTTATGTATGTGGTTAACCATTTATGCATTGATATGTATTAAACTACCTCTAGGTTTCCATCATATCATGTCTATATATCACATCCTTACATATATTACATCATGGTTGTGCTAAACACACTTATGTAAGTGGCTAATCAAACATATATGAAAACTTTATCTAGTCCAACTGAGGTTTTCCTAACCCATACCATGAGGGTAATGCCATGCTCAGTCTCTCTGAGCTAACTCCGCTCTTTGAGTATCTCATATGTACAAACTATATCTTCCCTCTTGGTCTAGGGTTCTCAGGTATACCTCATTGGCAGTAGAGATAGCCTTACAAGCTCTAGCCACATAAGCACAAACCAAAACATGCTATGACATTCTCTTCATAGGTTATGTACCTAAAAGGTATCCTTAACCAAATCTTTTCTTACTCAACACTATCGTTTATACATGCCACTAGTGTCCTATGTGGGGAACCTCCAACCCAAGTTTGAGGCTTCACATAAACTAATGTAGCTACCTCATCCAGGTTCTTGGGCTCTCTCCCTCACCTAGATGGAAGGCACTCATATTTCCTTATCCACATATGGATCGATAACCAACCTCTCTCTGACTCTAGGGCTTGGTCCTCCCAAGGACATCTAGGGTTCAAGAAAACTATAGGGATCATGCATAATGCAACTCATCTCAATCACTCAGGAGTAGTCTAGTTTAGGACATATCATATCACATATCTCATAATTCTCATATCTTGAAGTTTAGGTTCTCTAACCTTCTCCCAATGGGTCTCACTCTCTCTGGAGTTAACCCCGATACTAGTCCTAACACTAGAGGTCCTCCTTTGTAAAAGAGATTGAGACTCATGCTGACTCACAACCTTGTCTTACATAGCTTATCTTATCTCATAAAAGCCTAGTTACTTGCATCATTAAAACTTACCTCAAATCCTTAAAACCAAACTTGAGTCCTCAAATACAAACATAGATCATCATAGACTATCTTATCTCATCTATATAAGACTTAAATCATCATCAAAACTTATTTCATCTATTCCATCTATCATATATTCCAACAAGGATTTAGACATCTAATATAGAACTACTATCTCTTCTAGACTGATGTCATTCACTTTCACTTAGGCTGCACGACCACCTCCTATTTGTACATGTGTGGGGACACATTTTTTTAATACATATATATAACAAAATATTATATAGTTTTTCTCTGATAAAACAAGTGTCAGAGAAAACTATCAAGGATCGATCTGATTGGAATCAAAAACCAAATCCATAAAATGAGTGTCCCACAAATAGTAGAGAGTATAGTGCCATGAAAACTAGTGAAAAAGGTGAGAACAAGGAGTTGACTAGTGTAGCTACTCTAGACAATGAGCGCAATATGTCTAGGTTTTCTCTTCCCTTGATGCACATCATTTCCAAATAGTGCAACGTCCCATACCGCTATACTACAAAGAAAGAACAACATCTAAGGACTTGTTACTCAACAAGCACCAGTCTAGACCTAGTTCTCAGACATCTAGGTGCTAACCTTGAGGCTAGGTCAGATCTAGTCTCAAAAAGACAACTAATCTAACCCTAAAGATTATTAAGTTCGAAGTTCTTTAGTTTTGAGTTGCATAATGAGAAAATGTCAGGGTTTTCTATTGTTCATGCTCTGATACCACCTGTGACGTCCCCGAATTTTCTAAAACTTAATATGATGTGTGACGTCCAAATTAAAACCCTCACCTCAACTAGAATCCCAATTTAAACATCACACACTAGGCAAAGAAAGAGAAAATTAGGGGATTCAGAAGGAAAATAATCAGTAGCACATGTACCTGAACAATGATAAAACCATACACACATGTTCACCATTCAACATATAATTACAACATGAATTGTTACAACATTTGATATTACATATTGAATAGCAAATTTATACATATACATGTACTACCACTAAGCTATAGGATCTTAAGAAAACAGGTCCACCTGTACATCAGCTCGCCACACAACTCTCACTATCCTGGGTCTCCAAGAGCATAACCACAACCTAAACAAAAGATTACATGTGGTACACATCAACACAATATTCAAGAATATTGTACTGAGTATGCCTATGTGTCTTTTATATACCTCTCATCATATCTTGGCAATAATAATAAAAGTAAACTTGGCAGTAATAAGCATTTACAACAATATATCAATACTAAGCAAGATTTTATTAACAAACATGAACATGTATCTTTTAAGCATATTTTCCATCATACATCTCGTGCATCTGCCACCAAGGCTTTGACGTCTTCAGGCCTTATGATCTACCACCAAGTGGTTTTTGATCATTATACAAACATCATATGATCTACCACCAAGTGGTTTGTGATCGTTTTGCATGTGCTCTACCACCAAGTGGTTTATGAGCTATCTTATTATGGGACATCTATATTATGTTTGCAGGTGTTCAAGGTTTACATATAGCAATAATTATGGAAATTTTCAAGCAACATATCACTCAAGACAATCATTTCAATCAATACCATATGCTAAGTATTTATTACCATATAACACAAGCATAATGTATAATAAGCCAAGCGAGAGGTAATGGCATACCTTGATCAAGACAAACCTAATCATCATATATCCACATGTCATCTATATCTTTGGTCAACCCTGATCAAGACAAGATCACATATCACCATCAGGTTCTCATCATTATACATCTTGTCTTAACCCTAGTTATGTCCATTAGGGTTTACTTTATCTCATTAGGATATGTAATTTATTACTTGTCTTATCATCTTGTTGTTATGTTCCTCACTTGGGAATTAGCTTACTGATCTCATATTCCAGATTATTGTTCATTTACTGATAATTGTGTTTCATATAATGATTTGCACAAATTAACCATAGGTTGTATGCATTAACCTAAATTAGGGTTTTTAAACCATGTTTTAAGGATTAACTTCATATAACATGGATTCCATGCATCATCATGATCTCATAATTAAATCTGAGGTTCCAAATATTGATATTAGGATGTTTTGTAAATTCCATTATTTATTGAGAATGTCTATATTTATGGTATTTTATTTAGTGTCATCAACCCTAATTATCCATTTGGAGAAAATTACATGATTTCATGCATCAAGACTATATTCTCTGACCTTAAATGGATTACAAACATGATTTATGATTTATGAGTATTTTCTCATAATTGTATGTCATCGTTTGGTATTTATTATCCATCAAATGAGCATTTTGCAACTTATATGGTATCACTGAGGTTAGTGCATAAAAAGACTGATATGATGGATCCATTTTATTCTAGTCATTTTTCTAAACATTTTGGTACCTTGCTCATAATTTTTTGATAACCAAGCTAATTTCTATGATTTATTGAAGATTTGTGAGTTTTTTAAGATTTTACCTTTATTAGTGAATTGGAGGATGCCACGTGGCCACTTGGCTCACTCCTGGTTGAGTGTGCCGGTCCTATTCACTTGTGTTCAGTATGCCTACTGACTTAGACTTGGACCGGCTGGTTCACACATCTGAACTAGTCACTCTCCCTTTCCCCTTCTCGTGATGCAGTGTGGTTCTTTGTTCTTCCGTAACACAATTGACGTCGTCTGGGCTCTGCTCTGGCATGAGATCGATGGCAAAGCTCTTCTCCTCGCTGACTTCTGGTGCTTCTGGAGGGTCCACAGCACGTGGGATGCTTGAGGTAGCAAGGATTTGTGGCTTTGCAACTCGCAAGACACAACCCAACTGGGCTCGCTGGTGCCGCTCAAAGCTCGATGCCTATGTGCATCTACCATCTGTTCTCCTCACACGAGATCGCCGCCACCTTCTTCTCCGTTAATCCCTACCACTGTCGTGGCTGGGTCTCTGCTGTGCAGACATCCCTCCTATGCACTACTTCTCCTCACCTGATGAATCTGACCTCAACATCACAGACAGCTTTGCTATTGTAGATCCGAGGCATGGGAAGCAATGGGCACTGTTATCCTCCTCCTCAACCTTTTTCTAATGTTGCTGTCTCGATATGTAGGGTCTGAATCTACACTCCCAACTTGGTGTCTCCCTCCAGCACAACATGGAGGATCTCACCGCCGAGTCTTGTCTCTGGTTTGAGTAGTGCCGTTGAGTCCTGCTGAAAGTGTCGCCACCCACTGCCATCATAGAGATGGGGATTTCTCAATTTGCATCACTCATGACTATTGATTCCATGGTGAGATGTGCAGGCTCTCTAGAACTCATCCACAATCTAGGCTTGCGGTAGGAGGCAACCTCATATAGCCACGGAGCACCACCTTTATCTCCTGCAGACTCCGGTTCATCGACCACAGACTCACTATAGTGGGGCATGAAAACACCAGAAGCCTGCTCCACTAGCCTCGCCTAACCATGCTCGCCGTAGTGGAGAGATTACAGAGAAGGAGGACTCACACTCTATGCATGCCAAACCAGAAGCCACATTATGGAGATACAACATCACGGCCTCACTAGGCATGGACATCTTCCCTCTTAGTCCATGTTCTCCATCCATGCTACTACGTACATCAAGGAGGGATCACTACCATGGTCAGTTTGTAACCACAAAGTAGGGGATAGTGGAATCAACCCTCACATCTCATCCAATGGTCATGATTGCAGATTCTAAAAGCCAATCTGTGGCTACTGAAACGAGGCCACGTCACTCACCTCAAAGAGGCACCAACACGTATACTTTAATAAGGGGTAGCGTAACACTGCTCATATCAACAGCTTGGTCTAAAATCATTAGTAGACGTAGTACTAAAGTCACCAACACATACATTATTCATCAATTTCATATCACAATATCTCCTTCTAGGAACTTCAGAACTTTATGAAATTCAAGCCATAGTTTTATCCTCAACATAGCTACATTCCAAATTATTTTGGTGCAAAAACTCACTTTAAGACTCATTTTGTCACTATAATATGTATAACTGAGAATATCAAAAGTTCGCTCCATCACATCCTACTCAACTTAAAAGAAATTTTGTCCTTGAAATTAAGCTAGAAACCACTTTGTCACATCATATACATCTTAAAAGAAATTTCATCCTCAAAATTGAGCCATACTCATACTCCAAGGAAAAACTAATGATATTCTTCCATATGTAGGAAACTATCTTAGGTGCAACATATCCAAAAACAAAGCTCCATAGCCATCTCCAAACTACCATTAGGAGATTTTAAAACTTCTAAGGTGAATCACCCCTTCATAGATGGCTCAAACAAGGGTTTAGAAACTCTAATTAGGTCACAACATATCTCATTGTTAGGGTTTCATCCTTATCTTTGCCCATTCATTAGGGTTCCATCATCATATTACCATGTTTTAAAGGAGTTAACTAAAGTTAACCCATTATATCAAGGTTTCGTCAACATTTTATTGAGCTAAATGTTAGAACATGTTCAACCATAACATATGCCTTTTAGGAGGGAGTTAACTATAATTAACCCACATTATCCATCTAGAACACATCAAGGTGTCATGATCATTATGTTGTGCTGACTATCAAATTATATTTTTCATCTTAGGTAAGCACTAATATTAACACCTCATGTAACATCTTTAATTCATATGATTTTATTTCCTTGCTCATAATATATTGTAACATTTATAAGTGATTTCATCACAAGATTAACCAACCATATCACATTATCATCATTATTTATATATGCGGTTAACCATTTATGCATTGATATGTATTAATATACCTCTAGGTTTCCATCATATCATGTCTATATATAACATCCTTGCATATATTATATCATGGTTATGCTAAACAAACTTATGTAAGTGGCTAATCAAACATATATGAAAACTTTATCTAGTCCAACTGAGGTTTTCCTAACCCATACCAATTAGGGTAGTGCCATGCTCAGTCTCTCTGAGCTAACTCCTCTCTGTGAGTATCTCATATGTACAAACTATATCTTCCCTCTCGATCTAGGGTTCTCAGGTATACCTCATTGGTACTACAGATAGCCTTACAAGCTCTAGCCACATAAGCACAAACCAAAACATGTTATGACATTCTCTTCATAGGTTATGTACCTAAAAGGTATCCTTAACCAAATCTTTTCTTACTCAACACTATATTTTATACATGCCACTAGTGTCCTATGTGGGGAACCACCAACCCGAGCTCGAGGCTTCACAGAAATTAATGTAGCTACCTTGTCCAGGTTCTTGGGCTCTCTCCCTCACCCAGATGGCAAGCACTCATATTTCCTTATTCGCATATGGATAGATAACCAGCCTCTCTCTGACTCTAGGGTTTGGTCCTCCCAAGGACATCTAGGGTTCAAGAAAACTATAGGGATCATGCATAAAGCAACTCATCTCAATCACTCAGGAGTAGTCTAGTTTAGGACATATCATATCACATATCTCATAATTCTCATATCTTGGAGTTTAAGTTCTCTAACCTTCTCCCAATGGGTCTCACTCTCTCTAGAGTTAACCTCGAAACTGGTCCTAACACTAGAGGTCCTCCTATGTAAAAGAGATTGAGGCTCATGCTGACTCACAACCTTGTCTTACATAGCTTATCTTATCTCATAAAAGCCTAGTTACTTGCATCATTAAAACTTATCTCAAATCCTCAAAACCAAACTTGAGTCCTCAAAGACAAGCATAGATCATCAGAGACTATCTTATCTCATCTATATAAAACTTTAATCATCATCAAAACTTATTTCATCTATTCCATCTATCATATATTCCAACAAGGCTCTAGACATGTAATCTAGAACTACTCTCTCTTCTAGACTGATGTCATTCACTTTCACTTAGGTTGCATGACCACCTCCTACTCATACGTGTGGGGACACATTTTTGTAATACATATATCTAATAAAACATTATATAGGTTTTCTCTGATAAAACAAGCGTCAGAGAAAACTATCAAGGTTCGATCTGATTGGAATAAAAACCAAATCCAGAAAATGAGTTTCCCACACATAGTAGAGAGTATTGTGCCATGAAAACTAGTGAAAAGGGTGAGAACAAGGGGTAGACTAGTGTAGCTACTCTAGACAACGTGTGCAATATGTCTAGGGTTTCTCTTCCCTTGATGCACATCATTTCCAAATAGTGCAACATCCCATAGAGTTGTACTACAAGGAAAGAATGACATCTAAGGACTTGTTACTCAACAAGCACCAGTCTAGACCCAGTTCTCAGACATTTAGGTGCTAACTTAGAGGCTAGGTTAGATCTAGTCTCAAAAAGATCACTAATCTAACCCTAAAGATTATTAAGTTCAAAGTTATTTAGTTTTGAGTTGCATAATGAGAAAATGTTAGGCTTTGCAATGTTCATGCTCTGATACCACCTGTGAAGTCCCCGGATTTTCTAAAACTTAATCTAATGTGTGACGTCCAAATTACCCTCACCTCAATGATAATCCCAATTTAAACATCACACACTAGGCTAAGAAAGAGAAAATTAGGGGAGTCAGAAGGAAAACAATCAGTAGCACATGTACATGAACAATAATAAAACCATACACACATGTTCACCATTCAACATATAATTACAACATGAATTGTTACAACATTTGATATTACATATTGAATAACAAACTTATACATATACATGTACTACCACTAAGCTACAGGATCTTAAGACAACAGGTCCACCTATACATCAGCTCACCACACAACTCTCACTATCCTGGTTCTCCAAGAGCATAACCACAACCTAAACAAAAGATTACATGTGGTACACGTCAACACAATATTTAAGAATATTGTACTGAGTACGCCTACGTGTCTTTTATATGCCTCTCATCATATCTTGGCAATAAGGATAAAAGTAAACTTGGCAGTAATAAGCATTTACAACAATATATCAATACTAAGCAAGAGTTTATTAAAAAACGTGAACATGTATCTTTTAAGCATATTTTCCATCATACATCTTGTGTGTCTGCCACCAAGGCGTTGATGTCTTCAGGCCTTATGATCTACCACCAAGTGGTTTGTGATCATTATACAAACATCATATGATCTACCACCAAGTGGTTTGTGGTCATTATGCATGTGCTCTACCACCAAGTGGTTTATGAGCTATCTTATGATGGAACATCAATATTATGTTTGCAGGTGTTCAAGGTATACATATAGCAATAAGTCTGGAAATTCAAGCAACCTATCATATAAGACAATGAATACCATATGCCAAGTATTTACTAACATATAACACAAGCATAATGTATAATAAGCCAAGCGAGAGGAAATGGTGTACCTTGATCAAGAAAAACCTAATCATCATATATCCACATGTCATCTATATCTTTGGTCAACCCTGATTAAGACAAGATCACATATCACCATCAGGTTCTCATCATCATACATCTCTTCTTAACCCTAGTTATGTCCATTAGGGTTTACCTTATCTCATTAGGATATGTAATTTATTACTTGTCTTATCATCTTGTTGTTATGTTCCTGACTTGGGAATTAGCTTACTGATCTCATATTCCAGATTATTGTTCATTTATTGATAATTGTGTTTCATATAATGATTTGCACAAATTAACCATAGGATGCATGCATTAACCTAAATTAGGGTTTTTAAACCATGTATAAGGATCGACTTCATATAACATGGATTCCATGCATCATCATGATCTCATAATTAAATCTGAGGTTCCAAATACTGATATGAGGGTGTTTTGTAAATTCCATTATTTATTGAGAATGTCTGTATTTATGGGATTTTATTTAGTGTCATCAACCCTAATTATCCATATGGAGAAAATTACATGATTTCATACATCAAAACTATATTCTCTGGCCTTAAATGGATTACAAACATGATTTATGATTTACAGGTATTTTCTCATAATTTTATGTCATAGTTTGGTATTTATTATCCATCAAATGAGCATTTCGCAACTTATATGGTATCACTAATGTTAGTGCATAAAAAGACTGGTATGATGGATCCATTTTATTCTAGTCATTTTTCTAAACATTTTGGCACCTTGCTCATAATTTTTTGATAACCAAGCTAATTTCTATGATTTATTGAAGATCTACGAGTTTTCTGAGATTTTACCTTTATTAGCGAATTGGAGGCTGCCACGTGGCCACTTGGCTCACTCTTGGTTGAGCCGGCCAGTTCTATTCACTTGTATGCAGCATGCCTACTGACTTAGACTTGGACCGGTTGGTTCACATATCTGAACTGCCCGCTCTCCCTTTCCCCTTCTCGCGATCAGTGTGGTTCTCTATTCTTCCGTAACAGAATTGCCGCCGCCTAGGCTCTGCTCTGGCGTGAGATCGATGGCAAAGCTCTTCTCCTCGCTGACTTCTGGTGCTTCCAGAGGGTCCGCAACACGTGGGAGGCTTGAGGCAGCAAGGATATGTAGCTTTGCAACTCACAAGCCACAACCTAGATGGGCTCGCCGGTGCCGCTCGAAGCCCGACGCCTACGTGTGTCTGCCCTCTGTTCTCCACACACGAGACCACCGCCACCTACTTCTCCGTCGATCCCTGCCACTGTCATGGCTGGGTCTCCAGTGTGAGTACATCTCGCCTATGCGATGTTTCTCCTCACCTAATGAATCTAACCTCAACATCACAGAGAGCTTTGCTATCGCAGATCTGAGGCATGGCGAGCAATGGGCACTGCTATCCTCCTCCTCAACCTTTTTCTAATGCTGCCGTCATGATATGTAGGGTCTGAATCTACACTCCTAACTTGGTGTGTCCCTCCAGCACGGCATGGAGGATCTTGTCGTGGAGTCCCGTCTCTAGTTTGAGCAGCGTCGTTGGGTCCTGCTGAGAGTGACGCCACCAACCGTCGTCACAGAGATGGGAATTTCTCGATTTGCTTCACTTGTGACTATTGATGTCGTGGTGAGATGTGTAGGCTCTTTAGAACTCATCCACAATCTAGGCTTGCGGTAGGCGGCAGCCTCATATAGCCACGGAGCACCACCTTTATCT
This sequence comes from Alisma plantago-aquatica, assembly GCA_963693085.1. NCBI lineage: Eukaryota > Viridiplantae > Streptophyta > Magnoliopsida > Alismatales > Alismataceae > Alisma > Alisma plantago-aquatica. The sequence goes on along the minus strand of OY856414.1, from coordinate 102,587,422 downwards.
CCTACAGACTCCAGTTCATCGACCACAGACTCACTGTAGTGGGGCATGAAAACACCACAAGCCTGCTCCACTAGCCTCGCCTAACCATGCTCTCCGTAGTGGAGAGCTTACAGAGAAGGAGGACTCACACTCTATGTACGCCAAACTAGAAGCCACATTATGGAGGTACAACATCTCGGCCTCATGAGGTGTGGACATCTTCCCTCTCAGTCCATGTTCTCCATCCATGCTACCACGTACATCATAGAGGGATCACTACCATGGTCATTTTGTAACCACAAAGTAGGGAATAGTGGAAGCAACCCTCGCATCTCATCCAATGGTCATGATTGTAGATTCTAAAAGCCAATCCATGGTTACTGAAACAAGGCCACGTTACTCCCCTCAAAGAGGCAACAACCCATATACATTAACAAGGGGTAGCGTAACACTGCTCATCTCAACAGCTTGGTCTAAAATCATTAGCAGACTTAGTTCTAAAGTCACCAACACATACATTATTCATCAATTTCATATCACAATATCTCCTTCTAGGAACTTCAGAACTTTATGAAATTTGAGCCATAATTTTATCCTCATAATAGCTACATTCCATTCTATTTTGGTGCAAAACTCACTTTAAGACTATCTTTTTTTCACTATAATATGTATAACCAAGAATATCAAAAGTTGTCTCCATCACATAATGCCACACCACATGAGTGAACAACATGAAATTCATATTTTTATCATGTGTTTCCAGCATTCATAGCTTGCTAAAATCACAATTTAACTGAATAGTTCACATACATGAGAGAAGTGATTCTCTTATAGACAAAAAACAATTCATATCATTTAGAAATATAACATAATAATGTAGCATGCATTATTCATAAGTCTATATGTTTAGTTCAATAAGTAGAGATTAGGTCAAAACATGCTTTTAGGCAAGAAATTTCACATTTGAGTAAAATTAGCCAAAATAGTGACAACTTGCATCCAATCATCTAAACTTACATTTAGGGAATAGAAAGCATAAAGCAAGAAAATCTTAGATAAAACACACAAAAATTGCCAAAAATCTACATGAAATGCAATGAATGTCATTAAAAGCAAAAATTATGCAAAAATGCATGAAATTAAACTACATGGTATGCATGAAAGCAAGACAAACACACAAAGTATAGATGGACAAGTATAAGAGTTAGTTAGAGTGTTTTATCATCTTGAAATAAATTTAGAAAAAATTACATAGAGAAAAATGAGTTATAGGAAGGGCTTACCACCCTACCACCCCCAACTTTCAAACCATGTTGTCCTCAACATGAAATAGAAGTTTAGAATAGTAGGGTAGAGGGTATGAAGTCATGATAGACAAACGTCAAGAGGTGGAGTGATCAATGTAGCATTAGATGAGCAAGACAGGACCACCATGGCCTTGTATGCAAAACAATCATGTTGACTTACCATAAACACAACTGGTGTGGTGTAGAACGGTCATGCTGGCTGTTTCCTGTAAGTTTTTCAATGACTTCAATTTTTCTTCTCAAAATTGATTTCCTCTTTTTTGTCCTATCAGTCGACTACTTTCTCGACCGACACTGTCTCGGTCGACAACTTTCTCGACCAAGATTGTTTCTGTACTATTTTCAATAGTTATTTTCAAGTAAAAACATAGATCACTTCCAATACAGTTTTACAGAATTATGCAAATTAATGCTCAGTTTAGTTGAGATAAGACATTTGAATATCAAAGTAACATTTTAGGTCAAATCTCAACTAATCATATTCAAATCTCTAGGTTTTGGGAACCCAAACTAGATCAACATCCTTTTTCTTGTATGGGCAAGAAAACAAATAATGTCCAAGACATAAACAGTAATGGCAACATATAGAATCAATCTCATTTCTCTTCTTGGCTAGATTATCTTTAGGCACATATATAATTGTATTGTTGGGAACTTGTGTCCTTCTCACTCTAGGTTTTTTATAGGATTTACCTTTGGGCTTATAACCTAGTCCCCTTCTTCCAATCTGACCAGAAGAATCTTTTAGGATCTTATCAAGAATACCATTATTTTTCAAGCTACTAACTTCTTTTTGTAACTTGTCAATCTCATCCATTTTCTTTTTGATATCTAACTTTGCTTGATCTAGATCAAATAATAAATCATCTCTTTCTTTAACAATAGAATCATAATCTAGATGAGTACACAAGATAGGTTGTGATTGAAGATCATTCAATTTTGCAAGCAATTCAACCTTTTCTTGACAAAGAAAATTATGATTTGTCTCAAGAGTAAGTAATTTTGTATTGCAATCATTAAAAGATGATTTCAAGGTAAAATTTTTAGAAATAATACTTTCCTTTTCAAAAGCAAGATTATTTAATTTAGCATACAACTCCTCATTGGTTTTAGTAACTCTTTTTAGTTTCTTTTTGCAATCAATATATTTATCATGCAATTCATCAATGCTAGCAACTAACTCTTCTTTTGATAAATCAAAAAGGATTACCTCTTCTTCTTCTTCATTTGTTGTAACAATAAGGCACTCTACTTCTTCTTCTCCATATTCACTTTCATTACTTGAATCCCATGCAGCTTTGTAGGCTTTTTCTTTCTTCTTGTGAGATGATGTATTTCCCTTCTTAAGTTTGGGACAATCATCTTTTAAGTGTCCCTTTTTACCACATTCAAAGCACCTGGAAGAAGAAACACTAGAAGTTTTGTTAGTTTTAAGACTTCTATACTGCTTACCGGTTACAATGAGAGTTTCTTCTTCACTATCTTCTTCACTTGTGTAATGACTAATCTTAGTTGATGCTTTGAATGCAATGTCCTTTCTTTTCTCCTTCTTGTGTTCATCTTCCAATCTTTCTTCTTCCTCCAAGGTTGCCTCATGTGCTTCTAAGTTGCCAATGAGTTGTTCCATCCTTAGTTGAGTGAGGTCATTGGCTTCTTCAATTGCAGTCACCTTTGGTTTGTACTTTTGAGGAAAACACCTAAGAATTTTAGACACTTGATCCTCTTCACTAATGTCTTTACCTAATGCATTCAAACCATTAACAATAGAAGAAAACTTTGCATACATTTCACTAATGGACTCATTTGGTTCCATACAAAACTGTTCAAACTTTTGTTTAAGCATACCAATTTTGGAATTTTTTACTTGAACAGTTCCTTCATAAGTAATAGAGAGTCTATGCCATATTTCATATGCAGTTTCACAATTTGATATTCTATTAAACTCACCTACGGAGATTGAATAATAAAGGATACTTACAGCTTTTGCATTTAATTAAGCTAGCTTTACCGTATTAGCATCCCATGTAGCATACTCCGTTTGAGGAAGAGTTTAAGCATTTGAAACCATTCTCCATAGATCTCACCTTATCCCTTGAAAGTAGAATTGCATCCTCCTCTTCCAATAGTTGTAGTTGGTGCCATCAAATGGTAGAGGCCGAGCTACGAGTTTTCCTTCCAAGTTGAGGTTGTTTAGTACCCCATCACCCATTTTCTTCAAGACTTTGTTAAAGTTCCCTGAAATGTGGCGTACGATTCACAAAACGAGATTAACTAAAGCGGAAGTGAATCATTAGCAGTGGAATTACTAAAAATTACTAAAAATTAAAACTTTTTACAAAGGGATCCATAAACTAAAAAACTCCTTCATGAAGAACCAAAGTGTGATAACCTAGATTTTTGAGTTTTAATAACTAATACCATAATTGAGAGACAAGCATACTATGTAAGATGTCAAATACCAAATTGAGGAATTGGTTATACAATCATGGATTCCTTCACCCAAATTAGGTGATTGGAAATATGATGGAGGACTATGATGCCTAATTGAATTCAATTGTGAATGAATACCCTTTCTGATTAATTAAGTCCTCATGAGACCAATCATTCATTTAGTGATCCAGTGAGTAGTGAACTAATTTCTTTTGAAGAATCGTATACATATGAACTAATGTTGAAGTTTTGGAGTCAACTTTGACTAAATGGCCTATCTTTTTCACATAATGTAATGCCCTAAGTGTCACATGAAGGTGAACTTTAGGTATTAATGTGATTAGTCAATAACCATGCCTAACCTTCAAATTTCACTCCCACATTTATGCCACATCTACATCATGACATTATAAAGCTACACCTAAAATTTTGTGGCATTTGGATCATCCAATTAAGAGATATCAGTAGTTGAATTTTGGTGCATATATTCATGCACATTGGACCCTAGGACCTAAGTTTCAGTTTAAATGACCAGGCCGTGACACATTTATGTGTCACGCGGCTTCTATTCTTGGTCCGCACGTTCCTGACCTTAGGATCCTACCCCTTTGGATCGCGCGGGGATCCAAGGGCTGGGAATGCGTCTTCAACCTCCCGCAAAGGGCGGGGAGGTGAGAACAAGTCCGTTCATCAGCGAGTCGCCACCTCACACCAAACCTTGGAGATTCATCCCTCTAGACGACCTCGTCTCCCCAAACCGAACCTATCTAGCCCTCACTCAACCCCCCTCGCCCTCAGATCAGGGAGGATGAGCCCTCCGTTTCCAGCGCCTCTCCACCGCAGAGAGCAGGTGGTGGCCGAGGAGATAGAACAGAGCAATAGGGCTCACAGAGGAGAACCGAGAAGGGGAAAACAAAGCTCGGCGTCAGGGGAGTCCAACCAAGCTTCTCCCACAGACCCTCATGGTGGTCTTGAGGGTGGACGAAGCCGACTTGGCTGGAGGAGAAGGAGTAAGCCTGCACGACTTCTCAGACCTTGCCACTTCAAAGCGAGGTGGCGGGTGAGTTTGTGGAGGCCTAGGGAAGCTTTCTAGGAGCTTTTGTGGAGTTTCAAAGCATGAGGGAGTTTTCCCCCTTTTCCCTCCGCCGCACCAACTGCTATTGCCGATGAGCCTGCCCAGATCGTGAGCAGAAGCCGAAGGCAATGAGTTTCAAGGACGGCGGTGTGGAGGAGGAATCACCGGATCTGATGGCAGTCTTGGAGTTGGACGGAGGCCACGGTGCTACTAGCATCACCTCGCCGGAGCCTCTCCCTCACGGCGGCGCCCTGTAAGATCAGAGTCCCGCTTGGGACTGAACGCGTAGACCAGGGAAAGGAAGAGAAAGAACCGGGTTCAGACGAGTCAGACCGGCCGGCCCAACATAGGGCAACCAGCCACGTGAACCGCTAGAGAACCAGGCCCAGACCAAGTGAACCGGCCACAGCAAGCAAAGGAGCTGCGCCAGACCTAGTGGCCACGTGGCGAGCTCCCATTGGCTGATTAAGGTAAAATCTTCAGTAAATCTGCAAATCTTCAATAAACCATAGAAAATAGCCTACTGATCAGAAAAATCTAAATAAGGTATCAAAATTCTCAGAAAAATATGTAGAACAATATGAAAGCTTAATATCTGACTTTTTATGCTTTAATATTATCAATATCATGTAAGACATGTAATACTTGTTTAATGGAAAATAAATATTAAAGGATGATATAAAATCATGGAAAAATATTTGTAAGTCCACAATTATGTATAGAATGCATATGATGTCAAGTATCGTCATGTTGATGCACAAAATTCTGTAATTTAATTAATATGGCTAATTAGGGCTAATAACCCTAATGAAATACAATAAATACATACGTGCTCTATAAATGATGAAATTTACAGAGAAAGCTCATATCAGTATATTGAACCTCAGATTTAATTATGAGATCATCATGATGAACAGAATCTATGTTATATGAAGATGAATCTTAATGCATGTTATAAAACCCTAATCTAGGTTAATGATGTAACCTAGGGTTAATATGTGCACAAAAAGGATTCGGAACCTAATGTTCAGACGATGAACTTTGATAATGAGATGTAATCTGGAAAATGACATCAGTATGACAAATCTAAGATAAGAAGACAAGTAATAATGTATATAACATAATGAGATAAGCAAACCCTAATGAGCACAACTAGGGTTAAGATGATGAGAATCTAATGCTAGTATATGATTTTGTTATTAATCAGGTGGTGACCAGTTTGTCTAGGTGATCAAAGATATTTATGAATCTCTGAATTCAGGTATGTGGGTTTTATTAAGTATAAGACTAGTTTTCATGAATGCATAATGATATGATGTACTTTGGATGCTTGTGTTTGCATATAAATTCTTGGATGTGTATTAGTAGTATATGCTCCGCAAAACATTACAGAACATAAAAGAATATGGATGGTTTGTAGCTACTAAGTGGATATATGCTCTCTCTCTCTCTCCCTCAATCCTCTCTCTCTCTCTTCCTCTAAATATAAGGTCGGCACTCGGTCCCCATAGCCCAAGGGGCGGGGAAAAATGAAGTGTGACATCTCTCTCTCCCCCCTCTGAATATAAGGTCGACACTCGGTCCGCATAGCCCAAGGGGTGGGGAAAAATGAAGTGTGACACCACTTAGTAGTACAAACACATCAAAAGGCATCTAAAAATGTGTTTAACTGATTATCACTTTAAATAATGTTTTCTTTTACTCTTTCTTTCTCAAGATTATTTCAATTATGCAAGCATATTAGTATGTATCTTTCTACCCACGTGCACAACACCTTGTGTGTTGATTCGTTGTTTCACGTATGTTTTAGGTTCAGAGCTAGCTTGGGATAAAATACGGGAAGTGAGCAGTTTTCCAGGTTGTACCTATTGTGTAGATCCTAGTTTAGCATACATGTTCTTAGACTATAGAACTTTCATTCAATATGTAATTGTAAACCATTGTGTAATAAATTCATGTTGTATAAATTTACATGTTGAATGTTGAGAATGTTATGGTTGTATGTTCATGTATGCGTATTATGCTTCCGCATCGCTCTCTGATATAATTGCTAACGTTTTCGGATTTTGTCTTCTCATCTCCATGGGGTTTTGAGAAGGTGAAAATCCGGGGACGTCACAGTTGGTATCAGAGCATGAACATTAGCTACACCTAACAATTGCTCACTGTGAAACATATAACCTAAATTTCACCTTTCACTTTAAACCTTAGAAACTTAGTAAGTTGCTCTATAGGAATAAGGTTTGACTTAGCCTCTAGGTTAGAACCTAGATGTTCGAGAACTAGGTTTAGACGAGTGTGAGAAACCCTTTCCATATAGAGCTCATATGTAATGGTTTGCTACACTAATCTACACCATGTTCTCACCATTTCACTAGGTGACATGGCACTGGACTATCTACTGTGTGTGGGACACTCAAGTTTGCTGGTTTGGTTTTGTTTCCCAATCGGCTCGCACCTCAATAGTTTTCTCTGACGCCTTCTTTCTCGGAGAAAAACTATATAATATTTTATTAAATATATGTAAATATAAAAATGTGTCCCTCACATAGGAGAGTAGTGGGTGTTCATACAATCTAAGTGAAAGGGAGTGACATCAGTCTAGAAGAGAGAATAGATCTAGATTAGAAGTCTAGAGCCTCATAAGGTTATGTGATAGATAGACAAAAGAAAGATGAAGGAAATAAGTACATAAAATCTTACCTAAGTTGATCTATGATGGTATAAGTTTCCTTATTAAGATTTGAGTTATATATGAACCGAATCCACTCTTAGAGGATCTATGCTAAGTCGTGATGATGAAAGTACATTCCCTTTTCCTATTTAAGATAAGCTAAGTTAAGATAGAGATGAGTGTGCATGAGCCTCAAGCTCTTATACAAGGAGGATTTCTAGTGGTAGGATGAGATATGTGGTGAACTCTAGAGAGAGTAAGACCCACAAGGAGAAGGTCATAGGACCTAGACTCCAATACATGAGATATGTGTTAAAAAAAACGTCCTACACTAGATTACTCTTGAGTGTTGAGTTGAGTCCTTATGCATGATTCAAATCTATATGTGATAATTGGGTAAAAGAAAAGGATGGGTAGATGACCCATATGATAAAGTCAATCCTTTGGCTGAGTTAGGTCCTAGCTAGAGTGACATATTTTGTGAGTCTCATCATTAGTTGCAAGTGAGGTGATATATGAACTCTAGTTATGAGAGTATGATGCGTTGTGCAAACGATACTCAAAATACATGTTCTCCCTTCTTCTTCTCTTTCTTAATATACGATGATAGAAACCTCACTTGATCTATATAGATGATTTAGATATGAAGAGTCACTCGTATAAGCTTGACCTATTCTATATCCCCCCCATATCATACATGTAGCACCCAAGATTGAAATCATGATAAGTTTGACTTTAAAATATTATCTTCCCCTTCTTATGAAACATGAAAGACATGATGCTGAGATCATGGGATAAACTTAGTATATTCTCTTTTCCCTTCACATAATACATGCAAGACATAAAAAGTTGAGTTCATGAACTTGATATAAAGATATTTTTGGATCATAGGATATATGATCTGAAATATAGTTCGTAACTTTGATTCTTCTCAATATATGCTTCTAAGTTGAGTATGCATATCACACCATAGGGTGAAACCCTAATGGTCAAGCATGTTACGTAAGCCCTTCTTATGTAGAAAAAAAACCCTAATATCAAGGATGAAGATAAATCTCCTCTAATCCTAAAATCATTGTAAGATGTTAATGATGTTAGATTTGAACGATCTAAATACCATGGCACATAAATGAATTCCTCTTGAACTTTAAAGGTATTAACAGAACTCGTATCCTTAGGGGTGATGCAATCCGAAGATATCATAATGTCATGTTATGGCTAAGAGTTTAAGTGATGCTTCCATATATATATAAGGTGGGGTGGATACACCCAAGAATCTCTAGACCCTAAGCTGACTACTTAGAGTGCATATAACTATGATGGTCTTAGAACCTAAGCAATGATGATGTATATGAAGTTGAACTCCTAGATAGCCTCTTAAGGATGAGGTTAGTTGAATTTCAAGGATGAAATTCCAAATAAGGTGGAGTGAATGTGATAACCTAGATTTTTGAGTTTTAATAACTAATATCATAATTGAGAGACAAGCATACTATGTAAGATGTCAAATACCAAATTGAGGAATTGGTTATACAATCATGGATTCCTTCACCCAAATTAGGTGATTGGAAATATGATGGAGGACTATGATGCCTAATTGAATTCAATTGTGAATGAATACCCTTTATGATTAATTAAGTCCTCATGAGACCAGTCATTCATTTAGTGATCCAGTGAGTAGTGAACTAATTTCTTTTGAAGAATCATATACATATGAACCAATGTTGAAGTTTTGGAGTCAACTTTGACTAAATGGCCTATCTTTTTCACATAATGTAATGCCCTAAGTGTCACATGAAGGTGAACTTTAGGTATTAATGTGATTAGTCAATAACCATGCCTAACCTTCGAATTTCACTCCCAAAGTTATGCCACATCTACATCATGACATTATAAAGCTACACCTAAAATTTTGTGGCATTTGAATCATCCAATTAAGAGATATCAGCAGTTGAATTTTGGTGCATATATTCATGCACATTGGACCCTAGGACCTAAGTTTCAGTTTAAATGACCAGGCCGTGACACATTTATGTGTCACGCGGCTTCTATTCTTGGTCCGCACGTTCCTGACCTTAGGATCCTACCCCTTTGGATCACGCGGGGATCCAAGGGCTGGGAATGCGTCTTCAACCTCCCACAAAGGGTGGGGAGGTAAGAACAAGTCCGTCCATCAGCGAGTCACCACCTCACACCAAACCTCGGAGATTCATCCCTCTAGACGACCTCGTCTCCCCAAACCGAACCTATCTAGCCCTCACTCAACCCCCCTCACCCTCGGATCAGGGAGGATGAGCCCTCCGTTGCCAGCGCCTCTCCACCGCAGAGAGCAGGTGGTGGCCGAGGAGATAGAACAGAGCAATAGGGCTCACGGAGGAAAACCGAGAAGGGGAAAACAAAGCTCGGCATCAGGGGAGTCCAACCAAGCTTCTCCCGCAGACCCTCATGGTGGTTCTAAGGGTGGACGAAGCCGACTTGGCTGGAGGAGAAGGAGTAAGCCTGCACGACTTCTCAGACCTTGCCACTTCAAAGCGAGGTGGCGGGTGAGTTCGTGGAGGCCTAGGGAAGCTTTCTAGGAGCTTTTGTGGAGTTTCAAAGAACGAGGGAGTTTTCCCCCTTTTCCCTCCGCCGCACCAGCCGCTATTGCCGACGAGCCTGCCCAGATCGTGAGCAAAAGCCGAAGGCAATGAGTTTCAAGGACGGCGGCGTGGAGGAAGAATCACCAGATCTGATGGTAGTCTTGGAGTTGGACGGAGGCCACGGTGCTGCTGGCATCACCTCGCCGGAGCCTCTCCCTCACGGTGGCGCCCTGCAAGATCAGAGTCCCGCTTGGGACTGATCGCGTGGACCAGGGAAAGGAAAAGAAAGAACGGGGTTCAGATGAGTCAGACCGGACGGCCCAACATAGGGCAACCAGCCACGTGAACCGCTAGAGAACTAGGCCCAGACCAATTGAACCGGCCGCAACAAGCAAAGGAGCTACGCCAGACCTAGTGGCCACGTGGTGAGCTCCCATTGGCTGATTAAGGTAAAATCTTCAGTAAATCTGCAAATCTTCAATAAATCATAGAAAATAGCCTACTGATCAGAAAAATCTAAATAAGGTATTGAAATTCTCAGAAAAATATGTAGAACAATATGAAAGTTTAATATCATACTTTTTATGCTTTAATATTAGCAATATCATATAAGACATGTAATACTTATTTAATGGAAAATAAATATCAAAGGATGATATAAAATCATGGAAAAATATCAGTAAGTCCACAATTATGTATAGAATGCATATGATGTCAGGTATCGTCATGTTGATGCACAAAATTCTGTAATTTAATTAATATGGCTAATTAGTGCTAATAACCCTAATAAAATACAATAAATACATATGTGCTCTATAAATGATGAAATTTACAGAGAAAGCTCATATTAGTATATTGAACCTCAGATTTAATTATGAGATCATCATGATGAATAGAATCTATGTTATATGAAGATGAATCTTAATGCATGTTATAAAACCCTAATCTAGGTTAATGATGTAACCTAGGGTTAATATGTGCACAAAAAGGATTCGGAACCTAATGTTCAGACGATGAACTTTGATAATGAGATGTAATCTGGAAAATGACATCAGTATGACAAATCTAAGATAAGAAGACAAGTAATAATGTATATAACATAATGAGATAAGCAAACCCTAATGAACACAACTAGGGTTAAGATGATGAGAATCTAATGCTAGTATATGATTTTGTTATTAATCAGGTGGTGACCAGTTTGTCTAGGTGATCAAAGATATTTATGAATCTCTGAATTCAGGTATGTGGGTTTTATTAAGTATAAGACTAGTTTTCATGAATGCATAATGATATGATGTACTTTGGATGCTTGTGTTTGCATATAAATTCTTGGATGTGTATTAGTAGTATATGCTTCGCAAAACATTACAGAACATAAAAGAATATGGATGGTTTGTAGCTACTGAGTGGATATATGCTCTCTCTCTCTCCCTCAATCCTCTCTCTCTCTCTTCCTCTAAATATAAGGTCGGCACTCGGTCCCCATAGCCCAAGGGGCGGGGAAAAATGAAGTGCGACATCTCTCTCTCCCCTCTGAATATAAGGTCGACACTCGGTCCCCATAGCCCAAGGGGCGGGGAAAAATGAAGTGAGACACCACTTAGTAGTACAAACGCATCAAAAGGCATCTAAAAATGTGTTTACCTGATTATCGCTTTAAATAATGTTTTCTTTTACTCTTTCTTTCTCAAGATTATTTCAATTATGCAAGCATATTAGTATGTATCTTTCTACCCACGTGCACAACACCTTGTGTGTTGATTCATTGTTTCACGTATGTTTTAGGTTCAGAGCTAGCTTGGTATAAAAGACGGGAAGTGAGCAGTTGTCCAGGTTGTACCTATTGTGTAGATCCTAGTTTAGCATACATGTTCTTAGACTGTAGAACTTTCATTCAATATGTAATTGTAAACCATTTTGTAATAAATTCATGTTGTATAAATTTACATGTTGAATGTTGAGAATGTTATGGTTGTATGTTCATGTATGCGTATTATGCTTCTGCATCGCTCTCTGATATAATTGCTAACGTTTTCGGATTTTATCTTCTCATCTCCATGGGGTTTTGAGAAGGTGAAAATCCGGGGACGTCACAGTAAGTTATGTACATTCCATTTCATCAGTACATCTCTTTCTTGAAAGTTACAAGCACCAACTGCCATGTTAAGCTATACACAGGCAGTATACAAAAATCTCGAGGCATAAAGCCAAAATCTCAGATCAATATCAAACTGACTACTGACTCCTAGGACCTGAGAGTACAGAGACGACACATAGGACTCTATTTACATCTATACAAGACTCGACAACCAGTATCTCCACCTGTGGATTCACTGTTGCCCCTGTTGCTGCTGTTGCTGCTGTTCTTATCTTTTTATGGGGTTTCTGCCTCTACCTCGTCTGCGTCCACCTAAAAACGTTGGAATTCCATGGGGGTGAGACAATTATAAAATTGCCCCAACGAGAGATATAACTCTCCGCCGAAAACATTATTATTTTAGTTTAATAAAAATAAACTGAATAGTGGAATCATATATTCAACAGCAGATAAATCAATATCTATGCAGATTAAAGTAACATTTCTATTCAAACATTTAAGCTATGACTTGATAAAGCAGCATATCTCTTATTCAATAAGGACTTGAAGAGTATATAGAACATTTATGTATCTAGAACATGCTAAATAGAATAACATCAACCAGTGATTCTCGTATTTCAATTTTATGCAAATACGCTACACGACTGATTACATTTTACAAACATTCTTAAGCTTATGCCCTGAGGAGATGAGATATTCTTCTCATACTCCAACCGACCATAGTTACGTAAAGCATCGGTACCACACAAGGTCAATGGGAGAGACGGATTCCATGACCTCATCTGTCTTGGTCAGTATGAGACTACTTTGGCAGAGACATCATGTGTCAACTGCAATTATCTTGCCAGGGTATATTGGCATCCTCGCTATAGAGTTATAGCCCGTAGCATATACTCTTTTCAGGGTTATGGCCTGTAGCCAATGTCGGTTATTATATTGAGGAGTTATGGCCCCTAGCCATACTCTTATTGGGGTATGGTCCGAAACCAATCTCGTACATAGGAAATAGCCCGTAGTCATTCCTATGGGGCATAAGGATATATTTACCCAATTACCCCCACATATTCAAAAATATGCGTTCCGAGTAAAACTCGTTTCACCATTCAGCTAATTCTGACGCCGATGGATCTGTGGTCAGCGCAACTACATTCTATGATTTCACTTGATTATTTAAGTGCATTATCATATTCTTTTAGCAACAGCCAAGTTTTCAAACATAAGCCATTATAACAATTTTCTATCAAGAATGAGTATTATTTCCATCAAGTTTATTAGGATCTCAGTCCTTTATAATCTCATCATCATGATTCAAGAATATGGGTGTTCAAACCCTTAGATCATAAAAATACTTGTTACCACTTTAACAAGTAACTTAATGCCATCAGGTCATCTGCCAGTGTAAACATGATAATTGCAATGTAGGTATTTCACATGGATCTTAAAGCCTATTAAACTCTTTTGTTACCTCTCACTAGGCAACACAACATATTATGGCTCACAAGGCTCATAAATCACTTTCAATAAATAAAACATCATAGCTCATACCTAGCTATGTTCATTATCTCATAAACCTACATTATTAGTACAGATGATAACAGTTACATCAATTTCATGTCAGCACAATGCAAAACAATTATAACATTACTATTCAAGGGTAACACCACTATTCCATTACTATGGTTAGGGTTTCCCTTTCTATTTCAATTAGGGTTATTCATCCCCTTTGTTCAATTAGGACCAATGACTCATCATCTCATTGTTCAGAATTAGAGTTTCATGCTCTATAGTATAACCCAGAATTAGGGTTTCACATATACCTTCTCCTTAATTGGAATTAGGTTTTACTATTCACATTGCATCACCCTAGATTAGGGTTTATATTCAATAACCCGAAATTAGGGTTTACTATTCACATTGAATCACCCTAGATTAGGGTTTATATTCAATAACCCAAAATTAGGGTTTACTACTCACATTGCATCACCCTAGATTAGGGTTTATATTCAATAACCCAAAATTAGGGTTTACTATTCACATTGAATCACCCTAGATTAGGGTTTATATTTAATAACCTGAAATTAGGGTTTACTATTCACATTGCATCACCCTAGATTAGGGTTTATATTCAATAACCTGAAATTAGGGTTTACTATTCACATTGCATCACCCTAGATTATGTTTATATTCAATAACCCAAAATTAGGGTTTACTATTCACATTGAATCACCCTAGATCATGGTTTATATTCAATAACCCGAAATTTGGGTTTACTATCCACCCCTAAATAGGGTTGATCATCAAAACATCTTGAATTAGAATTTCTCATGTCATTTCCCTAAATTAGGATCATTCCATCATCATGGATTAGGGTTTCACCTATCATTGCCCTCAATTAGGGTTAGGGTTTATTAACCTTCTTAATTAGGGTTTGTACTCATGATTAGGGTTTATGATCTCCCTATCAAGAATCATACCCTAATTAGACATTCATTCATATTGAAAATGTTGAGACTTAACCACTACATGATTCTCATTCATATAAGAAGTTCTCTCTCTCTCTCATCTTCCATAAGATGATGCTTACTTCAGTCTTGATTAAACTAATTCAACTCAACTTGAAAGAAGAATTGACACAATGAATTATGTCACTACCACCATAATCATTAAAGATTAATTGTTCAAAGGTTACTAATCACCTTATCTCATTAAGGGTACCATTATTATAATCACCCTTGATTTTCATCACATAATTGTTCAATTAAACAATTGACCTTTAACCACTTTAAGTGTTCATACGATTTGATTAATTATCTTCCAAATGATATTGGTCACTTAGACCCCAAATGTTCTTGACCAATCAGACCTCAAACGGTCTTCCTTGTAATACCTTCAAACGGTCTAAGACCATTTAGACCTTCAAACGGTCTTGAACAAACCATTGAAACTGTTTGCTAAAGCTGAAAAATTGGAACCGTTTAAGCCTCAACCAGTTTTGGGATCATTTGGTCCCAAACAGTCTTGAGATCATTTGGACCCAAACGGTCTTGAGATCGTTTGGTCCAAACCTCCTCAAAATCGAATGGTCCAAATATGGTCTCAACCACTCAAGCTGATTTAGGGTTTTCAAGGTTGATTCCCTCATTGGTTGAATTCATAGAACCACTCATCAATTGAACCTACAACCACACTTTAATTAAGCTTAATAAATCATCCTTCACTTGATTTGACTTTCAATTGATCATCAATTAGGTCTTGAATCCATTTGTATTAGGGTTTGAAATCAATGAACATTCACTATTAGTCAACGTGAAACTAGTTGCTTTGGAATCATTGGACCACCATCCAAATTGGACATGACCTGACCTCAAACGGTCTTGAGGTCGTTTGGATGACCTCCAAATGGTCTTGAGACTGTTTTCCCATCACATCATCAAAATCCATGACATCCAATTAGGGTTTGGGTCATTGGATTGATCATCAAATCGATTATTGATTACATTTCAACTTAGTATCTTTGGATCTTCAATTGCTCAACCATACTTAACCCTAGACCTCCAAACGGTCTTGAGTGACCCCCAAACAGTCTTGAGACCATTTGGGTGATCCCCAAATGGTTTTGAAACCGTTTGGGTCAATCAAGCCAAAGTTATAACTCATTCACTTAAGAAATCAACACTTAACCCGATTAGGGTTTGGTGATTGAGTGTCCTTCAACTCATGAACCCCTTGGAACTAATCAATTATAATTAATGGGTCATTGATCATCATCATCATCACTAATTTTCCAAATGGTCAACTATGGTCAACACCCTCAAACGGTTTTGAAACCATTTTCTCTCAATCAGTTTGATGAAACCATTTACCCCCAAACGGTTTGAAACCGTTTTCTCCCAAACAGTTTGTGAAACCTATTGAGCAACTATATTGAAACCGTTTGGCCTAGAATTTTCTTGGGAAAAGTGTCCAAGATGATATCATCATCATCATCCTTCGTTTGACCAGGAACTACTGCTGTTTTCATGGAAATTTCAGTAATGAATCAAAGGAAGTTCAAAATAGAAGAAAATAGTCAACAATTATTGAAGAATGGAATGCAATATCAATGTTTAAGGGTTTAAGTTATAAAACCCGCCTCAAAATCTGATTCCAAGCTCCAAACTACATGGCTTTAATGGTGGATGAAGCTCCAGCAACTGCCCAAGGTCATTTCTTGAGCCTTTGGATGAAAAAGTTGGCTAGGATTGGAAATCGAGTGAAGAAAACAAAGAATCAAGCATTGATTTTGGGTTTTCACCATGAAACCAAGGTGGAAGATGATCAAAAGCTTACAAACAGGTTATATTCATCCTTCTCCTTCTCCTGAGCTCTCCCGTGGTCGGCCAAGGCAAGAAGAGAAAAGAAATTCCAAGAAAAGATCCTTAAGTGGGTAGGAAAAGAGATATGTATAAGGAATTTCAAGGAAAGAGAAAATGGAATTAATTCCTTTTAATTCCAAAATTATTTCCACCAATTCCCCATCAATCCCTTGGCCACGAAGCCACCTTTATCTTCTTGCAAAACCTCTTCATTATCCAAGAATTAAAGGAAAAGAAATTAAGCACCTTAATGAATTTTATACTAATATCCAACTTTTAGTGGATAATACTTTTTATTATGTTAATGTGAGTGGGCTTTCCACTAAACCAAGATCTTTTCATGCCATAGCAAGGCACAAGATCGTCCGACACTTTGAAAATTCATCCCTCAACTTTTGGTTGAAGGGCTCCTCAATTAATTTATTTCTTTTTGCATTAAATTGGATTAAAATTTCATTTATGCTTAAATCTTGATTATTTTAATATCAAGATTCTCTCACCTCCAAGATAATTCAAATGAGGCGCACCTCTCATTTTATTTGCTCTACATGATTTCAAGAATCATGAGGGATCCTATAGAGGTGGTATTTTGCATGTTGAACCCTAGGTTTTGGGTAAATTGCATTTTACACCAAAACTAGGTTTTAATGCACAAAGATTGCTCAACAAGCTCCATCTTGGTGCCCAAGCTTGTGGAAACCATACCACTACATCATATTCATTCTTATGATGTCTCAACATCAGAGGAATATTTTATCATGTACAATTTACAAATAAACCCCTCAACTTGGGTAATTTGCACTTTAGTCCAAAATTAACAAAACAATGTTTCAACATTATTCAAAAAGGACTGAAATTGAAATATAAGTTCCTCTTGAGCCATAATTACTTTTCAAAAGATAAGTGCAAGCATCTAATCAATCTTTATTAAGCAAAGCACCTATGGTTATAACATAACCCAGGTCAGGGATGTTACAAATTATCCACCCCTTACAAGGATTTCGTCCCCGAAATCGACAAAAACATTAAGAGAAAAAAGTAGGGTATTTCCTCCTCATTTCTTCCTCTAGTTCCCATGTAGCTTCTTCAATGCCACGATGACTCCAGAGGACTTTTACAAGACTAATGTCTTTCTTTTTCAGCTTCTTGATCCTTCTATCAAGAATCATTACTGTCATTCAGCATAGGATATATCATTGTTTAATTCTACCTCCATAGGTTGCAGAACTAATTATGTGTCAGGATGACATCTTCTTAACATAGAGATATGGAACACTGGGTGCAATCTATGCAACTCAGGTGGTAACTCCAGCTGATAAGCTACCTTTCCAATCTGTTCAATGATTGGATAAGGCCCCATAAATCTAGGATCTAACTTCCCCTTTCTTCCAAATCTAAGAACTCCTTTCCAAGGTAAGACCTTGAGGTACACTCTGTCCCCAACCTAGAATTCTAAAGGTCTACGATGTTTATCAGCGTAGGATTTCTATCTATCATGTGCAGTCTTTAACTGTTGTTGTATTATTTTAATCTTCTCAGTTGTCTGCTGCACAAGATCAGGACCCAAAAGTTGATATTCTCCAGTTTCATACCAACATAAGGGAGATCTACAACGTCTATCATATAGGGCCTCATATGGTGCCATGTCAATACTATGTTGATAGTTGTTATTGTAGGCAAATTCTATCAAGCTCAGATGTAGATCCCAACTTCCTGTAAACTGAAGGACACATGCCCTAAGCAAGTATTCCAAGGTTTGTATAGTCCTTTCTGATTGTCCATCTGTTTGAGGATGAAAGGTTGTACTAAACCTTAACTGCGTGCCTAAAGCTTTATGAAGTTGTTCCCAAAAATGACTCGTAAACTGGGGACCTCTGTCCGAAACAATGGCAACTGGGACCCCATGCAGCCGCACTATCTCATCTACATATAACTGTGCCAGCTTCTCCGCAGTATATGTTGTTTTGACAAGTAAGAAATGTGTTGTCTTTGTCAACCTATCAACTATCACCCAAATGGAATCATGACCTTTGGTTGTTCTAGGTAAACCAACCACAAAGTCCATGGTCACATGATCCCATTTCCACTGCGGTATAGGCAAAGATTGCATTGCTCCTGTGGGATTTTGATGTTCAGGTTTAACTTGTTGACACACTGGACACCGCATAACAAACTCAGCAACATCTTTCCTCAATCCAGGCCACCAATATATATCTTTCAAATTATGATACATCTTGGTGCTCCCTGGATGCATAGCATACATTGAAGAATGAGCTTCTTCCAGGACTAACTTCCTTAAGTTATCGACATCAGGTACTATCATCCTACCATGATAACAGGCTACCTGATCATCTGAATCATGGAAACCATCTCTTTTTTCACTACCATACTCTAATCTAATCTGCTGAACTACAGCATCAGTTTGCTATGCTTCCTTAATCTGCTGTCTCAGAGTAGTAGGTTTTATATGCATCTCAGCTAACAACCTAGATAACAATGATACTTTTAGCTGTACATTGTTTTGCCTCAAGGAGATAAACATATCCCTCCTAGAGCACACTAAGGAGTTTAGCTGTGCTTTATCTGGGGCTGGTGTTGCTGATTTTCTACTTAATGCATCAGCCACCACATTGGCCTTCCCTAGATGATAATCAATTGTACAATCATAGTCCTTGATTAACTCCATCCAGCGGCGTTGCCTCATGTTCAGCTCATGCTGAGAAAAGATGTACTTCAGGTTTTTATGGCCTGTGAAAATCTAGAATATCTCTCCATAGAGATAATGTCTCCAAATCTTCAAAGCATGGACTACAGCAGCTATCTCTAGATCGTGTGTCAGATAATTCTCCTCGTGTTTCTTAAGTTGTCGAGAAGCAAAAGAAATCACTTGTTTATTCTGCATCAACACACATCCTAGTCCGTTCTTAGATGCATCACAGAAAACTATATACCCTTTCCCTTGCTCAGGTAATACCAGCACAGGTGCACTAGTTAACCTTTCCTTCAGCAACTGGAATGATTGTTGACACTTGTCATTCCAGACAAAAGAAACATCCTTTCTGGTTAACTTGGTCGAGGGTAAAGCTGTAGAACTGAAGTTCTTAATGAACCTCCTATAATAGCCTACCAATCCTAGGAAATTGTGGATCTCCATTGGTGTCTTCGGCTATTCCCATTGCAGGACAGATTCTACCTTCTTAGGATCAACACGAATACCTAAAGCAGATATTACGTGTCCAAGAAAGGAAACTTCCGGTAACCAGAACTCACATTTGCTAAACTTAGCACATAACTTATGCTCTCTTAGCAAAGTTAGAGCCTGACGAAGATGTTGGTCATGCTGTTGAGCATCTCTACTATAGATCAAGATGTCATCTATAAAGACAAAAACAAACTTATCAAGAAAAGGTTGAAAGATTATATTCATGAGTTCCATGAATGCGGCTGGTGCATTAGTTATTCCAAACGACATAACTGTGAACTCATATTGACCATACCTTGTCCTAAAGGCAGACTTAGGTATGTCACCCTCCTTAATATGTAGTTGATGGTATCCCGACCTCAGATCTATCTTAGAAAAGACAGTTGCACCACGCAACTGGTCAAATAGGTCATCAATCCTTGTTAAAGGATACTTATTCTTTATAGTTACTTTATTTAACTGTCTATAGTCGATGCATAATCGCATAGACCCATCCTTTTTCTTAACAAAGAGGACCGGAGCACCCCATGGTGAAGTGCTCGGTCAGATAAAGCCCTTCTCAAGGAACTCCTGAAGTTGTTTCTTCAACTCTGCCATCTCAGCAGGCACCATCCTATACGGTGTTTGAGCTATTGGTTGCGTGCCCGGAATCAGATTAATCTCAAAATCAATCTCCCGGGGCGGAGGTACACCTGGAAGTTCTTCAGGAAATACATCTTCAAATTCCCTGACTACAGGAACTTCAGAAGGATGAGGGCTCTCCATGGTGATATCTACCACATGTGCCAAGAATGTGAAACATCCTTGCCTCATTAGCTTCTCAGCTATCATAGTTGACACAAGACAGGTTGGAAGAATCTTTCTATCTCCTTGAAAGACCCATGTGTCACTTTCATATGTGAACACAGTTTTCTTGGACTCACCATCCAAGACAACCTTGTACCTTTCTAATGTATCCATCCCAAGAATTATATCAAACCCATGCATTTCAAGTGGTATAAGATCCACCTCAAAGTGGTGTTCAGAAAAGAAAAGAATGCAGGGAGAGCACACCTCCCACAACATTGCAGATCCCATCAAAGGAGTTTCTAACTTCAAACTCTCTGCTCTATGATCAACTATCATATTGCAGTAAAAAATCACTCTTCAAGTGATAAACGAATGTGTAGCACCCGGATCAATTAACACAGATATGACGCAGTATGTAGACATATCAGAATAAAACAGTTTCATCTGACATGTCACAACCGGGGGTTGACTACTGCATCAGGCTGGTTCATTGCATAGAATCTTGTCATTGCCTACTGTTGGCCATGTGCTCTATTATTGGGTGCAGAAGACCCTTCCTGTGGCATACAACCCATAAAAACTAGATTAACTATTACGGAAGCATATTATTTGTAGCGGATTACTAAAAATTAAAACCATTTATCAAGAAATCCATTCACATGAAAACTCTTTCATTCAGAACCAAAGTAAAACACTACATCTTGGTTCATATATCCATAACATGCATCATTGCATCTCGAGGCATACATGCACTCACTACTCTATCTCAATTGTACACATGTAGTATAAAAACCTCGAGGCTAAAAGCCCAAAAATCTAATATCGAAGTGTCAAAACACTAACTCCTAGGACCCGAGAGTACAAATATGACTCCTAGGAGCCAATGTCTCCACATGATGGATCACTGTTGTCCCTACGACTACTGTTGCTGCTCTTCCCCCACAGAAGAGTTTCTGCCTTGTCGTCTGCGTCTACCTAAAAATGTTGAATCCCACGGGGATAAGACAATTTTAAAAATTGCCCCAGCGGGAGATATAACTCTCCACCAAAACATTATCATTGCAGATTAATAGAAATAAACTGAGCAGTGAGATAATATAAATCAGTAGCAGATGAATCAACATCTGTACATATTAGACCAATATTCTTATACAAGTATTTTAGTTATAAACTGATAAAGTAGCATGTCTCATATTCAATATGAATTAAGGGAACATAGGTAACATTTATGTATCAAGGACATGCTACGTAGTATAACATCAACCAGTGGTTCTCGCATTTCAATTTTATGCAAATACGCTACACGGCTGATTATATTTTACAAACATATTTAAGCTCTGAGGAGATGAGGTATACCGCTCATACTCCAACTGACCATTTCTAGAATCGAAATCGATACCATAATTAGGTCAATGGAAGAGTCAGAATCCCATGACCTCCAACATCCCGGTCAGTACGGGACCACAAGCAGGACTATGTCGACTACTCAAAATAGCTTTCCAGGGTATATTGGAACTTCGCTATAGAGTTACAGCATCAACTGCACTCTCATCGGCAATCGAGAGCATTAATGCTTATCTCCATCGACCCGACGTAAAATATCATTGGGAGATTAATGATACATCTATCCCAATCATCAGGAGATTTATGTTACATCTATCCTGATACATGAAGGATTGAGAGGTTGAATGTTTACCTTCCCTCAATCTCTTCACAATGACGTAAGGATATTTTCGCCCATTTACCCCCACATATTCAGAATATGTGAACTCCAGGAATCTATAGGAAAACTTGTTTCACCATCACCAATTTATGACGATGATGGATCTATGGTCAGAGCACTACATGAATAAATTTCACTTGATTAATTAAGTACATTTTCATATTCTTTTAGCATCAGGCAAGTTCTCAAACAAAACTTATTATGACAATGCTATAAAGAAACATGTACTATTTTCATCAAATACTCAATTGTCTTTAAAATATATTGGGAACTCAGTCCCTTATTTCAAAACTGGGAATTCTCATCCCTTCACAATTTCATCACCATAATCATATGGCCCTGGGTAATTAAACCCTTGATTCATCATTAAGCATTGTTACCACTTTTCCAGGTAACCATCACCTTCAGGTCAATTGACCAAGGCAAACATGATACTTGCTATTACAAGCATCACACATGATACTTGAGGCCCATTAACTCTCTTGTTACCTCTTACCAGGCAACAAGGTATATTATGACACTCAAGGCACAATCACAATAGTGAATTAGACATCATAGCTCATACCTGACCATGATCATCATTTCAACATACATGCATGGTTAGCACAGATGATAACAGTAATATCAATTGCATATCAAAACCATGTACAACAAATATGAATTCACTATTCATGGGTAACACCACCATTCCCTTACCAGGGTTAGGGTTTCCCATTTCATGTCATATGAGGATAATCATCCCATTATCACATCAAAGATATGGTTTATCTCCATATTGCTCAAGATTAGGGTTCGTTAAGCATTACATAGAATTACCCTAGATTTGAGCTTCACAGCACATTAAACATTAGGGTTTCTCATGAAACCATCCTTAGTTAGGGTTTCACATCAAATTCACCCTATGATAGGAACTATATTCAATAATCCACAACTAGGGTTTACTATTCATCCCAATTAGGGTTTCATGTTCCATTACCCATAATTAGGGTTCATTATTCATCCCAATTAGGGTTTCATGTTCCATTACCCATAATTAGGGTTCACGATTAATCCCAATTAGGGTTTCACATCACATTACCCTAAATTAGATTCACCTGTATCATCACCCTGGAATAGGGTTACATCCATACCCTGGATTAGGGTTTCAACTATAATCGCCCTGAATTAGGGTTAAGGTTCAACATTCTTGTCAATTAAGGTTTATGTTCATGATTAGGGTTTCATGATCTCTTTACTTAAGTATCATACCCTTAATCACCACATGAATCATACTCATGTAAGAATTCCATATTATCACCGCCTCAACTTAATTAGGTTACATCAACCCCTTTAGTCAAGTACATACAACTATGATTGACATAGTGTACCAAGTCATTGTTTTTATAAGCAATTAGGGTTCATCCCTTAATTGGCACTAATCACTTAGGTACTATTAGGGTTTCAACCTTTGTACCTTCATTGATTACTATTACTAACAATCATTGGATCATTGGAACAAGCATTACCTTTAATATCCAAGTGATTGAACCACATTGAACTCCATTCGGTTCTAAAGGTTTCATCACCAAATGGTTTTGAAACTGTTTGCCCCCAAATAGTTTCAAGACCATTTGGTCTCAAACGGTCTCAAGACCATTTGGGTCAAATCAGTCCCAAAACCGCAAGGGCTCACTAGATCATTCATCAATCCAATTGATTTCCAATTGCACCATTGCATTGACTATTGGTTATTCAATTGAAGGATTTATCAATCAAAACCATTAGATCATCATCCATGAGTCAAGGATCAACCACTAACCCACCAAATGGTTTTTGAAATAGTTTGGGCTCAAACGGTTTCAAGACCGTTTGACCTAAATTGTCTTGAAAACGTTAGGACCAATCAAGGGTTCTTCAATCAACTTGATTAGGGTTTCCAATTGAAGGAATGCACACACATTGAGCCAATCAATTGGATCCATTGGATCATCATCCAACATGTAATTAAGTTAAGACCTCAAATGGTCAACTAAACCAAATGGTCAACCCCTTCATTCGGTTTGGAGTCTAATTCACCAAACGGTTTGCAAACCGTTTGGTCTCAAACAGTTTGGGGAAACCGTTTGGACCAAAGGTCCAAGACCGTTTGCTCATGTTATTGGTTGAGGTGTGTGCTTGTGAAAAGGCTATTATCTTCAACCTTTAGACTCATGAAAGCTACTACCATTTTCATGGCAACTCCATCAATCAAGCAAAGCAATTGCAATAATAACAATTAAATCAATTGTATGGAGAAATCGAATTCAATGACAAAGATTAAGGGTTCAAGTTATATAACCCGCCTTCAAATCTGATCCCAAGCGCCAAGATTCACGGATATAATGGTGGATGAAGATCTAGCAACCTCCCAAGGTCGTTTCTCAAGCTTTTGGAGTGAATGGTTCGGCTAGGGTTGAAGATGGAGTGAAGAAATGAAGGAATTATACATTGTTTTATTATTTTCATCATGAAATCAAGAAGAACGAAGGTCAAAGACTTACCAACAGGTTTGGGGCGTCCTTCCTTCTTTTCTTAGCTCTCTTGGTTCATTTTTCAAGCAAAGGAAAGAATTAGGTCCGAAAAAGTCCTTAGTTTGGGTGGTAAAGGCTCTTTTATAAGAAAATCAATGAGAGAGAAAATGTTTTTATAAAAATCATTTCATTCCAAAATTGTTGCCACCTCTTCCTCCTTGGTTTTCTTGCATTCAAAGGAAACTCTATCCCACCGAGCTCCCTTCCATTATCCAAAGATTAAGGGAAAAGAAGTTAAGCACCTTAACCCCTTATAATATTAATATATATTTTTGAGTGGGAATTCTTTTCCTTATAATAAGGTGAGTGGAATTTCACCTCCTTAGGATATCTTCGGTCCTTGCAAAGCTCAAGGATGTCCACACACATCTGAATTACACCACTTTAATTTTGGTTGAAGGCCCTTCAATTATTTTATTTATTTTTGCATTAATGTTTCCATTATGCTTAAATCTTGATTATTTTAATATCAAGATTCTCTCTCCTCCAATTTAATTCAAATGAGGCGCCCTTCTCATTTTCCTTGCTCCAAATGATTCCAAGAAACATTACGGACCTTATTTAAGTGGTAATTTACATATTTCACCCTAGGTTTTGGGTAAATTGCACATTACACCAAAACTAGGTTTTCATGCACAACCATTGCTTTATCATCTCTTTCTTGGAATTCAGGCTATCAAAAGCCATACATCTGCATCATCTTCACTCTCATGATGCTTTAACACATGAGGAACATATTATCATGCACAATTTGCAAATAGACCCCTCAACTTGGGTAATTTGCACTTTAGTCCAAGATAGGTAAAATATTGATTTCAATAATATTCAAAAAGGACTAAAATTGTAATATAAGTTCCTCTTGAGCCTTAATTACTTTTCAAAAGATAAGAGCATACATATAATCACTTTTATTAAGCAAAACACCTAGGGTTAATTCATAACCCAGGTCAGGGATGTTACAAGTTTATCCACCCCTTACAATGATTTTGTCCCCAAAATCATAAACAAAACATTAAGAGAAAAGAGTAGGATATTTCCTCCTCATCTCATCCTCTAGTTCCCACGTAGCTTCTTCAATGCCACGGTAATTCCAGAGAACTCTTACAAGACTAATGTCTTTCTTTTTCAACTTCTTGATTCTTCTGTCAAGAATCAACACAGGTCCTTCAACATAAGATATGTCATCATTTAGTTCTACCTCCATAGGTTGTAGAACCAACTCCGTGTCAGGGTGACACTTCCTCAACATAGATATATGAAACACTGGGTGCAATCTATGCAACTCAGGTGGTAACTCCAGCTTATAGGCTACCTTTCCCATCCTCTCAATGATTGGATAAGGCCCCATAAATCTAGGAGCTAACTTCCCTTTCTTTCCAAATCTCAAGATACCCTTCCAAGGTGAAACCTTGAGGTACACCCTGTCCCCAATTTGGAATTCTAAGGGTCTACAATGCTTGTCAGCACAGGATTTCTATCTATCCTGGGTAGCTTTCAACTGTTGTTGTATGACTTTAATATTTTCAGTTGCTTGTTGAACCAACTCAGGACCCAAAAGTTGATATTCACCAATTTCATACCAACATAGGGGATATCTACAACGTCTACCATACAAAGCCTCATATGGTGCCATCTCACTACTGTACTGATAGCTATTATTATAAGCAAACTCTATCAAGCTCAGATGTAGATCCCAACTCCCCACAAACTGAAGGACACATGCCCTAAGCAAGTCCTCCAAGGTTTGTATCGTCCTCTCCGACTGTCCATCTGTCTGAGGATGAAAGGTTGTACTAAACCTCAGCTGAGTGCCCAAAGATTTATGAAGTTGTTCCCAAAAATGACTTGTAAACTGAGGACCTCTATCAGAAACTATTGTAACTGGTACCCCATGCAGTCGTACTATCTCATCTATGTAGATTTGTGCAAGCTTCTCAGTTGTATAGGTTGTCTTGACAGGTAATAAATGTGTTGTCTTTGTCAACCTATCAACTATTACCCAAATGGAATCATGACTTTTGGCTATTCTAGGCAAACCAACCACAAAATCCATGGTTACATGATCCCATTTCCACTACGGTATAGGCAGAGGTTGCATTGTTCCTGCGGGCTTCTGATGTTCAGCTTTCACCTGCTGACACACTTGACACCGCATAATAAACTCAGCAACATCTTTCTTCAAACCAGGCCACCAATACATATCTTTTAAGTTATGATACATTTTGGTGCTCCCTGGATGCATAGCATACATTGAAGAATGAGCTTCTTCCAAAACTAACTTTCTTAAATTGTCAACATCAGGTACTACCATCCTACCATGGTAACAGCCTACCTGATCATCAGAATCATGGAAACCATCTTATTTCTCACTGCCATATTCTGACATGATCTGCTGAATCATAGAATCAGCTTGTTGTGCTTCTTTAATATGGTGTCTCAGAGTTGGTTTTATGTGCATCTCAGCTAACAATCCGGCTAACAATGACACTTTAAGATGTACATTGTCTTGCCTCAAGGAGATAAACATATCTCTCTTAGAGCACACTAATGAGTTTAGTTGTGCTTTATCTAAGGCTGGTGTTGATGACTTTCTACTTAGTGCATCAACAACTACATTGGCCTTCCCTAGATGATAATCAATTTTACAATCATAGTCCTTGATTAACTCCATCTAGAGGCGTTGCCTCATGTTTATCTCATGCTGAGAAAAGATATACTTTAGGTTTTTATGGTATGTGAAAATCTGGGATGTTTCTCTATAGAGATAATGTCTCCATATCTTCAAGGCATGGACCACAGTAGCTAGTTCTAGATCGTGTGTAGGATAATTCTCCTCGTGTTTCTTAAGTTGTCGAGAAGCAAAAGAAATCACTTACTTATTCTACATCAACACACATCCTAAGCCATTCTTAGATGCATCACAGAAGACTATGTACCCCTTTCCTTACTCAGGTAACACTAACACAGGTGCACTAGTTAACCTTTCCTTCAGCAACTGGAAGGATTGTTGACACTTGTCATTCCAGACAAAAGGAATCTCCTTCCTAGTCAACTTGGTCAGGGGTAAGGCTATACAACTGAAGTTCTTAATGAACCTCCTGTAATAGCCTGCCAGTCCTAGGAAACTTCTTATCTCTATCAGTGTCTTCGGTTGTTCCCAATGCAGGACATATTCTAATTTCTTAGGATCAACACGAATACCTGATGCAGATATTACGTGTCCAAGAAAAGAAACTTCTGATAACCAAAACTCACATTTACTAAACTTAGCATATAACTTATGCATCCTCAGCAAAGTCAGAGCTTGGCGAAGATGTTGCTCATGTTGTTGAGCATCTTTACTATATATCATAATGTCATCTATAAAGATGACAACACATAGATCGAGAAAAGGTTGAAAGATTCTATTCATGAGTTCCATAAATGCAGCTGGTGCATTAGTTAGTCCAAATGACATAACTGTGAACTCATAGTGACCATACCTTGTCCTAAAGGCAGACTTAGGTATGTCACCCTCCTTGATACATAACTGATGGTATCCCGACCTCAGATCTATCTTAGAAAAGATAGTTGCACCACGCAACTAATCAAACAAGTCATCAATCCTTGGCAGAGGATACTTGTTCTTTATAGTTACTTTATTTAGCAGTTTGTAATCAATGCACAACCGCATCGATCCATCCTTCTTCTTAACAAAAAGGACCGGAGCACCCCAAGGTGAAGTGATTGGTCAGATAAAACCCTTCTCAAGCAACTCCTGAAGTTGTTTCTTGATCTCTACCATTTCAGCAGGTGTCATTCTATATGGCATTTGTGCTATTGGTTGCATGCCCAGAATTAGATTAATCTCAAAATGAATCTCTCGGGGTGGTGGAGCACCTGGAAGTTCTTCAGGAAATACATCTTCAAATTCCCTGACTATTGGAACTTCAGAAGGATAAGGGCTCTCCATTGTGGTATCAACCACATGGGCTAAGAATGCAAAGCATCCTTGCCTCATCAACTTCTCAGCTACCATAGCTGACATAAGACATGTTGGAAGAATCTTTCTATCTCCCTAAAAGATCCATGTGTCACCATTATCTATGAACACAGCCTGCTTGGAACTGCAATCCAAGACAACCTTATACTTCTCTAAGGTGTCCATCCCAAGGATTATATCAAACCCATGCATTTCAAGTGGTATAAGATCCACTTGAATGCGGTGATTAGAAAAGAAAAGATTGCAGGGAGAACACACTTCTCGCAACATTGTAGATCCCAGCAAAGGTGTCTCTAAAAACAAGCTATCTGTTCTACAATTGAAAATCATATTGCAATTATCAATCACTTCTTGAGTGATAAAAGAGTGTGTAGCACCCGGATCAATTAACACAGATACGAAGCAGGATAAAGACATATCAGAATAAAGCAGTTCCATCTGACGTGTCACAACCCGAGGGTTGACTACTGCTTCAGGTTGGTTCATAGCATAGAACCTAGCTATCGCTTGTTGTTGACCCTATGCTCGATTATTTGATGTCAAAGAACCGCCTTGGGATGCTTGTCCACGTCCTCTAGCACCACTACCAGGTTGTTTCCTCTGAGAGCCCTGTTGACTCTGCCTCGGTTGCTGGGTCACATTCCTGACTTTCTCAGGACAATCCCTCACCACATGGCCTTCTCTTCCACATCTATAACAAGTTACATTCCCCCTCGGTGGTCTAGGTGGTCCTGTTACTGACATTGAGGCTGAGCTGTGAGCTCCCTTGGATGGTAAACTATGGTCTCTACCCTTACTTGATGTCCACTGCGTCTGGGTATTGAACCTTGGTGGTGGTGTAGGCACAGAATACCTTGGTTTCTTGAAACTTCTAGCACTCTATCCTCGAAACTGTGGGTATTTCTTCTTACCCTTGGTCTGTCGCTTCTCAACTATAGACCTCTCTATACGCCTTACTAACTCCACAAAAATTGCAAACCTCTCTCGATTCTCCAGAGTAGACACTGGAGTGGTTAATTTAGTGTTCAACCCCTTCTCGAACTGCCGAATTCTCTCCTCGTCATTAGATGCCATATGCAGACAAAACCACAACAACTCCATGAACCTAGCTTCATATTCGCTAATGTTCATTGGTCCTTGTTTAATCCTCTCAAACTGAGAGATCTTCTCATCTAGATACGTCTTGGGAAAGTATCTAGCGACGAATTCACGCCTGAATTCATCCCATCCAATCACAACTCCAGGTCTTTTGCCCTCCTCGATGGTCCACCAGTGGCCAGAACTCCCTTTTAAGAGAGATATACAGCATGACTGACCCTCTCATCATCAGGAGTCATGAGGATTCTGAAGGCTTTCTCCAGTTCAGTCAACCATAGGTCAGCATCTGCCGGATCGGATGTACCAGCATACTCTAAGGCTCCTACTCTCTTCAGCCTTTCAAAAGTCTTGTCGGCACCATGTCTTTCATCATGGGCTGGTGTCCTAGGTGCAGGTATTGGCATTCTATCTGTCATGTGGGTCATAGCTGCCATAAACTGCCAGAACATAGCCTAGAAAACTGGGTTCCCCATATCATCTTGATTGAACTGGGGTTGTTCAGGGACAGGCTCCTCCCTATCATGGTCTCTTGCACCTCCTCCCAATGCAGCAACACTGCTCTCAGTAGCGTGTTCATCGTATGATCCAGACATATTTAGTTCTTCTTCTCCTCCTATATGAGCATAAGACACTATCAGATAACTGGAAAACACTAGAATAGACTCAACAACCTTAATCATATGTCTTTGTAGACTCGGCGAACCTAGAGCTCTGATACCACTTAATTTGTGACGTATGACTCATAAAAACTAGATGAACTATTGCGGTGTATTATTTGCAGCGGATCACTAAAAATCACTAAAAATGAAAACCATTTATCAAGAAATCCATTCACAGGAAAACTCTTTCATTTAGAACCAAAGTAAAACATTACATCCTGGTTCATATATCCATAACATGCATCATTGCATCTCGAGGCATACATGCACTCACTACTCTGTCTCAACTGTACACAGGTAGTATAAAAACCTCGAGGCTAAAAGCCCAAAATCTCATATCGAAGAGTCAAAACACTAACTCCTAGGACCCGAGAGTACAGAGATGACTCATAGGAGTAATTATACAAAACCAGACAGCCAATGTCACCACCTGATGGATCATTGTTGTCCCTGCAGCTACTACTACTTCTCTTCCCCCGTAGAAGAGTTTCTGCCTTGTCGTCTGCGTCTACCTAAAAACGTTGAATCCCACGGGGGTGAGACAATTATAAAAATTATCCCAGCGGGAGATATAACTCTCCGCCAAAACATTATCATTGTAGATTAATAGAAATAAACTTAGCAGTGAGATAATATAAATCAGTAGCAGATGAATCAACATCTATGCATATTAGAGAAACACTCTTATACAAGTATTTCAGTTATAAACTGATAAAGTAGCATGTCTCATATTCAATATGAATTAAGGAAAGATAAGTAACATTTATATATGAAGGACATGCTAAGCAGTATAACATCAACCAGTAGTTCTCACATTTCAATTTTATGCAAATACGCTACACGACTGCTTATATTTTACAAATAGATTTAAGCTCAAAGGAGATGAGGTATACCGCTCATACTCCAACCGACCATTTCTAGAATCAAAATTGGTACCATAATTAGGTCAATGGAAGAGTCGGATTCCCATGACCTCCCACATCCCGGTCAGTACGGGACCACAAGCAGGACTATGTCGACTGCTCAAAATAGCTTTCCAGGATATATTGGAACTTCGCTATAGAGTTACAGCGTCAACTGCACTCTCATCGGCAATAGAGAGCATTAATGCTTATCTCTATCGACCCGACATAAAATATAATTGGGAGATTAATGATACATCTATCCCAACCATCATGAGATTTATGTTACATCTATCCCGACACATGAAGGATTGAGAGGTTTAATGTTTACCTTCCCTCAATCTCTTCACAAGGACGTAAGGATATTTTCGCCCATTTACCCCCACATATTCAGAATATGTGAACTCCGGGAATTCTATAAGAAAACCTATTTCACCATCACCAATTTCTGATGATGATGGATCTATGGTCAGAGCACTACATGAATAGATTTCACTTGATTAATTAAGTACATTTTCATATTCTTTTAGCATCAAGAAAGTTCTCAAACAAAACTTATTATGACAATGCTATAAAGAAACATGTATTATTTTCATCAAATACTCAACTGTATTTAAAATATATTGGGAACTCAGTCCCTTATTTCAAAATTGGGAATTATCATCCCTTCACAATTTCATCACCATAATCATATGGCCCTGAGTAATTAAACCCTTGATTCATCATTAAGCATTGTTACCACTTTTCCAGGTAACCATCACCTTCAGGTCAATTGACCAAGGCAAACATGATACTTGAGGCCCATTAACTCTCTTGTTACCTCTTACCAGGCAACAAGGTATATTATGACACTCAAGGCACAATCACAATAGTGAATTAGACATCATAGCTCATACATGACCATGCTCATCATTTCAACATACCTGCATGGTTAGCACAGATGATAATAGTGATATCAATTGCATATCAGAACCATGTATAACAAATATGAATTCACTACTCATGGGTAACACCACTATTCCCTTACCAGGGTTAGGGTTTCCCATTTCATGTCATATGAGGATAATCATCCCATTATCACATCAAAGATATGGTTTATCTCCATATTGCTCAAGATTAGGGTTCGTTAAGCATTACATAGAATTACCCTAGATTTGAGCTTCACAACACATTAAACATCAGGGTTTCTCATGAAACCATCCTTAGTTAGGGTTTCACATCAAATTCACCCTATGATAGGAACTATATTCAATAATCCACA
This sequence comes from Alisma plantago-aquatica, assembly GCA_963693085.1. Classification (NCBI taxonomy): domain Eukaryota; kingdom Viridiplantae; phylum Streptophyta; class Magnoliopsida; order Alismatales; family Alismataceae; genus Alisma; species Alisma plantago-aquatica. Next base: position 102,554,760 of record OY856414.1, on the reverse strand, counting down.
ACTAGGGTTTACTATTCATCCCAATTAGGGTTTCATGTTCCATTACCCATAATTAGGGTTCACTATTCATCCCAATTAGGGTTTCATGTTCCATTACCCATAATTAGGGTTCATTATTAATCCCAATTAGGGTTTCGCATCACATTACCCTAAATTAGATTCACCTGTATCATCACCCTGGAATAGGGTTACATCCATACCCTGGATTAGGGTTTCAACTATAATCGCCCTTAATTAGGGTTAGGGTTCAACATTCTTGTCAATTAAGGTTTGTGTTCATGATTAGGGTTTTATGGTCTCTTTACTTCAGGATCATACCCTTAATCACCACATGAATCATACTCATGTAAGAATTCCATATTATCACCCCCTCAACTTAATTAGGTTACATCAACCCCTTTAGTCAAGTACATACAACTATGATTGACATAGTGTACCAAGTCATTGTTTTTATAAGCAATTAGGGTTCATCCCTTAATTGGCACTAATCACTTAGGTACTATTAGGGTTTCAACCTTTGTACCTTCATTGATTACTATTACTAACAATCATTGGATCATTGGAACAATCATTACCTTCAATATCCAAGTGATTGAACCACATTGAACTCCATTCGGTTTTGAAGGTTTCATCACCAAACGGTTTTGAAACCGTTTGCCACCAAATGGTTTTGAAACTGTTTGCCCCCAAACGGTTTCAAGACCATTTGGTCTCAAACGGTCTCAAGACCGTTTGGGCCAAATCAGTCCCAAAACCGCAAGGGCTCACTGGTCATTCATCAATCCAATCGATTTCCAATTGCACCATTGAATTGACTATTGGTAATTCAATTGAAGGGTTCATCAATCAAAACCATTAGACCATCATCCATGGGTCAAGGATCAACCACTAACCCTCCAAACGGTTTTTGAAACCGTTTGGTCCCAAATGGTTTCAAAACTGTTTGGGCTCAAACGGTTTCAAGACCGTTTGACCCAAATTGTCTTGAAAATGTTAGGACCAATCAAGGGTTCTTCAATCAACTTGATTAGGGTTTCCAATTGAAGGAATGCACACACATTGAGCCAATCAATTGGATCCATTGGATCATCATCCAACATGTAATCAAGTTCAGACTTCAAACGGTCAACTAAACCAAATGGTCAACCCCTTCATTCGGTTTGGAGTCTAATTCACCAAACGGTTTGCAAATCGTTTGGTCTCAAACTGTTTGGGGAAATCGTTTGGACCAAAGGTCCAAGACTGTTTGATCATGTTCTTGGTTGAGGTGTGATATTGTGAATAGGCTATTATCTTCAACCTTTAGACTCATGAAATCTACTTCCATTTTCATGGCAACTCCATCAATCATGCAAAGCTATTGCAATAATAACAATTAAATCAATTGTATGGAGAAATCGAATTCAATGACAAAGATTAAGGGTTCAAGTTATATAACCCACCTTCAAATCTGATCCCAAGCTCCAAGATTCACAGATCCAATGGTGGATGAAGCTCTAGCAACCTCCCAAGGTCGTTTCTCAAGCTTTTGGAGTGAAAGGTTCAGCTAGGGTTGAAGATGCATGGAGTGAAGAAATGAAGGAATTATATATTGTTTTATGATTTTCACCATGAAATCAAAAAGAAAGAAGGTCAAAGACTTACCAACAGGTTGGGGGCGTCCTTCCTACTGTTCTTAGCTCTCTTGGTTGATTTTGCAAGCAAAGGAAAGAAGTAGGTCCGAACAAGTTGATGTGGCTTTTGAATGCACTAACAAATTCACTCGGGGTTTACATCCCCGAGCTTTTACCAAAACCAAGTGCAACAATACCACCCGCAAGCGGACGGATCTTATCGCAGTATAGTTTAGGATCGAACCCAAAGGACAACGTTTTTAAGAATCCTTGTCAGTTAGATCTAGCTCAAGTAAAACTAATATTTAGAACAATAGGTTGATTTTGGTTTGATTAAACTAATTGCAAGAAAGTAAACGCGGAATAAAAGATGGGTTTAGATTAATGATACGAAATCGCTGGGATGGTACCGGGTTTGACCACCGCTACACACACAATCATACTCTCTCGCGAACAATCCAGGCACGAAATAACACTCCAAGTAGAGCTGCTGCAGAACCCCCCTTACGGGCGTCAGGTCCGCGTAAGCGTCACCATAGGCAGCCGATTTCTCATCGCCATCCGGATCACACGTCTTACGGCTCTGAAGATACAGAAATCCACGGAAGCTGTGAACCCCCCTTACGGGCGTTAGGCGCACAGAAGTGTCACCGAAGGTTAGGCGGACCGTCCCCTCGCGGATCATACACTTACGACCTCGATGAAATCCCATCCTATTTCTAATCAGGGAGTCAACCGCGCAAACCGCAAAGCAAACAAGCGACTATTGTACGTGTAAACATCGACGAAAAGCACGAAGATACAAAATCCAACTAAGGCTGTGAACCCCCCTTACGGGCGTCAGGCGCACACAAGTGTCACCAAAGGTTAGGCGGACCGTCCCCTCGCGGATCCTACACCTACTACCTCAAGGAATCCTATCAGAAGTTCTCGTCAAGGAGTCTAACATGCTAAACGACATTCATACCTATGCATTGAAGTTCTCGCAACATAGGGAGCACAAAGATGGAAACACGCACATAACCAACTCACAAGCTTAACGATAAACGACAAAATGAAGAGTTATATACATTGCCATGGAAAGTTTAACAAGAGAACATGGTTTGCATGGGCAGCGGGGCTAGTCCCCGCACCCCAGCGAAAGAGGACTACTCGCTCATGATGCGAGGTACAAGAAAGATAGAAGAAGAAGATAGATCCGCCATGAGCTCGGTGCAGAAGGTGGACGCAGCCCGGTGAAGAAGATGCGCTCTTTGCTCCGTCTTCTTCTCCTTCTTAGCCTCCTTGGACGCAACACCAGCTGTAGGTGGAGTGGAACTTGATCGGGATGGTGCTCTGGCAGCCTTTCGGCGTCCGGAACCGATGCCTCAAATGGGGACCCTGGGGGTCTATTTATAGTTTCAGATCTGACGCCAAACGGTCTGGAGACCGTTTGGGCGCCAAACGGTCTTGAGACCGTTTGGGCGCCAAACGGTCTTGAGACCGTTTGGGCGCCAAACGGTCTTGAGACCGCTTGGGCACCAAACGGTCTTGAGATCGTTTGGGCGCCAAACGGTTTGGAGGTCGTTTGAGCGCCAAACGGTCTTGCTTTGATCGGTCTGGCTTTGGCATGGTCGCGCGGCTTTAGTTCTTCAATCGTTCCTTGCGCTCGCATCGAACGGTCTTAGGACCGCGCGGGACCAAACGGTCTTGGGACCGCACGACCAAACAGTCTTGGGACCGCGTGGGACCAAACGGTCTTGGGACCGCGTGGGACCAAACGGTCTTGGGACCGCGTGGGACCAAACGGTCTTGGGACCGCGTGGGACCAAACGGTCTTGGGACCGCATGGGACCAAACGGTCTTGAGACCGCATGGGACCAAACGGTCTTGGGACCGCATGGGACCAAACGGTCTTGGGACCGCATGGGACCAAACGGTCTTGAGACCGCATGGGACCAAACGGTCTTGGGACCGCATGGGACCAAACGGTCTTGGGACCGCATGGGACCAAACGGTCTTGAGACCGCATGGGACCAAACGGTCTTGGGACCGCATGGGACCAAACGGTCTTGGGACCGCATGGGACCAAACGGTCTTGAGACCGCATGGGACCAAACGGTCTTGGGACCGCATGGGACCAAACGGTCTTGGGACCGCATGGGACCAAACGGTCTTGAGACCGCATGGGACCAAACGGTCTTGGGACCGCATGGGACCAAACGGTCTTGAGACCGCATGGGACCAAACGGTCTTGGGACCGCATGGACTTCTTAGGCAACTGGTTTCGTCTTGTTCTTGTGTATTCCAGCAAATGATCTTGAGACCGCATGGATCCAAACGGTCTTGAGACCGTTTGCATGGAGTTGCCTGCTATACCTACATAAAATGAAAGATATTTAGTTAAAACCTTGATTATTGAATCACTTAGTAGTTTTGTGCATTATGATTCATATTAGGGTGAAAAGATATGGAATAGATATTAAATTGTTCCAAAAAGGTAATTGAAAATTATGATGAGTATGCACTCATCACAAGTCCTTAGTTTGGGTGGTAAAGGCTCTTTTATAAGAAAATCAATGAGAGAGAAAATGTTTTTATAAAAATAATTTAATTCCAAAATTGTTGCCACCTCTTCCTCCTTGGTTTTCTTGCATGCAAAGGCAACTCTATCCCACCGAGCTCCCTTCCATTATCCATGGATTAAGGGAAAAGAAATTAAGCACCTTAACCCCTTATAATATTAATATATATTGTTGAGTGGGAATTCTTTTCCTTATAATAAGGTGAGTGGAATTTCACCTCCTTAGATATCTTCGGTCCTTGCAAAGCTCAAGGACGTCCACACACATCTGAATTCCACCATTTTAATTTTGGTTGAAGGCCCTTCAATTATTTTATTTATTTTTGCATTAATGTTTCCATTATGCTTAAATCTTGATTATTTTAATATCAAGATTCTCTGTCCTCCAACTTAATTCAAATGAGGTGCCCTTATCATTTTCCTTGCTCCACATGATTCCAACAAACATTAGGGACCTTATTGAAGTGGTAATTTACATATTGCACCCTAGGTTTTGGGTAAATTGCACATTACACCAAAACTAGGTTTTCATGCACAACCATTGCTTTATCAGCTCTTTCTTGGAATTCAGGCTATCACAAGCCATACCTCTACATCATCTTCACTCTCATGATGCTTTAACACATGAGGAACATATTATCATGCACAATTTGCAAACATACCCCTCAACTTGGGTAATTTGCACTTTAGTCCAAGACAGGTAAAATATTGATTTCAATAATATTCAAAAAGGACTAAAATTGTAATATAAGTTCCTCTTGGTCCTTAATTACTTTTCAAAAGACAAGAGCATACATATAATCACTTTTATTAATCAAAACACCTAGGGTTAATTCATAACCCAGGTCAGGGATGTTACACTGCCTGGGACGCCTGTCCACGTCCTCGGGTACCTCTAGCAAATGACTTTCTCTGAGAACCTTGCTGGTTTTGTCTCGGGGGTTGATTCACCACTGCATTCCCTATTGGGCAATCCCTTTCCAGATGTCCTACTAGTCCAAATCGATGACAAGTTCTATTCTCTTTATGTGGTCTAGAGGGTCCAGTTACTGATGTTGATGCCATACTAGGGGCTCTACTCGGAGTAAAACTACGCCCTCTACCCCTACTTGACGTCCACTGCGTCTGGGGTTTGAACCTTTGTGGTGTTTCCGGTGCGGAAAATCTTGGTTTCTTGAATCCCTCAGGGCTTTGTCCATGAAACTGAGAATACACTTTCTTATTACTGGTCTGTCACTTCTCAATCATAGACCTTTCAATCCTTCTTACTGACTCCATGAAGGAGGCAAACCTCTCCCAATTCTCTAAAGCAGATACCAGAGTGGTTAATTCAGCGTTCAACCCTTTCTCGAAATGCCAAATCATCTCCTCATCAGTTGATGCCATGTGCAAACAGAACCGCAACAACTCCATGAACCTAGCCTCATACTCGCTAATGTTCATTTGTCCCTGCCTAATCTATTCAAACTGAGTAATTTTCTCATCCAGAAAGGTCTTGGGAAAGTATCTACTGACGAATTCTCGTCGGAACTCTTCCCATCCAATTTCTACACCTGGCCTCTTGCCTTCCTCAATGGTCCACCAGTGACCAACACTACCCTTCAATAGATATATAGCATGTGTCACCTTCTCATTCTCAGGGATATTAAGGATTCTAAATGCTTTGTCCAGCTCAGTTAGCCATAAATCTATATCAGTTGGATCATTCGTACCAGCATAATCTATAGCCCCAACCTGGTGAAGTCGTTCAAATGTCTTGCCGGTTCCCTATCCTTCATGGTGGGTAGGTGCTCTAGGTGCAGGTATTGGCATCCTATCTGTCATGTGAGTCATGGTAGCTATAAACTGCCCAAACATGGCTTGGAAGGCTGGGTTCCCCATGTCAGCTTGATTGAACTGGGGTTCTTCAGGTACAGGCTCCTCCCTTCCTTGGTCTCTTGCACCTCCTCCTGGTGCAGCAACGCTACTTTTAGCAACATGTTCATCGTGTGATCTAGATATCTTTAGTTCTTCTTCTCCTCCTATATGAGTAGAAGACACTATTAGATAGACTGGAAGACACTAGAACAGACTCAACAACCTTAGTCCTATGTCTCTGTAGACTCAGCAAACCTAGAGCTCTGATACCACTAAATTGTGGCGTATGATTCACAAAATGAGATTAGCTAAAGCGAAAGCGAATCATTAGTAGCGGAATTACTAAAAATTAATAAAAATTAAAACCTTTTACAAAGGGATCCATAAACTGAAAAACCCCTTCATGAAGAACCAAAGTAAGTTATGTACATTCCAGTTCATCAGTACATCACTTTCTTGAAAGTTACAAGCATCAACCGCCCTGTTAAGCTATACATAGGCAGTATACAAAAATCTCGAGGCATCAAGCCAAAATCTCATATCAATATCAAACTAACTACTGACTCCTAGGACCTGAGAGTACAGAGACGACACATAGGACTCTATTTACATCTATACAAGACTCGACAGCCAGTATCTCCACCTGTGGATTCACTACTATCCCTGTTGTTGTTGTTCTTCTCTTTTTATGGGGTTTCTGCCTCTACCTCATTCGTGTCCACCTAAAAATGTTGGAATTCCATGGGGGTGAGACAATTATAAAATTGCCCCAGCAAGAGATATAACTCTCTTCCAAAAACATTATTATTACATTTTAATATAAATAAATTGAACAGTGGAATCATATATTCAACAGCAGATAAATCAATATCTATGCAGATTAAAGTAACATTTCTATTCAAGCATTTAAGCTATGACTTGATAAAGCATCATATCTCTTATTCAATAAGGACTTGAAGAGTATATAGAACATTTATGTATATAGAACATGCTAAACAGAATAACATCAACCAGTGATTCTCGTATTTCAATCTTATGCAAATACGCTACACGACATATTACATTTTACAAACATTCTTAAGCTTATGCCATGAGGAGATGAGATATACCGCTCATACTCCAACCGACCACGGTTACGTAAAGCATCGGTACCACACAAGGTCAATGGGAGTGTTGGATTCCATGACTTCATCTATCTCGGTTAGTACGAGACTACTTTGGTAGAGACATCATGTGTCAATTGCAATTAGCTTGCCAGGGTATATTGGCATCCTCACTATAGAGTTATAGCCTGTAGCATATACTCTTTTCAGGGTTATGGCCCGTAGCCAATGCTTGGTATTATATTGAGGAGTTATGGCCCATAGCCATACTCTTATTGGGGTATGGTCCGAAACCAATCTCGTACATAGGACATAGCCCGTAGCCATTCCTATGGGGCATAAGGATATATTTACCCAATTACCCCCACATATTCAAAAATATGTGTTCTGAGTAAAACTCATTTCACCATTCAGCTAATTCTGACGTTGATGGATATGTGGTCAGGGAAACTACATTCTATGATTTCACTTGATTATTTAAGTACATTATCATATTCTTTTAGCAATAGCCAAGTTTTCAAACATAAGCCATTATAACAATTTTCTATCAAGAATGAGTACTATTTCCATCAAGTTTATTAGGATCTCAATCCTTTATAATCTCATCATCATGATTCAAGAATATGGGTATTCAAACCCTTAGATCATCAAAATACTTTTTACCACTTTAAAAGGTAACTTAATGCCATCAGGTCATCTTCCAGTGTAAACATGATAATTGCAATGCAGGTATTTCACATGGCTCTTAAAGCCTATTAAACTCTTTTGTTACCTCTCACTAGGCAACACAGCATATTATGGCTCACAAGGCTCATAAATCACTTTCAATAAATAAAACATCATAGCTCATACCTGGCTATGTTCATTATCTCATAAACCTGCATGATTAGTATAGATGATAACAATTACATCAATTTCATGTCAGCACAATGCAAAACAATTATAACATTACTATTCAAGGGTAACACCACTATTCCATTACTATGGTTAGGGTTTCCCTTTCTATTTCAATTAGGGTTATTCATCCCCTTTGTTCAATTAGGACCAATGACTCATCATCTCATTGTCCATAATTAGAGTTTCATGCTCTATAGTATAACCCAGAATTAGGGTTTCACATATACCTTCTCCTTAATTGGAATTAGGTTATACTATTCACATTGCATCACCCTAGATTAGGGTTTATATTCAATAACCTGAAATTAGGGTTTACTATTCACATTGAATCACCATATATTAGGGTTTATATTCAATAACCTGAAATTAGGGTTTACTATTCACATTGCATCACCCTAGATTAGGGTTTATATTCAATAACCCAAAATTAGGGTTTAATATTCACATTGCATCACCCTAGATTAGGGTTTATATTCAATAACCAGAAATTAGGGTTTACTATTCACATTGAATCACCCTAGATTAGGGTTTATATTCAATAACCTGAAATTTGGGTTTACTATCCACCCCTAAATAGGGTTGATCATCAAAACATCTTGAATTAGAATTTCTCATTTCATTTCCATAAATTAGGATCATTCCATCATCATGGATTAGGGTTTCACCTATCATTGCCCTCAATTAGGGTTAGGGTTTATTAACCTTCTTAATTAGGGTTTGTACTCATGATTAGGGTTTATGATCTCCCTATCAAGAATCATACCCTAATTAGACATTCATTCATATTGAAAGTGTTGAGAATTAACCACTACATGATTATCATTCATATAAAAAGTTCTCTCTCTCATCTTCCATAAGATGATGCTTACTTCAGTCTTGATTAGACTAATTCAACTCAACTTGAAAGAAGAATTGACATAATGAATTATGTCATTACCACCATAATCATTAAAGATTAATTGTTCAAAGGTTACTAATCACCTTATCTCATTAAGGGTACCATTATTATAATCACACTTGATTTTCATCACATAATTGTTCAATTAAACAATTGACCTTGAACCACTTTAAGTGTTCATACGATTTGATTAATTATCTTCCAAATGATCTTGGTCACTTAGGCCCCAAACGGTCTTGACCAATCATACCTCAAACGGTCTTTCTTGTAATACCTTCAAATGGTCTAAGACCGTTTAGACCTTCAAACGGTCTTGAACAAACCATTGAAATAGTTTGCTAAAGTTGAAAAATTGGAACCGTTTAAGCCTCAACCAATTTTGGGATCGTTTGGTCCCAAATGGTCTTGAGACCGTTTGGTCCCAAATGGCCTTGAGACCGTTTGGACCCAAATGGTCTTGAGACCGTTTGGTCCAAACCTCCTCAAAATCGAATGGTCCAAATATGGTCTCAACCACTCAAGCTGATTTAGGGTTTTCAAGGTTGATTCCCTCATTGGTTGAATTCATAGAACCACTCATCAATTGAACCTACCACCACACTTTAAATAAGCTTGATAAATCATCCTTCACTTTATTTGACTTTCAATTGATCATCAATTAGGTCTTGAATCCATTTGGATTAGGGTTTGAAATCAATGAACCTTCACTATTAGTCAATGTGAAACTAGTTGCTTTGGAATCATTGGACCACCATACAAATTGGACATGACCTGACCTCAAACGGTCTTGAGACCATTTTCCCATCACATCATCAAAATCCATGACATCCAATTAGGGTTTGGGTCATTGGATTGATCATCAAATTGATTATTGATTACATTTCAACTTAGTATCTTTGGATCTTCAATTTCTCAACCATACTTAACCCTAGACCTACAAACGGTCTTGGGTGACCCACAAACGGTCTTGAGACCGTTTGGGTGATCCCCAAATGGTTTTGAAACCGTTTGGGTCAATCAACCCAAAGTTCTAACTCATTCACTTAAGAAATCAGCACTTAACCCGATTAGGGTTTGGTGATTGATTGTCCTTCAACTCATGAACCCCTTGTAACTAATCAGTTATAATTAATGGGTCATTGATCATCATCATCATCATCATCACCAATTTTTCAAATGGTCAACTATGTTCAACACCCTCAAACGGTTTTGAAACCGTTTTCTCTCAATCAGTTTGATGAAACCGTTTACCCCCAAACGGTTTGAAACTGTTTGCTCCCAAACGGTTTGTGAAACCGATTGAGAAACTATATTGAAACCATTTGGCCTAGCTATTTCTTTGGAAAGTGTCCAAGATTATTTCATCCTCATAATCCTTTGTTCTACCAAGAACTACTGCCATTTTCATGGAAATTTCAGCAATGAATCAAAGGAAGTTCAAAATAGAAGAAAATAATCAACAATTATTGAAGAATGGAATGCAATATCAATGTTTAAGGGTTTAAGTTATAAAACCCACCTAAAAATCTGATTCCAAGCTCCAAACTCCACATATTTAATGGTGGATGAATCTCCAGTAACTGCCCAAGGTCCGTTCTTGAGCTTTTGGATGAAAAAGTTGGCTAGGATTGGAAATTGAGTGAAGAAAACAAAGAATCAAGCATTGATTTTAGGTTTTCACCATGAAACCAAGGTGGAAGATGATAAAAAGCTTACCAACAGGTTAGAGTCGTCCTTATCCTGATCTTGAGCTCTCCCGTGGTCGGCCAAGGCAAGAAGATAAAAGAAATTCCAAGAAAAGATCCTTAAGTTGGTAGGAAAAGAGATATGTATAAGGAATTTCAAGGAAAGAGAAAATGGAATTAATTCCTTTTAATTCCAAAATTATTTCCACCACTTCCCCCTCAATCCCTTGGCCACGAATCCACCTTTATCTTCTTGCAAAACCTCTTCATTATCCAAGAATTAAAGGAAAAGAAATTAAGCACCTTAATGAATTTTATACTAATATCCAACTTTTAGTGGATAATACTTTTTATTATGTTAATGTGAGTGGGCTTTCCACTCAACCAAGATCTTTTTGTGCCATAGCAATGCACAAGCTCGTCCAATACTTAGCAAATTCATCCCTCAACTTTTGGTTGAAGGGCTCCTCAATTAATTTATTTCTTTTTGCATTAAATTGGATTAAAATTCCATTTATGCTTAAATCTTGATTATTTTAATATCAAGATTCTCTCACCTCCAAGATAATTCAAATGAGGCGCCCCTCTCATTTTCTTTGATCTACATGATTTCAAGGATCATGATGGATCCTCTAGAGGTGGTATTTTGCATGTTGAACCCTAGGTTTTGGGTAAATTGCATTTTACACCAAAACTAGGTTTTAATGCACAAAGATTGCTCAACAAGCTCCATCTTGGTGCCCAAGCTTGTGGAAACCATAACACTACATCATATTCATTCTTATGATGTCTCAACATCAAAGGAACATTTTATCATGTACAATTTACAAATAAACCCCTCAACTTGGGTAATTTGCACTTTAGTCCAAAATTAACAAACAATGTTTCAACATTATTCAAAAAGGACTTAAATTGAAATATAAGTTCCTCTTGAGCCTTAATTACTTTTCAAAAGATAAGTGAAAACATCTAATCAATCTTTATTAAGCAAAGCACCTAGGGTTATAACATAACCCAGGTCAGGGATGTTACATGAAATCTCGCTCTGATACCAATTGAAAAAACACTAGAGGGGGGGTGAATAGGGTTTTATGACTATTTAAAAATTATTCAACCAAGCAACCACAAAAATATTGGTGAAGGAGACACATGCGTTTAGAGTGGTTCCGCCATTAGCAAATACTATGGGAGTCAGTCCACTACCTGGTTGATCCCCAACTGGGATTTTGAAAGAAATTATATTTTATTACCTCACAAGGATGTTACATACAATACAAATACCTTAACAAACCTTTTGGACAGCCTTCACCCTGAAGTCGTCTCACCAACCTTGAAGTAGCCTTCACTTGAAGTAACTTCAAGCTCCCCCTTGAAGTAGCCTTCCTCCTTGAAGTAGCTTCCCATTGAGACCTTCTAGAAGTAGTCCAAAGTCTGTCGAGATACCTTCACCACCTGAAGAAGCTCCAACAACCTCCTTTCCATAGCCTCCAACCTAGGAGTAGCAAAGGAGAACAAAACACAAAAGAAGGAACAAGATTGGAAGAAAGAAATAATGTTACCAATCAAGTACAGCGCTTTGATCATATATCACGCGTATTGATCTCCTATCCACTGTGGATGAATGGGGTAGTGTGGTGGCTAGGAGATACTAAGCTATAGGACACTAATGTGGAATAGATTGCAAATGTATCTCAAGCTTGTTTCTCACAAGGAATGATTCTCAAGTGTAATTGTATGCACAAGTGATGCTTTGGGTGTCCTATAACTTGTCCTATTTATAGGAGTGGTTTGATAATGCTTGGGGACGTTCTTGACACCTTCTAGGGTGTTCTTAGTGCTCAACTAGTTGTTATGTGCCCACTAATTGCATTTGTAATGGCTAGTTGATTAATTCTGAAAAGTGTAGACAGAACCTTTCTCGGTCGAGAAGTTTGTCGACCGAGAGTCTCTCGGTCGAGGAATTTGTCGACTGAGGGTAAGTCTGGAGTAAGTATATTGCAACATTCAACTCAACTCCCAACTACTTTTTCTAACTCAATCTAACGGCTAGGAGGTTCTATTCTCGGTCGAGAATTTTGTCGACCGAGAGTGTCTCGGTTGAAGTTTTTGTCAACTGAGAATGTCCCTAATTCAATGTATTGAGTCATCTACTGAGTGTATCAACGTGTAATTGTGATGCTAACTTAGGGGTTGACCTATCTAAGTGTTGTGAGTGGATAGGAGGATCTAAATGCTTGATTTACACGATATCTAAGTACTTTATAAACTTGTACAAATTTTACAATGATTACAATCATGAAAATAAAGTAATTTTGAGCATAAGGATCTTCCAAATCTTTGCTATCCACCACCTTTTATTCTTGTCCCTGAAAGACTCAAATAGAAAGTTAATTCCACAATAATGAAATGTTTGTCATCATCAAAACAAAGGGATTTTAATAATGTCCAATTTAGCCAATAGAGATTTGCTAAATTGTTAAATACATCTATACAAGTGAACTGAACTGGTATCACGAGTATCGAATTGGTTGATCTTGGTGCTAAATAATTTTTAGATGTATACATGTTATATCCTCCTTTACTTTGACAGTCGCCCTTCACAACGATTGGCCTCTATTTCATCTTTCAATACACATATATATTTTCTTTTTGTTTTTTGTGGAATAGCTAAATTAAAGACCAGTCTTACTAAGTAACACTTGACTGGATTGCTTAATTTCTTGATTAACTTATAGCTAGAATTACAAGTAAGTTATTTTCATTCAGCATGTCTTTGTATTTTACACTTATTTCAAACAAGATCCTAATGGGAGGAAATATATGATATCCATATATAGGGATGAACAGAATTTGATTAACTCTAATTCACATGATGGCTAATTTTTTGGACAATTTCATTAATTCGGTTGATTTGGTCAATTTATTTTGATTAATTGGTCAAAAGGTTAATTTATCAATTAAAAAGATTTTATGTTTGGTTAACCGAATTAGCTGAATATCCATAATTTATTCAAAAAATTCTTGCACAAATATATACATCTATAGATTCAAACTTTTATTTTAAAAGACCTCTACATTTGTATACTAATTAATTTTTTATGAATTATATAGCGCTATATTTATATGTAATACTACTAGAATATGACAATTGTCTAGAATTTTACGAGTATTTTTTAAAAATATTATTACAAGAGTATTATTTGTTTAACTAAATTAAACTTTAACAAAGTAACCATAACCAAATTAATCCATACTACTTCGGTTAGGTTCATGGTTAAAATCTCAATCCACAAATTAACCATTTAACCGATGTAAATTAAACATAATTAATTGAGTTGGCGGAATGCTCTGTCAATATACCCATATACAAATAGAAGCTCAAATGTTTTTATATGGATCTAAACTTGGATTTCACAACATTTATTTAGATTTTGTATTGCTTGCATATAGAAAATTCTTGAACTCATAATCCTAACTAATAGAAAGTTGCATCGGTAACTTATATATGGTTGAGTAACACATATACTTTTTCAAAATAATAATAATATAGGCATACATTTCTTTTCACTTAATTATTCATGAAATTCAAATTTTATGACTTACAGATGAAAAGTTGAAAAAATATAACATTTGATTGATTTGACTTGGCAATTTTAGTAACCAATTGCATAAAGATAAGACAATTAATTTCTTATTACATGACTGTGTTATTGACTCAAGATATAAATTGACTAATATCTTTTTTTATGATGATTAAACTTTTTCCATGCATTTGTAATTAATACTTTTACTTAAGTGATTTAAGATTACATAAACACAGTCCAATTACCTAAAGTTGTAAACCTAAGTTTGGATAAATCAAGTCATATATGTAAAAAGATCAAGATTGAACATTACATAATTTATCTCCTTAGATCAATTTTGTAATTACTTGTAATGATTGCATGAATTTTTTTTAATAATCAGGAGATCATTTATTCATCCCGTACTCCCACAGGTAAATCGGATGAACCTACATTATTGTGGTACAATGATTGCATGACTTTTAATTAAGCTTAAATCTGTAATAAAATTATTTCCATCAATAAAACTAGCAATTTGTATTAATATACTTGACGTAATATAGGATGCTTCATCAATCAAGATTGTATTGGACCTACCTTGGTCTATTAGGCATTTTTCATAAGTTAAGCAATGTCATTGCCAAGTTGATATTGTCGTAGTAGCTCGGCCAATGAGGTTGTAAAACTTTGTTTTTTGTGTTAGTGCCCAAGTTATGACTCGTGTATCTCGGTCGATGGTATTGTAGATAGAAAATGTAAACTAGCTCTTTGAGAGAGATAAAAAGTGAAATCAATCCATTGGACTCTCTCCCAAATAGATAAAATTCATCCAAAATGATTCTAACGGCTAGGAGTCATTATCGACTATATATAGGACCCTTGAGTTTCATCCTATAGTTAACCAAGAATTAAAAATTTCCCTATATGGTAGTTGTGAGAGAAAAGGCCCTAAAGAGCCCTTCCATTATCATGATCTTATTTACTTGCAACATCCATTACAGTGAGTAGAAATATGTAAGAGGGATAGTCCTATGTGTATATCTTGTGAGGCTCTCATTCTTCTACCTCCCAATCTTTCACTCTCTCTTGAAGATTCTATATCCTAACTAAGTGAGGTTAAGAATAAGAAGGGAAGGAGGCCCTCAGAAAAATGCTTCTCCTTATTGAAGGTGAAGTCAAAGGTTGGTGATCCTTGTCAAAAATAAATAAGTCCTTGAAGGCTGGAGACTCACTGTAAGAGTGGGTAAGTCATTGGTGAAGGCTGAAGACTTGTTGCAAGAGTAGGTAAGTCCTTGGGGAAGGTAGAAGACTCTTTGTTAGGGATTGGTTAGTCCTTTGTAAGGTTTTTGTCTCCCTTGATCTAAAAGAAAACTAGTTATCCCTTGATCCATAAAAAGGTGGTCTCAAACCGATGATGATTATGCTAGTTGTCGTCTTGATCGAAAGAGCACAAGTGGTGGTTGTTTCTTTCTAGGAAGAGATATGGTTTCTTGGTTTAGTTAGAAATAAAATACAGTTACTTTATCTACCACCAAAGTTGAATACATGGCTGCAGGATCATGTTGTGCTCAAGTGCTTTATATGCAACAAGTCTTAAATGATTATGGGTTTGTATTTTCCTCTACGCTGAATTTCTACGATAACACTAGTGCAATAAATTTGGCTCATAATCCCGTTCTACATAGTCTTGCCAAGCATATTGAGATCAGACATCACTTTTTGGGAGATCATATTGCCAAGAATAGCATCTCTCTTCATCATGTTGATAAAGAGAAACCATTGGCTGATATTTTTACCAAATGCTTCCATTAGATCAATTTCAATATATTAGAAGGAAGTTACTTATTACTCTATTAGAAGATGTTTTCTTTGATATATTTTCCCAAGATTCTTGATTATATTTGTGGTGTCTAGTGTGCTTTTGACATTGTGTCTTTCATTGGACATTTACTTTGGTTTTATTTCTACTTTAAAATATGGGTATTTTATTAAGAGGGAGTATCCAATTAAGGGGAAGTTATTTTAATATTAGTTATCTTTTTGAGATGACAAAGGGAGAGAAATAAAATATAAAGCAAAATATTCCTTGAGCTTCACCATGATTTTATTATCTTGGCAAAAATAAATTTGATGCTAAATTATTTTACGAGATGGATATCATGTTCCATATCTCTATATGCATACTAGCACATAGTTTTATGCCACTCAAGGATATGTTCTTCTCAGATATGAAATTTATTTTCCTTATATTTTAGAAATGTTTGCCATCTTCAAAAAGGGGAGATTTTTGGCTAAATTGGATATTAGATTATCCTTTATTTTGATGATGACAAATATTTTGTTCTTGTGTATCTAACTTGTTACTTGAGTATTTCAGGGTTCAAGAAATTCACACTCAATGGATAGACACAGCCAAAATATCTAAATGCTTGTATTTTCATGTTTTGTACGACTTTTAATAACTTGTACAAGTGTATAATGTACAAGTATCTAGAAGTCATGTAAAATCAAGTGTTAGATTTTCTCTATCCACCTAGAACCCTTAGTTAGGTTTCTCCTTAGAGTCTAGAGTCATTATCTTTTATTAGAAAAATCAATTGATAGGGTTTCCATAATTTACACACCCATTTACAGGGATTTTCGGTTGAGAAAAATGTCAACCAAAAATCTCTCGGTCGAGAAAATTGTCAACTGAGAACCACCTCGGTCAAGGAGTCTGAGCGCCAGTTGAAACTTTACACATTTGTTCTCTAAATCCAGTTTGGTCAAAAAACTTGTCGGCCGAACGCATCTTCAATCCAAATCATATGACCATTAGACTGAGTAGTTGGTAGTTGAGGATAACCTTTGGAATAGATGTACATTCAACTTAGGCTCGGTCTTGACCGAGACATGGTCGATCGAGAAACGTTTCGACCTAATTGGGTTCTGGATTGTTCTTTCTACATTCGACCAAGTTAGTCATTGCACCTAATTTTATCCAACTGTAATGGCTATATCTCACCCTAAAATCCTTTAAACTCCTCCCCAAAGCACCCTAGTCACCTACAACCAATTCCTATAAATAGTGGTGACCTTAGGACATCATGACACACAATCTACACTTGAGAAATCATTCTAGAGAGAAACATAGCTGAAACACACTTGCTATGTTCTTCCTTGAGGTCTTAGTCAGTGTCCTATAGCTACAATCTCCTAGACACCATCTAGAAACGCCCATGTTAAGTAGTTAGGAGGTCTAACGCTTGATATAGGATTAAATCAATGTACTACATTGGTTTAACTTTCCTTCTTTCAATCTTCTTCAAGTTGATGTAATCTTGCTCCTTGACTACTCCAAGTGTAGGAGGCTATTAGAGGGAGCTTGCTCGAAGATACTTCAAGGTGTGAAGGTTGCTCCTAGGTGATTGGAGCTACTTCAAGGTGTGAAGGTTACTCCTAGGTGATTGGAGATACTTCAAGGGTGATTGGAGCTACTTCAAGGAGTGAAGGTTGCTCCAAGGTGCTTGACGCTACTTCAAGGAGGTAAAGTTTGTGTTAAGGTGGTGGAGGTGGATCATCCTCTCCTTGGGTTCTCTTTCATGTCCCGATAAAGAAGAGGTTGAGGTGAAGTGATTGTATTTTATTATAATTCCTTGAAAGGTAATAAAATTGATCACTTGCAAATCCCAATTGGAAACAATAGGGAAGTGAACTGACATCCTTCGATTCAAATGGTGGAACCACTCTAAATGGTGTGTCCTCTTTTTGTTTCCACTTCTCTTTGTAAAGTTAAGTTTTAAATAAATTTCAAAATTTCTAAAAGCTATTCACCTCCCTTCTACATCTTTCTTTTAGGATAGGGCTTTAAAGTGAATGAAAGGTGCTTGCTCAAGGTAGGGCTTTTGAAAGAAAGGTGCCTATTCAGTGCTGGATTTTGAAAGAAAGGATGCCTACTCAGGCCAGGGCTTGAATGCAAGGTGCTTATTTATGATAGGGATTTTAAATGAAAGATTCCAACTTAGGTTAGGGGTTTTGAAATAAAGGGTGTTTACTCAAGGTACGTCTTCAATGCAAGGTGTCTATTTAACAAAGGGCTTTAGAAGGAAAGGTGTCTACATAGGGTAGGGATTGGATGCAAGGTGCCTATTCAGTTAGGGAATTGAAAGAAAAAGGTACCTACTCAAGTTAGGGCTTGAATGTAAGGTACTTATTCAGGATAGGGATATGAAATGAAAGGTGCCTACTCATGGTAGGGTTTGAAAATGAGGTGCATGTTTAGGATAGGATTTGAAAATGCAAAGTGCCTACTCAAGGTAGGGTTTAAAAAAATGTAAAATGCTTATTCAATATAAGGCTTAAAATGCAGGATATATACTCTGGATAGGGCTTGAATGGATGTTTCCTACTCAAGGTAAGCCTTTGGAAATGAAAGGTGGCTATTTAGGATGGGGCTTGAAATGTAGGTTTCCTACTCAAGGTAGGGCTTTTAATTGAATTGCCTACTTTGTGTAGGGATTAAAATGTAGAGTGCCTACTTCAGGTAGGGTTAAAAGGTATGTTTCCTACTCATGGTAGGGCTTTAAATATAAGGTTGGTATACTTTAAGGTCTAGATCTGGGACCCAAAGGGTGGAATGTGAGTGTCCAAATTTTCCAAGAGTTTTTGACTTGATAGATCCTTATTCTAGATAGTGCTTGGAGATCATGGTGAGTGTTCTAGTTTAAGGTCATGGTCCAGGACCAAAAGTGGTGCATGAGTTGGTCTTAAAAGGTGGTCTATTTTAAGAACATAGTTGTAACATGCTAGATCTTAGACCCTACCTAGGAAGTTGACATTTTGGACTTATCCAAACAAGGTAGAAGCTTAGACCTAAATAGATGTTTAGTATAACCCCAATGAGCTAATGCATGTATAGATCACCTTAATATAACCTAATCTTCTAACATTAATCTTAGGTTTATAATGGATACATAAAATATGCCACATAACTCATTTTAGTGGTAATATGAAGATAAGGAACTTAATTGGATGAATAATTTAGATAATGGGCCATATGACATATCTCATAAAAAGAAATCTCAAAAGTGGAAACAAACTTCAAATTCAAAATCTACATATCAAAATTAGCCTACATGTCAAATTTCATCTAATTTGGACCACCTTGAAATATTAGGATAAGTTTAGGAGAGAGAAAATGAGTAAAAGGAATAAGTAATGAAAATGTGATTATATAACTTCAAAATATGTAAATAATGGCAAATTCATATTCAACACATCAAATATAACTTGTGGATGAAGTTTGGTCCTACTTGGATGTTGTTTGTGCAAGTTATGCAATTTTAGCTACATTCTAGACTTTTCTGTAATTTACCCAATTGGGAGGTTTTCTTTCCAAATTGTCACATGAATTATAATCCTTATATATTCCCTTACCATTCTCTAGTTTTTTAACCATAGGGCGCCTATTTGCACCTTGGTTTGAAGGTGTTACTTTCCAAGGGAATTTTAGGGATTACTCTCTTTATAAATGAGCTTATCTTTAGATGCTGTCAACCAATAGGGTTATTTCTTTGATTGGAGGTCGGTTGAGATGTCCTATAAGTGTCCATAAACTTACATTTGATATTCAAGAATCCTCTATGATCTATCCTCTTTCATGGACATGAAATCCCTAGGCTAAGGACCCATGGAAAGCTCCATGGACACCTCATGCTTGACTTCTTCCTTATCCATAAAGGTTTGCATGTCCATAGGCACCCTTAGCATTGGACACATGGAAAGTAACTTGACACCTCGTGCTTGAATTCTTCCTTATCCATAAAGGATTGCATGTCCATGGACACCCTTATACATGACACACGGAAAGTCTCATAGACACCTCATACTTGACCTCTTTCTTTATATAGCCATATCTACCCCTTCCCAACTCCCAATTCGAAAACTCTTGCTCTCCTTTATTTCCTATAGCTTAAATCAGCATTCCTACTTTGTTTGGCCATGAAGGTGTTGTACCATGGTAAAATAAGGTGCTTACCTTGGTGAAGAAGGCTCGTAGGGTTCCAAATTTCTCTATTTAGGATTTCTTAAGCTCCTCCTTGGTGATTTTGACCAAAACTAGTAAGTATCCTCCTTTCCTTCCCTATTTTAATGTTTTTAGTCTTCCTTCCACCTTCCTTTAGGTCAGAACCCTTGTCTTACATGGTGAAACCCCACCTATATCCCTTAAAATCCCATCTCCATGTTCTTTTGTTAGGGTTTTTCACCTCTAAAGTGGAGAAGGTGTTTCTTGCTCGAGATAGAAGCATTGTTGGAGAAACTAGCCTCTCTAAGCTTGGGAACCTTACTTATTGGACCTATACACCTTCCCTAGAGGTTCTTTGGAGGCCTAGGCTTGACTTGGACTGTTTAGACTCTGAAGTTAAGGTATAATGTATTCACTATTCTTCTATGTTGAGAAATTAACCTATGCTTATTCATTCTCTTTGTCCTATGGACATTAGCCTATACACAATGTCTTTTCTTTTGAAAATCACAGTTCATGTGAACTACCTTATTTGATATTGATCTTGTGATCATAGATATTCTTTTAAACTCATATATTATGCTTTGTTCATGATGGAACTCTAAGAGATGACATGTGATGTCTTTTCCCACTTATGAGGTGGATGTATATGTTGGTCACTTATGCGGTGACTAGTTTATATATTCTGACTATACATTCTACTTGCCTCTACATTTAACATGCTACGTGATTCAGTAGTACTAGAGGTGTAATTGTATTGGTTTTTATGGCAGATGTGTTATTTCTTGTCGAGCAGATGTGATATTTCCTACTCTTTTGGGATGGAAAGGAACCTCATACCCAGAGAAAGATGTGTGATTCTTGTCCCATGTTTTATATATTTGGGATATTGGCAGTATTCCTTTCTCTATCAAGTTTCAAGTTTATGAGACTTGGCCACCTTTGTGTTTATATTGTTATAGGGCTATGTTTATCTCACATGCATGCAGGTTGATGATATGGGGTGTGTGCCCTAATTCTTTACATGTTCTTGTGTGGCACAATCTTTATGTTTTATTAATGGCAAGTATTCTTTTTTTATTATATGATTTCAAATTCTTTTCTCTTGATACCCATTTGGGTGGTCCTTATCCTTTCTATGGGAAGCCTTTTATATTTGATGTCCTTTATTACATATATTGCTCAATTTCCTATTTAGTATGCACATACCAGTCTTTGTTGATGTCATCTATTTTCTCTTCTTGCTGGGGTATGCTTCCAATCCTAGGTGAAGGACTTGGATGATAAGGCATGAAGTTTTGGACTAGCTTAAGGAGTTAAATCTTGGAGACAAATTTGTTATGGTTTATATTTTCCTCTACTTAGATCATTATTTTGTATCATACATGTAAACCCTTATGGGATATTATGATGTACTTTTGTAATCTTTCTGAAAATTGAATATAGTCATTATTTTTATTTCGCTGGTATACTTTGGTTGTTTTGAATACCATTTATTGAAGTTTGAAAATTTTGCACCTATTCTAGCATACCTTTTAGTGTGTTTGGAATGGATGTTTAATTCTTCAAAAAAATTAGTAAGGGGTGATCCCGCCTCCTTACAGTATGGTATCAGAGCCCATGGTAGTCGGAATCTGACTATTTCAATTTTGTCTCCCTAGTTAGAATCCTAGCCTTACCTTTAAGTGACATGTTTGCCCTATAGTTGATCGATAGATGATGAAGGGTTGATTTAGGATCCTATAGTTTCACATTAGAATAATGATGAATAGATCTGTAAAATACGTATAACTAAAAGATGCATAAGTAACTATAGTAACTTAAGGTTGTTTAGCTTGGCCTTTAAGTAGCTACTAGGACATGAAGTTGAAAGCAAAGGTGTCTAGAAAGGATTAGTGTTCGGGGGCTGGCAAGATTTTCCTCCGCACCACTAGCTTGGTTTACGAGGACTCCCGAATCATATGATACCGCTTGGCCTGAGCTGATATGAATTGTTCAAAATAGCATGCTTTTAGGCAATAGTAGCCTTAGACATCTATATGATTTATATTTAGGGACCCTAATATGTTGAACTAGTCTCCTAGGTGTAAAGACTTGTTTGAGGATGGACAATAACAAGTTAACCCATAGTTCGTAGTTAGTCTTTACAATTTATGTTTTTTTGCATGATGCTTATGTAGTTGGATGTAAGGAAGTGTAGTTGAAACTTTTGTGCCTAAAGAATAGTTTTGACTTAATAAGATGAATCCTTTAAGGGGTGGTGAATAAGTTGTTTTCTTATATGTGGATGTTTTGATTTCGAGGATGAAATCCCTTTAAGGGGTGGTGTGTTGTAACATACTAGATCTCGGACCCTACCTTGGAAGTTGACATTTTGGACTTAGCCAAACAAGGTTGAAGGTTAGACCTAAATAGATGTTTAGTATAACCCCAATGAGATAATGCATGCATAGATCACATTAACATAACCTAATGTTCTAACATTAATCTTAGGTTTATAATGGATACATAAAATATGTCACAACTCATTTTGGTGGTAATATGAAGATAAGGAACTTAATTGGATGAATAATTTAGATAATGGGCCATTAATGGGACATATGACATATCTCATAAAAATAAATCTCAAAAGTGGAAACAAACTTTAAATTCAAAATCTACATATCAAAATTAGCCTACATGTTAAATTTCATCTAATTTGGACCACCTTGAAATATTAGGATAAGTTTAGGAGAGAGAAGATGAGTAAAAGGCATAAGTAATGAATAATGTGATTATATAACTTAAATATATGGAAATAATTTCAAATTCATATTCAACACATCAAATATAACTTGTGGATGAAGTTTGGTCCAATTTGGATGTTGTTTATGTAAGTTATGCAATTTTAGGTACATTCTAGACTTTTCTGCAATTTACCCAATTGGGAGGTTTTCTTTGCAAATTGTCACATGCATTATAATCCTTATATATTCCCTTACCATTCTCGAGTTTTTTTAACCATAGGGCACCTAGTTGCACCTTGGTTTGAAGGTGTTACTTTCCAAGGGCATTTTAGGGATTACTCTCTTTATAAATGAGCTTATCTTTAGAAGCTATCAACCAATGGGGTTATTTCTTTGATTGGAGGTCGGTTGGGATGGCCTATAAGTTTTCATAAACTGACATTTGATATTCAAGAAGCGTCTATGAGTTGTCCTCTTGCTTGTCCATGAAATCCCTAGGCTAAGGACACATGGAACGCTCCATGGACACCTCATGCTTGACTTCCTCCTTATCCATAAAGGTTTGCATGTCCATAGGAACCCTTAGCATTGGACACATGTAAATTAACTTGACACCTCATGCTTGAATTCTTCCTTATACATAAAGGCTTGCATGTCCATGTACACCCTTATACATGACACATGGAAAGTCTCATGGACACCTCATACTTGACCTCTTTCTTTATATAGCCATATCTACCCCTTCCCAACTCCCAATTTGAAAACTCTTGCTCTCCTTTATTTCCTCTAGCTTAGAGCATCATACCAACAGTGTTTGACCATGAAGGTGTTGTCCCATGGTAAAAGAAGGTGCCTACCTTGGTGAAGAAGGCTCCTAGGGTTCCAAATTTCTCTATTTAGAATTTCTTAAGCTCCACCTTGGTGATTTTGACCAAACATAGTAAGTATCCTCCTTTCATTTCCTATTTTCATGTTGTTAGTCTTCATTCCACCTTTCTCTAGGTCAAAACTCTGGTCTTCCATGGTGAAACCCCACCTAGATCCCTTAAACACCCCATCTCCATGTTCTTTTGTTAGGGTTTTCACCTCTAAAGTGGAGAAGGTGCTTCTTTCTCGAGATAGAAGCTTTGTTGGAGAAACCAACCTCTCTAAGCTTGGTAACCTTACTTATTGTACATGTCCACCTTCCCTAGAGGTTCTTTGGATGCCTAGGATTGACTTTGACTATTTAGACTCTGAATTTGAGGTATGATGTATCCACTATTCTTCTACATTGAGCAATTCACCTATGCTTATTCATTCTCTTTGCCCTATGGACATTAGCCTATACACAATGTCTTTTCTTTTGAAAATCATGGTTCATGTGAACTACCTTATTTGATATTGATCATGTGATCATGGATATTCTTTTGAACTCTTATCTTATGCTTTGTTCATGATGGAACTCTAAGAGATGACATGTGATGTCTTTTTCCCATTTATGTGTTGGATGTATTTGTTGGTCACTTATGTGGTGACTAGTTTATATATTCTAACTATACTTTCTAACTGCCTCTACATTTAACATGCTATGTTATTCAGTAGCACTAGAGGTGTAATTTCATTGGTTTTTATGGCAGATGTGTTATTTCCTACCGAGCAGATGTGATATTTCCTGCTCTTTTGGGATGGCAAGGAACCTCATACCCAGGGAAAGATGTGTGATTCTTGGCCCATGTTTTATATATTTGGGAGATTGGCAGTATTCCTTTCTCTATTAGGTTTTAAGTTTATGAGACTTGGCCGCCTTTGTGTTTATATTGTTCTAGGGCTATGTTTATCTCACACGCATGCAGGTTGATGATATGGGGTGTGTGTCTTAATTCTTTGCATGTGCTTGTGTGGCACAATCTTTATGTTTTATTAATGGCAAGTATTCTTTTGTTATCATATGGTTTCATTTTCTTTTCTCTTTATACCCATTTGGGTGGTCCTTATCCTTTCTATGGGAAATCTTTTATATTTGATGTCCTTTATTCTATATATTGCTCAATTTCCTATTTAGTATGCACATACCAGTCTTTGTTGATGTCATATATTTTCTCTTCTTGCTGGGGTATTCTTCCAACCCTAAGTGAAGGACTTGGATGATAAGGCATGAGGTTTTGGACTAGCTTAAGGAGTTAAATCTTGGATACAAATTTTTTATGGTTTAGATTTTCCTCTACTTAGATCCTTATTTTGTATCATACATGTAAACCCTTATGGGATATTATGATGTACTTTTGTAATCTTTGTGAAAATTGAATATAGTCATTATTTTTATTCTACTACTATCTTTGAGTGTGTTTGGAATGGATGTTTTATTCTTCAATTCTTCTTTAGTAAGGGGGTGATCCCGCCTCGTTACATTAGTCTTGGACCCAAAGATGTGCAAGTTCTTGTCCTTAGATAGGGCCTTCATTGAAGATGTCTACTAGAGTGTAGACTTATGGATCAATGCAATGTCTTAAACAAATGTTCTCTTAATGATGATTTATGGTTGATGACTTTGGTCATGTCAATGTTGTTTCACTATATAACACGATTCAAGATGTATTGGATTTTGAATTCATTAGTTCAAACTATTCAGAGATAAAAAAATCTCATTACGGAAATGCTAATGTTGGTAGAGGTCTGGAATTAGGGACAACATATTGCTCATTCTATTTTAAGGATGTTGTGTTCGCACTTACCATCCTATTGAATGTTATATAGGTAATAACAAGTTGCCTTATCAATGCTTCTGGGTTGGAGTGAAGAGGCCTACACCTGCATCCCATGATTACCACTAATCATGAGATTAGGGCATAAGTTTGAGGATTATACTTAATACAAAATTCACTCCCTACCTTTTTTCTTATATTTCATTTCAAACTCTTTGTTTTCTCACATCCAATCACATAAATAAACTTTAAAAGAGAATTAAACTTTGATTACTCTAATATGGTCTCAACATTAATGATACACATCCATACATTCAGAATGTTTCTCACACTTCCATGTACATACGACATGATAATCAGATACATTCTCTCTTATTAAGGAAACAAAGATACAAAACATCATTTACAACTCTCTCACATCTATATAAGGACCTAGAGTGATAGGGATCGACTGAACTAAACTAATCTCATACTTAACTCTTATGGTAGATCTATGTTGATGCAACGACATCTTTAGTCCATGTGGTTTCCCTAAAAATTGTGAGTAGAGGGGTGAGCCTACTCGCTCAGTGAATGAGTACTTCATAGAAACAGTTTAAAGCACTTATATAATTATAGAGATATTATCGAGCAACTGATATCAATTATAATAGTTGTAAGATTTAAAGAGACTAATCATTCACAAACATAAATATGGCAGGATACTCTAGATATATACAAGAGTGGATCAATATATGAACATGCTTGATTGATCATAAAGAGAACTAATAATTTGGAAACCTACAATGAATAATTGAATAATTGTGCACACTTGTTTAACCTCTCATCCATCTTATTATGCCCTAAACCCACATGAGGTGTGCCACAACATGTGAAAGAATCGCAACAAGCTACGATCTCACTGTACAAGGCTTAGAAGCATGCCCGGGTTCCTAAGCCTATCTCTCGAGTAAGACCCCGTCTGTAGTGGGCCTCGGCACGTCTGCCTCTCGACAACTAATGGGAGTGGCCGGATATCTCAAACTCCACCTCTCAACCTATCCTTAGGGTTTCATTTACCTCATCCACTTATCACATGACTTGCATAAGGATTTAATGTGTCATAAACATTCATTGAATAAAGATTGCTTTAAACAAGTCATATACAATCAACAAATGTATGAAATCTTTGAATTGAGCTAAATTAGGGTTTTCATGCCATTCATTGAGATATCATGAATCAAGAATAACATTGAATAAATAAATTATGTGATGTCAAGAAAAGCACTACAAATGGATTTCACAATATTTATTCGCAAATTTCCAACTTTCCACTCATCTAGGGCTTCACCCTCTTTATTGAGATATCAAGCAAACATTATTCACATCACATGAAATCCAAGATAGTGTCTGACATATATGTACTCCACATTCAAATAAACAATCATTCATAATCAATGAGATTCAGATAGACAAATTTCTCTATCTAATTATACAACAATTTCAGTTATAGTCAAAAACCCTAAAATTTAGTTTACTCTTATAACCTCTACAAATACTTAGGGAATTTTCATTAATATGGATTGTATCCATTTATAATATGATTTTATCATCTAAAATCCATCAAAACAGAGGAATAATCCATTTCATATCATTTTATAAAAGCTAGATCAAAAAGGTAATTTAGGGTTTTTACTCTCATACTAAGCAATTGAAGATTATTGATGATTCAACTCGTTTTTGTGCAATCTACTATTTAAAGGAAGTTCCCACTCACCCTAAGGTGTGAAAACACCTTAAAAATGCATCTCATCTCTAAAAATCTTGAATCCCTATCAAAACCCTAACAAGTCAGCAGTTTCTTCTTCCTTTCAACCCTAAAGTAGGTTTGTTGTAGGTAGAAGATGAAAATCAAAGGTTAAGCCAAACCTCAGATTCATTAGATTAGGGATTCTGAGCAAGGGGAAATGAGGAGAAGGAAGAATCAATGGTTAAAACTACTTACCAAGTCAAATCTATGGCAACCCTTTTGGATTTCCGTCGTTCTTCATGTTCTTCCCCAAACATTGCCCTAGAAATCACCTTCTAGGTCACCCTCTAGTTCAGAAAAGAGTCTGAGAAGATAGATGATCGAATTGTGGTTCTAACACACTTCGTTTATTTGAAAATGGATAAGTATAGTCCGAGATATGATCATTTTATGATTGGTTGTCTTGGGCGGCGTCCATCGTGGTCACAAAACAGTGTCACGTTCACGGTACTAGCATCGCAGTTGTGGCATATGATGCAGTGTCACGGCCATGGCACATGACCACAGCATCATGGTCGCGGCACACGACACAGCATCGCGATCGCGGCACTCTGTACATGTTTACTAAAAAGGGCATAACTCTCTCAATTTAACTCTGATTTGGTTCATTATTTTTTTATTGGATTCATATATTTGAATTCTATACAATCCTATAATATTATTTTGATAATATTCTCAAATAAAAATTATTTATTAATTATTTTATCCAATGTCATAAACTCTCTTCTTGCATACATGTATGGGTTAATGCTAGATTACTCCAACTCAAATCTTTATAGTATGCTTAAGTCTTGATTATGAGTTTCCCAAATAAGTATTTATGGTTATCAAAGTTAAGATAAAGCACAAGATAAAATATTACTAACAAAAACATTATAAGCATTAAGATTATCTTAAATCTCTAGGATTACTAGCAAAGCTAGGAACGGGTTGTAACAATTCTCCCCCTCTAATAAAAATTTCATCTTGAAATTTCTAAAAGAGGAAAGGATAGTTATTAAATATCTCCTTCTCCACTTCCCAAGTAGCTTCTTCTACACTATGACTCCTCCAAAGAACTTTTACAAGGGGTATCTCTCTCCTTTTAAGCTTCCAAATTATGCGGTCTAGAATTTTATTTTCAACATTGAGTCATTTGTTTCTCTTTTAATCACAATTGATTTTGAGCAAGCCTTATCAATGATAACAAAAGAATTATCTATGTTACAATCAATCATAGGAAAGAGAAAGAGAAACAACCATTTTCAATATTTTCATACTCTTGAGGTGTTACATCAACATTGATAATCTGATCTAATTATCTCAATTATTATGGCTCAATATGTACTATTGTTTTGTATTACCTCTGAGTCACAAAAGAGAATTCATCATGTTGTTTTGAATTTTACTATTGTGCTACCCAAATAGAAAAGCAATTATGAGTTGGAAGAATAGATTCAACAACAATTGTACAATACAAAGCTAGATTACTGGTATAAAGGACTAAAAACTATCAGACACTTTTAATTAACATATTGCTTGCACATGTACACTGGTATCATACGTAGAACCAATTTGCATCCCTTAATATACCTTCAAAAAATTACACTTCCAAAAAAACAAATTCACATATTGTTGAAAGCTATTTATTTTCTCTGAATTCTCTTCTTACGCATTACAACTTATTCTTACTTATTCTTCTCATTTAGATCATCTAGAATAATATCCCTAAAATTGAAACATACAAGGTAAGAATAGATTATTCATCATTCTTGATATCACTACAAGAATTTATTTTAGATTACACTTTGCTCATGTTGCACTTCTCCTTTTGTTCAAATCACACTTTTTATATTTTAAATCTATTTCTTATCCTTCGTTCATACTCATTTCCATATTGTTTATCTATCTTTCACATTTGCAACCTTTAAACCCATGAATACTATAAGTGCTATTTTTTTCTCATATTGATGATCTCAGGATTTTATTTTATAGAGATGTTCGTGCTCAAGGTCATATCACTATTGACATCCCTTGAACTACTATAACTCTATACATACTAGGGTTTGATCATTATCAGTAACATGATGTTACTGTGACATGAATTTACTCTCTTATTGTGATATGCAAACCTTAACACTCGTGAGGTTTACTAAGGTCTTCCTTGTCTTTACCACTTGAATTTTCTTTCTCTTACTTGACCGTTTTGATAGAATACTTTCTTGATCTACTCTACTAGGGTTTCATCATCATATTATGTGTCATTAGTATATTCCATAGATGTGTCTCTCATGACTGTTGTGTATCGTTTATGATTTATTTTCTTATCCCTTCATTCCCTATTACACTTACTAAAGAGAATACAGAAGAGAAGCTGATTTTGAGACATCGAATTATAATCTTCAAGTATTCACTTAACACGATTCTCGTATTAGTCATCATCAAGGAGACTAGACTATTTCACAATTCCTCGCATCTCACAATCTCTCTCTTTTATCATCTATATAACTCCCTCATGTTTCAGTCCCTTCTTTATTTTCTATCATTGGATACCTATTTGTTACTCTTCCGTACGTCATTATTTACTTTTACTTATCTCTTATAATCATGTTTCTCACTCTTGTGTATGATTCCATATCCCATGCCATATAAAATTTATTATCATCCTTTTACTTTTGTTTAGTTGAAATTCTAAATCAATATTCTCCCTACTAGCTTCAACTTATGCATAATACATTACATATCCTTCCTTTCAAATCAAACGGATCATGCAAGCGTTAACCATAGTTTCCTTTTCAATCAAGCTTTTATGTTCTGAATACAATTTACCTTTATATGAGTTGATTCATTTATTTAGTCGCACCTTTGTTTTTCTTTAAGAACTAGTTCCATTTCATCATTAGGAACCTATTGAACACACTTGATGTCAACTAGGTTTCTACTAAATAGATACTTTGAATCAAAAGCTTGTAAGAGTGAATGCTTTAAACTTTATGATAAAAGTACACACTCCATGCTCCTTGTTATATCATGTAACCCTTCTTTCTAAATCAAACTCATCATTTCCATCACTTCTTTTTTTTTCATCTTAGTTTCTTATCTCAGACTTATAATTTACATGTTTATCTAGTTCTCTTCAGTTTAACTCTTCTGAAGACTCTTCACTGCTATGTACTTATTGTATACTTAACTCTTTTCTTCTATTCTCCCTTTGCTTTGGAGTACATAAAAGCATTTTACTCAATTATGTGATCTGTTCATTCTAATTGATTCTTTCGATCTTGGATTTCCATGTAGTTTTCTCTTATCTTTCCTTGATTTCAAATTGGATAAAGTGCACAATTAGTTGCATAGTTTAGTTCTCTTTATCCATCCTTTCTTCTTCATTTTGTATGTTACATACTAATGTATGTCTTGTATATATATCCCTCTTCCTTCATTCCCAATTTAGGGTTTCTTATCTGAGGCCCCAAAGCTGGATCTTGGATATCAGTTCCAATTGATTATTAACTATTCTAATATTTTCCTTATATTTCAATATCTTAGTGTATGTACATTCTCACTATGATGTGGGTCAAATTTATCCAGAGTCTACTCTTATTATATTATTAATAGGAGTCATTAGATCCCAGTAACGCACCTTGCCCGCCAGACCAGGCCGAACCTGCAATTCTGAAGCCAAGAGCTACTCAAGATTAACCAACTCCTATTCATCTCAAACATGTGGAAAGAATATCCACTTAGGGCAAACTCATTTAAACATAACTTCTGGTCTACTTGATACAAAGAATGTAAACAATAATTGAATTAACTTCATAGTGTACAAGAATCTTAAAGGACCACATATATTCCTAAGATATGAATATCAGATTCAAATATATAAGAGCATTTCCATTGATATCCAATCAAATCAACAATATAAAACAAGAGTTACATCACATTCTATTATTATGTTCAATTAATTCATTTATTTTTTATCTTCTAACTATAATATTTCTAGGATTTCTCTCTAGCCCATCCTTCCTCTGCATACTTGTTCAAGGCATCCAGATAAAAATAGACATAGTAGCTTGATATTGGTCAACCTAGGTATTCAAATACTAGGTCAGGGTATCTAAATACTTAGACCTCCCAGAGCTGTAGATACATCGCCTCCTATCTGCCACACTTATAACTTTGACTTTCTATCCTAATGGTCCCTGACAACTCAGCCTAAGCTCTTATACCAAGATGTTACACCCGCATCCCACGATTACCACTAATCATGAGATTAGGGCATATGTTTGAGGATTTTACTTAATACAAAGTTCACTCCCTACCTTTTTTCTTTTATTTCATTTCAAACTCTTTGTTTTCTCACATCCAATCACATAAACAAAGTTTACAAGTGAATTAAACTTTGATAACTCTAATATGATCTCAACATTAATGATACACATCCATACATTCATTATGTTTCTCACACTTCCATGTACATAAGACATGATAATCAGATACATCCTCTCCTATTAAGGAAACAAAGATACAAAACATCATTTACAACTCTCTCACATCTATACAAGGACCTAGAGTGACAGGGACCGAATGAACTAAACTAATCTCATGCTTAACTCCTATGGAAGATCTATGTTGATGCAATGACATCTTCGGTACATGTGTTTTCCCTAAAAATTGTGAGTAGAGGGGTGATCCTACTCATTCAGTGAATTAGTACTTCATAGAAATAGTTTAAAGCACTTATATAATTACAGATATATTGTCGAGCAACTGATATCAATTATAATAACTGTAAGCTTTAAAGATACTAATCATTCACAAACATAAATATGGTAGGATACTCTAGATATCTACAAGAGTGAATCAATATATGAGCATGCTTGATTGATCATAAAGAGAACTAATAAGTCAGAAACATACAATGAATAATTGAATAACTGCACACACTTGTTTAACCTCTCATTCATCTTATTATTCCCTGAACCCACATGAGGTGTACCACAACATGTGAAAGAATTGCAACAAGATACGATGTCACTGTACAAGGCTTAGAAGTATGCTCAGGTTCCTAAGCCTATCTCTTAAGTAAGACCCCGTCTGCAGCGGGCCTCGGCATGTATGCCTCTTGGCAGCTAATGGGAGTGGCCAGATATCTCAGACTCCACCTCTCAACTTGGGTACTCAGGCGATGAGTTGAAGCCCTTAGGCTTATTGTGCATTAGTGGACCTACTGACCAATGATCACTACAACATGTAACACAGGTACTATCGACATCCCCAGTCGATGTTGGGTACCACACAACTGTAAGGAGTCTTCCCTACTGGTCAAGACCCCCGCACCCTACCGGTGCGCTCAGGTTTACCTCAATATGGACTACCTCCAGTCGGGAAACCATTTCCTCCCCTACAACGCATGCCTCATCCTATGAGGATTCTACATTGTTCAGGGAATTTAAATGTCTAATTCACTCTTTAAATTCACAATTCAATCATCACATCACCATATCTTAGTTTATCGTTGTAAATTGTTCATTTGATAAACCATCTGATAACATTTACCACAACAGAATTTTAAGCATAATCACATCTCATACTGAGAAACATTGATATCACAATACTTGATTCACTTAACACCCTAACCTTAGGGTTTTATTTACCTCATCCACTTATCACATGACTCACATAAGGATTTAATGTGTCATAAACATTCACTGAATAAGGATGTTACAACCCCAATTTTTGGGTTCATATGGTTGGAAATGCAATTTCTCCAATAAATATATGATTGTGGGGATTGTATGAATTATATGTATTGAATGGATTCATGGATCATAATATATTAATGAGTCCAATATAATTAAAAGGAAAAGAATAAATCACATAATGCATAAATAAGAAAAGAAATTGAGAAAATAATGAAATTATGAGAAATATGTGGAAAAATGTAGGATTGAATCATCATGGATGATATTTCATATCCACAAGATTTCTATAGGGAAAAGGAATCCAAATAAGGAATATAAAAGAATAAGAAAGAGAAAATATGTATAAAATGTGCCTTATTAATAGGTGACTTGCATATAAATAAAAGTATCTCATACTTTCGAGTTTGAGTCCCAAACTTGTCATACAAGTAGTTTAAGTTCTTATAGACTTTCCCTTAAAATTTTGTATTAATTGTACATGTGGTTTGGGAGATATGAATTTTTAAAAGTTTCCTAAAGTGAGTGGATATCAATATTTCTCACGACTTTTCAACTTAATCGGAATTTAGTTGTTCTTGGCGCATGGCATGACAGCCGTTGGGTCCTAGATCCAACGATGGCTGCTCTTCGTTTAAGGTTAGGAAATAGAGAACTGTGGGTAGAGGTCTACCCGATCAAATCTCTTGTGATCCAAGGCACATCTGGATCAGGAAATGTTTCCAATTAATTAAGGGGTCAATCCGAGTTGATCTACCCCTACTTTCTAGGAGTTTCATCGTGTCTAGGACTTTTGCCCAAATCTCGAACTCAGAAGATTCTCAAAAGCCATTTGGAGGCCTATATATGGGGCCTTGGACCCCCAGCAGAGCGGAAAACAAGTTCCTTGCCATCGGTCGAACGTTGCGGGCAAGATAGTGCTAGAAATTTTAGTAAGGACCATGTCTACTTCTCCTGACAACGCAGGGACCTCCCCGGAGGGTCGGAGGTCGGTTCTTTCACCTCTAATTGCAATCGACGCAATTGGAGCCCTGGGCAGCTTTGGAGGAGCATGGCAGAGGATATCCAACATTCACCTGGTGAGAAGGGGGAGAGAGCGGCAGAGTCAACTGAAGAGTTGACCATCCGTGGGAGTTGTTCTGCGTGCGAGGACCGTCACGGGGAAGAAGAAGAGAAAGGGGGAAAAGACCCCTCTACCCCCGACTCCAGTAAAGAAGAAATAGGGTAGGAGTACCTTTCCTGTGTTGCTTGGGCCCAACCCGCGTGAAAAAGAAAAAGGGCTCGATTGAATGACGTGGCGGCCAAAGATTGGCCCAAAGGTAATTAACCTTGCAAAAATCGTAATTAATTATTTCTAGCTCTGATCATGGCAAATTGTATATGAAAATTGATCAACAAAAATTCAAGGAACCCATTAAAAATAATATTGAAGCCTGAATCGGTCCATTGTTCAAAAAATGCTTAAAGATGTCACATTTAATGGTGTAATTAATGAAAAACCCTTAGATTTGATGATAGTTGGATCTAATGATGTTCGTTAAATATTTAGAGCAAATATTAACCTATTGTTAATAAAAGTATGAATTAGATCTAAAAAGATGATCTTTATGCATAATGGCTTAATTTAGGGTTCCATGTACATGAATATGCATTAATGGGCTTAGAAACCCTAATTTAGGTGAATATGTCTTTTAATGATTTTAATTGTTCAATCCATGAATAAAATAGAGATATGATGATCCTAACCCAATTTGAGTATAAAAGATCCTTAATGTGGATAGTTTGAGCAATTAGGGTTTATATGAGTAGAAAAAGTATTTTAGGGTTTGTTGACCTAAAAAGGATAAAGTTTGAGAAATTGATCTAAGAAACCCTAATGCATACTAATGAGACTTAGAAACCTTAGAAATGTGTCCCAAGTCAATAAGGAGTTGTTTAGGATGTGATGGTAACAACTAGGTGTTATACATATTTTCAGGATCAAGGGTTGATTGATTTGGTTGCTTACCATGCTTGATTGGACATCTAGTTGGTTTTAGATATATTGCTTCTTTGAGATCTCCAAAATAGGTATGTGGTTATGCTTATGGATAATCGCTTTAGTTTCACAGTGATTTCTGTGGTTTTGCCTATTGCTTGAAGTTAACTGCTTGGTTGACATTTATTTCATGCAACTATAAAGTGACTATGACTACCACCATAATTATACATGCATGACTAGCTCAGATCTTGGTCCTCCTATGTAGCTCGGATGATGATGATATAGATGACCTAGTACATGGACATAGGATCATCAGGTTATCATGATTCGATGTGTTGGTCTACCTTTGGGTAGGACCATATGACTCCACGACCCTATGTATTGATCTACCGGTAAGGTAGGATCATGGGGGTTAGTTGAGATCTACCATATGAGAGGTAGTATCCACATCCACTATAGGGATAGCACAGAGGCTAGGGTATGTAAGGATTGAGTAGCCATGTTTAAAATGTAAATTTTGTTTTGTTAAATCATAATTTCTTGCAATATGTTGTTACAATTAAATGCCAGGTTATTGGTTCCCCCACATACCAGTATAATTCATTATACTAACCGCTGTTTTGTTTGTTGGCATTTTAGGTAACATCTAAAATTGGACAAACAGTAAAGTGGCACCTATGAAGATTAAAGTTAAAATAATGAAGGAGGATTTAGTTAGATAGAACTCTACAGTGGGTAGAAGTTCCAGATTCCTATTCTAGAAAGGTATGCGGAAAACAAAAAATGTATCCTGTTTAAGCTTAGTCTTTGGTAGAATTTATTAATTATTTTTTATTATTTGCAAAACCATTGATCGTGTTTTAGAATAACGCCTTTGTCTTCTTGGTCTCCCTTAATTGGGGGTTACTGAGAAGTGGGATCATTACATTTGGTATCAGAGTGATGGTTTTCCATTTAATTTCTAATAATTATTAAATTTTACAAACTCTTTAGAACCCAGGGGAATTATTAGAGGATTTTCCAATGATTGAGGTGTCTAGAAAAGGATCACAACCCGGGGGCTGGCAAGATTTTCCTCTGCCCCGCTAGTAAGTCTAAGAGGACTCCTGGATATTGTGTGACTGCCTGGCCAAAATCAGAGGATTTGACTCAAAATAAGATACCTCTAGGTCTTCTCTCATCTGTCTGCATCCCTTCTCTATCCCCATTCATTGAATAACTATAAGAGATTAGGGTTTCTCTCTCTCCAAACCCCTCTTGTGTTTGGGATAAGATTAATAAGGATTAAGAAATCCTCCACCAAATAATGAAAAGTATGTAAACAAGATGTCATGGACATAAGTTTTAATAGTTTAAGTGCAAACTAAGGATTAGTTACATGCTTAAGGTTGCATGGCGTGTGTTGTCGTGCCCTCAGGAGAGATCTGAGGTTAGACCTTCTTGTAGGAGGATGAGGAGAGAGAGTTCGCCTTGGAGGAAGAAGCCTCTAGGAAGAGGAAGAGACCTGATGCATCCTCTGAGGATGATGCTAACCCTAACCCTAAGTGGTAGTTAGAGAAAGAGAAGACACAATGAGTTGGATACCTTAGTTGTCTGTGCATAAAAGTATGTGGGTTGGACATGCATGCTTTACATAAATGTTTTGAGTACACGTGAGAAGAATGAACTATGAGTGGTCGGTTGATCCCTGGTGCCTTATGGTGACCCGACCTTGGGTGGTCATGCCTGTTGAGGGTGAGGGAATCGCTCCCTCATGGAGAAGGTTGATGGTGACCGTATGGAAAACCGAACGGGCATATATTAACCGAAAAGTGGTATGTAAATACATAGAAGAGAGTGGTATCAAGGCTGGCAGCAGGTTTTAAACCTAAGCCAGATAGGTTGTTCCTAATAGTTTATGAGATGGGTATGCAAAGAGCTTTGGATGATCTTGGCCAGATATAAGTTTTGACAGTACGCTTAACCCAAGTAGGGATAGACGTGTACCCTTATGAGCTTGACCCATCTTTGGTGAATGAACCTCAAGTGGTAGGACCAGTTGTAGGGTTAGCTCTAGAGAGAAAGAGCGAGACTCGATGAAGAAGGTTGGTGACCTTGACTCCAAGACATGAGGAATCATGAGAAGTTGGGTATTATATGACCTAGAATGGATGACCCTGATTAGATGTATGTGGTTTCCTCATGCATGATCCTTAGAGGCTTATCATACTTTGGATGCCTTAGAGGAATCAAACCCTAGAAGAGAGAAAGAGGCATTGTGAAAGTGTCTACCTTTTAGGTGTAGGAAGGAGAGTTCCATAAACCCTGAAGGGGTATGATAATAAGTTGTGAGGTTTCACATCCAGTTGGTTGTCCTTGTGTAGGGCTATAAGGGTTGTTCACATGGTAGAGTGTTAAGATGTATATGCCCTATTTGGTATAAGGTTTAGTTATGTTGGAACAACTAAGCATGCGGTTAGCCAACTAATGCATAAGAGGTGAACTTGGGGTTCCTGGACCTAAGAGGGGAAGTAGTAGTATTTGGTGCACATAATGCTCACAAGGCTATATGAGTTCATAGAAATTGAGAATGGCACCCCCATGTTTTATAGCAAAAGGAAACCCCACTTGAATGGAGTCATTTGGTTGTTGAACCCCTCACACAAATTGGTGATATATGATATTGGTTCGACCTTGAGGAATGATGAATATGTATGACATACCAAGGAACTTAGCATGGTTTAGTAGGTTGTCTTCTTGCTAGATACATTCATAAGTAAAATTTTAGGAGCTAAGCATATACAAGATGATGTAAACCTTGGAGGTAAGAACGTTTTGTGACCTTTGTTACTATCAAGTGATAGTTTTCTCCCGTCCTGGGAAGGGACCCTTCCGTAGGGTGAGTACCAACTTTTGGTTTAGGTTCATGATAACCTAAAGAGGTATTTGATAATAGCTTGATGAGCTAAGTGTAAGAGCACATAATATGAGCATGAATCTATAGACCCATGTGTGACCATCTCTAAGGGGCATGAGGATATGTTGCCATAGAGGTAACTTGTATGGGGCCAGACTGAGTTAGGTAGGTCATTGTGACAACCTCGATTTTTCTCTCTCTATGGATATCCACTTTCTCTCTCTATTAGTAACCCAAATCACTCAATTGGGTCACATTATATAGTTGGAATGAGATTATGACCCAATTTAATTAAATCACCATTCAACTTCCCAATATGTGACTTGTATATGCAAATTAAAATAAGAGCCATGCTGCAATCTATAACCATATTGCAATTAATATCGAACACCCTTGCTATGATCCTTTGTATTTCCAATATATATCAGGTTGTAGATCTCTCAATTTCGAATCCAGCGATGGAAAAATCACCCTAATCAGACCTTTGTAGCCCAAGTTATGATATTTTGAAGACACTCTGTTTTGCTTTGATTTAATATTTACTTTTGCCCCTTTGTTGTAGCTTTGGGCCGGCCCATCGGGGTCCTTGAGAGGGTGCACAGCCCAGCTGCCACCTCTCCCACTCCCAAACCCTAGTGCGCCCCTATTCTCAACCGTCAGATCTCTCCTCCTAGGTTTGGACTCAATCCAACGACAGCTGGCATGTCAACATCATCCAAGCCTTGAGCCGATGCTATGGGGGCGGCTGCATCTGTTGGCACCGCCATCAGCCTCGTTCTGCCATCTTTGGTCTTTTTAAAACCCTGAATCACTCCATTTGCATTACCCGATCTCCTTCTCCTACTTTTCCCCTCTCGCACGCCCTAGATCCCAGCCCCAACCTCTTCTTCTTCCCTAGCCTTGGCGTCGCCGCCACCTGGGTGCTTTTGGGCGTCCGTTTTTCAGCCCTACATGGCTCTTTCTGAGACCTGCTTTAGACTCGACAGAGCACGACGAGCTTGGGAGGCCCCTTCCCTGGCTTCCCAGGCCCTTGCTACCCCGAGATCGGGTCATGTCCGGTGGACTTATGGCCTTGCGCCTCCGCGTAGGGACTTGCGGATCGACTCGTCAATGACAGACGTGCGAGCCACAGATGCCGTCGGATCCCATTGTGTTGACGCTGGACCAACATCGGAGGGCCATAATCTCGCGGACCCTTGGCCGGTTGCCCACTTCCCATGACCTTAGTCAACCGCCATCGGTGACAACAAGCGACAGGGGATCGTGCGTGCACGTTGATGGGGCGTGGAGCATAGCCACTCGATCTCAGGCCAACGGCCCCGATCCCTTACACGATTTAATCGGTAACGACTGCCCTCTTGACTATAGTTTCAATGAAAATATTTCAAAGATGCATAACTTGCTCATTTTAAGGACAAATATAGTGAAATAATATATCAAAT
The DNA here is from genome assembly GCA_963693085.1 of Alisma plantago-aquatica. Taxonomy (NCBI): domain Eukaryota; kingdom Viridiplantae; phylum Streptophyta; class Magnoliopsida; order Alismatales; family Alismataceae; genus Alisma; species Alisma plantago-aquatica. The sequence goes on along the minus strand of OY856414.1, from coordinate 102,515,381 downwards.
TGATCCTTTCGAAAAGACCTACACAATGGACTAAGTTTTAGGGCCTAATTCCATCGTTTGTTCCCTGTCTTCCCAAAAGATGCATACTTTAATCATTTGGAATATAGTTGATTTATGATTTTGATGCAAACTTGGATCTTGATTACTCAATCTACCCTATGATCCTTAAATCAGTACCTATGATGCATACTTGAACTGAATGAAGGTCCTACTCTCCCTATTGTTCATGAATGACCTCAATTGTACATATGTGCCTACTTGGGACTATAATGTTGAACTTTTCCTAGATTGCTAATCTTACTTCTAATGGACATACACCTAGTTTGGAATATGTTTCCTATGACCTAATGGTGCTGATATAAACCATGTTGGATGTTGGGCTCTTATTCATTGATTATCTTTGACCTGGATTACTCTATTATGAGCATCTTGACCTATTTTGAGCATAAATGACCTAAATGTTGTCATGTCCACATGAAACCTCTAAATGATATGAAACTAGAACCCCACCATCATGATGACCTCTAGATCAGTACAATATCATATAATGAACCAATAAGCAACTTGGAACCCACCTTGGCCAAAACCCTAAAATGCATCTAATTAGGGTTAATGGTGAGAATCTAATGCATATATGTAATCTTATTGTCGATCAGGTTTGGCATGTGGCTAGATGATGAAGGATAAGTTAGGCTATGAATCTCTGAATCCGGTATGGGCCTTATCTAGTTATATGACTAGCTTTCTTGTTTGAAATGATATGTATTGTATGCTCATTTGTTTACTTGCCCAATATTGCCATGTAGTATTATTATGTCATACTCGATGTTTGCCCCGTCGGTTTTATAACTTGAACACATATATGTACAAAACTCCATTATAATATTGTTGATAAAGGGTTAACTCTTGGTGATGTCCTTGAGGTCCCTCTAGTATAAAAGGGTTAGCTAAGCTTGAGCACCCTTACGGACCCTTCCGACGGGAAGTTGGTCAAAGGCCTTAAACATGTTTGATATTGTTGGTATAATGGAGTGAAATGACATAAAATATAGTTTTGCATTTGTTAAACAATTAACATGTATATTCTGGTTCGTTTAGTCTTGAAATCTTTTCAAAATTATGCAAAGCTTATATATGTATGTATATTTCTGCCCCGTACTCAACACCTCGTGTGCTGACCCATTTCTCGTATGTTGTTTTTAGGTTCAGAGATAGCTTGAAAGATGAAGGGCTTGGTGAGCTATGCTAGGTGTACTTGTTGTAAGATACAGATATAGTATACATGAGCAGACTTGTACAAAGTGACTCTTGAAACATGTAATTCAAATCATGTAATATAATGATGTTTCTTAATATATCTTGTGGATTGTTGAGATTATGTTGGTGCCTTTATCTTGTTATCTGTTCATGTGTGCTAAGCTTTACGCTTTTGCATATCGCCTTTGATATTTGTTTGGTTCATGGGATTGGGATTCCGGTTCCGTGACAGTCGTCATGATTTCTATGAGGGAAAACCATGAATTCCCAGAAAGAGGATGGAGATTCGGGTGAGGATTCAAGAATGAGATGTTCTATGGTAGAATCCTAAGTCGATACTAAGGTCAAGAAGGGATAATATCAATGGAAGTAAGAGTTGTTTGTTCCCTAGATGCATGAGACCATAGGGTCGGGAGGTTACAACTACCTTTGCCCAAGGCCAATGGGTTATTAGGTTGGCTACCTTAATGAGTTCATGGAGCCTAAGGGGTAAATGTGAGAGGCACTCCCTAGATGCATAAGGGTCAGATCACCCCAAAAGTACCGGCACTCTAGGGACCTTGACATAATGACTAAGGATTGTACATAAAAGAGATGTTAAGATCCAGAGGTGATGGGAAAAGTCTTCCCATGGGTGTATACCCATAATGGGGATGTTCATGGTGTGGAGTCATGTGAAGTATGGAAAGAGTGATGGTAATGTGTGATGCACCATCTCTACCCTTGTAACAGGTTGAACTCTATATTTGGACTACAGCCAAATGCTTATTTCATCTTGTTATGGGTGTGAGAGACAGGACACGATGCATGAAATGTATTAAAGATAGAGGTGATATGAGTTGAAACCCTTATATGAGGTTTGAGGAAGTATCACACCTTTTTTAGAGTATTTTGGATGGATGCTATGAAATCATAGATGAACTAAGGTGACCATCATATGAGAACGTACCTATCCAAGGTAGTTTGGAATATACGAGTTATAAGTTTGGGTTTGATAATCGATATGATGAGCTCGAAGTCTTCTTGACTCAGTAAACCTAAACTCGAGATGAGGATGATGAGTGAAGTGTATGAAGGTTTATGTCTTCACCATCACCTATCATGTAAGGATGCTTATGTGGCTAACACCCAGATATAACCTGACACGTTGGTCAAGTTAGTGGATTACCCAGCCCAGAGCTTGATGAGATAAAAGAATTTATATAAGAACCTCAGACACACCTCTTGGGAAAAGAAGGTGGTAAGATCCACTATGAGAGTGATTTAGGGTTTCTGAGGATTTGCCCTTTAAGGAATCATGACATACAAGGAGCCCATGATTTTAAGTACATTGTACACTCTGGTACTACCAGGATGGTTAAGGTTTGCATTGGTATCTTGAAGATCGATAATAAAGAAGTACATAGTGTTGCACGTGGCCAGTTGCCATACATGCCAGAGGGAGGGTGAATGTTGAACACCAATAACCCAGTGAATTATTACAGATGATGAGGAGTCCCTGAGAGGGAATGGGAGTATATCACCATGGACGTTGTGATGAGTCTCATATGGATCAAGAGAGGTCATGATGCACTATGGGTTATAGTAGATCGCCTTACCAAGTTGACCTAATACCTTACCTAAGAGAGAGCACTTCCAGTGTGACATATCTTGTTGAACTATATATATGAGAGAGATAGTTCAACTACACTGTGATCTGATTTTAATATCTTGAGCATGACCTTGAGTTCACTCCCATGTTGTGGAAGTAGGTATAAGAAGAACTTGATGCTAGATTGAAGTTGAGTATAGCATGTCACCCCTGACTAATGGACATTCAAGAGAGTATGATCTAGACTTTAGAGGGTCTGATGAGAGCATGTGTGCTCGTTCAAGGTGATTCATGGGAGCAATTCATAGCAAAGTTTGCTTGTTATGATAGCCACCATAGCCAGTATCGGGATGTATGAAGCTCTATAAGGGAGGTTGTGTTGGCCATCGCTTCACTTGGATGATGTCTATGAGAGGACCTTATGAAGGTCAGAGAGAGACCACAGTGTATGCAAATGAAGTCGCTTTGATCGAGAAATGGCTGAGAAAGCCCAAGCGCAACAAGAGTTATGAGCTGATGCGAAGCAGACTGACATGAAGTTCACTATGGGTGAATATGTGTTATGAATACCCAACCCCTCTAAACTATAGCTGAGAAAGCTGAGTCCCTGATACATGGGTCCATTTGAGATGGATTGGTGGAGTTGCTAATGTTTATCCTTACCCCTCAGGATAATGTAATGTATGATATGTTCCATGTGTCCAATCTAGATAACTATGTCAGGTACCTAAGCCATGTGTTGAGCATTGAACCTATTGAGCTTTAAGGGAGGCTAACATATCCTGAGTCACCTACAAGGGTATGAGATACCAAGGTGAGAGAGAACTTAGATGTGAGAATATAATGTGATAAAGGTTCTTTGGAAGCACCATGGAGAGGATGAAGCCACATGGGAGCCAATGATGGACATGGAAAAGTTTTATCCTGAACTGTTTGTATGTTTGGTGGAATTTTGCAGGCACAATTCCTATAAGAGTGGAAGGATGCTACAACCCCAATTTTTGGGTTCATATGGTTGGAAATGCAATTTCCCCAATAAATGTATGATTATGGGGATTGTATAAATTATATGTATTGAATGGATTCCCTTTGCAATATTTCCTTTTTGCATGTAATTTCTTGGATCATAATATGTTAATGAGTCCAATATGAATAAAAGGAAAAGAAGAAATCAAATAATGCATAAATAAGAAAAGAAATTGAGAAAATAATGAAAGTATGAGAAATATGTGGAAAAATGTATGACTGAATCATCATGGATGATATTTCGTATCCACAAGGTTTCTATGGGGAAAAGGAATCCAAATAAGGAATATAAAAGAATAAGAGAGAGAAATATGTATAAAATGTGCCTTATTAATAGATGACTTGCATATAAAGAAAAGTATCTCATACTTTCGAGTTTGAATCTCAAACTTGGCACACAAGTAGTTTAATTCCTTATGGACGTTCCCTTAAAATTTGGTATTAATTGGACATGTGGTTTGGGATATATGAATTTTAAAAAGTTTCCTAAAGTGAGTGGATATCAATAAATGTCATGATTTTTCAACTTAATCAGAATTTATTTGTTCTTGGCGCATGGCATGACAGCCATTGGATCCTAGATCCAACGGTGGTTGTCTTTGTTTAAGGTTAGGAAATAGATAACCATAGGTAGAGGTCTACCCAATCAAAAATCTTGAGATCCAAGGAACATCTGGATCAAGAAATATTTCCAATGAATTTGGGGGATCAATCTGAGTTGATCTTGAAAAACCACTAGAGGGGGGGTGAATAGGGTTTTATAAATGTTTTAATAATAATTCAACTCAAACAGCCACAATTGAAACTTGGAGAAGGAGGCAAGGTGTTTAGAGTGGTCCCACCTTTAGCAAAAACTAAAGGAGTCAGTCCACTACTGAATTGTTTCCAGTTGGGATTTTAAAAGTATTTAAATTTTATTACCTCGCAAGTATGTTACATAAAATTACAACTAATTTCACCACCCTTTGGACAGCCTTCACCCAGAAGTAGTCCCACCAACCTCGAAGCAGCCTTCCTTGAAGTAACTTCAAGCTCCCCCTTGAAGTAGCCTTCCTCTTGAAGTAGCTTCCCATTGAGACAGCCTTCTTGAAGTAGTCCAAAGTCCTCCTTCTCCACCGAGAAGATCAAACCCTCTCCAATCCGCAGCCTCCAACCCTAGGAGTAGCAAGGAGAGTACAAGCAATAAGAAAGAACAAGAAGGAAAAATGGAAATTACAATTACCATTGTAGCACAAGGCTTGATTTCTTATATCAAGAATTTTGATCTCCTAACCAATGTGTATGGAAGTGGAAGTGCAGTGGGTAGGATATGCTAGCCTACAGGATATGAAATTGGAGTAAAGGAAATAAGTATCAAATGTTAGAGTTGCTCAATTTGCTCACAAGAATGGATTGCCAATTGCAAGTATTGTATGCTCAAGTGTTGCACAGGTGTATGTTGGGTGTCCTAAGGCATGTCCTATTTATAGGAATGACCTATGAGTACTTAAGGATGTTCTAGACACTTTCTAGGGGGTTCTTAGTGCTTAACTAGATGTTAGTTGTCCACTAATTGCTTTAGCAACGGCTAATTAATTAATTCTGAAAAGTGCAGACAGAGACAATCTTGGTCGAGAAATTATCGACCGAGAGTCATGTCAGTTGAATTCTTTGTCGACCGAGGGACAGTCTGGGGCAAGTGTATATAACGCTCATTTCCAACTCCCAACTACCTTGTCTGCTGTGTCTAATGGCTATTTGGGTCAATTCTCAGTCGAGGAGTTTGTCGACCGAGAGTGTCTCGGTCAAGAAGTTTGTCGATCGAGAATGACTCTGTTTTAATGTTTTGAATTGTGTACTAAGTGTATGTATCAGTGTGCAGTTGTGACACTATTATAGGGGATGACCTATCTAAGTTTGTGTGTGGCTAAGGAAGATCTAAACGCTTGATTTACATGATATCTAAGTACTTGTACATTATATACTTATACAAGTTTTTACATTTGATTACAATCATGAAATTTAAAACATTTTGAGCATATAGATCTTCCAAAGTTGTATCATCCACCTAGTTCCTGCAACACTCAAGTAGCACGTTAGATCCACAAGAATGAAATGTTTGTCATCATCAAAACAAAGGGATTATAATAATGTCCAATTTAGCCAACAATCTCCCCCTTTTTGAAGATGACAAATATTTCCAAGATATAAAATAAGGAAATATAAATCATATGAGTTTCATACCTGAAGTTTACCTTTTGTAGTCATTCTCTTGTTTGCAAGTGTGTGAGATTATGAAACTCATTTAATGAAACTTATTTTATTTTATTTCTCCCCCTTTGGCATTTCAAAAAGATAACCAAGATAATCATTAAGTATGAATTTTATTACTTCCCCTTAATTTGATTGATATGCTCCCCCTTAATAAGATATTTAGTTTTAAAAGCAAGGGATTTAATATGAATGCAAACCTTGTGTTGTCAAATTTAGCCACAATTTATTTCTCAATCATTTCAAAAGGGTGTTAAGCCTTGAAATGATATGAGATCCTTTTAGGTTCATGGCATATATTACTCCCCCTGATTGTTATGCTCCTTTATTTCCTTAAAAATACGAAGGTCATAACTTGTTTCAAATTTTCTATAAGATGTTTACAAAGCTTTTGTGAACTCCCCCTTAATCTTATAATTAGGATAATTTAAGGATTCTAAGGTCATAATAGGCATTAGATCATAATAAGTTAACCGTTTATCAGAGCTATGCATTAAAGTCTTGTTTTTATTATACTCAGATTAATTGCAAGAAAATGATTTACAAATAAGCATTTGGTCAAGCTTATTTTAGGTCGATCTTGACTTCAACCAGGGCACCCCTCGGTCGAACTTTATTTCGACCGAGAGGCATTTTCTGCAGATTTATAGTTTAAGCACTCTCATTGGGTTACACATTAATGATAACATAAATTCTTTATGTAATATGATCAAATGTATATCAATTTGAAGCACTTTGAGTGATATCTATTTTGAAGAAGTTTTATCAATTGAAAACTTAATATAGGCATCACAATGAAGTATTTGTTCTTGATTTTCTTAGAGCAAGTTATATCCTAAGAAAATTTTCAGAATGTATGTTCTTCATTTTGATATCCACAGAGATTGTTCTTTTTGCAAAAAGGCAATTGAACTACATCTACAACATGTTCAATCATAGCAAGAATGTAGCTTTCAATCATTTATTTATAAGCAAGACTATTTGCATCAATAGACATTTCCATAAGTCATGTTGTCATCATGATGCAAAAATATATCCTAAGAACAATCATGTGTAGAATTTTGAGCAATATATGAATTTAGTACCTTGCTCTTGATTTGGTTATAATAGATTTTAAATGTAACATTGAAATAGCTCTTTATTATAAACAAGTCTCTTATTTTAATTTTTTTTTTAGATTAACTCTTTAGAATCAGTCATCCTTGAGTATAAATTAAGAACAAGTTTTATATCTCATAGAACTCAAGTTCTTAAAATCAAGATTTTGCTTTTGATTACTTAGAACAAACAACTAGATAAGACATTAATATTCTTGTTCTAACAAACTATTTATCTTGCCATAGTGTCATCTAGCAAAAATCATTCATTTATTACATGGCATGATACAAGCCATGCACACAATAATCATTATCTATCATGTCAAGATGCATTTGTGCCATAGAGTTTTACAGTTATGCAAAATGGCATTTTTAATGATAACATCATTTTTATATGTAATGAGCAGAATCACAATTATCATTTTGAAAACAATATCCATTCATGGTTTGTATATATAGATCAAAGATTATTTTAAGCAAACCAAGTAAAACATGGAACACAATGATCATGATAAAACAGTAAGGGCATATGCATAACACAATGATCATGATAGAACAATACAAGCATATCCATAATTTCATGAAATACAATGATTATGATCATTTAAAAACAAATTTCAAGACACATGGTTTTTATATAGATAGACCAAGGAATACTTAGGACAAACCATGTGGATTATAATAAAACAGTGATTTCCTTGATTAAATTAACATGGTTCATAATTTTCAGTTTTAAGCCAAACCATGTACATGCTTAATCATTCTAGTAGCAATTTAGGGCTTTACAATGTGTGCATTGATTTTAAGAGAGCATTTCCGGTTTCTATTTGCATATAGTTTTGATCATATAATTAGTAAATTTATAGCATGATAAAGATATCATATAGATCATGATGCAAATTATCAATATGTGATTTGAGATTTGTCTCCAAGATATATGACTTATTTTTGCAATAGAGCATGTCTACTTGCATTAAAAGTATAGATCAACATCATTTTTCTTTGCAAGCAACATTTTAGCAGCAATTTCAGTAAAATCAATCTTTTTCTCTTGTATATTTGATAGATACAATTTAATCATGAAAAGTATTAAGTTTTGATGCTCATATACTCTTCCTTTTGATTAGGATCGTCCAAATATTTAAAGCAAAAGAATATGTAAAGTTCATTACATACTTAAGTTGATTCCAATTTGAAGTGTCTTGTTTTTATTAAATAGTTCTGTCAGAGTTTCACGCGGTCGACAAAGTTCTCGACCGACATTGTCTCGGTCGACAACTTTCTCGACCGAGAATGTTACTGTTTCTCCAGAAAAAAATACAGATTTAAGGCAAAAATCCTATCGGTCGACAAATTTCTTGACCGACATTGTCTCGGTCAAAGATTTTGTCGACCGGGATTGTTTTTGTACTGTTTTCAGTAGTTATTTCCAAGTAAAACATATATCACTTCCAATTCAATTATGCAATTTAAAACTCAGTTTAGTTGAGATGAAACATTTAAGTATCAAAGTAACATTTAAGTCAAATCTCAACTAATCATATTCAAATCTCTAGGTTTTAGGAACCCAAACTAAAACAAGTTATTAAAGATGTGTCTTTGTAGGTTTATTTAAAAATGTGTATTTTCAAGTTAGAAATTGTAATTACTTGAATCAATTTGTTATCTCATTATGTTAAGTTGAGATAGACATAAAGATATACAATTTAGAGTCTTTGGTCATATCTCAACTTAGTTTAATTTATTTAGTTTGGGGGTTTTGGAACCCATACCAACTCAACATCCTTTTTCTTGTAAGGATATGAGAAGGAATAATGTCCAAGACACAAACAATAATGACAACATATAGAATCAATCTCATTTCTCTTTTTATGAGTTTGATCTAGATTGTTCTTGGGTACATATGTATACTTGCCTTTAGGTACATACATAGATTGAGTCTTTGGCACTTGTGTCCTTCCCCTACTAGGTTTTTGATAGGATTTTCCTTTAGGCATGTAACCTAGTCCTCTCCTTCCATTATATCTAGAAGAATTTTTCAAAATCTCATCAAGAACATCATTATTTCTTAAGCTACTAACTTCTTGTTGTAACTTAGCAATCTCATCCATTCTCTTTTTGATATCCAACTTTTCTTGATCTAGATTAGATAATAAAGAATCTCTTTCTTTCATAATAGTATCGTAATCTAGATGAGTGCACAAGATTGGTTGTTTTTTAAGATCATTAATTTGGGCTTGCAAGTTTATCTTTTCCAGAGAGAGAAGATTGTAATTTGCCTCTATTGATTTCAGCTTAATATCATAGTTTTTAATAGTTAAGTTTACTGTCTCCTTAAGATCTTCATTTTCAGATGTGAGAGCAAGAAGTTTAGCATGTAACTCATCATTTGCTTTATTATATTTCTTTAATTTCTTCTTGCACTCAATATACGTATCATGTGTTTCTTGAAGGCTAGCAATTAACTCTTCTTTAGATAAATAAAAAAGGGTTACTTCTTCTTCTTCTTCATTAGTTGTAGCAATAAAACACTCTTTATGCACCTCTTCCTTCTTTAACCTCCATGGGAAGCTAGGTGTTGTGTGTCTTGTTCCTAAGCACCAATTACAGCTTGTTGAAGATTGGTCCAAGCTTCTCCTTTACTTACGGTTGTAGACACCACCACCCTCCATTCTTCAAGACTCGATTAGAGCTCCTTGAAGCCTGCTTTGATATCAAATGAAAATCCACTAGAGGGGGTTTGAATAGGATTTTATAAATATTTTAATAATAATTCAACTCAAACAACCACAATTGAAACTTGGAGAAGGAGGCAAGGTGTTTAGAGTGGTTCCACCTTTAGCAAAAACTAAAGGAGTCAGTCCACTACCCAATTATTTCCAATTGGGATTTTGAAATTATTTAAATTTTATTACCTCGCAAGGATGTTATATAAAATTACAAATACTTTCACCACCATTTGGACAACCTTCACCCAGAAGTAGTCCCACCAACCTTGAAGCAGCCTTCCTTGAAGTAACTTCAAGCTCCCCCTTGAAGTAGCTTCCCGTTGAGACAGCCTTCTTGAAGTAGTCCAAAGTCCTCCTTCTCCACTGAGAATATCAAACCCTCTCCAATCCACAGCCTCCAACCCTAGGAGTAGCAAGGAGAGTACAAGAAATAAGAAAGAACAAGAAGGGAAATGGAAATTACAATTACCATTGTAGCACAAGGCTTTATTTCCTATATCGAGCGTTTTGATCTCCTAACCAATGTGTATGGAAGTAGAAGTGCAGTGGGTAGGAGATGCTAGCCTATAGGACACGAAATTAGAGCAAAGGAAATGAGTAGTAAATGTTAGAGTTGCTCAATTTGGTCACAAGAATGGATTGCCAATTGCAAGTATTATATGCTCAAGTGTTGCATAAGTGTATGTTGGGTGTCTTGAGGCATGTCCTATTTATAGGAATGGCCTATGAGTGCTTAAGGACGTTCTAGATACTTTCTAGGGGGTTCTTAGTGCTTAACTAGTCGTTAGTTATCCACTAATTGCTTTAGCAATGGCTAGTTAATTAATTCTGAAAAGTGCTAACAGAGACAATCTCGGTTGAGAAATTTTCGACCGAGAGTCCTGTCGGTCGAAGTCTTTGTCGATCGAGGGACAGTCTGGGGTAAGTGTATATAAAGTTCGTTTCCAACTCCCAACTACCTTGTATGCTATGTCTAACGGCTATTTGGATCAATTCTCGATTGAGGAGTTTGTCGACCGAGAATGACTATGTTTTAATGTTTTGAATTGTGTACTAAGTGCATGTATCAGTGTGCAGTTGTGATACTATTGTAGGGGATGACCTATCTAAGTGTTGTGTGTGTCTAGGGAAGATCTAAACGCTTGATTTACATGATATCTAAGTACTTGCACATTATATACTTGTACAAGTTTTTACATTTGATTACAATCATGAAATTTAAAGCATTTTGAGCATATAGATCTTCCAAAGTTGTGTCATCCACCTAGTTCTTGCAACACTCAAGTAGCACGTTAGATCCATAAGAATGAAATGTTTGTCATCATCAAAACAAAGGGATTATAATAATGTCAAATTTAGCCAACATATCTACCCCTACTTTCTTGGAGTTTCATCACGCCTATGACTTTTTCCCAAATTTCAAACTCAGAAGCTTCTTGGCAGCCATAGGAAGGCCTATATATGTGGGGCCTTGGACCCCTAGTGGAGTGGAAAACAAGTTCCTTGCTTTCGGCCAAGCGCTACGGGCAAGATAGTGCTAGAAATTTTAGTAAGGACCGTGTTTGTTGATCCTGATGACGCAGGGACCTCACTGGAGGGTCAGATGTCGGTTCTTTCTCCTCTAATTGCGATCGGCGCAATGGGAGCCCTGAGCAGCTTCAGAGGAGCATGGCATTGGATACCCAGCATTCACCTGGTGAGAAGGGTGAGACAGCGGCAGAGTCAACTAAAAAGTTGACCGTCCGCGGGAGTTGCTTTGCGCGTGAGGACTGTCGCAAGGAAGAAGAAGAGAAAGGGGGAAAAAAACCCTCTGTCCCTGACTCCAGCAAAGAAGCAAAAGGGCAGGAGTGTCTTTCCTATGTTGCTTGGACCCAACCCGCGTGAAAAAGAAAAAGGGCTTGATTGGATGACGTGGCGGCCAAAGATTAGCCCAAAGGTAATTAACCTTGCAAAAATCGTAATTAATTACTTCTAGCTATGATCATGACAAATTGTATATGAAAATTGATCAGAAAAATTTAAGGAACCCAGTAAAAATAATATTAAAGCATGAATCGATTCATAGTTCAAAAAGGGCTTATATATGTCACATTTATTGATGTAATTAATGAAAAACCCTTATATTTGATGATAGTTGGATCTAATGATGTTCATCGAATGTTTTGAGCAAATATTAACCTATTGTTAATAAAAGGATGAATTAGATCTATGCATAATGGCTTGATTTAGGGTTCCATGTACATGAATATGCATTAATGGGCTTAGAAACCCTAATTTAGGTGAATATGTATTTTAATGATTTTAATCGTTCAAATCCATGAATAAAATAGAGATATGATGATCCTAAACCAATTTGAGTATAAAAGATCCTTAATGTGGATAGTTTGAGCAATTAGGGTTTTTATGAGTAGAAAAAGTATTTTAGGGATTGTTGACCGAAAAAGGATAAAGTTTGAGAAATTGATCCTAATGCATAATAATGAGACTTAGAAACCTTAGAAAGGTAACCCAAGTCAATAAGGAGTTGTTTGGTATGTGATTGTAACAACTAGGTGTTATACATATTTTTATGATCAAGGGTTGCTTGATTTGGTTTCTTACCTTACTTGATTGGACAGCTAGTTGGTTTTGGATATATTTCTTCTTTGGGATATCCAAAACAGGTATGTTGTTACGCTTATGGCTAATCGTTTTAGTTTCACGGCGATTTTTGTGGTTTTGTCGGTTGCTTGAAATTAACTGCTTGGTTGACATTTATTTCATGCAACTATAAAGTGACTATGACCACCACCATAATTATACTTGCATGACTAGCTCAGATCTTGGTCCTCCTATGTAGCTCGGATGATGATGATATAGATGACCTAGTACATGGAGGTAGGATCATCATGTTATCATGAGCCGATGTGTTGGTCTACCTTTGGGTAGGACCATACGACTCTATGACCCTATGTATTGATATATATGTAAGGTAGGATCATGGGAGTTAGTTGAGATCTACCATATGAGAGGTAGTATCCACATCCACTACAGGGATAGTACAGAGGCTAGGGTATGTAAGGATTGAGTAGCCATGTTTAAAATGTGAAGTTTGTTTTGTTAAATCATAATTGCTTGCAATATGTTGTTACAATTAAATGCCAGGTTATTGGCTCCCCCACATACCAGTATAATTCATTATACTAACTGTCATTTTATTTGTCAGTGTTTTAGGTAACATCTGAAATTGGACAAATAATAAAGTGGCACTTGTGAAGATTAAAGTTAAAATAATGAAGGAGAATTTAGTTAGACAGAACTCTACAATGGGTAGAAGCTATAGATTCCTATTTTTGAAAGGTATGTGGAAAATGAAATTTTTTATCCTGTTTAAGATTAGTCTTTGGTAGAATTTATTAATTTTTTTATTATTTGCAAAAACCATTGATCCTATTTTAGAATAATGCCCCTGTATTCTTGGTTTCCCTTAATTGGGGGTTACCAGGAAGTGGGGTCGTTACAGTCGCATTTACCTCATCCACTTATTACATGACTCACATAAGGATTTAATGTGTCATAAACATTCACTGAATAAAGATTATTTTAAACAAGTCATATACAATCAACAAATCTATGAAATCTTTGAATTGAGCTAAATTAGGGTTTTCATGTCATTCATTGAGATATCATGAATCAAGAATAACATTGAATAAATAAAGTCTATGATGTCAAGAAAAGCACTACAAATGGATTTCACAATATTTAGTCACAAATTTCCAACTTTCCACTCATCTTGGGCTTCGTCCTCTTTACTGAGCTATCAAGAAAACACTATTCAAATCACATTAAATCCAAGATAGTATATGGCATATATGTACTACACATTCAAATAAATAATCATTCATAATCAATGAGATTCAGATAGACAAATTTCTCTATCAAATTATACAACAATTTCTGTTATAGCTGAAAACCCTAAAATTCAGTTTACTCTTATAACCTCTGCAAATACTTAGGAAATTCTCATTAAGATGGATTGTATCCATTTATAATATGATTTTATCATCTAAAAACCATTAAAATAGAAGAATAATCCATTTCATATCATTTTGCAAAAGTTAGATCAAAAAAGCAATTTAGGGTTTGTACTTGCATACTAAGTAATTGAAGATTATTGATGATTTAACTCATTTTTGTGCAATCTAATATTTAAAGAAAATTCCCACTCACCCTAAAGTGTGAGAACACCTTAAAAATTCAGCCCATCTTTGAAAATCTTGAATCCATATCAAAACCTTAACAAGTTGGTGGTTTCTTCTTCCTTTCAACCCTAAAGAAGGTCTGGTGTAGGTAGAAGATGAAAATTGGAGGTTAAGACAAACCTCATATTCATTGGATTAGGGATTATGAGTAAGGGGGAATTAGGAGAAGGAAGAATCAATGGTTAAAACTACTTACTAAGTCGAATCTATGCAACCCTTTTGGATTTCCACTGTTCTTCATGTTCTTCCCCAAAAAATGCCCCAGACATCATCTTCCAGGTCTCCCTCTTGTTGAGAGAAAAGTCTGAGATGATAGATGATCGAATTGTGGTTCTAACACACTTTGTTTTATCAAAAACGGATAAGTATATCCCGAGATATGATCATTTTATGATTGGTTGTCCTGGACAGCATGTGACGTAGCGTCGCAGTCGCGGGTCGTGGTCGCGGCACACGACGCACGTCACGACACTCTGTACATATTTGCTAAAAAGGACATAACTCTCTCATTTTAACTCCGATTTGGTTCTTTTTTTTTGTTGGATTCATAATTGAATTCTCTACATTTCCAAAATATTATTTTGATAATATTATAAAATAAAAATTATTTATTAATTATTTCTTCTAATGTAATTAACTCTCTTCTTGCATACATGTATGGATTAATGCTATATTTCTCCAACTCGGATCTTTATAGTATGCTTAAGTTATGATTATGAGTTTCCCAAATAAGTATTTAAGGTTATCAAAGTTAAGATAAAGCACAAGATAAAATATTACTAACAAAAATATGATAAGCACTAAGATTATCTTAAATCTCTAGGATTACCAGTAAAGCTAGGAACGGGTTGTAACAACTAAGTTTTTATAATAGATGACACTAGTGGGTGTGGTATCATGCTAGATTTGTTGTGAGAGAAATGTTTTGGGGTGACATGAGCTCATCTTAGCTGACTTATTCTCCTATAGGGATTTTGGACTAAGTTTCCTTTGTTGATTCAGCAGCTTATGTGGGTGAGAATGTCATCTCATCCCTCTTACATGTCTTTTTACATGTCTAAGAAATACCGCATTAATTGATCAGAGGTAACTCTTGTAGACTGCAATGGAATGCAAGTAAGGTCTTTAGTATCTTAGGATAGTGGTGTGCCTTGTTAGACTCTTTTTCTATATATGTATGCAAGAGTTTATTGAGCTCAATTGGAGTTAGTCTTTGTCTTTGTGTTGAAGTATTTCAATTAGTCATCATGCTTTTATTCATAAAATCTTATGTCAATGGATTTCTAATGGATTTTTTTGGTGAAGATATAGAATGATTGTCAAAGGTGTCCTTCTCGATGTTTGAAGTGATATATGACTTTGATGCAAAGTGGGCCACTTTCATCTAAGATATCCTCGTCCCTTCATTTTTTTCAAGGTGAGGCATTATCATGATTTTTATGTCATATTTGCATCTTTCACTAATGATTTGTTTCAATTATTTGAGTTCTAACTTTGACATCAATCATTGCATGTTAGTCTATTATAAGTTTTTTAGAGTTGATATTTAATGAATTTGATTCAATTTAACATGGTTTGTGGAATTTTATGATGATACTATCTATGATAGTCATCATAACATGAATCCTAGAGGATTTTCGACTTAGGATGACAGTCAACATCGAGGCCTTCTTGATGGAGAACCTTTTGGTGAGTTAGCGGTAACATGTCTTAGTTAGGAGAGCTTGTCTTGGGATGTGATAGGTGGTCATGTCATCATTGTAGTTTATCGGATGTTGGAGTAGTATGAATGTATGAAAATATTGGATTGCTAAAGCTTATGATCATATAGTTTGCTTTGTGGGTGTAAGGTTACCATCTCGAGAGGGAGGCCACCTTAGATCCTAGATCTATCCTTACCTCGAGAGAGGAGGGAATAGACACTTCTATGACTTCTTGTAATCTTGATAGGAATATATAAGGGGGAGTGAGTTTTTCATGTTAGTGAGAGACCTTAGTAGGTGAAACTCGATCTGAGTTCCCTTCCATATCTTTATTTGTTACCATTTGTCCTTGTTTTCTCTTGTTGTTATTTTCTTTCTTTATTTTATCTTTCTTTGTTTTGGTTTGAGCACCATCGTTCCTTAGGGAACAACCTTTTTAAACCATTTGTTTGTCCAGATTATATGAGTGTGAGACACTTCTACTTAACACTTGCTAACCTTGTCCCTGTGGTTCGACCTCGATTACTACATCTGGCCCCGTATAATAGTTGTGGGGCTTGAGTGTCAGGTTACTATCTTAAGAGTCTGAACTCTCTGGATCTGCTCCATTTTGGACGTGTGATTTAGGTAGGTCAACATTTTAGTGTCGTAATCGGGACAAGGCAAAATGGCACTATTAAGAACTTGAGTCCACTCACTATACTCTCGTGCATCAAGCTTAGTGATAAGCTTCACTACACATAATCTTTAAATTTGCTACCCTTTATTTACGTAGAATAATTCGTTTTAACACGTCTAGTTTTCTAACTCGACTGTGCAGTCTATTCAGGAAACCCAGAGGGAAGTAGACTCGTTCGACTTTTCTCCTTAACCTTGAGTCACCATGCCACCTCATGTGGATGGTACTCTCAATGGGGACAAACGGAATGCAAGAATTCAACATAACCTCCCACCACCTGGGACGGATGAAGATAGATATGGTCGTTACTCAGACGGTCGTCAATTTGAGGAAGAATGTCATGAAGAAGACCGACATGAAGATGAATAACGTGATGAAGAACAATGTTATCGTTATCAAAGAAGGCACCATCACAATCACCACGAATATGAACGTGAGTGTGATGACCGTGACAGTGAAAGAGAAGATGATGAAGAAGAAAAGACTCTTAGAGAGTTGGCAGCAACTAGAGCCAATGAATCCAAGTGCCCTATCGTCATCCCGCACTTTAATGCAGCAAACTTCGAGTTGAAACTAGTTGTCATCTCGATGATCCAGAACAAATCTTTCCGTAGGAATTCGAGAAGTGGAAATCCATACCATCACCTCAATGCCTTTAAAATATTTTTGATACCATCAAGATGAGGGGAGTTCCTCAAGAAGTGATAAAATGTAAGGGAATCAACTTCTCTCTTAAAGATAAGGCTCTATCACGGTACCTAAACCTCCCCCACCAGTCCATAGATGGGTGGAGACCCCTAGTAGATGCCTTTGTTACTAAGTTTTATCCTACTGAGAGAACTATCTGCAACATGCAGAAGATCACTTCTTATATACAAAAACTGGGAGAAAACTTGCATGAGGCATGGGAACGCTTCCAAGAGTGTTAGAGGGATTGTCTGCACCATAATTACCGTAAGGGGTTCCTAGTGACTACCTTCTATAATGGGTTGACTCCTACTGAGAGGACTTCGTTGAACACAGCTGCTGGTAGTAACTTTCTTGGAAAGAAGATGAGCAGAACTATGAAGATAATAGACAACATGGCTGCACTGCAATAAGGCATAAATTATGACAAGAATGATAGAGGATCGGAAAAGAAATTAGGGTCTAAAGGACCATCTATTGAAGACAAAGCCTTAGAGACCATAACAGCCCAAATTTAGAAAATAACCAATGATGTCAAATAGCTGAAGGATATTAGAGCCAAGGGTAAGAAGCATACTGAGAAATCCATGAAATGTGTCACCTATGGAGAAGGAGGATACGGAATTGACAACTATATCCATACCAGGCCCGAGGAGAGTGACGAAAGTGAAAGTGAAGAAGAAATAGAGAATGTCTCTTATGTTAACTTCAAGAGACAACATCACCCTGGGTTTAGTTATTGCAACAATGAAGTTTCAGAGAATGCACATCAACTGAGTAGTTTATCTAAACCTCCCCCAGGGTTTGAGAAGAAAGTAGTGCCAACACAATACACTAAGACTACCAGCTACCAGCAGAATAAGAACAACTATCAAGGTCAGAACAAAAATGTGAGTAGGCAAGGACAAGGACAAGGCCGAGGGCTGAGCCAAGCGAAAGACAATAACCAAGCTGACATGATTTCTCAACTATTCGACTTCACAAAGAGGTAGGCATCGGTGAAAAATCAATTGGCTCAAAATGCTCTCACAAATTAGGGAGTGATAACTAACATGCAAACTCAAATGGTGGATATGCAAACTCACCAGAGACAAATTGATCAGCAGCTTGCACAGCTGGTCAAGCTCATGAAAAATCCTTTAGAAAAGATCTCATCAAATACTGAGACTGCCAAAATGGCTACTCTCTGATCTGAGAGAATGTTGGAAAATGTTAATACTAATGACACCGAAACTAGTACAGATATCACCTTTAGCGTCAGTTAAATATGACTTTAGAAGTCTGTTTCCAAGTGACACCCAAGTGGGTGACACTAAATGTAGATGCCTTCAGTGTCGGTTTCATAACTGACGACACAAAGTCGTCCCCCGATTGCAAACTCAAAAAACGCGCCAGTAGGCGGCCCATATGCATCGGTTATCAAGTCATAATCGATGCCACATCCCATCCCGAAAAAATATTGGCCCCAGGTTAGACCATAGGTGTCGGTTAGAAACAAAAAATGACTCCATTGACCTAAAATTATTGAAGGTTTGTAAGTTAACCAAATAGTAATCGACACCATTAGAGATAAAGATGTCAGTTAACTATTAATCACTGACGAGTTAAGTTTTTGTTGTCGGTTTCTTTTATTAACCGAAGACTATGTTTTGATTTTTTTTATTATCAGCTTGCAGGCCTACTATCTGACTGGTCAGCAGGATGCAGAATCTACAGTTTAGTTTTGAACTACAGGTTTACAGCATCTATTGATTTCAGCTAACAACAGACCACAAACCTACAAAATTAATAAGGATGGATAACATTAATATATGGAATGATTCACACACATGTATAAGCAGATTTCATATTATGATTTCATCACACACATGTAGTAACCTATAGTTCCATTTTATTCCTCCATTTCATATTCACACACATGTAGCAACCTACAGTTCTATTCATTTCATCTCTTTTCACATTCAGACACATGTAGAAACACTCATGTATTCATCTTCACACATATATATATCTATAGATAAGACAATTCATAAAATTCATTCAGACATGTATATATAAGTGTGTCTTTTAAAGTTTAACATGTCATCAAATACAGAAATAATTATGAAAATAAAGTTTAGAAATATCATTGTTTATCATTATCATCATCATCATCATCATCAGTATTCTAATGATAATCAAAAATTCCCACTACTTGTAAGACTTTTTCCCATTGTTCTCTTACATCATCTAATCCATCCATCATATAGGGAGTATGTACATCTAATAAATTTTTACATGTAGTGAAGTCACTAGTTTTAAACACCTATAAAGAGAATGTCGTATATATAAAATTAATAATATATAATAAGATTGATTTATTTCATATTATCTAGTGAGACTATATATAATGCATGTCATGTTGTATGGTATCGATTTCCATTGCAGCATGTTTGATAATTAGGTCCATATATCGCATCACATAGTACACACATGCCCAACCGTTATTTTGTATAGCACACTATAAATTGAAACATACAAAATGTTAACAAATACAAACAAGCATAGTTCATATAAATAATATATACATTGGAGTCAAGAAATTACTTTCCATTCTCCCAAAGTAACGTGGCCATGTTTCCTCCAGCTTTTTTGAACATTTTTAAAGCCCTACATGTTAATATAGCATATTAAATTGCAATATTAAATAATAATGTAATAATAAATGTTAACGGATATAAAATATGAAAGATTTCTCACGTGAATAATGGCCTTTTCATTGGGTGTTCAAATAATGAGTCTAATTCCTTCCCCGAAGGATCTAGATAATAAACACTCCACGTCTTGGGGATAATAACCAGTAACTCCTAATTCTTATCACTAGAGGTAAGAAAGCTAAAAATTAATAATTCAAAATCCACAATAAAAATGTAATTTTCTTAAGTCCAAATTATAAACAAAGTAAACTTACTCAACATTGAATGGAGCTATTATCACCATCTTCTTCTTTTTTTACCAAAATGTTTAAAAGTGATAGAGCAGTATGAGATAACCAATGAAGGCTCTTTAACTACGTGACTGATCAAAGATGCAACTAGAAATCCCACATGAGAAAATAAAAAAATCTTTACAAATCGTGTGTAAGTGGTTGCAAAACATGTATTATGTATGCATTAATATATAAGAAACTAGATCACCGTATATAAAATAAAGTATATGGATATATAAACAAGATCTCACCATATCCATAGCTCTATCATATATGTAGTCACCCAATCATTATGAAATAACTCTAAAATATCATGTACAAATATATTGTTATCGTATGATTTGCCTACAGCATCCACTGGAATAAAAACATTTATAGGATAGTTTGGGTTATGTTCGCCTATCCATACTGCCTTACAATTACGACCTAACGGGTCGTATAGGTCCCTTGGAAGCCAACTAGGTACTTCAGGTTGAGGTGGAGATGGAGGTCGAGTTGTAGCGGATTTCTTTCTTTTGACCTGTATATATAATTTCAGATAAATTGACTAGCTTGTATATACACGCTAACAAATTAAAGTAATGTAAATTTATCATACAATATCAGTATAGACGACATCCTTTTTGGGCCACATATCACTCTGCCTTCTGCTTCACCAAGCACTTCCGAATCTGGGTGGGCATATGGCAATGGATGATGCCTCCAATGGTGGAGTACAAGTCTCGGGTTCACACAAACCGCACCATCTGGTACTGGAGTGCCATGAAACATGTTCCCTAGAAGGGGTGGGTAAGCCTTGGCCTCTACAACGATAAATTTTTTGCTTTTTATACGGCATGGTTTCAACCCCTACAAATTTACATAAAGTATATTATATACATATATATACATAAATATATCATCTTAAAAAGACTAGCTATTATATCATAAAAATACTTACAACAGACGTGCTAGGTGGTGGGTCTACAAGATTACTCCCAAACACCTCCACAGTAGAAGAGTGGCACACTATAGGTACTGTCTGAGTGACAGTTAGAGGCGCTTATCACTTGCTCACTGCTTCATAGACTCTCCTATCAATTAACTCATCTACCTATACATGGAAAAAAGAAACCCTAGCTTATTATTATTGAATTCTCTTTTGTAATAACATTCTAAAAAAAGAATAGGTTAGCTTAGCTTTTGAAAATTCCACTTTTGGGACATGTTTGTGTTGTGATGGCTCAAAGAATTCTTTTATACCCACACCAGTGCTTGCAACCCTAACACATCCAAGATGCTCTGGGTTACCAAGAGCAACTGTCAATTCATCCCTTGTGCCCTCAGGGATGAACTTGCCTTGCTTCCTCTTCTCATAAAGCTCCTGCTAATCGCCATCAATAGAAATTGATAAGTAAACATAATAATCAATATTGATTGCTCTGAGAATTGAATTTTACCATTTTTACAGTCGCCTCAACAGTTGCGGGTTTGGTTATATCTCCTTTCTTGTTTTACCTCCCATTTATCCACACAGCATGGCGAGGCAGAGGTGGGGGAGTAACAGTAGAGGACTCCCCAGTCTCCTGAGTAGCAGCAAACTCAACAGCAGTAGCTTATAGTCTTTGGTGAATGCCTACATAGCCTTTTAGACCCATCGTGTGGCCATGCACATTCAGTGCATGCCTTGCTCTTTGAGTATCTCTAATAGCCTTGTTAGTAAGCACATTGATTTGGTTAGTAACGCTAAAGGTCTATCTTGAATAGGTGAATACATAAGAATTTATATTAATTAAATTGGGAGTGGCGCTTAATACCTTGAATTCATCAGTTTTTCTTTTGGCAACAAACTCCTCTCAGTCATTGGGGTCCATGTAGTTCCATTGCTCAGTGGCTGACTTCTTCCTCTTCTCAGCATCTCGTATGTAATCTCGGATGAGATTTGTCCTATAGTTCCTTAGGACCCTCTGACAGCGTTGCATCACGCATTTATGATAAAGGCTTTCATCTAGTTCAAATATACTCTGCAAAATTTCATATAAATAACTAGTATCCTAAAAATTAGTAATCTGCAAAATAGAATTACAAATAATAATAGCTCATGCATAGTTCCTTCCATACTAAGTCTTTCTTCCCCTTAGGAACTTTATGCTAAGATTATACATTAGGACTACAATGGCTATGAGTAAGAACCCCAAGATATGAAATAAATGAGTTGCGGTTCACTCCAACTGGATTTCCTACATGATCAAAATCTACAACCAGTTTGGGTCCATTACCCCTTTGTTGTAGTAACTTATTCATCATAGTGATGCCCCTCACTTTTTCAATTTTTTTGTTGCTCATCAAGTGCCCCAAGTTCTTCAGGGGGTACATCATCAACCTAAAATTTGACAAAAAAAACACACTTACATGATATAACTTATAAATTGACATATAGATAGAAATATATGATATATTTTAAAAACTTACACTGTGAGGCACCGCATTGATATCCTCACCCTCTTCATCATCACGGTCATCATACTCATGCTCAGTCATCTGAAAGTGTCACTAAAAAATCAAACATTTAACATTTAACATAATTAGAAGATAATAAAATATTGTAAAGTTCACATTCAGAAAAATAAAACATATAAAAAAATAAAAACATGCCTCTAATACTGTGATCTTTTATCAATTAACATTCCTTCAATGTGATCTTCGTGCACATACAAGTCATCGTTAGCATCAATATTTAGTGGTGTTGGCAACCTAACTAAGAATGGACTCGAGTCATCATACTTATCATAGTACTCTTCTTCATCTATAGGATCTTCAATGAACTATCTTTTATCATGAAGAACAACCGACCATTTATCATTTGTAGGATCATCAATATAAAATATGTGTTTCGCATGTGATGCCAATATGAATGGTTCACCCTTCTCGCCAATCTTTTCAAAATTCACAAATGTGAAACCCAATTCATCCACTATAACTCCTTTGGTGTTATCAATCCAAATACATTTAAAGAGCGGAATTCTGAAATTTATGTAGTCAAACTCACATATGTCTTTAATGACACCGTAATATGACATTGGGGTACACGATGCACCAACAAGCATACAACCAACAGGTCCAGGAATACCTGCATCAGGATCTATGTTCTATCATGTCTTATATGAACATATCATGTACACACCCCTACCCCACCTACCAGCCTTTCCCCAGTAGTGATTATGCTTCTTATGCATACAATCATTACTACCCTACCCCCAAGCCTTCTACTGCTGCTCCTCCACCCTTTACTTATGGTGGTTCTACTCCCTCCTATCTGTTGTTGCCTGCTGGCCCCTTGGCCACCCTACTTGCCAGTCTTGGCGATTTTGCTCCATCCTTTCCTTAGGCCAATGAGCTTTATGCTCTTGGTATGACTTGGGATGAGCAGAATGCTCATTGGCCCAGTCGTGGTTTTGGTCCTCCTGTAGACAAGGAGATGCCTGACCAGGCTGTTGATGATGACGATGGTGATGGTGAGGATGCTTCATATGATGGTGATGGTTCTGGTGCTGATTCTGGTGATGAAGGCACTACAGCTGCACCTTTAGATGGAGACGAGGACTACGAGCCTGGAGCTGATGATGATGATGATGTTGTGGACATAGATAGTATAGATGTCTAGATTGTTTCTTAGTTTTAGTCTAGTATGTTGATCATATATATCTTTCTAGGCTTTTTTGTATTAGAAACATCTGGGCACATTATCTGAGATGTACTATTTTTCTCTTTAATTTTCATCGCTTCTAGCTTGTAGTTGCTTTTATGAGAACATGCTTTTGCGTTGTAATCTATATTATGTGCACTCTAGCTCTTTGCTCTGATATATCTTTTGAGTTGGTGCCTTATTTCACCACATTTTGATTATGACTGAGATTATATGTTTCTTTCATCTCTGGTTGACATATGATATGAGATTGCATGTATGCTTATCTATTTGATTGTGTTTCGAGAAGACCTGATTATAAGATCTTCTATCCCCCTACTTTTTTATAATGTCAAAAGGGAGAGAGAACTTCAATGTCTTGAAACTCAATCATATTGTTATTCCTTGGCATATTGTTGTTTATTACTTATGAGATCCTTTTCTTGTTTATTTACTATTTTATCATGTGACTTGCAAAGGACCATATAGTACATGTATGTTATAAATGCCTTGTGTAGGTAGACTAACTATGCAGGTTAGAGTAAGCATAGATTGAGAGGGAGCAATTCACATTGTTCACATCTTGAATTCCCCTAATTCATAAGGCAAAGGTATAATTTCTATATCCTTTTCAATATCTTGAGGAATGGTTTGTCATTGTCAAAAAGGGAGAGAATGTTGACCTATAGGTTGTACATTGTCCATATTTTGATAATGACTTAATCATTCCATTCATATGTATCTAATATGTGTATTCAAGATTGATTTTAGGTGTTAGGTACATAAAAAGGATCAAAATTCACAAGCCCTAATTTGCTCAAGTTCAAGTCAAAAGCTATACAAGTGTACAATTTAGGAAATCCATGTAAATGACCTTAGAATATTTTTGTAATCACTTGTATTAATGATATAGCTTGTAACTAAGATGAGAAAATTGTTTAGGACACTTTGCACCAAGTTTTAATCACTTTTGATGTACTTTAGAAAATTGATCACAGGTAGTCAATTAGTCGAGTTACAATCTCGATCGATCTACTGGATCAATTCTCAAAAGAGTGCATTGATCGAGTTGTGCATTCACAGAACTCGACCGATGGGGTTACTGACCAAACATAACTTTCATTGGTCAGTCGAGTTTCCTCAGGACAAACTCGACCGATGGTTCAAAATTTGGGTTTGTCTTTTACCCAATCGGTTGAGTTACCTTTATTGAAACTCGACCGAATACATTGTACAAATATTACAGAAAAAGTGATTGTGATCGTTGGTGACTTAATTGGACAAAAATAGATCCGTTTCTTGGGCAAAAAGGTTATAATTTGACTCTAAGTGTTCCCAACTCAAAGGGACACACTCAGCTATAAATAGGACCACTTGGAGTTCATTCCAAGTTTGCTCATTCCATATATGCTTAGTGATAAAGTAACTCCTCACTTGTCTACTAGCTTTGCATATCAAATTTTGAATCAGACATTAAATGCTCACCCATTTTGTCAAGGAAAGGAAAATACAAATTGAATATTTAAAATTATATAGTTTTGGTATTTAATGATTGGATTGCATTTCACATATTAATTCTTTTCCTTTTTGACATGGCTTCTATCTAGATCGTTACATCCATATAGGGTGAATTCCATACTGTTTCCTACCTTGTGCATGAGACCACTGTCCATGAACATGAACATGAACATTACTTACCTAAGTTTTTCTTGATCATGTTCTCTCTCTACTTAATATATCATCATGATTTCCTTTCCTATACCTCCCCCTTTTGATTTTCCAACTTTCTAACCCTTTGGATGTAGTAAGTAGGTGTGTACAAGATCCCCTTAATCTATCCATAGAATCCTTGCATCCATTGAATGGGAGCTAAGGTTGCATGTCTCAAACCCTAAACCACACAGCTATATAAGAACCTACTCTCCTTCATTAAGTTCTTCCACATTTCCACATGCAACCAATATCTCTAAAAACCCCTCATAGATTTGTGCACCTCAACAACTTTTTTTATCTACCTTTGTCCCAGAGCCCTCCTTAGCCCACCATCCATCAACTAATCTATTGCTTCATCCCTTGTCTTTTCCTATGCTCAATTTTTCATGAGATGCCACTTTTCCCTCCCCAACTCCTTACTCTCTTGCCTTCAATAGAGAAGATAATTTTCCTTCTTTGACAATCCCAAGACATGATTCAAGTCTCATTGGCTTCGTTGTATCCCTACAATCATGTATGAATCAAATCCAAGGCAAGAGAGTGCATAAGGCTGGGTTGATCAACCATCTTTCATCCCTTCTACCTCCCACAGAGTAACATTGTGAGGAGGAAGAATCCCCTTGGTATTTTACATATATACCCCTCATGTTTCCTCCACTTTGTTGATTTCTTTCTAGGAAAAAATATTTTTTTGGCATGATTTGGTTTGGATAGTTGCTATGTTTCCTAAGGACACTTTCTTTTGTTGAAATTGCAAGTAGAGCTATTTTAGTCTTTGGTGACTTTTTTCCTTTTTAACAAACTAATAAATATTATATCTTGTGAATGTATAACTAATTATTGGAACGTCATAAAATTATAAATAAATAGGTGTTTGAAGTTTCAAAAATGAGATAATTTTATATAAACTAGTTTTAGGATTCAATTTGAAGGTTTCTAAGAATCAAATTTTAGGTATTCTTATTTAATGAATACATGAACCCTAATTTGTGAAAATAATGTGTATCAGTGTGTGGAAATGCTTATTGATGGGCAATAGTAGTTTTTCTTTGACCTAGGATAAAGGTTGAGGTATGTGTATCCACCCTATTATCTTTTGAACACTATATGATTACAAACCTAAGATTCATTTATGAGGCATATCTTACGAAAATGAATCTCTTTACTTCTCTTGCAATCTTGTGAAAGATCTTTTATTGTGATACTTATCTCTCTTTGTTCCTAAATTTGTGAAAATATTATTGATAGGTCTTTTGACCTCAACTTGAAACAATATGGATGTTTTCATCCTCCTATATTTGAAATAGGCTTAAATTAACTAAACATTTATTTTTTTCATTATTTTTCATGTACATTAGACTACTATTATTCAAAGTAATGGTATCTCTATATCACCACATAATAGAATGTAACTTGAAGTGTTATTTTCCTCTCATTTTTATATAGTACATGTGTATTTCTGCCCAAGGTGTGTGTTTTTCCACCCAACACTTTTGGCTTTAGAATTTATGGCTCTCATTCCTACTACAGATCATTTTAGTTTGATTTTTTGTACATGCATTATTATTGGTTGAAATATTACTAAAATATATTATAAAGGCAAGAATTCTTATTTATTCATCACATTTTATGGAACTAAATTCCCCATCTCTTGACATGGATATCCTCTTAATTGTGTTTTCTTTGAACTGCCTACATTTATGAAACTCTTTTTCTTAGAAACTCTCTTGCCTATATTTCCTTTTTCTAAATTTAATACACAAATGTTTCTAAACTACACATACTCAACTTTGACTGACTCATTCTTATCTTTTGTTTCTTTTACTAGTTGATGTTCCCAACCCACCCATGAGAGGAGCAGCTAATGGACCAGAAGTTTTGAGAAGCTGCTCAAGTTTAGTTGTTGGAATGTTTAGAGATGGCAAGGGTTTCCATTATAGCCAATCTATCTAATTTAGACTTCTCTTTCCTTTTAGATTGTCCTTTGAGGACTACTTGTTGAATAGTGGTGAAATTTGTAATAGTTGAATTTGATTTAGTTTGTACAATACTCTTTCTTATTTACCATATATCTTGAGAAATTGGCATGCACCCATTTACTTTTGTAAATATTATTTTGTTATTGAATTTTTAGGGTTTGTGTATGTTTTTTCTCATAATAAGTAACGAGTGGATCCCCTACTAGGTACTACTCATTAAAGTATGTTTGTGTAGTTACACTTAGTTTCAACAAAATCTCCCTCATTTATATCCCAAACAAGTTTTAGTAGATACATACTCTCTCACACACACATGCATGCACACCTCGCTCATGATGGTGCCCAAGCACAAGCACCACACATGGGCACATGCACATGTGTGTGCGAACCACACATGCATGCACAACCCCCCCCCCCCGCACACACACACACACACATATAGAGAGAGTGTGTGTGTATGTGTGTACCGGCCGGTACATGTAACTTATGTGTACCGATCATTGAAATGGTACATGTGGAGTATGTTAATAAAATCCAACCATATGGATTGATTCAATATTATATAGAATACATGTGTTTAAAAACTCATAATCATATCTCATATAGATCATGAGATATAGCAATATATCATCTAACAGTTTATGCAACTTACTGTTAATTAGATAAGACACAAATTCTTTGATTGAGTGATCTATGAATATCATGTTTTGGTGATTTTTGATACACATCTTATCTAAGTAGTATACATCACATCCGTAAGATTGGGTAGTTTAGTTTAGTTTTACACTTATCATAAATGAAGGCAGGTACATATAAGCTATATGTACACGGGTACACAATTCTTTTAGCCATATATATATATATATATATATATATATATATATATATATATATATATATATATATATTCTATACTACTATAAAAAGTGAATATTTGAAACTATCTTTTTCTGCATCTCAAAAAGACCTCAACCAATCAGAACACATCATTTTCAAAATAGTGTTCTCTCATTGATTCTCTCTCTTCTTAGGATTTTTCACGTGTTTATAATAACAACAAAACAAATTACTCTTGCCAAGTTTGCATGTTCTCATTGCTCAACCACTGAGACCCACGATCCCAGTTCCAAACTTCCAACTACGCACGATATAGTCCATGTTTTGGCGTATTAGTTCTATAGTTGGTTCCGCAAGGAAAAACGTAGTCAGTTGTCTAACAAACCCCCACTACTTGCGGTTTCGCACAACAAAATATCGACAAATACTCTCTAACTTCGTAAATCGTTAACAAGACGTCTGTTTCTATTAATAAATGCAAGTATGCGAAACCTTTTCCAGCTATCTCCACAGACCACTGAGGACACGCTTTAATCTTCCACTAAATTAGCATAACAAGTCATAACTAACTCATCTCGCTCCTTTTTAGTTGTGGAGATTTTGGGATAAGAGATTGTTACGTGAGGAACTCATATCGTCAAAGCAACTTTACATGAACTTAAAAGATTCCTCCACTCATTCCTTGGGAAACGTACACATCTCAAGGATCAGCTGCTCCTCTATCCCCCCGGAAAGATCTGTTATTTCATGAAGCTACTACCATCTATCCTAGGGCCCTACCAAAAATCTATTATTTATCAGCGGTTGAATTTCTATATGTAGTGGTAATGATGGTCGTTTGTGCGGGAAAGAGATGGCATATTCCATTCATTGGGTTTCTAGGAGTTTCCTTATGCTGGTGCATCAATAGCCTCTATTGTGTGCTATCTCCTAAAATCTAACATCTAAAAGGTTGAAGCTTATGTTGTTGTTTGTTCGAATTTATTGTAGGCCGAGCTTGATTTTATGATTTTGTGAAATATATTCAGTTCATGAGTTCTATTCATTTTCCATTTTCCTGTTCTTTATGTTTCTCCTCTCGCTTCTATGCTTAACGGTTTAGTTAGTCCTGCACCGAATTTGACAGACACTAAGCAAGGTGTTTGTATTTACACAGGAGGAAACAAAGTAAGTGGAAAGATGTTGGTGGAAATACATTGTTTCATCTTAAGCAATGCATCACCCATTCAGGAAAAATTGGTAATTTTGTATGATTAATTATTTCCTTTTACATGCTCGATTTGTTTATTTTTGACATGCTAAAATATGCTTACATAAAACAAGTGGAACATTGAAGAGAAAAGATGTTCAAGGCAATACATGTAGTGTCATGGAGATGGATCAATCAGCTCCATCTATAAGTCAACCACATCTGCTGCACGCGTTTTCTAGATTGTTGGAGAACTTTGAAAGTGTCATCCTACAGAAGATGCAACCATCAAGCATCAATCTTGGTGCCATTATTTGTGTTTATTCCGCATCACATCTGACAGGTTATATTCAATTTCTACTCTAGAAATACAAGTGGTCTTTACCCATTGGTGGCAAGGTTTATGATAAATTAATAATATCACAATGACAGTATATGTCCATATTGGTGGCAAGGTTTATGATAAATTGATAATATCATAGTGACAATATATTTTTATATATAAGGGGTTTTTCCTGAATCAATACATGATAGTTCCTCTTTTGCAAAGTTTATAGAAACGGGCACCTGGTATGATTTGATAAGTTGGAGATAACTAAGAAGAGAATGGTACCGGACCTTTGAAGCGATGATTATCGATTTATATCATTATATTGAAGCTGGTTGAACTTAAGAAAAAAGAACAGACAACCATAAAGAAAATAAAATGTCTGGTCAACAAAACATCTAAAATTTCTATATCCTGTTCAAGATATCACATTAGGCTTACGGCTAAAACATGCCAAAGTTTCCATGGGATTTTCTTTGTCAGTTTCATATCCTTGTGTTGTTGACTATAAGTGGTATAATATGATTTTCAATCTTGTTCTGTTTCAAATCGATTTACTGCTAGTTGAAGTAGGGATAAGAAAAAAAAGAGTAGATTCATCTGGGATTTTGTTTCATGCGCATACAGAATATGCGGTTTTTGGTGTGGTTTCTTTTGATTTTTGTACGATTGATTTCATATTATGCAGGTTGTGTATCAAGAAAAATAGGACTAAAAAATGAATCAATTTGTAACACTATTCAGGGAGTTACGACCTTTCACATCTATGACCCACTCATGAGATAGATCCAACAAAAGGTTATATTTTTCTTATTACGCAAATTCCCACCTAAGGCAAGGTGTCGGCATGGATGTCAAGGTGAATGTTGAGTCAAAGAACATGGTCTTCCTGGGAGAGTTAGAAATGCAAACATGGTGACGTTTCAGGTTTATGGAAAAGCTTAGCATTACATCTAATGCACGCTGAGCTATTGTTGGGAGATGAACATCAATGATGTGACAACTCATGATACAAAACAACATATTTTTATATTTTTACAACTTTGGTTTCTGTTTGAGTTTTTGAACAATATCTCTTATATTTTTTTTTATGGAAGAGTTTATTGAACCCTCCACACCCGTATTGAAATTTATTTTTACAGGCAGTTCGGTGGCTTATTAGTAGAATGGTAAATGCGATCACGTTGCAACACATGGATAGATTTATTCATTTCAATAACATTGTCCAAGTTAAAGGAAAATCATCTCTTTTACCCTCGAATGTGAGAGTGAATCTTAACGTCGATAAGTGTATCCTTTCAATACTTGAATAATACCAATTCGGTAAGTGTATCCTTTCATTACTTTAATAATACCAATTCGAAGCCCCTCAGTACAACCGTTCTAACGAAGTTCTAGGATACTTAAATATTCACTACTTCGTCCTCAAATCTAAATGGGTACCTTACTCCCTAACTTGAAGGCTCTATGTGCAGGTCACGGCCTTTGGATAGCTCCTCCACATCAATGAACAATGGCTACGTACAAACATATGCATTGTCTTCTCTGTTTCCTATGGATATTGCACTTTGGTGCTAATAGGTCTTTGTTTGGACGGACCTACCATGATCTAGGTTGTTAAGATGAATACGGGTCAATGTAATGTACTTTTCTAAGGTGCTCACATTTTATTCTATTATTTGTTGACCTAGAGGTTATACATTGTCAATATTTTGATAATGACTTAATCATTCCATTCATATGTATCTAATATGTGTATTTAAGATTGCTTTTAGGTTTTAGGTACATAAAAAGGATCAAAATTCACAAGCCCTAATTTGCTCAAGTTCAAGTCAAAAGCTATACAAGTGTACAATTTAGGAAATCTATGTAAATGACCTTAGAATATTTTTGTAATCACTTGTATTGATGATATGGCTTGTAACTAAGATCAGAAAATTGTTTGAGACACTTTGCACCAAGTTTTAATCACTTTTGATGCACTTTATAAAATTGATCACAGGCAGTCAATCGGTCGAGTTACAATCTCGACCGATCCACTAGATCAATTCTCTGAAGAGTGCATCAGTCGAGTTGTGCATTCACATAACTCGACCGATGGGGTTACTGACCAAACACAACTTTCATTGGTCGGTCGAGTTTCCTCAGGACAAACTCGACCGATGGTTTGAAATTTGGGTTTTTCTTTTACCCAATCGGTCAAGTTATCTTTATTGAAACTCGACCAAATGCACTGTACGAAAATTGCAGAAAAAGTGATTGTAACTGTTGGTGACTTATTTGGACGAAAATAGATCTATTGCCTTGGGGAAAAATGGCTATAATTCGACCTAAGTGTTCCCCAACTCAAAGGGGCACTCTCAGCTATAAATAGGACCACTTAGAGTTCATTCCAAGTTTGCTCATTCCATATATGCTTGGTTCTTGCTTAGTTGAGAGTGTTGCACACCTTTGAGCCCCTTTCTCTCTCTACCTTCAAATCAATTCCATGAGTATGAGTGAGATAGGATCTGTTGTAAGAGAGCTACCCCTTATATTCATGTAAAGCTCTCCACCTCCATCTTTCTACCCCTTTCTTATTGAAGAAAAGGCTGAAGATCTTCTCTGAGTGAAGGAGAAGGAGTTGTTGTTCTTTAAGGTTGAAGAAAGTAAGATGTTCCAGATCTCCAAGTGAAGAAGATAAGCAAGGAAGACGTTCAAGAAGGATAAGTAATTCCTTAAAGGCCAAAGACTTGAAGAAGGAGTGGGTAAGTCCTTGTTGAAGGCTGAAGACTACATGGTTCAAGTGGGTAAGTTCCTTTAGTAGGTTGAAGATCCTTGCTTGAGGTATTAAGTCATTGGATGAATGTGGTTGTTGTCTTGTAATCTTATGAATGAATATAAGAGCATCAAGATTGCAAAGTCCTAGAGCCTAACCACCTCTAGGTAATGGACTGACTCACTTCTAGTTTGAAGTGTGGAACCACTCTAAACCACTTTGTCCAAGTGTATGTTCTTCCTTGTCTCTCACCATTGCTATGCATGTTAGTTAGGATCTCAAATTGGCTGCATGTTTAAGTTTCTGCACTTGATATAATTTGGTGGTCTAATTCGTTTTGTGAGATTTGTGAAGCTCTATTCACCCCCCTTCTAGAGCCCTTGATCCAACAAGTGGTATCAGAGCAGGTCTTCTCCAAGCTACTCCCACAAGTAGGAGAAGATGGGTGATCGGCCTAGATCGTACGTCCAAAAGGAGTAGATTTGAAGTAGTCGGACTTTTAAATAACTCGACTCTTAGGCCCCCGCAACGATGACGGGGTCCAAAGTAGCGATCGGGGTCGAACCACAGGGACAAGGGTGGTCGTGCTAAGAATGCGGAATCAACACTCTACACTCCGGTAAAAGAAGGGTAAGAAAATGTTCCCAAGGGAACGGTAGATCAAGATCGGTAAAACAAAAGAAAACTATCTCCAACTGGAGTTACAAGGAAGATTAAGGTTTTGGCATTTATCAATTTTTAGGGGTTTTGTGTAACAGAACCAGAGGAGATAACACTATTGCCCCGATAAGGAACGAAGGAGGAAAGCTTAGGCATAACAAGCGGCAGCAGAAAACATCAAGTACCCCTTCTCTCGAAGAGGGTACCTCCAACTAAGCACAAACACCCTCTCTCAAAGGTGGTGGACTTAGGTTGGAGTGGAAAGATAACCAAAGCAACTCTGACCCTGGGTACTCTCGTACTTCCTGATCAGACCAAACGCTAGAGTTACAACACCTCTCTCGAGGAAACTGTAACGGAAAACACGATTTGATAGCTAGTCAAAACATGATCCAAGCATATAAGCTAGAGTTTGGATGCTAAAAAGCAATCGTCCAACAAAAAGCGACCAAACTTAGAGCAACAGGTATTAAAACTCCTCTAATTCCATTAGCATGAGCACTATATCAAGGGTTTAGTTACATTGCATAAATAAAAAGAGTAAATGACTGAAAAAGGGAAGATAGGTATCGCCTCCTTGATTTAGGAGGGCGACATACAACAGCGGACCCCCTAAGGTGCCTCTAGCCCGATATCAGGCGGGAGCTCTGGCCGACATCCTCGTGTCGGGCGGCCAGCCCTATCGGGCGGTATGTCGTGACAGACAAGCATATCGGTCAAGGCACCCTCCCCGATACGGTCGTGGTTAGGATACCACCCTCTCGGGCGACACACCATGATGGGTGTTCCGTATCGGGACCGATATCGTGTCGGGCAAGAGATGACTTAGGGTATCGGGTTCCTTGTATCGTGTGTAGAGGTGAGCCGTCTCGGTCAGGGGTCCATCTAGGAACCTGGCACATCGGGTGGCCTCCTTGGTCGATATCGGGTTGTTGCGGCTACTGGGACGGATTCTAAGTGAACCACTCTCGCCCCTCTCGGGTAGGAGAAGTGCTCACCTAGTATCGTCTGGCACGCCTCTGGGACGTGACACACCAGCTCCAGATGCTTTCCAAATTTAGCTTTCGTGAGATTCCGATCCGTCTCATCGGGGTCCTGTAGGTGATGTTTATAGGCAGCGGTTGGAAGAAGTTGCGGATCTTCGGGCGCCACGTACCCTTTATCGGATCGCGTACGTGGCTTCGGGAATGATTGATGTGTGTGTGTCGTCTGGCGTATCTTGGCTATCGCGTGCCGGGTTACGAAGGTATCGGGCGCGACGGGCGGTTGCTTCCGGTGAGTGGCTCGTATCGCGCGACATGCCATAACGGGCTGATTAGTCGTGGCGGGCAGAGCTCTCTGTCGTGTAAATTGCATATTGCCCGTCAGTGACCGCACCGCGCGACATGCCCGTGTCAGGTTGTGCCCCTATCGGCCAGCGTCCGTGACAGGTAGTGGATGTGTCGTGCGACTAGAAAAAGACTGATTCTTTGTAAGTGGGTCGGGACGGGCCGTTTTGCTGATTTTGAGTGGAAAAGCGAGGAAAACTCTGTAAAAGATGATAAAAATGAGTTAAGAGCATAGTGTGACTCATTTATTCAATAACATGACAAAATGGAGAGGAAAACAATTTAAAAGGGAAGTTTTGACAACGAAATATGGGCCGTAAATACCACAAAAATGGGTATTATCAACTCCCCCAAACTTAGCATTTTGATTGTCCTCGATCAATTTTTAAAACTTTGTAATTGTGATACTTCTTCTTAACCCGTGGTAGTTTTCATACAAGGGGTTTGAGCGAGTATTGAGATGTCTTAAAGAGAATATTGTCCGACCACGAACAACGGACTTCATTTTTCCTGCCTTATTTAAGCAAAATTTTCTCTTCAGCTTCGGCGAGACTTGGGTGCATGATTTCGAAGTTAGCTTTCACACCAAACAGCTTTTGGGAACAGAAAGTTGTGTTTTTGGGTAGGCTTAAGGCTTTTTGGGTTTTTCTTATTTCCCATCAGTCCATCCAGTTACGGGTCTGTTAACGGGCAAGTGGTCCCTACAGTCCAAGCCAGTTGACTTTAGAGCAGTGATTTCACATCCTACGTACCACTGCCCCGGATCTACCATGCCTAAAGATGGGTACTTTTCGAAAGACAAGAGTGTGTATTTTTTTTCATTTGGCACAACTCTCATGTTTTTATTCACTCTCGTAAGGCTTTTCTCTCTTTTTGGGGTTTTGTTGGGTAAGGGAAAACAAGCAAAATTTTTGTTGTTTGGGCAGCTTTTTCCTTCTGCATACACATCTCTTAGCTGTTGTGAGATTATTTTTCAAAATTTTTGGCATGAAAAGTCATAGCCTTTTGTCGTTTTAAGACTGCATTTTCAGAAAGAGCATAACAAAAACCTACATCACCTTAGACACAGAGAAAACAAGCTGGAAAGAAGTCGTATCAGGTTTTTACTATAGAGCGTCTTTGTACAATTGTATATGCAAAAAAAAAATTGTATCAAGCATGTATATGTATATGTACACAGGTTATTTTATAGAAAAAAGAACAAAAGGTAAAATTTGGAGAGCTTTTAGTACCTCCCTCACTGATACATAGTACCCTCCCCCCAAACTTACCCCACACTCTATCCCAGAGTTGTGAGATAGATAAGGTAGGGTAATGTTAACTCAATGAGGGTTAGCATGTGAGCGCGCCTTTGCCAGATAGAAGCTCCCACACACATTCTCTATATTTGCTATGATAGTCGATGTGGTGGAGTTGGTCAGGCGTTTCCTGGTTAGATATACATTACATCACGAAGATGCTGCAGTCATTGGATAGTGGAATTTGTTGTGTACTGCGGTGGCAGAACTGAAGCTCGTGTCATTTGCTTGATGTTGTCTCCAGGAATGGTTGGATCAGCGTCGCCACCTCATCATAGTATTTTCATACTAAGCGCTCGAGGGGTGTCAACGTTGTCGATGTACACTGTACTGGATGATCTTTGTTGTTGTCCAAGCTGTTGTAGAAGATTCATGTTCGTGGACGAGTGTACATTGTTAGGAGCATCCAGTGGTTGTAATGCAGGATAGGCAGGTAGATGGCGTGTGGCATCCTGCTATGTAACTCTACCAAAAAAGATTGTTTCGCTCCTGACTCATCGGCAAGGCAGATGTCGTTGAACAGCATTGGATGGGCTATGTATGCGTGTTCAAACTTTCTTTGTAGCATCTGGATGTAGGCGGTCGCCACTGATATCGCCAAACATCCTCTTTCTTTCACCATGTCCCTTAAGTCCTCAACTGGGACTATGACAGTGCATGCCTCGTAGATGACGTCTGTGGGGGTAGAGTCAGCTAACTTCTGGAGAACTTCATTGACCTACTCCTGTGTGAGTGTAGAACATGAGAAACGGTCGAAGTTGCTGATCATTTCCTCTGAGGTTTCAGGCGAAGCGGGGTCTTCATTTCCGCATACTTCCCACAAGATTTCTAATCGCTTGCCTGTCCCGTAAACGTCTGTGTCCATCTCAGCTTCTTTTTCTAGAGTGTTATCGGGTTGCGAGGATTCGTCTTCTTGGTCACTATCCAGTAGCTTTTCTGGTATTCCCACGTTTTGGAAATAGCGTTTGTCTTTGATCAACAGCAAAGAGTAAGTGCTCCGGAGATGGAAGAAGTCTTGGCCCTGGAGATGTCGTATGTTTCCAAAGATGTTGAGCAGCTCCCTGGCGCACAAGACGATAAGGGCGTTATTCCCACTTCCTTATTCTTCTTGGATGGGGAAGTTTCCGATAGAGAAGAAGTTTCAAATGCCGCTATGACGTTGGACTCCTTGCTTGATAACTCAGAGAAGACGCAGTGGGAGAAGTCTGAGATGTTTGTCCTCCAGGCGAGTGAAGATGTGTCCTGAGCGTGGGACCTCCTCGTTGCAGTAGATGAAGAGTTGGACGTCATGGTTCCAGAGGTCTGCCATGCACAGGAACCAGTTATTACGGTGCTTGTACGGGGCCAACACGAGGTTTGTGTTGTGTTCTTCAATCTGCCACAGCATGTTGGCAACCGCAACGGAGTCGGACGCTCCCATCATCAACCTTCTTGCCAAGGTCGGGGTGGCGTTGTATATTGTTTGCTGGCATGTCCTGGTGCTGATATTCTCGACTATTGCACCCTCCAGGACCCTGAATAGCTTTTTACTGACGACGGCTGGCAAGCGGAACATGCTTCTCAGCGCTCCCCGTCGTACGGAGAAGTAGCTGTCGCTCCAAACGATGTCTTCTTCATCAGCCTGCGACATCAGGACCTTGTTCAGCAATTTCTGGTCCCTGATCATCAGGTATCCAATGGCCCTTCTGTCGAAGTCGGTCATCTCGAAGGAAGGTATCTCTGATGGCGTAGAAAATGTGTCTGCCGTCGAGCTTCTTCCTCTAGGGGGTGTCTTTTGATAGCGGCGTAGATGTCCCTCCCTCTCCCTCTTATTCGTCAGAAGAGTCCTCCCCGATGCTGATTGATTCGTCATTGTCTTCAGCTTCATCCAGGGGGACTGAGGGAGCAGATTCTTCCATGCCGCGGGAGCTCGCTTGTCCTGTTGGAGTTCCGTCGGTTGGCTTATGCATCGTCCCTTCCTCGAGAATTGTGTATGGCCCGCAGGAGGAGGAAGTGGATGACGTCCTGGGCGAGGAGGCTGACGAGAAAGGTTGGGAGCCTAAGCCAGGAGGTGATGGAGACTTCCTTGGCAGCCTTGAACGCGGATGGTCGTCCCTCCTGTTCAGCCTCTCTTCGATCACGTCGAGGCGTTGGAGGGCCTGCTGCAGCATCTTGTTGAGTGCCTCTAGTTGGCCGGGAAGGCCAACTAGAGTTAGCAGTTGTCGCTCCTAGTTGTTTAGCCTCTGCTGGAAAATAGAAAACTTACAGGTAAGCAAAGCAAAAGTAGCTGAGTGGTTGCCTGTTACCTCCCGCAACTGGTCGAATTCTTGACCCAGCATCTGTCCCAGTGATGGAGGGGCTGCATCAGATCTCCCTCTCATCCTCGCGACACTCCCCCGCATGAAGTTCGACCCGATGATTGTGCTGCCTCACTCAGGGTTGTATCTATTTGGATTGTTCACGAGGGCATCGCTTCGGGTTGAGGCGTCGGCACCTTCGCGACTGTCTCTGCCTCGCCTGTTTGTGGTGGTGGAGAAGGGCGCGGTGTAGGTGGTTGTTTCTCCACCTCTTTGTTGTCGGCGACCTCCTCTACAGCTACCACTGGAGACACCGACGGAGGCGGCGGCATGGGTTGCACAGCCCTGAATTCCATCTCAAGGATCTCAGCGAACGCCCCATTGCTGGCGTCCGGCTGCACCATTTCCTTTGCCACTGAAGGCGCAATAGAAGTCTTGGGAGCTGCGGCTGTCTCTCCCACGGTAGCTTCTCTCGAGGCTATCATCGTTGTCTCAGCCTAGGTTGTCTTGGCGACCACCACGATCGTCGTCACTTCTACAGCCACTGCAGATGTTGTTGTTGCGGCTGCGGCTGGTATGGGAGGAGCGACGACAGCTCTATCAATGGTTGTCGTCGGTTGCTCTGGAGCGGTGGGTGGCTCGACAGGAACTGTGGAAGATTTGTCCTGCCGAGCGTCGAGAGGGACAGGTCTTCCTGTCACGGTTTCCCTTTCTTGTATCCTCGTGGTGGCGGCATAGGCGGCTTCGACTACCACAACTTCAATCTCTGTTGTGGTGAAGACCAGCTTTTTTGCGTCGTAGACCAGCTTTTCTGCGTCGTAGCCGGCGCAGCGTGGGAGCGGAAGTAGGGTGTTTGTTCTTGCGAATTTGTAGAAGTAGCATCGCCCCTCCTTCTTGATGATGCTGGCCCTCATTAGGAACTTGAGGTCGATCTTGTCATCGCCCCTTGTCCTTGAAAGGTTACGCGGTTCCCTCAGGTATCCTAACCATACCGCAATCAGATTCACCAGTCCGCCCATGTTGTAGTCTTTGGTGGCGTCCTTTATCGGATGAAGGCGGTTGAGGAGGAGCCACCCCAGATTGATCGTGCGGCCTTCCATCATATGTCATATCAGGTGTAGCTCTTCAGTGTAAAGATTGCTCGATTCGTACTTGCTGAAGAGCAGGCACGCCATGATTTTATGCACTATCCTCCAGAAACAGGAGTGCACTGTGCCACTTTGCTTCCTGACTTGAATGTTGACTCACCGGTTAGCTTTCTCCAGAGCTCGACCGGGTTGAACCTGTCGCCTTCAGTGATTCTGACACCGTTATTGAGTAGTTCATTTTCTGCTTCGCTGGAAGAGAAGATTATATTGAGCAGCTTCTCTGATATGTCGTGCTCAGCATTATACAGTCGTCCTTGTAGTCTGTCTGCTCTGTCAAATCTTTCGATTTCATCTGGTCTATTCTGTACCCAGTGGAGAGACAACATGAACTCCCTTTTGAGTTCTGTGTAAGATGCGGAGTGGCTGAAGTAGATCTTCCTCAGCCCGGCTGATGCTAGGACATTTTCCAGCCTGTCAAAAATGCCTATCTGGTAGAAGGACGACTGATGGCAGAACCTGCTTGGTCTGTAGACCTTGGCTGCCAGTTCTGTGTACCGCCACCGGTGCTCGTCGTCTCTGGGCATGAACCTGCCTGGTGAGTGATCTAAAGGTTCAGGTTCGTCCGTCGTGGTTGAAACAATTGTTAGGGATGTTTCTTCTTCCATCTTTGGTCTCTTCTCGGTCGTAGATGGCCCAGCTGCATCGGGATTTGGGCATTTCTGCCCAACTGTGGTAGCTTCTGTTGTGGCCTCAGTGTTATCCTCTGGCCTTGTTCATCTACTTAGACGACGGTTTGCTTGGTGCGGGCCATCTCTGTTATCATAAAACAAAAGTTTAGTAAGAATCAATTTTACTAAATGTTCCACCTTGCCCGATATTGGGTGGCGGGGTGTGTCGCCTGATATCAGATAGGTGATATATTTTGAAAACTGACTAACAGAACTCAAAAGAGTTAATTCGATATCGGTCATAACTAATAAAATCGAGATAAGTTTGTTGTGCGATAAGTCAAAACAAAAAGGTCGGCCCGATATTAGTGATGCCCGATACAATAGTATCGGGCGAAAAATTGGACGATACGGTACTTTGCCTGATATGCCTGTGTCAGGCGGTAAGAAGTTAGACAGATACTGTCACAAGGCTATCGTGCAACACCGGGCATCATCACGAACAGCTATCGTGCCCGATATGATCCTTCTAAAAAAGGGTGTCGCCTGACACTTACAAGACGTGAGGCGACACAAGATAAAATTTTATTAAGAACAAAACTGGGCGACACAGGTATCGCCCGATATAGGGTATCAGGCGGGCGCGTGATAGAAGTGGCTCACGCGATGCGGTTAAAAGGAAGGGTACCCGACACAAGCATGTGTCGGGCGACACAAAAAGAACTAACGTCTTGTGCCCGATACGAGATGTGTGACACGGGAGCGTGTCGGGTAAGCTAAGTGATATGTGTATCGTGTTATACCTTTATCTTCATAAAGTAGTTGCGCGACACGGGAGAAAAGGCAAGGTTGGTCGACACGAGAGCAAAGCGAGAGTTAAGTGCGCGATACGGGCCTCGCGAGGGTCTGCCCTAATCAGAGAGTCGATACTATTGACTCGCGTCGATAGTATCGGCGTGCCACGTCAACGTTCCGTGAGGAAAGATCTACGGTGATCGCAGCAACCAGGAAGTCGGTCCGGGGGACGAGTCGATACCATCGACTTGCGTCGATAGTATCGACGTGTCAGCAATCCGGGCCCCGTAGATCCATCCATGGACGACCGTCGATACTCACAGCAGTACGGATTGTGCTACCCGTGTCGATACCATCGACTCGCGTCGATGGTATCGACGGGCATACAGCAGCGCCAGCCACGGCTATATATGAGAAGGATTTGCGTCAGATGACATCACAACTCCAGAGCAATCCTCCTCCACCTATGCCGAGCGTATTGCAGAGTGATCTGAGCCCGACGACGAGCATCACCGAGCACGTTCTTCATCGAGCGGAGATTCCTTTCTCCGATCTTCACCGAGCTCTCTCTCTATTCCTCTTTCTGTCGCGATCATGGTGCATGTTGCTGGTGCATCGTCGTCACGCGCCGACCCGATGGAAATCCCAAAATTCGTGCCACCACCTACCGCGTCAATTCCACACATGCGGCTGATTCATCCATCCGCGGAGGTCAGGAAGATATACGAGGAGATCTTAAAGAGAAAGATCGAGCCGACCCGTTATGTTGAACGGGAAACCATCCGCAACTTGGGGTTCGAAGCTAACCTCGACTACGTTCTGAAGGGACAGGCCCGACACACGGGAAGACGGCCTGACGAGCTGGAGTTTCATGCAGATGGCCAGCCATTTTTCGGTGAGTGGCCTACGTACAAGGAGCTGGTGGCTGAGTTTATGGCATCGCTTAACGTCTGCGTCGTACCCAATGACGTCATAGCCACCGGCCGCGAGTGGATCAAGGGCCGGGTGTCTTTCCGGCTGTACAACAATGACTACACCCTTACACTCCGGTAGTTCAACAAGATCTTCAACTGGAATCATTCGCGGTCTGACTACCGGCGGCCGGACAACCGCACTGACTACGATGCAATCTTTGTCGAGCTTGTGACGGTGCCGCCGGGCAAGTCAGGGAGTTACCACAATATTGTGGTAGCCGACTTTGAGCATCCATTTGTCAGGATACTCCACCGGATACTGAGTTCTACGTTGTTTTCTAGGGGTGATTTGGCTCTCAACAAGTTTCAGGAGACGGACCTATTTTTCTTGTATAAACTCCTGAAGCGCCAAGAATGCAACTGGGGAGCTTTCTTTTTGCAGCGGGTTTTGACGGTGAAGAGGAGTACACGGAAAGCTCCAATTCACTTTGGAAGGCTTATCACAAAGCTGGCCTTCTTCCTTGGGTTGAATTTCCAGCAGCTTGCTCCTCTCTCCAACAGGAGCAAGGTGAACTTGCAACATCTGTACCGCTCCAACCTCATCCTTCTTCGAGATGGCTTGGCGTATACACACTACCACGTCAACCATGCTTACCAAGAATGCTCGCTTCCCGATCCGGTCTTTAACATCGAAGGGGCGCAACACTTCCGATGGCCTATCATAGCCATTGCTGACTCCGATGAAGACGGAGGCAACGACGACGATGACAACAATAACGATGAGGCTGAAGAGGAAGAGGAGGCCTACACCCCTCTTCGGGCAAGAGTGGCACCACAGAAGCGTCCTCGCATGCATCCGGGTGCATCTTCATCTTCACAGCCTCCACCACCACCGCCCTCGCAGCCAAGCGAGGATGTTTATTCAATGCAGAGCATGTATGCTATGTTGCAAGACATACAGCAGACGCAGCAGCATCACACGACGTTGTATACCGAAGTTCAGGAAACTACGAACCGGTTACTGGACAATCAAAGGACAATCTTCGAGAACGAGCGTCTTCGCCTCGACAACCAACAACAGATTCATGACCGGTTGCATAGGATGGAGATGCAACAGCAGCCCTTTTACGATCACTATTGGAGCCAGAACTACTTTGGAGGCTATCCACAACCTCCACCTAGGGCTCAGTTTGATCCGAGCTTCCAGGGGGAGTATCCATCTTGGGACCCCACGGCTCCACAGTACTTGCCTCCGCCTGAAGAGTAAATCGGTATCTCTGTTCCAACCTTTAAAATTGTTTTTGACTATGAGGCCATAGTCGAATTCAAGCTGGGGGGGGTGTTGGAACAACTCTATTATCTATTTTTTTATTTTTCTCTGTTTTTAGTTTTATTGCTTTTGTTCTTGTCATTTGTTTCTTGCAATCTTAGTTTGTTTGTAGGATCCGCATTCTATCTTAGTGTAATTGTGGATGTCTTAAGTCTTATGTTATCTCAGTTGCATGTACATAGGAATTAAGGGAAAATTAAAATTTTTGAGTGTTCGCAAGCGTGAGTGTTGTTCAACTTTGAGCACTTAACTTAAGAAAATGATTGCTTTTGTCAACTTTAAAACAGAAAATCACAACTGTACATTTCTAATGATTCATGAAAGTGGACGGAATTGGTTGTTTGAGCCTAAACTGACCAAATGATAATGAGACTCTAATTTGAAGTAAGAGAGAGAAACCTCTTAACTACTACACAGGTCAGTAAGGAGGGACACATAATACTTTTCAAAGGTTCAGTCAATTAGTCTTGTGATATGTCCACCTCATTGCTTTTGACAATCCACCACGAGATTTGGAAGTAAAGTACGGTTTCAACTTTTTTTATTGCATGTCATGTAGATAGGACTTGCATTGCAACCACTTTCATATGTTTTGCATGAAAAAAAATAGAACAGTTATACATGCACATTACCCTTAGGTGCATGTCATTTAGTTGCATTCATAACTTTTATGCATAGAGTATATCATGTACCTCATTTCTTCTTTAATGGTGAATTAAATTGTTCCATACCTTCTAAATAGTTCAAATATTCGAGTTATGCATAAAAAGTAAGTTCAATAAAGTATTCATTGGCAATTATGGATATAAGGGCTTGAAAAAAAAATCTGGAAAAAAAAATGAAATTGAAAAAAAAAGTTATTTAGAAGCAACTAGAATAAGAAGGAGAAAGGAACATAATCTCACCTGCATTTTAAGATGAGTAAGTACATGATGTAGCTCAATTAGATATCCATCTCATTTTGAGATGGGATTTTAGTGCATGCATCATTCCACCAAATCTTAGGCATTAGGGCATTTTTGTTTTATGCATGTTGAAACCGTATAATGCTTCCACTTCTTCCATTAGCCACCCATTCCATCCACCTGTTGCTCGGATTGGTAGGCCACCATGATTTTCTCCTCACTTGTGAATATCAGGAGAACTGCTTCCATGTAGATGGTAGTTAGGGCAAGCAACGTAGTATAGGAGATCACAAGATGCACTAAGTCTAGACCGGCGAATTCTATTATGTTAACTGCCTTATGTGATAGTGTTCATCAGTTTTGAGGTAGACATCTTTTATGGATGATTACTGTCGCCTTTAGGGTAGTTATCATTCTGTGGTTAGCGAGGGTCGGTATGCGAA
This sequence comes from Alisma plantago-aquatica, assembly GCA_963693085.1. Lineage (NCBI taxonomy): Eukaryota > Viridiplantae > Streptophyta > Magnoliopsida > Alismatales > Alismataceae > Alisma > Alisma plantago-aquatica. The sequence continues at coordinate 102,470,980 of OY856414.1, read as the reverse complement.
TGTCCGGTGGGAATTCTATTCTAAGGTTTGTTGTGATGCTTTGTTCTTTAGTTGTGAACACTATCACATAAGGCAGTTAACTCTGGGATGTTTGTTGTGATGCTTTGTTCTTTAGTTGACTCTGGCAATTCTATTCTAAGGTTTAGTTGCTCGAGGGCGAGCAATGTTCAAGCTTAGGGGAGTTTGATGCGATGATTTTGAGTCGCATTTATAGACTGGTTTGATATGTGTTTTATGCATTTATTAGTCATTTTCATGGTTAATGTTGCATAATTCATCTGCTTTGGTCTATGCTACTTCTCTATGTCAAATTTCCCTTATTTCGGCATTTTGATTATTATTTATCAAAAGAATACATTTTGTGTAGACTTATGTGGTTTCGTGTGTTAATTTCAGGAAAAACAAGTATCTGCTACTGTCGATACCATCGACCGGACCACAGGTTGCTAGCCGCAAAGACCAGAAGAAAGTCGATACTATCGACAGGGATGTCGATGGTATTGAGAGACCATCAGGTTGCTGGCGAGAAGTGAGTCGATACTATCGACACATATGTCGATACTATCGACTAGTGGAGCTACAACGACGGTAAAAGGACAAAACCGACGTCTAAGAATATCGATACCATCAACCCGCGTCAATGGTATCGAGATGGCATCAGGCGCAAAGACAAAAGAAAAGAAGAACTGCCGATATCGCGCTAGGTCGATACCATCGACCCGCGTCGATGGTATCGACACCGTCAGATATGAGTTTGCTTCATATTGATCTTAATCTGATTGCTACGATTAATTGGCGACCTAACTCGGGAATTATACCTAATGACGGCGCCCAAGAGGGGAGGATCACGTCATTAGCCGTTGCACACGTCCCGAGAAGGTGTGGAGAGAAGAACGGAGCCCAGAAGCACGCCCCAGTCGATCCGGACGCCAAAGAAGACGATTTCCACCACTGAAAGGCGGGAGAACGTGTATTCCACGCTAAGGATCGCTTGGATCTTCTCCGTTCAGGGGTTTCACCGCTCAATCACATTTTTCTCCATGTTTCCCTTTTTCTACTCCACGTTTTTCTCTGAGATGAACATGCGTGGCTAATCCCCTTTGTCTTTAGGACCGGGAGTAGCCCGGAAATTCATTGTATGACAATTTTATCATAGTAATTCATATCTTATCTCTTAAATCCATGGTATAATTTCGTTTTCTCAATTATATTGTTATTCTTGATCACCATAATAATAATCTAATGCCCTTAATTGCTTTGAAAGAAAAATTAATGGTTGAAAAGAGACGGAATTTACATTAATTGACAAATCCCTTGAACAAGGTGGTGTAAGGTTAATGGTGGATACCGAGAGATCGTTTTTAATGCCCCTAGTTTAGGGTATAGGTTACTACGACGGTGGAACCGACCTAGATGTAGGTAGTGAATTGTACCACGACAGTGGGAAATTCTGATTTCAGGCCACTACCCAGATAGAGAGATAAATTTGAGTGACTGCATATAATTTGATACAATGAAAACCCGCGGTGAAACCGCAATCCTAAAGATCTCATTTTGAATTGATTAAACCAAACATTTAATCGATTTCTTTGTTTTGTTTTATTTTTATTTTCTTTTAATTTTAACAACAACTCTCAACTATTTAATCGGTCTAGCTGATCACGAGTAGTTAGTAGGAGTCTCCGACAATTTCACATATCCCTGAGTTCGACTCGGGCCTCACAAAGGCCTATATTACATTGAAGCGTACACTTGCATTTCTACGCACGGTAAATTCGTGTCAAGTTTTTGGCGCCGTTACCGGGGATACGGCAAGTTTTCGGCACTACGAGTACTGCAAGCGGCCACTCTATGCCACATTTTTTTTATCATTTCAAAAATTCATAGTCTATTTTCTAAATATTTGCAATCGTCAAGCACTGTACTGAAATTAAAATTTTCTATTTGTAGGTAATGTGCATGGTGCAGACGCGTAGTACCAACTACACACAACAAGCACCAGAGGTTCCACTGACGGGACCTGACGACGAGGAAGGCCACAATCAAGACCATTTAGAAGAAACATATTCAGAATCCGAACAAGAAGAAATGGAAGAGCCACAGACAATATGGGAGAAGATCAAGGCTTCTTCCTCATCCGCTTCCAAAGGGCCGATCAAGAAGCAGGTGGTTAATATTCCGACATACAAGAATGATCCGGCTTTAATCAACTTGGTAAAGTCGAATGCTTTCCATGGGCTCAAGAATGAAGACCCCGTCGCGCATATAAGTCCATTTGTGGAGAATTGTGATATGATAAAAATAGACAGATTTCCACAAGATGTGCTCTACTTGAAGCTCTTCCCGAGTTCTCTAGCGGGAAACGCGCGAGAGTGGTTACATAACATGGACGATTAATATGTGGAATCTTGGGACCACATGGTGGAGGTTTTCTTTGAACGGTTCTTCCCACCTGAGAAGACCAATGACATGATCAGGAAGATCCACAACTTCACCCAAAAAGCAGGAGAGACCTACTCTGAGACTTGGGAAAGGTTTCAGATCATGCTCAAGCGGTGCCCGCATCACGGGCTTGACAAGGAGGCACAGGTCAAGATCTTCTATTTTGCTCTCTCTGAGCATGATAGAAGCAACCTCGATTCAGCCGGCTCAGGATTCTTCTTGAATAACACGGACACTAGGTGTTGGGAAATCCTAAAGAACATGGCCAAGAAGCAATCGTGGGGCGAAAGAGACGTTGTGGAGCATGTTCGAGTGGCAGAGGAATCTAAAGCAATCAAAGAGTTGAATGAGAAGATGGATCTTCTCACGAAGAAACTGCTTGCAAAGGAGGATACTGAGTCCGAGGATGAGGCTCAAGTTAAATTCATGAGGCAGCAGCAAGGCTACAGGAATAATGACTATTCATGGAGGAAAGACAAGAAGTTCTCCTGGAAGGATCCAAACAACTTCTTGTAGGATCCAGATGCAAAACCCCAGCCAGTAGCGGAGGATAAGAGCATAGAGCTGCTCAATCAGGTGATAAAGCAAAATCAAGAACTCATGACTACTTTTGGCCAGCAAATAAAGCAACAAGGGGAGTTTATGAACCAATTTGGGCAGACACTGTAGATCCATGGGGCTCAAATGAGGACAATAGAGACGTCAATGGCACAAATGGCAGCGGAGATAGCCAATTTGAAGAAGCCGACGCACCCAGGTTTTCCGGGTAATACTAATGTTCCAGGAGGAAACCAGTAGGCGAAGGCCATCTTGCTAAGAAGTGGCAAGAAACTGTTAAACCCCAGAGCCGATAAACCAAGCAAACCCCAAGTAGAATTTGAAGGTGAGGCCACTGAGGAGCTGCCCATACCGGTCGCAGAACCAGTTGCGGACATAGCAGCGGATGCTACTGACAATCCTATTTCAGAGGAGGAGGAGCCTCAGAGAAGGACACCTTATGTGCCACCGCATCAAAGGGCACAGGCTGTCCCGGTCCCATATCCGAACAGTGCTAAGGCAAGGAAAGTGGATGCTCAATTTAAAAAGTTTCTAGATAGTTTTAGAAAGCTTTCAGTCAACGTCCCTTTATTGGAAGCTATTGAGCAAATCCCTTCTTACGGGAAATTTCTGAAAGACATTATCACCAAGAAGAGAAAAATTCCAGACACAGAGGTTGTTGTGCTTAAGGAGCAGGTGAGTGCCTTCATCATGGGCACATTGCCACCAAAGAGTCAAGATCTGGGTTGTTTCAACATCTCATGTTACATTGGGAAAGTTAAGTTTGGTGAAGCACTATGTGACTCAGGGGCGAGCATTAACTTGATGCCTCTCTCTACATTCAAGAAGATGGGATTAAAGGAGTCATGGCCGAGCAACATGACAATCCAGTTGGCAGACAATTCAGTGGTAAAGCCATATGGGATTTGTGAAGATGTGCTAGTGAAAGTGGATCGATTTGTATTTCCAGCAGATTTTGTCGTCATGGAGATGCAAGATGAACAAGGCAATGAGCTACTGCTCGGATGACCCTTCCAAGCTACAGCCGACATGATACTTGAGATGGGGAGAGGTCGTTTGACCTTAGGTATAGCCGATGACCGATTTGAGATGGTCATGCCTTCCAGCGCCACTTCACCTAAATCTAAGGAGCAATGCCACATGATAAAACATTTTGATAACAATATATCACTTTGTCTAGGGAAGCCATTTTTAGATATGGCCCATGTAATGACCAAGGTGGAAAAAGGGACTTTGGCTGTGGACATCATGGAGCAGACCAAGGTGGTATCCCTTTGTAAGGCTGTAGGTTTTCCGAACGATGAGGATGAGGACATTCCTCCCTCTACTGAAGATGAGGCTATAGTAAATTCAGTTTTTGATGCATATCCGGAATTACCACTTGAGGCTTGTTTAGTCAATATCACTCATGATTGGATGAGAAGCAAATCACTGAAGGAGTGCGCCAAGATGCTTCAGATGTTGTTGTGCTTCTATGCGAGGCACTATGAGGATTTAGGCAAACTACCACCTCCGCTCCAATCATCCTTAATCAGCCCGCCGGAATTGGAGTTGAAGCCGCTGCCACCGCACCTCAAGTACACGTTTCTAGCTGAGGAAAAAAAGTTGCCTGTGATTATTTCTTCTTATCTGAGTGCTGAGGAGGAGGACCAGTTGTTGATAGTGCTGAAGAACCACCGGGGCGCATTTGGGTGGTCTGTTGCAGATATCCAGGGGATTTCCCCTACTTTGTGCCAGCATAAGATTCGGCTCGAGGAGGAGCCAAGCCGGTGATTCAACCACAACGTCGACTAAATCTAAGCATGATGGAGGTTGTGAAGAAGGAGGTGATTAAGCTTCTTTCCGCAGGTATCATCTGTGCAATTTCAGACTCGACATGGGTGACTCTCACGCAGGTAGTCCCCAAAAAGGGGGGAATAATTGTTACTCATAATCTCTTAAATGAACCTATCACCACCCGCTTGGTAACCGGGTGGCGAGTTTGTATAGATTATCGACGACTGAATGCCGCTACGCTAAAGGATCACTTTCTTCTTCCGTTTATTGATCAAATTCTAGAACGCTTAGCCGGCCGATCACATTTCTATTTTTTTGGATGGGTATTCGGGGTACAATCAGATTTCGATAGATCCTAAGGACCAAGAGAAGTCCACCTTCACTTGTCCCTATGAAACGTTTGCGTACCGACGCATGCCCTTTGGTTTATGTGACGCACCGGCGACCTTTCAGTGTTGTATGCTCGCCATTTTTTCTGATATGGTAGAACGATGTCTAGAGGTCTTTATAGATGATTTCTCGGTTTATGGTGCATCGTTTGATGAATGCCTTTACAATCTAGATAAGGTGTTACAACGTTGCGAGGACACACATTTGGTCCTCAACTGGGAAAAATGTCATATGATGGTGAGTGAAGGGATAGTGCTAGGACATAAAGTGTCTAGTAAAGGTTTGGAGGTAGATCCGGTAAAAATTGAAGTAATTTCCAAATTTCCCCCACTAAATTCGGTGAAAGGGGTAAGAAGTTTCTTAGGTCATGCCGGTTTCTATCGTCGTTTCATAAAAGACTTTTCAAAAATCGCCAAACCTTTATCTGAGCTTCTAGAAAATGATGTTGTTTTTTATTTCAATGACAAATGTTTACACGCGTTCAACGTGCTGAAGGAAAAATTGATTTCCGCACCGGTTGTGCAAACACCGGATTGGACCAAGTCGTTTGAACTCATGTGTGATGCATCTGATTTTGCTGTTGGAGCTGTGTTGGGACAGCGGGTGGACAATAAACCCGCTGTGATTTTTTATGCATCTAAGACTTTGAACGATGCCCAACTAAATTACACGACTACCGAAAAAGAATTGCTTTTCGTTGTTTTCGCTTTTGAAAAATTTTGGCAATATCTAGTTGGATCGAAAGTCGTAGTTTGGACTGACCACGCCGCTATTAATTATTTGATGGAGAAAAAAGATGCCAAACCTAGATTGATTAGGTGGATCTTGCTTTTACAAGAATTTGATATCGAAATCAAAGACAGGGCGGGGATTGAAAATGTTGTAGCGGATCATTTGTCTAGGTTAGAGAGGGTAGATGAAAAAGATTTACACATACCCATTACCGAGACATTTCCGGATGAACAGCTTTTGAAAGTGAATTCTAAAGATCCGTGGTTTTCATATATTGTAAACTATCTTGCTTGCAGGATCATCCCGGATGATTGGACGTATCAAGAGAAGAAGAAATTCTTCCATTCCGGATGACCTTATTCTCTTGAAGCAATACAGGGATGGTGTCCTACGCAGGTGTGTACCTGAGGTGGAATACGAGAGTGTTCTTCGTCATTGCCACACACTACCGACGGGCGGACACCATGCAAGCTCTCGTACGGCAGCCAAAGTACTGGAAAGTGGCCTATACTGGCCTACCTTGTTTCGGGACGCTTATGAGTTCGTGCGGCAATGTGATTCCTGCCAAAGGGTGGGTAACATTTCAAAGAGACAAGAGATGCCCCTAAATGTTTTCAGGAGGTTGAGGTATTTGATTTATGGGGTATAGATTTTATGGGACCCTTTGTGTCCTCAAATTCTAATTTTTATATCCTTTTAGTTGTTGACTATGTGTCGAAGTGGGTGGAGGCAATACCCATGAGGACTAACGATTCCACTGTAGTGTGCAGGTTCATTAAGGAAAATATCTTCTGCAGGTTTGGTGTGCCCCGAATGATCATTAGTGATGGGGGTACGCACTTCCGGAATCAAAAGTTCTCGGCATTATTGAGAAAATACGAGGTCAAACATAACATTGGTATCCTGTATCACCCGCAAACTAAAGGACAAGTGGAGGTCTCCAATCGCAAAATTAAAAAGATCTTGGAGCGTACTGTGGCTTCCACGAGGAAGAATTGGAGTGCCTTACTACCGGATGCGTTGTGGGCATACAAGAAGGCATACAAGACACCTATAGGCACCACGCCTTTTAGGTTGGCATACGGTCGGGCCTGTCACTTACCGGTGGAGTTAGAGCACAAAGCACATTGGGCGCTGAGGAAGCTCAACTTGAGTTATGATGAAGCGGGGAAGAAGAGATTACTTGAATTAAATGAACTGGATGAACTGCGAATGAATTCATATGAGAACTCGCGGATATACAATGAGCGTACAAAGTTGATCCATGATCGCCACATTCAGATGCGCACCTTCAAGAAAGGAGATCGTGTGCTTTTGTTCAATTCGAGGCTGAAGTTGCATCCCGGGAAGCTAAAATCCCGATGGAGTGGACCATTCACAGTAGAAGAGGTCAGACCACATGGCGCAATCATGGTGCGCGATGGGGAGACTACATTTTTGGTGAATGGACAGAGGTTGAAGTTGTATTTTGGTGAAGATTACATCAGGAAGGTGAATGAGATCAAACTCATTTCACTTTCAGATGCATGACGTGCTTCAAGTCGTCTAGCCTAAGACGTTAAATAAGGGTGCTTGTTGGGAGGCAACCCAACCATTGGTACTTTAGTTTAGTTCCTTTACATTCGTAGTTTGATTTGTTTTAACCCAGTTTTTAGTGTAAAAAAGATACTGTGATCGTTTGCTCATTGTGCAGGACTGAGGCAGAGTTGATACCATCGACCCTTGCGTCGATGGTATCGACTGTGATACAGGTCGGCGACTGCAAAAATTGCACTGCGTCGATACTATTGACGGCCTCGTCGATAGTATCGACACACCAACAGGTTGATCATCAAGTCAAGGTCGATAGTATCGACATGTCAGTCGATACCATCGAGATCTCTGGAGATATTCAAAAGAAATCGTCTCAGTAAAGTCGATACCATCGACGGCCCTGTCGATGGTATCGACACATTCACACACAGAAGGCGGCGGCCGGGCCTTGCGAGGGTTTGCCCTAATCAGAGAGTCGATATTATCGACTCGCGTCGATAGTATCGACGCGCCACGTCAACAATCTGCGAGGAAAGATCTACGGCGATCGCAGCAACCAGGAATTCGATCCGGGGGACGAGTCGATACCATCGACTCGCGTCGATAGTATCGATGTGTCAGCAATCTGGGCCCCGCAGATCCAGCCATCGACGACCGTCGATACTCGTGGCAGTACGGATTGTGCTACCCGTGTCGATACCATCGACTCACGTCGATGGTATCGACGGGCATACAGCAGCGCCAGCCACGGCTATATATGAGAAGGATTTGCGTCAGATGACATCACAACTCCAGAGCAATCCTCCTCCACCTGTGCCGAGCGTATTGCAGAGTGATCCGAGCCCGACGACGAGCATCACCGAGCACGTTCTTCATCGAGTGGAAATTCCTTTCTCCGATCTTCACCGAGCTCTCTCTCTATTCCTCTTTCTGTCGCGATCATGGTGCATGTTGCTGGTGCATCGTCGTCACGCGCCTACCCGATGGAAATCCCAAAATTCGTGCCACCACCTACCGCGTCAATTCCACACATGCGGCTGATTCATCCATCCGCGGAGGTCAGGAAGATATACGAGGAGATCTTAAAGAGAAAGATCGAGCTGACCCGTTATGTTGAACGGGAAACCATCCGCAACTTGGGGTTCGAAGCTAACCTCGACTACGTTCTGAAGGGACAGGCCCGACACACGGGAAGACGGCCTGACGAGCTGGAGTTTCATGCAGATGGCCAGCCATTTTTCGGTGAGTGGCCTACGTACAAGGAGCTGGTGGCTGAGTTTATGGCATCGCTTAACGTCTGCGTCGTACCCAATGACGTCATAGCCACCGACCGCGAGTGGATCAAGGGCCGGGTGTCTTTCCGGCTGTACAACAACGACTACACCCTTACACTCTGGCAGTTCAATAAGATCTTCAACTGGAATCATCCGCGGTCTGACTACCGGCGGCCGGACAACTGCACCGACTACGATGCAATCTTTGTCGAGCTTGTGACGGTGTCGCTGGGCAAGTCAGTGAGTTACCACAATGTTGTGGTAGCCGACTTTGAGCATCCATTTGTCAGGATACTCCACCGGATGTTGAGTTCTACGTTGTTTGCTAGGGGTGATCTGGCTCTCAGCAAGTTTCAGGAGACGGACCTATTTTTCTTGTATAAACTCCTGAAGCGCCAAGAATGCAACTGGGGAGCTTTATTTTTGCAGCGGGTTTTGGCGGTGAAGAGGAGTACACGGAAAGCTCCAATTCACTTTGGAGGGCTTATCACAAAGCTGGCCTTCTTCCTTGGGTTGAATTTCCAGCAGCTTACTCCTCTCTCCAACAGGAGCAAGGTGAACTTGCAACATCTGCACCGCTCCAACCTCATCCTTTTTCGAGATGGCTTGGCGTATGCACACTGCCACGTCAACCATTCTTACCAAGAATGCTCGCTTCCGGATCCGGTCTTCAACATCGAAGGGGCGCAACACTTCCGATGGCCTATCATAGCCATTGCTGACTCCGATGAAGACGGCGGCAACGACGACGATGACAACAATGACGATGAGGCTGAAGAAGAAGAGGAGGCATGCACCCCTCTTCGGGCACGAGTGGCACCACGGAAGCGTCCTCGCATGCATCCGGGTGCATCTTCATCTTCATAGCCTCCACCACCACCGCCGCCCTCGCAGCCAAGCGAGGATGTCTATTCGATGCAGGGCATGTATGCTATGCTGCAAGACATACAGCAGACGCAGCAGCATCACACGACGTTGTATACCAGTGTTCAAGAAACTACGAACCTGTTATTGGACAATCAAAGGGCAATCTTCGAGAACGAGCGACTTCTCCTCGACAACCAACAACAGATTCATGACCGGTTGCATAGGATGGAGATGCAACAGCATCCCTTTTACGATCACTATTGGAGCCAGAACTACTTTGGAGGCTATCCACAACCTCCACCTAGGGCCCAGTTTGATCCGAGCTTCCAGAGGGAGTATCCATCTTGGGACCCCACGGCTCCACAGTACCCGCCTCCGCCTGAAGAGTAAATCGATATCTCTGTTCCAACCTTTAAGATTGTTTTTTACTATGAGGCCATAGTCGAATTCAAGCTTAGGGGGGTGTTGGAACAGCTCTATTTTCTATTTTTTTTATTTTTCTCTATTTTTAGTTTTATTGCTTTTGTTCTTGTCATTTGTTTCTTGCAATCTTAGTTTGTTTGTAGGATTCGCATTCTATCTTAGTGTAATTGTGGATGTCTTAAGTCTTATGTCATCTCAGTTGCATGTACATAGGAATTAAGGGAAAATTAAAATTTTTGAGTGTTCGCAAGCGTGAGTGTTGTTCAACTTTGAGTACTTAACTTAAGAAAATGATTGGTTTTTTCAACTTTAAAATAGAAAATCACAACTATACATTCCTAATGATTCATGAAAGTGGACGGAATTGGTTGTTTGAGCCTAAACTGACCAAATGATAATGAGACTCTAATTTGAAGTAAGAGAGAGAAACCTCTTAACTACTACACAGGTCAGTAAGGAGGGACACATAATACTTTTCAAAGGTTCAGTCAATTAGTCTTGTGATCTGTCCACCTCATTGCTTTTGACAATCCACCACGAGATTTGGAAGTAAAGTACGGTTTCAACTTTTTTTTGATTGCATGTCATGTAGATAGGACTTGTATTGCAACCACTTTCATATGTTTTGCATGAAAAAAAATAGAACAGTTATACATGCACATTACCCTTAGGTGCATGTCATTTAGTTGCATTCATAACTTTTATGCATAGAGTATATCATGTACCTCATTTCTTCTTTAATGATGAATTAAATTGTTCCATACCTTCTAAATAGTTCAAATATTCGAGTTATGCAGAAAAAGTAAGTTCAATAAAGTATTCATTGGCAATTATGGATATAAGGGCTTGAAAAAAAAAATCTGGAAAAAAAATGAAATTGAAAAAAAAAGTTATTTAGAAGCAACTAGAATAAGGAGAAAGGAACATAATCTCACCTGCATTTTAAGATGAGTAAGTACATGATGTAGCTCAATTAGATATCCATCTCATTTTGAGATGGGATGTTAGTGCATGCATCATTCCACCAAATCTTAGGCATTAGGGCATTTTTGTTTTATGCATGTTGAAATCGTATAATGCTTCCACTTCTTCCATTAGCCACACATTCCATCCACCTGTTGCTCGGATTGGTAGGCCACCGTGATTTTCTCCTCACTTGTGAATATCAGGAGAATTGCTTCCATGTAGATGGTAGTTAGGGCGAGCAACGTAGTATAGGAGATCACAAGATGCACTAAGTCTGGACCGGCGAATTCTATTATGTTAACTGCCTTATGTGATAGTGTTCATCAGTTTTGAGGTAGACATCTTTTATGGATGATTACTGTCGCCTTTAGGGTAGTTATCATTCTGTGGTTAGCGAGGGCCGGTATGCGAATGTCCGGTGGGAATCATATGGGATGTTTGTTGTGATGCTTTGTTCTTTAGTTGACTCTGGTAATTCTATTCTAAGGTTTAGTTGCTCGAGGGCGAGCAATGTTCAAGCTTAGGGGAGTTTGATGCGATGATTTTGAGTCGCATTTATAGACTGGTTTGATATGTGTTTTATGCATTTATTAGTCATTTTCATGGTTAATGTTGCATAATTCATCTGCTTTGGTCTATGCTACTTCTCTATATCAAATTTCCCTTATTTCGGCATTTTGTTTATTATTTATCAAAAGAATACATTTTGTGTAGACTAATGTGGTTTCGTGTGTTAATTTCAGGAAAAACAAGTATTTGCTACTGTCGATACCATCGACCGGACCACAGGTTGCTAGCCGCAAAGACCAGAAGAAAGTCGATACTATCGACAGGGATGTCGATGGTATCGAGAGACCATCAGGTTTCTAGCGAGAAGTGAGTCGATATTATTGACACATATGTTGATACTATCGACTAGTGGAGCTACAACAACGATAAAAGGACAAAACCGACGCCTAAGAATATCGATATCATCATCCCGCGTCGATGGTATCGAGATGGCATCAGGCGCAAAGACAAAAGAAAAGAAGAACTGCCGATATCACGCTAGGTCGATACCATCGACCAGCGTCGATGGTATCGACGCCGTCAGATATGAGTTTGCTTCATATTGATCTTAATCTGATGGCTGCGATTAATTGGCGACCTAACTCGGGAATTACATCTAATGACGGCGCCCAAGAGGGGAGGATCACGTCATTAACCACTGCACACGTCCCGAGAAGGTGTGGAGAGAAGAACGGAGCCCAGAAGCACGCCCCAGCCGATTCGGACGCCAAAGAAGATGAATTCGACCACCGAAAGGTGTGAGAACGTGTATTCCACGCCAAGGATCGCTTGGATCTTCTCCGTTCAGGGGTTTCACCGCTCAATCACGTTTTTCTCCATGTTTTCCTTTTTCTACTCCACGTTTTGCTCTGAGATGAACATGCGGGGCTAATCCCCTTTGTCTTTAGGACCGAGAGTAGCCCGAGAATTCATTGTATGACAATTTTATCATAGTAATTCATATCTTATCTCTTAAACCCGTGGTATAATTTCGTTTTCTCAATTATATTGTTATGCTTGATCATCATAATAATAATCTAATGCCCTTAATTGCTTTGAAAGAAGAATTAATGGTTGAAAAGAGATGGAATTTATATTAATTGACAAATCTCTTGAACAAGGTGGTGTAAGGTTAATGGTGGATACTGAGAGATCGTTTTTAATGCACCTAGTTTAGGGTATAGGTTACTACGACGGTGGAACCGACCTAGATGTAGGTAGTGAATTGTACCACGACAGTGGGCAATTCTGATTTCAGGCCACTACCCGGATAGAGAGATAAATTTGAGTGACTGCATAGAATTTGATACAATGAAAACCCGCGGTGAAACCGCAATCCTAAAGATCTCATTTTGAATTGATTAAACCAAATATTTAATCGATTGCTTTGTTTTGTTTTGTTTTTATTTTCTTTTAATTTTAACAACTCTCAACTATTTAATCGGTCTAGCTGATCGCGAGTAGTTAGTAGGAGTCTCCGACAATTTCACGTATCCCTGAGTTCGACTCGGGCCTCACAAAGGCCTATATTACATTGAAGCGTACACTTGCGTTTCTACGCACGGTAAATTCGTGTCACAAAACTATATCACCTTCACTCACATCCTTTTTCTTCATGTGGGCATCATGCCACACCTTGGTCCTCTGCTTATAAATCCTTGCATTTTCGTATCCATGTATTCTCAGCTCTTCGAGCTCCTATAGCTGTAGATATCTCTTTTCCCCTGCCTTCTCCAGGTCCATATTTAGAAACTTAATCGCCCAAAGAGCCTTGTGTTCAAGCTCTAAGGGTAGATGACAGGATTTCCCATAAATCAATTTGTAAGGGGTAGTGCCAATGGGTGCCTTGTATGCAGTTCTATAGGCCCAAAGAGCATCGTCGAGCTTCATCGACCAGTCTTTCCGCGTGCAGTTAATAGTCTTTTCTAAGATTTGCTTAATCTGTCTATTCGAAACCTCCATCTGCCCAGAGGTTTGAGGGTGATAGGGTGTAGCAACTTTGTGCTTGACCCCATACTTCCTTAGAAGTGCTTCAAACTGTTTCTCCCCCGAAATGCAATCCGCCATCGCTTATCACAGTACGGGGTACTCCAAAGCGAGGAAAGATAGTTTTCTCAAACAGCTTGATCACAGACTTGGAGTCGCAAGTTTGGGTGGCAACAGCTTCTACCCATTTAGACACGTAGTCCACCGCGACTAAAATGTATTGATATCCTTTTGATGGGGGAAATGGACCCATGTAGTCTATTCCCCAGACGTCAAAAATCTCGAATTTAACCCAGTTGGTCATAGGCATCTCGTTCCTTCTTCCAATATTTTCGGTTGATTGGCATTCTTTACAAACTTTTACATACTCAGCAGCATCCTTGAACAGCGAAGGCCAGTAAAACCCTAATTGCAGCACCTTAGCAGCAGTCCTTTCACTCCCCATATGTCCTCCATAGGGTGAGGCATGGCATTTCCTCAGAATGTTTGGCACTTCTTCCTTAGGAATACACCATCTATACAGATTATCCTCGCATCTTTTAAAGAGAAGGGGATTATCCCAATAGTAATTTTTTATATCATAAAAGAGCTTCTTCTTTTGATTGTATGTTATTTTCAGAGGTAACTCCCCACAAGCAAGGTAATTACAAATATCCGCAAACCATGGCAAACTCTGATCTCTGACTTCTACCATTAGCAATGCCTCATCTGCATAGTTATCATTGATAGGTGGCTCCTTCTTGTCTTTGACTGTAATCATTGACAAGTGGTCGGCGACTACATTTTCCGCACCTTTCTTATCAATGATCTCATGATCGAACTCCTGGAGTAGTAAAGTCCACCTTAGCAGCCTGGGCTTAGTGTCCTTTTTCTACATAAGGTATCGTATCGCCCCATGGTCGGTGTAGACCTTTACCTTTGTTCCAATCAGATAAGATCTGAACTAGTCGAAGGCGAAAACAATCGCAAGCATTTCCTTCTCAGTTGTCGTGTAATTTACCTGTGCTTCGTCAAAAGTACGACTGGCAAAGCAAATGACATAGTGCCTCTTGTTCTTCTTCTGTCCCAGGACTGCCCCTACGGCATAGTCACTGGCATCGCACATTAGCTCAAAATGTAGCTCCCAATCCGGAGCTTGAAGGATAGGTGGAGAAACAAGTGCATCTTTCAAAGCCTGAAAAGCACTTAGGAAATCGTTAGTGAAATCAAATTCAGCATCCTTAACCAGAAGATTTGACAAAGGTTTTGAGATCTTCAAAAAGTCTTTTATGAATCTTCGATAATAACCGGCGTGTCCGAGAAAACTTCGCACTCCAGTTATTGACATAGGTGGAGGTAGTCTAGAGATAGCTTCAACCTTGCTCACATCTACCTCGATGCCTCTTTGTAAGACTTTATCACCTAACACTATGCCCTCTTGTACCATGAAGTGGCACTTCTCCCAGTTGAGGATCAAATTCTTTTCTTTACAGCGTTGCAGGACTAAAGATAGGTTTTTCAGACAAGCATCGAAGTCTTTCCCATAGACAAAAAAATCATCCATAAAAACTTCTACGATGTCTTCCAGAAAATCCGAAAACATCGAGATCATGCAACGCTGGAATGTTGCTGGAGCATTACACAATCCAAACGGCATTCTTCGAAAAGCATAAGTACCATAGAGACAAGTGAAAGTGGTTTTTTCCTGGTCGTCCGGTAAAATCGGGACTTGATAAAACCCAGAATAGCCATCTAAAAAGTAGAAATAATCATGATGTGCTAATCTCTCTAGAACTTGGTCAATGAAGGGAAGCGGGTAATGATCTTTCTTAGTGGCTTGATTCAGTTTCTGATAATCTATGCACATTCTCCATCCGGTGACAGTCCGGACTGCTACTTCATTGCCCTTGTCACCCTTCACAATTGGCATGCCTCCTTTCTTTGGTACCACATGGATGGGACTTACCCAGTTGCTATCGCTGATTGGGTAGATAATTCCTGCATCTCTCAGCTTGATCACTTCCTTCTTCACAACCTCTTTTAACATCTGGTTCAGCTTTCTCTGGGGTTGGACCAGGGGTTTAGCGGATTCTTCCAAATTTATGCGGTGCATGCATAGAGCAGGGCTAAGTCCCTTGATATCCTCTACCGAATAGCCTATAGCTTGCTTATGAGCCTCAACTCCTTGAGAAGTCTTTCCAATTGTTCTTTCGTCAGACTAGCATTAACTATGACTCGATTTCTTCCTTCTTGATCTAGAAACTCATACTTTAAACCTTCCGGCAACTGTTTCAACTCTGGCTTGGTCTTAGGTGCCTTTTCTTCTTCTGGTGTCATTTCCAGAGAAGCAAACTTGACCGTCTCTATAACTTCCTCCTCATCGCTTAGATCTTCATCATTTCGATTTAGGTAATCGAGGATCTCGACAACCTTAGGATCCTCGGAATCAGAGTCATGATTGTTCAACGCCCTCATAAGAGGGTCTACCATTGCGATATCTTCTTCTACTTCTTCATAAAATTAGTTGTAGCTATCCACGAAGTAAGCAGATTCTAGCCGGGACGGTCCCTTCATAGCGTCTTTCACCTTGAAATTTATGTGATCATTTCCGACCCTCAGAGTTATGATGCTCTTCCTATAGCCAAGAAAGGGCGCCCAAAGATGATAGGGCATTTAGGGTCTTCAACAGTGTCAATGACAACAATGTCACAAGGAATGAAGAATCTCCCTACACAAATCGGAACATCTTCAATGACTCTCACAGGCCTTTTGAAGGTATGGTCTGCCAACTCGATCCTCATGTTGGTCCTAACCATATCAGTCAATCCCAATCGTTGTGCGAGACTTAAGGGCATAAGGCTTATACTAGCCCCTAAATTAGCAAGACCCTTTCGCTCGACGTTATCTCTAACAGAAAAAGGAATAGTAAAGGCTCCAGGATCCTTTTTCTTGGTAGGTAAATCCGCCTTCACGAAGGCAGTAGACATACTGGCTAGGTGTACCGTCTCAATCCTTCCTCCTCTTCTTTTCTTGGTGATCAAATCCTTGAAAAACTTGGCGTAGGTCGACATTTCTTCCAAAGCATCCAGAAATGGCACTTCAAGGTGAAGCTTTTTCACCGACTCCATAAACCTTTCGTATCTCTTTTTAAGATGTGCCTTTATGAGTTTGTATGGGAAAGGCAATCTTGGAGAGTAAGGACTTCTTTTACCAAACAGGTCCTCCACAGGTTCTGATTCTGGCTCCCTGACATGAGCTCGTTGGTTCTCTCCTTCGGCTGGGTTTTCTACTGCTACCCCTGGTTCAGGTTCTTTAGGCCTGGCTGATTCAGGGCGTTCTACTGTCCTTCCTGACCTGAGTACCGCCATTTTGGCAGACTCTGTGCTGGATGGTATCTTACCCGAAGGATTCTTCATTAACTCGGCCATTTGAGCAAGCTGCTGGTCTATCTGGCGTTGATGCATTTGCATATCTACCATTTGGACCTGCATTGTATTCAGAACGCCTGAGTTGCACAACGCGCTTTGCGCCAGCTGATTGTTTATAGTATCTTGTCTCTTGACAAAGTTGAACAATTGGCCCACTAAGTCCGGTTGACCAAAGTTCTTTTCCTGACTCTGCTCTTTAGCTTGTCCCTGGCCTTGGCTAGGGTTAGCAGCTTGGTGATTTTGGTACTTCCCTTGCCCTTGAAAGTTTGTCTTATTTGATTGAAAATTGGTTATTCTGGTGTACTGACCTTGTCCGCCTCTTTTCTCGAAACCTTGTGGTTGTTTGGGTGGATTATTCAACTGATGTGCGTTCTCTGCAGCATCCTTGTTACCATAACTAAAACCAGGATGGTTTGGTCTTTTGAAGTTGACAAAAGAAACGTTCTCAGCTTCCTCTGCTTCGGATTCGCTTTCACTTGACTCGTCGGGTCAGGTGTAAATGCAGTTATCAGTACCGTGTCCTCCTTCTCTGCAAGTGACACACTTCATCACCTTCTCAATCTGTTTCTTTCCTTTCCCTCCTGATTCTTTTAACTGTCTGACATCAGTGGCTATCTTTTAGATTTGAGTGGTGATTGCTTCAAGAGCCTTGGATTCGACCGACGGTCCTTCACTAGCAGCTTTCTTAGCATACCCTCTATCAGTCATGTCGTAGTCAGTCCCGACTTGTAGTTCAGCCATGTTTTCAATGATCTTTTTAGATCTACTGGGCTTCTTCCCAAGAAAGTCACTTCATGCAGCTACATTTAGCGATACTCTTTCTTCAGGAGTCGGACCATTGTAGAATGTTGTTATCAGGAAACCTTTCTTGTAGTTGTGGTGAGGACAGTCTCTCTGATACTCCTGGTATCTCTCCCAGGCTTCATGTAGATTTTCTCCTGGCTTCTGGGTGCAAGATGTGATCTTCTGCCTGTTCCTAACGGTCTTCTCTGTAGGGTAGAACTTGTTTACGAAAGCATCCGCTAAAGAATTCCATCTGTTCAGAGATTGATGTGGCAAT
Organism: Alisma plantago-aquatica; assembly: GCA_963693085.1. NCBI lineage: Eukaryota > Viridiplantae > Streptophyta > Magnoliopsida > Alismatales > Alismataceae > Alisma > Alisma plantago-aquatica. Next base: position 102,453,017 of record OY856414.1, on the reverse strand, counting down.
CCAAGGTACTATGACAGTGCCTTGTCCTCCAAAGAGAAGATGAAACCCTTGCAGTAGATCACTTCTTGTGGCACTCCCCTCATTTTGATGGTATCACATATATTTTTGAAAGCATCGAGGTGATGGTAGGGGTTGTCATTCTTGGAGCTTCCCCTAAAGCTTTTATTTTGAATCATGGAGATCACGATTGGCTTCAATTAGAAGTTTACAGCATCAAACCTTGGGATCACAACTGGGCATCTTGAGTTGTTGGCCTTCGTGGCAGCCAACTCCCGGAGGGTCTTTTCTTCTTCGTCAGAATCTTCACTGTCGTTGTTCCTATGATTCTGCTCTTGATTATGATGATTCCTTCTGTGCCTGCGGCGATGACGACGTCTCTCGTGATGACGATCATCCCCAAGTTGTTCTGATTCAGGTTCTTCTAACTCTTCATGTAAATGATCGTTATTGTAACGGTCGTCGTTCCCATGCGGAGGTGAGTGTGGTCCAACTCTACTGTTTCGCTCATCCTCAGAAAGAGGTGATTCCATGTGAGGTGGCATGATGAACGGTGCTCAACCGAGCAGAGTGCTTCTTCCTTGAGTACCTGAATAGAATGTATAATCAAGTTAGAAAACATGTGTTAAAGAAATGAACTATTCTGTACACATTCAGGTTAGAAGACTAAAAGAAATTGTGTTGTCAAGCTTATTACTAAGCTTGAGGCACGGGAGTGTAGTTAGTGGATTCGGGTTCGTTAACAGTACCATTTTGCCTTGTCCCCAGCAATGACGCCAAAAAGTTGACCGTGCTAAATCACGCGTCTAAAAGGAGCGGATTTGAAGTAGTCGGACTTTTAAATAACTCGACTCTTAGGCCCCTGCAACGATGACGGGGTCCGAAGTAGCGATCGGGGTCGAACCACAGGGACAAGGGTGGTCGTGCTAAGAACGCGGAATCAATACTCTACACTCTGGTAAAAGAAGGGTAAGAAAATGTTCCCAAGGGAACGGTAGATCAAGATCGGTAAAATAAAAGAAAACTATCTCCAACTGGAGTTACAAGGAAGATTAAGGTTTTGGCATTTATCAATTTTTAGGGGTTTTGTGTAACAGAACCAGAGGAGATAACACTATTGCCCCGATAAGGAACGAAGGAGGAAAGCTTAGGCATAACAAGCGGCAGCAGAAAACATCCAGTACCCCTTCTCTCGAAGAGGGTACCTCCAACTAAGCACTAACACCCTCTCTCAAAGGTGGTGGACTTGGGTTGGAGTGGAAAGATAACTAAAGCAACTCCGACCCTGGGTACTCTCGTACTCCCTGATCGAACCAAACGCTAGAGTTACAACACCTCTCTCGAGGGAGTTGTAACGGGAAACACGATTCGATAGCTAATCAAAACATGATCCAAGCATACAAGCTAGAGTTCGGATGCTAAAAAGTAATCGTCCAACAAAAAGGGACCAAACTTAGAGCAACAGGTATTAAAACTCCTCTAATTCCATTAGCATGAGCATTGTATCAAGGGTTTAGTTACATTACGTAAATAAAGAGAGTAAATGACTGAAAAAAGGAAGATAGGTATCGCCTCCTTGATTTAGGAGGGCGACATACAGCAGCGGACCCCCTAAGGTGCGTCTAGCCCGATATCGGGTGGGAGCTCTGGCCGACATCCTCGTGTCGGGCGGCCAGCCCTGTCAGGCGGTATGTCATGACGGACAAGCATATCGGTTAAGGCACCCTCCCCGATACGGTCGTGGTCAGGATACAACCCTCTCGGGAGACACACCATGACGGGTGTTCCGTATCGGGACCGATATCGTGTTGGGCAAGAGACGACTTAGGGTATCGGGTTCCTTGTATCGGGTGTAGAGGTGAGCCGTCTCGGGCAGGGGTCCATCTAGGAACCCAGCACATCGGGTGGCCTCCTTGGTCGATATCGGGTTGTTGCGGCTATCGGGACGGATTCTAAGTGAACCACTCCCGCCCCTCTCGGGTAGGGGAAGTGCTCACCTAGTATCGCCCGGCACGCCTCTGGGACGCGACACACCAGCTCTAGATGCTTTCCAAAGTTAGCTTTCGTGAGATTCTAACCCGTCCCATCGGGGTCCTGTAGCTACTATTTATAGGCAGCAGTTGGAAGAAGTTGCGGATCTTCGGGCGCCACATACCCTTTATCGGCTCGCGTACGTGGCTTCGGGAATGATTGACGTCTGTGTCGTCCGGAGTATCTTGGCTATCGTGTGCCGGGTTATGAAGGTATCGGGCGCGACGGGCGGTTGCTTCCGGTGAGTGGTTCGTATCGCGCGACATGCCATAACGGGCTGATTAGTTGTGCCGGGCAGAGCTCTCTGTCGGGTAAATTGTGTATTGCCCGTCAGTGACCGCACCGCGCGACATGCCTGTTTCGGGTTGTGCCCCTGTCGGCCAGCGTCCGTGACAGGTAGTGGACGTGTCGTGCGACTAGAAAAAGGTTGATTCTTTGTAAGTGGGCCGGGACGGGCCGTTTTGCTGAGTTTGAGTAGAAAAGTGAGGAAAACTCTGTAAAAGATGATAAAAATGAGTTAAGAGCATAGTGTGACTCATTTATTCAATAACATGACAAAATGGAGAGGAAAATAGTTTAAAATGCCAGTTTTGACAACGAAATATAGGTCGTAAATACCACAAAAATGGGTATTATCAATGGGTGATTTAGCAATTAGATCTCTCAACTTGGAGGGAAGTTTCTCCATGCGACCTCTGGTCTTTAATGACATCAACTTCCTCTATTGGAAGAGAAGAATGCAGTTCTATCTTCAAGGAGTAAGCTATGAAATGTGGAAGGTAGTGCATCTAAAGTATGAAGATCCAAATGGGGAAATCTCCACATGATGGAAGCTCAAATGAAGCAAGATCAACTCAATGACAAAGTTGTGAGCATCATCTATGCAGCCCTCACCCCATCCGAGTTCAATCGGATCTCCTCTTGGGACACCGCACATGAAATTTGAAACAAGCTATGTGTCACCTATGAAGGAACGGAGCAAGTGAAGGAAGCCAAGATCTACATGCTTGGTGGTCTACTTGAGAACTTCAAGATGGGCAAGAATGAAAGAGTGGCAGATATGTACACAAGGATCAATGTGATCATCAATGGATTGGCAACCCTTGGAAATGTGATGGACAAAGGCACAATCAACTCTAAGATATTAAGATCTCTTCCAAAGAGATGGGAGCCTAAGGTTACATCCATTGAAGAAGTGTACAAGCTTAGTGAATTGTCAATCGAGGAGCTAGTTGGCAACCTTCAAGCCCATGAACCAAGGCTTGATAAGCAAGAGGAAGAAGAAAAGAGAGAAGAGAAGGAGTCCAAGAAGATCAAGGACACAGCCTTCAAAGCTCAAATTGAAGAGATGGTTCGGCAGCAATAACTTGTTCTCAAGTCCCCTACTCCTTCCTCAAGTGAAGATCAAGGCCCAAATGAGCATGAAGCTAACTACTCCAAGGGAAAACACTTTAAGGGGAAGCCTTCTTCATCAACTCCTAGATGATATGAATGTCGCCAAAAAGGCCATTACAAGAGTGACTGCCCAAAGGCAAAGAAGAGCCACCACAAGAGCAGCCATAAGAAGGACAAAGAGTACAAGAGAGAAGGCAAACACAAGAGAAAGGAGAAGAAAGAAAGAAGAAGCAAAGATACAGCTCATGCAGCTTGGGAGGAGTCTTCCTCAAGTTCTTCTAGCTCCGAAGATGGAGAATGCCACCTTGCTCTCATGGCCTCTACAAGTGAAGATGTAGGTGAGGTAAGTGAGGTAAGTGAAGTCAATTTACATGAGTTATCTAAGGAAACTCTTATTGATATGTTTAATGCTTGTCGGTCATCTTTTACTAAATGCAAATCTAAAAACAGAAGATTAGGAAAGATAATAGATGATCTTTATGCTAAAATTGAGATTCTTGGTCAAAATGAAAAGCTGCACCTTGATAGCATAGATTCTTTGCAAGGGCAATTTCCTGACCTTGAGCTCCAATGCAATGGAGTAGAGGCTGAGAATGGTGTCTACCTTAAGACCATTGTTGCTCTTAAGGAAGATAACCAAAAATGCCAAGATGAGATAGATGTTCTTAAAACTGAAAATGTAGAACTTAATCTCATTGATGAAGCTAGGAAGCAAGAAACTCATGCCTATCAAAAGGAAATTCTTTTGATTAAATCTGAAAATGCTAAGTTGCTTGCTCAAGTTAATGATCTATCATCTAGACCTATTTTGTAAAGAAATGGGGTAGCTAGCACTATTTTAGAACGTGATTCTTTTCATACTAAAGCCCTTTGTTTAGAGGCCGACCTATTGCATGCTAGAGATGATCGTGTTAGTTTATCTTCTACTGTCATTAACATTAGTGATGATAATGCTAAGTTAAGAGCTTCTTTGCAGAAGTTTCTTACAAGAAAAAAAACCCTTAATGTTGTCCTAGAACACTCTACCAAACAAATTGGTACTAGTGATTTAGGATATGATGGGACTGCTCCTAAGCGTAAGAACAAGAACAAGAGTAAGGGTAAAAAGAAGAGTGTGGAACCTCCTATCTTCCATGGAGAGACTTCTGGCTCTAAGAACCCAATGGTATATGTTCATTGTAAATGTGATGATCATTACTCTACTTATTGTCCTTACAAGCCAAAGGGGACCAATCCAAAGATGAAATGGGTCCTCAAGATAACCTCGAATACTAAAGTTTGAGTTGGGTACCGACATCCTTCTTTCATGCAGGTCAAAAGAAGATGGATTGTGGATAGTGGTTGCTCAAAACATATGACAGGTGAAATCAGTCATTTCAACAAATTCATGAAAAAGAAAGGAGGATCGGTGACCTTCGGGGACAACAAAAAGGGTAAGGTAATAGGTGATGGTGATGTAGGCAACGAGCTAAGTATCAAAAAAATTTTGCTTGTTGATGGCCTACATCACAATTTGATAAGTGTAAGCCAACTTTGTGATAATTGATATCTTGTTCTATTTACTTCTTTAGAATGTTTGTTTCTAGATTCCCTCATTTACAATGTCATATATAAGGGAACTAGAAATAGTAATCTTTATGTTATTGTGTTTGATTCTCTAAAGCCCGTACTTGATAGATGCTTGGTTGTGGATAAAAATGATATTTCTCTTTGGCATCGCCGGTTGGGTTATGTGAATATGCATCAAATGAAGAAATTGAGAAAAAAAGAATTGGTCCGGGGACTTCCCAAATTGGATTTTGAAAAGGATGAAGAATGCCAACCTTGTACACAAGGCAAGCAAACTAAGTCATCCTTCAAATCTAAAGGAGTCCTTAGTACCAAAAGAGCTCTTGAGCTTCTTCATATTGATCTATTCGAACCTATGAGAACTCAAACGCTTTGTGGTTTCAAATATTATCTTGTGATTGTCGATGATTTCTCTCGCTATACTTGGACATTCTTTCTAGTTTCTAAAAGTGATACTCTTGATGTTTTCTCGAGCTTTTGTAAACGAGTTAAAAATGAATCTTCTTGTTGGATTGTTTGTATCCGTAGTGACCATGGGGGAGAGTTTGAAAATGCTCTTTTTGAGCATTTTTTGTGAAAAATCTGGTTACACAATTTCTCTTCTCCTCGTACACCTCAACAAAATGGGGTAGTAGAGAGAGAATAGGTAGCTACAAGAGATGGCTAGGACCATGCTTCTAGAATATGACATTCCTAAGAAGTTTTGGGCTGAAACCGTTAGCACCTCTTGCTTTGTGCAGAACTGAGTTTTTATGCATCCTTCTTTGAAGAAAATCCCATATGAGTTATGGTGTGGTAGAAAGCCATCCATTGATTTCTTTCATATTTTCGGATGTCCTTATTTTATTTTAAACACGAAGGATTCTTTTGACAAGTTTGATCTAAAATCGTACAAGGCTTTCTACCTAGGCTATAGCACTACAAGCAGGGCTTATAGAGTTTTCAATATTGAACTGTCTAAATTTGAAGAATATATTAATGTTAAGTTTATTAAAACTAACCCTGTTGTTGGTAAGAATGTTGTCGATAATGATGTAGCAGATGACTTAATTCCTATCTTGAAAGATTTCAACATTGAGAACAAAGGTAAGCAGGTAGTTGAAGCAGAAGATGAAGAGAAGAAGGATCCCACTCCTCGCTTTGTAAACAATCATCCCAAAGAGCTAATTATTGGCAACCCATTCGAAAGAGTGAAGACACGAGCTGTCTACAACAAAGAACAAGCATATAGTGCCTTCATCTCACTGTTGGAGCCAAAGAACATCAAGGAAGCTCTTAGAGATGACGAGTGGATCCTAGCCATGTAGGAGGAACTAGAGCAATTCGAGAAGAATCATGTCTGGACTCTAGTGCCAAGACCAAGTGACAAAAAAATCATTGGCACCAAGTGGGTCTACCGCAACAAGCTTGATGAAAATGATAAAGTGGTAAGGAACAAAGCAAGGTTAGTGACACAAGGGTACAATCAACATGAAGGTATTGATTTTGATGAAACTTATGCTCCTATTGCTAGACTTGAATCTATTAGAATGCTACTTGCCTTTTCTAGTTATAAAAATTTCTTTCTATATCAAATGGATGTTAAAAGTGCATTTTTGAATGGTACAATCGAGGAGGAAGTATTTGTTGCTCAACCTCCGGGCTTTGAAAATGACAAGCTACCTAATCATGTTTATTTGTTGCAAAATGGACACAAAAGAAAGTCACGTGGTGAGTCTCTTTCAGAAGTGTCGTACATGTGGACGGACACACCCTAGGAAGTGTCGCTTTGAAAAGAGGGTGTGCTACCGTTGCCAGCAGGAGGGACACTTCATCGCTAATTGTCCTCTATCTGATCTGAGAGGTCCAGTGGCAGCAGCACCCCCAGCAGGAGGAGTACCATCTGGAGGTCCACCTGTTGGAGAAAGAAGGCAAGCCAGAGTGTTCGTCATCGACAATGAAGAAGCCCACGCGAATGCTAATATGTTGATCGAGGGTAATAACACATAGAGTTTTCCTTTCAGTTAGTTTGATCATGTAATAGCAATCTGATACAGTATGAAACTATGTAGGCATGCTTGAAGTCATGGGACAAAATGTAAAAGCTCTTTTTTATTCTGGTTCTACTAATACTTATATTTTGAGAAATCTGGAAACTATGCTTTGTTTGGACATCAAGGATTTAGGCTATGTTTTGGATGTCACAACCCCAAGTGGTCGGATATATACATCTCTTTTAAAAACCTCTGTCTTGCTAGTTAAGTACCTGAGCCATGAGCTTCCCACTGACTTTACACCTATAGAGCAAAGATTGACTGTAGAGAGAAGAATATCCTTATTAGGAAACTGGGTCATCCACTCTTTACTATTTGAGGAAGGAGATATGCTACTACCAGCCTCTATGTGTCAGCTTTGAAGGCTGATCAGATGATATCCAAAGGCTACCGAGCATGCCTAGCCATAGTTACCAAGCCAGAGGCCAAGGTGCGACCCTTAGAAGAGATAGAGGTGGTTCGGGAGTATGCAGACGTATTTCCAGATGATCTACCAGGGATTCCCCCTGAGAGGGAGGTAGATTTCTCCATTGAGTTAGCTCCCGGGACTAACCCTATATCTAAAGCACCCTATAGAATGGCCCCAGCTGAGTTGCTTCAGTTGAAAACTCAGTTACATGAGTTGCTAGATAAAGGTTTTATCTGACCTAGTACATCACCATGGGGAGCCCCAGTCCTTTTTGTGAAGAAGAAGGATGGATCACTCTGGATGTGTATTGATTATCGGATGATCAACCAGGCGACCATTAAGAACAAGTACCCATTTCCCAGGATAGATGACCTTTTTGACCAACTCAAATCGGCCCGAGTCTTTTCCAAGATCGATTTGAGGTCAGGATACCATCAGGTGAGAGTGAGAAGTGAGGATATACCTAAGACGGCTTTCCGAACCCGATATGGCCATTATGAGTTTGTGGTCATGCCGTTTGGGTTGTCCAATGCACCCAGTGTCTTTATGAACCTTATGAACAGTGTGTTCTGGTCTTTCCTTGACTCCTTTGTGACTGTGTTCATAGACGACATCTTGGTGTACTCTGATGACCTAGCTCAACACTGTGACCATCTGGGTAAAGTCCTTGATATCCTGAGAAAGCAAAAGTTCTATGGAAAGTTCTCGAAATGTGAGTTTTGGATAGACCAAGTCATGTTTCTCGGACACATCATCTCAGGAGGAACGATCGTCGTAGATCCAGCTAAAGTGTCGGCAGTTCGAGACTAGCCTGCACCAAAGAACCCCTCCGAGATTCGTAGCTTCTTGGGGTTGGCCGGATACTATCGACACTTCATCAAGGATTTCTCAAAGACCGCCTTGCCGCTTACCATGTTGACTCGGAAGGATGTGAAGCTCGTGTGGTCTGATACATGTGAGGCTCATTTTTAGGAGTTAAAGAAGTTGACCACCGCCCCAGTGTTGACCCTACCTTCCGGCAATGAGGGTTTTGTAATATTCACTGACGCTTCGAAGATGGGACTTGGTTGTGTGCTGGTACAGAATCGGCATGTGGTTGCATATGCCTCCCGACAACTCAAGCCCAATGAGGTGGACTACTCGATGCATGACTTAGAGCTGGTTGTTATCATCCATGCGTTGAAGATATGACGACATTACATGTACGATGCTACCTTCGAGATCTTCACCGATTATAAGAGCTTGAAGTACCTCCTGACACAGAGAGACATGAACCTACGACAGCGACGATGGATGGAGTACATGAAGGATTACGACTTCACCATCGCCTATCATCCTAGAAAGGCAAATGTCGTAGCTGATGCGTTGAGTCAAAAATAGCTCAGGTGTGCAGCTGTTTTGTCCAGTCAGTGGAAGAGCTTAGAAGAGCTCATAGAGTGGACTCCACAATTGTTAGAGGACCGAGTTCGATTGGCTAACATCCAGATCTAGTTAGAGTTGTTGAGCGAGATAGTAGTGGCACAATTGACCAGTTCAGAACTCAGTAGGATGAAGGGGCTGATGAAGAAGCCACAGACCCATCTCACGGTGGGTATAGATGGAGGGATCAGATTCTAGAACCGTATATGGGTTCCTGAAGACTCGTCGTTGAAGGAACGTATGCTACAAGAGGCTCGTGGTTCTAAGTATACGGTACACCCGGGCACTACAAAGATGTTTAAGGACCTGTAGAGGTATTTCTGGTGGCCAAGAATGAAGAAAGACATTGCGGCATATGTGGCCAGCTATCTTACGTGCCAAATGGTGAAGGCTGAACACCAACGTCCCGGCGGACTTTTACAGTCGATAGAGATTCCAGAGTTGAAATGGGAGCAGATCACCATGGATTTTGTGGTGGGTCTACCCCGGACCAAGAGAGGTCATGATGCGATATGGGTTGTGGTAGATCATCTTACCAAGTTAGCACACTTCCTTGCCCTAAAGACCACTGCCAAGGTGTCAGACCTAGTTGAGTTGTATATCAAAGAGATAGTACATTTGTATGGCGTACCCAGTTCCATCATCTCTGATAGAGACCCGAAGTTCACTTCTAAATTGTGGAAGCAGGTACAAGTGGAACTTGGTACAAGGTTGAAGTTCAATACCGCTTATCACCCCCATATGGATGGTCAGTCAGAGAGGACGATCCAGACATTAGAGGATTTGTTGAGAGCTTGTGTGCTCGATTGGGGTGGATCATGGGAACAGTACTTACCTTTGGTCGAGTTTGCCTACAACAACAGCTATGAAGCCAATATCGGGATGCCTCTGTATGAAGCTCTTTATGGGAGACCGTGTCGGTTACCGCTTCACTGGGATGATGTCGGTGAGAGGACCTTGTTGAGGTCAGATGAGCTCCAAGTGTATGCAGACAAAGTCATTTTGATCAAGCAGAGGCTGAAGAGAGTCCAAGATCGACAAAAGTCGTATGCTAATGCAAAGCGGACTGACGTGCAGTTCACTGTGGGAGACCATGTATTCTTGAAATCCAACCGCTCCGAGCTATAGCCAAGAATAGAGGAAAGTTGAGTCATCGGTACGTGGGTCCGTTTGAGGTGTTAGAACGGATTGGTAAAGCTGCATACCGTTTGGTGTTACCCCCTCAGTATAGTATGATGCATGATGTGTTTCACGTGTCCAATCTGAAGCGATAAGTGCAAGATCTGAGCCATGTGTTGAGCATTGAGCCTATTGAGCTTCAAGAGAAGCTGACATATCCTGAGTCACCTTTGCGGATTCTAGATACCAAGGTAAAAGAACTTAGATGTAAGAATATAGAGATGGTAAAGGTTCTTTGGAAGCATCATGGAGAGGATGAGGCCACATGGGAGCTGAAGACGGACATAGAAAAAGCATATCTTGACTTATTTGTTTGATTCTTGAATTTTGAGGGCAAAATTCCTATAAGGAGGGGAGGATGTTATAACCCCATTTTTTCTAGATATGTAATGGAATTGTATTTCTCCTTTTAAGGATAAATAAAATCAATAATTGCTATATTTGTTTGAATTGAATGGATTTCGTTTACAATAGCCTTGTTTGGTTGCTTTGTGGGCTTTATTGGCTATTAGGCCCAATAACAAGAAAAAGATAAAGAAATTCAAACAATAAGTGAATAAATAAGAAAATGAGAAAGGTTAAAGAAAAAGGAAGGGAATATCCTCCAAGAGGGGATTTTGTACCTTTAGGGTTCCTTGAGGTCCAAGGAGTCCAAGAAACCAAGATAATGGCATAAGAAAGAGAAAATACCAACTAAATTGGATTTATTAAAGGATAACTTGCTTATGAAGGAAATACCCTTTTCCTTTGGAATTTGGGTCTCCAATTTGGTACACAAGTAGATAATGGCGACCCAAAGCTTCCTTTAAAATTTGGTGGAAAAGGATAAAGGAATAATGAGTTGTGATTTTTAGAAGTTTCCTAAAGTAAATGGGTAATTTTTGAATCATATTAAATGTCACAACGAAATTAGGATTATCTGGATATTTGGATTGAATGTAGACCGTAGATCGGAGATCTGATGGTTGGGATTAAGTCCCAGTCGTGAGGGGTTGTGGAGCAGGGGATGCGATTTCTTTTTCCCACTTTGGTTGAGATTGAAAGGTTGTGCGCATATGGGAATTGTTACATTGAACTTGGGAGATCTTTCTGAGTCTGATCATCCCAGGTTTCCATAGGTTTCGTGGTGAAACTAGGGAAACCCCAATTCCCAGGAATCATGAACGGACCCTATATATAGGGGGTGCTCTGTGGCACCAGCACTCCCACAAATCATTCTTGCGAGATCGGAACGCTAAGGTGAACGCTTCAGTGTTGGCAATTTGGAACTCCACCTCGACCTGCCCTATCGTAGGAGAGCAACACAGTCAGGGAGGGGTGCATCGTCGTTCTAGTAGAGGGAGGACGAAGAAGAGGCAATTGAGGGCACCAACAAGTTCGGGAGAGTCAGGTGAAGCTCTCAGTCCAGTTGGTTTGCTCGCAGATGCACGGAAGCCCGAAGTCAACCTCAGAGTTGACCTCATCTCGCGGTGGGTTGTTTGCACGAGGTTGAAGAAGACCCCCGGGAAAATTACCAAAACGCCCTCCCACTTCTATAGTCCGAGTAAGGGCATATTCACCTTTTGTTTCTTTTCAATCGCGGGTGAGGCGCAGACCGTTTGATCCCGCGTGGTCCAGTGGACCACAGATCGAGCGGCCGACAATTTTCTGGAAATAAGAGATAATCTAAGAAAAATGCTTTTCTTTACCAAATTCGTAGAAATTGCTAGGAATCTCTGATGGATAAACTTAATATATGAAATTTGATCAGAAAAACATGAGGAACCTGATAAAAATAGTTTTAGAACCTGATTTCATTCCTAATTGCAAAAGTATATTAATTTGATGAAAAGTGCATTAAACTTAGGTTAGAAACCCTAATTGTGATTAAAGATCGAATCTATGATGTTTAATGGGTTAATTTGAGTACTAATAACATGTTGGATGATAATGAAAGATTCGAATCCGATCTAGATAAGAAATTGCATGTTTTAGGGTTTTAAACCAAGACCCATGTTAATACATGTAGAAACTCTAATTTAGGGTAAAGGATGAGATTGATATGTTTAATTCGAAATATTCAGAAATATGTTGATAATTGTTGATCCTAAGCCTGTTAGGAGAGATAGGACAAGGTAATTAGGGTTTATGAGTAGTTTTTCTTATTTAGGGTTTGTAGTAACAAAAGTGATAACGAAACCCTAATAGCAAGTGAAACCCTAAAAGAGAGTAGAAACCCTAGGAAGCAAGTTAGATTGAATAGATCTTGATAACATGAGTAGTGAAGGAAATTGTATGGTTATTTCAGGATCCTTGTTGGGTGAATTGCTTGCTTGCATGGATTTCATATTTGCTTGGACTATTCCTATCTTGTTTCGACTGAACAAGTATGTGGTTATTTATGAATAATTGATCTAGTTTCACAAAGTTTTCTCGAACGTTTGATCGATTGGATGCAACTGAAACCGTTGAGTGTTTTATTTATGCAATACTATAAAGTCACTATGATTATCACAATTAAGTATATATGTGCATTCTCGAACCTGCATGCCACCCTGATGTAAGATGCATGACCAAGCTCCGAAGGGAATGTTTATTTGGTCAAGCCCCGGAGGGAAGACCATTGGGCACCATGAGAGGTGACCCCAGGCACCAAGCTCATGATGGAGAAGGTGGCCTTATGTCCCTTACAAGGACAAAACCCTAAGAGAGGGTAAACCAAGGTTTAGGGTAAAAGTGATTCAGAATGTCACATTGAAAATGTAATTTGAATTGTTAATAACTTATTTGTGATAATTAGGTTGTTAGCAATTATTTGTGAAAGTTGTATTTGTCCCCCACATACCGGTATAGAAATATATTGACCGAAGTTTTGTTTGTCAGTGTTTTAGGTACAACCATTGAAAAGGACAAACAGTAAACTGAAACATTGTGAAGGTACGACTAATCAATTCAAGGAGGATTAGATAGATAGACTCCATTTGTGGATAGAAGTCTAGAAATCCAAAATTTTTACAAGGTATCAAGAGATTTATTTTATTCCAGCTTTTCAGTTTAGTTTTAGTAGAATTTGATAGTTATTATTGATTAAACGTCGAACCACTGATCCGGAAATATTGGGATAACGTCTCTGACCTTCTGGTCTCCCTTAATTGGGGGTTACCGGGAGGCGGGCCGTTATAGACTAGCAGTATCATGGATAGGGATTTGAACATTGGAGACAAGAATCCTACTCTCAACTTGAGCAAGATCATAAATATCAATAGTTGGTTAATGGCCTTAGATATGGAGTGGAATATATTTGATAACATAGATTCCATGTCGATAGGAGTCCATGAGCAAGAAGGGGTATTGTTGATGAGGATTTGAACATTGCCCCAAAGAATATCGTACTCTTAACTTGACCAAGATCATTAATATCACTAGTTGGTTAATGTCCTTAGATTGGGAGTGGAATTAATTCCGTAATCTTAGATGGTAAATAAAATGATAATGGGTGTATATGCATGCTTAGATATTCTTTTCAAATGAGTTGGACCTAAAATGGTTCAATAAAATTACCAAAGAATGGTGAACAAGAAAAGCAATAATTAATTAAGCAAGACACTGTATGCATCTGAAGAAATACAAATATGTTTAAGGTTTTTTTAGACACGTGATGAGGATGGTATTGTACCAACTCTCACGCCCAAAGGTTCATCCATATGCCTCCTTGTCCCTTACTCCACAATGCAATCAAACCATCAATTCCTTAATGCACACTCCAAAGACAAACCATATTTTTTGTGTCAACTAAAACTACGATTTAGAACTCCTAAGGTACAAATGACTACATGTTTATCAATGTTTATGTCCACTCAATGAACGCTTAGATTGTAGCAGTTTCATTATACCCTCACTTAAACATGTCTTGATTCACAACTTTATGTGATAGAATTATATGAGATCCACTATTTTTTAATTGCATAAAGGCTCATTGTAACCTTGCTCTTCTAATACATTAAAGATAGGTCAAACAATCACTTATTAAAAAATTTCCATTGAACACGAAGAAAAGAACACCAACCTTTTTTAAAGCCTTGTTTATCCATTTGATATTAATAAACAGTGATTAATTGTTCTCACCAAGTTAACAATGCCAAGAGGTCAAGGAAGAGATGCAAACATTTAGAGCTAAGAGCATTGTTTGTAACCTTGAAAGAGCAAGAATCGACTTTTATCATTCCCTACAAAACCAAGGGAGCAAACAAAGATTCATAACACCTGAGATGATTAGTGTTCTGAAAAGCGGTAATCGGTGTACGGGCGGAGAGGGTACTAAATAGAGTATATACGATATGCGAGAGTATAAGCAGGAGAATATTCAGTTTTAATCGGTTTTGATTTTTTTTAAATATTAATCATAAAGATATGTAAATGATATATTGACCATATAATAATACCAATGATAGGTGATTAGAAATATTTATAAGTACTAGACTAATATTGCATTCATAAGTAGTTAGAAACATTGATGAAATTAGAGAAGAAACTTGATAAGTAATTACAAACATTGATAAGTCATAGACTAATATCACATTAATAAGTAATTAGAAACATTGCTAAGTAATAGACTAATATTGCATTAATAAGTAATTAGAAACATTGATAAGTCATAGACTAATATTGTATTAATAAGTAATTAGAAACATTGATAAGTAATAAACTAATATTACATTTATAAGTAACTAGAAACATTAATGAAATTCAAGAAGAAACATTGATAAGTAATTAGAAACATTGATAAGTCATAGACTAATATTGCATTAATAAGTAATTAGAAACATTGATGAAATTAGAGAAGAAAACATCAACAATAAGGATCAGTTCAATAAACATTAACTATAAACTTATTGAGAAAATATGGGGAGAAGACCAAATATGTAAAGTGGAAGAAGAGAATGTAATTATAATGACCAATAGTAGTATTAGAAAAAATAATGTAAAAAAAATTATTACTAACATTTGATTTTGAAAATCACCGATTAATCGGCCGATTATACCCCCAAACGGTCGATTAATCGGTCTTGGACCAATTATAGGCCGATTATTCATATGTGGAGCGCTAGACCTCCAAAACCAATTATTCAGCCGATTAGACCAATTTTCTGAACACTGGAGATGATAGAACCAAAACCCTAAATACATTAATAGTTTGCAACACACTAGCTCTTTAAAAAAAAAAGGAAAAAAGGTGAGGAAGCTACTAGTCATATGACAATCTCCTGAACCACAAAAGATCTCCACACACACACACACACACACAGAGAGATTAGCATGTGTGTGGGTCTATACATATAAAAAGCTAAGTCTAAAACACACACAGGCATGCACACATGTGCAAGCACACTACCGTTTCTCTACCTTGATTTGATAGGTTACAAAGCAATGAAAAGTTACATAAATTTGTCTGTATCAAGCCATTATGATCCATCCCATCATTGCTTATTGGAATAAAACGCTTTCCCCAATTCCCTACGGTTTCCCACTTGTCAATCATATTGATAAGCACCTCTTGTGTCGCTTGTGGTAGGTATGAAAAGAACGGAAGGGAAAAGAGATAAACATAAAGGGGAAGGGAGAGGGAGTAGATGGTTGAGTGTTTGACATTCTTGACCGAAAGATAGAAAAATTCAGGATAAATACTAAGTAGGTATTTTGAGCTTTCATCATTCAACTCCATGTCGGCGGGGAGAAAAGCAACACCATGTATGATCTCCCATGTGCTTCCCCATATATTATCCCCCCTTTTCAACGGTGTTGCTTCCTCTTATCATTCCACAAGAGTTGTCAGCTCTCTACGATTCCCATCTTTCTCTTCCAACCAAACAAGCAATTAAAGAAAATGCCAATGAGCTATTGGATGCAAGCAATATGTTTTATGCGTTTGGAGAGGTCACTCAGTAAAGTATGCACGGTATGTGGGAGTATATGCAGTACATGGGACTATACTTGGGAGTGTATGCGGTTTTAATTTTTTTTAATCTAATATTATTATATCTATATAAATATATAATAATCATACATTTGATATTTAATGTGTACAATTGTGTATATAATTAGCACAATTACAAGTATAATGGATGCAATCATCCAAATATGCAATCATCACAACTCAAATAAATACAGACATGTTACTATGATCTACATCTAAACAAACATAGAAGAATATAAATGTAAAAGAAATGAAAATATGCAATAGTAATCGAAATGTTGGCAACCAACTAATGAAATGGGAAGTTGACTGATTAGGACAATATTAGGCAACCGACATCAAGTTTTATATAAAGAAGCCATAATTTTACAAGAGAGCTGACTGTAGGTGGTAGGGGACAATAGATTGTCGGGGATGACAGTGGGCTGGGTGAAACAAGATTAGGAGGGGGACCGTCTAAAAATTGGGGATTAATTAGCCTTTAATGAGGCTTTGCAGCCGTATATGCAGCCTTGGCCCGCTTTGGGAGGGATTTGCTGTATGCGGAGAGGCTTGAAGTCTGAACCTTGTATGCAGGCTGCAGACAAGGCCGGACGGACAGATTTTGGAAACACTGGATGCAAGCGAAATAACTGTATTATTACAGATGAAAGGAAAAATAGCAACAAGTAAAAAAATATTTGTTGAACTGTTACTGTATCCATTGAGTCACAACTTTGATACAAATCAAGGCTCAAAGCATGGAAAATGAATGGTGCATTCACCGCCATAGTGTCATACCAGAGTGTCTTCTTTTATTTCAAAAAAGTGGCACCTCTATATCTGTTCCGGCACTTAAACAAAGATACATCGTCGACCTTTCGGTCGCACCGATTTATACAATTTAGGCCGAGTTTTGATAATGCGGATGGTTTGCAAATCCTACTACTTATTGACCACTTCCGTCACTACACATGTGCCATGACTGCAGCCAATCCAATTTAGGTCAGATGAACAGGAATTTCAACTCAATCTCAGACGCAAGATTTAGGGAAAATAGCCAAAAAGAAAAACAGAACCTCTACTGAAGAGAAAGTCAACCTGCCTGAAGTTGTTAAGATAGAGAATGCAATGTTGCAGAATCAAAATTTACAAGGCTTGCATGTTTATCTCATTCACGACTGGAACGCCTTTTGCAGGCTCGTGTATTACCTGCCATGTCACTTGCCTCTACACCCCCCCTGCACTGGCAGAATTATATATTAAAAGCTTCATACGACAAGTAGGAAATCCCTACTAATATGAATAGTTTTTTCTCGGTATCGCATTTACTCTAGTTACACTCTTAACTTTAGTTGGTGGAAACTGGAAAAGAAATTAACTTGGTAAATGACACTTTTAAAGGTTTAATTGATAATTTGTATGCAGTCCAGAAAAAAACTTACTGGCATGACTAGTTTGGCAGAGAAAAGGGCTTCCGTTACCTCTTCACAATCCACATTCCAACTAAATATTTTCATACATAGATAGTATACTGCAAGGAATTTGATACCCGCACAATTGTCCATGTATTTGCAGCCTGCAAAGAAATAAAAAACGAATTCTAGATTAGAAATGGCAAATTATCACTATAAGGCTAGGAAGATCTAGGACTCATTGAAAAGCCGGAGTTATCGAATCTCCTATAACCTTGTGGATTCAACCAGATGATTGCCCCTCTGAAGCATCAACATCCGTTGGTAATACATCACCACCAAGTCTCAGAATTTTATCTGGTAAAAGCATAAGAAAAGTATCCAAAACTTAAATGGAAATAAAGAATGCCTAAATCAATTCCATAAATATACCATCTGAATCTGACGCTACACTCATAAATTCATCATAAATTTTCATAGCCCTTCAGATGTTATTAGTAGGTTGCAGAAGCTTTTGAAGAACCACCTAAAAGGGGCAGCCACTTGGGAGGTTAGTCCCCAACCAGGGCTATACATTTATCGCTACAGACCAGTGGACGACAAAACTGGCTTTTCGGTCTAGTCTGGTCCCGACCGCTTGAACATCAGTCCGGTCCTCGGTCTTCAGATTATTGTTATTCGGATTTTGGTCTAGTCCGGTCCAAACAAGGTATAAACTGGACTGGGCTGATTAAACCAG
Source organism: Alisma plantago-aquatica (assembly GCA_963693085.1). Taxonomy (NCBI): domain Eukaryota; kingdom Viridiplantae; phylum Streptophyta; class Magnoliopsida; order Alismatales; family Alismataceae; genus Alisma; species Alisma plantago-aquatica. Next base: position 102,434,899 of record OY856414.1, on the reverse strand, counting down.
ATTAACTATTACTTCCTATTATTATTTTCCCTTAAATATTTTGTATGTATTTATCAAACGATATACAGCCTTATCCCTAGCTGGTTCAGGTATATAAAACCCAGGGCACATGCAAGTGCACACATGAGATGCTCCCTGCGACCCTGCCTAAGTCTAACACCTTCATAGAGGGATTTATGCTGAATATGACTCAAACAATTAGGGTGAGCATGAGACAATCCCAAAACCTCACCCCATTCTTGGTATGGTCTCCCAGCATCATCTAGATCAAAACATAACCTACACGTTATTCAAAAAACAATGCAGAAACTTTTTTATTTAATGGAGAAAGCTCTAGGACTTGTGACCAAAAAATAATAAACAAACCTCTAGGAGAATCAATTCAGCATAGCACACTACTCTTACAATTACACATTACTGATTTAGCTTAGTTCATTTATAAACTACAGTAACACTTTTACTATATTCTAGTGCAAATTTAAGCTAGCTCAAATACCATCTTTTTTTGTCTGGAGTAATATCTGCTGACTTTTGCTAGAAACCTTTCTTGTAGGCTCCTTAAACAAGTAACTATATTTCTCCAACACTTTGTGCTTCTCATCTAATAAACCTTGTACTTCATATGCATCAGCAACTTTACGAACTATAGATTTCTTTGGCGGCTTTCTTCCGAATGCCTCGAGTTTCCTGAAAAGCTATAATGCGAGTATATGCAATCAGCTAACACTAAAGGGCGCATCAAGCTTTATTCTGAATTCGAGCCTCGTTTTATAATTAAATAGTCATTGAAGTCTTGGCAGAAACAGAACAAGGTAAATAAGCAACATACCTTTACAGCTCTCTCTAGCATGTTGTTACGACAATATATTGAAATCATAAGCTCGCACACCCTCCAAGGTGCAGAATGCATGTCATAACTGAATTTCTTAACCCAGATACTGTGTGCCTCTTCAGGCCTGTGGTCTTTTTCTAAAGCACGTATTAACTGTTCATATGTTCCCATTGTGTTCCCCTGACCCTTACTTAACATCCATTTAATCACCTGAGGATCAAGAACTGGCGTTATCAGAAAAGGTGAGAGATAGGAGAAAAGAAACAATAAAACCTAAAATCGCTACTACTGACGAGTTCGATCAGAAACAGATAAATACTAAATAGTACGACTTATCTATTTTGTCAGTAAAGCGTAAGGGGAAAAAAGGGATTTAAAGTCATTGCCAAAATTTGAATATTTCAGAGAGCAAAAGAAGGAAAAAAACTATAATTCGAGAGTACAGGTTTACCTGAATGATCCTATGCCACTGTCCATCCTTTTCAAACATAATTAGAGCTCTTCTGAGAGCAGCTAGAGGAAAGTACCTCTCCCAAGCAACCCAAGCATCAAGAGCACCATAAACAGCTTCTTTTGAATCTTTAAGCTCAGAAAACTGGTGAATCAAAATTTCATCTCAGAATATGACACATTGTAACTCGGTAGCTGATTACATGGATAGAAACTTGCATGATGGTAGAGAATAGGCGATTGTAATGAATTAGAGTGTTCTGTGTACTATGGCCCATTAGTTTGTACCCTTACCCATGCCATTCAAACTTGGAGTCAGTTAGTAGTGGGCCGAAAACTGAAGCCCATAACAAAGACACTAGCAATAATTAATTAATCTAACAATTCTTCTAACAGATGAAATCACCAAATAAAGCTGATCTTTTCCTGCGCTCTCTTTGCACACAAATATACAGTTTCAGAATTTCTAATGGAATAGTAACAACAAACGTTATTCATACCCTGTCAAGAAGAAAATTGCACTTGTCCCTTCTTGATAAGTTGTCGCCAATTTGTCTTTTAGTAAGTTCCCCCTCCCCATGTCTTGAATGTAGTATTTCATTGTTTTCTTGGACCTGGAAATAATAATATTTTCTTTCATGATTCAGTAGCACAAAAACCAAAGAGACACTGATAGGATTGAGCTTTCACTTGCAACCAATATGTTAGTAGCAATCGTCGAATAAAAAAGGATAACGCAAATGTTGAAATAACTAAAACCAAATCACAGACGAAAAGCTTGAAAAGCAGAAGACATGAAAAGACAGACGTCACAGAATAGTGTATTGTAAGCGAAAATTTAAATAAGGATAGGTAGACTAGAAAAAGGTGCATCATTTATTCCTTCGAGAAGATGGACAGAGCACTATATATAGAGTTGAAGGGAGAAAATCAGAAAAAGCTTGAATCCCCTAGCAAACTGCAGATACAAAGACAAATCTGGCATCCTAGGGCAGCGTAAAATCATCCTGTTCTAGGTGAAAATTTTTCCTCAAATTACATGGTAATTTAAAACCTACTGGCAAAATAATTAGAACACAACTAATGGCAAAAGGAAATGGCTCATATTCATCAAGTGTGTTCTGATGTAGTTCAGCCTCTATATAGGCACACAAAACAAGATAAGTCAGGCGGTAGCCAATGTGGGACCAAACCACATAGCTTCCCAAATAAAAAGGATATAAAACACAGCCTAAATAAAGTAAACAAAAGCTAAAAAGTCTAACGAGTATCAGATCACCGGCGTTGGCATTCATAAGTAAGCAGATGAGATGTATACAGTACATCAACTCCCCTCTGCCACAAAAGACTCAACTCCGTTGAGTCGACAGTAAGGTATCACATCAAAAGATCGGCATGCATGCAATGGAAGTCGTCCTTGGGGATCCATGTGGTGTCGGCAAAGGGCAGCCATGCCATCAAACTAGGAAGTGCCGCACAATGCCCTGACTGGTGGATATTGAGTGGTCCTCATGAACTGTGTCAATGCACTCGGCTGACTGCTGAGGAAGTTAAGGGAGAGGAGATTGAGTTGTTGAAGGCAATGAAGCACTGAAGTGAATTGAAGAAGCTCCAACATGTGGTGGGACAGGCTCAAATGTACCACAATAAGGATATAGGTCTCCAAATTTGAAATCGGCACTAATGCTCCAATTCGTATCAGGTCCAATACATATGCATTGTGTCCTTGACCACTGATTTTGAAGGGGAAAGAGTTTTTCGGTAACGTCCAGGACACACGTGTACTAGCACCATAATCTCCCATTTTGAATTATTGGGACATGCGGTGTGCATCTGTAGAAATTTTGTAGTTTTCATAAGACGATGTAAGTTTTTGGTGAATCTCGGCGTGCAAATCATGAATGTGCTGAGAAAAAGCTTTTGCTGTGTGGGAAGGGCAAGCATCGATAGGTTGAGGGGGCTAGGCCAATAGGTTGACGAGGTTTGTACCCATTGGAAGCCTCAAATGGGGCTCTTCCCGCTGGACCTATTCATAGATTTATTTTAGGCAAAAGCAACAGTCAACAAAAGCAAATCACTATTTTCCCAAATGATCACCCACAAGGCACCACAATAGGCCACCCAAATTCCTATTAACCACCTCAATTTGACCAATAATCAGAGGATGATACACTGATAAAAACTTCAGTTGGGTGTCAATGATTTTCCACAATGTCATCCCAAAATAGTTGACAAGCTATACATATCGGCTGGAAACTATGTTGGTGGGGAGATCATGTAGCTTGATTACCTCATTTGAAGAAAAGATAGGTTACATGTGACGCATCAAAAGTCTTTTTGTACGGGATGAAGTAAGCCATCTAGGAGAGATCAACAATCATAAAACCAAAGTTGTGGCCATGAGAAATGCAGGGAAGGCGAAGTCCATACTCAGATCTTTCCAAGGCTCACGAGGAATAGAAAGGGGAGTGCACAAGCCTATATTTTTCCTTTTGGCTTTCGTCAATTGGCACATACGACTCTAAGAAACAATACACGCAGCATCGCAAAGAAGGGAAGGCCAATAAAATATGTTAGCGACAAGAGATGTGGCCTTATCACTACCAAAATGAACGATTAGGCGACCAATATGTAATTTCAAAACAAGAAAACCGCAAAAAGAGGTATTGGAAATACATAGTTGGTTAGCACGGAAGAGGAATTCTTCTAGGAGTACAAGGTTAGAACATGAAGAAGGTTCTCAAGAAGCTCTAAGACTGAGTAGATCACTTTAAAGTCAAGGCAAAAGGGGTATTGATCCTTCATCCAGTCATAAAGCAAAGAGTAATCGTGCAATGACTCAAAGAGTTGGTCGCTTTGTTCTCAACACTCGATGATGTTTGAGAACAAAGGTGTATCTCTGGAGAAACTCATACCACTTGGTGTGACAGACATTCAACCTCTTCTAAAAGTTTAGGAAGTGCATAACTCGATGATCAGACCAAAGACAAATTTCAGGTTCAATAGATAGTGATGCCAATGACACAAAGACTAAAAGACGTCATATAACTCCTTGTAATAATGGAATATTAGCGCTTGGCGTCATTGAGCTTCTTGTTGAAGAAGGCAATGGGATGGCCATCTTGACTCAACACATTACTTATTCTCACACCTGAAGCATCACGTCACCTCAAAACGAAAAAAAAAATAGGTAAGGCAAAGAGCAAGGGCTTCCATCATTTTCTTTTATAATTCTACAAAGGCTCGTGTAGTAGATGAAGTCGAAGTTAATTTATGTTTGGAGAATTTTAGTGAGTGGAGTCACTATAATGCTAAAACCCAAATAAAGCAATGATAGAAGGTGACTATCCCATGAAAACTATGAAGCTCGGGAAAATGGTATTGGGCTTTGGCTACTCTTTGATGGCTCTAACTTTCTTCGGATTGGCAGCTATGCTAGCAGCAAAAATGATGAAGCCTGGGAAGACCACCTTGTTTTGAAGGAACAGTTCTTGAAGTGATGCACAATTTTTCCAAACTAAGTGTTCAGAAAAAAGATGAAGATATGCAATATGGTATCCCTTGGTTTTACTAAAAAGCACGGTGTTGCCAAAGTAACCCACCAGAATTTTTCGATGAATGGTCAATGAACATGGTTCAAGACTTGTGTGAGCATGCTAAGGGCATCAGACAAGCTGAAGGGAATGACCAACCATTCACATAATCAGTCAAGAGTTTTAAAGTTGTTTTCCATTCATGTATCACCTTAATATGGATTTAGTGATAGTCGTTGCATAAGTCTATTTTGGAGAACCATTGGGACCCGTTAACAAATCTAACATGTCGTCAAGTCTAGGAATGGGAAAACAATATTTGATAGTGATTTTGTTGATAGGTCGACAATCGAGGCACATTCTCCGCTTACCGTCCTTTTTTAGGGCAAGGAGAGTAGGATTCGCAGAGTGGCTCTTGCTCTTATTAATAAAACCCTTAAGGAGGAGAGCATCGATTTGGCATCTCAACTCAGCATGTTCTATCATGTTCGTACATAATGTGAACGATCGAGAAGGGAACCCGGATTCAGATCAATCTCATGATGAATATTGCGCAAAGGCAGGACCTCACCAGGAAGCTCCTCGAGTGTTATGTTCATTGAACTCGTCCAAATGTGAACAAGTTTGGGTGGAGGTAAAGGGACCACTGTTTGGAAAGCAACGTGTATGGGGGAAGGTGGGAGCAAAACCTAAGGAAGTCAGAGTTAGGCTCTGTGTTTTGGAAAGCGTGAAGCGTGTGGATTGCCCCACTTGAAGGGGGAAGCGGGTTTTTAAACGGACCAAAACGGGCGCTTTTTGAAAAAGCGGATCACATTGTTTTAAATAAATCTGTAAAAGTTTTATGATTTTCATACTACCAACAAGAAGAAATATTACCCGAGAATCAAGTATTTTGATAATATTTCACTGCTTCAAATGACTTTCACATATCAAAATGGGTCCTAATAACAGAAGCAAATGTTTACAAGCTAACTAGCACAAAACATCAAAAAAAACCATTGGCGTAGCTCCTAGACCGAGTGAATTCAAATTCATCATGTAAGGATGCCTCAATGTCCTTAAGATCATTGTCATTATCCATGTTGTTGTCATCATCACCATCAGATTGAACATCACCAGACTCATCGTTTGCTTTTTTTCTTTGCATCCACCTTCGAAATAGTAAACCTTATGCTTTTCCCAGTGAAATAAAAAACGGCCAGGCAGGCCGCTTAAGCACCCGCTTAAGCGCCCATGACCCCAGCCGCTTAATTTTGCCATTAATCGCCCGCTTAATCATTTTGAACAAAATCGCCCGCTTTTTGCCCGCGTCACCCGCTTTTTCCCGCTTTTTTGCCCGCTTTTTCCCGCTTTTTTCCCGCTTTTGTTTAAAAATCCTAATGTAAGCATCTAACATTAATTAATTACATAGCCAAGTAGTATTGACTATAATATACGAAACTTGTATACATTAAATGTTCTATGATATAGCTAGTCCTAATTTAGAATGCATACTTTGTGTGTAAGCTGTAATAATTGGGTACTGCTGTAATGCATCTAAGTAAATATCCTATCGCTCTATTATACTAGTAATGCATGATTAGTTTTACTGATTTCCTTGCTGCTTTCAGTGATTAATGATTGGTACTGCTGGTTAGTATTACTTTAGTGATTACTTTAATTCAATAATTCATAGTTTGTTATATACAATTACTGATCTGCTTGCTGATTTTAGTGATTAGAGATGTTGATTAATAGTAAGTATTGATGAATACTTAGTTAATTACTGATTTACTGATTAGATATGTATAGAAGTTTCTTATAAATATATTTTTTTATATAAACATACATGTAATTTTGTATAAAAATATATAAAATTTAGACACCCGCTTTTTCAAAAATCGCCCGCTTAATCGCCCGCCTACCGCTTAATCGGTTACAGGGTGCCGTCTGCACGCCTCCCGCTTCCCGCTTTCTAATACATTGGCTTTTCCTAGTCTCTGCCACTTCTTCTGCCCCACTAGCTTTTGCAACTACTCCCCAAGTAACTCCAGCACCTGGATAAATTTCTTCTTCATACGGGTCTAACTGTACCATCCAATCTTTAGCCCTTGTCTTTATCTTGAGACTCTATTGGATCATAATTTTTTCATGTTTGTCCTTTCGCTTCTTTAGTTTGGCATTAAATTGAATGAACACCAACACTTCAAACCTCTTCACATCCAACCTATGTCTCCTTTTTGTATGAATCTATGCAAGAAATAGATCATTAATAGAAATACGTATTCATAGATAGTTATTTTATAATAGCTAGTATATTAATAAATCATTTGAGGGCTCCTTATATTACCATCTCAAATGTGCTCCAATTCCTCTCACATCTTGACGACGTACAAGTTAGATTTAACACTTGAATGGCCATTTTTTGCAAGTAAGGTGTACCACAACCAAAGTTTATCCACCATTGAACTGCAGGATAAAGGTAAACTGAAATCATTAAAGACGGATCTGTGTAAGGAAAAAAAACCTTCTATAGCCCATACCTGGATCTATGTTGATGTCATTTCGTTGTCTAATAGCAGGTGCTCTTCCAAATGAACCTGACCCATCTCTATACATTGGGACCCACCAACAGTAGTTGCAGCCTTAATGCCCTTGGGAGTCTTTGAGAATTTGCAATTGAGCCACTCTTTAGAAACAAACATCCTTCTTAGATTTGACATGTTCTTTAAGAGGCTTTCTAAACTTAGAAATGTTGTGGCAAATCTAGTGACACCAGGCCTAACCTGATCGCGTCCCAAGAAGAGTCGAACTATGGAGAAATGCATTGGAATCCAACGGATTTATGATCAGTAGAAGCAAAACTGGATATATGCATTGCAATTTTAGCCAATCAAGAATTGTAAATGATGGGAGTCAAGTTGGATGGAATGGATGTACCAATGTGATAAATTTTTTACTTGGGTTCTATTATTGATAAGGATGGTGAGGTCCAAGATGATGTTTGTCACAAGATCACAGCAGGATGGTTGAAGTAGAGGAGTGCAACTGGAGTAGTATGTGACCAGAAGATCCCTCTCAGATTAAAAGGCAAGTTTTAGAACAGCTATACGGCCAGCAATGATATATGGGAGTGAATGTTGGACAGTGAAAAAATAAGGTCTCAACAAGATGAATGTGGCCAAAATGTGTGTTGAGATGGATGTGGAAAGACAAGAAAAGATCATTTTAGGAATGACTGTATCAGGAACAAAGTGAGGGTGGTGAGCATCGATGACAAGTTGTGTGAAGGTCGTCTAAGATGATATGGACATGTGTAGCGCAGACCGACAAATGCACCTATTAGAAACAAGGTTATTGAGTCAAGCACAATTAAAAGAAACAGAGGCAGACCTAAATTAACTTGGGAAGAGCTTATAGAGAGGGATTTTGAATTATTACATCTTGATCAAAGTATGGCCCATAACAGAGTTGATTGGAAAAGAACGATCCATGTAGTCAACCCCAACATGGTTGGGATTGAGGCTTTGATGATGATGTAATACAGCCATTATATAGGCACACAAAAGAAGATAAGTCAGGTGGTAGCCAATGTGGGACGAAACCACATGGCTTTACAAGTGCCCAAATAAAAGGAAAATAAAACACATTCTAAATAAAGAAAATCAAAGCCAAAAAAATATAATGAGTATCAGATCGTCAAGCGTCTATGTTCATCAGTACGCATATGTGGTGTTTGTAATACATCATATGGTTATCACATGAATGCTCTTTCATGAAATTCATTGTTTAAAATTTTGATCGAAATCAGGATATTAAATTTTTTTGACAGTTACTCAATATAGAAATCCATGTCCTACAACAAAAATGATTGGCATCTATCGTTAAAATTTTGAAGAAAAATAAAAAATCTAAAAAATGAAAATTATCATGTATTATGTAACAGTATGCAATATATAAGATTTAACATACTATTGCATAAGAATTATATATATATATATATATATATATATATATATATATATATATATATATATATATATATATAGATTGCATAATCAAAATCCCCATTGAATTAGTTTTGTATCTTTTCACTCACACAAGTAGGAGCACCCTAGGTGTATTTTGTATGTAGATCAATCTGGTAAAACTTTGTTACTTAATTCCTTTATTTGGTGATGGAAATCATGTGTTTTAATCTTGTGTTGGGAACGGATTTGTCAAAATTTCTGTCTGAAAATATGTAAATTTCTTTATGGACCATCGAAAAATGTCGTCGAGATCGGACATTTGAAAGTATCATGGAATTTGACACCAAAGGCCAACCTTCTACTCTAAATGAGACCCTTTTGCTCATCCTCCTCGGACCCTATATTCTATTTCGCTTAGCTCGCTGCCACTCTAAAATTTTTGGAGTAAAACTCTTCAATCTCCATACCTATATATATCATCAAGAGTGGTTTCTCAAACTTGACCCCCATTTAGGTTGATTTGAGCAATTTTTAGTGAGCATGGGGCTAATCCGTCTCATAGTAACAAAAGTCTCCAAATTTTACGAAAAATCAGTGATTTTTTGTGATTTTATAGGCTCCCGAATATTCACCACGATTAATACGTCACTCGCCGATTTTTCACGAGTTTTCACGATTTTCCCACCTTTTCGCGATTTATACGATTTTTCACGATTCAACCTGACTTTTCACATTTTTCATGATTTTTCTTTTTTAAGTTGTTTGCTCTTTTTTTACCAAACCATGTACACCAAAATATCTTATATACACTAAACCTCCAACCCCCCACTCTCCCAACAGTCCATTGTTATTATTCAACTATTCTTTAATTCTTTTCCTACCTATTCATTCAATAAGATTGTATGTATAGTGACCTTAATAGTTACATGTGTATCTAATATGTATGTATATCAGTGTTTTAAAAGGCGGTATGCGCTATGCGTTCGGACAGGTCACCTTGTAGAGTATATGCGGTATGCGGGAGTATATGCGGGAGTATATGCGTTTTTGGATTTTTTTAAATAAATTAATTATTATAGATAAATTAATCTTACAATTGCATATTAATTTGTGCAATTACATATTTATACCCTAAAACTTTAAATCGGTTCAAATTTCTAGAATGCAATCTAAAATCATATAAGCATAAACTCCAAAGAAGCACACATGTAATGGTTTAACACAAGCACATTACATAACAATAAAGACTAACAAAACATAACAATAAAGACTAACAAAACATACAAAAAGATGCATGCATGTCTCAACGGTCCAAAACAAACACTAAAGAAGCATGTAACTCATGTCCAACACATGCAACAAAATAGAACATCAAGAGAATGTAATCAATAAAAATCTAATCTAGTTGGTCTTCATCTTCAGCTTCCACAAAGACAGGCACATCTTCTTCATCATCATCAGTAGACGGTTCATCTGGAAGATCATTTTCCTCAAATGGAGGAAGTGATGTAGAAGCATGTGCACCACGTGTCTGTGCACGGGTAGCAATAGGACGTAGAACATCATCAACTCATGCGGCTTGTGCTACATCTCTCCAAGAAAGTCCTTCACCAGGAAAAACCTCATCATTCTCAGTTGTGTCTATAATATCATCATCTGCTATCCACTCCATGGCATAAGTCCTATCACTACTCACAAGAGGATCTTTGCCCTTCCTTTCCCGTTGCTCATGCAATTTAGCATTAAAATTGACATAGACTAGGTCATTCATCTTCTTCACCTCAAGTCTATTCCTCTTCTTAGTGTGGACCTAGCATTTGGAAATAAGTAGGGATAATGGATCAGATTGAAATGTCCACAAAAATTAAGCCTCATTATTTCATGTAACATAAATAATCAAAGGTATTAAGGTACCCTACCCCTTCAAAGGTACTCCAGTTCCTCTCACATCCAGATGCAGAAGAGGTTAAGCTAAGAATCTTGATGGCCATTTTTTGCAAATGAGGTGCTTCTCCATGCAAACCCCACCAATCAGCTATATAACATAAGTTGAATATTAAGTATTAACTACATAATTATTTATAATCAACATCTCAATAGTTACAAGATAATATAAGCTATGTATACCTAGTCTGTAGTCATCATCATTCACCAAACACTGCCTCAATGCTAATGGCTTTCCAAATTTGCCACGCTTCATCATGTAGGATGTGAACTCCTTCTTCGTGATTTGATCTTGGATTTCAATATCAGGAAAGAACGACTCCAAACACTTCATCATGCCATCCATCAACTCATGTTGCTTTTCAATTTCATCTTGATCCTTGTAGAAATAGTAAGGATTCAGATAATAAGCAGCCAAGTGAAGGGGACTATCTAATCTTTTCTTGATTTTAGAAGTGATGGCACTGATAAATGGCCTATAATGAACCTCAACTCCCTTGAAGATTGCCATTATCTCCTTTTTTGCATCTTGTAGTCCACCATACACAAACCCCATAGAAGGCTTCTTCTCTCCATCCACAACCCTCAACAAAAAGATTAATGGAGTAAACACCTTCACAGCTAAGGAAATTTGGTTCCAGAAAGGTGGAGACAATACAGTGGCTGTGGCTTTATCCCCTATCTTGGTCTTAAACCATTTGCATTGACGCCATTCTTCAGAAGTGAACATAAGCCTCAACTTATCCTTCTTGTCAAGCAAACTCTGTAATGTCAGAAAAGAAGTGGCAAATCTAGTGATTCCAGGCCTCATAATCTCCCCCTTTTCAGTGAATTTGCGCATTAAACTTAGGGTTTTATGATGAGAATAAATGAATGTAATGAGCTCCTTAGCCTTCTTCATGGCATTCTTTATTCTTGAGTCTTTGCCAAACTCCTCCAGAATCAAATCAATGACATGTGCAGCACATGAGGTCCAAAAAATGTGAGGATATTTCTCAGTCAACAGCCTCCCAGCTAGAACATTTGCAGCAGCATTATCAGTGACAATTAAGATAACATTCTGAGCCCCAACCTCCTCAACACAACCATCAACAAAGCCCATTATGTAGTCACTTGTATGAGTCTCAGATGAGGTTTTTTCAACCTGACTTTACATGCTTCTTTAGTGTTTAAGAATACACTCAAGTAGTTTTTCATGATGTCATGTTTTTTTCAAAAATCTAATCCATTGAACTTCTTAAACATCTTGTGAATACCTCATACGCAAAATTTGAGCACATTTGGACATTTATAGGTCACGTTATAAAGACCGCAAAAATTATACATTTCAAATTAGTTTCGAGTGTACATATCGCACGAATACACTCAAGTGTGTTTGCATATCAACACTATTTTTTTTTTGCAAAATGTAAACCATTGATCTTCATCGTCATACTATAACTAGGCTACATACAAATTTTGAGCCCATTTTGATGAGTGTAAGTCACTCGTCCAAGGGCAACAAAATCGACGCGTGAAACTAATTTAAAATGCATAATTTTTGCGGTCTTTATAACGTGACCTATAAATGTCCAAATGTGCTCAAATTTTGTGTATGATCTATTCACAAGATGTTTAAGATGATCAATGGATTAGATTTTTGAAAAAAATATTGCATCATGAAAAACTACTTGAGTGTATTCTACTCTGAATACACTTGAGTGTATTTTAGCCTAACTATATATATATATATATATATATATATATATATGTACATATATATATGTACATCATCATCATCATCATCATCTAAGCCTCAATCCCAACTATGTTGGGGTCGGCTACATGGATCCTTCGTTTCCATTCAGCTCTATCATGGGCCATATTCTGATTGAGATGTAGAGATTCAAAATCTCTCTTTATAAGCTCATCCCATGTTAATTTAGGCCTTCCTCTTCTTCTATTTATAGTGTTTGGCTCAATAGCATTGCTTCGTATAGGCGCACTAGTAGGTCTGCGTTGCACATGTCTGTACCATCTGAGTCGGCCCTCACGCAACTTGTCCTCAATGCTCGCCACCCCCATTTTATTCCTGATATAGTCATTTCTCAAACGATCTTTTCTTGTCTTCCCACACATCCATCTCAGCATACGCATTTCAGCCACGTTCATCTTGTTGAGATCTTGTTTCTTCACCGCCCAACATTCACTCTCATAGAGCATGGCTGGTCGTATAGCTGTTCTATAAAACTTACTTTTTAACCTGAGAGGGATCTTCTGATCGCATAAAACTCCAGTTGCACTCCTCCATTTCAACCATCCTGCAGTGATCCGGTGACAAACATCATTTTGGACATCCCCGTCTATTTGAATAATAGAACCTAAGTAACGAAATTTGTCACATTTTGGTATATCTACTCCGTCCAACTTGGCTCCATCATTCACACTGCGAGATTGGCTGAAATTGCAATGCATATGCTCAGTTTTGCTCCTGCTAATCATCAATCCATTTGATTCCAATGCCTTTCTCCAACATTCAACTTTATCATTCAATACATCTTTTGTTTCGTCAATCAAAGCAATATCATCAGCAAATAACATACACCAAGGAATATCATCCTGAACATTCTTTGTTAACTCATCCATAACCAGAACGAATAGATATGGGCTGAGTGTGGATCCTTGGTGTACCCCAACTGTAATAGGAAAAGTTGGTGTCTCTCCTCCAGGAGTCTTTTCACTTGCAGTAGAGCTATCATATATGTCTTTGATCAAGTCAATGTATTGGATAGATACACCCTTTTTCTTCAAAACCATCCATAACACTTCTCTGGGTACTTGATCATAAGCCTTCTCTAGATCGATAAACACCATATGAAGATCTCTTTTGCTTTGTCTATACTTCTCCATAAGCCTCCTTATCAGAAAAATAGCATATGTTGTTGATCTTCCAGGCATGAAACCAAATAGGTTGTTTGATACCTGCGTTATAGATCTTAACCTCTGCTCAATAATCCTCTCCCAAAGCTTCATCGTGTGACTCATCAGCTTGATACCTCTATAGTTTGTACAGCTCTGAACGTCACCTTTGTTCTTGTAGATTGGGACTATAATACTATTTCTCCACTCATCCGGCATCTTCTTGGTCTTCATGATATTGTTAAAGAAATTTGTTAACCATGTAACTCCCTCATCCCCCATACTCTTCCATACATCAATGGGAATATTGTCTGGTCCGCATGCCTTTCTCATTTTCATCTTTTTCAAAGTATTCTTGACCTCAAATGGTGAAACTCGTCGTGTGTAAATGATATCTCTTGTATTCATGTCACACAAGTCGCTAACATTATATGCAGTATCTCCATTGAAAAGCTTATGGAAGTAATTTCTCCACTGGTTTTTGATATCATCGTCCTTCACCAATACTCTACCATCTTCATTCTTTATGCATTTTACTTGACTCAAGTCTCTTCCTTTCCTTTCTCTTATACGAGCCATTTTATATATATCTTTTTCCCCTTCTCTAGTGTCCAGCTTCTTATACATATCATCAAAGTATCTAGACCTTGCCTCCCGAACCACTTTTTTAGCTTCTTTCTTTGCTTGCTTGTATCTTTGGAACGTTGCATCATCTCCAGATTTGGGCAAGCTCCTATAGATCTCCCTTTTCAGTTTAATAGCCTTTTGTACTTCATCATTCCACCACCAAGTCTCCTTCTGTGGAGGTCCACAACCTTTAGACTCCCCCAAAACCTCTTTGGAAATTTTTGTTATGCAGGAGCTCATGTTATGCCACATAGTGTTAACATCAGACTCCAAGTTCCAAGTTACCTCCTTGATGAGTTTATCATGAAAAGTCAATTTCTTTTCTCCTTTAAGATTCCACCACTTAATCCTGCTATCTTGGTTTCCGTTATGTTTGCCTTTATTGATCTTCATGTTAATATCCAAAACTACCAACCTATGTTAGGTCGTGAGTTCTTCGCCAGGAATCACTTTACAATCCTTGCATATGTTATGATCCACTCGCCTTGTAAGGAGGTAATCAATTTGGCTACAGTTGTGCCCACTCTTGAAAGTAATCTTATGAGATTCTCTTTTCTTGAAATGGGTGTTTGCCAAAATCATATCATATGCAACTGCAAAATCTAATATCCTCTCTCCTTCTCCGTTCTTGTTGCCATATCCAAAACCACCATGAACTCTCTCAAATCCAGCATTACCACTCCCCACATGGCCATTTAAATCACTCCCAATAATAATCTTCTCCTCGATCGGTATTCCTTGCATCAATTCATCCATGTCATCCCAAAAATCCTTCTTTGCATCCTCGCTAAGGCCAACTTCGGGGGTATAAGCGCTAATAATGTTAAAAATATTTCCCCCAAGAACAACCTTGATAGCTATGATTCTATCACCCATCCTTGTAATCTTGACGACGTCATCCTTCAACATCTTATCAACGATAATACCTACGTCATTTCTATGTTTATCAATACCTGTATACCAGATTTTTTATCCTGTGTCTCCAATCTCTCTACAGCGTTCCCCTGTCCACTAGGTTTCCTGCAAGCAAGCTATATTGACTTTTCTTCTCATCATGGTATCCACTATCTCCAAAGATTTCCCTGTCAAAGAGCCAATATTCCAAGATCCAACTCTAATCCTTTTTTGTTGAACTTGCTTCTTTACTTGCCTTCGTCGAAAATGTTGCCCCTGCACATTTTTCACTACATCTGGGCAATGATGCGGCAGGACTAGCTTCTTTACCCACACCCGTCCAAGATGTGGAAACCCTTGCACATTTTTCACTACATCCGGGCGATGATGCAGCGGGACTAGCTTCTTTACCCACACCCGTCCAAGATGTGGAAACCATTGTTTATCCTTCAACACAACCGGGCGTCGTTGTGTCGAAACCCCTTGCATATTTATCACTGCACCTGGGTGCCGGTGCAGCGCGTCGCTAGGTAGGGACGCTCCAACGATATTCTTATAAGGATCCATGTCATAGAAAGAGTGACAAAATTTTTATAGGCTGGCTGTCAACCTACCACCAACCCTCCTCCTTTACCCGGGCTTGGGACCGGCTACATTTACACAAAAAATGTATATATATATATATATATATATATATATATATATACAGGGCTCATCTTTAATACCCGCACACCCTTCCTGACACTTTTTTTTTAATTTGCAATTGTAGACGAGCATTTTATCTAGCTCCCCAAAAAATTTCATCCAAAAATAATATCATTTGCCCCACCAAAATCAAAAAATACGTTCATATATTTACTGACTGTACATTTTCTGCGCAGTTACTTTTTTAGTCATATTGTTACTTTTTTATCAATACAGTTACTCTTTTGATCTTAGAGTTACTTTTGTATACCATATAGTTACACTTTTGGATGTGCGGGTAGCGAAAAATCAGGCTACCCGCGCGGGCAGCGAAAAATCAGGCTACCCGCGCGGGCAACGAATAAATCCCCATATAATATGTATATA